>CM048751.1:47673068-49005568 GCA_026315105.1 Locusta migratoria | reverse complement strand
AGATCATTTTTCAGTATAATTTCCACTACATTCATTGCAATTCCATAACTGCTCACATACTGCCTACAAATATATATATATATATATATATATATATATATATATATATATATATATATATATATATATAGTACAGGTTGGTCGATAGGAACACTAAACACACACAAAAACACACAACCATTCGAGCTTTCGCCACCAGTGGTGGCTTCTTCGGGAAAAAGAGGGAGGAAGGAGAGGAGAAAGGGAAGGATACGGGTTTTAAGGAAGTGGAAAAGGAGCCATTCCAATCCCAGGAGTGGAAGGACTTACCTTAGGGGACAAAAAGGAAGGTAAACAAATACACACACACTCACACATATCCACATCCAAACACACTTAGGCAGACATTGTCTGCCTAAGTGTGTTTGGATGTGGATATGTGTGAGTGTGTGTGTATTTGTTTACCTTCCTTTTTGTCCCCTAAGGTAAGTCCTTCCACTCCTGGGATTGGAATGGCTCCTTTTCCACTTCCTTAAAACCCGTATCCTTCCCTTTCTCCTCTCCTTCCTCCCTCTTTTTCCCGAAGAAGCCACCACTGGTGGCGAAAGCTCGAATGGTTGTGTGTTTTTGTGTGTGTTTAGTGTTCCTATCGACCAACCTGTACTTTAGGTAAGTCAAAAATCTTTATTTTATACCATTTTCGTACCTGGAAGGTCTCCTTCTATAATATATATATATATATATATATATATATATATATATATATATATATATATATATATGTGTGTGTGTGTGTGTGTGTGTGCGTGTGTGTGTGTGTGATCAGTATAATATTTTCTGCTGTGGCCATGTTGGGAACTTCTTTAGTAATTAGTTATGGTACCATTAATTACCTGCTGTCTTTGTATCTATTGGATGGTATTGAAAACTTTTTTTGTGTTTTTTAATTATCTTTCAAAGAAATTGCTTCCATCTGGTTCAGTTCCAGAGCCACATCTTACAGTTTATGAAATTGGAGCTTGTAATACATATTGTGCTGTGTTTTCACTATCTATGTCTGAAGTTGATCAAATGTCATTGAGATATACTTTTTCTTTTATGATAACTTTAACAGACCTTCTTGAGGTCCATTAGCCAGTGGCATCATGCCATTTTTAAACTGCTATCGAATTCATGAATTTTCTTCTGCAAGAAAAGATGCATCTCTTTACTGAACATAACTTTTTGCAATGATTTAACTGCCTTCACATTTCAGTACACAGGAACTGTGTAACTGAACACTGTTTCATCTAGTGCAAGCTGCAAGGAATGCAGCTATTTGTAAGTGTGTAGTGTCAGTGTCAATGATACAGCCACTTGGAAATAAAGTGACACACTTTCAGATATATTTTTGCCAGCTTATGTCTGCTATCAACACATCAGCTCTTTTTCTTACTCTAATTTCTTTTTTTCATTTAACTCAACTTAAGATCTGGCTCGTCGAGAGAAACAAATAAAATCACACACAAACACACATACAAGCTTTCGCCACCACTGGCAGCTTTTTCAGGAAAAAGAGGAAAAAAGGGGAGGAAAAGGGAAGGATATGGGTTTTAAGGAAGTGGAAAAGGAGTCATTCCAATCCCAGGAGTGGAAGGACTTACCTTAGGGGAAAAAAAGGAAGGTAAACAAATACACACACACTCAGACATATCGAAACGCAAACACACCTAGACAGACATTTGTGAAAAGCAAAGAAGTTGGACAGAGATACCAATTGAGGCAGAGGCTCTGTCCACAGAACAAAGGCAAAGATGCTAAAGATAGTGGGCGGGAATTTGAGTTAGCGGAGATTGAGACCAGGTGGGCAACGGGAGGAGAGAATAAGCTGAAGGGCAAGTTCCCATCTCCGGAGTTCTGAAAGGTTGGTGTCGGTGGGAAGTATCCAGATAACCCGGACGGTGTAACACTGCGCCAAGATGTGCTGGCCGTGCACCAAGGCATGTTTAGCCACAGGGTGATCCTCATTACCAACAAACACTGTCTGCCTGTGACCGTTCATGCGAATGGACAGTTTGTTGCTGGTCATTCCCACATAGAACGCTTCACAGTGCAGGCATGTTAGTTGGTAAATCACGTGGGTGCTATCGCAAGTGGCTCTGCCCTTGATCGTGTACACCTTCCGGGTTACTGGACTGGAGTAAGTGGTGGTGAAAGGGTGCATAGGGCAGGTTTTACAATGGGGGCGGTTGCATGGGTAGGAGCCAGAGGGTATGGAAGGTGGTTTGGGGGTTTCATAGGGATGGACTAGGCAGAGATTCAGGGAATTCTCAGATCCTTAGGCCCCCTACAAAACCTTTCACCCGAGTCCATCAAACTCATGACCCCACTGACACCTCGCACCCCTACCTTCTACCTACTTCCTAAGATTCACAAACCTAATCATCCAGGCCGGCCAATTGTGGCCGGTTACCAAGCCCCCACAGAACCAATCTCTGCCTACATAGACCAACACCTTCAACCCATCATGTGCAGTCTCCCATCCTTCATCAAAGACACCAACCACTTCCTCGATCGCCTGAAATCCTTACCCAGCCTGTTACCTCCTGAAACCATCCTTGTAACCATTGATGCCACCTCCTTATACACAAATATCCCACATGCCCAGGGGCTCGCTGCGATGGAGTATTTCCTTTCACAACGACCACCCACTTCCCTACCTAAAACCTCTTTCCTTAATACCCTAGCCAGCTTCATCCTAACCCACAACTTCTTCACCTTTGAGGGCCGGACATACCAACAACTAAAGGGAACAGCCATGGGAACCAGGATGGCCCCCTCGTATGCAAACTTATTTATGGGACGCTTAGAGGAAGCCTTCCTGGAAACCCAAGCCTGTCAACCCAAAGTTTGGTACAGATTCATTGACGACATCTTCATGATCTGGAGCAACAGTGAAGAAGAACTCCAGAATTTTCTCTCCAACCTCAACTCCTTTGGTCCCATCAAATTCACCTGGTCCTACTCCAAATCCCATGCCACTTTCCTTGATGTCGACCTCCATCTGTCCAACGGCCAACTTCACACATCCGTCCACATCAAACCTAATAACAAACAACAGTACCTCCATTATGACAGCTGTCATCCATTCCATATCAAACGTTCCCTTCCCTACAGCTCAGGTCTTCGTGGCAAAAGAGTCTGCTCCAGTCCCGAATCCCTGAACCAGTACACCAATAACCTAATAACAGCTTTCACATCCCGCAGCTATCCTCCTGATCTGGTTCAGAAGCAAATTACCAGAGCCACCTCCTCATTCCTCCAAATCCAGAACCTTCCACCGAAGAATCCCAGAAGTGCCCCTTTTGTCACCGGATACTTTCCGGGACTGGAGCGGACTCTGAATGTGGCTCTCCAGCAGGGATACGACTTCCTTAAATCCTGCCCCGAAATGAGATCCATCCTTAATGACATCCTCCCCACTCCTCCGAGAGTGTCTTTCCGCCGCCCACCTAACCTTCGTAACCTCCTAGTCCATCCCTATGAAACCCCCAAACCACCTTCCCTACCCTCTGGCTCCTACCCATGCAACCGCCCCCGTTGTAAAACCTGCCCTATGCACCATTCCACCACCACTTACTCCAGTCCAGTAACCCGGAAGGTGTACACGATCAAGGGCAGAGCCACTTGCGATAGCACCCACGTGATTTACCAACTAACATGCCTGCACTGTGAAGCGTTCTATGTGGGAATGACCAGCAACAAACTGTCCATTCGCATGAACGGTCACAGGCAGACAGTGTTTGTTGGTAATGAGGATCACCCTGTGGCTAAACATGCCTTGGTGCACGGCCAGCACATCTTGGCGCAGTGTTACACCGTCCGGGTTATCTGGATACTTCCCACCGACACCAACCTTTCAGAACTCCGGAGATGGGAACTTGCCCTTCAGCTTATTCTCTCCTCCCGTTGCCCACCTGGTCTCAATCTCCGCTAACTCAAATTCCCGCCCACTATCTTTAGCATCTTTGCCTTGGTTCTGCGGACAGAGCCTCTGCCTCAATTGGTATCTTTGTCCAACTTCTTTGCTTTTCACAAATGTCTGTCTAGGTGTGTTTGCGTTTCGATATGTCTGAGTGTGTGTGTATTTGTTTACCTTCCTTTTTTCCCCTAAGGTAAGTCCTTCCACTCCTGGGATTGGAATGACTCCTTTTCCACTTCCTTAAAACCCATATCCTTTCCTTTTCCTCCCCTTTTTTCCTCTTTTTCCTGAAGAAGCTGCCAGTGGTGGCGAAAGCTTGTATGTGTGTTTGTGTGTGATTTTATTTGTTTCTCTCGACGAGCCAGTCCTTTTGGTAAGTCATCTCTTTTCTATTTTTATTTTTGTTTATCCCACCGGGAAAGTTTCCCTCTATAATTTTCAACTTAAGATCTGTCGTATTACCACTTTTTTTACTGCTGCTAAACACTTGTTAATTATATTCAGCCTAGACATGATTATTTCTTAAGCACCTGTGTAGTGAAACAAATGCTTGGAATTTTCTGCATAGGAATAGAATGTTACAGTTGAATATTAGTTTTATAGTGTAGTAGTAATTTGGGTATTACATAGGACTAAGGGTTTATATCACTTGTTATAACACAGTCTTCCCTTCCCTCCCATTTCCATACACAATCTACATTGCCAATTTTGGTTACATAACAATCATAGATTTTTTACTGATTTGTTATGAGTATAACTATTTAATGATAGTTGTGTAACCAAATTCAATTACTTCATGAAACACGAGTTGTAGAGAGGGCTGAATAAACATCATATTGCAAAAAAATGGAATTTGTTGCTCGCATAGAGTAATAATGTATTTCTAAATACAGTGCTGGTTGAGGGAAAGGTTAGTTGCAGATCTGACCACAACCACTATAAAGCAAACAAATAAATAATTAATAAATATGTGAATTCACATGGCAGCAGACACATTTCAATTTTTGTCCTGATTTTGGCATATTTTTTCTTACCTCTTTCATGCTAAATAAATAATTTTATTCATCACTGCTTCTTGAAATTCAGTGTATCACTTCCTGTGTAGCTCTTTTATTTATGATGAAATAAGAAGGAAAAAACCATTGAGATGAAGCATTTAAGGTTGATGGACCATATATTTCAGTGTTATCATGTGCAAAATAGCATATTAAAGTATGCACTGCATCAGGAATTAAACCCGGATAAATCACTTTTATGGTCACTAAATTTCTATTTTTTGAGTACTGTTGTACATATCAGGGACCAACTATAAAGACTGAGAGAGCATATTGTAAGTTGCAGCTTTGAATTTGCTCATAAGAGGTCTTGGAATGTGCCATTTAGGGTTGTTTCACTGGTCCATTTTGTAGATTACTGTTGATGAAAACCAGGTCAATATCATATTTATGGTCCAACATACCATTTTAACTTCTCACAAATCACCAGAAACATTATAGGTCTAAGTTTTTAATTAATATAATGTGAAGTTGTCCCATGTGAAATGCCTGGTCTTACTTTATTTCTGAGCCATTAGTACAGTTATTTCATTTATTCATTAGTACATAAGTTGTAGCAGTGGTGGTTGTCAGTCAGTGCCCAGTATTGGTAAATTTAAAATTGCCATTAAAAACAAGTTCTGATTGAGCCAGAATGCCCTTGAATTTTTAGAAGTTTATCTTTTTAATTTTTTATTCATCTTGTGTTTGTTGAAAATGCATGTTTCCTTTGTAAATATTTTTGTACATTTTCTATTACAGCACTGGTATCCACCAGTATAATATTTTACATAAGATTACAAAGTAATGTACAAATGTTTGTTTGTAGTTTGTAGATAAGATCCAGTAGATGGTTTTAATCACCTTTAATGAGAATGAGAAGCCAGATTAAAGTACAGTGCACTGAGCTTATTGTCTGTAGGGCAAACACATATCTTGTATTATACAGATACCCTACAGAGGGCTTTTTAATAATCCCACGTGAAATGCTTGGTTGTTGTTTAATGCTGCACAGTAATCAGCTTGTAAAATGTTCTGATATTATAATTTCGCTACTGTAATAACTATAACTTTTAAAAATGAAACGGAAAAAAATTTTTTAATAGGTTTTTGTGACTGTTCGTGAAATTCTTGTAGCAACAAAAATTTCCTTGATTAACATGACAAATCATAAAATTATCTCTAAAATCATGGATAACATTGGTTTTAAAAGAAAAAAAAAAGAAGCAATTGCAATTGTAAATATTTCGGCCAGTGCAGAATGATTTACTTCTTTCATTGACTTTCACCTCTTTACCTGGAGATACAAAGTGGTCACTCAGAAAGATTGACACATAATTGAGTGATTTACACCTATATCATTAGCTAAGTTAATAATGTGTGTTCCTACAGTGCAATGTATAAAAGAGGGAGTTCATTATCTGTAACAGCATAAATAAAAACATTGAAGGAAAGTATAATGGCATGTGTTATCAGTCGTGTGATGAATCGGATAGCTGCTCATACTGTACCAACTATAAAGATATGAGAAAGAGAATGAAGATTCCTTTCAGTCTTTAATCTACAGAGTTACATGTTTTCTTCAAACTAGAACGTGAACTTGAACTGAAGTTTGGAAAGTAGGAGGCGAGGTACTGGCGGAAGTAAAGTTGTGAGGCGGCATCGTGAGTCGTGTTGGGATAGCACAGCCGGTAGTGCGCTTGCCCGCGAAAGGCAAAGGTCCCAGGTTTGAGTCCCGGTTCTGTCACACAATTTTAATCTGCCAGGAAGTTTAGAACTTTTGATGTTCATTTTTATTGAATGCAATAGCATCAAAGTAACAGATTAAAAGATCATTGAACTTTTCATTAATTACTATCTACTGAGATATGAAAATAATGTTTAAATGAGATAAAATGGCTGTCCAGTACTTACTGCATTTTGGTGCTGCCGATAAACTAAATGTTTCTACTAGATTTCAAAAAATTTGTAACTCCTTCGTCAGGCAGGATGAGGGAAGAAAAAGGGGACAGAAAGGAAAGGCTACACACAACTTAGACCTCGAAGCACTGAACTTCGTAAGTTTCTTGGCTTATATAAACTGTTGCATAAGGATAATCTGAACTAACAATATACTACTTAAATTAAAATCATCTCAAGTTCTGCACCTGTAGATTCAAACACAAACTGCACCTTTGTGAGTGAAGACAGTTAGGCACACTGCATGTTAGATGATTTTTTTTTTTCTCACTGGCACAATATTTACAAGATTACAGAACTTGTTTCGTGAGTGGCTGATAAGTTTGCTAGGCAGTGGCTAACAATTCACCCATACATTTCTGTGGGAACCGTGCTACACTGAAGTGTTTGTCGTCGGTGAGCCAGCAGAGCGCGGATCCTTGCTCTCCTCAGGTCTGCCCGACCCCCCGGTCGACATCCAAGTGGAGCCAGGCCCCCAGGACGGCACCCTGCTCGTCACCTGGCTCCCCGTCACAATCAACACGACCGCTCCGGTCACGGGCTATGCCGTCTATGCCGATGGCAAGAAAGTCACTGACGTTGACAGCCCAACAGGTGAGTACTATTCAGATTCTTTTATCTGCTAAATGAAATTATTATCAGCAATAGTATAAGGATAGACTGCAACTTACTATAATGCAGTGATTTTGCCCTTGTTAGTATTGTTACTATTACTACATGTGCTCTGTCATCTTAGCTATCCTGTATTAATCAAATGATGTAAAGTTCTTAGGCCTACATCTCAATAAAAATCTAAATTGGAAGGTACACATTGATTACCTAGCAAATAAATAGCTTGGCATTTGCAATAAATATTCTCTCGGGCACCACAAACATAGAAACCAGAAAGACTGTCTAGCACAGCTACTTTGAATCAGTTATCCATTATGGTATAATCTTTTGGGGAAATTCAACAAATGTTAAAAGAATCCTCATATTGCGAAAGAAAATAATTAGGAACATGTATATGGCCAAACCAAGGGAGTCTTGTCGACCACTGTTAAAAAAATTAAAAATTCTGTCTATTCCATCCCTCTATATATACGAAGAGTTGATTTTCTTGTATAAACACCAAAATACGTTATACATATTCCGATTGGACCACAATTATAGCACTTGAAACAAAGAAAATTTTAAACTCCCAACACACCAGCTAAAACTTTATGCACAAATGCCAGAGTACATGGGACTAAAAATATACAACAAAATAAAGGGGAGCAAATTATTTAACATGGAGCTTGGTTCACTGAAGCGACTGCTTTTCAATATTCTGGTGGAAAAGTGCTACTACTCTGTCGAGGAATTTTTTGATGACAAATTCACTTTTTGAGACAGGGCCTTACATATTTATAATATTTTATGCATTAAGAAGTATAATGAATACCTTTGTATAAAGAAATATATCTTTGATATAAAAAATAGACGAGGATTACTCACCAGGCGAAGGAGCACAGGTGTGACAGCATCACAAATAAATAAATGAATACACACACACACACACACAATCGCAAGCTTTCGCAACCCAGTTGCGTCTTCAGGCAGTAGGGAAGGAGAGGGAAAAGGAAATGATGAGGGTTTTAAGGAAGGGGGTAAGGAGCCATTCCAATCCCGGGAGAGGAAAGACTTACCTTGGGGGAAAAAAAGGGAGGGTAAACAAATGCACACATCCCACACATTCACACAGACACAAGTACACCTAGGCAGACATACTGTAGAAAGCAAAGAACTTAACTTCTTTGCTTTCTACAGTATGTCTGCCTAGGTGTACTTGTGTCTGTGTGAATGTGTGGGCATGTGTGCATTTGTTTACCCTCCCTTTTTTTCCCCCAAGGTAAGTCTTTCCTCTCCCGGGATTGGAATGGCTCCTTACCCCCTTCCTTAAAACCCTCATCATTTCATTTTCCCTCTCCTTCCCTACTGCCTGAAGACGCAACTGGGTTGCGAAAGCTTGCGATTGTGTGTGTGTGTGTGTGTGTGTATTCATTTATTTATTTGTGATGCTGTCACACCTGTGCTCCTTCGCCTGGTGAGTAATCCTCGTCTATTTTGTATATTTTATTTTTCCTGCAAGGAATTTTTCGTCTTAATATTCATGAAATATATCTTTGTATTGATATATATATTTATGGATAATATCTATGTATTAAGAACTATAGGGTAACTGCAATTTATATGTATATAAAATTTAAACTATGTGAATCATAAATCATATTGTAAATTTTGACATGTCTCCAGTACAACAAATCAAATGATTTGAAAACTGTATGTTACGAGATGAATAAATCACATTACACATTTCACAATGGTACTATTCAACACATCATTGTGTGTGTTGATTCATGGTCTCTACATGCATGACTGTGAAACACTGATTATCCTTACAGTTGCAATCTTTCTTCATTATATTGTTGAAATTCCAACCTGGACTTTCCATTATTAGAAATAATTATTCAAGATTACTAATTTTCTGGTTATAAATATACTAAAACTTTCATTATGGTAAAAGACATTTTGTCACAAGTACATTATTGACATTGTCAAAGACTTTTTCAAAATCAAAAAATTATCCCATTGATAATGGTATTTCAGACCTTGGTGGACAGCTAGTTACAGTATACGACGTAGCTCCATGCAGTAAATCAAATCAGACTTTCAAATTAGTGTGTTCAATTAACAATATAAGTATTGCAAACTTTAGGAAAGGACTACAGCAGATAGACTGAGCTGAGGTGTATAAGGAACCCGATGCAAACTTGAAATATAACTTATTTTTATGATAACAATATAGTAATAGGACAGTTTACAGTAATTGATATATATTTTAAGGGTATTTAAAATTTATGTATTTTTTTAAAAAGAAAAGAAAATAGTTAAATATAATTCTAAGAAAACATGTAAAATACCATGGAATAAGAATATCTTGCAACCTTGAAAGGACCTGCATCCAACACCGAGAGTGAGTACTGATCCAGAAACTGTTCAGTATTATAAATACCTGTGCATTACTAAGAAAAGTTCTTAAAAATGCCCAGAAACATGTGTATCATGTCTGAAATCAGTACCTCTGATAATAGAATTAAAACAATTTGGAATATTATTGAAAGGGAAACATGACAACCAAGAGCACAGGAAAAAACTGAGTGAAAAATGTACTTAAAAATGTCAAATTAAAAATACTTTCAATAATCATTTTTTAAATGTTATGGATGAAATAGGCTCAAGATGTTACTTATAAGAGGCAAGGCCATCAATAGAAGGGGCCATTCCTTTACAGTTTGATACAATTGTAATTCCACCAACCTCTCCCCTTGAAATCAGTAAAATAATAAACTCACTGATAAGTAAAAGCTCTAATTGATGGCATTTCCAACAGGGTACTTTATGCTTGCTCCCCACAGATAAGTAGGATTCTCAGTCATATTTGTGATAGTTCTTCAAAGCAGGATGTTTTCCCTGATTGACTGAAATATGCCATTGTTAAACCATTGCATAAAAAAGGTGATACAGAAGATGTCAACAACTAATGCCCAATCTCTCTTCTGACAGCTTTATTGAAAATTTTTGAGAAAGTAATGTATTCAAGAGTAACCTCCCTTAGTTGTAAAAAGAAAGTACTAACCAAATGTTAGTTTGGTTTACAGAAAGGCTTTTCAACAGAAAATGGTGTATATGTCTTCACTGATCAAATATTAAATGCTCTGAATAACCGGACATCACCCATTGTGATTTTTCGTGATCTCTCAAAGGCCTTGATTGTGTAAATCATGGAATTCTTCCAGATAAGCTTAATCATTATGGTTTGAGTTGGGCAGTGCACAAGTGGTTTAATTCATACTTAACTGGAAGAATGCAGAAAGTTGACATAAGTGGTTCATGTAATGTCAAAACATCAGCTGATTCCTCAAACAATCAAGAATGGGGGGCAATCAAGAATGGGATCCCCGCAGGGTTCAGTCTTAGGTTCTTTTACTGTTCCTAATATACATTAATGACTTGCTACTCTACAGTGATGAAGAAGCAAAGTTAGTTGTTTTTCCTGGTGATACAAGAATAGTAATCACATCCAGAAACACAAAACTAAATAATGTAATCGTAAATAATGTTTTTCACAAAATTATTAAGTGGGCCTCAGCAAACAGACTCTCAGTAAATTTTGATAAAACTCAGTATATACTGTTGGTCGCTTCTTCAGGAAAAGAGGAAGGAAGGAGGGGAGAAAGGGAATGATACCGGTTTTAAGGAAGTGGAAAAGAAGTCATTCCAATCCCAGGAGTGGAAGAACTTACCTTAAGAGGAAAAAGGAAAGGCAAACAAGCGCACACCAGAGCCGTGCAGCACACCACATTTACCTGCCTGAGCTCACCTGCGTCCGGCCGCTGTGCTCCAGTGCCCGCACTACGGGTAGTCGAGCCCCACTGCACCACGTGCCAGAGCGAGTGAGCTGCGATGCGCCGTCGAGTCCTGACACTCGCCAGGCGGTTACCCGCCAAGCCCGTGCCCTCTGGGCTCGGGGCAACAGCACTACAGACGCCGCTGCGAGCGCTGCAATGCGCGCAAGACGTTGTATTAATCGGAGCGTAGGCATCGCACATATTTTTGATTACCTACTTAGCAATTTATACATTATTGCTATGTAATAAATAACGAACAGGACAGATCATACCAATATGCAAGGAGTAGACGCTACTTAAAACAAGAATGTTTCTAATATTCCTTCATTAGACAGACAGTGTTTGTCGGTAATGAGGATCACCCTATGGCTAAACATGCCTTGGTGCAGGGCCAGCACATCTTGGCAGTGTTACACCATCCGGGTTATCTGGATACTTCCCACCGACACCAATCTTTCAGAACTCCAGAGATGCAAACTTGCCCTTCAGCATATTCTCTCTTCCCGTTGCGCACCTGGTCTCAACCTCCTTCAAATTCCCGCCCACCATCTTTATCATCTTTGCCTCTGTTCTCTGGACAGAGCCTCTGCCTCGACTGTTATCTCTGTCCAACCTCTTAACCTCTTTGCTTTCTACAAATGTCTACCTTATTGTGTTTGCATGTGTATGTGTGTGGGTGTGTGTGCACTTGTTTGCCTTTCCTTTTTCTCCTCAAGGTAAGTCATTCCACTCCATTCCACTTCCTTAAAACCCGTATCCTTCCCTTTCTCCCCTCCTTTCTTTCTCTTTTCCTGAAGAAGCGACCAACGGTTGCGAAAGCTTGTATGTGTGTTTGTGTGTCTTATTATTTGTATCTGTCGATGAGCCCGTGCTTTGGGTAAGTTATCCAATTTCTATTTTTTATACATATTTATCCTACCAGGAAAGTTTCCTTCTGTAATATTCAGTATATACTGTTCCGTATAATGAATGGAACAACTCTAGTAATAAATATAGACTTGAACAGAAGTCTGTAGTTATGGCAGGATTTTAAACTTTTTCGTGTGTGCATCTGGAAGCAACACATTGATGGTCTGCTGAAATGTTTGTGTTCAGCAATGTATGCTATTAGGTTTACTGCAAATTCTGGCAATAAGAATCTCAGTAAATTAGCTTAGTATGCCTATTTTCATTCACTGTTTTTATATGACATCATATTCTGAGTAAAAAAGTATTTAGTGCACAAAAGCATGTAGTCAGAATAATTGCTGGAGTCCATCCAAGATCATCCTGCAGACATCTGTTTAATGATTTAGGTATCCTCATAGTAATGTCACAGTACATATATTCACTTATGAAATTTGTTGCTAATATTCCAAACCTGTTCAAAAGTAAAGGCAGTGGGCATAGCTATAACACCAGAAGAAAGGATGATCTTCACTATTCAGGGTTAAATCTGACTTCAGCACAGAAAGGGGTAAATTATGCTGCCACAAAAGTCTTTGGTCACCTACCAAACAGCATCAAAAACCTGACAGATAGCCAACTAGAATTTAAAAATAAATTAAAAGAATTTCTGAATGATAACTCCTTCTGTTCATTGAATGAATTTTGAGATATATAGATATATATTGGTAAATGTAAAGAAAAAGAAACTTGTTTCATATAATATTTTGTGTAATGTAAGATCTTGTGTAGACACCTTTTATTACCTGACATGTTTCACATCATTACAAAATGTTGTATTCATGATCAATGGAACAAGTATTAATCTAATCTATCCATTCAGTCTGCAAAACCAAGTAGATACACAGAGGGCACAAAAACAGACGCAAGAGTTTGTTGGTTCCATAAAGGTTTTGGTGATCAGGCTAGAAGATGCATGTTTTCCTGTATGTTTCAACCACCCAAGATTGGCATGATTTTTGGTGACAAAACAGCTGTTCAAGGAAAGGCAACGGATCATGCTGGTTTGCTCACATTATCGTGACTTTTATACATCCAAGACAGGAAGACAGATCAATGCTATCTAATGGATTCAGGTACAGATGTGAGTACACTACCATTTAGGAAGAGTAAGACTTAAGCAACGGACTTACATTTTCCCCTCATGGCAACTAACAACTCACCCATCACAATCTATGGTGAGTGTGAAGAAACTGTGAACCTAGGTTTAACAACAAAATTCGTATGGGCATATGATGGTGAACCAATATTAGGTACAGACTTCATACACCAAAACATCCTAGAAATAAAACTAACTTCAGCAGAACATAAAATTGACAGTGAAGTGTTAGTGGGTTCCCTTGGCAGAAGTACTATCGCTCTCTCCGCACCCTGTAAGTTGATTAATCCAGAAGATAGACAAGAGGTTCCCACCCGATTACAGAAGGTTTTACATACCGTGGTGCATCACATTAAATGATACCTGGTCCACCTGTTTCTCAACATTGGAGGCTAGCACCTGACTGATTTGCAGAAGCAAAAGCAGATTTTGAAGGAATGCTACAAAGAGGCATAATATGGATGTCTGACTGTGCATCACCATTACATCTGGTTAAGAAGAAGGATTGCACATGGAGACCTTGTGGAGATTACCATGTTCTGAATGCATGAACTATACCTGACCCCTAACCTGTACCTAATCTAAAGGATTTCACAAATGTTTAGACAGCCCTACAATCTTCAGAGTGGTGGACTGTGGAAAAGCTTATGGCTGTGATAACACCTTCTGGTCTGTTTGAATTCCTTTACATGCCTTTCGGCTTGAAAAATGCAGCTCAGTCATGGCAGAGGTTTCTAGATGAAGTACTAAGGGGTCTGTAGTTCTGTTTCGAATAAATCCTAGATCAAAAACAGGTGACATTTCTCAGCCACACCATCTCACATGCAGGTATTAATCCTCTTAAAGACAAGATATAAATCATTGAAAGCTTTCCTTGGTGGACAGACTACCAGCAATTAAGAAGATTCTTGGGGACTATAAATTTTTATTGGCGCCTTATACCAAGAGCAGCAGAGATACAGGCACTGCTGACAGACATTCTAGCAGGCAGCAACATGAAAGGCAGATAGATGTCCCTTGCCATTGACACATGTGCCTTCAAAGAGGGAAGGACTTCTTTCCAAAATGAAATTTTGTTATCCCCACACAGTACATAACGCAACATTAGCAATAATAGTAGAAGCTAGCCAACAGGCTATAGGTGCATCCCTTCATCAGCAATGTGGGAATAGTTGGCAGTCTTTGAGTTTTTTCCCCCTCTCAAAGACTGACAGAAACACAAAGTAATGGTGTGCCTATGATTGTGAATGGCTGGCCATCTATGAAGCCACAAGGCATATTTGGCCATATGTTGAAGCCATGTCACTTACAGTATATATAGATTATATGCCCATAACTTTCACTTTTTTTAAAAAAATCAATGAAGATTGTTCCTCTTGGAAGTTCTGGCAACTATAGTTTATTGGGCAAAACAATTTAAAGCCATCCATGATGAATGTGTCAGCCATGACTGTATTTGAATAATTAAAAGGTTGCTTCAAATTTCTGCTACAAGTTACAAATATGATGTAAGTATTAAAAAACATTTGTTAACGACCTGTTTTGATACTGCACGTAATCTTCAGGCTATAGGCATACAGAGAATATTACTAAAGGTATACATTAATCTAAATTGACAATATTTTGATGTCTGTGGCAATGAACTTGTGAAAACAGAAAGATGACCTTTGTAAGGTTATGTCCTTTTTGAACTGAGATACAGTCTGTTTATAAAGGTGTTTGTTTTATCACTCACATTGATGTTTAGTAGCTCTCTTCTTCATCTGATTTAGTGCATAGCGCTTTTATTTCTGGGCTTGCTAGCCCCTCAACACAACACTTTTTGACACAATTTCACTGTCACAACCTACTCTCCCAGAGACTTCAGTAGCTCAGAAGGAATGTTAACTACTCCAGGAGCCTTAATTTGACTTAGGTCTTTCAATGCTCTGTCTCTCATAATGGTATTGCTTCTTTTATCTTCATCTCTTTCTACTTTCCTTTCTAGAATATTGTCTTGAAGTTCACTTCCTTTGTAGAGATCCTGTATATATATTCTTGCCACCTTTCAGCTTTCCCTTCTTTGCTCCATAATAGCTTTTCATCCAAGTTCTTGGTATCCGTGCAGCTGCTTTTCTTGTCTCCAAATGTCTCTTTTATTTCCTGTAGACAGTACCTAATTTCCCCCTATTTATACAATCTTCTACAGGCTTGCATTTGCCTTCTAGCCACTCCTGCTTAGCCATTTTATCACTTCCTGTCTACTTCATTTACTGCATTTTTATCTTTTCTCCTTTCATCAATCAATTTAAGAGAATCATGTGATATCTAAGACTTTTTGGAAATCTTGACTTTCTAGCTATTTGGTCCTTTGATACCTTCACTAATTCATCTCTGAAAGCTACCCATTCATTTTCTGCCTTTGTCCATTTTTGTCTAAAACTCCCCCTGAAACTCCAAGAACTTCAGCTTCCTTCAATTTATCCAGGTCCCATCTCATTATTTTCTGATCTTTGTGCAGTTTTTTCAGTTTCAGTCTACAGTTCATAACCAGTAAGATATGGTCAGAGTCTATATCTGCCCCTGGATATATTACAGAGTCTAAAACATAGTTTCAGTGTCTTACCATTATGAAATCTATCTGGACTTTGCTGTCTCTCCTGTTAAGTTCCATGCATACAATCATCATTCATGTTTCTTAAACCAAGTGTATGTTATGATTAAATTATTTTCTCTGCAAAATTCTACAGGTGGCTTCCTATACCTTTTCTCCAGTCATGTTCGCCTATTATTTTTCCTTCCCTTCCTATCTCACATGGAAATTGGGCTAAATCACTTTAGCCATAAAGAGTTTTAATCAAGCTGTAAAAATTAATTGCTTACAGGATTTTATGAGATTGAGAAAACTCAAATCTTGACATAATAGCCAATATAAGACAATAAAAACACGTCTTCTGCATTATAACCACCCATCAAAATTCACAGAACTTTATCTTCAATCAGCCCAGTTGTTGCGCACAACTTTCGAAAATAACTTAATGTAAACTCTGTCAATATGAAGCTAAGAAATGTAGAATACTGCAATCTAGCCATCATCCTTTAAACTGCATCAACAGAAATGAAAAATGGAATTAAGAAGTGTGGATGGCATGTGACGTCACACATGCTGAGCAAGTGCTTGGCAGAAAATGGTATATTCCATTGCACACTCTTGAGGGGTTAACGGATCTGACATACAGTGCTCCAATCTGTAAAATGCCATTGTTGTTTTTCCTGATGACAACATGCTCCTGAATAGTCCCTGCTTGGAGATATTTTGCATCAAGAATATTTATCCAAGAGGATGCTTTCATCATATATTCATATGGTATAGTTGCATGTCCTTGGGAAAAGTAATGACTGGGTCCTTGTTGCTTTCATTCATTTGCAGTAATTCGGTGGCAAAGCCATTTTGGCTGATGTTACAAAGCCAACTCAGTCAGTCATCCAGATTGCTGCCCTTGCAACTAGCAAAAACTCTGCTGTACTCCACAGATTCCCCTCTGCTCTGGCCACACCTATGGTATAGTTACCTGTATTATTGAGGCATGCCAGATTAGACAAGGCTGATTACTGATGTATTGAAAAAAAAATATTAACCTTTTTTCTAGCTGTAAACCCGGTGTTCCCTGGGTGTTTATTTATCCTACACTCTCGTAGTCCTCATCCCCTTCCCCCCTCTCTTTGCATCCACCTCTTTCTCTCCCATCTCTCTGTCGGTTCTCACCTTTCTCTCTCTTGGCAAAGTTTTCTGCAAGGTACCCTCTGTCATGTACCATACAAACATTTATGTACCCAGTGATCATCCTCTTCATTTAAAGATCATGTGTGCAAAAATTCATAAAGATGGAGCAAAATTCCCCATGTTAAGTACCCTCGACTGTGCACCTAACGAAATTTTATACAGACAATGACATTCCTCTTGTTTTTTATGGTAGAGTGTGCAAAATTCCATCAGTATTAAAACAATACTATAGCTTTCTATGAAATAGGAACACAGGGTCACATTGGAAAACACACTTTGTTGTTCTCAATTATTCCAGTTTTATTTCATACAACCCCTGTTCTGAGAATAAAAAGAATTTGTGAAATCAGTCAAACCATTCTCAAGTTATGACGTGACCAAGGTATTTAGCTATCCATTTTATGTTGTGAAATACCCTTCCCCATGCGCCGTATGAAACATAAGCTAAACGGTGACAGGAGTATGCTCCGCCATGCACCTATCACAAAATACTTTCTTAGCTGATGTTTTCTACCTATAAACTACATTCCTGCAAAATTTCAGCTTCATAGGTGAAGTAGTTTTCATGATTTTGTGTTTAGTCAGTGAGTGAGTGAGTGTCCTTTCACTTTTATATAGGTAGAAATTAAGAAAACAGATTGCTTAATTTTGGATGCAAGAGAATTAATGGAGACTTGCAGACAAAAATAAATAGTAATATGCAAAACTGTAATGCTGACTTTATGTGATACAATGTCATACCAGTCACAAGCACTAGAAGAGTGACACACTGTGGGCATCACACACATGGTGAGATCTGTAGCCCCATACAGTAATTGAGGAGGGGGTGGTAGCCGATGTGTGGTAGGGCCTCGAACGATGAAGTTCTGTAATGGAGGAGGCAGTGTAACCTGTCACCTGTCACGAGAGTTACCAGTTCAAGCAGTAGCCACTGACCGGAACTACAACTAGCACAGCCACTTAAAACATTTAATGAGCTCACATTTAGAGGACAACATGCACATTATGAATAGGTTATCATCGCGCACTACGACAGACAGCTCTGTTGTGATTGGTGGGGTGACGGCGACAGAGAATTGATAGCAGGAATTGGAGGGAGGAGGATGGAGAGGAGGAAGAGGAGTCACTGACTGAAGATGGTGTGTGACCCGACGGCGAAGGAGAGGGGTGGGGGGAAATGCAGGTGGGAGATGGAGGCGACGCTCAAACAAGGAAAAGGAAGAGGAGAAAACCTCGACTTCAAGAGAGAAAGCAGGATCGAGGTGTGCAGGCTTCAGGCGATTGACGGATACAGCGAAAGGTTTGCCATTGAGGAGGATGGTGTAGGTGTTTGCTGCACGAAGGAGGACAGGATAAGGACCAGAGAAAGGGGGCTGTAAGGGCGGGCGGGCGGGCGGTGTCATCACATAAGAACACGAACTCACAACTCTGCAGCTTCGAAGTTACCCGTACAGGTGGAGGAGAGTGGCTGGGCAAGAGGGGAAGGGGAGGCTGCAGCACAGATGAGGCGGACTCGGTCGACCAGCAAAGGGAGATCCTCGAGTGAGGGCGCAAAAGTGGCAGATATTGGTGAAAAGGGCACTCTCGAATTGGTGCTCTGATCAGATGTGATGACCGAGGGGCAGCCGAAGTGAGCAATCCAGGTAGAAATAAAAGCACAAGCGATGGACTTGGCGGTGATATTAAGCAGAGGTGTGGCCTCCATCTACCTCGTGGTGCAGTCAATCATAGAAAGGATGTACCGATAACCATCAACTGGTGGCAGAGGGCCAACAAGATCCGAGTGGACATGCTGGAATCTGCCAGACAGAGGAAGGAATGAAGCAAGTGGAGGGGAGGTGTGAGATGTGACCTTGTTCTGCTGACACGCGACACAAGAGTGGGCCCCGGCCTGACAATCCCACCTCATGTCTCACCAAACGAAATGCTCACACACCAGGCGTATCGAGGCTTTGTAACCCGGGTGCGTGAGCTTGTGCAGCTTCTGGAAGATGGTACGTTGAAGACAACAGGAAATGAAGGAACAGAGTTTTCCCATCGAGTCATCATACCGTACCTCACCAGTGACGTCTGGAAAGGTGGCATGGATGGGATGTAGGGAAGAGGAAGGGTCAGAAATGAGAGCAACGAGATCATCGTTGGCAGATTGAAGGGCGGAAAGGTTAGAGAGATCGAGGACGATGGAGACAGCATCGATCCCAGAGAGGAAATCTGTGACCATATTATCCGTCCCTTGATATAACGCACGTCCATTGTGAATTGCGGTATGTGGTCGAGGTAGCGAGTCAGCCGGGAGATTTTTTATGGCAGCAGCCAGCGGTTTGTGATTGGTAAGAACATGAAAGGGGCGACCTTCAAGTTCTACACGGAAATGCTTAATGGCCTCTTGGATGATGGCAAGAAGTTCCCTTTCAAAGGCCAAGTACTTGCATTTTGCATTGTTTAATTTTTTTGAAAACAACTTCAGCGGAGAGATTACACTGCCGTGAGATTGGCTGAGAACTGCGCTGATGGTGGTGTCACTCGCGTCTGTAGTGAGGAAAACTTCCTCGTTGGAATGCGGCTGAGCAACCGTGATCGCTTGAGCAAGTAATTCCTTGAGTGCGTCCACGACACCTTACGGTCACCTGACATGTGCTTGCCCACCAATGCGACTATAAGGGGGGGGCCTGAACCTCAGCTGTGTTGGGCAGCTGCCACTTGTAGTAGTTAATGGTGCCAAGGAACTTAGGTAGCTCTTTGTAAGTGGAGGGGCACATGATGTTTTGTACTGAGTTAACTTTGTCAAGGGGGGGAGCAATGCACTCCGACAAAACTGTATACTTGAGGAACTGTTGGCATTTGTCATCATTCATCTTGATCGCTGCTTTGGCGATCCTGTCAAGAATGATTTGCAAATATTTTTTGTTTTCCTCGACTGTGGAGCTGAAAATAAAAATGTTGTCTAAATACACAAGCAAAATTTTAAGTCCTGTAAAACCTCACTGATGAATTATTGCCAGGCCTTTGTGTAATTTTTAAGTCTGAGAGGGATGAAATTATACTGGGAAAGGCCGAGCGGGGTGGTGATGGCCGTTTCTTCATTGTCCTCAGGGGGCATGGGTATTTGATGGAAAACATGCTTGCAGTCAACAACAGAGTAAACTTTAGATTCGGCAAGTAATTTGGAAAAATCGGTGACGTTCAGAATCGGGAAATGGTACATAATAGTCTTACAACTGAGCTTGCTCTAGTCCCTGAACATGCGCCACATGCCGTCATGTTACTTTATTAAGTGAATGGGTGAGGCCCAACTGCTACAGGATTGCTCAATCACACCGGTTGACAGTAGTTCAGATAACTGCACATCAACTGTGGCAAACTTTTCGGGACACAGAGGGCGTGGCTTAGAAAACACAAGGACAATGTCAGTGATGCGCAGTCTGTGTACCATACTGTTCGTGACAACAGCTACTTGTGAGGCAGGTGAGGGCGTGGTGTTAGGCGTGGAGGACGTGGTGTGTGCTACAGCAGGTCCTGCAGGATGACAGCTGGCAGAGGTGAGCATGGCACGACGCACAGGTGTGACAGCAGCTGGTGACGGCAAGGAGGTAGCTGCAGTGGACACAGGCGGCGTGTGTGTGGTCAGTCAACTCGAAGTAGTTTTTGTGTGGGCTGCAAAAGAGGACGGCGGAGAGTCTGGCGGAGCAGTAGCAGACAAAACAGGAGCTGCAGGTGATGAGACGATCACTGGGGGCGCGCGAGTCGGCAGTGGTCGAAGTTGACATGTTGACATGGCAGCCACAGAACAGCTGAACCGTGACTGTGAGTGCTTGGTGCACGTGTTTGCCACAGGTGGTGTGCAGGCGGGTGTACGTAGCGCTGAGGAGTTGGAAGTGGCGAGCAATGGAGTAACAGCAGCCGGAATGCTGGAATGGGGATGTGATGCTCGCAAAGCTGAGAGAGTGACAGGTGAGGTGACATGAGTTGGTGGGGAGACAGCATTGCCAACATCACAGCGAGGGCCAGTGAGCCAGTAGGTGCAGTTAAGCTCTGTGTGGCGGCATGCGCATGACTCTTTGACAGAGGATTTGCGGGAAGCAGAAGCAGGAGTACTGATGGGCACACACTGAGACACTACACCAGAGTTTGTTGAGACAGGGACAGTGAACTCGCTGGGCTTGTTCAAGAAAGTCACTCACGATGCACTCGAACAGATGCATGACCATCTGGTTTGTGCAGAGTTCGATGGTGCAACAGTTTGTGGAGCACGTGAATGAGGAGAGAGCTTGCTATAGTGTTTGCAGACAGTCCAGGAGGCAGAAGTGAGACATCAGCACAAATGTCGATAAGCAAGTTTGTGCCAGAGTTCAGATCAGTAAGATATAGATGAGTGCCTGCAGTGGCGACAGTGCGCACAAAGTGGAGAGTAGGTAGGTGCCTGTAATCTCAGGGCAGGCGGTGGCACCTAGACCAGTCCGTCCACCTCATTTGGGTAGCTGCTAGGGTACCTACACTTCCTTGCAGCACTGCCAAAACGGGCATGAAAAAAGCAATATGGTTAGTGATGTCACTGTTGCTGCGGGAAGCGCAGAGGGGAAGGGGGTGTGTCCTCTTCGCCAGAACTGGCTCCCTCCGGTGCTGGCAGCAGTTGCAGCGTTGTGGTGACGATGCAGCGTGGAATGCCGGGCAGATCCATGATCTCCTTCAGGAAGTGGAAACGGCCCTGTGTGGAAGTAGGTAGGCATGGTGCGAGACTCGGCGTGACGGGTTGTGCAAAATGAGATTCTCGAAGAAGCGCTTCATGTACTCGGTCCACAATGCAAATACTATCACTTGGGGACTTGACTACGCTGTACATTAACGCTGTTTGCATGGCCAGACTGCCATGAGCAAGGGGTCAGACATGACCTGCTCACTAATCAAGAGCCGAAGGCGTCACTATAGTTCAGATGGACATTTGTCACCAAGGTTCTCCTCTTCAATTATGTGTCGAATAGTCTCCTCCACAGACCGGGTGTCATGCTCCAGGATTGTCTTTTTAGCACTCTGATAGCGTTCCCGACTGGAGGTGAGGGGGTAACCAGGTCACAATTTAGACCTATGTGGTCGTGCAGCAAAGTAATTAAGCAGAGGTAGTGAGTGGAGTCATCCAAATTGTAATGCTCAAATATACGCACGATGAGAGCGAATGAGATGGTCAGAGAGCCAAATGAGAATTGAGGCAGCTTCGGCAGGCGGAGACAGAGGCGAACCAGGAAGTGGCAAAGGTGCTGCAGCGTTGGTCATCAGCTAAGGTGTGGAACCATCGCACTGTGCAGCAGAGGTGCCAGGCAGCACCGGAGCAATGATAATAATAGCTTGTTCTCAAGAAATAAGTAGGATTCTTAGCCACATATGTAATAGTTCTCTGAAGCAGGGTGTTTTTCCTGACAGACTAAAATATGCTATTGTTATACCACTGCACAAAAAAGGGGATACGTCTGATGTCAACAACTACTGCCCAATCTCACTTCTGACAGCCTTATCCAAAATTCTTGAAAAATTAATGTATTCTGAGTAGTTTCACACATAGGTAAAAATAAAATTCTAAAAAAATTTCGGTTTGGTTTTCAGAAAGGCTTTTCAACAGAAAATGCTATATATACTTTCACCAATGAAGTATTAAATGCTCTGAATAATTGGACATCACCCGTTGGGATTTTTTGAGATTTCTCCAAGGCTTTTGATTGTGTAAATCATTGAATTCTTCTAGATAAACTAAAGTATTGTGGTATGAATGGGACAGTGTACAAATGGTTTAAGTCATACATAACAGTAAGAGTACAGAAAGTTGACATAGGTAATTCACATAATATGCAAAAAACAGCTGATTCCTCAAACTGAGGAACAATCAAAAACAGGGCGCCACAAGGTTCAGTCTTGAGCCCTTTGCTATTCTTAATATATATTAATGACTTGCCATTCTGTATTCATGAAGATGCATCGCTCCTTCTTTTTGCTGATGATACAAGTATAGTTATAACACCTGACAGACAAGAACTAACTGAAGAACTTCTAAAAGACGTCTTTCAGAAAATCATTAAGTGGTTCTCGGCAAATGGACTATCATTAAATTTTGATAAAACACAGTAGGCTACATACAGTTCCATACAGTAAATGGAATGACACCATTAATAAATATAGACTTTGATCAGAAATCTGTAGCAAAGGTAGAATATTCAAAAATTTTAGGTGTATCCATTGATGAGGGATTGAACTGGAAAAAAAACACATTGCAGATCTGCTGAAACGTTTGAGTTCAGCTACTTATGCTATTAGGGTAATTGCAAATTTTGGTGATGTACATCTCAGTAAATTAGCTTAACTTATGCAAATTTTCATTCTCTGCTTTTGTATAGCATCATTTTCTATGGTAATTCATCATTGACTAAAAAAGTATTTATTGCACAAAAGCATGTAATCAGAATAATTGCTGGAGATCGTCCAAGATCATCCTGCAGACACTTATTTAAAGATCTAGGGATATTCACAGTATATATATATATTCACTTATAAACTTTGTTATTACCAGTCTCACTGAATTCAAAAGCAATAGCAGTGTACCTTACAAACAGCATCAAAAGATTGACAGATAGCCACCTAGCATTTAAAAATAAATTAAAAGAATTTTTGAATCGCAACTCCTTCTACACTATAGATGAATTTTTAGATATAAATTAATATATCTGAAAATATAAAACAAAAATTAAATAGATAAATAAAAAAATAATAAAGTAAATAAAAAAAATATTGGCTCCTGTAATATTTAGTACAAAGTAATAATTTGTAAAGACACCTTTCATTAAACTGACACATTCTACATCTATACGAAGTGTCATATTCATGATCTATGGAACAAGTACTAATCTCCCATCTCCCTTATCTCTTCCTGTTTCTCCTATGAATTTCATCAGTGATAACTGTTATACCTGGAACCTGTAAATACTATCAATACTTGAAATTCTCTCATTGATATATCCCGAATAACTTTTCTTATAATAATAGGTACTATTCCCAATTGCTGTTTATTCTCCTACAGCCTTTGGAATGCATGGGGCTGTGGGGAAATGCTCATTGGTTTCTTGGTCAATACTGGCAACCTGAGGATGTGATGCCATTGTACCTATCAGCAGTTAATGTTTTTATACCATAACAACATGTGGAAGTAATGACTTGTGAAATGGATTATAAGAGATTAACAGAAACATATCATTAGTTATTTCTCAGTAGATTCACACAACATTCCGAAAGAACAACTGCTGATAGATCAGCTATTGAAAACAGAGGAAAGTTAGCACCAAATGTTTCCATTTTGGCTATTTTCTTTGTTTTTCTGTAATACCTACTGTGAAGTGTCCATGTGTATTTTCGTTTGGTTTAAAGTAAATTGGTATTCATTATGTACTCTTGCAGTGAAGACTGATAATCGTCACTGTTTAGTCCCTTCCAAAAAACCGACCAACAATCTTGCAGTGAAAATGAAGATTGAAGACAGGTTTTTGTACCACTGAAAAATATTGAACATCTTAAATCCCTCCATGTAAAAATGCATCAGAGATGATTTTATTAATTTCTGGCATTGCTTAGACATTTATATAAGAAAAAATCAATATATCAAATGCAAATCCAGTAGGTTTTGGCTTACTGTTCTTGAATTTGCTCCACAAATGAGTCTTATCATTGCCATTGCTCTCTTAAGAACACACTCTCTGGTTGTTGAGCTGCCCAAAATTACAATAAATGAGTAAAAATAAGCAAAGTATTTCTGATTTTTTGAATGTTTACCTCCCCATTGTCATCCATTCCAGGAAATATGTATAGTTGTGCAGTTGAAATTTACTGTAATTAAATCTCCCTTATAATCACGACCAGAGACATCTTACCCATTCTCCTAAAGTAGTGTTCCATCATGGTCAAAAAATTTAATTGGGTGAATGTGATAGTTTATTTTACATGCCTGTCAAGGTCTCAGCACTCGTCTTTATGGTGAGTTGTTATCTACCCTCTATTAATGACATTCCATCTCGATTTTCTTTTGGTTGATTATTTCAACAATACTTTATCTTTATTTTTATCTTTTCATATTTTTAATTATTAATTTTTCACACACACACACCTCCACATTCCTTTTCACTTCCTTGTCCTCTCCCTTTAGTACATTCCAAGCTGTACCTAACATTCTTATATATCATAGCCCTCTCTCCATCAGGTTGAGCAGAGTGTTTGATCCACTCCCTTGTGTGGCATCCTTCCCTCTCCCCTCCTCTTTCATTTTCAAAATGAGAGTTGTGATGGAGCAGCGAGAGATGTCAGTCATTTGTGCATGAGTTATGTCTGAATGACTGTGTGAATTTATCAGTATCTTATCTAATGAAGATTATAGCCTAAAATTAAATGTTGTGTACACCTGATTGTGTGTTCTACATGCTTGTCTACAGATCAATGACCTTCTTTATGATGAGTTGTGTGGTGTGCTGCTTCAATTACAATGTTGGGGCAGTACAATCCCATGACTTTTCAAGTCCGCCACATTACCTTATTATTCAGGTTCTTCTTTTCATGCTGCTTTAGCACTTTATTTGAAGGATGAGGACCCCATTAATTGGCGCCTCTCATGTAACTTGTTATCAGCTTCTTCTTCTTCTACTACTCAGAAACATCCGAGACTATTCAAACGAATAATTCCACACTCTTGATAACACATATATTTTAAAACATTATTAACATCAACATGTAATAAAACATTACACATGAACTTTATCTGGTCTTATAACAATACTTGTTGGGGGCAGGGGGGGGGGGGGGGAGCGTACACTATTGTCTCTTACTCTTGGAGTCCCACTTATAATAATTTCTATTTCTTTGTGTATCAGCACGACTTCTCTTTTACAGCATACTGTTTCATCTCTGCTCCACAGCAAGTAGTAATCAGTCTCCTTACATTTGCGAGTAATCTCATAGGCAACTGTATACAATATTACAGGTGTAAAATTTTCTGTAATGACCAGTATGCTGTTACACTACAGATCCCCTCTCTCAGACTGAAGATATTGTAGTAACAAAACTCTAAATTACAATAATAGTTCATTTTTATATACATTCACTTATGCATAGATATATCATTATCTATACTGTTTACATTTCAACATTTTATTGTGAATGTACTCTGTATGATGGTGAGCTAGAATTACTATACACTTTGGTAACAAAACTTAAGAAAACACATTCATTTCTATTGGGAGGGAGTTAAACTCATTATAACACAATTTCCATTAAACATTTATTGTTTCTCAAGCACTTTTTGAGCAAACTCTTATTTGTCACGTAATACGTCCAATACCTTTTTAACAAATTAATATAAATTTTCTTACCGGTACTACACAGGTTATTCATTTCATAGTGAAACATTAACAAGACTCTGAAGACTCAGTACCAAACCTATCTCCTCTTATTGAACACTTACATAAAAGGTGGGTGCTATAAACCATCACCTGGAACAATTCCAGTGGGAATCGTCAGAAGACGCAAGCTTCCTTCATACCAGAGGAGGTAAGTATAGGCCATCCCATTACTGTGCTATGGTCCTCTTAGACCACTGGTAGATCAGAGCTGGCTACTCCGCGTGTTCCTATTTCCAACCATGTGTGCACAGTGTATAATGCCCAATTAAGCCCCATTACATCCCAGTCTCACAGCCCTTGGATAATACAGAAGATTCTCTGACTACCAGATCCAATACATTGCCTTTCTTTTGTCTCCTTTCTTCAATTCATCTCACTTTGATACATGACAAACAAACTCACTCAATGAGACTTCCACTGAGAGTTGTTGTCTCTGTGTATATACCCCATCTCAAAATAAGTGTAACATGTTTAACTTACCCAAAGTACAGGCGGTAATGTCTGAAGTTGGATTAAGTTATCCCTAATTATCAGTAATCTGAAGGCTGACCATTCCAACATCATTCTCCCAGCTGACAAGGAATCCACGACTGTGGTACTTGATCGGCGGAAGTATGTGACTGAGGGACTGCGTCAGCTTTCAGACACCACCACCTACAAAGTTTGTCAAGATAATACCATTCCTGATGTCCAAGCAGAACTTCAAGGAATCCTCAGATCCTTAGGACTGCTACGAAACCTTTCACCTGAGTCCATCAACCTCATGACCTCACTGACACCCCACACCCTTACCTTCTACCTACTTCCTAAGATTCACAAACCTAATCATCCAGGCCAGCCCATTGTGGCAGGTTAACAAGCCCACACAGAACAAAGCTCTGCCTACATAGACCAACACCTTCAACCCATTATGGGCAGTCTCCCATCCTTCATCAAAGACACCAACCACTTTCTCGTCACCTGAAATCCCTACCCAACCTATTACCTCCAGAAACCATCCTTGTAACCATTGATGCCACTTCCTTGTACACAAATATCCCACATGCCCAGGGCCTCGCTGCGATGGAGTATTTCCTTTCATGCCGACCACCCACTTCCCTACCTAAAACCTCTTTCCTTAATACCCTAGCCAGCTTCATCCTAACCCACAACTTCTTCACTTTTGAGGGCGAAAGATACCAACAACTAAAGGGAACAGCCATGGGAACTAGGATGGCCCCCTCGTACGCAAACTTATTTATGGGATGCTTAGAGGAAGCCTTCCTGCATACCCAAGCCTGTCAACCCAAAGTTTGGTATAGATTCATTGATGCCATCTTTATGATCTGAACTCACAGTGGAGAATAACTCCAGATTTTCCTCTTCAACCTCAACTCTTTGGTCCCATCAAATTCACCTGGTCCTATTCCAAATCCCATGTCACTTTCCTTGATGTTGACCTCCATCTGTCCAACAGCCAACTTCACACATCCATCCACATCAAACCAACTAATAAACAACAGTACCTCCACTATGACAGCTGCCATCCATTCCACATCAAACGGTCCCTTCCCTACAACTTAGGTCTTCATGGCAAATGAGTCTGCTCCAGTCCCGAATCCCTGAACCAGTACACCAACAACCTAATAACAGCTTTCACATCCCTCAGCTATCCTCCTGATCTGGTACAGAAACAAATTGCCAGAGCCACTTCCTCATCCCCCCAAATTCAGAACCTTCCACAGAAGAACCCCAGAAGTGCCCCTCTTGTCACCGGATACTTTCCGGGACTGGATCAGACTCTGAATGTGGCTCTCCAGTGAGGATACGACTTCCTTAAATCCTGCCCCGAAATGAGATCCATTCTTCATGACATCCATCAAACTCCACAAAGAGTCTCTTTCCACCGCCCACCTAACCTCCGTAACCTCCCAGTCCATCCATATGAACTCCTCAAACCACCTTTCCTACCTTCTGGATCCTATCCTTGTAATCGCCCCCATTGTAAAACCTGTCCTATGCACCCTTCCACCACCACTTGCATCAGTCCCGTAACCTCGAAGGTGTACATGATCAAGGGCAGAGCCACTTGCGATAGTACCCACGTGATTTACCAATTGACATGCCTGCACTGTGAAGTGTTCTATGTGGTAATGACCAGCAACAAACTGTGCATTCGCATGAATGGTCACAGGCAGAGAGTGTTTGTTGGTAATGAGGATCACCCTGTGGCTAAACACGCCTTGGTGCACTGCCAGCACACCTTGGCACAGTGTTACACTGTCGTACCGACACCAATCTTTGAGAACTCCGGAGATGGGAACTTGCTCTTCAGCATAGTCTCTCTTCCCATTGCCCACCTGGCATCAACCTCCACTAAATTCAAATTCCTGCCCACCATCCATAACATCTTTGCATCGGTTCTGTGGACAGAGCCTCTGCCTCAAGTGGTATCTCTGTCTGACTTTTTTTGCTTTCACAGTATGTCTGTCTAAGTGTGTTTGTGTTTGTGTATGTATGTGTGCGTGTGTGTGTGTGTGTGTGTGTGTGTGTGTGTGTGTGTATTTCTTTACCCTCCTTTTTTCCCCAAGGTGAGTCTTTCCTCTCCTGGGGTTGGAATGGCTCCTTACCTCCTTCCTTAAAACCCTCATTATCTCCTTTTCCCTCTCCTTCCCTTCTTCCTGAAGAAGCAGCTAAGCTGCGAAAGCTAGTGTTGTGTGTGTGTGTGTGTGTGTGTGTGTGTGTGTGTGTGTGTGTGTTTTATTTGTGTTACAGTCACTACCTGTGCTCCTTCCTCTGGTAAGTAAATTTCAGATGAAACACACACACAAAAGCAAGCTTTTGCAACCTAGTTGCTTCTTCTGGCAGAATGGGGAAGGAGAGGGATAGGAAAGGACGAGGGTTTTAAGGGAGTGGGTAAAGAGTCATTCCAGTCCTGGGAGAGGAAAGACTTACCTTGGGGGAAAAGTGGATAGGTAAACAAACACACACACTACATACACACCAAAACAGTCTTATGGACAGATAACAACTCCTCGCAAAGACGTGGCACGAGTTTTAACAAGTACACACAAAAAGACACATACGTACAAATTTTCAGCTATCAGACATGGCCTTCTTCAGAAAATCACGCAATCACACAGGCATACAACAATCAAACAACAGTCACCTCTGGCTGCCACACTTGGAATGAGTCTGTGGTGTGTAAATTGGGGAAAGGGAGGGGGGAGGGGATAAGAAAGTTGCGTCACAGTGGTGGGGGTGGCTACTGCACGGCCTAGATGGGCACAATAAAATGCAGCTTAGGAATGGAGTGAGGAGGCGGATGAGAAGAGAAAAATAAAATAAAATAATAATAATAACAAAAATAAAATAAACAAAATGAATGTAGATATAAAAATAAAAATAAAACTCATGTGCACCACACATACACGTGTGCTTATATACACACACACACGCACGCGTGTGCGCGTATGCATGTACGCACCACTCAAAATAGGAGAGGTTTATGATAGAGGTAGGAACTGTAAGATATGGAAAAAGGGAAGTTATCGAATGTTGAGGCCTGGATGATTTCGGGATCGGAGAATGTACTGTAGGGCTAACTCACATCTGTGCAGTTCAGAAAAGTTGGTGGTGGATGGGAGGATTCAGATGGACTGATCTGTGAAGCAGCCATTGAAATCAAGCATGTGCTTCACTACATGCTGTGCGACAGGGTGGTCCACCTTGTTTTTGGCAACAGTTTGGCGGTGGCCATTCATTCTAATGGACAGTAGGTTAGTGGTCATGCTAATATAGAAAGCTGCACTGTGATTGCTGCACAGTTGGTAAATTACATAGCTGTAGCTACTGTTGGTGTTTGGTAGGTTTAATATGGACGGAAGTGTGGATAGAGCCATCAGTGAGGTGGAGGCTGACATCCAGGAATGTGGCATGGTAGGTTGAGGAAGACCAGGTGAAGTGGATGGGGAAGAAGGGGTTGAGGTTCTGAAGGAAAGAGGATAGGGTGTCCTGGCCTTGAATCCAGATCATGAAAATATCATCAATAAATCTGAACCAGACCAAACAATAGGGATTTTGGGAAGCTAGGAAGCATTCCTCTAGACGGCCCATAATAAGGTTGGTATAGGATGGTGCCACACAGGTGCCGCTGGGTGTGCCACTGATTTAATGGTAAACTTTTCACTCAAAGGAAAAGTAGTTGTTAGTTAGGATAAAGTAGATGAGGGTTATGAGGAATGAGTTCAGAGGGACATTGGGAGAAGTAGTGTTTGAGAGTGGCAAGGCCATGGGAATGTGTACAGGAAGGTGCCATCCACTGTGTCAAGTAGGGATCCAGGTGGCAAAGGGGTGGGAATGGTGGATTGTCAGTGAAGGAAGTGGTTGGTGCTCTTCTTCCCCGATCCCTACAAAGGAAACACTACTTTGCCACCAATCCCTCTTACCGTAACCAACATAAACCCAACATTGAACCCTGCCTGTCCCAGTTCATACCACCATCCAACAGAGCTCCCCCTGCACTCCCACCTAACCACCCTCTGGTTATCTGCCAAGAGTTTCTCACCTCCAACTTGGCCTCACCATCTTTCATAAGTCCCTTCCGAAGAACTCAAACCTTTCAGCAAAAGGAAAAATATCCATCCACAACCTTAAAAAATTCTCAAAATAATCATCCTCCCTGCATATAAAGGTTACACCAGTGTAGTTATGGATCACAGTGACTACCTGGCAGAAGGGCTCTGCCAACTTTCTGACTCCTCCACCTTCACGTTTTGCCAGAATGACCCCATTCACAAATCCAACAAGATTTCCAGTCCCTGTTAAAATCCTACAGCCCCTCCCAGAAGCTCTCCCCTAAATCCATCTCCCTCCACACCCCAACAGCACCCCATGCACACACCTTCTACATGCTCCCCAAAATCCTGGATGCCCAGTTGAGGCTGATTACTGTGCTCTTACCGAAAGAATTTCAGCCCTTATTGACCTATACCTCCAACCTATTGTCCAAAATCAATTTTTCCATATCAAGGATATCAACCACCTTTTTCACCAACTCTCCACAATTGTCACCTATTTGTCTCTTGGATCCCTATTTGTCACAGTGGATGCCACCTCCCTATAACACCAACATCTCACATTCCCATGGCCTTGCCACTCTCAAACACTACCTCTCCCAATGACCCTCTGAACCCATTCCTCATAACCCTCACATACTTTATCCTAACTAACAACTACTTTTCCTTTGAGGGGAAAGTTTACCATTAAATCAGTGGCACAGCCATGGGCAATGGCATGGCACGCTCCTGTACCAACCTTTTTATGGGCTGTCTAAAGGAATGCTTCCTAGCATCCCAAAATCTCAAACTTCTGGCCTAGTTCAGGTTTATTGATGATATTTTCATTATCCGGACTCAGGGCCAGGACACCCTATCCTCCTTCCTTCAGAACCTCAACCCCTTCTCCCCCATCCACTTCAGCTGGTCTTCCTCAACCTACCATGCCATATTACTGGATGGCAACCTCCATCTCACTGATGGCACTATCCACACTCTCTTTCTGAATATGCTGAGGGTCTCACAAAGGCCTTCACTGACAGTAACTACCCCACAGAACTAGTCTGCAAACAGATCTCCTGTGCCATATCCTAACACATCCCAAATCCTCCCTCCAACACCAGTAAACGTCCACCTAAGAGCACTCCCCTTGTCACCTAGTACTACCCTAGACTTGAACAATTACATTGCATTTTTCATCAAGGTTTTGATTTTCTGTCATCATGCCCAGAAATGGTTGTATGATTGTGTTGTGTGCCTGTGTGATTGCGTAAATGTTCTATTTTCTGAAGAAGGCCATGGCCGATGGTTGAAAGTGTTGTATGTATGTGTCTTTTGTATGTGCCTGTCACTGTTCGTTGCTGCGTCTTTGCGGTGAGTTGTAAACTGTCCTTATAACTACGTTATTAATTCCAACCTGAACTTTCCATTATTAGAAGTCTTTTTGAAGGCATTTTCCTGGAGTATAGCCTTGTACAGGAGTGAAATATGGACTGTAATTAGTTCAAACAAATGAGAAAAATAAATTAAAAAAGGATGGTTTTTTAAATATGGTGTTTCAGGAATATGCTGATGATTAGAGGTTAGTTCATATAATTGATGTTGAGGTACTGATCAGAATTGGGGATAAAATATATATCCGGAATATGTTGACTAAAAGAAGGGATTGATTGGTAGGACACATTCTGAGACGTCAGAGAATCATCACTTTACTACTGGAGGGAAGTGATAGGGGTAAAAATCACCAAGAGAGACAAAGAGATGAATACAATTAGCAGATTCAAAAGGATGTAGAAGGCCATGGCTGATAGCTGAAAAGGTTGTATCTGTGTGTCTTTTGTGGTGAGTTGTAAACTGTCCTTACTACTATATTATTAATTCCAACCTGGATTTTCCATTATATGTATATTTCCTTCAACTCTGGTTTACAATGAACACATTACTGCACAAAATTTGTACTAAAGTCAGACTGAAGACAATATTCACATATGTGAATATTATATACAGTAACGTACTTTAATCATTTCTGGTAAGAAATTCATCAGTGGAGTAGAAGGAGCTGGCCACTGATAAAACGCTTAGACTCTTTTCAAACTGAACTTTATTGTGAGTTAAATTTTTTATCGCTGCTGGCATGTTAATGAAATTGTGTATTGCTGAATATTGGACACCTTTCGGAGCTAAAGTAAATGACTTTAAATTTTTATGCAAGTTATTCTTGTTTCTAGTGTTGATCCCATGGAATGAGCTTTTGGTTTGAAAAAATGGTATACTATTTTTTTATTTATTTACATCTTCAAGCATTTTAAATTCTATTGATGTTAGTTTATACAAATGAGACAGTTTAATACATCATGATACATATAACAATATTAACAGGAGAAAAAAAGAAGACATCTGAATCATATATAATTTTGCTTTTATGTATACACTGAGTACAGGTTAAAATATTAACTTCTCTTTTGAACAATCAAAAAATTCATCTATGGAATAGAAGGCTTTCTTTTTGTATGGCTCTTTGAAACGTTTTTAGTGGTGTAAGGTGTGCTTCTGGTGGCAGTGCATTGACCATTTTAATTCCAAGGTAGGTATAGTTGTTTTGATTTTTACTCAGTCTTGTAAAGGGCTAGTCAATCTTCTCTTTGTAATGTGAATTGTGAGAATGGAATGATTCTCTTAATTTGTACGTCACCCTTTTCTCTTTAGTGAAAACCAGGCAATTAAGAATAAACAGTGATGGGACTGTCATGACACCCAGTTCTTTGAAGAGTGGCCTACAAGATACATTGTTTCTGAAAACACCTGTAAAAATCTGATAGCCTTTTTTTTTACACATAAAGACTGTTTTCGCTCCTGCAGAATTGCCCCAAATCAATATGCAATAAGTTATATGGTTATGAAAAGAAGCATAATACGAGCTAAGTAACATGTTTGCACTTATGCATGTCCTACGTTTGTGCAACAGGTATATCACTCTTGATAGCTAAGTAACATGTTTGCACTTATGCATGTCCTACATTTGTGCAACAGGTATATCACTCTTGATAGATATGGAATCGGTGTGGATATTCCAAGTTAATTTAGTGTTCAAATGTACACCCAGAAGTTTAACACATTTAACATATTCGTTATTGTTTGGTAGACTAAAAATCACATCTTCCGCTTTATTCTGATTTACTGTCAATCCATTGTCATTAAACCAGGTGATGGCAGTTTTTAGGTTGGCTTTACTTCGTTCCTTTAGTTCCTCTATACCATTACGAGTTACAATGAAAGTGGTGTCTTCCGCATACAAAATGGATTTACACAGCATATTTCTATACAGATCATTAACATAAATAATAAAAAGCACGGATCCTTGGGGCATGCCTCTTGAAATGTTTAGGAAACTAGAGCTTATGCCATTGAATTGCACCTTCTGCTTCCTATCACAAAGATATGATTCTATTAGATTGATTTCTGGATCTCTTATACCATAGCACTTTAGTTTCTCGGTGAGAATCTGATGATTCACCGAGTCAAATGCCTTGCTTATATCCACCAGTAGGGCATCAGCAGATGACTTTGCCTCTTAGGCACTTAGTGTTGTTGAAACGACATCCTCAACAGCTTTCAGTGTTGGTGAATTTTACCTGAAACTGTACTGATCACTTGACAGGATTCCATAGTTGGTGAAATGTTTGCAAATTTGCTGAAACATGCAATGTTCTATTATTTTTGAAAATATTGGTATGAGAGATATTGGACGGTAATTATCTACACACGACTTGCTTCCTTTTTTATGCAGCGGGACTACTACTGTTTTCTTTAAACTGGCTGGAAAAGAGAAACTTTCAAAGATCCAGTTTACTAATATACAGAGTGGTAGGACTAATATGTCAGAAGTCATTTTAATAACAAAATTTGACAACCCATAGAAATCTTCAGATTTTGAGCTGCTAAGTATTGTAATGGCTACTGCAATTTCAGTCACAGTAACTTGTGCCCATTTGAATGTGGTTGTTTCATGTATGTTGTGTGTAATTTTGTTTGTTCTAGGTGTTTATTAATGCCTGCTTTATAGCAGTTGTTTTGTTGAAATGACTGACCTTTCTTACCAGAACTGATACAGAATTGATTCATTTGATCAGGGGCGATATTGGCAGTGTCACATAAGTTTATATTAATGTTGTTACCTAGGCCTTGTTCTGATTTAACAACTCTCCAAGCAGCCTTGCATATATTTTCTGCATGCTGAATATAATTATCGTTTGCCATTCATTTCTGTTTTGTGATATCTGACCGACACCTCTTCTTTAATTGTAGGTATTGAAGCCTGGCTTCTTCACTATTCCTTGATTTGCTGTATAACCTCAGTTCTACTATATTTTTAATGTCAAATTTCATTGGAGAATAAATGTATTGGGAAGCAGTAGTAAGTATTCCCAGATCTTTAAATAGCCCTCTACAGGATGTTCGAGACTTAACACCACAATGATTCGTAACACCCTTTTTTGTGCTCCGAAAACTTTAGCTTGGCCTGATGAGTTTCCCCAGAACATAGTCCTATATGGCATTATAGAGTGAAAGTATTAATAATATGCTAGTTTTTTTATTATTTTTATATTTCTTATGTCTGACAACATTTGGATGGCAAACAGGGACCTGTTTAGGTGCTTCAGCCGTTCTGTATTTATTTATTTATCTTGTGTTCCGTTGATCCATGTTCTGAATATATCATGGTATATGGAACATGACAGTTTTACAAATTTATTGTAGTTACAAGATGTACTATTATGTAAACAGATTTCTTATTAACATGTCTACAACTTAAGTTCTATTACAGACAAATATATATTACATAAAACAAATTACAGATAATAAATGTTAGAAAAATCTCTTACAGGGAAATAAAATGTCTATAATAAGAGCATGAATGACAACAAAATGGATCTGCAACTATTTCTGATTATTTTAGTTGCAAAAACACTACCCATTGTGGCTTAGGTACTCTTTGATAGAGTAAAATGACCATTTTAGGAGGAACTGCCTTAGGTTCCCTTTAAATGCGTGTTCATTGTCAACTAAATTCTTAATTTCTGAAGGGAGGGCATTGGAAATTTTGCTGCTACTGAATTACACACCCTCCTGGACCATACTCAGATTTGCTTGTTTATAGTGGATATCACCTTTTCGTGTCATGACTGTGGTACGCACTATTACATTGAAAAAGGAATCTGTGTTTTCGTATGAAGCACATAAGTGAAAATATGTATTGTGAAGTGGTTGTTAGGATTTCTAGTTGCTATAAAAGATTTCTACATGAGGTTCTAGGATGAACTCCACTCATAATTCTTATAGCTCTTTCAAGGGACTTCAGTAAAATAGTGTAAAATGCAGGAAAGCGTAAAATGCAGGAAGTAGTGTTTTAAACGGTAAAATGTGCTTACTGGATCAGCCTCGCATTTTCGTAGTTTATTTGTGATATATGTACATAATAGGCATCTAAATACTCGCCAGGAAGTTTATTATACAATAAAGGTCATGCAAAATTTTACTATTTTAAGCACAGGGCAGAACTGGTAATTTTATGGGAAGTAGACATTTTTGACGTAATTTCATTCATTATAATTGAGGACGCCACTGCTGGGCTATGTAAAACATCTTCAAAATTACTTGAACCAGTTCGATAGATATCGTTTGGACGCCACTGCCAGGCTATCTAACACATCTTCAAAATTACTGCCTTTTACTGGCATTAATTATTTACGTAGTAAAACTCCTAAAGTTCTGTTCTTTTTGTATTTTTCGATGTTTCACTCGACAATATTAGAGAATTTATTCATGTTCTCGAGTGCAAACACAGGCATAAGTATTTTTGTGATGTTTGCATAGGATTGGCATCTCACACTATTACCGCTTTTTTGAGGTTGTGGGTATTATGATACCAAACTTTGACAGATAACGTTCTTTATGAATCAGAAATATGTATCACAAAAACAATGCAACTCTTTATTCTCACATCAACGAAGCAACTGGTTCTGATTGTTTGAGTACACGCCAGCCACTGTGGCAAAGAAGCTGGTGGAAAGAGGAACTACATCATCACAAATCGGCGCGTCGTAAGTCAACTACATACGTACTGCCAACAATGATACGCGAAATATACATTTGATTAAATGCAAAGTGTCAAGAAACTTGACTGCGAATAATTTTTAAGTGCTATACTTTAAGGGGAAAGCCATGCTAGCATCAATTTATGTAGAATACGTCATTTTTTCTTCACGAACATGCTTTCAAAAAGTGTAAAATGCAGGAAAAGTGTAAATATGATAATGCAAAAATGAGGGCGAATTAACATTGTGAACATAGGAAATTTGACGGGACCGACAAAAAAATGGTGTAAATGGCAGGAAAATGTAAAAACCGGGAACGTAAAAACGAGGTTTTACTGTAGTATTTTCTTAGCTAGTGGCTGATTCCCCCAAAATATTATTCCATGTGTCATAATGGCATGAAAATAACCATAATAAGCAGCTTTCATGGTACCTTTGTTTCTATAGGAAAAAATTATGTCCAAAGCATAGGTTGCAGAGCTCAGTCTTTTGCACAGGTCCAGGATGTGGATTGGCCAGTTTAGTTTGTTGTCAATATATACGCCCAGGTATCAATGCTAGCTATCTGTTGGTCACCTATTTGTACTCCTATTTCCTCATCCTTAGGGCTTTTGTGGAACTGAATGTGATTTGTTTTACTATAATTAAGCGAAATTATGTTAAACCAGTTCACTATATCTGTAAAAACCTCATTAGCTGACACCTCACGTTTGTCTGTTGAATTATCTATAAGTAGTGTGGTGTCATCAGCAAAAACAGTGAAGCTACAAGATTCTGAGCAAAGAGGCAGATCATTAATAAAGATAATAAAAGCAGGGGACCCAGAATTGAGCCCTGAGGTATGCCACATGATATCGTGCCCCATTCTGTTGATGATGAGACGCCGTCTAGACTATCTAGTACAATGTTCTGTTTTTTATCTGAAAGTTATGAACGAAGCCCTGCTGCGCCACTTATGCCATTGTATGCAGATTTGTGTAAAAGTATATTGTGATTGACACAATCAAACACCTTTGTCAGATCACAAAATATACCAACCACCTTCATTTTTTTTATTGATGGAGTCCAAATTATTGGCAGCAAATGCAAATATTGCATCTTCAGTTGCTAAACCCTTCTGAAACCCAAACTGACTTTTGGTGATAATGTTATGTTTACTGAGGTAGTTAACACTCCTGGCATGCATCAGTTTTTCTAAAACTTTGGAAAAACTAGTCAGGAGTGAGATTGGCCGATAGTTAGCTGCATCTGATTTGTCTCCCTTCTTATACATTGGTTTTATGACTGCATACTTAATCCTTTCGGGAACTATTCCTTGCTTAAGTGATGCATCAAAAATGTGGCAAAGGACTTTGCTTAGTTGCCTGTGGCAGTATCTTAATAATTTGCTAGATATGTTGTCAACGCCAGTAGAATTTTTACTTTTCAGAGATTTTATTACACTTTCAATTTCTTGAACAGTGACTGTTGTTACTTTGATCTGTTTCACTGTGCTAGGTACACTTACTTGCAGAAAATTCATGGCATCATCTAAGTAGGCTTTCAACTCTACTTTTTCAGTTACTGTTAAGAAATGTTTGTTAAAAGTATCTGCAACTGTTTCTGGATCAGTAACAAGATAACCCTCACTTTTTATTTGTATATTTTCAGTACTAACTGCACTCTTCCCTGTTTCTTTCTGTACAAAATCTCATATAGTTTTTACTTTATTATTTGAACTGCCTGAATTTCTGCCTTCAAAAACATGATTTTAGATTTCTGTGTGGTCTTGTTTAGAATTTTATTATAAAGTTTGTAGTGCCTAATCTTATTGGGATCATTTGTTCTCTTGGTTGCAGCATACAGCTTCTTTTTTGTTTGACAAGAAATTTTGACACCCTTAGTTATCCAGGGCCTGTTTGCTAATTTAAACAGTTGGTATGTTCCTCCCAGTTAAATTTATTATCCAGCTGTAATCCTAAGATTTTGACACTTTCAACTTCTTCTATTTCCTTGTTGTTATACTCTAGGCATATGCTGGCACGGAACCTTTTACAAGTCCTAAACAGCATAAAGTATGTTTTTTCAAGGTTTAGTGACAGAGAATTGCCTAAGAACTGTTTACTGTATTAACATCCCTGATCTTAGCTGATCTTGCTAAGACTATATTTGATTTACTGCTTATTGCAATATTTGTGTCATCTGCAAATGTAACAAACTTGGCATCCGATAATGTTGCTGATGAAAGGTTATTGATATACACAAGAAAAAGCAGGTGCACTAAGATAGAACTGTGGAGGACCCCACATGTTTTTAGTTCCTAATTTGATGAGGCCTGATAGTTCAGTATATGCCCCTTTCCTATTGACACACTTTGTTTCCTCTTAGAGATATACAATTTGAACCATTCTGCAGCACTGCCTGTTGCTCTAAAGGATATTGTGATTTACACAGTCAAATGCTTTTGACGAGTCACAAAATATATCAATGGCCTGTAATTTATTGTCTCATGAATTAAGTACATTCTCACTGTATGTTTTGATAGCCTTTAGAAATCTGAATTGTAACATGGATAATAGTTTATTAGAGGTAAGATGTTTAAGAAGATGACTGTACATTAACTTTTCTAAAATTTTTGAAAATTCAGGCAAAAGTGAAATTGGATGGAAATTTGATGGAACTTCTTTATCTCCTTTCTTATGTAATGGACGTGATATGCTTCTGCAATTGTTAAGATTTGTTTTTCCCTTTTTTCTGTAAGTGTAAATTATTGCGTTTCGCTAGTCATGTGCATCATTTTCTGTGTGCTAAATAACTTGAAAGAGAATCTTTCCTTTAACTGTCATAGTTGATGTTTCTTAAATTGTGGCGGTAGCAGGGATAAAATGTAGGGAATAGAAATTCATATACAACTTGTTCAAAACCAGGCAGCAGTTATTGGAGATGAAGGGCATGAAAGGAATCATTGTTCAGGAATGGAGTAAGACAGAGTTGTTGCCTTTACTCAAAGTCATTCAATCTGTACAGTGAGCAGGCTGTGTAGAAATGGAAAGAGAAATTTGAAGAAGAAATTAAAACTTGGGGATTTGTCGATGACATTGAAATTCTGTCAGAGACAACAAAAGACCTGAAAGAGCAAACTGAACTGAATTTAGGGTTTCTTGGAAGGAGTTTATAAGATAAGGACATTAACAAGTGCAAACCAAGTGTAGTGGAATGTAGTCAAAGAAAATCACATGATGCTGAAGGAATTAAAGGAGACAATAAAATTAGTAGTGGAGTTTTCTTATGTGATAACAAAAAACTTGTGATTGCCAATTAATAAAATAATAGTTAATAAATACTAATATGTAGAAGCTTATTAAATGTGAGAATGCTGAAATTTAGATTTCTAGCATATCTTGACTAAGAGAAGGGATCAGTTGGTGAGACATCTGAGCCATCAAGGAATTTTCATTTTAGCATTAGCGGGAAGTGTGTGGGGTAACATCTGATGTGGAAGACCAAGAGACGAATACTATAAGCAGGTTTAGAAGGATGATGGTTGCCATTCTTATTCAGAGATGAAAAGTTTTGTACAAGACCTGGTAACATAGTGAGCTGCATGAAACCAGTCTTTAGACTGATAACCACAAAAACATGTTCTCAGAATATTTAGTAATCTCCATATTGACTTACATCTTTTATTCCCTTCTTACCCAATTAGTTTGAGGTGGGGATGTGGAGTAGTGAATGGAACAGAAGGTAATGGGGTTATGGGGGAATGTGGATTGAGTGACTCAAGTACCACATTATAAAACTGTCATCAGTGAACTTCCTGTACTGAACTGTCTGTATCACTGCAGACAAGTGGTTTGAGACGGATCAGGGAGGTCTTTCATATATGTCTCACAAACAGTTTCATAAAGAAAGTTGCAACATAGATGTCCATGGATGTGCTGTGGATTCATTTTTACATCTTCCCTTGAAAGAAAAAATAAGTTAGCGCAAATATGTTTTTATTGTATTCATGAAGATTATTGTGGTGGGTTTGAAATAAGTATAATGTTAACAGAGATAGAGCTTGATAATAGAAAGGCTATAAGTATGGGAGTAGTTTTTGTATATGGAGATAGCACCAACAATGGTTAGAAGATGTTTAGGTAATAATGGTATTGGGGTTATTGAGAGATGGTGAAAGAGTGGTTGTGTCTTTAATGTGGGAAACTAAGGTGTGGGCATCTGTTGGAGGGTAGTGCAATGTGCCGAGAATCTTTCTATGGAAACATAGTAATCAACAACAACAGAATACCTTGGACAGATAGATTTATAGATTTTTGGAACAATGTAGAATGCATATATATTGTGGTGGTAGTAAGAATCAAAGAAGGGATGAGAACGTAGTAAGAAGATCTGGAATTTGCCTAAGATAAGTAAGTTAATTAAAAAAGCAACTGCAAAGACTTTGTAAATTGATACATTTGGAAAGAGAGAGATAGTTTCTACAAAATATGAAATTCTAGGACAGACTTTGTAGTCACTCCAGTCCATGAAAAATTACGCGAACATAGTGAAATACAGGCAGAAGTTATGCGGGTTGGGGGGGGGGGGGGGAGTAATAGCAAAGCGATGTGGAGGATTACAATTATTTATTAATTTTTATCTGTTTTCAGATATCAAAATATTACTGTGTTGGCTGTAATACTAAACATTTCATGAATGTAATAGCTAAATAACTTGTTATTCTCTGTTTGTCTTAAACATGATTAATAATTTGCATTGGTTCATTTTGTTTATTTTGTGGGTATAGCTTTTGATTTCATCATATGATCCTGGAAACATAAAAATAATACAGAAAAATTACCAATACCTTACCAAGAAGTTTAGGAATTTTTTATTGATTATGTAAATATTTCTCTTCTTTCTGAGTGTCAAATTTTACTCAATCTTATGCTTAAAGGTAAATAATATCTTCTTTAGGTTGACTCACTGTCAGAATCTGCTGGAAAAGAGAAGGTCAAACCTACAATGAAGAAAGTGTTATTATGTTGTTTGGTGTCGTGTAGCACACGACTTTTAAGATATTATCATCTGGGAAAAAGATGTGGAGAAACAACATACCATTCCTCCCTCCAATGAACCACGGACATTGTTAACATGGTGTGGCTTGCATGCCTCAATGATACATATAGCCATACCATGGTTGAACCACAGTGGATGGTTTCTCTAAGTGATCTGACGAACTTGTGATTGCTGAAGAGCGGCAGCAGTTTTTTCAGTAGTTACATGGGTAACAATCAGGATGATTGAATTAGCTGGCTTTGTAAGATTAGCTTATGTGGCTATGTCATGCAGTTTACAGATCGAAATCAAGGGGAAACTGTACAAGCGGAGCTTGTAATCTGAAGAAAACAAAACAGGAATTTTACAGATTGTAGTATGTAATGTCCTACCCCTTAATCGGGTTGGTAAGTTAGAAGAAAAGAGAAATGGAAGATATGGTGAGGATTAATGAAGTTCAATGGTAGGATGAATAGGATTTCTGTTCAGAGGAGTGCAGGGCTATAAATACAAAATTAGTTTGGGCTAATGCAGAACTAGTTCCAACAAGGAATAAGAAAATAGGTTGTGGGTAAGCTGCTATGAACAGAAACCACCGTAGGAAAAGTAAGAGAAGGAAATGTAGTAGGTGATTATTGAACGGTGAAAAGGAATCAAAGAGGAGGTCGCATGGTAGAATTTTGCACAGAGAACTATTTAAATGAAAGATGATTGTACATGTGAAAGAGACCAGGAGACACTGGAAAGTCCTGGATTGATTTTATATTGGTATATAAGATATAGACTCTGACCATTGGTTATGAACTTTTGATAAACTGAAGAAGCTGTAAAGAGGTAGAAAAGTAGGTAGATGGAACCTAGGTTAATTGAAAGAACCATATGCTTTCCAGAGTTTCACATGGAGCATTAATCAAGGATTGACTAAAACCTGGAGAAAGTAATATAGTACCGGTAGAAGAAGAATGGATGGCTTTGACAAATGAAATAGTAAAGGTCTAGTATGAAATCCTTGAATAACACAGGAGATATTGATGAAAGGAGAAAACATAGAAATGCAGCATATGAAACAGGTAATGAGGGTGACACGAAAAAAGGAAGGGCAAAGCAGTAGTGGATAGATAACTAATGATAGTCTGCAGAAGAATATTGAACTAGATGAAAGATAAATACCACCTATAGGAGTATAAAAGAGATATTTGGAAACAAGAAAGCCAACTGTATGATTATCAGGAGCTCAGATGGAAAAACGATACAAAAGAAAGAAGCTGAAAGGTATCAGAAATACATAGAGCGGCTATACAAGTGAAATAAAGTTGAAGATATTATTGTAGAAATGGAAGAGGTAGTGGATGAAGATAAGATAGGAAATATGATACTGTGAAAAGAATTTTACATGCACTGAAATATTTGAGTGGAAGTAAGGCCCCAGGAGTTAATGATATTTCCTCCGAATTTCTGGTATCCTTGGGAGAGCCAATCATGTAGAAACTATTTAACTTAATGCACAATGTATATTAGTGGAAATACGCCCAGACTTCAAGAAGATTGTAATATTTACAAAGCAAGCAACTGTAGACAAGTGTGAAAATTACATTACTGTCAGTTTAATAAGTCATCGTTGCAAAATAATTACACAAATTATTTAAACACTAATTGAAAAACTGTTAGACTCTCCAACATTGGCAAAGAAATGTAGAAACACATGAGTCAATACTCACTTTACTACTTATCTTAGAAGAATAGTTTAGGAAAGGCAAACCTACGTTTTACCTTTTGTACATTTGGATTAAGTCTTTGTCATTGTTGACTAGAATACGCTCATTAAAATTCTGAAGGTAGCAGGCATAAAATATAAAGAACAAAAAGTTATATTGAACTTGTATAAAAACCAGGCAGCAGTTATAAGAGTTGAAGGATGAGAAAGGGAGTAAGATAGGGCTATAGCTGTCACAATGTTATTTAATTTGTACATAGAGAAAGATGTGATGAAAAGCAAGGAGAAATATGGAGACTGAATCAAAGTTCAGGGTCAATAAATAAAAACTTTATGGTTTGCCGATGACATTGGAATTTTTTCAGAGATGGCAAAGGACCTGAAAGAGCTATTGAATGGTATGGACTGTGTCTTAAATGGGGATATATACTGAACATTAACAAGACTAATGGAATGTTGTCTAAGAAAATTTGGCAGTGCTGAAGGAATGAGTTAAGGTAATGAGACAATAAAGGTAATTAATGAGTTTTGTTATTTGGGTAGTGAAATAAGTGATAGTGCCTGAAGTAGAGAAGATCTAAAATGCAGAATGACTTGGAGAAGAAAACCATTTCCAAAGAAGATATGTTTATTGATATCAAATATTAATGTAAATGTTAGGAAGTCTTTTTGAAATCGTAGTTATAAGGACAGTTTACAACTAACCGCAAAGCTTTTCTGTACTGCACAGATGGGAGTTATCCCTACAGTACATTCTCTGTTCCTGAAATCATCCAGGCCTCAACCTACGATAACTTCCCTGTGTTACATACCCTACAGTTCCTACCTCTATCCTAAAATTCTCATATTTTGAGTGGTGTGTGTGTGTGTGTGTGTGTGTGTGTGTGTGTGTGTGTGTATGCGGGTACGTGCGTGCGGTCAGACATGCGTGTGTGTGTGTGGGGGGGGGGGGGTGTAGTCGTTTGTGCATACATGCAGTAGGCACGTGTTTAATTTGTATTATTTTTATATATTTTTTTTTAATTTTTTTATTTATTTGTGTTTTTTATTTAAATCTATATTTTTCTTATTTATTTTATTTTTCTTCCCTCACCCACCTCCCTACTCCATTCCTAAGCTGCATCTTTTTATTCCCATCTAGGCCATGCTGTACCCATCCCCACCACCATGACACAACCTTCCTATCCCCTCTCCCCTCCCCTCCCCAATTTACATGTGGCAGAGTGCGATTCAAAGTGCAGCAGCCGTAGGTGATGGTTGTATGACTGCGTTGTGTGCCTGTGTGATTGCGTAAATGTTCTATTTTCTGAAGAAGGCCATGGCCGATGGCTGAAAGTGTTGTATGTATGTGTCTTTTGTATGTGCCTGTCACAGTTCGTTGCTGCGTCTTTGCGGTGAGTTGTAAACTGTCCTTATAACTATGTTATTAATTCCAACCTGTACTTTCCATTATTAGAAGTCTTTTTGAAGGCATTTTCCTGGAGTATAGCCTTGTACAGGAGTGAAATATGGACTGTGAGTAGTTCAAACAAATGAGAAAAATAAATAAAAAAAAGGATAGTTTTTTAAATATGGTGTTTCAGGAATATGCTGATGATTAGAGGTTAGTTCATATAATTGATGTGGAGGTACTGATCAGAATTGGGGATAAAATATATTTCCGGAATATGTTGACCAAAAGAAGGGATTGATTGGTACGACACATTCTGAGATATCAGAGAATCATCACTTTACTACTGGAGGGAAGTGATAGGGTAAAAATCACCAAGAGAGACAAAGAGATGAATACAATTAGCAGATTCAAAAGGATGTAGATTGCTATTCTTACTCAAAGATTAAGAGACTTGTCGAAATTTCTACCAGACATTCTCAAGTTTATAGATATCTGTTACTGAAATCCAGAGGTCCATAGGTACTATAGTTACACACAAAATTGTAAGCATCTGCTTTAGCAATTTTTGCAATGTGAACCACACATATATAAATAAATAACAACAGGTAATGGCTCATGTCTTAACATTATATTCTGTATACATTGATCTAGAAATGCCATTATCCTGTTTTTTGAAAATCTTTATCCATTATCATACAAATATTATAGAGAAAAAAATTCCTAATATATATATATATATATATATATATATATATATATATATATATATATATATATATATATATATGATACGAATATTAAGACGAAAAATTCCTAGCAGGAAAAATAAAATATAAAAAATAGACGAAGATTACTCACCAGGCGAAGGAGCACAGGTGTGACAGCATCACAAATAAATAAATGAATACACACACACACACACACACACACACACACACACACACACACACACACACACACACAATCGCAAGCTTTCGCAACCCAGTTGCGTCTTCAGGCAGTAGGGAAGGAGAGGGAAAAGGAAATGATGAGGGTTTTAAGGAAGGGGGTAAGGAGCCATTCCAATCCCGGGAGAGGAAAGACTTACCTTGGGGGGAAAAATGGAGGGTAAACAAATGCACACATGCCCACACATTCACACAGACATGTGTCTGTGTGAATGTGTGGGCATGTGTGCATTTGTTTACCCTCCATTTTTTCCCCCAAGGTAAGTCTTTCCTCTCCCGGGATTGGAATGGCTCCTTACCCCCTTCCTTAAAACCCTCATCATTTCCTTTTCCCTCTCCTTCCCTACTGCCTGAAGACGCAACTGGGTTGCGAAAGCTTGCGATTGTGTGTGTGTGTGTGTGTGTGTATTCATTTATTTATTTGTGATGCTGTCACACCTGTGCTCCTTCGCCTGGTGAGTAATCTTCGTCTATTTTTTATATTTTATATATATATATATATATAGAAAAGAGATGACTTACCAAAAGGACCGGCTTGTCGAGAGAAACAAATAAAATCACACACAAACACACATACAAGCTTTCGCCACCACTGGCAGCTTCTTCAGGAAAAAGAGGAAAAAAGGGGAGGAAAAGGGAAGGATATGGGTTTTAAGGAAGTGGAAAAGGAGTCATTCCAATCCCAGGAGTGGAAGGACTTACCTTAGGGGAAAAAAAGGAAGGTAAACAAATACACACACACTCAGACATATCGAAACGCAAGCACACCTAGACAGACATTAGGCTTTTCACAAATGTCTGTCTAGGTGTGCTTGCGTTTCGATATGTCTGAGTGTGTGTGTATTTGTTTACCTTCCTTTTTTTCCCCTAAGGTAAGTCCTTCCACTCCTGGGATTGGAATGACTCCTTTTCCACTTCCTTAAAACCCATATCCTTCCCTTTTCCTCCCCTTTTTTCCTCTTTTTCCTGAAGAAGCTGCCAGTGGTGGTGAAAGCTTGTATGTGTGTTTGTGTGTGATTTTATTTGTTTCTCTCGACGAGCCGGTCCTTTTGGTAAGTTATCTCTTTTCTATTTTTATTTTTATTTATCCCGCCGGGAAAGTTTCCCTCTATAATTTTCGTTTTATATATATATATATATATATATATATATATATAGATGAAGTCTGCTTACCAGGCGAAGGAACACAGGCAGTGATAGTAAAAAATAAACACACATACAAACGCTAGCTTTCGCAGCCTAGCTGCTTCGTCAGGCAGAAGGGAAGGAGAGGGAAAAGGAAATGATGAGGGTTTTAAGGGAGTGGGTAAGGAGTCATTGCAATGGCAGAAGGGAAGGAGAGGGAAAAGGAAATGATGAGGGTTTTAAGGGAGTGGGTAAGAGTAATTGGAATGACTCCTTACCCACTCCCTTAAAACTCACATCATTTCCTTTTCCCTCTCCTTCCCTTCTGCCTGACGAATCAGCTAGGCTGCGAAAGCTAGCGTTTGTATGTGTGTGTGTTTATTTGTTACTATCACTGCTTGTGCTCCTTCGCCTGGTAAGTAGACTTCATCTATTTTTTTTATTCATTATCAAGATGTTTGGGTGCCAAAAGTGAAGAATTGATTTTTTCACATCGAACAGTTTGATATTTTCACTCAGTGAAAGATTGATTTTGTTTTCTTTAATTGTTATATTTAATGTTCAGCATCAAAGTACATAAAGTATTGCAACATATTTTAAAGAGTTTGTGGAGCTAAAAATAATGATTTTAGCTTGTTCATATCAACTTATGAAACCCATAGGAGATATAAAAATCAGGAGTACAGGAATATCTCATTACATCCTTAAAATATCGTTTTCATATCCAGGTTGGGGGAAGGGTTCCCATCAGACTTGCCTTCCATTAAGAAAGAGTTATCATCCCACGTTAAGAAAACGGGTTTGATGCAGCTCTCCACCCTACTCTATCCTGACCAAGCCTCATCTCCTTATAAGAATGACAACCCACGTATATTTGAACCTGCTTACTGTATTCATCTCTTGGTCTCCCTCTGAGATTTTTGTCCCACACACTTTCCTCCAGTACTAAATTCAGCATTTATTGATGTCTACGAATGTCTCTTATTAAGTGATCCCTACATTTAGTGAAAATTTAATAATGGAAATTCCAGGTTGGAATTAATAATACAGTAATGAGGACAGTTTACAACTCACCACAAAGATGTGGCGACGAGCTGTGACAGGCACATACAAAAGACCCACACATACAACACTTTCAGCTATCGACCATGGCCTTCTTCAGGAAATAGAACACTCACGCAATCACAGAGGCACACAACACAGGCATACAACTATCACCTCCAGCTGCTGCACTTGGAATGTAGGAGATGTATGACTGTGTTGTGTGCCTGTGTGATTGCGTGAATGTTCTATTTTCTGAAGAAGGCCATGGCCGATACCTGAAAGTGTTGTAAGTGTGTGTCTCTTGTATGTGCCTGTCGCAGCTCGTCACCACATCTTTGAGTTGAGTTGTAAAATAGTCAAGGTATGCCAGAAATTCCTTTTCTCCCCAATTCTTTGCAGCACATGCACATTTGTTATCTGACCTACCCCTAGTCTGATTTTCTCAGACAGCATTCCATTACCCTTGTTTTCCTCTTGTTAATGTTCATCTTATTCCTTCCTTTCAAGATGTTGTCCATTCCACTCAATTTCTCTTCCAGGTCCACTGTTGCCTCTGAAAGAATTAAAATGTCATCAGTAAACCACATTTTTGTTTTTATTTCTTGCCCTGAACTGTAATACCTTCTCCAAATATCTCCTTGCTTTCCTTTATCGCTTGCTACATACAAATTGAATAACATTGGAGAAAGGCTATAACCCTCTCTTACTCCCTGCCTAACCGTTATGTACCTTTCTTGCCCTTCCACTCTGATAACTGCTGTCTGGTGTTTGTACAAGTTTAATGTAACTTTAAGTTCCCTGTTTTTTACTCCTGTTGACTTCAGAATTTGAAAGAATGTATTCCAGTCAACATTGTCAAAAGCGTTCTCTAAATCTATAGAAGCTAAAAATATAAGTTCGCCTTTCTTTAATTTATCTTTAAAGAATTGTCTCCCATGCACCTACATTTCTCCTAAATTGAAAGTGACATTCCCCAGGGTCAACTTCTACCGGATTTTCCATTCTTCTGTAAATACTTTGTTTTAAATTTTGCAACCATGACTTATTAAACTTATGGTTCTGTAATTTTTACACCTGTCTGCACCTGCTTAGGCTCTCCCAGAGACTTCAGTAGCTCTGAGGAAATGTCATGTACTCCAGGGGGTCCTTGTTTCAACTTAGGTGTTTCAGCTATCTGACAAATTCATTTCTAAGTGTAGTATCTCCAATCTCAATCTTATTTTCATCTAGTTTCTCTTTCCTTTCTACAATATTGTCTCAATATTTGTTTCCTTTGTAGAGCCCCTCTATATATTCTTTCTACCTTTCAGCTTTCCCTTCCTTACTCAGAACTGGTTTTCCAACTGCATTCTTGGTATTCCAAATGTCTGTTTTTTTATTTTCCTGTAAGCAATATCTATCTTTCCCTTAGTTATACATTATTATATGTGCTTGCATTTGCCCTCTAGCCCCTCCAGTTTGGCCATTTTGCACTTCCTGTCACGTTCAGTTTTTAGCTAACTGTACTCTATTTTTCCTCTCCATGGACTACTACATTAACATTGGTGGGGAGATTTGCATGTCATAGTGATCCACTGAGCTATGCTGATGAGAGTTGTGCTCCTGGTATCACCATTCATGCCAGATGGTGAGTTTCCACACAAAGAGTAGTTCCCCCAGGGTAGCCAAGCCTAGCATTACTTCCAATTATTTGTGTCAGGATTCTCCTGTTTTCTTTCTTATTGGCCTCCTTTGGTCACCTCTATGGTTTTTTCAACCCAAATGGTATTAGGTTCCGAGGCCTAAGGGTGTCTTTCACTTTCCTATCTACCATCTATCTTTCGACCCGACTACGAAGCAAATGGACGATGAATCTCTTTATCTCCAAAGTTCTCAACTATTGTGAAGGTGGATGAGGTCATGACAGCTGGACTGGCTATAAAGGCACCCCTAAACTGTCATTGAGCTCGTGGCAGTTCATCTTCATCTACTTCCTCTTCCCTTCCTACATTCAGGGTGTATACACACCGGGACAATCAGGAGATCTGGAAACAACGTGGGAATATTTTCATCTGGGATATAACTGAGAATTTTTACAACTCCAGGAGTTTTTCATTGTTCAAGTTGTGTTAAAATGCACAATTTCCAATCACGAAACACCATGCACCTAGCCTACAAACGCCTGCCTATAACAGAATATATCAAAGGAGTTAGAATAAAGAATATGGATTACTTCACAACAAACTGCTTTCGATGAGCCTAAAGTCTCATTTGTTTACATTTCTAGAAAATTGCAGTTAAAAATTGTGAATAGTTGTTTGAGAACAATTGCTTTTAAAGTGAATAACCTTTTATGCAATATGAATTATGTTAATAGTGAGAATGAGGTATGAATTTCTTAAATCACGAACTGTTTGACTCCCGTTCAGCACCTAACACTTTGGGGACCAGCTTTTAGGGAAATTGACAGTTCTGTAGACCAGCTATTTATGCCAATATTTAAAAAAATTAATGGCACATTTATGTTTTATATGATGGCAAAAAGTATAAATATTCTTAAAAATTATGGGATATGAAAACACCAAATCAGGAGTTTCTAAAAAATTATGCATTTTGGTCATACTTTTGTTGTTTTATTAGGCTTATGGACAACAACATAATCAAAAATATTCAAATGAAAGAGCAAAATATTTTTCACAAGCAATTAAAGCTGTTCTTTCAAGTTCTGTCTAAAAACGTACATGAAAATTATAATGTATTTGTAAAAACTGCACAGTATTTTACATAACAAAGTATACCTAAATAATAAATGACCTTCTCATAATTTACATCACCTTCATCATCATGGAAAAAGTTAAATACACATGATCTTCATTTACAAAACAGAGATTAAAAATAAAAAATAATAATAATAATCATGCTCACTGGTTGTTTGCAACTGATGCATGACTGTAAGCTCTTGAAAATGTCACGAAAGACATGCCAACATTGATGTGCATTTTACACTGGGTAGTTCTGCACTGGTGTATAAAACATTGAATTTTTAAAGAATGGACATGATTTACTGCTCCAAGTCAACTATGTTGCTACTTATAACAGAAAAAGCATAATTCATCTAAGAAAAAGTGTATCTCACTTCTGAAAAATTATATTTTAACTCGGGAAAAATTTTACTTTTTACCCAGGAAATCCAAGAAGGGTTTTCTTTTTTTTTTTTTTTTTTTTTTTTTCTTGTCCATGTATGCACCTTGAACATTATTGTCTCAACGTTCATTTCCTTTGCAGAGCCTCCCCTAAATATTCTTTCCACCTTTCCCTTCTTTGCTCAGAACTTGTCTTCCATCTGAATTCCTAATATTCATGTAGCTGCCCCTCTTGCCTCCAAAAATCTCTTTTATTTTCCTGTTGGTCATATCTACTTTTCCCCTAGTTATATATTCTTCTACAGACTTCCATTTGCCCTCTAGCCACTCCTTCTTAGCCATTTATCACTTCCTGTCAGTCTCATTTCTTAATCATCTGTACTCCATTTTACCTACTTCATTTACTGCATTTCTATATTTCTTCTTTCATCAATGAAATTCAGTATTTCCTGCGATATCCAATATTTTATGTAGATCATGACTTTCAACCTATTTGGTCATCTGCTGCTATCAGTATTTTATCTTTCAAAGCTACTTATTCATCTTCTATTGTGTTATTTTCCTCTGTTTCTGTCAATTGTTGGCTAAAGCTCCCTCTCAAACATGCAAGAAATTCATATTCCTTCAATTTATCTCATTATTTTCCTACTTTTCTGCATTTTCTTCAGGTTGTAGTCAGAATCCTCATCTGTCCATGGATATGTCTTACTATTGAAAATATGGTTCCAAAATCTATGTTTTACCATTATGAAATCTATGTAGCAACTTTTGGTGTCTTCTGGACTTTTCCATGTTACAGCCATCCCTAAACCAAGTATTTGTTATGATTAAATTATGTTCTTTACAAGATTGTACCAGGTGGCTTCCTCTTAATTCCTTTTCCACAGTCCATATTCACCTACTATTTTTCCTTCTCTTCCTTTTCTTACTACTGAAGCCCAGTCCCCCATTGAGTTAAGTTTTCCTCTCCCTTAACTGTTTAAACAATTTCCTTTACTTCCTTATACATTTTTTCGATCTCCTCATCATTGGCAGAGCTAGTTGGTATATAAACTTGTACTGTTCTGGTTGATGTTGCTTTCATATCAGTCTTGACAGCGATAATGTGATCACTGCACTGCTCAAAGTATCTTGCCTGAATTCCTATTTTCTTATTCAATAATTAAACTCTGCCTTTAATATCCCCAAATGTTTTTGTCTTACAACCCAGTACTCACCTGACAGGAAACCCTGTTCATTTTTCCACTGAACTTCCCTATTCCCCACTGTATTAACTTTAGCCTATCTGTATCCCTTTTTAAATTTTCTAACTTCCATACACTATTAAGGGATCTAACATTCCACACTCCAATCCTCACAATTCCACTATTGCCTTTGCTGATGACATCTTCCTGAGTAGTAAACCATCTGAAGATCCAAATGGGGGACTGTATTACCTCTGAAATATATACCATCATCATATATTCATACAATAGAGCTGCATACCCTCAGGAAAAGTTTCCCCTTGCTTTTAGTTGTTTGCAATAACTGTATGGCAAAGCCACATTAGCTGATGTTACTGAAAACGCTGCTGCCCCTCAGTCAGGTACCATATATCTTATTGGTCTCCACTCTATGTTATGGTTGTACTTACAGCATGGCTATCTGTATTGTCAAAGCACTGGAGCCACTCCACCTCTGCAATTTCTGCGGTTCATGAGGCTGGTTGAGAATACTTAACAAAAATTCTGTGAAAATGTTTAATTTGACATTTTTACAGTGTGATATCTACTCTCAATGAATGATAATCTCTTATTGTTGTTCATTATATCATTTCTATAAATGTGTTGAAGCAAACATAAATAATAAAATTCTACTGATGTAGAGAATTTGTCTTATATATTCAGTGCATCTAGCTTTTACTAGGAAAAGAAGGGAGCTAGGTGAAGAATGCTCTTGTCAGAGCACAAAAAAAGGGAAAATATTTTCTAGCTTAGAAGACATTGTCAGATAATTGGAGAACCAGCTGCCTCAGTCTTAATTTTGCCTACCTCACCAAAAATTTTTGCTCATGAATGTATTCACACTTTTTCATGCTGAAAGAGAATAGGAGAAAGTGATGAGAGATGAGACACTGCCAGTGGAAGAATAAATGTGTCACGGTGTAGAGAGATAATGGTAGAGAAAAAAGATAAATGGCTGGAGATATTAGCTAGGAATGAAAGCAAAAGAGAGAGGAAACTTACATGAATGGAGACTGTACATAAGCTGTAGTAGTCTGGAACTTCTGGCCCAGTGAACTTTAACAAGAAAAATGTTGTCCACTTTCCTCTATCCCCTATAAGTTTCTTGGGTAAGGGTTTACAAGCCTGACCAGTCCATTGGCAAAGTTATATGTAGAGATGAGATAGTAGTGACTGAAGAGACAGGCATCCGACTGTGAGAAAGGAAGATAGAGCACCAATTTGTGAGGAACAGTGTGGAATGTAGACAGTGGCAGAGACATTGATAAGGAAGATAAGAAGAAGGGATGACAGTTGGAGTGGCAGACAGAAGAAAAGGTAGGAAAATGAATTGAGGACTGAGTCAGCTGGTTCCCCACTTTTCTGTCAGAGTCTTCTAAACAGGAAAATATTTACCTATTTTGTGATTCAATTGAAGAATTATTTAGATCATTGTAATTTGATGGAAAAAATAGCTGCTAGGTAGGTGAAGGCATTTCATCACTCATCTTGAATTCATTACCTCATATATATGAAGATTGCTCAGAAAGTAGTATGTCATAAATCATTCAAGTTTTAATTTTAAAAGATTATATTTTCTATCATATACAGTACTCACTATTTCTTAGTAATTATGCACTTTTCACATTAATGTCTGCCATTTCCTACAGCTTTTATGGACCTCAAAAGAAGGTAATGTTTTGTACACAATAAAAATAGGTAACTGTGTAATAAAATGTAATTATGAGTCTAAGGGCAAGAAGTTTCTGGTACATGGTGCATGAGGCAAAATATCCCATTCTTCTTTGTCGAACCTATAACTGTACTACACATTCGCATTTGGTTTTCAATTGTCATGAGAAAGAAGCAATGTTTTGGATAGCACAGCTGGTGAGAACATGTTTCATGTTTCCTCAGGTTGCTAAAGTATTATGCAGGCTTGATTGTATGCCCTTCCTCTTGGTTTACTTTGGAGTTATGGAGTGATAGCTTCATTTTTGTGCACCTCAATATGTTTTCTCAACGATTTCTGTACATCATAAAAGGTAACTGTGATGATACCCATTTCTTCATTCCAAAACACCTTCTTCTGTCTTTCACGAATACAAATTGAGATTTCACATTCAGCATTCAGGGATTCTGCACAGACCGATGAAAAATACACTTAGCAATGTCACACATTTTTTGAAACACTGTAAAGCTACTATCCAATCACAGAAGACCCTCATATTTCTAATGAATGCAGAAGAACATTAGGTAGGCATCAGCCACAATGTTAGATTTTTTTACATATTGTAATATTTTTTGAGATAAAGAAGATAGGGCATTACTGTCTGATCACCCAACATAGTATTTTTTTGACTGTCTCATTTTATTGTGTTGAACACATTTTGCATGACTTCATCCTTATAATTCAGTAGTGTAACTGTAACTGATTACTTTTGCAGGAGATCATGCCTTAATAGATGTAAATAAGCTGCTTGGATTAAACCCGAAGCAAGTGACTGTACGGACAAAATCCCGTGACAGCCAGTCAACAGACAGTGTTCCCACTCCCATACCCTCCAGTGCTCTGAAGGGCAAAACAACAAAGGTACAAACATTCCATCCAGTTATTATCCTATATCACATCAAGATATGCTCTGTAGTTTGAATTATTCACAACAGAAAAGTTGCCTGTTCTTACAGTTTTCTTGTTAAGTTTCCATTATCCATTCATTTCTAATGTGTGAATATCTTTATTTATGTGCATTTATTTTGTATATTGACTATTGTCTGCAGAACAGTAAACTATGTTAGTAGACTGCATACATTAATTCTTCCCTCTCATCACTTTATCTAAAAATCTTTCAGTTACATTTATTTACCAATTTTCTTACCCTCCTCAGGGTGGGATTACTTTATGTCTAGTAGAATATGTAAATTCTTTATGTAGTTTTTACATTGGAGTTAAAAACCTTTAGTCCCAAAATAGTAGCCATTAGTGTGTTGGATGCGAAGTATGTGTCTGTTCACATATGAAGTGAAATTAATACCTGGAGTTAGACAGTTAAAAAAATTATTGTGCATATTTTACAATAACTGTGCAAAAGTAAAGGTACAGTTTTCAACTGTTTTTCTCCACTTCATAGCTTAGAAGGTTGTGATATCATCTTAAAATCTTACAACTTTTTTAGTTCTTCCTATGACTTTGTGATTCTATTTACATGTGAAAAATTGAGTTATCCATTCTCTGTATATAAGTTCATATCAGTAATTGTTATTATTATTTTAGAACTGCAATGGAAGTAAAATTAAGTATATTAAAAATTTGGTCGATAGAATAATAGTTCCAAAAAACATGTGCACACGTTTCATCAGTTCTTCATAAGCAGTTGATGGCATGATGGAGTGGCATGAGTGCCTTAACAATTGAGATAGCCATACTGTAGGTGCAACCACAGCAGATGATATCTATGGAAAGGCCAGACAATGTGAGGATCTTGAAGAGGGGCAGCAGTCTGTTTCAGTAGTTGCAGAACTGGCCTTACAACATCAGTTAACACAGATTTGTCATGCAGTTACTGGGAATGGTTCAAGGCAAGGGGAAATTACAGCCATTACTTTTCCTGAGAACATGCAGTTCTTCTGTATGGATACATGATTATGATGTCTTCTTGGAAAGAATATTTCAGAAGGAAAAATAGTTTCCATTCTGATCTCTTGGTGGGTATTATTAAGAAGAATACAAAACAGGCATTCTATGTATCAATGTAAGTTACAAAGATCAGCATAGTGAATTCATTATTGTACTAAAGATAGACACAAAGCCAACAGCCAGTATAGTAAAAGTTCATATGCCAACTAACTCTACTGAAAAACAATGAATGATGGAATTAAAGAAGTTTTTCAGACAGTTAATTGAGAGGAAAATTTGATTTTGATGAAGGACTGGAATTCAGTAATATGGTAAAGAAGAGAAGGAAAGAACATAGGTGTATATGGATTTGGGAAAGGAATGAAAGAGGAAGACTCCTGGTAGAATTTTGCATGTAGCAGAATTTAATCAATATCGATTTTGGGGCATTGAAATGAATCCCACAGCAAAGTTGAAAATTTGTGCTGGACCAGTATTCAAACCTAGATTTTGTGCTTTGGGTCAGCAGTCACCTTAGCGAATTAGGCTACCCAGGCATACTTTTCTTCCAACCCAAATTCTCAACTTATATTACACATGATGATAGTGCCCATTAGTTCCTCTTGCGCGCAGCTTATACTGAATTCCCACAAGTGATCAAGCATGTTAATGTGTCCACATTGAAATTGTCAAGTGCTTGTTTGGGTCTTATAAACAATTAATGATATGGTATCTGTTCTCTTCGGGGACTTGTATACAATTATTGATGTGTCATCTGTTCTTTTTGGACTTGTCCTTTCTATTCCCTCAGAGCAGCGCAAGGTTAGGAGTATGTCAGCCAGAGATGATGGTTGTGTGACTGTAAAGTGTGCCTCTGTGATTGTGTAAATGTTCTTTATTTTGAAGGAGGCCATGGCTGATAGCATAAGTGTTGTATGTGTGTATCTTTTTTATATGTCTGTCGCAGCTCATTGTTATGTCTTTGCAGTGAGTTGTAAAACTGTCCTTATTATGTTGTGTTTAAATTATTTTGATAAAAACACCCCTGGTAGGTGTCAAAACCATAGTAAATATTACTGTTTAGGCTGTGATCCATAAACTTAAAATTTCTATATGGTTGCTGCCTGCACAGCCATGTTTAAAACTAAAATTCTGCATGTAAATGTACGAAGTATCACAATGAGAGACATTAAATTAATTTGTAGGATTATGCATATTAAAATGCATTTATCAATTCAGACTGTGAGAATAATTGCACATAGAAACAACAGGTGATCTACTGTGATCAGATTCGAGCAAAAACATTTAGCATCCAATGCTCCAACTGAGATGATTGCCAACAATGTTATCAATGGGGCCACAAAACATCATTGTAGACACTGTAGAACAAGATGTTGATTCAGTAATTGCTTGCAGTGTCCCTCATACCATTGTTTCACACCAAATCCATCATCTTCTTATGAGCAGTATTGACTATCTACAACACTTGCATTTTGGGCAGTGTTGCTGAACTTACCCCTTGGCCTTTGTCAGTGCACAGGAAGACCCAAAAGCTTACTTCACATTACTCATCATATAACATTCAATTGTATTGCCATATATTGATATAGGAAACTGGAAATGAATTTATGTTTGTCACTCGATGTGAAACACATTTTATTAAATATTTTTCCTCATTTATGACTCAGTTCTCTCACATTTCCTTGAGTATTCGAATCTACCAACTCCACTAGTTCTTGAGAGACATATTCTATCATTTTTGTTGCATAATTATGCGCAAATTCTGAGCTGTTTTGTAACCTTTTTTGTAATGTATGAAATCGATTTTCAGCTATTTTGATGTTATTGGACACTAATTTTAGGTCATTCATAGGAAGTGAAACAACTCTCCTGCTATTTTCAATGCAATAGGAGTAATAAAACTGCTTTAAGATGCTGTAGTCCTTGGAGCTCATTTTTTGTGACTTTGATTCTGGTTCTTGGATACCATTTGTCTCAAGATCCCAGAAATTGCGAACATGGTGGTCATGGAGTGAAGGGTCCTCCTGTAATGACATGTTGTTAACACAGATTTGATTAATGATAATTCTACTTCTACTTCCACTTAGAACAAATCCAAAAGTGGGAGGGACCAGTACTAAAGAAGGTTCAGATTCAGATTCTTTATTTACCATTGACCAACATGTAGCGGAATAGGCTTTACAAATTTTTACATACATACAATAGTATTCATCATATTAATTAATATTTATAATTCATGTACAAATTTTTGTCCTTAATTAAGCAATTTTACAGCAATACAATTATATTATCAAAATTCTATTTCTATGCTAACACTATCTAAGAATTCTTTTATACTGTAAAATGGGTTGTCTGTAAGCCACTTGTACAATTTGTTTTTGAAATTGTTAAACGACGTATTGGTTGCAGAGAGTGGTAACTTATTAAATAATTTTAAACAGTTTATTTTGTAGGAGTTGCCTGTTTTTGCCAGTCTATGTCTGGGAATGTCAATACTCTTTTTGTTTCTGGTATTATGATCATGTATATCCTCTCTGGTATTAAATTCATTACTGTTGATTTTAACATATGTCAGTGATGCATAGATATAGCGTTTTACCACTGTCAGTATTTTCATTTTATGAAATAACAGTTGGTAGTGCTCTCTTGGGCCAACCTTGCACATTATTCTTAAAACCTTTTTTTGTATCATTAATACATCAGTGATATGACATGAGTTGCCCCAAATTGATATCCCATAAGTTATGTGTGACTGAAAAAGTCCAAAGTAGGCTGTCCTAAGATATTTGTTACTCACAAAGTCAGCTAATTTCCACAGAAGATACGACACCCGTCATAATTTTTTGCAGATATGATCAATATGGTCTTGCCAGTTAAGTTTGGAGTCAATGTGTATCCCTAACAGTTTCATGCTTTTATGTTATACCTGTTTAGCTAATACCACCATTAATTGTTGTGTTTTCTCAGGATTGCATATTAATTTGTTATCTGAAAACCAGTTTAATGTTAGAGAGAGAGGGTCTTGTGAATTCTGGTGTAACCTTGTTAAATTCTGATCAGCAGTGATTATAGTCGTATCATCTGCACAGCAGATGACTGACTCAGGCCCAACGTATAGTGGCAGGTCATAGATTGCCACAATGAAGAGGAAAGGGCAAGAACCGAACCCTAAGGCACACCAGAAATGACTAACTGCATGGAGGAATATCTATGTTGAACTGACACAAATTGTCTCCTATTTTCTAAATATGACCTAATTATTTCTAATGTTTTATTTTTTACTCCATAATGCTGCAGTTACGGTAGTAGAATATCAAAGGGGATACAGTCAAATGCTTTACTCAGCTTGCATAGTTCAAGTGAGACTGTGTGTTTATTTTCAAACATAGTTAGGGTCTGGTCTACAATCTGAAGGACTGCAGAAGTTGTATTTTTATCTTTTCTAAAACCATGCTGCCTATCACTGAGAAGGTCATTTTTTTTTTTTTTTTTTTTTTTTTTTTTTTTTTTTTTCAAAATCGTTACTAAGCTGTTTGTGTAAAATTGCTTCAAATATTTTGGAAAATATTGGAACAATGGACACCGGTCTGTAGTTTTCAAGAAGATGTTTTCTCCCTTTTTTGTATATGGGTATAACTTTAGAAACTTTGAGCTGATCAGGGAAAACTCCCAAAGCTAGGCATTTATTAATAATGTAAGCAAGTGGTACACAAATCTGGTGTATTGTCCTTTTTATAATGTAATTAGATAGCCAGTAGTAATCCAGGTGAGATCCAAATTGGTGGTGCATCTGTTATTATCATCCAGTACTGGTCTGCACCAATGAGAAGTTCAGTTGGAAGATCAGGTGATTCATCTTTAGGATCGGCGAGTGGCAATGTGGGCAGTAGCTTTGCAAGTGATATGACATCCTTAGGAATAGTTGGGTGCAGCGAATATGTATTTGAACTGTCAAGCGCATAGATGTTTACTGCGGCTGAAGTCAGAGTTCCCTCCAACTGGAGGCTCGCAAGGCGGCATCTTTGCAGGTTGCTGTCATTGAAGTTGAAAGCTGTGATGCATATATCTCTTTCAGAGACAGTGTTAAGTTTTAATTTGCTGGCTAGTGATTTGCTCTTGAATGTAGACTGGCTTCCTGCATCTAGGACACAGCATGTCAATTTACATAACCCGGTCGGTCCAACGACTCGAACCCGTGCAGTCTGCAAATGAGTGCAGTCAGAAATTTGTGTATGAATTTTATTAACTGACATAGTGGTTACGTCATCTATCGAACAAATGGAGTAGTGATGTGGCTGTTTACACTTTGAACAAAATGTTTTGCCTCGTTTGGTACATTCTTTAGACATATGGCCTTTATTTAAACAAAGAAAGCAATGTGATGACAGCTTTAACTTCTCTATTTGGTCCTTCACAATGGTTATTTCCTTACACTCCTGTGCCCATTGTCCGTTAGTTTAACAGAATACTCAAAACAGTATTGGATTTCATTTGTATGGTTTAGCAGTCTTTGTCGATTTGGTTCCTACCTTAAAGGCTGCTGTCGTGGGGAGTAAAGATATTGGAGTAACAAAGTTTCCACGGATTTTTTCAGTTGTGACGGCTCCTTCAACTTCATTACAAATGAATTCCATAAGCAGTGTTATTACCTTCCGCAATATTTTCTCGTTTAGCATGAATAATCCATCATCGGCATATGTTATCAGGAAATTCGCATAGAACCTTCAGGGCAAGTATGCAACCATAATTATCTATGTGTTCTCCGAGGGCGCAGAGTGCATGTAAGCGGCAATTGCATTCAGCATACGTGTGGTTCAAAGAAGCAGGCGTGGTTGGTTGTACTGGCTGCAGATGTTCAAGGAAATCAAGGCGAACTTGAATAATACAATTAGTATCACCGTATTTTGTACAAATGATTTGTTTCATTTCTTCATATGTTTCAGATGTGACAACTATATATTTTGGCTGTCCCTCCAAGTAACTTCCTAAATATACATGTTTCTGAACCATTGCAATTTCAGTATTTTGATCTATGGACAACGAAAACTGTTCCCAGAAACGAGACCAGGCTTCAATATCTCCTGAAAATGGCTTTATTCTGATGGGTGGCAGTTCAACAGAGTGTGTATGTGGTGTAAGAATGACAGGAGTATGACTCAATGCCAGCCAGAGTGTGTAATCTTAAAGTCCTCTGTGGCATTGACATTGATTCAAACCAATTCATTTCAAAATTTCAGTTGTAACTGACACCTCAAAGAAAAAACAATCCTCAAAAGTTAGAAAGGGATTATATGGCCCTACTTATATTGTTAATAATACAATTTATTTAGAGAGATAAACAACACCTTTAAGTGATATTTTAGAAGCAATTGTCAATAGATTAAAAGAGTTAGCTAAAGAAATAGCTCCCTTACGGAAACGTGAGAAACATGCAAGGTGCAATGAGGAATGCGATGTGACAATTCTATGTAGAAATAAAGGCTTGTTAAAAGACCAACAAATAAATACTGATGGTTGCAGTTAGGAATTAATTAATTATAGATGATCATAATAATATTATTTCCCTTGTACATTATGTGTTGTTTGTGCATATGAGCTGTGAAAAATATTTTCAACAGAGTACATAGTAAAGAAGTAACATATTTAAAAGCTATGCCTTGAAGTTTTAGAATATGGGCAAGAAAAATGTAATAAATGATGCACTCTACCCCTTTCAATATTTTGTGGAACGTATTTTCAGAAAAGGTTTGTAAATGTTTGAAATTACATGCAAAATGTTTGAAAGTTGCTAATTACTGTTATTCTTAATTACTACAATAGTAGACTCTGGCTAATTTTCATGCAGTGAGCTGTACTTCTTATGTACTGTGGCACTGTGCAAAATTTCTAACTTTAATGATAGAATTACTGTGTCACACATTTTACACGAGATTATACTTCTTTATCAGTAGATCATGACAGCATTGTACATATTTAAATTTGGTTAGGAATTACACTGCTGGTCATTCAAAATCCAGCATCAAGAAGGACTAGAGATTTGGAAATTAACACATTGTACAAGGTCGTATAATTGTAAATACATCCCCTTGTGAAGTGAGGAAAATGATTAAGTCAGCACTGAGTACTGCTACCATTTCTGGCTATAGCTGCTCCTGCTTGCCACAGCCTTGAATAAACTAGGCTCTGGATGAAATGTTTATGTGTGGCATTCCATACTTCTTCCACATATTTGCCAGGTTGATCTGGCTTATCAGTGAGTGGTGTATCTCTTTCCAGTAATTGCACAATCATCGAGCAGGTGTTTTCATTAGGCTTGAGACAGGAGAACAGGGATGCCAAGACAGCAATACAATCTGATGGATGGCAAAAAGGCTTGAGCAATGCATGCCACATATGGCAGTTCATTATCCTTTTGCAAGGTAGCCATCAGGGTGTGTGCTAAGTGCTAGCTGAGCATGGTACTGACTACTGAACTCGATAGACAGTAGGCTAAATTAAACACTAACTGCCACTATAGACTGTAACCATAATTTGCAGCACACATTGCAGGGGACATTTCTCATGAGTAGGTGAACCAAAATATCACATGAACATGGCTCCAGAAACACTTTGTTTCCACTTTACCCCTCATTGTCTTCAGTGCTGTTATCAGGGGAAACACACAAAAACAGAACATTGGAATCATGGTAAACATGCATGGCTGACATCGATCTCCACACAAATGTTGCAGCAAGTCATCAACAATGATGTTTTGTCAGCGTTTGGACCAACATTATATGGTAGAGCCTCACATTCTTCCACTCAGGCTCAACATTCATATTTATCATAATTATGTAGACAATGTTGTAAATATTAAGTTAGAATATGTACACTTAGATGTGTAACAAAACTTTTATTTCATGATATACGGGGCATTTCCTCATTAACACATTCAGTGACAAATGGATAAGTAGAGGTTGAACAGTTTCCTGGCCTCCATACTACATACACTTCGGTCCTAAATACACTGTACTTTTATTTGTGAGGGTATTTGAAAGCTCTTATGTATCAAACACCAGTACAAGATGTGAGGAGCGTCCATGTCTATGTTATGGAAGGCTGGTATACTTCCAGGGATACATCAACACATTCGAAATTTACTATGATGGTGGACTGATGTATGTAACAGTGCTCAAGAAGGTCGTATTCACCATCTCCGATTAGAAAGCGTTGCATGTGGTATACCGCTGTGTTCTGTTCTGTGGTGTTGTCCTGATTACTACTACATTGGATCTGATGAGATGTAACATGAAAACAAAGCATTTCTTGACCAGTGTTAATATAATGCTGTCTCCTCATTTGGATTTCTAAGCCTTTTGTAACAAAAGTATGCTTTACACTTCAGCCCTCTTTATGCCAAAATCAGAGGAAACTCATTTGTCATGCTAAATAGCATTAAATGTTGGGATGCTCCCAGTTCTGTAGGGTTATGCACAAAACCTTTATCTGACTCATGACCCATTTTAGGTCAAAATTACAGAGCACACTGGTCACAATAGGGAGGATGCATTTAAACTAAATTAAATTAATGCTGTGGTGTTTTAGTACTCAGATTCATGTATTTAAACAATGAGACTAACCAATAGAACCACATATTAGGCCCTTGTAGTGCACCAACTCACATTGTCACTGTATAGTAAATAAAATAAAGCAAAGCTGAAATTGTTTGCATGGCAGTTGAACCTACAGGGCAGGATGCATGAAAACTTATTCAACCTAGTAAGCTATAATCAATTAATGTGTATTGAGTATATTTCTTCATACATATAAATAAATAAAGTAAATTTTAGAAGGAAACTTTCCTGGTGGGATGAACAAATATAAAAAAAATAGAAAACAGATGACTTACCCGAGCCTGTCCTTTGGGTAAGTCATCCATTTTCTATTTTTTAATAAATAAAGTAAAGTAAATATAAACAACCGGACCTGCATATGCAATGATGTTTTTCAAGTAAAACTTAGTTATACTATGAATATTAATTGTATTTCATTGGATGAGTGATATGAACTCTCTTTTCCTTTCATCAAATGTTATAGTGGGAAAAACTATACTTTATTTTCACATCTCTTTCTCTTGCTTAAAATGATTATTGAAAACAGGTGAACAAATTATAATTAAAAATAATTTTACTTAAAGCCACAAAATAGTTATTCTTAATTTCATAATAGTTTTCATTTATGAAAACATCAGTTACTGCATTTATTAAATCATTTTGAATGTTTGTCAACATATTGCAGAAAACTGTAGCTGGTGCATTCTGCTGTTGAACCATTATCATGAATCATATTTCTAACATGATCTGATGCATTATCAAGCAACATCACAGACATAAATGTACTTTTTTCTGATTAAGAATAACACAATAATTTCCTTATTTCGTTCAGGCATTTGGCACCTGACCCGCACACCCTGAGAAAATGCCACTGAACATGTCTTTTTTCTATATGTAAGGAATGTGCCCTGCAGTTTGTACCATACACTTTTGTTACTCCCTGTGTATTTTTCTGATTGTATTGCTTGTATTACCAACAGACAGTATTTTGAAAATATGTAACATTTCACTAAGTAACTTACGTTTCTGTAGCTACATAGTTTCAAACCATAGCTGTCTCCTGCTATTTGTTCACTGTATGAAGTATATTATTAACAAGAGGGTTTCAATAATTGCAGATGTTTTATTACCATATATAAAATTCCCTGCTCTTCTTAAGAAGTATCACATAAATTGAAGTTACATAATAAATGGATTTGAAAAGATTTTATTTTGAAGTTTGGCCATTTGTCTAGGTTCCACCAGTGAGAATGAGTGTGAGCTGCCACTGGTTTGACCCTAATCTTCCTTCTTTCCTTCTGCTCCTCCTAAAGGTGTGTATTGGGAGCATATTTCTTATGATGTGGGATTCTTGACTATTCCCCTACAGCACATTTATAGGCCATCCTTTAAAGGTCTGCTTCTCCTTAATCTTTCTCCTATGTACAACTTTGAGTACAACCCATACCATACTTCCATAAGTTCACGCAACACTTTACCATTTCTCATATCAAAGTTGTAGTGCCCCCGTGACACAAGTCATTATCGTTCACTATTCTCACTTTTTGCTACCTCACTCTTTCACATTTTAATATTATTAATTTTTAAAATTATAACTATGGATTACTTTTTAACTTTATCAATAACACTGAAAGTTTACTACTCAAGAAAGAACATTTATCTACTAAGATACTTCATTCTAGATCTGTTTCAATGCTAGTTGTCCCAGTAACTTTATTAACTTATTTTCCACTGGGCTATTCTGTTTCTTATTATCTTACATCTTATAATATATTAACACATCAATGTCCAAAATTTGAAAATACTTGAAATTGTCAAATGAATGTCTTATTGTGTGTATGTACATTCATTAATTCTTGCATAAAGATGATAGCAGAGATGATAACACTCTCTAATTCTTAGATTTGTTTTCTAATAGCAAAATTCGATAATGAATTTCTCCTGTGCACTAGATGACCAATATTTAGTTTTGAATTGTTCCTGAAAGTCTTCTCATGATTTTAATTCTTCAGAAAATGGATTTCCTCATACTGATACTACTTATTTTAAATAACTTAAGTGTAGAAACTATTTTTGGATGATCCATTGGTTATCAATAACTGGAAAATGTGAAAATATTACTGGTGTATGAACAAAGCTGTAAATTAGCTAGTTGGCATTAGTAGTCCAATGTCTTGACAAAATGCTGATGAAGTGAGAAAAGTTTTTTTTTTTTTTTTTTTTTTTTTTTTTTTTTTTTTTTTTTTTTTTTTTTATCTATTGGAATATGTGAGATTTTTTGGAATACATGAGATGTTTGTCCATTACAACACTGTCATGTGATCTGTTGGATTTATGTAAATGAACTGACATGTAAACAAAGCATTGTGCATTGGTGTCAATACTTTAATAACACTGGTTGTTTCTTGTAAACAGATTGTGATCTTATTCCACGGCCTCCTCAGTGGCCTGACGTTGTTGTTTTTGTTGTTGTTGTGGACTTCAGTCCGGAGACTAGTTTGATGCAGCTCTCAACAATACCCTATCCTCAGCAACCCTCTTCAACTATACATAAGAACGGCAACCTACATCTGTCTGAATCTGCTTACTGTGCCATCTCTGGGTCTTCCTCTGCGGATTTTACCCCATACACCTCCCTCCAGTGCTAAATTCACAATTTCTTGATGTCTAATAATTTGTCCTAACAATCAATCCCTTCTTTTAGTCAGGGCATGCCCGAAATTCATCTTCTCCCCAATTCTGTTCAGTACCTCCTCATTGTCCGCGCTGTTTATTGTCCATGTTTCACTCCCGTACAAGGCAACTCCATACACATGCCTTCAGAAAGGACTTCCTCAGGCTTAAATAAATATTTGATGTTAACAATTTTCTCTTTTTCAAGAACACTTTTGTACCCATTGCCATTCTGCATTTTATATCCTCTGTACTGTGACCATCATTTGTTATTTTACTGCGCAAGTAACAAAACTCACCTACTTCCTTTCTTGTTTCGTTACCTAATCTAATTCCTTCAGCATTACGTGATTTTCTTAGACTGCACTCCACTACCCTAGTTTTGCTCTTGTTAATGTTCATCTTATATGCACCTTTCAGCACACTTTCCATTCCATTCAACTGCTCTTCCAGGTCCTTTACTCTCTCTGATAGAATTACTATGTATCAGCAAAATGCAATGTTTTTAATTCTTCACCCTGAACTTTAATTCCTTTTCCAAATTTCTCCTTGCTTTCCTTTATAGCTTGCTCAATGTACAAATTGAATAACATTGGAGAAAGGCTACAACTATGTCTTACTCCCTTCTCAAACACTGCATCCCTTTCATGCCTTTTAACTCTGACAACTGCTGTCTGGTTTTTGTAAAATTTGTAAATAACATTGCACTCCCTATATTTTACTCCTGCTTGATTCAGAACTTGAAAAACCTTATTCCAATCAACGTTGTCAAAAGCCTTCTCCAAATCTGCAAAAACTAGATATGTAGGTTTGCCTTTTCTTAATCTATCTTTTAGGATAAGCTGTAAAGTGAGTATTGCCTCTTGTGTCCCTACGTTTCTCTTGAACCCAAACTGATCTTCCCTGAGGTCGGCTTCTGCCGGCTTTTCCATTCTTCTGTAAATAATTCAGTTTAATATTTTGCAACCATGACTTATTAAACTGATGGTTCAGTAGTTTTCACACCTGTCTGCACCTGCTTGCTTTCTTTGGAATGGGGATTATAACATTTTTCTTAAAGTCTGAGGGTACCTCGCCTGTCTCATACATCTTATACACCAGGTGAAACAGTTTTGTCATGGCTGGTTCTCCCAGAGATTTTAGTAGTTTTGAGGGAATGTCATCTACTTCAGGGGTCTTGTTTCGACTTAGGTCTTTCAGTGCTCTGTCAAATTCATCTTTCAGTGTAGTATCTCCTATTTCATCCTCATCTACTTCTTCTCCCCTTCCTACAATATTGTCTCTAAGTTCATTTCCTTCATAGAGCCTCTATGTATACTCTTTCCACCTTTCAGCTTTCCCTTCTTTGCTGAGAACTGGTTTTCCATCTGTGTTCTTGATATGCATAGAGGTGTTTTTCTTATGTCCAAATATTTCTTTTATTTTCCTGTAGTCTCTACCTATTTTCCCCTATTTATACATTATTGTACATCCTTGCATTTGCCTTCTAGCCACTCCTGCTTACCCATTTTGCACTTCCTGTCAATCTCATTTCTTAATCGTCTGTACTCCATTTTGCCTGTTTCATTTACTGTGTTTTTATATTTCCTCCTTTCATCAATTAAATTTAGTATGTGCTGTGATATCCAAGGACTTTTTGTAGGTCTTGCCTTCCTACCTATTTTGTCCTCTATTGCCTTAACTATTTCATCTCTCAATGCTACACATTCCTCCTCTACTGTTTTATTTTCCCCCATTTCTGTCAATTGTTGCCTAAAGCTCCCTCTGAATTTCTCAAGAACTTCAGGTTCCTTCAGTTTATCCAGGTCCCGTCTCCTTATTTTCCTACCTTTCTGCAGTTTTTTCAGTTTCAGCCTACAATTCATGACCAATGTTTTATAGTTTAAAACATGGTTCCAAAATCTATGTCTTAGCATTATAAAATCTATCTGCTATCTCTTGGTGTCTCCTGGTCTGTTCCACATATACCATCTTCTTTCGTGATTCTTGAACCAGGTGTTTGTTATAACTAAATTATGTTCCATGCAAAATTCTATGAGGCGGCTTCCTCTTTCATTCCTTTTGCTCAGACCATATTCACCTACTATCTTTCCTTGCCTTTCTTGTCCTACCACCGAATTCCAGTCTCCCATAACAATTAAGTTTTCCTCTCCCTTAATCGCATGAATAATTTCCTTTAGCTCCTCATCATCAGCAGAGCTAGTTGGCATATAAACCTGTACTACTGTGGTCAGTGGTGGCTTCATATCTATCTTGACTATGGTAATGAAATCACTTTGTTGCTCACAGTAGTTTACCTACATTCCTTATTTTATTATTCATTATCAGACCTACTCCTATAATACCCCCAACTGATTTTGTATTTATAATCCTGTACCCTACCCCCATGAACCACAGACATTGCCGAGGTGGGGTGGCTTGCGTGCCTCAACGATGCAGATAGCCGTACCGTAGGTGCAACCACAGCGGAGGGGTATCTGTGGAGAGGCCAGACAAACGTGTGGTTCCTGAAGAGGGGCAGCAGCCTTTTCAGTAGTTACAGGGGCAACAGTCTGGATGATTGACTGAGCTGGCCTTGTAACATCAGCTAATGTGGCTCTGCTACACAGCTACTGCGAACGGCTGAAAGCAAGGGGAAACTACAGCCGTTAATTTTCCCGAGGACATGCAGCTCTACTGTATGAACATATGATGATGGCATCCTCTCGGGTAAAATATTCCGGAGGTAAAATAGTCCCCCATTCGGATCTCCGGGCGGGGACTACTCAGGAGGATGTTGTCATCAGGAAAGACAATACTGGCATTCTACGGATCGGAGCGTGGAATGTTAGATCCCTTAATCGGGTAGGAAAATTAGAAAATTTAAAAAGGGAAATGGATAGGTTGATGTTAGATATAGTGGGTATTAGTGAAGTTCGGTGGCAGGATGAACAGGATTTCTGGTCAGGCGAGTACAGGATTATAAATACAAAATCAGTTGGGGGTATCACAGGAGTAGGATTGATAATGAATAAGAAAATAGGAATGCGGGTAAACTACTATGAGCAGCACAGTGATCGCATTATCATTGTCAAGATAGATACGAAGCCAACACCGACAACAGTAGTACAGGTTTATATGCCAACTAGCTCTGCCGACGATGAGGAGATCGAACAAATATATGAGGAGCTAAAGGAAATTATTCAGACAGTTAAGGGAGAGGAAAACCTAATTGTGATGGGAGACTGGAATTCGGTAGTAGGAAAAGGAAGGGAAGGGAGGATAGTAGGTGAATATGGTCTGGGCAGGAGGAATGAAAGAGGAAGTCGCCTGGTAGAATTTTGCACGGAACATGATTTAATCGTAACAAACACCTGGTTTAAGAATCACAAAAGAAGGTTGTATACATGGAAGAGACCAGGAGACACCGGAAGGTATCAGATAGATTTTATAATGGTAAGACATAGATTCCGGAACCAGGTTATAAACTGCAAGACCTACCCAGGGGCAGATATAGACTCTGACCATAACTTGTTAGTCATGAACTGTAGGCTGAAACTGAAAAAATTGCAGAAAGGTAGGAAAATAAGGAGATGGGACTTAGATAAATTGAAGGAAAGTGAAGTTGTGGAGAATTTCAGAGGGAGATTTAGGCAACAATTGACAGAAACAGGAGGAAATAAAACAGTAGAAGAGGAGTGGGTAGCATTGAGAGATGAAATAGTGAAGGCAGCAGAGGCCAAAATAGGTAGAAAGGCAAGACCTACAAAAAATCCTTGGATATCACACGAAATACTAGATTTAATTGATGAAAGGAGAAAATATAAAAATGCAGTAAATGAAACTGGCAAAATGGAGTTCAGACGATTAAAAAATGAGATTGACAGGAAATGCAAAATGGCTAAGCAGGAGTGGCTAGAAGCCAAATGCAAATCTGTAGAAGACTGTATAAGAAGGGGAAAAGTAGATACCGCCTACAGGAAAATAAAAGAGACATTTGGGGACAAGAAAAGCAACTCTACGAATATCAAGAACTCAGATGGGAAGCCGGTTCTCAGCAAAGAAGGGAAAGCTGAAAGGTGGAAAGAGTACATAGAACAGCTCTACAAAGGAAATGAACTTACAGACAATGTTGTAGGAAGGGAAGAGGACGTAGATCAAGATGAAATAGGAGATGCTATACTGAGAGATGAATTTGACAGAGCCTTGAAAGACCTAGGTCGGAACAAGGCCCCAGGAGTAGATGACATACCCTCAGAGCTACTAAAGTCTCTGGGAGAGCCAGCCATGACAAGACTATTTGAACTGGTGTGTAGGATTTATGAGACAGGCGAAATACCCTCAGACTTTAAGAAAAATGTAATAATCCCCATTCCAAAGAAATCGGGCGCAGACAGGTGTGAAAATTACAGAACCATCAGTTTGATAAGTCATGGTTGCAAAATTTTAACACGAATTATCTACAGGAGAATGGAAAAGCTGGTAGAAGCTGACCTCGGGGAAGATCAGTTTGGATTCAGGAGGAACGTAGGAACCCGGGAGGCAATACTTACCTTACGTCTTATCTTAGAAGATAGATTAAGGAAAGCCAAACCTACATTTTTAGCCTTTGTAGATTTGGAGAAAGCATTTGACAATGTTGACTGGAATACACTCTTTCAAATTTTGAAATCAGCAGGGGTAAAATATAGGGAAAGGAGAGTTATTTATAACTTGTACCAAAGCCAGACCGCAGTTATTAGACTCGAAGGGCATGAAAGGGAAGCATCAGTTGGGAAGGGAGTAAGACAGGGTTGTAGCCTTTCTCCGATGTTATTCAATTTGTACATCGAGCAGGCGGTGAAGGAAAGCAAGGAAAAATTTGGAATAGGTATTAAAGTACAGGGGGAAGAAATAAAAACATTGCGTTTTGCTGATGACATTGTAATTCTGTCAGAGACAGCAAAGGACCTGGAAGAGCAGTTGAATGGAATGGACAGTATGTTGAAGAGAGCATATAAAATGAAAATTAACAAGAGCAAAACAAAAGTAATGGAATGCGGTCTTAGAAAATCGGGCGATGCTGAAGGAATTAGATTAGGTAACGAAACAATGAAGGTGGTAGATGAGTTTTGTTACTTGGGTAGTAAAATAACATGTGATGGTCGCAGTACAGAGGATATAAAGTGCAGAATGGCAATGGGAAGAAAAGCATTTTTGAAAAAGAGAAATTTGCTAACATCGAATATTAATTTAAGTGTAAGGAAGTCTTTTCTGAAGGCATTTGTGTGGAGTGTTGCCTTGTACGGGAGTGAAACATGGACGATAAGCAGTGCGGACAGGAAGAGAATAGAGGCTTTTGAAATGTGGTGTTACAGAAGAATGCTGAAGATTAGGTGGGTAGATCGCATAACCAATGAAGAAGTACTGAACAGAATTGGTGAGAAAAGGAATTTTTGGCATACCCTGGCTAAAAGAAGGGATTGCTTGGTAGGACACATTCTTAGACATCGGGGAATCGTAAATTTAGCATTAGAGGGAAGTGTGTGGGGGAAAAATCGCAGAGGGAGACCAAGAGACGCGTATAGTAAGCAGATTCAAGTGGATGTGGGTTGCCGTTCTTATGAGGAGATGAAAAGGCTTGCTCAGGATAGAGTAGGGTGGAGAGCTGCATCAAACCAGTCTCCGGACTGAAGACCATAACAACAACAATCCTGTACCCACCTGACCAGAAATCCTGTTACTCTTTCCACCTAACTTCACTAATCCCACTATATCTAACTTCAACCTACCCATTTCTTTTTTTAAATTTTCTAGCTGCCCTACTCGATTAAATGATCTAACACTCCATGCTCCGATCTATAGAATGCCAGTGTTGTCTTTCCTGATGATCACATCCTTCTGCTTAGTCCCCACCTGGAGATCCTAATGGGGACTATTTTACCTCTGGAATATTTTACCCGAGAGGATGCCATCATCATATGTTCATACAGTAGAGCTGCATGTTCTCTGGAAAAGTAATGGCGGTAGTTTCCCCTTGCTTTCAGCCATTCGCAGTAACTGTGTGGCAAATCCACATTAGCTGATGTTACAAAGCCAGCTCAGTCAATCATCCAGACTGTTGCCCCTGTAACTACTGAAAAGGCTGCTGCCCCTCTTCAGCCTCTCTCCAGATACTCCTCCGCTGTGGTTGCATCTACAGTATGGCTATCTGTATTGTTGAGGCACGCAAGCCACCCCACCTTGGCATTAGGCTTTGCAAAGAACACTGGAACAGCTCTAATGCCCAGTTTCTGTATAACTACAGTTACAATGCTATTAGCTACTGTCACGTTATAATTTAACATGCTAGATAACTTCCTTTCTGTTTCCTGTGGCTGATTTCAATGACCGTTAGTTAACTATGAAGTAACTACCCCTTCTGTTGATGCTAATAGTTCGTCTCAACAGATCACAGATGGCGCTACTCACAAAACTCGCAATAACTCTAATTTTATCAATTATTAAGGGAAAATCGAAGACACATAATAGTTTGTATAGCTGTCACCAGTTTTCTGCTTCTGTTTTGAAACACAATGGGCAACAAGCGAGGAAAAAATTTTACTCTATTTGAGAAAATACGTTTTGAACGACCTAGTTTTAGAAAGGCAATCATTTACAGAAAATAAAAAGACAGATGGCTTGAGTATTTTAGAAAATCGAAATGCCTTGGAAGATGTCATAAAACTGTACAATTCTTTAAATCAGGAGAGGGAATGGTAAGGCAACTCAAAGAGCTGCATTCTGTTTTAAAAGGAAAAGCCAGGACAAACAACAAATGTAGGGTTAGTAATAAAAATAATATGTATTATTTCTAAAAAGTAGATGAAGATTACTTACCAAGTGAAGGAGCACAGTTAGTGATAGTAACAAATAAAACACACACACACACACACACAAACATAAATGCTAGCTTTCGCAGTCTAGCTGCTTCTTCAGGCAGAAGGGAAGGAGAGGGAAAAGGAAATGATGAGGGTTGTAAGGGAGGGGGTAAGGAGTCATTCCAATCCCGGGAGAGGAAAGACTTACCTTGAGGGGGGGAAAAAAGAGGGTAAACAAATACACACACACCCACAGATATACTTTCTCAAAGTCACTGAATACCTTAAAAATGTCAGTAATATTTTTTCCCATCTTAATGACAATACATCCTGATAGCTGCTTGAGCTTCCTAACGCAATACTTTCATATGAAGTGTCCTGCTTACTGATTGCACCTCAGAAGTCAGAAACTTTATCTTTCTCCAGAAGAAATAAAAATCTCATCAATTAATGGTTAAATTGAAATCTTTTTACACAACAAAGGAAAGTCCAGGTTGTAATTCAATAATATTATGAGGATAGTTTACCACTCCCCTCAATGTTGTGAATTGAGCTGTGACAGACACTCATATACACAAAACTTAAGATTTTTGATTAATTATGGAAATTATCTACAGAGATGATAAATTATTCTTCAAAAAAGGTAGATTGGCTGGCCAGTAATTACCTTTGTGCTGTACCACCAATAGTCATACAAAAAAAATAAAAAAGACGGGAAAAACAAAAGCTTCCAGAACAGGATCCTCAAATGTCATCCTCATGACCTTAGTTGTGAATTACTTCTCTCCTACCTGATGAAGGAACCCTGTTCCAAAAATTGTGTCTATCAGTGGTACATCACAAAGTTAAGTATTGGCCAGTCAATCTATCTCTTTTGAAGAATTAAAAAACTTAAGATTTTGGCCATTAGCCATCGTCAAAACATACATCACTCCCACAAGCACATTTCATCAATACGTAAACATTTCTCCATCTGCCACACTCAGAATCATGCACTTGGTGAGAGGAGAGGGGAAGCAAGGAGGGCACAGGAAGGTTGCAAGGTGGTTGTGGGGAGGGATACAACATGGCCTTATAGGGCACGAAAGTACTACATGGGTTGAAAGAGCTGCAGTTTAGGAACACAGTGGGGAAGGGGCTGGAAGCAAAACACATACACAGAAACAATGGCATAGCACACAAAATGGGAGATTTTTGGGAGTAGGATAGGAAACTGTTGGGTGTGGGGGGAAAAAGAGATATTGTGGGCTAAGACCCATATAATTTTGGGATCAGATTGTGTACTGTATGGAATGGATTATTCCCATTTATGAAGTTAAGAAAAGGTGGGTGGATGGAGGGAGTAACCAGATCACTTGGGTTGTAGAGTAGCTGTTGAAATCAAGTAAATTCTCAGCTGCATCTTGTGCCACAGGGTGATCTATCTTGTTTCTTATCACATCTTGCCAGTGGCAATTTATGCTTATGGACAGCTGGTTAGTAGCATGTCATAAAAAAAATAAAAATAAAATAAAAACTGTACAGTGAATGCAACGCAGTTGGTAAGTTACATGGCTGCTTTCGCAAGTGGCCTGGCCTTTAATTGGGCAGAACAGGCCTACGACAGTACTGAAACAGGAAGTTCTAAGTGAATGGATTGGGTAGGTCTTTCAGCACTGTGTTCCACAGGCATATGATTTCTGTGGCAGGGAGCTGTGGTTGGGGTTGGAATAGGGTGTTATGGAGGTGGGGTGGTGATGGAGCACCACTTTAGGAGGGGTGGGAATTGTGACAAGGGGAGTGCTCTTTGTGGTTGGATAATTTATGTGTTCCCTGAAACATACTTTATACTAAACTTCCACAGTAATTTTACTGTATATTTTTATCATATCACTAAATATTATTTTTTAAATTCTTCTTTTTGGTCTTTGGACTTCTGTTATTTTTTCCGTGGAGTTGGAAGTTGCCTTTAATAGAAATATTTTCTCTTGACAGGATTCTACTGGCATGGAAAGTGCTAAAGCGGATAGAGACCGTAGGCAAAGAGAACGCTATGGCTCTGCAGTACCACCACATATGAGGCATCACCAGCAGTCTTCAGGGCACAGGCAAATGAGGATTGATTCACATGGACAAGTTGTGATAGAACCAGAAGAGAATCTTAGTGACAAAGAGATCTACCCAGCAAACAACATGAACATACCTTTAATAGGCAAGATATTATCTTCTCACGTTTCTAATGTACCATTGGGTATTTGTTTTTTTAAACAGAAGAGGAACTGCACTTATTTCTTTCAAAGTATTAGGCAGAGCATAAAAAATTTGTTTGTGCTGGAAGAAATTTAATTTTGCATTTTGTGTCACATGAAAGTGAACAGTAGATCAATAAAAAATAGGTGATGCATTGTGTCTGTTATTGGGCCAGTTGCTAGCTTAGATAAATACATTACAAGACTGCATGATGTACTATCATGTTTGTAGACATTTGACGGTCACTGTGTGTGTTAACTGTTTTGCTAGATAGTAGTGGAATAGATTAGTGCAATCGTAGAAAAACTATTTTCAAATTTTGGTTTTAGTTCACTATTATTTACTTGATTCCACTGTGGTAGCACTGAATCAATAATTATATCAAATATTAAATTATATAATAACTCATATTATCAATTTACAGAAGTTTTACCAGCAGTGAAATGTAATATGCAAAAATCTGGCAGAATTCTATGCAAAATTTCCTTTGCCCATATATAAATTTATAAAATTCCACTAACATCAGGACCATGTGGTAGAATAAAGTTTATTATGCACTATATACTTAATTGATAATAACATATGTCTATTGATAGACAACATGTTCAAATGTAGTGTTAGGTATGATAAGGATAGGAGGAAAGATAAGTTTGTGCTTTGATATGAAATTGTGAGAGTGGGAGATTAAATAATGGCATAACAATATACTGCAAGAACATCTTTACGTATACTTGCCTACACAAAGCAGTTTATTAGTGTAAAGTATGTGTTGAAAGTAAAAGATACAACACACTGAATCCATACTTGATATTGTAACTGTGAAAGAAGCTCTGTCTTTTAGGCTTTCATTACTAAACCACTTAATCATTTTTATGAAATTGAACACTGAAGAAGATCATAGCCTACTTTCTAGGCTTTATCAAGTGTGCTGTTTAACATATTTGTTGATTTTAAATACATAAATTGAAATATGGAACCACTAAGCATCAATATCTCTCTTGCAGCTTCTGAAACATTTGAAATTTATTAAAATATTTTTAATTGTTGATTGTTGCACATGATACAATTCAGCATTATGAACAAAATGCTTACAGAAGACATCAAGTCTTCTAATCACCAAACTGATTTCAATGAGATTTAAATCCTACATAGTCTACACATTGCAAACATATAGCTTCTCCAGGCGGCAGTTTAGTCATGATGTAACAAACTGAGTTTCTTTTTTCCCCCTTATGATTCTAATCATATCATAAGATCAAAACAGGTAAAGTAGCCAACAATCCAAAGATTGGTTTGAACAACACAGTGCTTTACTAGGCAGTCCTGTTTGGAGGTGGTATGACATTGCCTTCCTCCGACCTTCGGACAGACTTATCCAGCCAGTTATAGGGGGACCTACAGTTTAACGTGGATTCCAAATCAGAGTGCTACTCGACATTTTTCACATCAGCAACATTGAAAGAGGTGAGAAAAGTGGAAAGTGAGGGATAAAAAAAATCCTAGAATCTGGTAGGGATTGAACTTGCAATCTTTTGATTCATAGTCTGGCACGCTACCACTGTGGTACCAAGCCACATAACATACGATCAAAGTTGGAAAATTATTGTACTTTTGATGGTCTTTAACACATATACAAGGGCATTGGTTTGAGCCAAACAGCAGGTAAAAAACTAGTATGAAATAATGGAACAAGTTTCTACAATATTGTCACATTGGAGCTTGCTCCGCAGTAAGGTATTTTACATAATTTGAGGTGATTTTAAATGTTCTGTGGATATATCTGTAAGCATTTTGCCAATCTGTCTACTATAGACTTGTGTTTTGCACACAAATTCCTTTGTGTGTGTGTGTGTAGGGTTTTTTTTTTTTTTTTTTTTTTTGTGGGGGGGTGGGGTGTGTTTTGTAAGTTGGAGGAATGTTTAAGAGAATAATGTATGGAAAGGAATAAAATTCGTAGTACTAGAGAAATTTAGTCTGTAGTGAACATGTCTCAGTATCATACTTAAAGATTGAATTATTGCTAACAGTAATTTTTTGCGCTTAAATATTTCAGTTATGTAGGAATTCTGTATGAAGTTTTGTTGAGCTTGGATTAAATACAATTATAAATTAAAATGAGTTAGGAAAACATTTTTTCACATTAAGAAAGCTAGTGAATTGATAAAATTTTAATATGAAAATGTCAGTCAAGTTCACACAAATTACACAATTTACTTTTATAAAGGTAACTAGTTTCAATCTTTCATCATGTCATTATCAGATTGATTTGTCTGATAATAATATAGTACAGACAGTTTATAACTCATCGCAAAGATGTGGCAACGAGCTGCGACAGGCACATACAAAAGACACACACATACAACACTTTCAGATATCAGCCATGGCCTTCTTCCACACAGACACACAACAGAGTCATACAACCATCACCTCCAGCTGCCACACTTTGATTTGTCTGAAAAATAAAAGGTAATTTGCTTTAGATGGAAACAGGTACAACAGAAATACGAACTATAACATTTTACAAAAATTAATTATAACATTGGTCAAAACAGTCTACTTGAAGTTGGTGATGAGACAATGAATGGGCAACTGTGTGACACTGCTAAACAGTGAGAGAATACTGTGAGTTATAACGTATGGGTGGAGTGGGGGGCCCTTATACTTTTTAACTACCAGTGTCCTCTGCAGTCATTGCCACATGTGCACCAACTTGTACACTGTTTTGTTGAATATCATATTTGATTTTTGTAAAATGTTACAGCTAGTACTTCTGTTATACCTGTTTCCCTCTTAGACAAATTGTCTTTCTTTTCCAATACCCAGACTAGTACACATCAGTCATGATCTTCCAATGTTCTTACAATTAATAAAACAAAAACCTAACACTTCTTTCACACAAGTTATTTTTTCTTTTATTTATTCCATGCATAATCACAATTTCACTTAGGCTGCATACCACTGCCACTTTGTTCCACTGCAGCCCGAAACTCCCACTCAGATACTTCAGCCTTTACATTCTCGTACATTCTGTAAACAACATTACAGGCACACAGTTTTCTGCTCCTTTAGTAAACTGCTAATAACAATTGTCTTGTGTCTGAAAGTTATTTCATACGTAACGACAAGTGAGTCGTTACATCTCGTAACCCCTCTCTCAGACAGATGATTTGCTATAAAACTCTATTGACCATAAACATGCATTGCTTTCATATACTTTAGTACATGGTTTACATGTTCTTTAGCACAACACATTCATTTTTCGAGCAAGTGGGGTTAAACTCTTTAGCAAATTGCTCTTCTTTAAAGATTCCTGTACATTCTACAAATTTATAGCAAACTATTATTTGTCACTAATATTTTAATTATTTTCATTAAACAAATGCTTAACTCCTTTATACTATGAGGACATTTCTCACAGAGCAACCTAAGTAACATTTCTAAGACTCAGTACTAGAATTATGTCCCATTATGAAACACATAAGAGAAAAAGGAGGTGAATATTACAATCACCTGGAACACTTCTACTAGGACAGATCTGAAGATACCAGTTTTCATATTACCGGAGGATGTAATTGTGGGCCGTCTCATTACTGTGCTGTGGTGCAATAAACCACCACTCTTCTTCACAACATTATGGTGGGTCAGAGCCTCTTTGGGATCCCTAACACAAAGTAATCTAGCCCTTCTCTAGGTCTAGATACTCCACCTAATTCAAGTTTCAAACAAGAGTATTGCATGTGTGTGATGCCACTTTAATCCTCACTACATCCTAATCTCACAGTTCTCAAAAATTGCAGAAGTTTCTGTACTTGTCAGTTCCAGTACTATGGTCCTTCTTTGGTCACTAAGTTATAAATGACATTTTAATTAATGTTTTTCAAAAGAGATAGATTGGCTGGCCAATACTTACGTATGTGCTGTCAAACAAATAAAGAAAAAAGATGAAAAGGAACAAGCATTCATAGCAGAGTTCTTGTTTCTTTATTTGTGTGACTATCGGCAGTACAGCACAAAGGTAATTACTAGCCTGCCAATCTATCTCTTTTGAAAAATAATTTATCATATCTGTTGAAAATTTTTAATCATGTGACATACATGTTTACTTGGTAAAGCTTTTTATGAGAAATTTCCTGTCACCTCCCCTGCCTTGAAAAGAGTATTACATGTGAGTCATATGTGTGTCCTAAAAAATGAAAGAAAAGAGAAAAGAAAAAAATCATATTATTTTAGTGTGTAGAAAAGATCTAATCACTTTCTCTTGTGCTTTATTTGCTAAACATATTGTAAATGTGCGTAATAGTGTACTGTTGTACTGAATGTGTAAATTTGTATCAAGTGTAACTTGGATGTATTTGTGAGGGTGTGAAACTGTGTGTGCACCTCTATAAGTGTTAGCGAGTTAAACCTCTTGCATAAAATCAGGGTAAACACTAGGTTTGTAGTCAAGCCCACAAACAAAATTGACACGGGAAGAGAGAAATGCTTTATGGAAAGTGAACTGAAAGGCTGGTGCTCTGCAAGACAATAGTATGAAAGGAAGAAGATGAAGAAGAAAAGAACTAGGAATTGGAGCCAAATAAAGAAAACATGGAAGCCCAAGAAAGACAGTTAACCGATTTAGATCACATCGCTATAGCTTTACATTTCAAGCCCCCCCACCCAAAAAAAAAAAAAAAAAAAAAAAAAAAAAAAAAAAAAAAAAAAAAAAAAAAAAAAAACTATATTATAGTAATAAGGGCAGTTTACAACTCACCGCAAAGATGTGGTGACGAGCTGCGACAGGCACATACAAAAGACACTCACTTACAACACTTTCAGCTATTGGCCATGGCCTTCTTCAGAAAATAGAGCACTCATGCAATCACACAGGCACACAACACAGTCATACAACCATCACCTAAACATCTAGGTCATCAGTCCCAGTGTGACTTGGAATGTGGCAGTTGTAGATGACAGTTGTGTGTCTGTGGAGTTTGCTGTATCATTGTATGAATGAGATTGTGAGTCTTTTTCTGATGAAGCTTCAAGTTATGCTTGTATGGGTGTCTTTTTATGTACACATGATAGCTTGACAAATGTATTTGCAGTGAGTTGCAAACTAACCTGGTCTTTCTGTTGTTAGTTTTATGAAAACTTACATAGTTATAGGTCAAACAGTCTCAATGTTTATTGTGAGACACACTGCCTAAGTACTATACGGTAGCTTGTGGAGCATAAAGACCTATCTCTAAGAAAATTATGTACATGCATCTATACTGATTGAACATTAGGTATCAAAGTCTATTAATCTACAATCAAGAGTACATACAAAAATTATGATTTTTACAGTTGGTCTGATTTATTTATCTGCTACTTCTTCCCTGTGAAATTGTTTCAGATTTTTTCAAGACCACAAAAATAAAACAAAGGCCAATTTAGTCCAGTCGTTTTCAGTAGACGTGATTTCTAATGAAAAGCATTTCATTTGTAGTTGTATAGATGTTGTTTTAACTTTCCTGTAGCCCTTCTGCACAAGTAATGAAACCAAGGAATGTGTAGTGTATGTTTCAGCTCAGTATTTGTGCTTCTTTGTATGTGTATTCCTTTCAAAATATCTGTTGTTCATTTTGTTTTGTTTTAGAAAAATATACTTTGAATAATATTTGAGTCAGAACAGGAGCCTACCTACTGATTTCTGAAATAGCAATAACTGGAGCAGGATTGACAGCTGTGCAAATAAAGGAAAAAATGTGTAATTGTTTTTGGATGTTTTAAAAAACATTGCAGGATAAGGGAGTGAAAAGACTTACATGCATGGGAAGAAAATTTCATGATTTCTATTATTTTAAAAGGAGACTTATATTTATTGCTCCATAGTTGAAGTACTTTCTCTGAAAATATATTTACAGAGCTACACTGAATATTTTTATTGCATTTTATTGTTTGTAACCAGTTTTGGTGCTTATAGTGACATTTTCAAGTGATGTTACACAAATATATTATGAAAATATTTAGTCTAATGCTGCAAAGTGTGATTTCCAATATGATAAATACTCCAAATCCTGAAGAAAGAGACAGAATCAAAAGTCAAACAGGGCTAACAGCCAAGATTAAAATTATAAAGAACCACTGTGGTGCAAATTAGATGTGGTAATGGCCTAGTTTTAACTACCATGTGTCTCCAACTCCACCAAATACTGTAAGCCAATAAGTAAAGGTGGAAATTTATAATCAATTTCCTCTCCCCTGCCCCCCTCCCCTTTTCCAGTTTTGTTTTCACTGCCTTTCAGCATGATGAGTGCTGTAGTAACTGAAATGATGAATGAATTTGAAGTACATGACAGTATATAAATTAAATAATATAGAAACAAACTTCTAAAACATTGAGATATAAAACAATTAAACGAAAATTTTCAATGATTTGTTGCTTTCTGTAATCTCTCTCTGATGAAAATTATTAATACCGGTATCACTAATAACTCACCATAAAGAGGCTCGCTAGGCTGCTGACAGGCACGAAAATAGCTAATCACATTCACACAACTTAAATTTTCGGTCGTGCCTTCATCAGAAAAAGAAACACATGCATTAGCGCAATCACTCAGACAACTGTACAAACACAACCACGATGTCTGGCCGCTCCAGCACCACAAGCATCTAGACTGTGAGTGAGGTGGGGAGTGGGGGGAAAGAATGACAGGTAAAAGCAGGGTCACAATCCAAGATGATGGATTGTAAAGGCTCTGTTAGGTGGGAATTTGAATTGCAGCAATGAATACAGTGAAAGGAAGGGGTGGAAAAGTAAAAGAGGGATTTGAAATGATAAATATAATAAGAAAAACATAAAAATAGAAAAAAAGATAGGAAAAATAGGAAAAAATAAATAAATAAAAATAAGAAGTTATTAATTAAGGAGTCATTGTAAGTGGTGACAGACAGTAGACATGAGACACAGGAAAATGAGTGGGGAGGAAGATGGGGAGAAAGACGTTATGCATAGGTTGAAGTGATGGGAAGTTATCTTAGGATGCGGCCAGGATGGTTGCGGAACTATAGAATGTGTTTAAGGGACAACTCCCATTTGTAAAGTTCAGAAGAGCTGGTGGTCAAGGGAAGAATCCATATGGCTTGGGAAGTGAAGCAGCTATTGAAATCCAGAATGATGGGTTCAGTATCTGCATTTTGATAGGTGCCACCCATTCCACATCAAAAAATTCCTCCCATACATCCTTGCCACCCGTGGATGGCGAATTTGCAGTTTTGAGAAGCCCTTACCCATTATGCTGAATGCCATGCAAAGGCCTTCACAGACAGACATTACCCTCCTTACTTAATGCACAAACAGATTTTCCACACTATATTCCAGTGGCCTACTAAGGCTATATCAGACACCATTAAAAAAAAAAAAAAAAAAAAAAAAAAAAAAAAAAAAAAAAAAAAAAAAAAAAAAAAAGGCTGCTGTGCTGTTTGCAGGATGTCGAAGATGAGGGGTCCAGGGCAGATGCCCCCCCCCCTACCCTCTCACCCCCTACTTTAGTCTGCCACTGCCATATCCCCACACACCACCAATCCTCTCTCCATCCCCAGTAACCAGTCACATAGAAGTGTTCTTCTTGTCACCCAACACCACCCCAGACTGGAACAACTAAATCACATCCTTCATCAAGGCTTTCATTATCTGTCATTGTGCCCTGAAATGAGAGACATCCTAACCAAGATCCTTCCAACCCCTCCTATAGTGGTGTTCCATCGCCCGCCCAATCTTCACAACATCCTTGTCCATCCCTATGCCACTCCCAACCCCAACCTCTTACCACAGGAATCATATCCCTGTGGAAGACCCAATGCAAAACCTGCCCAATCCACCCAACCAGCACTTCCTATTCCAGTCCTGTCGGAGGCTTATCCTACCCCATCAGAGGTTGAACTACCTGTGAAAGCAGTCATGTGATATACCAACTCTGCTGCAATCATTGTACAGCGTTTCGTATTGGTATGATGATGAATCCGCTGTCTGTCTGGATGAATGGCCACTGCCAAACTATGACAGAAAGCAAGGTGAACCACTCTGTGGCACAGCTTGCAGCTGAGCACAGCACTTTGGATTTCAATGGCTGCTTCACTACCTGAGCCATCTGGATCCTCCCCTCCACCATCAGCTCTTCTGAACTGTACAGAGGGAAGTCATCCCTTCAACACATTCTACAGTCCTGCAACCATCCTGGCCTCAACCTAAGATAACTTCCCATCCCTGTACCCTATGCCTAACATCTTTCTCCCCCTCTTCCTCACCACTCAATTCTGTATGTCATGTCTTCCTTGCTACTGTGTGTCACCACTTCCAATATGCCCTTAATTAATTACTTTTTATTTTTGTTTATTTATTTTTTCTATCTTTTTCCCCTTTTTCCTATTTTTATTTTTTCTATCTTTATTTTTTTTCTTACTATTTTTAACATCTCAAATCCCCAGACTTCCTCCCCACACTCCTGTACACCTCCCTATTAAACCTTCTCACCCCTACCCTTTACTGTATTCATGTCTGTAATTCAAATTCCCACCTATCAGAGCCTTTGCAATCCATCATGCAATGCAGAACTTTCCATCCCCACCTTTACCTGACATCCTTCCCCCTCCACTCCCCACCTCCCCAAAGTCTAGATGCTTGTGGTGCTGGAGCAGCCAGACATGGTGGTTGTGTTTATATAGTTGTCTGAGTGATTGCGTTAATGTATGTGTTTCTTTTTCCATGTCCGAAAATTTAAGTTGTGTGATTGTGATTATCTATTTTTGTGCCTGTCAGGAGCTCTTTATGGTGATTTGTTATCTATCCTCTATTATTAACTTTCCAATCAAATTCTCCATTGCTAACATCATTAATATTATAATTATGTTAAAAAGAAGGTGGGAGAAGTTTCTTCACATTTCAAAATCAGTTGGCCAAAGTTGGAAGTACTGATAGATATATTCAAAGTTTTTCCTGAATTTTGTTTTTAAATTAGACACATATTTATGCCATCTATTTTCATAGTCCCTTAGCAGTATGGGACTAAAGAACCATATTGTGTTACATCTTTTACTATCATTTTAATTAAAGTGAGGATATATGACAAGGAAAGTACTTGGGCTCAAACAAACACATATACACCAAAATCGTATGAGAGATAATGTAAAGATTCCTTATTGCACTAGTGATACTCCCGCATCTGCAAAACTGCAGTCGTCCATTAGAGGCCTCTGCATGTGCCATGCCGCATTGCACTTTGACCTGTCGGTTCGCCAGTAGGGACGGTGCAGTGTGCCTCCGAAGTTGCATTTTGTGATGTTATTTGTGAGGTGAAGCGTCAGATGGAGTGGTGATTGATAATCAATCCTGCTAAAGTATTGTGATTGGTTGAGATGAAGTTACGAGGAACCATTCTTCGTGAAGATGGTATTAGTGTAGAAGATGAATCATTCGCATGCTTTCTCATATCTGTTATGGTACAGAAATATGAGCATAAGTTAGATACTGCTGTTACAAACTCATAATAATGATAATAGGGATGATAATGACGAACAACTCATTGCAAGCGGTAGTGCTACGGTAAGTGCAGGAAGAGGCGATGGAAGCAGTGGCAGTGAATACCAACAGTCTTTCGGGAAGAAGGTTAAAGTTAACTATCATCACGTCTTTTGATGACAATTTGCTAGAGAACATGTACGATGATTATTACATAAGTTATAGTTAAGGTATCTGCATTACGTATGGCATCTACAATTACATCTACAGTGCTACCTAGAGCATGGTTGCAGAGCTTTGCAGAAAAATGACACCCATCAGCACATTGAGGTGTACATAGAGATCCTGTAACCAAACGTTCAAACAGATATGTTTGTAGGAGCCTATGTACTTTCCTTGTGAGTACAAACATCTTAGAAATAGAGTTTCAGGTATTAACCTAAAGGAAGTGACACATAAAGAGCAAATTAGACAAGTAAAAGTCCACTGAAATACAATAATGCATAGGCTTGTTTTCGTCACATGATTTTTGTAATAGAATTTTTACTTTTTGAATGTCTGTGTCACAAAATGATGATCAATTTGAAAACCATTAATCGACTGATGTCCGTTAACCATCACCACTCCCAACGACCATATCATTAAGGAAACAGGGAAAAATTCTGGGAAAAATATTGATGAATAATATTTTCAACTCAAAAAGAGCAAAATAACTTTGATAAAGGCACAGGAAGGGCATTACTCAAGCTGCTTTTCTAATTAATTTTTGCAGTGTCTCAAGTCTGCCACAAACTTCATCTCATATAAGAGGAAACCATTTGTAAAACTTGAAAAGTGAGAACTATAATGAATCACAACCAGTGAGTTCTGTACAAAGTTCTACTTCAAAACAAGTTATGTTACATTATTGTTACACAAAATTTTTCCATTGCTGTTATGCTGTTGCAAAAATTTTTGTTCTGCTTCAAAGTCACAAATAGAATTTTTCTATGTACAAAGATAAAACACTCTTAAAATACTGCTCACTATTTATGTTATGAGTAATTGCACTACCAACACAATAACAATACAACAATAAAGTTACTGTTCTCTGGTGGTGATCAACTGATGGCTGCACTTGTTACTCCAGGCACATCTGCATTAGTAGAGACTAATTAATCTACCTGCCCTAGTGTCTTTGAGGATATGCTGTAGTTACCCATTATTTTTTTCTGTTAAAATAATGTTTTAAAAACTCAGAATGAAACCTCTTTAAATACAGAAGACAGAATTTAAAATTTTGGGTAGATTAAAACAAATGAATGTCCATTAATACATTTATCTACTTTTTATTGTGTCATCATTTTAATTTCCTAAAAAGAAATATTCTATATTTTGGCGTTTCTCAGTTTTTATCTCCAACTATAAAGCAAAAAAGGAATTACACAAGCTGTCTAGCCACATCAAAGTCTCATCCCAAGATGTTCTTCTCTTCTCGTTCCAAATATGTAACATACAATCTACTGATTGTGGGTTGTGGAAAACAGTTAATTACTAGTTTTTATAATGTAAAGCTTCACATATTGTAAAGACATAGGAGATAATTGTCCAGTGTCACTGGTTTTCCTTAGGGGAAAAATTATATTTAATAGGATTTTCTGGACTTGGATAATTAAATTGTTATGTGGCTCCAATACAAGGCAATAATCACTATTAATTCCAGTGTCTGGCATGACTCTAAAATCATACAAACTCCATTGGTTGCATTTTCACTTTTGAGACTCTAGATAACTCACATTTTCATGTGAAAGGAATTCTGTGTCACCACAGTTTTGAAAACTCTTTTTTACTTAATCTGTATTCCACTTGCAGTAATATCCATCCTAAATCTTATTGAACAATAAACTAAAAAATACCAGACCTCCTCAGTAAAAGGTTTTAAATCAGTTGCATTTGCTAAACAAATAGTATCATTTCGCATTGCTTGTTACGTTTTATGAAAACTTAAATGGTTTATTAAGAAGCTGAGATGCTGCACTACTATTTGTATTAAAATCTAACCTAAGATGCTACACTACCAATTGTAGAAAAATCAGATGTTTTACTGCATACTTTTCTCAGTATCAATTAGAAAAAATACAAAATCAAATGTCACATGACATGAAAAGTAGGCATTGTATTTTTTTTCACAAGGAAAATTAGGTTTGTAGTGTTGCATTGAACACTACTACCTTCTTTTATGTCGACTTGAGATATCTACATATTAATTAAGTTGTTATTAGGCTGGACCAGAACAGAAACTGCCACCAGAATCAATGTTTGTTGCAGTGCACAGTAATCACAGATGACATAGGATATAATACGAAGACGTTTCTCCATGGTTTAGGAATAACACTGGAAAAAACAATTGAAGAATTGTTCTTGTTGATTTATAAGTATTCTCTTGGCACTATTGTATTATGATTCATTCATTGTTTGACTGATGCCGAATGTATACGTCCATAAGCTGAATAAGTTGATTTAAGAAGTTTCTCAAGAAAAATTGTGTTCTTCTTTATATTTTTATTTATTGTGGTCATCTTAAATTAAACATTGAGTATCAAGAAGAAGTTTATTAATTATGGTTACATGTTCTAATAATGACAGAGGCACAGCTGAGGCTGGATCTCTTAACTAAACTTTTCACAGCTACGTTAAAGTTATGTGCTTAACCCGGCTGAGAGAGACTTTTAATATGAAATGTTTGTACTTGCCATTTGAAGAAGAGATTTTGAACAATGGTGAGAACATTTCAATCTGTAAATCGTGAAGTAGTAGACGACTGCAGATCCACAACAACAAGAAACATTTCAGGTTCAATAAAATATATGTTGCAATCCAACATACTGTCAGAATTTTTACATTTTGAAAATTCAAGGAATAGATTGTTTCTGTCCCCACGGGACGTTAAACCCTAAGCTTCCTTCCTTACTTTGTTTCTGTCTCAGTTCAGTAAGCAATCTGCACTCCCTGGATAGTGGCTTGTGCTAGCAAGATTCAGTACATTCCATCCCAGTGAGCAGTGCAAACATTGTCTAATGCTATAGGCAAAATTTTAACTGAGGTTCTATGTCACCTGTGCTAGTAATCAAAAGCATTGTTACAGCTCTGATCCACATGGACATTATTGCAGACTATTGGTATCGGTTTCATGCTTCGTGTTTATACCAAAAATTATAACATCTATCAATTGCTCAATTTAAAATGCCATAATTATTTTACACTGGTTGAGGAAGGGAACCTGAAGTCACACTGATGTTTCACACACCAAATTTACTCAGTCTGAACCTGAGGGTTAGTTTTGATCTTAAGATCCCTCATCCTGCAATTTACAGGATTCTCATGAACTGTGCATAGTTGTGTTGTGCCATACACTCCTGGGAATCTACCAATGACTCATTAAACCCATACCACACAGAATCACTACTAAATTTCATTTAAAAAATGAGCCAGAACACTATTAAGCAAGTGACCATAATGATTACTCTGATGACAGAGTGGTGACAGGGGATGGGGTAATTCAGAAAATGTGTATAAATGGGAGAGGGTATTAAGACATGATAAAATATTTTCAGTCTGTGTCTCATTGGGGAATCATTGTTCTTACTTTTTAATTTTCTATCTTGGCTGTTAGTCTATTGTTACATCTGATTCTAATCTCCACAATGACGTCTTTTATCAACAGTTTTCCGATAATTTTTGTTTCCTCCCATATGCCATATTCTTTATTTTTCAGTTTCATCCCATTTCATTTACGCTGATGAATTGTTTGTCACATAATTATTAAATCTGTAGAACTGGCAGCCCTGCTGCAGTTGTAGCGGTTTACAGTGTTAGGTGCTGTGCCTCTCCTGTTCTGTCTTGCATATTATTTACACTTATTTTTACTTTAATTATCATAAAAGTTGTATTTTATTGAACAGATTTATGTTTTGTTTTATTTTTGTAAACAACAGTGTATTTAGAAGTAAAAATCACATTGCATTCCCCTCGGAAGTAGCTGCATGTTATGCAAGCACCAATTTCTCCTCCAGAGATCACTAAGGATTCTGCAAGTGAGGGTAACTTCAGTGAGGACGACTACCTTGCAGACCGACGGGGTCCACCCCCACGAGGTCACCATGGGCCAGTCGGTGCTAGTGGACACTACGATCCAAGAGCTGCGCCCCGCAGCCACACGGAGAGGGGCCGCCCCCCACTGCTGCCACACGAGAGAGGGCCGCAGCGTGGACCAGAGCCGCACCAGCCCCCTCGGGGCAGGGACCGCATAGATGAGAGGTCTGTGAAATTTAATTATGAATAAACACGTTCCATTCTTACAAATTTGTGATTTTTAATTGGCTCAGAGTCATGATTATTATTACCTATGATGCTTTTATTATGTTCTTTCATGTTATGGAGTGGGCACCAACAAACCTCTCAAAGTTGTTTCATGTGTTTTGTGCAATTATTTGTCATATCTGTAGAAAAGAAATGAATTAAGTTAGCTCTCTTGTCCACATGAAGATTATTCATTCAATTTTTATTAACAGAATATGTAAGCAAAATTTATTTCAGAATATAATGGATTTCACTTTCATTTTTGAGTTTACCTACTATGAAAACATTTTGTTAAAACTGCAGGCCTTTTCATATTAATCTCATTACAGTATAAGTGTATCAGTTTCATTACAAACAATGGTACAGTGTATGTTTAATGGATTAGGGGAAGGGTGGCTAACTCACCAGAGATGTATATGTCATGGGCCTTTTTTTGGAACTGAGAGGACATGGAATATTCTTGATAGTTTGATAGTATAAATACCAGCTGAAAACTTAAATATCAGTCCCAGAGAGATCTTATACACAAATCCGTAATTCCACTAATATTATGAGAGATAACTGAAGAATGATTTGTTCTTTTGAAAATAGATTATCAGCACTCACTTGCAATGCAGCTCACAAAAATACATATACCTTTTAAGAAATTACAACCATCAAATAGATTGTGGATTAAAGGTGAGAGTGCAAGTGAAAATACACTGGAGAAACCTCAATCACATGTTATTTCTCACTATTTATTGTACATACCGTAGTTTGCAACAGACTTTGTTCAACACAGAATGCAACAAGTAGTTGCCAAGAGTCAAATACATTGTGCGGCAGAGTGTTCTGTCGATAGTGTTTGTTGCAGATACCACAGAACCCCTGCCATCAGTATTATGAAGTACACGATAGCTAATGGAGTAGGTGGGCATCGGCACTATTAAGGAAAGTGCTGTAGTATGCACGATAGAGGACTCTGGAGAGTTGAAAGGAGAGCCGTCACTGGGTGTGGTTTTTGTGCCAGCAGATGTGGATGTATTCAGAGTGGAGGATGTGGGCAGTTAAGTGAGCAAAGACATGGTGTAATCTTGAAGAACTGTGGGCGTCAAATAGGATGTCTGCACTGATAAGGTAGCAGTGGAAGAATACAGGGGAGACAGCAGGAGAGGGATTGAGACGGACAGGATACCAACAGTGTTCAAGACAATCATTGTCAGGGCCGGATTGCAGTTTGGAGTGAAGGAAAATATTGCACCAGATGACGTTGTTGGGGTCCAGGCAAGAGAGAATAAATGGGGATTGTGTCTGATGTTGTTGTTGTTGACTTCATTCTGGAGATTGGTTTGATGCAGCTCTTCACCCTACCTTATACTGACACCTCTTAATCTCCTCATAAGAATGGCAACCTACATTTATTTGAATCTGCTTCCTGTATTCATCTCTTAAGTCTTCCTCTGCGATTTTTAACCCACACACTTCCCTCCAATGTTAAATTCACGATCCCTTGGTGTCTAAGAATGTGTCCTACCAATTGATCCCTTCTTTTAGCCATAAACTCCTTTTCTCCCCTATTCTGTTTAGGACCTCTTCATTAGTTATGTGATCTTCCCACCTAATCTTCAGAATACTTCTCTAACACCTCATTACAAAAGCCTCTATACTCTTCCTGTCCTCACTGTTAATTTTCCACGTTTCACTTCCATACAAGGCTACACTCCACACTAATGCCTTCAGAAAGGACTTCCTTCCACTTAAATTAATATTTGATGTTAACAAATTTCTCTTTTTCAAAAACGCTTTCCTTCCCATTACCATTCTACATTTTATATCCTCTGTACTGTGACCATCATATGTTATTTTACTGCCCTAGTAACAAAACTCATCTACCACCTTTATTGTATCATTACCTATAATAATTCCTTCAGCATTGCCTGATTTTCCTAGATTGCCCTCCATTATGATACGTCGCAGAGGTGCTCAATATCTAAGTTAAGCACTCAAAACGACACTTCACTGCAAATCCTCAGAAATTGGCCATACATAAGTTCAAATTAACAGGATAGTTTAACAGGTTCTCTACACAGATCACTATTTTGTTGAGAAGACAAACAAATTTACTTGAACCACAGTCGAAAACACAAAAGTCACTTGCACTTACAGTTCACTTACACTGTGTATACTCATACTATACATTGCTACTACCAATACAGTACACACTTTCTTTCAGCCTTTGGCATTTGCCAACAGGGTTTAAGTACCATTCAATAAGGTGGCTACGTCATGTTTTGTCACATTATGTGACATCACATGACGTTCAATTTTCACTTAAAAGTTTCTATTAAGATTATTTTAGATTTTTAAATAGAAAATATACTTCAAATTACAATATAAATTATCTTTTAGTGTTTAGTAAAGATGTTTTATACAAATGAAATTGAAAGTAACAGTTACAACCGCTACAGTTCACGAAAAACACGCGAATATTTGTGCAATTTTCTTACATTACTAATATTGAAAGTTCCTATGAGTTGTAACAATTACTCTTGTTTTGCTCTTGTTAATATTCATTTTATATGCTCCTTTCAACACACTGTCCATTCTGTTCAACTGCTCTTCCAGGTCCTTTGCTGTCTCTGACATAATTACAATGTCATTGGCAAAATGCAATGTTTTTATTTCTTCACCCTAAACTTTGTTTCCTTCTCCAAATTTCTCTTTTCTTTCCTTTGCAGTTGCTCAAGGTAAAAATTTAATAACATTGGAGAAATGCTATAACCCTGTCTTACGCCCTTCGTAACCTCTACATCCCTTTCATGCCCTTCAACTGTGATAAATGTTGTCTGGTTTTTGTACAGGTTTTAAACAACCCTCTGTTTCCTACGTTTTACACCTGCTGATTTCAGAATTTGAAACAGTGTATTTCAAGTACCATTGTCAAAAGCTTTCTCCAACTCTACAAAAGCTAGAAATGTGGGTTTGCGTTTCCTTAATCTATCTTCTAAAATAGGTTGTAAAATGAGCATTGTCTCCTGTGTTCCTACATATCTTCTGAATCCAAACTGATGTTCCCCAAGGTTGGCTTCTACCAGCTTTTCCACCCTTCTATATATATTTCATGTTAACATTTTGCACCTATGACTTGTATAAAACTTATGGTTCTGTAATTTTCACACTTGTCTGCACCTGCTCTCTTTGGAATGGAAATTATTACATTTTTCCTAATGTCTGAGGGTTTTCCCCTGTCTCATACATCTTACGCACCAGGTGAAATAGTTTTGTCATGGCTGGCTCTCCCATAGACTTCAAATTGAATGTCATCCACTCAAGGGGTTCTGTTTCGAGTTAGGATCTAAGTTATCTGTCAAATTCTTCTCTCAGTATAGTATCTCCTATTTAATCTTCATCTACTTCCTCTTCCCTACCTATAAATTGTCTCCAAGTTTATTTCCTTTGTAGAGCCTCTGTCTATACTCTTTCCACCTTTCAGCTTTCCCTTCTTTGCTGAGAACTTGTTTTCCATCTGAGTTCTTTATACCGTATTCATACAGCTGCTTTTGTTGTCTCTAAATGTCTCTTTATTTTCCTGTAGGCAGTCTGAACTAGACAGGAAGTTCGTTGGGTTTAAGGCTGAGTCATTGATGCAAATGACCTTGATGTTATCCTGAAATGCATCTGTAGAACCCAGGGCTGTGATAGTGGGAATGTAGTGGTGATGATATCACTGTTACCACATTTTCACTATAAAGTCTTGAAACTGAGTTGTGTGGAGTGTCATCACACACCAGAGTATTGGTGTTTTCACATGCATCTTTTAATAATAATTGAGATGGGGGCTCCTCTAAGGTCATGGGAAACATCTCAGAAGTAGTAGTGCTGTTAGTGTCTGTGCACCATTTCCTGTTTGTGGGCATCCACTGATGAGACTGAGAAAGGTGCTTGAACTCCTTGTGAAGACTTTTTGAGGTTTGGAGTATGGCAGTTGAAGGAGAGTGTGCACAGAGTCATATTGTAGTATGATGTAACCGCGGGTGTCTTAGTCTTTGCAGACGAAGATACATGGGGAGGTGTGCCCATGGGATTGTGGAACGGGTGCATCAGGGTGTCCAGCGAACCTTGAAATCTTGAAAACTGGGGAAAAAACTGTAATTTTCAAAATCAGAAAAAAATGGAAAGACCCTTGAATTTTACTCAAAAACCTTCAATTTTTTATATTTTCTCCAATTACATGTACAGTGAAACCCGGATTTTACTTTTTCCCACCTTTCACACAACTTTTTTTTTTTTTTTTTTTTTTTTTTTTTTTTTTTTTTTTTTTTTTTTTTTGACAATTTTAATTCTCCCTGACTTTTGTGTTAAGAGATATTTACCCTGCAATTTACATTTTATGAAACCATGTTCGAGGAGTTAAAAACTTAAGTAATTGACATAAATTGAAGCTGGCATGATTTTTGCCTTCAAGTTGTCTTTAAAACATTACGCAATAAAAATGCTTGACATCGGAATGCATAGATCGCATTTCAATGTTTCTAGTTTGCACAAAGTTGCCATAGAGTGCAGTGACTGATGGGCGTAATTATAATTTACGATTGCTCCCATCAGCCTTCACACCTATTGTTTATTTAGATGTAGTTTTCTTGCATTTATTATGATGAGTTTTGAGAATGAATTTATTCTCATTGTGCACTGAAAATATGTATGTAACATACTTTTGTGATGTTTCATAAACATTGTGAATGACATTTTGCGTATGTGTGGTTTTTGCACATTGGAAGAGGCAAATTAGTTTATAACCTCAAAAAGACAGTATGTTGCAAGAGATGTTTGCGCTTGACAACGCAATTAAATTCTCAAAAATTGTTGTCCGAAGCATGAAAAAAGGACGAAGCATGAAAATTTTCACAACTAGTGCATTGTTTCATAATTTAAAGAATAAAGGCACCTACACACACTCTGATTTATCGAACAATGGAACATGGTAGTCATGCTTTCTGGATGGTAGGCCATTTTATGGAATTGAACCACAGCAGAGAGTGAATAAAAGTTGGTGAAAAGGGCTGATTCAAACTGTCTGCATTGGTCGATGGTGATAGTAGAAGAGCAGCCAAAACCTGCTATCTGACATTTGAGAAATATGTGGTCAACATTATTGGATGAAATATCTGTGAGAGATATGGCTTCCACCCATCGAGTAGTATGATCAGTGGCTAAGAGAATGTGGGTGAGCCAGCCAGATCAATATGGACATGGTGAAAATCACCCTTCAGGGTGTCAAATGTATGCAGAGGAGATTGCTTATGCCTGCCCATTTTGCTGTGTTGAAAGGGTATATAGGCATGAACACAATCATGGCATTTGCACTTCATGACTGGCTTGACAAAGTGTTCTATGACTTAATTTCATTGTAGGTTTAATGCACATGTGTGCCAGATCATGAAGTAAATGGAAGACTGTGTCGAAGTAATACTAGCATGATAGGGCGAGAGTAACCATAGGAACATCACAGAGAATAGGATTGCTCACACTTGGTAGCGTGTGAGGTTCAAATTGAAATGAGGATGTGTCAGCTGAAACCAAAGCCTGTAATTCCTCATTGATTTGTTGTAAAGTGGCTAGTTCTTTGAAGTTCACCAAAAAAAGTGTTGGTCAAGATTCATGATATGTAATCCGCAACCATATTGTCTGCTCCTGTGACGTAGCGGACATCTGTCATATATTAAGTTGATGTAACACCAGAGCCATGGAAGACATTCAGATGCCAGATTGCAGACAGCATCTGAAAGAGGATAGTCATCAGTGTAATTTGTAACAAGATGTTTCTTGATGTCTTCACAGGACTATTTTACTATCTTATAAATAGCTAACTATTCCAGTCAAAAGCAGACCACTTTTTTTAGCTGTTGAGAGCTTCTTTGAGAAAAATGGATGGTCTATGAAATATCACCTGTCTTGCTGTAACACAGTGCTGATACAAGTATCACTGACATCTGTTGTAAGAGGACTGATGACCTAGCTGTTTAGTCCCCTCAAAACCAACAACAACAACAATCTATTGTAAATTGATAGATGGGTGTCCTCAATAGGGTGTACAAGTGTGACCACTTTCACCAGTGCAGTTTTCAAGTTGTTAAAGGTTTCAATATTGTCAGTTGTCCATGGAACTTTATGAACACTGGAGTTGTTCTTGCCCACCAAAGCATCTGGGAGAGGCAACTCGAGTGAAGTTGCCTGAGGAATATGCTAACAGAAAAAAATTACCAACCCAAGATATACATGTATAATCATGCGGTCATAGAAAAGATCAAACTACCATCACGTTACACCATGTCTTTGCTGTATTTTTAAGTCCGAAGGACATGAAACAGAATTCAAATAGTCAGAACAGAGTAATTGTACTGATGTTCTGTATATTCTCCTCTACCATAGGTATTTCGTGGTTAGCTTATTGAATGATAATCAATCAGACTTAAACAAATACACAATGAAGTTTCTGTAGGACATCCTGGGTAATTGTCAATACTCATCCTTGAATTTAGCTTACAGTAATCTACGCATAGTCTTAGGAGCAATACTTTATATGAAAAACATGAATTAGTGATGACCTGTTACTACAGGATGCATGAACAACATCTGTGTCAAGCAGTTACTGAATCGCTTTTAATAACATAACTTATGTGTTGTTAGCCAATGGGCCTTGTGTCACGTTGGGGGGAGACGGGGGCACTTGGCTTCCCTTGTATTTAAATGGTGGTGTATTGGTGGTCATGACAACACACAAGGGGTTGTCAACATTCAGAACATTGAAACTGTCACTAGCTTTGGTTCACACTATTAGAGGTGGGCATTGTTTATTTTGGTAGTAGAGAGGTTGGTGTGGTAGGTTCGGATGTGGAAGCTAGATTGCAGGCACTAAACAAGTCCACAGATAAATCAGCTATGATGAGTGCAACAGTTTGCCAGATGTGTTTTTAATCGAGTGCTGTTGTGTTTTGTTCTCATTATTGACATTGATGATATATCTTGTCAGAGGTTGTTGTGACGACATCATTTATTGTAGTTTTCATGGATGCCCATCCAAGGTAAAGGTGTTCCCAGTGGTGCGAAGGTGCAGCTGATGAAAGTGTCTGTGTTGTGATGACGGAATGAAGCCAATGGAGTGTTGGATATCAGAGTTTCATGTTGAGGAAGTCCATTGGTAACACCGACAAGTGCACGTTGGGTACATGGAAAGTATAGGGGAAGAAACAGTTGTAAATGTATGCTGGCAGACACACGGACTGCAACATTGTAGTTATTAGCAACACGAAGAGTTCCAGTAGCAAGAGAGATGCTTGTGGAGCGATGGAATACAGGATGACACTGGCGTCAATACCTGTGAAGTGAAAGTGAAAAGTCTCCTCAAGAAGGAAACTCTTGCTGCACAGATGACTCATTAACTCCAAATCTAAGTGCTGGTGGTTGATCAGGCACACAAAACCTATCATCTCCAATGAATAGTGTCATTTAGGGTGAACCAAGTATATGCCTGTCCCTGTTGAGGTCCAGCACTTTGAGAAACCAACCAGGTCTCATTGACATCTGGAGAACAAGCAACATAAAAGATACTCCCACAGGTAGATAATCAGAATTGATCTGTGAATCCAAAGCTACTGGTACACCATCACATTCAGACATAGCTGAATCATGGTGATCTGTACCAGTCATAGTGTACGTCACGGTGAGTGGTGTCATGATGGATGCGTGCAGTAGAGGTGGCTCTGGTATCAAGGATGCAAAAGTGGATGTGTTCGAACAATGGAACATGGTAGTCATGGTAGGCCCAAGCAGCGTGATGCACAAATGTTTTGGAATAAACTGCATTGCCAGTGATGCATATTTGAACAGGTTCAGTAATATGTATGTTGTTTGTGAAACAGCAGGACAGTTACGGAAAGGTGCACCCCTACGCAGAAGTTTCTGACAAGGGCGCGAATGTAGATTTAAAATCCAACACCCAAAAACTTACTCCAACACTGATGGGGCACAATATTGAAAATTCATTGCTTGTGTATTCATGTATGGGGCAGGCAGCGACAGGTTGCAAATGAATACACAAGAGATACAGAATGTTCTGGAAACAATATGGTAGAAGATTAAATGTTCCGTGCACTAATCAAAAAGATTCATGGCTTGGTGAATGGAATTTACACCCTTGTACCTTGTTCCAGGATAGAAATGACATCTGTGACATTTTCTTGAATGTGCATGGCCATGTAAGGTGAAAGACAATCCAACGATGGAAGCAGGGAGGTGGTTTGCCATGTCGTCTCTCTCTCTCTCTTGGTTGCTTTTTTTTTTTTTTTTTTTTTTTTTTTTTTTTTTTTTTTTTTTTTTTTTTACTATGTTCTTATCATATAAATAACAGAAATTGATTAGTTCATCATATAACATTAAATATATGTTACTAGACTTTGAATCAGTATGCAGATATTTATAGATCAATTTACACTTACATAAACAAAGAATGTTGAGTCTACCATAAGGGCCACAAAAATAATTTTGGGCATACTTGCAAGATATTTGGCATTTTGGTTAAAAAAATTCATCCATGCTATAATAAGATCCATCTAGGAGGAACTGCCTTAACTTTTCTTTAAACTTTGGAGTGTTACCCACAGGTTCTTTAATTTGTGGTGGGAGGGCATTAAAAATCTTGTCACTGTACAGAACCCCCTTCTGCACCATAGTCTTCTTTTTCAGATCATAATGAATATAAAGTTTCCTACAGGTGTTATAATTATGATACAAACTGTAGATTTTGAATAGACTGCTATTTTTTTTAACAAAGCACACCAGTGAAAAAATATATATTAAGATTTGGAGATCTGTAAACAGATTTCTTCATGAGTGCCTCTGATGTATCCCACACATGCTTCTTGTAGCTTACTTCTGGGCATAGAACATCTTAATTGCTATAGATGAAACTTGCAATAAATAGAATAAAATCCATGGAATAACTCTCTACAATCAAGTATAATTTTGGCAATGCCTATGACAGTTGCTGCAGAGCATCCAGAACAATATTGCATGCTCACTGGCTGTTGAAGAACATGGGACATAATGTGCAGACCAAGCTTATACTCGAACACCATTGTTCCTTGCTCCAACTATAGTCATTGTATATACAATAGCTTGCAACAATTCATAAAAGACTGCAGCAAGCAGTAGTTAAGAGTCAACTAAATCACCTCGCAAAAAAAGTTTTGTCAAGTGTGTCTGTTGCAGATGCCACAATAGAAAGTAATGCAGCATCATATACCATCATTGTAAATTGTGATCATTAAAAATTCAGAATTAGAAGACTTCCTTTCTTGACAACTGCATCTCAGTAATGTAGTATTTGAAATTAAGCCCACTTATTCCTATATTTCATATTGTAATTTAAACATATAAAACTAAAAATTAGCATACATTAACCTTTTCATAAGGGGAAGTCTTGTTTGGAATTCAACAATATAATGAGTATTGTTTGCAAGTCACTGCAAGGCATTCATTGAGCCATGACAAGCACATAAAAAAAGACATTCGTACACATGCAACATAGATTTCACCCACAGTCTTCATAACAAACAAAAAAGTGCTCTCATCCATCCAATCACATAGGCAGGAGGAGCCAGACCAAGTGTGTCCCACAATAACCTGTTGATAACCTCTCTCCTGACCTATCCTGTCCTAAGCCTATCCTCTTTCCTTACCATTTTCACTTAAATTGTAGTGCGAAAAGGTCAACGGCTTCATGAGTGGAAGAGATGGTCAGTCATTTCAAAGCAGGTTTGACGAATTCCAATGGTCATCAAGGCAGATGAACCTTCTCAGAACAAAGTGGTGTCTGTACTCCAGGGGGGTGGCCTAGTTACATCTTCTGGGGCTAACCACCTCAGTTGTAACCACACTACCACAAATGTGGTAGCCAAAGTTGAAACTTCAGCTTGTGAAGCAGTCATGGAGCATGTGATAATTACAAATATACCCCAGGGGGCTAATCCCTCATTGAACTCAATCAACGCAAGCAGGCTATCAGATTCTGGGGAGCCTGGATCATATGCTATACTAAATGGTGAACCTAGCTGTACCTCCAATCTAAATCAGACCAAAACAGACTTTTAAAATGGAAACTATAAACATACAGACAATGATGAAGGTGAGCAAGCTAAAGAAAGTTCTTGACAGTATGAGAGAACTTGGGATTGGTATACTGGCACTACAGGCAACAAGATGTAGGTATGAAAGCATAGTGGAATCAGAAGTATATGTGGTTCTGAAAGAGAAACCCGGTGCTGGGGGGTTAAAGCAACCGTTTATGTTTGGTACAGCCTTTGTAGTAGATTGCAGATACCTGGATAGTATCACTGCATGGAAGGGCATAAATGAAAGGCTGTCGTATCTGACAATGAAAATAAGAAACAAGACATATGCAATAGTAAATGCACATGCACCAACTAATGATAATAACAAAATAGACAAAGCAGGAACTGAACATTTTGGGTCCACTTTAGATAAGGTAATGTCAGACAAAAGATGTGTCACTATTTTGCCAGGAGACTTTAATGCTTAAATAGGCATGGAAAGTAAGTTTAGAGGCCCTGTGGGAGATTATCCAGCCCACAAGAGAACAAACAAGAATGGTGAGATATTAGTGGACCTGTGTAGGAGACACAAGATGAGAATAATGACCACCCATTACAAAGCTAAGGCAAGCAAGAAAACAATGTGGGTCTGCCCTGGAAACAGGATTGGGGAAAAACAGCTAGATCATGTAGCAATCTGTGACATGAATCACAGTGAGATTATGAACACAAGAGTGAGGAAAAATACCAGGATGGAATCAGATCACTACCTTACTGAAATAAAATGCAGGTGGATACCCAACAGAGCGAAGAAATGTAGGACCATAAATACTCACAGAATCGACCTAGATCTACTGGGGGAAAAAAAAAAGAAAAAAAAAAAAAAAGAAAAAAAAATCCACACAGAGAAGAGTATGCAAAGTAGTTCAAGTGATTGGAAGAGAGTGAGAGTTATGATGGAAGAAGAGGCAGTGCGACTGGCTGCTAACAACCGGAAAAGGAAGCATGAGTGGTGGACAGATGAATGCAAGAATGCAGTCGAGTCCAGGAGGGAAGCATGGATGAAATGGCTACCCTGTAAAAAGCAAGCAGACTGGTCGAATTTTCAGAATGCAAGAAAAATTGCTAGTAAGATGATCCGAAATGCCAAGAGAAGTGGATGGAATGAGAAACTTGAAGAAGCAAACACAGCCTTCAAGAAACACCAATCAAGAGACTTTTTCAGAGGAATGAAGAGCAGAATTAAAGGCTTTGAAGTAAGAGAACCTTTCGTAATAGAACAAGATGGCTCAATAAAGATTGGCGTGAAAGAGGTGTACGAGGAAATGGCTAGGTAATTTAGGGATTTACTGAATGGCGAAGTACCTACAGTAAAGTGGACACATGTTCTAGACACAAAAGTCAGGATAGTGTAGATAATACACCCACCAGAGCAGAGGTAACAGAAGCAATTAAAAACCTCAAAAACAGCAAAGCATTAGGAAATGATGGTATCTGTGCTGAAGAGATCAAGTGGGGTGGGCCTGAAATAGAAAGAAATATGTATTATATAATAACAGATATCTTGCAAAATGAGAAAATACCCGTAGACTGGAAATAAGCCATTATAATACCACTACACAAGAAAGGGGACAAGAAGATACTGGATAACTATAGGGGCATCTCTCTCTTAAACATAGGTTACAAGATTTTGTCTAAAATCTTACTGAAGAGAGTTGAAGAACAACTCAGGCTGACAATAGGAGAGTACCAGTGTGGCTTTAGAAAAGGGAGGAACTGTGCAGAACAGATATTTGGTATCAAAAGGATAAGAGAGCACAGACACAGGAAAGGGAAAAAGACAATAGTCACTTTTGTGGACTTCAAAAAGGGCTACAATTCAGTTGGTGTGTTGGAAGACAGAGTACTGGGTAGTACAACACAAGCAATAATAAAGGAAACATTGAGCGACACTACTGCCAGGGTCAGACATCACAGTACACTGTCAGACAGTTTCGAAATAAAAATTGGAGTGCGACAAGGGGATGGACTGTCACCAATTTTATTTAACCTGGTCTTGGATGAGGTCGTGAGTTAATGGAGACAGCTAAATAGTAATATGAAGATCAAAGGTGTACAAATAGGGTACGAGGTCAAACATAACACAATTGTGGACTGCCTGGCATTCACAGATGACATGGCACTTAAATGAAACAGAAGAAGAGGCAAGGACAGCACTAAAAAATCTAGCTGAAGTAGCAAGAAAGGTTGGACTAAAGATTGCATATAATAAGACCAAGACATTGAACACTGGGTCTGACTGAGAGACAGATGGACAAGTGGTTGAGAAAGTCGAGAGTTTTCGTTATTTGGGAGAGAAGATAACTGGTGGAATACACAGCAGCTGTAGCACAGTAGAGAGGGCACAGCTCTTGCAGAAGCTTCAGTACACAGTGAAAACAACGTATGGCAAGAAAAATCTGTCACGGAATGCCAAATTGCAACATTACACAGCAACTGTAAGAAATGCTGCACTGTATGCATCAGAAACAATCACACACAGTAAGAGAACTTGTATACAGTTGGACAAGGAGGAGTGGAAAATTTTAAGAGACATATGGGGCACTAAAAAATGGGGATATCTGGATACACAGAACATGAGAGGAACTGTACGAAAATTTTGAACCTATATTGAACGAGATACGGAAAAGGAGGTTACGATTTGTTGAGCACATCATGAGGATGGACGATGAGAGGTTGACTAAGAAGGTATGGAATGCAACATGTCATAGGGCGAACAACTAGGTGCAGGAAGTCAGAGATGACTGGAAGACTGTAGGAATAAAAGAAAGGAATCTGCAGGCACTGGTGCAGGACAGGGAGAAGTATAAATGGTGGTAGATGGTCACAGGTGGCCGGACACCAAAATAAAAGTCATCATAACAGAAGCAGAAAGAAATAAAAGAAGTGAGAGAATGAAGAGGTATTGTGAAGAAAGAAGACTTGCTAAACAAGCCACATGTGATCCTGAAGGGTCCTAACGAAGCAGAAGAATAAGAAGAATCACATAGGCACACTTCACACACACACACACACACACACACACACACACACACATCTGTTATTTCTGGCTGTTGCATTTCAAATTAAACTCTCTGAGGATGGTAGGTCCCATCTTCAGGTTTTAGCTTAATGCCTTTAGGCATATTTGTTAGTTTTATTTCCATCCATGATTTACCCTTCTTGCAGATACTTTTTGCGATTCCTCAATTAGTGTTATAGGTTTCTTCACCTTGAATGGTAATAGTACTTTGACCTTTCTTTTCAATTAATATTGAAGGTTTGAACAGAAGAGCCATGCAGAGGGAAGTTTCATGACATCTATAAGAGAGGTCTTTCAATCAGCAACATGTATGGTGATCCAAGTTTGTAGATAGTTCCATAGTATGTATGCTTAAGAATGAATTCATTCTGCATCTGCCTGTCAGTTGTATATATAGAATTTTTGATTCAGTCTTTTCAGATCTTGCATCGAAAGTTGTCCACATTTGTAGGGTCCTTCTCCCCTTGTGCTTGCATGTGACCATTTGCTAGAATATGGAAAAATAAATGCATCGAACATTAGTTACATCACACATTTTGTTGGCCACATGCCTGTTATTATTATTATTTTTAATTGAGAAGAAAATTGTTACAAACGAATATAAGCAGTAGCTTACCTCATTTTCTTTTCCACATCTTTTGTCCAGTTTTCTATCTTCTGCCACTTTTTCTGTGATTTCACTCACTGGGCTGGTATAATAGTGTCACTGGATATTGCTGCAACTTCACTATCCATAATTTTATGCAGCTTACTGCTTTAAAAGTGAACACACAGCAAGTTACATTGAACTCAACAATCAAATATTATTCAGTAATGGCTCTTTGCACCCAAATCCAATGTAACAGGTATACCAATATGAAGAAAATACAACACAGAAGTCAAACACAATAAAGACACATTTCCCTCACAAGATGTTAATGTTCAAAATATATTCTGAATATCACTTGAGAATGTGATGTTACCAGGTCATAGTTTGTTGCTTTTGAAGTTCTCATTTATCGGCACTCTTGGTAATGGTTGGCTGAAATTTTATGGGTCAGAACTAGTCTACTACAAATAACAATATAGTAATAAGGACAGTTTACAACTCACCACAAAGACATGACAACAAGTTGCGACAGAAACATGAAAAAGTCACACACACACACACACACACAACACTTCAGCTATTGACTGTGGCCTTCTTCAGAAAATTTTATTTTATTTTTTTACTCCCCTCACCCACCTCCCTGCTCCATTTTTTAGCTGCATCTTGTTCCTCCCATCTAATACATACATGGTCTGCAAGGCTGTGCTGTATCCATTCCTACCACCATGATGCAATCTTTCTACTCCTCTCCTATTTCCTCACCACAGAGCATGATTCGAAGTGTGGCAGTGAGTTGTAAACTGTCCTTATTACTATATTGTTAATTCTGACCTGGACTTTCCATTATTAGCTACTACAAATATGTAGTATACACATATTATTGGAGTTCATTAACACTTTAATGAATTATAGGTGCCCAATTGTCTCCATTTATGGCCAACATACAAGTCTCATAAATTATAGTCACTACAACTCAGTACACACAACCCACATGTCAATAATACTAATTTACACAATTTGTGTGTGGAATGCAAAGGTTCGAGGTGTACACTTAGTGTGGCACAAATATTAAAATCAATTCATCAACACGTTTTACATGACTAACACTAAAGAACATTTACTATAATAGTTCAAATTAGAGTTCAGTTTAATGTGGATTGTGCCTCAGATACATCACAAAAACAAGACTCAAAACAATACTCCTTACTGGTATGGATTGTGCCATCTAACAAAGATGAAATAGGACTAATTTACATGGTATGAAAGCATTCTATTTATATCATGCAAACAATGTCACTGAAGTGTATCTTGAAGTTTTGTCGGTATATTGATTAGTCCATCATATTTCGGGCTTGCAGCCAGATCATGTTGACGTCTTGCAACGACATTTCGGCTGACAAACAAGCAACCAACTTCAGGTGAGTAAGAGACTGAAGATTACTGGTGCACCTCGTTTTATATATACCAAAGATGGCGCAGTGGCGCCTGTGCAATGAGGATGGATACTAGCACACCCCCTATCGAATTTGGCGTGCTTTGCAGTAGAAGCAGGTTGCATGTGCATAATAGTGTACTCCCATTTGCACCACGTGTCAGAATGCGCCTTCACGCATGCGGTGGTCCAAGGAAATCAGTTTTTGTCAGACGTCGCACTAGATGTAGACCTATGTCTCTGTGAAATGATTAAAGAAATTACAGGGTCCCATGTTACATCCATTTGAAAGCCACTATCCCAATTAATCAGGTCTTCTGTCAACCGTATTTCAACAAAATACTTAAATAATTGAATTCCAAAAGGATCTTGTCATTGCCAAAATTTTTGTTGCATAATAATCCATGGTGTGTCCTGTGGAAATACAGTGTTCTGCTATGGCTGATTTGTTGGGCTGCAGTAGATGTGTGTGGTGGACACTTCCTCATTTGATGAAAATTTCTTCCCACAAAGCCAAATTTTCAAGTTTGGGAATAAGAAGTCACTTGGAGCCGGAGGGTATTTCAATGAAATCCCTAAACCACCTTCCCTTCCCCACCGGCTTCAACCCCTTACCCATGTAACCGCCCCCAGTGTAAAACCTGCCCTACGTACCCTCCCACCACCATTTATTCCAGTCCTGTAACCTGGGCGTCGAACTTAAGGGCAGAGCCGCTTGCAAAAGCACCCACCTGATTTCCAGCTGTCATGCCTGCACTGTGAAGCCTTCTATGTGGGAATGACCAGCAACAAACTGTCCATTTGCATGAACGGACACAGACAGACAGTGTTTGTTGGTAATGAGGATCACCCTGTGGCTAAGCATGCCTTGGTGCGCGGCCAGCACATTTTGGTACAATGTTACACCATCTGGGTTATCTGGATACTTCCCACCAACAACAACCTTTCAGAACTCCAGAGATGGGAACTTGCCCTTCAGCATATTCTCTCTTCCCTTTGCCCTCCAGGTCTCAACCTTAATTTCAAATTCCCACCCACCATTCTACAACATCTTTGGCTCCACTCTCTGGACAGAGCTTCTGCTTCAACTGGCATCTCTGTCCAACTTCTTTGCATTTTGCATATGTCTGCCTTGGTGTGTATGGGTGTGTGTGTGTTCGTTTACCTGTCATTTTTCCCCAAAGGCAAGTCCTTTTGCTTTCGGGATTGGAATGACTTCTTACCCACTCCCTTACAACCCGCTTCCTTTCCTTTTTCCCTTTCCTTCCTTCCTCTTTTCTGACGAAGCAACCAATGGTTACAAAAGCTCAGTTTTTGTGTGGTGTTTGTATGTTTTTATATATGTGTGTGTCCACAAACTGGTGCCTTTTTGCCTGGGAAGTCAAACCTTCTTTACTTTTTATAAATATTTTTCTGACCAGGAATGTTTCCCTCTATGATATATATATATATATATATATATATATATATATATATATATATATATATATATATATATATCCACATCCAAACACACCTACGCAGGTGTGCGTAGGTGTGTTTAGGTGTGTTTGGATGTGGATATGTGTGAGTGTGTGTGTATTTGTTTACCTTCCTTTTTGTCCCCTAAGGTAAGTCCTTCCACTCCTGGGATTGGAATGGATCCTTTTCCACTTCCTTAAAACCCGTATCCTTCCCTTTCTCCTCTCCTTCCTCCCTCTTTTTCCCGAAGAAGCCACCACTGGTGGCGAAAGCTCGAATGGTTGTGTGTTTTTGTGTGTTTCGTGTTTCTATCGACAAGCCTGTACTTTAGGTAAGTCAAAAATCTTTATTTTATACCATTTTCCCACCTAGAAGGTCTCCTTCTATAATATTACATATATATATATATATATATATATATATATATATATATATATATATATATATATATATATATATACGTAAAAAATAGAAGAAGTACACTTACCAGGCGAAAGGGCACAGGCAGTAATAGCAACAAATAAACACACAGACACACACACACACACACACACACACACAGTTCTACAGTATGTCTGCCTAAGTGTACTTGTGTCTGTGTAAATGTGTGGGTGTATGTGCATTTATTTACCTTCCATTTTTTCCCCCAAGGTAAGTCTTTCCTGTCCCGGGATTGGAATGGCTCCTTACCCCCTTCCTTAAAACCCTCATCATTTCCTTTTCCCTCTCCTTCCCTTCTGCCTGATGAAGCAGCTAGGCTGCGAAAGCTAGCTTTTTTTTTTTTTTTTTTTTTTTTTTTTTTTTTTTTTTTTTTTTTTTCTTTTTGTGTGTGTGCGTCTGTGTGTTTATTTGTTGCTATTACTGCCTGTGCCCTTTCGCCTGGTAAGTGTACTTCTTCAATTTTTTACGTATATTTTTCCTTTTTGGAATTTTTCCTCTATAATATATATATATATATATATATATATATATATATATATATATATATATATATATATATAACGAAAATTATAGAGGGAAACTTTCCCGGTGGGATAAACAAAAATAAAAAATAGAAAAGAGATGACTTACCAAAAGGACCGGCTCGTCGATAGAAACAAATAAAATAAAATAAAATTACACACAAACACACATACAAGCTTTCGCAGCCTAGCTGCTTCGTCAGGCAGAAGGGAAGGAGAGGGAAAAGGAAATGATGAGGGTTTTAAGGGAGTGGATAAGGAGTCATTCTAATCCCGGGACAGGAAAGACCTACCTTGGGGGGAAAAAAGGAGGGTAAACAAATACACACACACCCACACATTTACACAGATGCAAGTACACTTAGGCAGACATACTGTAAAACTGTAGAAAAAAGTGTACTATAAAGATTCGTTCTCTTGGTAGAATAAGGTTGAAGGGTAAAAATAATCTAACGAATGAATAGAAGTGAAAACGTGTAGAAAAAAGATCGGAAATGTCGGAAGAACAGACGGAAATATATATATTAAGACGAAAAATTCCTAGCAGGAAAAATTAAATATAAAAAATAGACGTAGATTACTCACCAGGCAAAGGAGCACAGGTATAACAGCATCACAAATATATATATATATATATATATATATATATATATATATATATATATATATATATATATATATATATATATATATAGTATAAAAATAAAGATTTTTGACTTACCTAAAGTACAGGCTGGTCGATAGGAACACTAAACACACACAAAAACACACAACCATTCGAGCTTTCGCCACCAGTGGTGGCTTCTTCGGGAAAAAGAGGGAGGAAGGAGAGGAGAAAGGGAAGGATACGGGTTTTAAGGAAGTGGAAAAGGAGCCATTCCAATCCCAGGAGTGGAAGGACTTACCTTAGGGGACAAAAAGGAAGGTAAACAAATACACACACACTCACACATATCCACATCCAAACACACTTAGGCAGACATGTCTCATTATACAGGCTACAGTGATCACCTGTGCCCAACTAATCTACCGTACTGTTGTTCTACCTTCATGCTGCAACCAAATATACACATCTAAAGTCAGAAGTTACAGCGGTGAAAATATGAAAACCTTTAATGATTTCCTACCAGCAGAAAATCAAAGTGCAGTCTACATAGAAAACAATATAGACAAAAAATGGAGTCCTCCTGAAATACATTTCTGAACCACTTCAAAATTGCTTTCCCTCTCAAACTGAAACATATTAAAGCACAAGAATCTAAAAGAAAACCATGGATAACAACTGGCATAAAGAACTCCTGCAGGAGTTGTAGGTTCTTTTCCCAAGCTTCCTTCACTCCAGAGTCAGTGATCATTTTTGTGTCTAGATTCAGTAGGGGGAATTCTTACAAAAAATTCTCTTGGGTGTGAACTTGACTTTGACACGTGTGAAGTAGTCATCAATGTTGGCCACCCTGCATACCTTTATGTCATGAACCTCTTCTGTACTGGGTATGAAATTGCCACATGGTCAATTTGGAACTCGCCTAACTGCTGAACGCCAGGTTTTCTGCTTGCTGGGGTGTTTTCTGAGAGATGTCGACATGACGTTGAGGTTGTACTGCTGGCAGAGCTCTATGAGCCATGTGCCATTTTTGTTGGTGAATTTATGTGTGGGATATTTTCCAACTGTTTTCCTGTGTATTTTTTTCTCTGCCAATCTGTGCATTGAAATCACCAAGGAGAAGTTTGATGTCATCCTTGGGGACTTTGGATAATACTTTCTCGAGGGTTGACCCACTTACACTAGTAAGTGGTCACCCACTGTGTTTATTAGTATCAGGGTTGTCAGTTCCTAAAGCATGTGTTACAGCTGCACTCACTGAGTGAATAGACATTGACCAGTTGCCGCTGGCTGCCACTGGAGACACGACTTGGATTTAATATACTCCATTAATCCCAAGTATAGGGCTGCCTATGCTGATTTGAAGTCCATCTTCTCCACCACAGATGCCATTGAGGTCTTCACCGTAACCCTGGCAAGGGGCCCTATGGCCGGGTGGTACCATCTGGAGCCAGGTGGAGCCTGGTTTTATAATGAGGTTGATACTCCTCCCGCTCCTCCTTCCTCATCACTTGCGAGATGAGGCCCTCGGCTTGCGACCGGCAGTGGCAGAGTTCAAAAATGCATTATAATAATTGTAAGTATGTAAAAGTATCTAAGTACATAAAATTATATATAAAAAATAGACAAAGATTACTCACCAGGTGAAGGAGCACAGGTGTGACAGCAGCACAAATAAATAGAACACACACACACAAACGCTAGCTTTCGCAGCCTAGCTGCTTCGTCAGGCAGAAGGGAATGATGAGGGTTTTGAGGAGGGGGGTACGGAGTCATTCCAATCCCGGGACAGGAAAGACTTACCTTGGGGGAAGAAAAGGAAGGTGAACAAATACACACACATCCATACATTTACACAGACGCAAACACACCTAGGCAGACTTCTTTGCTTTCTATAGTAGTCTGCCTATGTGTGTTTGCGTCTGTGTAAATGTATGGGTGTGTGTGTATTTGTTCACCTTCCTTTTCTTCCCCCAAGGTAAGTCTTTCCTGTCCTGGGACTGGAATGGCTCCTTACCCCCTTCCTTAAAACCCTCATCATTTCCTTTTCCCTCTCCTTCCCTTCTGCCTGACAAAGCAGCTAGGCTGCAAAAGCTAGCATTTGTGTGTGTGTGTGTTCTATTTATTTGTGCTGCTGTCACACCTGTGCTCCTTCGCCTGGTGAGTAATCTTCGTCTATTTTTTATATATAATTTTTCCTGCTAGGAATTTTTCGTCTATAATATAAGTACATAAAATCATTTATATAAAATGATAATATCACTTTGTCATCAAACCATCACACCATGTTGATCAACAACAATTTGTCTATTTTTGAAAACATCATGGGTCAATCTTATATGGAGATTTCAGCATGTCTGCTGTATCAACATACCCCCTATGCATGGTATACTGTTTCAAAAGTATGGGATGTGAGATCTCAGTTATTGACCCATCTTTTGTTTTCAGGACTCTTGCTCTCTTCCATGTATAATGAAAATGAGACATAATTCCCTCCCTGTCGAGATCAATGCAGTCATTGCTTCTGTGCATCTGTAGTGATAGTCTCTACTCTAAAGATGTTTTCCAGGCTTCGAATCTTTGGGCAAGTCCTTTTGACCTCGTTTTTCTCTCACACACCATGAACATGAAGATTTTTCATTAGGCTAACAGAAGTGAAAAAAATCCTCAGAGTAAATTTTATGGTTTTCATCTACCAGTTTCTGAGGAAATTACTCCACTAATCTTTGACCCAATTGTTTTACTGGACATTTACCGGTAGTCACTAGATGTCTTTGCTTAGCACTAGCATAGGTGGTGTCACAAGAAAGCAAATGGTCCTTCCAAAAATAATTAATAAAATGGTGGTTTCAAGCAAAAACCACTGGTATGCAAAGGCTGTGTTGTTATTGTTGTGTTTTTTTTTTTTTTTTTTTTTTTTTTTTTTTTTTTTTTTTTTTTTTTTTACATGATTAATGCTTGCATTTAGCACTGTTTCTTCACTGTTTGGTCATTTATAATTTCATATTTTGATGTAAAACTTTTAAATTGCAACAAATTAAATAATCACGTTTTAAAATTTTTGGTTCTCACAATTCGAGGGCTTATTACGTAAATACTGATATTCCTAGGGAAACTATTTACAATATGTGTATATTTTTATATCTGTAAGTCTGTTACATGGAATATAAAAGAGGTTATTTAATTTTTTTTATTTTTGGGATGTAATTTACAATTATTTTGGGAGTATTGGTAGGTTAGTTCCTATTGTGGCCAAAAGGGTGTATCAGCACTGTAGTTTTGCCTTAGTTGCCTGGGACTATTACTGTTTCTTGTCATTAATTATGTTGGTCACCAACAGAATTTCTAACAAAATGTTAGTTTGGTTTTCAAAAAAGCTTTTCAACTGAAAATGATATATATAGCTTCACTGATGCAGTATTAATGCTCTGAATGACCGGACATGACCAGTTGGGATTTTTTGTGATCTCTCAAAGGCTTTTGAGTGTGTAAATCATAGGATTCTTCTAGATAAGCTTAAGCATTGTGGTATGAGTAGGACAGTGCACAAACGGTTTAAACATACTTAACTGAAAGAGTGCAGAAAGTTTAAATAAGCAGTTCACATGATATTGGTGAAACAACTTATTCTTCAAGCTGGGGAGATATCAAAATTGCGTCCCACAAGGTTCGGTCTCGGGTCCCTTTCTGTTCTTAATAACTATTAATGACTTGCCATTCTACATTCCCGAAGATGCTAAGCTATTTCTTTTTGCTGATGATACAATTGTAGCTATCACACATGACAAACAGGAATTAACTGATGAAATTGTAAGTGATATCTTTCAGAAAGTTATTAAGTAGTTCTCTACAAATGGACTATCATTAAACTTTGATAAAACCCAGTATATACTTTTTCATACAGTAAATGGCATGACACCATTTATAAATATTAATAAATATGCAAATTTGTTAAAACAAATATCACACAGTTCAACAATAATTCAAGTGTCCACTACTATGTCACCAGGCAGAAAAACTAGCTCCATGTACAAAGCACCCATATTTATGCATTGAAAAACTCCACATTCCACCAAGGCATCCATCTTTACAACAGCTTGCCATCAGCAATAACAAATAGCAAGTAAGTCCCTGTTCAGCAAAACACTCAAAACCTTTTTGCTTGATCACTGCTTCTACACTGTAGCTGAATTTTTGGACCACATGTCTGAAAATAATTCAAGACAACAAAATGCAGGCATGATCTCTGCAAAGAAAGTGTACAATAGTGAAAGGATGTAACCACAAATATCTGCTGTGTATAACTTTCATGACTCAGAGCTCATCACTTTATCTTTGTAACTTACTTGATGGAAAAGTACTGTCTTTGTAGTTTAGGTCTGTGTTTGAATTGAAAACCTTCATACCTAATTCTAAACTTCTTGCATCTGCTGAAACAACAATGTTGTTATATTTTATCCCTGTAATTGATGAAAAAACTGTTTTTGTAATTTGTGTATGTATCCTTGTTTATAAATACTTGTTAATTTATGTGTTTTTGTGTCTCACAATCTGCAAGGATTTTTGGACAAATAAATAAATAAATTTAGACTTTGAACATAAATCTGTAGCTAAGGTAGAATATTCAAAATTTTTAGGTGTTTGCATTGACAAGGGATTGAATTGGAAGAAACATAATGAAGATCTGAAACGTTTGAATTCAGCTACTTATGATATCAGGGTCATTGCAAAATTTGGTTATATACATCTCAATAAATTAGCTTACTATGCCTATTTTCATTCACTGCTTTCATTTGGGATCATATTCTGGGGCAATTCAACATTAAGTAAAAAAGTATTCATTGCACAAAAGTGTCTATTCAGAATAATTGCTGCAGCCCACCCAAGAGCATCCTGCAGACATTTATTTAGGGATCTAGGGATCTTCACTGTAGCTTCACAATATCTATATTTACTCATGAAATTTGTTATTAACAATCCGACCCAATTCAACAGTAATAGCAGTGTGCATAGCTACAACACTAGGAGTAAGGGTGATATTCACTATTCGAGGTTAAATCTAACTTTGGCTCAGAACTAGCCAACTAGTATTTAAAAAGAAATTAAGGGAATTTCTGAATGGCAACTCCTTCTACAATGTAGATAATAAAATAAAGTAAAATAAATAAATATATATACAAAATGCGTGCACATTGCAGGTACACAAGACCGCATGCAAACTCGTGCGCGCAGACATGCACGCACACACACACACACACACACACACACACACACACACACACACACACACAAACAAGCGCGCGCGGGCACTCATACACACACACGATCGCACATTCACACACCACTCAAAATAGGCAAGGTTTGGGATAGAGAGGTAGGAACTGTAAGGCATGGAGAAAAAAGTTATCGTAGGTTGAGGCCTGGTTGATTTCAGGCCTGTGATGTGCTGTGCCTGAGCCCAATCCTCATCCGACCCACAGTGTTCCTCTTCTTGAACCCCTCATAGCTCCCAGACCATGCTTAGCTGACCTCTTTAACCTACCTCATCCCTCCAATCTCTCTACCACCACTCCACAACATTCAATACCAAAACAACTGCAGAACACTGTGGTCAACCTATCCACAAAGAACCTAAACCCCACTGAAGTTTCCGTTTTATCCAAAGGTCTTACCTTTAGTCCTACACCCCAGTTCAATCATGTTGGTCTTGTCAAAGACCTACTCTCCATTTCCTGATCCCTACGATGGAAACACTACTTTGCCACCAACCCCTCTGACCGCAACCTACTTAATCCCAACATTGAACCCTGCCTGTCCCAATTCATACCACCATCCATCAAAGATCCCCCTGCACTCCCACCTAACCACCCTCTGGTTACCCTCCAAGAGTTTCTCACCTCCAACTTGTCCTCACCATCCTTACTCAAGCCCCTTCCCAAGAACTCAAACCTTTCAGCAGATGAAAGAAGAGCCATCCAAAACCTTAAAACTAATCCTGACATTATCATCCTCCCTGCAGATAAAGGTTCCTCCACTGTAGTTATGGATCACAGTGACTACCTGGCTGAAGGGCTCTGCCAACTCTGCCAACTCCACCTACAACTTGTGCCAGATTGACCCCATCCCCAAAGTCCAACAAGATCTCCAATCCCTACTAATATCCTATGGCCCCTCCCAGAAACTCTCCCCTGAATCCATCTCCCTCCTCACCCCAGCAGCACCTCGCACACCCACCTTTTACATGCTCCCCAAAATCCACAAACCTAATAATCCTGGACACCCTATTGTGGCTGGCTACTATGCTCCTACTGAATGAATTTCAGCCCTAGTTGACCAACACCTCCAACCAATTGTCCAAAATCTATCTTGCCACATCAAGGATACCAACCACTTCCTTCACCGACTCTCCACCATTCCCACCCCTTTGCCTCCTGGATCTTTACTTGTCACAGTGGATGCCACCTCCCTATACACCAACATCCCACATGCCCATGGCCTTGCCGCACTGGAACACTACCTCTCCCAATGTCCCACTGAACTCAAGCCTGAGACCTCATTCCTCATAACCCTCACCAATTTCATCCTACTTAACAACTACTTTTCCTTTGTGAGAAAAGTTTACCATCAACTCCAAGGCACAGCCATGGGCACCCGCATGGCAACCTCCTATGCCAACCTGTTTATGGGTTGTCTGGAGGAATCCTTCCTAGCATCCCAAAACCTCAAATCTCTGGCCTGGTTCAGGTTCTTTGATGATATTTTCATGATCTGGACTCAGGGCCAGGACACCCTATCCTCCTTTCTTCAGAACCTCAATTCCTTCTCTCCCATCCACTTCACCTGGTCGTCCTCAACCTACCATGCCACATTCCCGGATGTCAACCTCCACCTCACTGATGGCTTCATCCACACTTCCGTCCATATTAAACCTACCAACCACTAACAGTGCCTACACTTTGACAGTTGCCAACACTTCCACATCAAAAATCCCCTCCCTTACAGCCTGGTCACCCGTGGATGGCATATATGCAGTGAGAAGAACTCCCTTTCTGAATATGCTGAAAGTCTCACAAAGGCCTTCACAGACAGACACTATCCCACAGACCTAGTACGCAAACACATCTCCCATGCCATAGCATCACATGCCCCAAATCCTCCTCCTAACAGCAGTAACCATCCAAAAAAGAGCGCTCCCCTTGTCACCCAGTACTACCCTGGTCTCGAACAACTAAATTCTATCCTTCGCTAAGGTTTTGATTTTCTATCCTCGTGCCCAGAACCGAGAGACATCCTGCCCAAGATCCTTCCCACCCCTCCTAAAGTGGTGTTCCGTCGCCCTCCCAAACTTCACAACATCCTAGTTCATCCTTATGCCACACCGAAACCCAGCTCACTGCCACAGGGATCATATCCTTGTGGAAGACATGTCCAAACCACCCCTCCCCCCTATTCCAGTCCTGTCACAGGCTTATCCTACCCTATTATAGCCCGGGCCACCTCTCAAAGCAGCTACGTAATTTACCAACTGTGCTGCAAACACTGTACAGCTTTCTAAATTGGCATGACCACCAACCAGCTATCCATTAGGATGGATGACCACCGCCAAACTGTGGCCAAACACAAGGTGGATCACCCTGTGGCACAGCATACAGCAAAGCACATGCTTGACAATCCGAACCATCTGGATACTCCCACCCACCACCAGCTTTTCTGAACTGCACAGATGAAAGTTATTCCTACGGTACATTCTCTGATCCCAAAATCGTCCACGCCTCAACCTACGATAACATAAAAAATAGATGAAGTCCACTTACCAGGTGAAGGAGCACAGGCAGTGATAGCAACAAATAAACACACAGACACACACACACAAACGCAAGCTTTCGCAGCCTAGCTGCTTCGTCAGGCAGAAGGGAAGGAGAGGGTTTTAAGGGAGTGAGTAAGGAGTCATTCCAGTCCCAGTACAGGAAAGACTTACCTTGGGGGGAAAAAAGGAAATAAAGATTTTTGACTTACCTAAAGTACAGGCTCGTCGACAGAAACATAAAACACACAAACATTCGAGCTTTTGACACCACTGGTGGCTTCTTCGGGAAAAAGAGGAAGGAAGGAGAGGAGAAAGGGAAGGATACGGGTTTTAAGGAAATGGAAAAGTGTGTGTGTATGTGTGTGTGTGTGTCTGTGTGTGTGTGTGTGTGTGTGTGTGTGTGTGTGTATGCGGTCATGTGTATTTGCAGTGTGCACTCATTTTGTATATACATTTATTTATTTTACTTTATTTTATTTTCTCCCCTCGCTCACCTCCATTCCTAAGTTGTATCTCGTTTTTCCCATCCAACCCATCCCCACTACCGTGACGTAACCTTCTTACCCCCTCTCCCCGCCCCTCCCCACCCTCTCATCACCGATTCGCTGCAGAGCGCAATTCGAAGTGCGGCAGCCGGAAGTGATGGTTGTATGACTGTGTTGTGTGCCTGTGTGATTGCGTGAGTGTTCTTTTTTCTGAAGAAGGCCATGACCGATAGCTGAAAGTGTTGTATGTGTGTGTCTTTTGTATGTGCCTGTCGCAGCTCGTCGCCACGTCTTTGCGGTGAGTTATAAACTGTCCTTACTATATTATTAATCTTTATTTTTATACACATTTTTCCCACCAGGAAAGTCTCCTTCTAAAATATTTATATATATATATATACACACATATATAGAGGAAAAGTCCCTAGCAGGAAAAATATATGTAAGAAATAGATGAAGTTTACTTACCAGGTGAAGGAGCACCGGTAGTGACAGCAAACATAAATACAGCAAACACAAACACACACAAAAGCAAGCTTTCACAACGTAGTTGCTTCTTCAGGCAGAGTAGGGAAGGAGAGGGAAAAGGAAAGGATGGAGGTTTTCATGAAGTGGGAAAGGAGTCATTGCAATCCCGGGAGAGGAAAGACTTACCTTGGGGGATAAAAAGGAAGGTAAACAAATACACACACTCACACATATACACACACAAACACACCTAGGCAGACATACTGTAGAAGCGAAAGAAGTTGGACAGCGATACCACTTGAGGCAGAGGCTCTGTCCAGAGAACTGAGGGAAAGGTGTTAAAGATGGTGGGTGGGAATTTGAATTTAGCGGAGGTTGAAACCAGTTGGGCAACAGGAAGAGTCAATATTCTGAATGGCAAGTTCTTATCTCCGGAGTTCTGAAAGATTCGTGTCAGTGGGAAGTATCCAGATAACCTCGACAGTGTAACACTGTGCCAAGATGTGCTGGCAGTGCACCAAGGCATGTTTAGCCACAGGGTGATCCGCATTACCAACAAACACAGTCTGCCTGTAACCATTCATGCAAATAGACAATTTGTTGCTGTCCATTCCCACATAGATCGCTTCACAGTGCAGGCGTTTCAGTTGGTAAATCACGTGGGTGCTGTCGCACGTGGCTCTGCCCTTGATTGTGTAGATCTTCCGGGTTACAGGACTGTAGTAAGTGGTGGTGGAAGGGTTATAAAACCTTTTCTATGCACCCTTCCACCACCACTTACTCCAGTCCCGTAACCGGTAAGGTGAATACGATTAAGGGCAGAGCCACTTGCGGTAGAATCCATATGATTTACCAACTGACATGCCAGCTCTGTGAAGTGTTCTATGTGGGAATGTTCAGCAACAAACTGTCCATTCACATGAACGGTCACAGGCAGACAGTGTTGTTAATGAGGATCACTCTGTGGCTAAACATGCCTTGGTGCACGGTAAAACATTTATATGCTATATAAGTAATTACAGTTCATTCTACCACTTTCCAACATAATACTCATCTTTTTAACTTTGCGATGTATGGGGGTTCTGCTCGCTGCAACAGTATTCTCCTGGGGCGTCCTCGTAGAAATAAATACATAGGTACATTTTTTTCACTTCTTGTTTAATTTGAAGTCAAACTGTTTCTTCATCAAACATTTTAACAACAAAACATTTACAAAGCATCAGAACGGTAGTACTTCCATTTCAAAACACAGAGTGACATAGATTCCAGTGCACTTGACAAACGACTAAAACTGGAACTCCCCCACGCAAGGCGGTGAGGCAAATATATAACATCAACAATAATGACGTCACATTATCCATTGTTCATAACAATTGAATATAGTAATTTACAATTAACAAACACAACAGTAAAACATTTCATGTACACAAAAAGAATCGCAATATAAAATGAAAACTATACATACAATAATTTTAGATCGCACCTATCTTTTTAAGTTTTAATCACGCTACTTTTTGTTTGACAACAAACCAAAGTGTTAAATTTCAATTAATAAGTTCAAAATCTCATGTCAGACAATATATATAAAGAATTACAATATTCAAATTTCTACTATTAAATTAATTAATATAATTAGCTGATCAATACAACTTGTTTATGAGCCTAACATATATACAATGCTATTTATTTTAATGTCTTTATGTTTTACAAAAGTTTGTACCCTTCGTTTGTCTATTTATTGAAGTAATGTACTATAACAAAAGTATTGTTTATAGAACTGTCTGGAAACATCTTATACAAATCTCTTAGTTAATGAAATCTATCACTTATTTTGATCACAGTATCACCGAGACACTGTCCTCCACTGATTCCTAGGCTGCCTATTTCGTTTTTAACTAACTTCACACGCCAGTTTTATCACTATTGAACCACACAATTCCGGGTCTGACGCAGACGGTATCGTAGGATGACATTGAGATAAGAGGACCAGGCAGACGGTATCGTACAATAACATTGAGATGAGGGGGCCAGCAGTATCATCACAATACCCCCCCCTCTCCCAATCAGCTCAATGATGCCCTCATAAGTCAAGGTGATGTAAGAGTAGAGCACCTACTTTGGATGGCTTGGACTGGTGGCTGGCTTGGCTGCATCAGTGCCTCACTTAGTCCTGTCTGGGGTTGGCACAGCACAGTCCACACACGCAGCATCACCAGATCCTGAAAGCTCCAAGTGCAGTAAGTAGGTGACAAGGGTATGGCCTCCCAAGAGCAGAGGGCAGAATCAGGAACAGCTGACACTCAAGAATCTGCCACACTGAACTTGTCTGACCTTTTTAAGCATCAAAACAAAATACACAAGAAACATATGATAAAGAATATCCACATAACTATACTGTAAATTTAAGTGTGTAAATTTTAGTGTTCTCTTACTTTCTGAATTGAATTTTATTTAAACTTTGAGGACATGAAACTAGGTATCTCACAAAATCATGACACTAATATTAATTAACTGATTCTATCATGATTTCTATCAATATCTTAAATACTCAATATCTTTAATACTCAGGCAACAATTTGAATTCAAATTTTAACTGTGGCATAAATTAATAATCACAACTAACTATATTGAAATCAATAGTCTTATTAAAATAAAAATATTACATACACCTTTCATACCTTAACACTAAAGAAGAAAGATAGAATGATAGATATGAGATAATTTGAACAGGTTACAGAATGAGTAGGAGATGTGGCACCAGAAACCGAAATCAGAAGTATGCTACCACATAGCTAGAAACCCAGTCCTTGCTTAGCACACACAGAATGTGTACTTTCCTGAGGTTACAAACGTTATTATCCAACATACTGAAAATACAAGTTCCAAGATATTTCATCAAAGAATACATATGTACAAAACTCATAACTGCAATAAATTTTACAAAAATAGCACCTGTAAAAAGTCTTATTATTACGCACTACTGTCTGTATTGCTTGAGTTCTGTTATCTTCAAATTCACCCCCTACTGTCAAACAAGAGAGTGAATCAGCAAAAAGATTGTCCTTGCCCTTAATGTGTTCCACTGCAAATTTAAATTTTTCTAGGTTACGAGACATCCCTCCTGCTATTAATTTTCTGCACACTTCTTCCAGTAAGCTTATATGTTCTTCCCAGGTTTGACCAGTGACAAGGATATCATCCACATACACAATTAACTTTTCAACAAGATCTTTGCCTAATACCAAATCCAAAGCTCTGATAAATTCAACTACAGAAACATTTAATCTGAATGGGACCACGCAGTACCGATAGTTTCTTCCATTATACATGAAAGCAGTGTACTTCCATGAGTCTCTGTCAAGTGGCACCTGATGAAAACCAGAAGTCAAGTCCAGGCTAGTCATATATTTTATATTTTCAAATTTATACAATAGTTCGCCGAGGCTCTCTGGATGGTCACTTTCCCTTTCTAAAAACTTGTTCAGATGTCTGGAGTCAAGTACAATCCTCACATCTCCATTCTTCTTGGATATCACGATGATCGGGTTGTTGTATTCACTAGTACGCCTCTCAATTATGTTCCAGTTTTCCATCTTTTCAAGTTGTTTCTCTACAGCTTTCCTTTTTCCAATAGGGGCACCATATGGTTTGATGTAAAATGGTTCATGTGGTTTGACCCGCAAGGTACACTGGTAGTTTTTCACTTTCCATGGTCTGTCATCGAACACATCATGATAGTTCCACAAGACTCTTCTCAGCTCTTCTTTTTGTTCTTTGTCTAATTTGTTGGCTTCCTCCACTTTGGTATTTACGAGTTCATGATAATTAATATCCTCCATGACTTCTTCAAGCTCTTCGTGCATGTCTACTACATCTCTATTATGATCCAATAAATCTAATTACAAACTCTGCTTACTCAGACTATTCCCATTTTTCAATATCATGGCAGTACAATGTAAAACACCAGTCTTTGGGTCCACAAACATAACTTTTCTTCCTCCCCAGTCAAATACAGCATTCATGTTCATGATCCAGTCAGTTCCTAGCAAGATATCCTCAGACAGATTAGGTATTACTAGACATCCTTGACAAAGATTCACATCATTCACACTGAAGTTCAACAAGGCTTGCCGGTTAACTAACTTGCTGTGTCTGCCTGTAGCACCCTTGATCGTTATTCCTACTACAGGCATCTCCATGTAGTCCAGTACATCTTTCACACAATCTCTAAATTGTTCAGAAATTCCACTGATTGGACTACCTGTATCAACTAACACTTACGTGCCTTTTCCATTAATAAACACGGTAACATATGGGCATCCAGTTACATCATATTGTATATCTTCCTCTTCTTCATGAGTAATATCTTCATGATTCATAGCACAGGAATCATCATTAGCCTGATCATGGTTCAGGGACACATTACTTTCAACAGCTTGACAAGCCATAGATGCATTAGCAACACAATTATCATGGGTAACACACTGCTCTAATCTAGGCACATTATCTTCTAGCTCATGATATTTACACAGTAACTTATCTAGAACATTGGCTTTCTCTTCATTTTCAATGTAGCTCTGTATGACACAATGCAAGATGTTTTTCCCTACTTCTTCTTGTCTGTTTCTGCTTCGACAACTTTCAGTACTGCTCAATTTCACTGGTATGACATGATTCTCACAAGACTTGACAACATCTACAACTCACACTGTCTCATACTGGCCATCAGACACGATGCAACCTTCCTTGACTTCAACATAAATCATCCCATCTAGTTCCTTCTCCAAATCTTCAAACTCCATGACCTCCACATCTTCACTATCTTCAACACTGGCATCCTCTGACTTCTCTGAACTCACACTAGACAAAACATCAAAATCTTCATGATTCTCAGTCTTCACAGTTTCATGAGCAGTAACATTCAGTCTGTCTTCAGCATCTTCAACCTTATCACATAGCAATTCACACAGTCCAAACACATTATGTTCTTCACTTATTTTGGGTTCTTTTACAGTCAGATCTTCAATTGCATTACACATATTGGCTACAGTATCATCATCTAGCACAACCGCTTCTGATTCTATATACTTGTCTTCTTCTTTCCAAGCCTGGTTCTTAATGACTTCCCACAGTTATTTGTTAAACTTGAGCCAATTTACCCTGTGTGTTACCTTCTGCCCCTGTCTATATTGCTCATTTTCCCATTTGTATCAAAATCTGATCCTATTTGTGGTAGCCTGATTTATTGTCCTATTTCTCACCCCAACCTGACAGGCTTCCATAGGGGCGACATTTAGTTTTCTTGTCCGTTTCCATAAGACTTGTAGTAACCTTGGTTCCGATCATTTCTTCCTTGTCTGTTCCTATAATCCATACTCCCAACTTGCTGTCTACTTCGGTTCTCATTGACTATCTTCTTGGTGATTATCTCGTATGTCTCTTCTATGATGATCTTCTTGGTAGCGGTTTCTCTCTCATAACTTCTCTCTAATCTTCCAACAAATCTTAAGAAGTCCTCAACTGAATCGTTAGGTCTGCAATCTAATGCTTGCTGTATTCTACCTGGTAATCTTCTACGTAGGGTGTCCACCAATGTGATTTCATCTAAAGGTGAGTCAAGATGCACTAATTTTCTGATTTCAGCCTCACAAAAGTCCCTCATATTGCCATAACTTTCCCTGTACTTTCCCCCATGCAAGAAATCACTCCTTACTCTAGCCTGCTTGCTTTTGGACCAGAATTTATTCAAGAAACACCTCTCAAACTCACTATATGACATGTCCTCTGTATCTAACTGATTAACCCAAGTATATGCTTCATTGTCCAAAAATCTCTTTACAAATTTAATTTTCATTGCATCAGTCATTTCTACTGTGAAGTTGTCAGAGCAATGATGTAAAAAGTCTTTAGGATGAATTTTTCCTTCCCCAGGGTATGTCTTAATTACTACATTTGCCCAATTAAAGCCACCACAGATCGCCATTTTGCTATTTACAACACTTTCTTACAATAAACTAACCCTTTGACTAAGGTTATACACATCCTTCTTAATAACACCTTCAGAATATGTCACACTTTCACTAGTTTTATTTTCTAATGACACTTTAACTTCGTGAATTTCAGTTTTCCTAAGTTTATTTTCCTCATCAAAATACTTTTATACAGTACTAATTTTGTTTTCAAGGTCAGACTCGACATTACTGATTTTACTTTCTGCTACAGTCACACGAGTGTCCAGCTGTTCATGTCCTAACTTCATTGCCCTTTCAAGATCACATGTTTGTTTCCTGATTTCATCAACTGCTCTGTTCATTTCGTTTATCTGAAACTTTAAATATGCTAAACCGTCATCTATCTTTTTGCTCAGATCATGATTTCCCTTGTCAATACGTTCAGTTATTTGTTCTGTTAATCGATTTAATAACTGTATAAGACCTGGTGATGCAAGAATTATTTCTTCACTATTTGATACATCGCTATGAGGTGTACTGTCCATCACATTGTGATCTGACTTGTCTAAACTAGATTTCCTATTCTCAGTTGACATCGTCTTTTTCAGTGCCAAACAATCCAGACTACTAATACGAATTAATAAGTGCTGCTGTACTTATCTTGTTATTCAGTGTCCATCGAAGAGATGATCAGGGCCCTAGCATCCAATTTCGAGGTTAAGTGCTCCGTTTTTCGTTGCCATATAGTTCCAGATTCACGTCCTCCTTAGTTTCTCCAACATCGATTATATACATCCAAACGTACTTCTCCTGCAACACAAACACTCTGTAGACACTGTATATGATGCAATCCCAGCTATGCTCCACCAATTAAAACATTTATATGCTATATAAGTAATTACAGTTGATTCTACCACTTTCCAACATAATACTCATCTTTTTAACTTTGCGATGTATGGGGGTTCTGCTCGCTGCAAAAGTAATCTCCTGGGGCGTCCTGGTAGAAATAAATACTTGTATGTACAATTTTTCACGTCTTGTTTAATTTGAAATCAAACTGTTTCTTCACCAAACATTTTAACAACAAAACATTTACAAAGCATTAGAACAGTAGTACTTCCATTTCAAAACACAGAGTGACATAGATTCCAGTGCACTTGACAAACGAATAAAACTCAAACTACCCCACTCAAGGCGGTGAGGCAAATATATAACATCAACAATAATGACGTCACATTATCCATTGTTCATAACAATTGAATATAGTAATTTACAATTAATGAACATCACAGTAAAACATTTCTTGTACACAAAAATAATCGCAATATAAAATGAAAACTATACATACATTTTAGATCGCACCTATCTTTTTAAGCTTTAATCACGCTACTTTTTGTTTGACAACAAACCAAAGTGTTAAATGTCAATGTACATGTTCCTAACATATATTGAGCTATCAATTATCTTGGCAATTCTCAAAATAAGTTCAAAATCTCATGTCAGACAATATATATAAAAGAATTACAATATTCAAATTTCTACTATTAAATTAATTAATATAATACAACTTGTTTATGAGCCTAACATATATACAATGCTATTTATTTTAATGTATTTATGTTTTACAGAAGTTTGTACCCTTCGTCTGTCTATTTATTGAAATAATGTATGATAACAAAAGTATTGTTTATAGAACTGTCTGGAAACGTCTTATACAAATCTCTTAATTAATTAAATCTATCACTTGTTTTGATCACAGTATCACCGAGACACTGTCCTCCACTGATTCCTAGGCTGCCTATTTCGTTTTTAACTAACTTCACACGCCAGTTTTATCACTATTGAACCACACGATTCCGGGTCTGACGCAGACGGTATCGTAGGATGACATTGAGATAAGAGGACCGGGCAGACGGTATCGTACAATAACATTGAGATGAGGGGACCAGCAGTATCATCACAACGGCCAGCAGATCTTGGCACAGTGTTACACTGTCAGGGTAATCTGGATACTTCCCACTGACACCAGTCTTTCAGAACTCTGGAGATGGGAACTTCCCCATCAGCATATTCTCTCTTCCCGTTGCCCACCTGGTCTCAACCTCCACGAAATTCAAATTCCTGCCCACCATCTTTAACATCTTTGCTTCGGTTCTGTTGACAGAGCCTCTGCCTCAAGTGGTATCTCTGTCCAACTTCTTTGGTCTCTACAAATGTCTGCCTAGCTGTGTTTGCGTGTGTAAATGTGTGTGTGTGTGTGTGTGTGTGTGTGTGTGTATTTGTTTACCTTCCTTTTTTCCCCCAAGGTAAGTCTTTCCTCTCCTGGGATTGGAATGATTCCTTACCCACTCCCTTAAAACCCCCATCCTTTCCTTTTCCCTCTCCTTCCCTACTCTGCCTGAAGAAGCAACTGGGTTGCATAAGCTTGCTTTTGTGTGTGTGTTTGCTGTATTTATGTTTGCTGTCACTACCAGTGCTCCTTCGCCTGGTAACTAAACTTCATCTAAATATTATAGAAGGAGGCTTTCCTGGTGGGGAAAAATTTGTATAAAAATAAAGATTGTTAGACTTACCCAAAGCACAGGCTCGCCGATAGACCCAAAAAACACAAATGACAACACATACAAACAAACATTCTAGCTTTCGCAACCTAGTTGCTTCTTCAGGCAGGTAAGGAGAGGGAAAAGGAAAGGATGAGGGTTTTAAGGGAGTGGGTAAGGAGTCATTCAAATCCCGGGATAGGGAAGACATAATTTGGGGGAAAAAGGAAGGTAAACAAATATATACTCAACCACACCTAGGTGTGCAACTATTGGTTACATCGTCTGGAAAAGAGGAAATAAGGAGGGAGGAAAAGGAAAGAATGCGGGTTTTAAGGGAGTGCATGAGGGGTCATTCCAATTCCTAAGCTAAGTCGCTAAGTCCATCGACTCCCGAGATTGGAATGACCCCTAATCCACTCCCTTAAAACCCGCATCATTTCCTTTTTGCCCTCCTTCCTTCCTCTTTTCCTGACGAAGCAACCAACGGTTGCGATAGCTTGAATGTTTGTTTGTGTGTCTTTTTATTTTTTTGTGTCTACCAGCGAGCCTGTGCTTTGGGTAAGTCAAACAATCTTTCTACAAATGTCTGTCTAGGTGTGTTTGCATATGGATATGTGTGAGTGTGTGTGTATTTGTTTACCTTCTTTTTTTCCCCCTAAGGAAAGGCCTTCCACTCCTGGGATTGGAATGACCCTTTTTCCACTTCCTTAAAACCCCTATCCTTCCTTTTCTCCTCTCCTTCCTCTTTTTCTGAAGAAGAGACCAATGGTTGCGAAAGCTTGTATGTGTGTCTATGAGTGATTTTATTTGTGCCTGTTGACGAATCTGTCCTTGGGGTAAGTCATCCATTTTAGAAATTGAATAACTTACGCAAGCACAGGCTCGTTGATAGACATAAAAACACACACAAACACAAGGTGCAAGCTTTCACAATCAATGGCCACTTCTTCAGGAAAAGAGGAAGGAAGGAAGGGAAAAGGGAAGGATGTGAGTTTTAAGGGAGTGGAAGAGGAGTCATTCCAATCCCGGGAGTGGAAGGACTCACTTTAGGGGGGAAAAGGAAAGGTAAACAAGCGAACACACACCCACACACATACTCACGCAAACATATCAAGGTAGACATTTCTAGAAAGCCATGTTATATAGATCAGACAGATGAAGGGAATAAGCACATTAAAGGGAGCTTTTTGAAGGTGTAGCCTTCTTATGTCTTTTGGCCTGGGACAGAATTTCGCCCTGTAAGAATTGCATCTATTATTTTGGAGTCTGTAATTAATTTAGTGGCTGAAGTGTCATTTCGGCATTTACTGTTGGTGTTTCTAGCAGTCTTGGTAATTGTAGATCAATAGTTTGCTTAAAGTCATTATCAAAGTTATTATCTTCAGGAAATGAGGAAAAATCTTGCAGTACCTTCTTGAATATATCCGCTTGTTATTGTTTGTCCATTATTGGTTCATTATTTGTATTCGTAGTGGTGGTTTTTGTCCTGTCAGCATTTTCAATAGTTTCCAAAATCTGCTTCCTATCCTGTAATTGAGTCAGGAGCAAGTTCCATTACATTGTCTTTGTCAGTAGGTGGAGGTCTGTTGTTCAGTGTGTTCCATAGTCATCTCATGTGGCATGGTCAGTTTCCAGTTGTTTATTGTTATTTCAGAAATGGCAGTGTCAATGGCGTGTTTGAAGGCAGATTCTAGTCTGTTTGTCACCTGTTCCAGATCCTGTGAGTCTGTGTTTTGGTATGGCTAGTTCTACAGTTAGATCTTTTTACATTGATTCCAGTCAGCATTAGGGTATCTGCAGGTGATTCTTGTGGTGGGTAGTGGATCAGGGGAAATATCTATCTCTGAAATCTAGGTGCTCATTTATGCAATCTCATGTGTAAGATTTTCATATTGCCAGAAATAGACCCTTCTGAATGACTGTACTCATTGAGATGTTGACTACAAATCGATTTCGTGTGTGCAGTTCTCTAAACCATGTCAGAAAGCTGCAGCCAGTTTGTTCTATATATTTTTTATAACAGTCTTCACATTGTATCTTGTATACACCAGATTTTTGGTACCTATCAGACTCACCAATTGTATGTTTAGTCGGAAGTTGGTTATTAGTAGTAAATGCTAGGGTTAGATTGGAATTTTTAAACAATCTCTTTATCTTATCTGAAACAAGCCCCATGTATGTCATTTTTGACATAGCTCTGTGTTGAAACTGTAATATTATCATTGGTGTGTCACAATGTATGGTATAACAAATCAACTTGGCTTGCTTTAAAATTGTTAGCTATGACTATTTGATTTAGAAAATTAATCTCATATTCACTGACTGTTCCATCGGTTCTTGACAGATTATTTGATACATTATGATGAAATACACAAGATAACTGTAAGATATTCTGCAAATTTATTGATTTAATATGTTTACCTGATGATGGCGTAACAGCCGGAAACCAATTCATAAACTAATAAATTTGCAGAATATCTCACAGTTATCTTGTGTATTTCATTCATAAATTAATTTCAGTTTGGATGGCTTCCGGTTGCAGAGGTAGTTTCAATATTTTGTGGATCTTAATTCAGAAGAAAGCATTCTTATAATTTAGTGGGTGACATGAAGTAGCATTGATTATTATATCTGTAGCAATGGTTTCCTGTAAATAATAAAAACTAGTTTACCATTTTTATTTGTAATTGTAATATCCAAGAAGTTTATATTCTTGTTTTCATCATGTTTTATTGTAAATGCAAGTATGGGATGCATTGTCATTCAATTTGTTAGTGAGTATATCAAGCTCTTCTTTAGAACCTTAATATAATATTGGTGTATCATTAACATATCTTTTGTAATAATTGATTTTACTAGCTATTTTCAGATTCTTTTTTTAAAACTTTGTAAACTTACCGTATATACTCGAGTAATTCATGCATATTTTTTTCCGAATTTATGAACGAAAAACTGAAATGCGCGCTACTCTAATTTAGATTGCTATTGCTCCATCTGCAGCAACAAAACACACTAGGCAGGTATTACTCTGCTTTAAAAAACATATCCCTTTAGGCCAGTATTACATGATAATATTTTTGATCAAATCTTTGACAAAGAAATATTATCAAATATTCATAATATTTCTTAGACATAAATATTTGTCGTGGTGTTAAAAAGGGGTATTATGGTCATCATATTTCAAGGTAGCGGATAATAACAACTTTTTATTGTGAGCTACCTTATCCACTATCAAAAATGCATATAATTTACTTGATACTGACAGACATTGCCAGGTGGGGTGGCTTGCATGTCTCAATGATACAGATACCTGTACCGTAGTTGCAACCACAGCAGAGGGGTATCGGTGGAGAAGCCAGACAAACAAGTGGTTCCTGAAGAGGGGCAGCAGCCTTTTCAGTAATTACAGGGGCGACAGTCTGGATGATTGTCTGAGCTGGCCTTGTAATATCACCGAATGTGGCTTTGCCACACAGTTACTGTGAATGGCTGAAAGCAAGGGGAAACTACAGCCGTTACTTTTCCTGAGGACATGCAGCTCTACTTTATGAACATATGATGATGGCATCCTCTTGGGTAGAATATTCCAAAGGTAAAATAGTCCCCATTTGGATCTCTGGGTGGGGACTACTCAGAAAGATGTGATCATCAGGAAAGATGGCACTGGCATTCTACGGATTGGAGCGTGAAATGTTAGATCCCTTAATCAGCTAGGGAAGTTAGAAAATTTAAAAAGTGAAATGGATATGTTGCAGTTAGATATAGTGGGGATTCGTAAAGTTCAGTGAAAAGAGGAACAGGATTTCTGGTCAGGTGAGTTGTTGTTGTTGTGGTCTTTAGTCTGCAGAGTGGTTTGATGCAGTTCTCCACACTGCCATGTTGTGGGCAAGTCTCTTCATCTAAGTATACGTTCGGCAACCTACATCCTTTTGAATCTGCTTACTGTATTCGTCCCTCGGTCTCCCTCTATGATTTTTACCCCACACACTTCATTCTAATACTAAGTTGACGATTCCTTGATGTCTCAGAATGTGTCCCACCAATCTATCCCTTCTCTTAGTCAGGATATGCCAGAAACTTCTTTTCTCCCCAATTCAGTTAAGCACCTCATTTGTTATGTGATCTACCCATCTAATTTTCATCATTCGTCTATGGCACCACATTTCGGAAGCTTCTATCATCTTTTTGTCTGAACTCCTTATCATCCATGTTTCACTCCCATACAATGCTACACTCCAGACAAATGTTTTCAGAAAGGACTTCCTAAAATTTAAATTAATATTGGATGTTAACAAGATTCACTTCTTTAATAACGCTTTTCTACCAATAGCCATTCTGCATTTTATATCTCTTTTACTTTGGCCATCAGAAGTTATCTTGCTACCCAAATAACAAAACTCCTGTACTACTTTTATTGTCTCATTACCTAATATAATTTCTTCAGCATCGCCTGATTTCCTGACATTACATTCCATTACCCTCATTTTAGTCTTGTTAATGTTCATCTTATATCTTCCTTTCAAGACACTGTCCATTCCATCAATTGCTCTTCCAGATCCTTTGCAGTCTCTGACAAAATTACTATGTCATCGGCAAACCGCAAATTTTTTATTTCTTCTCCCTGAACTTTAATTCTCTCTCCATATTTCTCCTTCCATTCCTTCACTGTTTGCTCAATGTACAGATTGAACAACATTGGGAAAAGGCTACAGACCTGTCTTATTCCCTTCCCAACTTCTGCGTCCCTTTCTTGCCTTTCGACTCTAATAACTGTTGTCTGGTTGTTGTATAGGTTGAATATAACTCTTCACTTCCTATATTTTACCTCTCATACCTTCAGAATTTGAAAGAGTGTATTCCAGTAGACATTGTCAAAAGCTTTCTCCAAATCTGCAAACTCCAAAAATGTAGGTTTGCCCTTCCTTAGCCTATCTTCTAAGAAAAGTCGTAATGTGAGTATTGCCTCCCATGTTCTTACATTTCTCCTAAATCCAAACTGATCTTTCCCAAGGTCGGATTCCACAAGTTTTTCCATTTGTCTGTAAATAATTTGTGTTAGTATTTTGCAACCATGACTTATTAAACTGATAGTTCTGTAATTTTCACGCTTGTCTACACTTGCTTTCTTTGGAATTGGAATTACGATATTCTTCTTGAAGTCGAACGGTATTTACCCTGTCTCATACATCTTGCATACTAGGTGGAAAAATTTTATCATGACTGGCTCTCCTAACGATATCAGCAATTCAGACAGAATCTCATCGACTCCAGGGGCCTTGTTTCTATTCACATCCTTCAGCGCTCTGTCAAATTCTGCTCGCAGTATCAAATCACCTATCTCATCTTCCTCCACTTCGTCTTCCATTTCTAGAATACTGCCTTCAAGTTTATTTCCTTTGTATAGGCGCTCTATATATTCCTTCCACAGTGCAGATTCCTCCCTTTGCTTAGTACTGGTTTTCCATCTGCGTTCTTGATATTCATACAGCTGTTTTTCTTGTCTCCAAATATCTCTTTTATTTTCCAGTAGGCAGTATCTATCCTTCCGCTAGTTATGCATTCTTCTACGGTTCTGCATTTGTCCTCTAGCCACTCCTGCTTAGCCAGTCTGCACTTCCTGTCAATCTCATTTTTCAGACTTTTGTATTCCCTTTTTCCTGTTTCACTTACTGAATTTTTATATTTTCTCCTCTCATCAATTAAGTTCAATATATCCTATGTTATCCAGGGAGTTCTATTAGGCCTTGTCCTTCTGCCTATATGATCCTCTGGTGCCTTCACTACCCTTTCTCTCAGAGCTACACATTCTTCTTCTACTGTGTTACTTTCCCCCCCTTTCAGCCAATCCTTGCCTAATGCTCCCTCTGAAACTCGCAATCACCTCTGGTTCCTTCAATTTGTCCAGATTCGATCTCCTAACATTTCTACCTTTCTGCAGTCTCTTAAGTTTTAATCTGCAGTTCATAACCAATAAGTTATGGTCAGAGTCTATTTCTGTCCCTGGGTATGTCTTACAGTTTAAAACCTGGTTTATAACTATATTCCTCACCATTATAAAGTCTATCTGGTATCTTCCAGTGTCTCCTGGTCTCTTCCAGATATACAGCCTTCTTTCATGATGTTTGAACCAAGTGTTGGTGATCATTAAATTGTGCTCTGCGCAAAATTCCACCAAGCAATCTCCTCTTTCATTTCTTTTTCCCAGCACATATTCACCTACTACGTTTCCTTCTCTTCCCTTTCCTACTACCGAGTTCCAGTCTCCCATCACAATAAAGTTTTCATCTCCATTAACTTTCTGAATGGTTTCTTTTATTTCCTCATACATTTTTTCGATATCCTCATCATCAGCCATGCTAGTTGCCATATAAACTTGCACTACTGTGGTGGGTGTTGGCTTCGTGTCTATCTTTGCTACAATAATGCGTTCACTATGCTGTTAATAGTAACTTACCTGCATTCCTATTTTCTTATTCATTATCAGACCTACACCTGTGTTACCACCCACTGATTTTGTATTTATAACCCTGTACTCGCCTGACCAGAAATCCTGTTCATCCTGCCACTGGACTTCGCTAATCCCTACCATATCTAACTTTAACCTATCCATTTCTCTTTTCAAATTTTCTAACTTGCCTACGCAATTAAGGGTTAGAGCATTCCACACTCTGATCTGCAGAATGCCTGTTTTGTTTTTCTTGATGACGACATCCTCCTGAATAGTCCCGCCTGGAGATCTAAATAGGGGACTATTTTACCCAAGAAGACGCCATCATCATATATTCATACAGTAGAGCTGCATGTCCTCGGGAAAAATAATGACTGTAGTTTCCCCTTGCTTTCAGCCGTTCACAGTAACTAGATGGCAAAGCCATGTTAGCTGATGTTACTAGGCCAGCTCAGTCAATCATAAGACTGTTGCCCCTGTAACTAGTGAGAAGGCTCCTGCCCCTCTTCAGGAACCACACGTTTTTCTGGCCTCTCCACAGATACCCCTCCACTGTGGTTGCACCTATTGTACGGCTATCTGCATTGTTGAGGCATGCAATCCACCCCACCTTGGCAATGTCTGTGGTTCATGGAGGTGGGTTCAAGTGAGTACAGGATTATACATGCAATATCAGTTGGGGGTATTACAGGATTAGGTCTGATATTGTATAAGAAAATAGGAATGCGAGTAAACTACTATGAGCAACACAGTGATCACATTATCGTAGTCTAGATAGATACGAAGCCAACACCGACCACACTAGTAAATATTTACATGCCAACTAGCTCTGCCGATGATGAGGAGATCGAAGAAATATATGAGGAGGTAAAGGAAATAATTCAGACATTTAAGGGAGAGGCAAAACTTAATTTTTGGGAGACTGGAATTCAGTAGTAGGAAAAGGAAAGGAAGGAAAAATAGTAGGTGGATATAGACTGGTCAAAAGGAATGAAAGAGTAAGCCGCCTGGTAGAATTTAGCACAGAACATAATTTAGTTATAAAAAACACCTGGTTTAAGAATCATGAAAGAAGGTTATATATGTGGAAGAGACCAGGAGACATCAGGAGATACAAGATAGATTTTATAATATTAAGACATAGATTTCAGAACCACGTTTTAAACTGTAAGACATACCCAGGAGCAGAAATAAACTCTGACCATAACTTATTGGTATGAATTGTAGGCTGAAACTGAAAAAAAACTACAGAAAGGTAGGAAAATAAGGAGATGGGACCTGGATCAACTGAAGGAACTTGAAGTTCTTGAGAATTTCAAGCAGGGGCTTTAGGCAACAATTGATAGAAATGTGGGGAAATAAAACAGTAGAGGAGGGATGGGTAGCATTGAGAGATGAAATAATGAAGGCATTAGAGGTCAAAATTGGTAGAAAGGCAAGATCTACATAAAATCCGTAGATATCACAGGACATTCTACATTTATCGATGAAAGGAGAAAATATAAAAATGCAGTAAATGAAACAGGCAAAATGACGTACAGACGACTAAGAAATGAGATTGACAGGAAGTACAAAATGTATAAATAGGTAAAACATAGATACACTCTACAAAAAAATAAAAGAGAAATTTGGAGATAAGAAAAACAGCTCTATGAATATCAAGAATACAGATGGAAAACCAGTTCTCAGCAAAGAAGGGAAAGCTGAAAGGTGGAAAGAGTATACAAAGAGGCTCTACGAAGGAAATGAACTTAGAGGCAATATTGTAGGAAGGGGAGAAGAAGTAGGATGAAATAGGAGATACTATACTGAGAGATGAATTTGACAGAGCAATGAAAGACCTAAGTTGAAACAAGGCCCCTGGAGTAGATGACATTCCCTCAGTGGTACTGAAGTCTCTGGGACAACCAGCCATGACAAAACTGTTTAATCTGGTTGGTAAGATGTATGAGACAGCCGAAGTACCCTCAGACATTAAGAAAAATGTTATAATCCCCATTCCAAAGAAAGCGTGTGCAGACAGGTGTGAAAACTACTGAACCATCAGTTTAATATAAGTCATGGTTGCAAAATATTAACAAGAATTATTTACAGAAGGACGGAAAAGCCGGCAGAAGCCGACCTCGGGGAAGATCAGTTTGGGTTCAGGAGAAATGTAGGAACACGGAAGGCATTACTCACTTTACAGCTTATCCTATGAGATAGATTAAGAAAAGGCAAACTTACATATCTAGCTTTTGTAGATTTGGAGAAGGCTTTTGACATTGTTGATTGGAATAAACTCTTTCAAGTTCTGAAGCAAGCAGGAGTAAAATATAGGGAGCGTAAGGTTATTTACAACTTGTACAAAAACCAGACAGCGGTTGTCAGAGTTGAAAGGCATGAAAGGGATGCAGTGGTTGGGAAGGGAGTAAGACAGAATTGTAGCCTTTCTCCAATGTTGTTCAATTTGTACATTGAGCAAGCTATAAAGGGAACCAAGGAGAAATTTGGAGAAGGAATTAAAGAGCAGGGTGAAGAATTAGAAAGATTGCATTTTTCGAATGAAACCGTAATTCTGTCAGATACAGCAAAGGACCTGGAAGAGCAGTTGAACGGAATGGACATTGTGCTGAAAGGTGCATATAAGATGAACATTAACAAGAGCAAAACTAGGGTAATGGTGTGCAGTCTAAGAAAATCAGGTGATACTGAAGGGATTAGATTAAGTAACGAAACAATAAAGGAGGTAGATAAGTTTTGTTACTTTGGCAGTAAATTAACAAATGATGTTCGCAGTACAGAGGATATAAAATGCAGTATGGTAATGGGTAGAAAAGCATTCTTGAAAAAGAGGAATTTGTTGACATTGAATATTGATTGAAGGCTGGGGAAGTCCTTTCTGAAGGCATTTGTATGGAGTGTTGCCTTGTATGGGAGTGAAACATTGACAATAAACAGTGCGGACAGGAAGAGGATAGAGGCTTTGGAAATGTTGTGCACAAAAGAATGCTGAAGATTAGGTGGGTGGATCACGTAATTGATGAGGAAGTACTGAACAAAATTGGGGAGAAACGGAATTTCTTGCATATCTTGACTAAAAGAATGGATCGATTGGTACGACACATTCTTAGACATCAAGTAATCATGAATTTAGCACTGGAGGGAGGTGTGTGGGGTAAAAACCACAGAGGGAGACCAAGAGATGGAAACAGTAAGCAGATTCAGACAGATGTAGGTTGCCGTTCTTATGTGGAGTTAAAGAGACTTGCTCAGGAATGGGTATTGTGGAGAGCTGCATCAAAACCAGTCTCCGGACTGAGGGCCACAATACCAAAAATGACAGTGACACAACATATCAGTTATTTCGCTGTAAAGAGTCTCCTCATGTCACACACCGGTGTGGCTTATAGCATCTCTTTCCGCCAGTTTCCTCGGCAGCGCAGCTGTTGCATACAAATAGTTGAATTGTTGATATAAGATTGACTAGCTGCATTCACTTTTGATACTATCTATCTGAGTAATTAAGTATGTTATCTAGTTAAGTTGGGTATTATTCGGTTCATTACCACCATATTACCTGCACCACTATCGGCACGTGACAAAGGCTATATCTGAAGAAGACAGGGTTACATCAATTTCTTGCTATTGGGGTTAAACGTTAATTATGGCGTGACATTGCAGCTATGTTCAAACATAAGCTCATGTTGATTAGCAACAGCGATGCTAGTGCTCAGAGCACTTACACTTTGCATTGCAGCGAACAGACGACAAACAACTTTTATAATAAAATATAAGGCGAGACCGTACATTTGATGATATTTCTTTGATGAAAGATGCCTGTATGTCAAATTCTCTATTACGTATGAACAGTAATACATTACAAATTAAATATTTTTCAATTTGTATGAGAACATTTAGTAGATAAAATACAAGAATTTTATGGAGTTGGTACGATATTTGCACACTCTGGATATGAAACCCTACACGCTGCTCTCTCTTTTGTCGTCGTCAAAATTTGGGGTTGCATGATTATGCGGGTATATATGGTATATTAAATTACCATTTGTCAAAAATAATCCATAAATAGCTAGTAAAATTATTCATTATAAAATATACACTGATGATACACTCATTTAAAGGTTATAAAAAACAAATAATATAGTGAGGACAGTTTACTACTCACCGCAAAGACGTGGCGACGAGCTGCGACAGGCACATACAAAAGACACACACATACAACACATTCAGCTATCGGCCATGGCCTTCTTCAGAAATAGAGCACTCACGCAATCACACAGGCACACAACACAGTCATACAACCATCACCTCCGACTGCCACACTTCGAATCACGCTCTGCAGCGAATCGGGGACGGGAGGGGAGGGGAGGGGGAGGGGATAGAAAGGTTACGTCACGGTGGTGGGGATGGGTTAGATGGGAATAACGAGATGCAGCTTAGGAATGGAGTGGGGAGGCGGGTGAGGGGAGAAAATAAAATAAAATAAAATAAAGTAAAATAATATAATTTAAAATAATTCATGTACACTGCAAGTGCACAAGACCACATACACACACACACACACACACACACACACATACATATACACACACACGATCACACATTCACACACCACTCAAATCAGGCGAGGTTTGGGATACAGAGGTAGGAACTGTAAGGTATGGAAAATATATATATACATATATATATATATACATATATATATATATATATATATATATATATATATATACATATATATATATATATATATACACATATACATACACACACACATACACATATATATATATAGGGAAGTTATCGTAGGTTGAGGCCTGGTTGATTTCGGGATCGGAGAATGTATTGTAGGGATAACTCCCATCTGTGCAGTTCAGAAAAGCTGGTGGTGGATGGGAGGATCCAGATGGCCCGGGTTGTGAAGCAGCCATTGAAATCAAGCATGTGCTCCGCTGCATGCTGTGCCACAGGGTGGTCCACCTTGTTTTTGGCCACAGTTTGGCGGTGGCCATTCATCCTAATGGACAGCTGGTTGGTGGTCATGCCAATATAGAAAGCTGTACAGTGCTTGCAGCACAGTTGGTAAATTACGTGGCTGCTTTCACAAGTGGCCCGGCCTCTGATAGGGTAGGATAAGCCTGTGACAGGACTGGAATAGGAAGTGCTGGGTGGGTGGATTGGACAGGTCTTGCAGCGGGGTCTTCCACAAGGATATGATCCCTGTGGCAGTGAGCTGGGTTTCGGGGTGGCATAAGGATGAACTAGGATGTTGTGAAGGTTGGGAGGGCGACGGAACACCACTTTAGGAGGGGTGGGAAGGATCTTGGGCAGGATGTCTCTCATTTCAGGGCATGAGGATAGAAAATCAAAACCTTGGCGAAGGATGGAATTTAGTTGTTCGAGACCAGGGTAGTACTGGGTGACAAGGGGAGCGCTCTTTTGTGGATGGTTACTAGTGTTAGGAAGAGGATTTGGGGTGTGTGAGGATATGGCACGGGAGATTTGTTTGCGGACTAGGTCTGTGGGGTAGTTTCTGTTTGTGAAGGCCTTTGTGAGACCTTCAGCATATTCAGAAAGGGAATTCTTGTCACTGCAGATATGCCGTCCACGGGTGGCCAGGCTGTAAGGGAGGGATTTTTTGACGTGGAAGGGATGGCAACTGTCAAAATGTAGGACTCAGGGCCAGGACACCCTATCCTCCTTTCTTCAGAACCTCAATTCCTTCTCTCCCATCCACTTCACCTGGTCTTCCTCAACCAACCATGCCACATTCCTGGATGTCAACCTCCACCTCACTGACGGCTCCATCCACACTTCCGTCCATATTAAACCTACCAACCACCAACAGTACCTACATTTTGACAGTTGCCATCCCTTCCACGTCAAAAAATCCCTCCCTTACAGCCTGGCCACCCGTGGACGGCATATCTGCAGTGACAAGAATTCCCTTTCTGAATATGCTGAAGGTCTCACAAAGGCCTTCACAAACAGAAACTACCCCACAGACCTAGTCCGCAAACAAATCTCCCGTGCCATATCCTCACACACCCCAAATCCTCTTCCTAACACTAGTAACCATCCACAAAAGAGCGCTCCCCTTGTCACCCAGTACTACCCTGGTCTCGAACAACTAAATTCCATCCTTCGCCAAGGTTTTGATTTTCTATCCTCATGCCCTGAAATGAGAGACATCCTGCCCAAGATCCTTCCCACCCCTCCTAAAGTGGTGTTCCGTCGCCCTCCCAACCTTCACAACATCCTAGTTCATCCTTATGCCACCCCGAAACCCAGCTCACTGCCACAGGGATCATATCCTTGTGGAAGACCCCGCTGCAAGACCTGTCCAATCCACCCACCCAGCACTTCCTATTCCAGTCCTGTCACAGGCTTATCCTACCCTATCAGAGGCCGGGCCACTTGTGAAAGCAGCCACGTAATTTACCAACTGTGCTGCAAGCACTGTACAGCTTTCTATATTGGCATGACCACCAACCAGCTGTCCATTAGGATGAATGGCCACCGCCAAACTGTGGCCAAAAACAAGGTGGACCACCCTGTGGCACAGCATGCAGCGGAGCACATGCTTGATTTCAATGGCTGCTTCACAACCCGGGCCATCTGGATCCTCCCATCCACCACCAGCTTTTCTGAACTGCACAGATGGGAGTTATCCCTACAATACATTCTCCGATCCCGAAATCAACCAGGCCTCAACCTACGATAACTTCCCTATATATATATATGTGTATGTGTGTGTGTATGTATATGTGTATATATATATATATATATATGTATATATATATATATATATGTATATATATATATATGTATGTATATATATATATATATTTTCCATACCTTACAGTTCCTACCTCTGTATCCCAAACCTCGCCTGATTTGAGTGGTGTGTGAATGTGTGATCGTGTGTGTGTATATGTATGTGTGTGTGTGTGTGTGTGTGTGTGTGTATGTGGTCTTGTGCACTTGCAGTGTACATGAATTATTTTAAATTATATTATTTTACTTTATTTTATTTTATTTTATTTTCTCCCCTCACCCGCCTCCCCACTCCATTCCTAAGCTGCATCTCGTTATTCCCATCTAACCCATCCCCACCACCGTGACGTAACCTTTCTATCCCCTCCCCCTCCCCTCCCCTCCCGTCCCCGATTCGCTGCAGAGCGTGATTCGAAGTGTGGCAGTCGGAGGTGATGGTTGTATGACTGTGTTGTGTGCCTGTGTGATTGCGTGAGTGCTCTATTTCTGAAGAAGGCCATGGCCGATAGCTGAATGTGTTGTATGTGTGTGTCTTTTGTATGTGCCTGTCGCAGCTCGTCGCCACGTCTTTGCGGTGAGTAGTAAACTGTCCTCACTATATTATTTATTCCAACCTGGACTTTCCAATTTTATAGGTTATAAAAAACAGATTTATATACTCACTAACAAACTGAATGAGTTACATCCCAAACTTGCATTTACAGTAGAACATGAAGAAAACAAGAGTTTACATTTCTTGGATATTACAATTACAAATCAAAATGATCAACATGTTTTTATGATTTACAGGTGAAGCAACACAAATAAATGTGTGTTGCCAATAGTGACACATGTATGCTCGTCTTAGTGACCAGTTACTTTGAGGCAGATTTCTGGGGACAGGATCTGCCGCCAGGTTTTCAGTCTGGACTTGTATCTCACTGAGTGTTTATTTGGGACCACATCCCCATTTATTCCCATAGTTCATGTTTTTATTTTTTGTAAGTGTGTAATGAAGAATGTTGGGATTTATTCCCCTCTGCTTGCATTACTGAACCTCCCGATACCACTGTTGCATAATAATAGATTTGAATGTCATTAGTGTATTATCATTTTCTTTTCCAAAACTTTTCTTATCCTTTTTTATACTGTAACTAGATGAGTCATTTTCTATTATTTGACACTGGTGAAATTTGTTCAATTAGTAAATATTAATTAATTTGTGCCAGAACTACATTCTTAAAGTTCAGATAGCATGCTAATTAGTATTTCTATTAAGACTAGGTAAATTCTTTTCTCATAATATTAAAGTGGGAGTTACTGTGTTTCACAAGTAATGTTAGGAAGATTTTGCTCTCTTTAGTTTCTGTATAATTACCATTAATAAAAAAGTATTGTTGATATGCCAATTTCTTTGAATACGTAAATGAAATACTATTCATTTAACCGAAATTTGTATATTCAGTAACTCAGTATTATTTATGCTAATCTTTACTACAGCCAATTGTATGTAACTGTTTACTTTTCCATTATAATTAATTTAATGTACATAATTAACAATACATAATTTTCAGTGACATTGTTTGAAACATATAAATAGGATGTGCTCACAGCAGATATCAGAGTATTCTTTCATCTGTTGTCTGAGGTATAATCCATGCTAGGTGAGAGTATTGTTTAGTCAGTTGTCAGATCCACAAGCTACGCAAGTTAAGAGTATTGTGTCATCAGTTGTCAGATGTACAAACTACTGTATGTCAGTTCTGAGTATTGTTTATTGTTGCTGCCGCGATCTGAGTCGCAAGCCACATCAATTTTATCTTTAAATTTGAACAATTATACAAACGTTAGTCAGTGTAGTTAGTGAGGAAAGTGTATCTACAGTGATTAATTAATATTTGTGCCACATTACAATGTACACCTTGAACTTTTGTATTTCACACACGGACAGTGGTAACTGCTGTAGTATTATTGATGTGTGGAATGTGCATGCCTGTTATTAATGAGACTTGTAAGCTGGCCATAAATTGGGACAGTTGGGCATTTAGAAATCATTAAAAGTGTCAAAGAACTGTAATTCTGTGTGTTGAATTAGTCATTTGTAGTGAATGGGTTTTTCACCCCATAAGATTTCAGCCAGACACTACCGAGACCATCAAGAGCTTTGAGAATCATCAATCTATGACCATGTATGGCACATATGGTGCCCCCACTGCTGAGTATTTGTAATTAATGACTGAAGAGACTTATAACAAACTGTGTTGGGACTCACAATTTTTACAAACAGTGCGTCATTAATGAGGTGTACATAGTCATAACTACTGGAAATGAAAATACTTCATGTGGCACAGTGAACAGTAGAACAATCATACACAAGTGTTATTTCAAGACAGTTTTCAAAGCAATCACCTATGTTTATGAATTTGAAAGCTGCATCTGTTGCTGTATGCAAAAGCTATGTCGAGGAGCAGCCAATAGAAGAAGGAGCAACACTGACATCGTTGTGGAGAAAGCAGCCAATCAGCATTCTGAGATGACTTTTAAACAGATGGAGAAGTTTCGCCATTGCCTTTGGAATCGCATTAGCAGCTGACCTTGGACATCACATTGTAAGCAGTGCTGTATTTCTAAGGTAAAGTTCTTAAAAATTAACCATGGATTATAAATATGAAAACGTTAATCTATTATTTGACGATGGACAGCAGGAAGCATATGTTAGGCCTAATGTTAAAAAGAAAGAAATTTGCTTTGAAAAGGTGGGCAGAATTAGCAAAGAATCAGATGCCAAAGGAGACAGTGGTTATAAATCTGAATTAGATCAACCTTTGTCTGATATAAGTGGAATAATGGATGGGGAAGTGAAAGTTCACCCACTATGATAGGTAATGTAGATGGACATTGTGGTGATGGGTTGGGCAATGCTATTTTGTGTGATTAAAAAGATTGATAGTAAAATCAGTAGTGAAATTGATACTTTGCATCAGGAATTAGAGCAGAACATGGACAACATTTATAATGAGACCGAAAGTAGAATCGGTATTGATAGAGATAATTTGCGTCGTGAGTTTAGTGAGAAACTGGATGAAAGAAGCCAGATAGTAGATAATTTAAGTCAAAAACTGGACGAAAACTATAATGAATTTGAAAGTTAAATCAGTCATTTCCATCAGGAAATTGCTACAATACATAGTACTTTAGTGGATTCCAATAAGAAAATTGAAATAGAAGCTAGTTGCATAAATGAAATTGATAAATCCTGTGTAAATAATCATGATAGAATTACCTTATCTGAAAAAAGAGTGGAAATTGTTGCACAGAGAATAAGGAAGAACTTGAAAATCAAATTGGTCAGGTAAAATCAGAATTGGAAACTAGGTTGGGCACAGAGGATAAAGAGGAAGGAAATTATCTGTGGTAAAAAATTTGAGATTATAGATTCTAAATTTGTAGAAACTGAACAGGAAGTGAAAAAGGAAGAAAATATCAAGTTTAGTGCATGTGCTGGAGGTGGCATTGTTTCTGTTGCTAATTGTACAGAATTTAATTACTATGAACCTAAGGATAATGAGCAATCATCAAGAAAACATGAAGAACATATGTGTCAAGCATTATGGTCAAATAGTGAGGATGCAGGTAAGATGATAGATAATTTGTATGAAGTATGTGATAATGTTGAGAGTTCAGGAACAAGTAGTAATGAGAGTAGTGAAGAATCTAGTGATGATAAAGTTGAGGTAAATGATCTATTTTTGATTATAATTAATGTAATGTACATAATTAACAATACACTATAATCAGTGTCATTGTTTGAAACATATAAATAGGATATGCTTTCGGCATGTATCAGAGTATTGTCTGAGGTATAATCCATGCTAGAGTATTGTTTAGTCAGTTGTCAGAGCCACAATCCACGCTAGTTAAAGAGTATTGTATAGTCAGTTGTCAGAGCTGCAATCCACGCTAGTTAAGAGTATTGTTTCGTCAGTTGTTAGATGTGCAAACTATATCAGTTCCAAGCATTGTTTATTGTTTCGGCCGTGATCTGAGTCACAAGCCATGTCAGTTTTCAACTTCAAATTTGAACAACTATGCAAAAGTTTGTGTGGAAAGTGTATCTACAGTAATTAATTAATATTTGTGCCACATTACAATGTACTCCTCGTACTTTTGTATTTCACATACAGACAGTGTTAACTAATATTATTGATGTTAAATATACTAGGGGCAAAACACAAACAATACCCTCACTACGTGATAGTTAGGGCGATCCTGCTGATGACAGTGCTACTAATGCAGAATTACTAAACATAGCTTTTAGAAACTCATTCACCAAAGAAGATGAAACCAATATTCCAGAGTTTGAATTATGAACAGAGGCCGTAATGAGTAACATAGAAGTAGATATCATCGAAGTAGTGAAGCAACTACAATCACTTAACAAGAACAAGTCTTCTGGTCCAGACTGTATACCCATTACATTCCTATCTGATTATGCTGAAGCGATAGCTCCTTACTTAACAGACATATACAACCGCTATCTCAAAGAAGGATCTGTACCAAAAGATTGGAATGTTGCACAGGTCACACCTATATTCAAGAAAGGCAGCAGGAGTAACCCACTAAACTGCAGGCCTATTTCACTGATGTCAATTTGCAGCAGGGTTTCGGAACATATCCTGTATTCAAATATTATGAATTATCTCGAACAAAATGATCTATTGATGCAAGGTCAACACGGATTTAGAAAATATAGTTCATGCAAAACACAACTAGCTCTTTACTCACACGAAGTGATGGGTGCTATCGACGAGGATTTGCAAATCATTCCATATTTCTTGATTTCCAGAAGGCTTTTGACACCGTGCCTCACAAATGGCTTTTAAACAAATTGTGTGGTTATGGTATACCACCCCAAATTTGCGACTGTATAGGGGATTTCCTGTCAGAGGGGACACAGTTCGTAGTAATCGATGGTAAGCATCGACTAAAACAGAGTTGATATCGGGTGTTCCACAGGGTAGTGTTATTGGTCCTCTGCTGTTCCTTATTTACATAAAGATTTAGGGGAAAATCTAAGTAGCTCTCTTAGGTTGTCTGCAGATGACGCCATCATTTACCATATAGTGAAATCATCTTAACTGCAGAACGATCTGAATAAGACATCACTATGGTGTAAAAATTGGCAATTGACTCTAAATAATGAGAAGTGTGAAGTCATCCACATGAGTATGAAAAGAAATCCATTAAACTTTGTTTACAAGATAAATCAAGTGAAGGCCGTAAACTTCACTAAATACCTAGGAATTACTATTATTTCAGACTTTAACTGGAAAGAATATGTAGATAATGTTGTGGGAAAGGCAAAGCAGAGACTGTGTTTTATTGGCAGAACCCTTAAAAGATTCTACAAAACTACTAAAGAAACTGCATACACTACATTTGTCCATCCTTTTTTGGAGTATTGCTGCCCAATGTGGGATACTTATCAGATGGGTTTGATGGAGGACATCAAAAGAGTCCAAAGAAGGGCAGCTCATTTCGTACTGTCACAATACAGGGGAGACAGTGTTACGGAAATGATACAGGATTTGGGATGGGAATCATTACAACAACGGTGCTTATCACTGTGGCATGGGCTACTTACAAAACTCCAATCGCCAACATTCTCCTCCGAATGCGAAAATATCTTGTTGACTCAGACGTACATATGTAGAAATGATCATCAGATTAAATACAAGAAATCAGAGCTCGAACGGAGAGATTCAGGTGTTCTTTCTTCCCCTGCACTTTTCGAGAATGGAATGGGAGAAAATAGTATAATGGTTGTTCGATGAACACTCTGCCAGACACTTAAATGTGATTTGCAGAGTATCCCGTGTAGATGTAGATGTGTGGAACATGCGTGCCTGGTATGAATGGTTGTAATTAAATGTGGACAATTGGGCATTTTTAAATCATTTAATGTGGCAAAGAACTGCAATTCTGTTTGTTGCATAGTGATTTGTAGTGAATGGTTTTTCACCCCATGAGATTTCAGTCAGCCACTACGGAGACGATCAACAACATCAAGACCTTCAAGAATCATCGATCTTTGACCATGTACGGCAAAAGTGCAAATGAAATTCAGTAGTTTCGCACTTGTTTTTCATTTAAATATGACGGATCTTTGTTCAATAACTGCCTGCTACAACGAGCTTGCCGCTTTGACCACTGCTAGGACTTCATCTTGCATCTCTCCCTACAATGCAAGGATCTGGCCTTCTTACTTCGTCGAGCATAACATCCTGTCCTTTCCAGCGACACAGACTTTCTCAGAACATGTTCTCAACCAAAAACCACATATGCTGTAACTACTGTAATGACTCCGATTTTGTGACACCTGATTATTTCCAGTGTCTCCCCTGCATTTTGTGCAAATGGGTTACTAACTACCACCATGTCCTCCTAATGTGCAAAATGTGTCTATTTCAGAATTACAAAATTTGAACAGTAGACCTTCTACCACTCCTCCGCGCACATTAGGATATCACTCTGCTGACCACATGGTCTCTCAACAGTGCACAAATCTTCACCCCAATCAAACTCTTTTTATTACTTCAGGACATAGTATGACTTTAGGTTCCATCTCGAACGTTGTATCAATTCTGGACACTTTTCTTACGCCTTGGGATTTTTAATCCACACAATGAATTTCGAAGACAGTCGTTTTCACCCATGTTCAATAACAACTTTGATGCCTCTACCCATTGATCCAGCAGTGCAGCACAATGAAACTCCATTCCTAGTGGCAGTGCTTGCTACGTGCAACCACATTCTGCATCACGTGACAGGTCTATTGTATGGCGATCACAACAGGCGTTACCGCTCAGTTACACTCCTGACACATATGGACTCCTGTGGCCGGTGTCGTTCATGCAGTCACCCATTTTCACAACACAAACTGGTGCATTTGCTCCTGACAGTGCTGCTGCTCATCCACTTGCCATAACGGTCCCACCAGGGACACGTGGCATGTCACGCGTGATTTGAACCCGCCCTCAGCAAATGTGCATCAACCCCGCTGTCGGCAAATCTTCACCTTTTGCACCTGATCCACCACCATCTCCACCTCCTGATCCATTGCCCAAGCTGCTGCCTTTATCTTTCGAGTTTGGTTCAATCTCGTAGAGCAAACCTTCGACCACTATTTGCTCGATGATGCCGCTCCCTACCTGTGCCTCATCACTCACTTTTGTGCAAGTGACGACCTCATATGTGACTTTGTGACCTCCCCCCCCCCCCCCCATCCACCAATCGAGACCACCCTGGAGAGGGTCACCTGCACTCCTGATGAGACGATCAGACACATTCTCCGTGAAGAACATTTTTGAGATAACAGGTCTATACAACTGTGATGCTACCTCCGATTGGATTGCTAGTCAGTGAATGTGACATGCCTATCTCCACCCTCTTGGCTGTCTGGTCAAGCAAACTCCCACTCACTGTGTAGACAGTCCTCACCTACATTATTCAACCTCCAAGTGAATGCATCCACATTGCTGACAAGGGTTCATGATGCCTATCTCTGTGAGGCACATGAGCCCCATTTCACCTCAAAGTCTTGGTCCTCATAACACCTACCTGCTGCTGTGCACGGTCGCGTGCGCACTATGGAAGCCACCCATAAGCAGCCGGGCCCGGATCGTCACTTATACGCCAAATGAGTCTCAGCTTCCCCGTCTCCACCTGGCAGCTGACACCCTGTCAGACTCCCACGAGGGGCCTCCTCTGCTCATCTGCTTCCCATAGCAACAGGCTCCTCATTACCCACACTGTTATTACCGTAGTAATTTCGGTGATGCTGCGTAGAAGTGTCACCCACCATACCTTCAGCCAAATGCAGAGCGCAGGGGGATCTGTGCCCTGCCTCCTGCTCTAACAAGAACAGATGCCAATATGTGTTTCATTCTGTTTGCAATGCCCCACTTTTGGGCAGTCACCTGTATTTCATGATTGTTTTACCGGTGCCCATTTTCTCATAGACACTGGTGCCAATGTCTCTCTGTTACTCACTTCCATGGCTACTGGACCCCTACACCCACATCATGCTCTACTTTGGGCTGTCAATGCCACACAACAGCCATGTACCAGTTTAATGACCTTCGCTGTTCACCTGTCACTATGTTACACACTGAAGTGAAACTTTCTGGTGGCTAATATACCAGAACCTTTCATGGGCATTGACTTTTTATCTCACCACAAACTTTCCTCTGATGTGCACTTGTGCACTGCTTGGTGACTGATAACCCACCATATACACTTTTTTTCTTCTTTGATCCGTCGAGCTCTAGCTCTTTTTTCATGAATGCAGATATTAATTATGAGTGGATTAAAACTATTGACAAAATAAAACTCTTCTGTCAAAGTGGTCTAGTGAACATGAACAAGTGCTTTGTTTGCTACTTGTGTTCCCAACATGAGTGTAATCAGTGCCACCGCCTTGCTCGGACACTTCACCAGCACTTCGTCCCACTGCAGTGACTGCCTCCCATACTGCATCTCCTCTACAGCATGGTTATATTCTTCTGCTTCATGCTCATCTGCTCCATCCGTTTAGTATGTGTCTGGAACTTTTAACTTCTCTGATTCGCACACCACCATACGCGCATTGTCTCCCTAGGAATTGCTAAAACAGATTTCATGTGCCACCATCTTTTGCTTGTGCTACAGTGGCTACCTTGCACACACCTGCAGGTAGTGCAGCTACTACTTCAGCTTCTTGACATCTCTCAGCTGTCACAAACTCTTCTGAGCCACCTGTCAGCAACGTGCCTCCTTCAACTGCTGCCTCACCTCGATTCTTGCATAGTGCCACGTTATCCGATGAAATTATCCAATGACATGCATGACATTGTTCCGCATCACACATAACAAAAGTTGTGTGTGCTTGTAAACAAACACTTGCATCTATGCCCAGTGACGTTTTGGTTGTCATGAATGGAACTGTGCATAGACTTTGTTTTATTGATGGCTGCCCCGTCTCTAGCAAACCACACCATCTTTGCCTTGAGAAACTTGCAGCTATCAAGCAACAGATCACTGAACATTTGGATGTTGGCATCATTGAACCTTCATCCAGTAACTGCTCAAAGCCTACTCATTGAGTGGACAAGAAGAATCATTATTGCAGACTCAATGCCAGGACAATAATGGACAACTATCCCATTCCAATCATTGCTGATTTCATGCAAGCTTTGGCAGATGCAAAAGTGTTCTCTGCAGTGAACTGCAAGCATGCATATCATCAGAATCCAAAGTTGAAAAAACTTTGAAAAATCTGAAATCACAACCTCATCAGTTTGTTTCATTATTGTGTTATGCTGTTCCACATGAAAAATGCATCACACACATGGCAAAGTTTTATCAGTGAAACACTTTTGCCATCGAAATTTGGTTTTGCTTACCATGATGGCATATTAGTGTTTAGCGAGTCGGTTGAGGAGAACAAGAAACATGTGCAGATTCTTTTTGACACTCTCGCCTCAGCCAGCATGGAACTTAACAACAACCAGAAACAGTTACACTAATGCTCTGTACTGTCCCTCAGTTTCACTGGATTGGATTGCTCCTCCCCCAATCCACATCAGGAACTTGCCCCTTCTAGTAACCTTCAAAGAATAATGGCATTTTTTTTTTCAGAACAATTAGCTATTATCGACACCACTTATCCGGTGCTGCTGAGCTCCAAGCCCCCCTCACCAAGACCCTAGCAGGTAAACAAACCTCCAGCACTCGCCCCATTTCCTGGAATGATGCCATTCCTAATGCTTTCTCTGCTCTCAAAGATCTCTTAGCAAATGCCATCATCTTTGCTCATCCTCATCCTGATGCTGAACTTTTCATCACAATGGACACAAGTGACACCACCATTGGTGCAGTTCTCAGCCAGACCATTAATGGTGACACATCTCCCCTGCAATTCTTCTCAAAAAATGTCACTAACACTCAAAAGAAGTATTCTGCTTTTGACCGAGAGCTTCTGGCAGCATACGAGGCTATCAAACACTTCCTCGCTGCTACTGACGGTCACCCTATTTATGTACTAACAGACCAAAAGCCTCTGGCAGCTGCCATATGGAACCCTCCTGCCGATCCCCTGCTGCGCAGGTACCATCACTTGGACTTCGACTTCATTGCCCGGTTTACCACCAACATTAGATACATTAAAGGAGCTGATAACATGGTAGCTGATTTCTTGTCTCGAGTGGACGCAGTCTCCTCATTTTTCAACCTCTCAAATCTCGCTGGTTTGCAGTCCACCAGTAACCAAACGGTTCAGCTCATTTCAGATCATAACTCGTCCCTCAAGCCAATTTGAACCATGTTTCTGGGAGTGATGGATGAAATTTGGTGCAATGAGTCCACAGGAACTCTTCATCCTTTTATGTCGCAGCTGGTCCAGCAGCATGTCTTCAACAAGTTGTGTTGTTCAGTGCATCCCGGTGTCACAGTGTCAACGTGTTTAGCCACCAAAAACTTCGCATGGTGAAATGTCAAATGGGCCTGCCAGTGGGCTCATGAATGTGTTCCCTATCAAAAAGGAAAAATTTCCAGGCACAAAACGCCCCCTTCTTGGCAGCTTCCTTATTCCAGCATGTCCATATAGATTTGGTAGTAACTCTTTCCCCTGCCAATGGTTACTGACACATTCTCTCGGCCATTGATCAAACAATTTGGTGGGTGGAGGCCACATCTTTTCATAGCATCATGGCTAAAATTGTGGCATTCGTGCAATCTTGGATTGCCTGATTTGGCTGTCCAGTGGTCAAATTACTGATCAGGGCTGACAATGTGTCAGTGTGCTGACAGGCATAGTGACTGCCTTGCAATCTGAATCAGAACTGGGCTCCTAGGACATCTGAGGGCCACCTTTATGTACCATTCCCAACAGTGCCCAGCATTGCTGGAATGGTAAAAACATGCAAATATTAAATTTACATTCACTTATCATAATCATAACAACATTTCAACTCTCGTAACTATTTCTAATGCCTGAAAATATACCTAAATATGAAAAGTAACAATGGCTATCACATTTGTCATAATAACATGGAAAATATTAATAGGGAACTGGGGTCATTTATAGGACATGATTCCACCCTCAGCTTTGATCTGTGATGTCATTGCAGCGAGGTGTTTGTAGAAGGCCTCAGTTAAAGGTGATATTCAAACAGAATAGATTATAGATTAATATTTTGTGTTTAAAAAATCATCTGTAGCTTCTCTGTGATGGTATGGTTTAGGTTATTTTAGAGAGTGCTCTTTTGGGTGAAATCAGTCAGTGTGAACAATCATATGAAAAATCAACACAGTTGGTTGAACTACTCATTCATTAATTTGAGGAATATCAGCCAATGGGAGCAACTGAATAAAAAAATTGACACGGTGGTGAAATCAGTGGGACCAACCATATGAAAACATTCAACACTTGTAAATTGAATGAAATACTCATTCTTTCTTTTCAAGCCAAAATGAGTAGTAATTTTTCTTGTGTTTGATCCATGTAATCAATCATTCAACTGAAAAAACTTTAATGTTTTAGCCAATTCAGCTATCCATTTATTCTTAATGTTCATTAATTATGTACTGAGTGAAGTAACAATTATTTTCATAATATACAATAAAACTGATTCATATTTTGTTATAGATTAAATTGTTTCAGGTGCCATCAATGCGTAACTAATTATGCTGATGTGTTGGTGGTGAAAGCCTGAGATCACTTAAGTTGTTGACACAGACTTTGAAAATGCCGATCATCTGGGTCAGATCAGATTATTTCCCAGCATCCACAATCTGTAGAAAATAAGGTGGCTGATGACCACGTATACTGCAGGGATCTTGGACATGAGAGGGAAATGCTGCTTCACTTGCAATTTCATTTCTGACAGCACCAGTTGACACACACACCTCTTGGATTTCAAATTATGTATCATTGTGGCTGGTTGGCAAGACAGTATCACAGTTCATGCACTTGCCAACTTTTGGCAGCATTTCATTGTCTGTATAAAGAAGTTTGGAAAGTACATGATGTTCCAAAATGATCTCTATTGCTATAGTCACATAAACTCTATCTTTGAAGTGAGGACATGAATAAACATGTGGTTTTTGGCTTAATGTTCATATATATCTAAGGTCATTGTAGATCAGATTCGAGCATGTTAAGGGGAGTATATTTTCTAGATCAAAATTCAGAAAACACTAAATTGTTTTGATATTGTAAAATAGTCTTCCTTAAAACTAATAAATGTGAACTATTATGGTGATTTGTTACAAAAAATTATTTTCATTAATACGAAGGAGTTCAAAAGACATACAACATTTATCAGTGTTGTAAATTATCTTCATCATTTGGCTATTCAAAAGAATTTGAGAAAATTTAGGAGAAATGTAGGAATATAGGAGGCAATACTCCATTACAACTTATCTTAGAAGATAGACTAAGGAAAGGCAAACCTACTTTTTTAGCATTTGTAGATTTGGAGAAAGCTTTCAACAATGTTGACTAGAATACACTCTTTCAAATTCTGACAGTAGCAGGGGTAAAATATAGGGAGAAAAGAGTTATATTCAACCCTTACAAAAATCAGATTGCAGTTATTAGAGTCAAAGGGCAAGAAAGGGAAGCAGAGGTTGGGAAGTGAGCAAGGCAGGGTTATAGCCTTTCACCAAGGCTGTTCAATCTGTACATTGAGCAAGCAGTGAAGGAATGCAAGGAGAAATTTGGAGAGGAAATTAAAGTTCAGGGAGAAGAAATAAAAACTTTGCGGACTGAAGACCATAACAACAACATGAAAGCTACCTACTATTGCACTGATATCTATTTCTGAACTATGATGAAACTGTCAAGCATCTAGCTTGGGAGGAAGTTGATTTGAAATCAGTTACTAAATTTGTACTGAGCAGAAAAATGAAGTACCCCTCAGTGCACACCAGATACAAAAGCATTGTACTACTACAGTGTCATGCAATTGTGAGCTGAATTGATAGTTTTAAGTCTGTAATTTATCAGGAAGTTACAGTAGTTTAATACCAATTGCAAAATTTTTACTCAATCAAGAGACATAATAAAAATGTGCTAATAAGTAATTGATAATTTATTAAAATATAAATTTACTGTGTAGCAACAGATATTAAACTTTTAAAACCCACCAAGAATTTATACTTAATGTCAGAAGTTTGGAAATTTGTATTTAAGTAAATAATAATGCTTTGTTTAAAATAAAAATTTTAGTCTGGTTTGGTTGAAATGTATACTTTGTCACTAATATGTTTTCAAGCCTAATCATGATGCATGTCTTCAAGAAAATGCTGAAAAAGTATGTAAATAAAGTCACACAAACTCGGTGAGTGAATGAAAATATCGATTTAATGACTGCAACTCTCTGTTTCATTCACTTGTTCTACATTGAGTAAAACTATTCAAAGCACTGAGTGAGTTAAAACATTCAATAACATCCAAAACCAACAGAGACTTGTTTCAGTCAGTTGTCCTACTTCAAATGAAACCATTCAAACCTGGTGAGTGACTGAAAACATTCATTTGACCACAGATTATTTTCAGTTATTTCATTCGACTGAAAATACTGACTGAACTAGAAAACAATCAACTGACCAATCACTGCTGTGTACCAAGTTAAAACTATGTGGTGTACTTAGGTCAAGTCTAAACCTCTGACTTTGAAGTATGTTACTGGTGTCATTAATCTGGTATATCTCATTGACTAGATCAGAGCTTCAGTTTATCACTGTTACAGTGTCAGATTGCCTGTTCATGAACCATCAATTTCAATAGTGAATACTAGTCGACTACTTGCTTGTCAGTTTTTTATAAAACATAATACAATTTTTACATCCAAATCTACAAATCACCTCTCTTTGTGGGAGAGAGTACTTTGTGCACCATTGTCACTTCCACCTGTTACTCCAGTCATGTATGTTCTATGGGAAAAATATATTGTTGATAAGCCTCCATGTGGACCCTAATCTCTGTAATTTTATTTTTGTGGTTGTTTCACAAGATATACATAGGGAGAATGAACTTTGACTGAAGCCTGTACAGTGATTCAGAATCTCTCTTGCAGTGTCTGCCACTGGAGTTTCCTGCATACTAAATGTGCCCGTAACAAAGAGCGCTGCTCTACGCTAGATTTTCTCTATGTCTTCTATTAACTCTGGCTGGTACATATCCCACATGGTGATCTATACTCTAGTATTCACCTATATCAATTATGTGTCAAGGTTATGAAAGAACTTGTAATTATCTAAATAAAAGCTTGCAGGTGGTTTTTGAAATTGCCCTTTCACTTCTCAGCCATAAAAAAGACTTTATTTGCAAATTAATTACCTGAAAGATAATATAATACTGTAGCAATAAACTGAATTTTGATGCAGTAAAAGATTTTGTTTCATTTAATCAAAAATCATTCTACTTATACTACCAAGTCAAAATATAAAATACCAAAATAACCTTTATTATTGGCATCCCTCAGGACATAGATTTTTCCATCCCCATTAGCCTCATAAGAGCACATATGTTAACATTATTCATTTCTAGTACACTAACCTGTTGTAGCATAGGAAGAGGAGAGTATATGGGATGATAGTTCCTTGTTGTTGAGACTAACTTCTGAATCTATATTCCCTTCTTAAAATCATTACATCTACCTTTGTCAGTTGTCTTGATGGCTGTGTATATATCTACATACATACTCCTCAGTCCCCCCAAAGTGCATGGCAGAGGGTAATCAGTACCACCACTAGTTACTTGCTTTTCTTATCCACTCGCATATAGAATGAAGGAAAAATGAATACTTGCATGCATCCGCATCAGCCCTATTTTCTCTGATCTTATCTTATTGGTCTTTATACAAAATTTAAGTTGGTGGCTGTACAATAGTTCTGCAGTCTGCCTCAAATGCTGGCCCTCTAAAGTTCGTCAGTGATGTTTCTTGAAAAGAATGTTGCCTTCCATCCAGTGATTTCCATTTGACGTCCCAAAGCATTTCAGTAATGTACCAGTTACAAATCTTGCCACCTGCCTTTGAACTCCCTCTATGTCCTCCTTTAAACCAATCCTGTGGGAATCCCACCCACTTGACCAATACTCAAGACAGGGCGTACAAGCGTTAAATCAGCAGCCTTTTCAGTAGATACAGGGATAACAGTCTGGATGATTGACTGAGCTGGCCTTTTAGCATCAGCTAACAATGGCTTTGTCATGTGGTTACTGCAAATTGCTGAAAGCAAGGGGAAACTACAGTCATTAATTTTCCAAAGGACATGCAGCTCTAGTCTATGGATATATGATGATGGAATCTTCTTGGGTAAAGTATTCCAGAGGTAAAATAGTCCTCCATTCGGATCCTGTGCATGGACTACTCAGGAGGATGTCGTCATCAAGAAAAACAAAATGGGCATTATACAGATTAGAGTGTGGAATGTTCTGTCCCTTAATCAGGTATCTAAGTTAGAAAATTTGAAAAGAGAAAGGGGTAGGTTAAATTTAGATATGGTGGGAATTACTGAATTTCTGTGGCAGGATGAACAGGATTTTTGGTGAGGTTATAAATACCTAAGGCACTACATTGTGTCAAAAATGTCAAAATTTAAAATTTTGTGTAAACTTACTAAAATTACTCCTGTTGATCATGTAACTCTTTTCCAAAGGTTTTGTTTAATGAAACAAAGTGAACAAGAGTTAAAAGCCTTTCTGAAATTTGAACTTGCTACTTATGCTATGTCCGTATTCTCAGACAAAAGCATGTGAAAAGGAAACAAAATCTTCATTCTACAATGGCTTCGTTCCAGTGAAAGATGTGAAGACAGTTGCACCGAGTAAATTTTTTGTCATTGATGGAGGGTACATCATACATGAAGTGATTTGGCCTTGGAACGTTTGCTTCAGATCAATAGCCCAAAGTTATGTTTCTTACCTGAAACATTATTTTGAATCTCAATTTGCTATTGTATTTGGAGGGTACCCATGTGAGGTAGAGAAATGTACCACAAAGAGAGCTGAGAGGATTCGTAGTTCTAGAAAACATTCTTTGGTTGACATTGTGGTTGAAGCAGAGATGCTGAACCTAGTGCCTCGGGCCAAGTTCTTGTACAATGAACAAAACAAGATTCACTTGATCACACTTCTTAAAAAGGAATTTCGGGAGTGTAGCATTGAGGTGCACCAGGCACAAGAAGATGCTGACATTATGATTGTACATCTACTATTTCAAGAACTAAATATTTTGGAAGTATTGTCATTGTGGGAGAAGATGTTCACCTGATTGTGCTCATGACCGTTTTAAGACAAGGCATCAAAAACTGTTATTTGTTTATTTAAGCCTAGAAGAGAAAGTGCAGAAGCCAAATGGTTTTCCACTGCATTGTACAAGTTGGACAGTGAGTATATTCTGTTCACTCCAGGAAAAATTAAGTGCTAATAATAATAATAATAATAATAATAATAATTTTGTGTGGCTCATTCGCCAAAACCTTTGATACAGTTGACCACATTATTTTGTTAAATAAACTGGAGGCAATAGGTGTAAGAGGGGTAGCAAATATGTGGTTTCACTCGTCTCTCCAAAACAGAGTGCAACAGGTGGAGATCACTAAAATTAACTGAAATCACATCACAAAACACCTTTCTGAGCCAGAATATATCGATATAGGTGTCCTCCAAGGAAGAGTCATAGGACCTATACTGTTTTTAATATATATCAATGATCTTCCTCAGAGCCTGAAACATGGCAAATCAGTACTGTTTGCCGATGACAGTAATATATTAATCACAGATAATTCACAAATAAAACTCAATCAGAAATCTGAGGATACACTTGTGCATGTAAGTAGGTGGGTAGAAAATAACAAATTAACCCCCAATGTAAAAAAAAAAAAAAATTAAAAAAAAAAATTCTGGGAATGCACATTGATTCGCAGTTAAAGTGGACCAAACACATTACTGTTCTCGGGAAGAAAATAGCCTCAGCTTGCTATGCACTCAGAATAATAAATTCAGTGTGTAGCAGCTCATGTACTAGGACAGCATATTTTGCAAATATACATTCATTAATTAGTTAATTATCTTCTGGGAAACAAACGAACAAAATAGGCAGGCAATATTCAAGCTACAGAAAAGGGCTGTACGGATCATCACAAACAGTAGCTCGAGGGCACACTGTACAGAATTATTCAAATATATGGGAATACTAACTGTTCCATGCGAATACATGCTACAGTCAGCCATCTACATAAAGGAAAATGTCAACCAATACCGACCAAACAACTCCATACATGAACATGAAACCAGATCCAGCCACCACCTACAACTCAATAGAAAAAACACAACAAAAATCCAAAATAGTATATTATATAATGGAATAAAACTATATAACAGACTTCACCAGGATATAAAAAATAAAGATAAAATACAGGACTTCATAAATTCCCTAAAAAAATATCTATTACAGAAATGCTACTATACCGTCCAGGACTACCTAAATTAAGATGCAAATGTATGTTCATCAATTATCATCAACAGTGACATATGAGCATGTAAATTTACTAAATATAATATTTTATTTGTCTTTAAGTGTAGATGATATACTTAAGATTTTATGTTTGTATTGTATACAAATATGATGACAACATCCATACAATTTTTATTGTATACGGATGGATTAATAAATAAAAATAATAAAGTCTTTCAATTGGACGCCACTTGGGCAACTTGCATGTTGCAACATTGTTAAGAAAAACGAACACCTAAACTCAGCACTTTGCACGTTCAATAAACCACATGCTACCCATGAAAAAATAATAACAGCAGGAGAAGGGGTTACTATCACATTGTATAGTAGAGCTGACAGCATATCCCACACACTAGACCATTTGTGGTACGAAGTATTTGCCAAGTCTGCCACAAAAAGCTAATTGAATCTTGCAAGGTTGCCACTACAATAGAAGCTGTGCAACATCATTTGTTACAGACTTACCAGGAAGTCCAAAGTTGAATGGGAAACTGTAAACCCCTGAGAAATGGGCCTGGAATCACAGTGACAACAGTCCGGTACCCTTTAGAATGATCTAAGCTCTAGCACCTGAAGCACTCTTCACATTGTTTCATGCTCATGCAAGGTGAGCTGTGGCAGAATGAGTTCCTGCAGAAAAAGTGTGTTTAAAATGTTCTTAAATCTGCAAGAAATGTAATGGGGTCAACTGTGAAAATGTGCCGCAATTTTTATATAAAGACAGTGAAGAAGATGTTATGGAGGTTGTTGAGGAAACTGAAGATGAAACCAAAGTACTTGATGAGGTTGACTCACTCTTTAAAGAAGAGGTCAGCCTGGGACCAACCTATGTACATATCGTGAATCTGCAACTCAAGGTATTTCTGGTGACACCGGGGAACCTGGCACATCAAAACGTTGGGAGTGGTGCTCATATCCCTCTCAAGTGCACTAAAGTTGAAGGACAATTTTATGAGTATTACACACCCAGAAGCACAGATATTTGTTAGTAATTCATTATGCATTTTAATTGTAATAAGGCTACTTATTTTTAATGTTGACTACGTGCTTTCTTAATATACAAGAAAATTAGCTACCTGCATAGGTTTGTGTTGCAGCTAATAATAGTTCAGTTTCCTGTCCCACTTTATGTGTGTGTGTGTGTGTGTGTGTGTGTGTGTGTGTGTGTGTGTGTGGGCGTGTGCATGCACATGTGCTCGTGCAGGCTTATATCTCTTAATTATGTATTTTTATATTTATATTTCACAAATACCAGGACTGAGGTGGCCAACAGTAAACTTTGGCTAGTGATGTATGAATCACAATAGGTGGGTGCCCAGAAATCAATCACCATGTTGCATACAGAAAAATTGAGTACCTGAAAATGAGACAGTAAATTCCAACATATAACATGATATACAATATACCTATATTACACAAACAGAAACTGAAATAACAGTGTTCAAAAATTAGGTATTTTGCCATTTTGCACAAAATTTGAAAAATTGACTTTTTAACGCACTGTAATGCCTTAGGTATTGGGAGTAGAAAAAAATTGTAAGAATCAAATTTGTTGAGAATTTTGTGCTCTTTAAAAAAGAACAGAGATGTAAAAGTAGTAGGAGCACAAAAAATGAAGATATTTTGAAAAAACTGAAAAAGTCCGAAATTTCCAAAGCTTTTTAATAGCAGAAAGTTTTCCCAAGAGAAATTTTGTTGGCAAAACTTGGTTTTCTAATCTTTCCAAACATATGAATGAGTTAGAAAAGAAAAAAAAAATCTTCTACCCAATCTTTTGTGAGGTATAGTTACTGTTTGACTGGTCTATGTAAGGCATATCCAGATATTGACTCTGACCCTAACCTATTGGTTATGAACAATAGATTAAAACTTCAGAGACTGCAAAAAAAAGTGGAAAATTAAGGAGATGGAATCTGGACAAATTAGAAGGTACCAGAGGTGGTTGAGAGTTTCAGGGTGAGTATTACGCAAGGATTGACTGAAACAGGAGAAAGTAAAACAGTAAAAGAAGAATGATTAACTCTGAGAGATAGAGTAGTGAAGGCCGCAGAGTATCATGTAGGCAGAAGGATAAGACCTCCTACAAGTTCATGGATAACACAGGAGATACTGAACATAATTTAAAAAAGGAGAAAATTAAAAATGGAGCAATTGAAGCAGGTGAAAGGGAGTACAGACGTCTGAAAATAGAAGTTGAAAGGAAGTGCAGACTGGCTAAGCAGGAGTGACAAATGGAGAAATTTAAGACCTCAGAAGAATGTATAGCTAGGGTAAGGAAATATACAGCTTACAGGAAAATAAGAGGGACATTTGAAGACAAGAAAAGCAGTGGTATGAATATCAAGAACTCAGATGGAAAACAGTACTAAGCAAAGAAGGGAAGGCTGAAAGTTGGAAGGAATACAAAGAAATAAACTTGAAGCTAGTATTCTAGAAATGGAAGACAAATGTAGAGGAAGATAAGATAGGAGATACGATACTTCAAGACAAATTCGACAGAGCACTAAAAGGTTTTAGTAGAAACAAGGCCTGTGGAGTAGGTGATATTTTTAACTGCTGATACTATTAGGAGAGCCGGTCTCAAAGATATTGTTCCACCTGGTATGCTAGATGTAAGTGACAGGAGAAATACCATACAACATTAAGAAGAATAAAGTAATTTGAATTCCTAAGAAAGCAAGTGCAGTCAAATGTGAAAATTACTGAACTATCACTTCTGTAAGTCATGGTTGCAAAATACTGACACAAATTATTTCCAGACGAATGGAAAAACTGGTGGGTTCAAACCTTGGGGAAAGTCAGTTTGGATTTACGAGAAATGTAGAAACATGCAAGGCAATACTCATGTTATGACTTATCTTAGAAGACAGGTTAAGGAAATGGAAAACTACATTGGGGATTTGTGGATCTGAACAAAGGTTTTGACAATGTTGACTGGAATACTCTCTTCCAAATTCTAAAGGTAGGAGGGGTAAAATATAATGAGAGAAGAGTTATATTCAACTTGTATAAAAACCAGACAGTAGTCATTAGAGTCGAAGGGTGTGGCATTATGAACTATGCAGTTGATGCCACACAAGAAAGGTCTTTTTTGAGACTCCATAAGATCAAATTTCAGAATATTTAATAGTAATAATAATGATAAAGTTAGCCTTCAAAAGTGGAATCCATTTATTGTAAATTAAATTAGTTATAAATTGGAAGTTTTGCTATGTTATCTACAAAAATTATGATTTTATCAAAAGGACTAAAAATTGTTCTTTAAAAATGTATTTTGTAATTAATTTAATTTTTAATAAATGAATGCAACTTTGAATATCTAACTTCATAATTATTATTACTATTACATATACTTTAATTCGATCTTATGGAGCCTCAAGGAAAACCTTAAGTTAGTAAGACATTCAGTATTTTTTGTGTGGCATCAACTTCATGGTTTGTAATGCCATAAGGGCATGAAAAGATCACATTGTTTGGGAAACGAGTAAGACATGGTTGTAGCCTTTCCCCAATTTTGTTCACTCTGTACATTTAGCAAGCTGTGAAGGCATGCAAGGAGAATTTTGAAGAAAGTAAAGTTTAGGGAGAAGAAATAAAAACTTCACAGTTTGCTGATGACGTAGTAATTTTGTCCCTTTGCTCACACGACATATTGTGAGCCATGGATGAAGGGCAACAGCTAGATTGTGTTTTTCTCAATTTCAAAAAGGCATTGGATGTAGTGCCACACAAATTTGTTCTTGGATCTGCATATGATGCAGTGCGGGCCAGAGTAAAGCGTCTGTAGTGGGGGGTGCACAGTGTTGTCATCTAACATTGCAAACTTGCAGTCCTCCAGTGCTTTGTGTACAAACACACATGGTTTACAATGGGCACACAGTGGGGGTACCCACGTGCACTATATGGTTTGTGCATGCTTTCGACAAGCATTGGCAAATTAGTTTGTGAGGGGTGGTCATTGTCAGTGATGAAATCTGTAGGAATTACAAATGTTTTGCCTTAAAGAACCTCAGCCAGGGAGACACATAGATCTTTGTTGTGTGCAGGGTGGATGCCAAGAAGAATCCACAGAAGGGCCTCGATCCAATTACCAACCGTGGCACTTGAGGGCTGTTTTGAGGTTTTAATGCCATCTTTCGACAAGTCCATTGTTCTGTGAATGGTAGGCTGTTGAACGGAATCTACTGCTGCCACATAGATCACACAAGTTATTGAAAAGTGCAACTCAAACTGATAAGTAGTAAGTGATGACGGACAGCCGTACCATGATAGCCATGCGTCAATGAAAGTACGTGCGACTGTTGCCGCAGAAATGTCTTTGAGAGGGACAGCTTTGACCCGTCGAGTAGTACAGTCGATCATTGGTAGTATATAACACAACCCATGTGAAATTGAAAGGGGACCAATGAAATCCAAATGAATATGTTTAAATTGGCCTGTGGGGGTTTCGAAACTGCCTAGTGGGGATTTTGTGTGTCTGTCAACTTTACTGCTTTGGAACGATAAGCATGCCCGAGTCTACAACTGGCAGTCGCGTCGCATATTCAGCCAAACGAATCATTCGGAAGTCAACTTTAAGGTCAGCTTAATCGCAGGGTGGGAATGGCCGTGAAGAGATTGGAAAATGTCTGTGCGCATCACCGAAGGAACCAGGAGCTGCGCCACGCTGGTGGAAATGTCACAAAAGACTGGGATGCCAGAGCCAGGTAGGTTCAATATGCAGTGATGTGTCTTGTATTTCATCGTCCATCTACTGAAGGTGTGCAAGTCTGTCAAAATCCATGGGTGCTGATATAGCGCCGATGCACTACATATAATCTGATATGGCATTGTCTGCACTGCGGACGAATCTTACATTGGTTGTAAACTGTGAAATGAAGTATAAATGCTGCAAGAGCTGGGGATGGGAGGGTCACCCAATTGATTACTTGTAGTGTTGGCAGGTGGCCGGTGATTTGATGGCATTGTAAATAGTATTCCCTGTCAAACGTGGACCATTTACATTGAGAGGGCATTAATTTTCTGGAGAAGAAATGTAATGGCTCAGAATGGTTGCCAACATGTTGTTGTAGGACGGCACCCACTGAAGAGTCACTAGCATCCATGGTAACTGAAATTTTAGCATCTAGAATGGGATGTGCCAACGTGACTGCATGAGAGAATGCTGTCTTTAGTGGTTGAATGCGGCAGTCATATTGTCCACACATGGGACCTTGTGCTCGCTTGATGTGTTGTTGGCTGCTAGTGCAATGATTAACGGTGCTTGTAGTGAAGCTGCATGAGTAATGTGGTGCCTGAAAAAATTAATAATTCCCAGGAATAGGTGCATCTCTTTATATGTCTCTGGTAGTGGAAGTTGTAATATGAGTTAAACACAATCTGAGATCGGTGTTGTGGCTTTCTCTGAAACTTTGTGTCCAAGAAAACTGACGTTTCTTTGCACAGATGAAACTTTTCTTCATTAATGCAGATACCATTGTGTTGCAGTGCCTTAAGTATGCGTACCAGATGGTTCTTATGCTCTTGCTGGGAGATCAAAAGGTAGGCATAGCAAAAAGAGAAGCGGAAGAGGACGGAATCAATGAATCACTGCCATGTCTGTGCTGCATTCTTTAGGCCAAAAGGCATGAATCAGTATGCAAAAAGTCTGAAAGGAGTAATGATAGTTGTGTTTTGTATGTCGTCCGGTGCCTTCGGAATCTGATGGTGTGCCTTGTGACAGTCAACCACTGAGAGAACTTTTGTGCCATGAAGCTGCTGTGCAAAATATAAAATGTGGGGTGTCAGGTATTGCCAATTATTGTTCTGGCGTTAAGCTTGCAATAGTCCTCACACAGTCGGTAAATGCTGTCGTTTCTTTTTTGCCAAATGAATGGGGGCCAACCAGTCGGAAGGGCGCAATATCCCACTGTCTAAAAGTTCTCGCACTATCCGTTTTGTGGCGTGCACTTTATGTACCGATAAGTCTCTTGCCTTATGGTGCACCAGGGGACCATCGGTCATATTAAGTCTATGGAGAGTACCGTTTGTCACACTCGCTACTAGCGGTTGCACTGCAGCAAGCGAATCACTAACCTTGTGGCATCAGGAGCATCGGTGGCAGAGGCGGGTGGTGAGATGGTATACTGTGAGGCTGATGCATGTGTAGATGCCCTTGCGCGATAGCTCGCCAGCGTGCAGGAGAAGATGTCGAATTGGCAGCGCTTGACATCATTGTCACATCGTAAAATGTTGCACTCAGTGTAGATGCGAGCAATGTCCATAACAAAAGTAGCTAGTTTCGAGGAGAGGTAAGCGCAGTTGATAAAAGATTATCATGTACACTATACTGTGACTTTGCAGGTGCAAACTGTCCGTGGAAACATCGTTGAGAAGGGGCGTGATGAATGGCTGCTGTTTGAAGTTCCAACGAAAATACATAATGCTTCAGGAAGTTAATTCCAAGCACATGTGTGTCAATCTCGGCAATGCAGAAAGTTCAAGAAAATATAGCTTCCTGTAGGTGGAGTTCAGTAGTGACATAAACTTGTACGGGTGAGTTGCTGATAGCTCGCAACGGTCCTGGGCTGGGTTTGATGTTTGGTGGTGTGAGGTTGTGAAGAATGATGCTGGCCTGAATGCTGGTGTCCACCAGGGAACAGGTTTGTGAGGACACATCAGAAATGTAGAGCCCACCAGAGGTAGTGTCCAGACGGGACAAAGGCAGCTTGAGAGAAGTTGCCCGGGGGCAGTGGCGTTTAATCCCCGCACTGAGAGTTTGACGCTGCTGCGCATGGTGGCCTGCAGTTGTGTGCTTTGTCACCATGCATTACGTGGGGGGAGGTACCTATCCCACCAGCACTGGGAGTAGTCTCATGTGTGACAGATGGCATGCCAGGGCGTGAAGGCAGGGCTGGCCGAAGGTGGCGACAATAATGGCCTGTTGCCGACAGATTGTTTCACTGTCTGTTGAATGGTGCACCACTTGGAATGTTTGATTGCTGGAGGCAGAAGAGGCTGTGTGGTTGTTGAACTCCATGCACCAGTGAATCAGAAATCAACTGGTGGTGGCGCATCACTTGGTATGTCCTGTCAGCATATGCCAGACAAAAGTCGAGTGGCTGTGTCCATAGTGCTCAGAGTTGGATTTGTAGCTCGGCTGGCAATTTGAGTAACCAGATAGCCCACAGCACTAGGTCGTGTAGGAAGGAGTGATCCACTCGAGACTGCAGACAAGGCCAGAGGTGGACTCGCCGATGTATACCTCCTCTATATTGTGAGTCAGTGCCTCGGCCGGAAAGCATGACTAGCGTCTTCTGACTAGCGTCGTAGAAGAATCTCATTCACATTGCAGACCTTTGGTGTGGGTGGAGACGACAGGATGATATCACTAGCCAAGTCCATCTGGTCGTGGAAATGTAATAGCCTGTCAACCCAAAGTTTGGTACAGATTCATAGATGACATATTCATAATCTGGACTCACAGTGAAGAAGAACTCCAGAATTTCCTCTCCAACCTCAACTCCTTTGGTCCCATCAAATCCACATGGTCCTATTCCAAATCCCATGCCACTTTCCTCGATGTCGACCTCCATCTGTCCAATGGCCAACTTCACACATCCGTCCACATCAAACCAACAAACAAACAACAGTATCTCCATTATGACAGCTGCCATCCATTCCACATCAAATGTTCCCTTCCCTACAGCTTAGGTCTTCATGGCAAAAGAGTCTGCTCCAGTCCCGAATCCCTGAACCAGTACACCAATAACCTAATAACAGCTTTCACATCCTGCTGCTATCCTCCTGAGCTGGTTCAGAAGCAAATTACCAGAGCCACCTTCTCATCCCCCCAAATCCAGAACCTTCCACCGAAGAACCCCAGAAGCGCCCCTCTTGTCACTGGATACTTTCCGGGACTGGAGCGGACTCTGAATGTGGCTCTCCAGCAAGGATACGACTTCCTTAAATCCTGCCCCAAAATGAGATCCATCCTAAATGACATCCTTCCCACTTCACCAAGAATGTCTTTCTGCTGCCCACCTAACGTTCATAACCTCCTATTCTATCCCTATGAAATCCCCAAACCACCTTCCCTACCCTCTGGCTCCTACCCATGCAACCGCCCCCATTGTAAAAGCTGCCCTATGCACCCTTCCACCACCACTTACTCCAGTCCAGTAACCCGGAAGGTGTACACGATCAAGGGCAGAGCCACTTGCGATAGCACCCACGTGATTTACCAACTGACATGCCTGCACTGTGAATCGTTCTATATGGGAATGACGAGCAACAAACTGTCCATTCGCATGAACGGTCACAGGCAGACAGTGTTTGTCGATAATGAAGATCACCCTGTGGCTAAACATGCCTTGGTGCACGGCCAGCACATCTTGGCGCAGTGTTACACCATCCGGGTTATCTGGATACTTCCCACCGACACCAACCTTTCAGAACACCGAAGATGGGAACTTTCCCTTCAGCTTATTCTCTCCCCCTGTTGCCCACCTGGTCTCAATCTCCGCTAAATTCAAATTCCCCCCCCCCCCCCACCATCTTTAGCATCTTTGCCTCGGTTCTGTGGACAGAGCCTCTGCCTCAAGTGGTATCTCTGTCCAACTTCTTAGCTTTTTACAAATGTCTGTCTAGGAGTGTTTGTGTTTGGATATGTATGAGTGTGTGTGTATTTGTTTACCTTCCTTTTTTCCCCTAAGGTAAGTCCTTCCACTCCTGGGATTGGAATGACTCCTTTTCCATAACCTTAAAACCTGTATCCTTCCCTTTCTCCTCTCCTTCCTTCCTCTTTTCCTGAAGAAGCGACCAACGGTTGCGAAAGCTTGTATGTGTGTGATTTTATTTGTGTCTGTCGACAAGCCTGTCCTTTGGGTAAGTCATCCGTTTTCTATTTTTTATAAATAGATAAATAAATTTATCCCACCAGGAAAGTTTCCTTCTATAATTTATATAGATGAAGTTTACTTACCAGGCGAAGGAGCACAGGTAGTGATAGTAACATAAAAAACACAGACACACACACACACATAAAAGCAAGCTTTCGCAACCTAGTTGCTTCTTCAGGCAGAAGGAAAGGAGAGGGAAAAGGAAATGATGAGGATTTTAAGCGAGTGGGTAAGGAGACATTCCAATCCTGGGAGAGGAAAGACTTACCTTCGGGGAAAAAAGTAAGGTAAACAAATACACACACACACACAGAAAAATTCCTAGCAGGAAAAATTATATATAAAAAATAGACAAAGATTATTACTCACCAGGGAAGGAGCACAGGTGTGACAGCATCACAAATAAATAAATGAATACACACACACACACACAAACGCAAACTTTCGCAACCGAGTTGCTTCTTCAGGCAGAAGGGAAGGAGAGGGAAAAGGAAATGATGAGTGTTTTAAGGAAGGGGGTAAGGAGCCATTCCAATCCCGGGAGAGGAAAGACTTACCTTGGGGGAAGAAAAGGAAGGTAAACAAATACACACACACCCATACATTTACACAGACGCAAACACACCTAGGCAGACATACTATAGCTTGTGTCTTCTCCATCGACTGTTTAGTGAGAAAGCACCCCAGTACCACACATCAGAATTTAAACATCTTTTGAGCCACCATAATAGTGTCATGTTGAACACTGCAAGTGGGTCAGAATTCAAAGGCTGGCTCATTAATAGAGCACAACACATCACTTTTAGAACAGGTTTATTTTTACACAAGCATACACTCAGAGCAGATTGCCTCCTCGTTGGAGTGCTCCACTATTTATACAAAGAAAGAATTTTCTGGAACTTACAAAGTTCATGAAAAACACCACAGCTGCAGCACTGCTGTCAGCGTTCTGTGCATGCACACTAGGTAACTACATCTGTTGTCTACACACTGAAGCCATTACAGTCTGATTCTTCCTTGTTTACATTGTGAACTGAGTGTTTAAGTTGCCTCCAAAAATTGTGAATCCCACAGACTATGAAGTACCGACTGTTATAAGATTTCTTAGTGCTAAAGGCCTAAAAGCTATTGATATTCATCGTGAGATCTGTGCAGTTCACGGAGAATACATTATGAGTGATGGTAGGATAAGAAAGTGGCTGAGAGCATTTAAAGATGGCCACACAAATGTGCACGATGAACAACGGTGTGGGCAGCCTTCAGTCGTTAATGAAAGTTTGGTGCAGGAAGTGGACGATAAGGTGAGAAAAAAAGACACTTTGATTTCCTCTTTGCAGGATGACTTTCCTGAAGTTTTTCATAGTGTTTTTTATGGCATTGTTACTGAGCACTTAAATTACCAAAAATTGTGTGCACATCGGGTACCGAAAATGTTGACAGATGTGCACAAAATCAAATGTTTAGGCAGTGCATTGACTTTCCATGAGTGGTACCTCAATGATGGTGATGATTTCTTAAGTCAAATTGTTAGAGGCGATTAAACATGGGTGGCCTATGTCACACCAGAATCAAAGCAACAGTCCGTGGGATGGCAGCATTCAGATTCACCCAGAAAAGTGAAGTTTAATCAAACAATTTCTGCCTGGAAAATCACATGCACAGTTTTTTTAGGACAGAAAAGTAGTATTGCTTTTGTAATTTCTGCTCCATAATGAGACAATCAATGTAGCAGCTTACTGTAAGTCATTGCACAATCTGTGCCATTCAATTCAGAACAAAAGACGTGGTAAGGTGAGCAAGGGCATCATTTTGCTGCAAGACTATGCCTGTCTGCATGTGGCTAATCAGACTACAGATCTCATCACATCTTTTCCGTGGAAAACTAAATCATCCTCCATACAGCGATGATCTGGTGCCGAGTGACTACCATCTGTTCCTGCACTTTGCACTTGAAGAAACACCTGGACAGTCAGTGTCTTCAAGACAATTCCAAAGTCAAAACAGTTGTGATGCCGTGGTTAACAAGTGAGGCAGCAGACTTCTGTGAGGAGGGTATTCAAAAAGTGGTACAACATTATGACAAGTGCCTCAATATTGATGGAAATTATGTAGAAAAGTAGATTAAGCTACAGGCTTTCATGTCAAAATAATGTTAATGAGATATCTTAGCACTTCAAATAAATAAACTTTTTTCTGCCAGTGGTGGGATTTGAACCAGGGACCTGGAACAGTGATCTGCAATGCTAACCACTGCACCGTGCATTCCATGCAAAAACGCAAGGCAGTTTTAAGGAAAGATTCCACTTATCTCTTACCATAGTGTGCCCATTTGCAAACTCCTTCAAACTTTTGAAAACTCCTTCACTGTCACTACTGTTCTCCACTGGAATAAGCTACCTTGCTCTCTTTGCACCATTCAGTCTTTTGGTGTGTTTCAGAAAACATAGAAACATCTCCTTCTGTCATCCTCTTAAAAATTTCACCAAAACTTGTGTATACAGTCAACTTCCTCTCTGTATAATAATAAAACCAATGCTCTTGTCTTCATTATTTCTCTTCCTCCTCTGTCTTGCACCGTAAACCACACCACCTGCTCTTCTGTTATGTCTTCTTATTTGTATACTATTACAATGTCTTTGCTCTCCCTCTTCCACCCGTTCCTCCATGTCCACTGCTGTTAGCAGCCATAATTAAAACTATGCTATTTTGTTTACCTGACATGTTTGTTTGTTGTTTATCCAATACTAATATAAACTGTGTGTATGTCTTTTTGTTACGTGTATTGTTTGAAACTTTTTATTTTTCTAGATTTAGTATAAATATTGTACTATTTGAATGTAAAATACGTATATAGAATGATTGGTTAGATGGAGGAAAGTGCTTAACACTTTGGCGACCAAGCCCGAGCATAGGTCGGGCTAGAGAACTGCTTCAAAACGACCGCACCCGAGTATATGTCAGGCAGCTGTTGTGTGCCACTCCCAGCCTATTAGCCGTCCGAAAGCAGGCCGTCTACTGTGGTAGTGTTGTGTAGGACAGCTACCTATACGTCCCTTGACTGCTGCTGTCCTCTGTGTTCTGGTTTTAGAACTACTTCAAAAGAAATGGCAAGACACGCATAGCAGCCTCTGTGGCATGCTGTGCCATTGTACTTTTATGTAGCCATGAAACTGAATGTTCATGTTACTGTTTGCCATTTCTTGTCTATTGTTCTGGCAAATATGTCACATTTTCTGAGTGAGAAAGAAATTTTATAAGATAATTACCTGCGAATTTACACACACACACACACACACACACACACACACACACACACCAATTTTGTCATCAACCGATATAATTAAAATAAACATTAAAATTAAACCTTAGAGATTGTTCTTTCATAATATGTTTTCTGTTTCAAGATATGTTGAATAGGAATGTAGCAGTGACATTTCAAAGAAAGGTAAAAAAGGCCGGTCCACTGGACCCATAGTGTACCTCAGCAGCCGATCTTCAAAGTGTTAAGGGCCATCATCTTGCTGGGTTAGATAAATCAGTAAATGAGTAAATAAATTTTAGACTGACCATGTTTCTTCAGTATAGTATTGAGATGATTTAAATCACAATACCTTTTCTTATTCCAAACAGTGTTCTGTGTACCAAATAACAGACAGGTTGAATAATAAAATGTGTTCAGCACATCAGACTTGTAAAGCCAAACTCATAAAACTCCGTATGAAAATCCATCTTAAATTCCTTTCCAGTAAACCACAATTTGACTTTCTACCCACTGATACTGTTAAGGTAGGACATAGTTTGCCATTACCAATTATTTTTATTGTCTCTGTTAGAAGAGTAATGAAAAAGGAATTATAATAGTTTTTGCACAATGTTTTCACTATCCATTTCAAAATTACCACTATCTTCAGATATGCAAGAAACACAAGATGTAATCAACATAGCAGTCAGCTGTTTTATTTATTTGTTGTGGTTCCTGCCCCTGTAACTGATCCCACTGCAAAAACCTGTCCTATGCATCCACCCACAGCCACATACTTCAGTCCCACTGTAGAAAAAACCTACCCCATTCAAGGCAGGACCACATCTGAAACAATGCATGTCATGTACCAACTAACATGTGTCTATTGCACAGCCTTTTATGTTCGCATGAGCACCAACAAATTGTCTGAATGCATGAATGGCCACAGACAGATTGCTCACATGGGGGAGACCTAATATCCTGTGGCAGGATATCCAATATCCTCCAACATGACTCCAGTGAACTTAGCACATATTAGGCCACATGTGCCAATTAGATGCTACCATCTAACACCGGTCCCTCAGAATTAAGGAGATGGGAACTTGCCTTCTAGCATATACCTCCCCCCCCCCCCCCCACACCCTCCGTCCTAAATTCACATATTCATTACTCATTTTTCACTCCTTTCCTTGCCTTCCTCTTGTTACATATTTTTATGTGCTTGTGTGTGTGTGTGTGTGTGTGTGTGTGTGTGTTTCTCTATATCTTTCCCTCCTAATTAATTAAAAACCTTTTACCTAACCCCATCCCCCACTCAGCATTATTTGGTTTACTTCTCTTTACTGCTCGATCTATCCTCTTTGGTTATCTATCCTCTTTGGATTGCTGTTGGCATGGCTCAGTACCCTTACATCACCCATCATTACGTCATGACCTAAGTTGTGAATAACCTTCTCCTTCTCTTCCCTGTTCCCTTTTTCTTCCCTTTTCTCATAACTGACGAAGGAACAAAGATCCAAAAGCTTGTGTCCTATTTTTTGTGTGACTGTCGGAATGCAGAACTAAGGTAAGTACTGGCCAGCCAGTCTATCCCTTTTGAGGAAATTTTCTCTCATTACACAAGTTATGCATATTAACTTTCTTATTATTATTATTTTTATTAATATTATTGGCAGTGCCTGCAGTTGTATACATTTTGTGTAATCATAACATTTATAATTTAAGGTGTTTTTACACACTTCAAAGTTTATCTGACTAAAAAATTGTTAACATCCTCACATACTGCCTCTCATTTGGGAGTATTGTAGTGGAATTATTTCAACTGGACAGTGCTCAAGCACACACAATATGTTTCTGTATGAATTCTCTGTGTGGTATTGAAATAAGCCTGTGGCAAGAAGTACAGTTGGGGGATTAGCTTTGATATCAACACTGTCACAGTGTCAGTCAGTATTAAGGATGTTAAATTCATTTAAGACAATTGTGAGCCATCTTACCACAGGAGATGATATACTATGTTTATGGTACCCTTCTCAATTGAGTTAGAAAATGCATCCAGTTCTTTCTAAATTTGACTTAATATTGTAATAGATGAAATTTACAATTTACAAGTAAATAAATGGTGGTTCATGTGCAAAAAAATATCTCAAGCTGCCATAGATGGGAGTTCAGTGAAAGAACACAAATAAGAACTTAATTCTTGAATCCTCCTTCATTTGTGTCTCCTTTTTTTTTTTTTTTTTTTTTTTTTTTTTTTTTTTTGCATAAGTATTTAACAATGATTCCTTTTTCACAATTCTGTTGTATAGACTTAATTTTTAAATGACTAATCCACCATCCCATTATGACCCATTTAGCACATAATCAATACAGTGCAGCACTAATTACTGAAGTATAACTTAATGATGAAAAGTGCTTTGCTCTCTAAGTGATCTCTCTCTCTCTCTCTCTATGTATCAGTCTTCCCCTATCTCAAATTTGTAGAATTACTAATTCAATTTTATTGTACATCAAGTACAATTTATTTATACTTCGTATTCTTGGAGGTGGCTTTATAACACAGTAGTAATACAGGAAGAGAGGATAAAGGCTATTTTTCCAATCATAATTAATACATTTAATTATTCAGACATTCTGTAGCTGTAGCTGTTGTTTACAGTATTTCATCAATATTATTGGCCATGTTATAATCAGTTTTTTTCTCTGAGTATAGTAGTTTACAATAATTGAAACCTATTAGATGCAACATAGGTGGAGTTCTGTGTGTGGTACAGTTTTATTGACCAATAAATAAAATGGTGTTGCTACTATTAATTGTTTTGTAGGGACCAGTACTACATGGATGGCGTAATGCGTGGAGATCCAAGAGCTCGGCATGCAGGTCACCCAGCCTACAGAGGAGCCCCTCCTCCGGGGGGACGAGGTCCTCCACCTCCTCGTGACAAGCGTACACGCTGGTTTGTTGCGCTCTTTGATTATGACCCAACAACAATGTCACCTAATCCTGATGCATGTGAAGAAGAACTGCCATTCTCTGAAGGAGACACAATAAAGGTAGGATTTAGCTTAAAATTTTTGTACTTTGATTTCTCCAGTTAGTTCCTGATGTGTACAATTTAGTGTTCAAAGAAAGCAGGTTATGGGAAAAACCACTTTTTTTTCAATGAATTGCAATAGTAACCTTGATCTTGAAAGACTCTAGAGAAATCCTTATCAACAAAATGGGATTTCTCTTCAACATTAAAAACCAAATACTTTTAACCAGCAATGTTGCTTACACTCAAAACTGGACTGGGAAGATTCTTCTTTATATCTAATTGAAAAGCCATCTGTTTTATGTAATTCCAAGTTATGACAAATAAATTCTTTTCGATATTGATACAGTGATTAACAAACTGTATTTTTAAATTTGCTGCCTACATTGTTTTTGATAGGTAATGTTTATATTCCTGTCTCCATGACAACAGAAAATTAGGAACAGTTATTCTGATACACCTCTATATAAAATTAACGCTCTGTGTTGAAATATTCCATGTTTTCTTTGGCAACTTCTGCATTTGAAATATAATGCAATGATGTCACAATCTGCATATTTTCTTTGAATTTTAACAGGCTCTGTAATACAGAATGTCACTGCATCCTACATACAATCAAAGTTAATTCTATTGAAACTGGATCGATAATACATTTATGTGTACGATGAGACAAACGATTCAGTCAACTGTGCTTTAAACAACTGTTAGTTAGCTGGATTTCTGCCATCAATATCTCATGGATTTGTGAAAATATATTTTCTGTTTAATAAGAAATTATATTTATTGATGACAAGAGCCAAGATCGCTTTTTATTATTTTTAATTTTTTCCTGATCTTAATAAAAAATAAAATTAAAAACAAGCGATCTTGGGTCTTGTCTACAATAAATTGATTAAAATATTGCCTCCCAAACATGACAAACCTTTATGAAGGAATTATATCTTACTATACATCTCAGCCCAGTAAATAGTTTCGTGTAATTCCAATATTTACAATTTTACATGACATTTAAAACATGTCAGAGCATCTTCAAAACAAACAGTTAAATTAGATTTATGAGGCCTAAACACACATGCAGCCCCAGGCCCAGAGCTAGGTCTCAGCAGTCCTACGTGTGTGGCCACATGTTGCTATTTTTGTTGCTGAATATCTTGCAAACATCAACATAAGCGTTTTTTACCCTCCCTTCTTCCTTTCCTTTGTCTTTTCCCACTCAAGAGGGGTCAATGATTCTGGTAAGTCTTATCCATTTCCCTCGATTTCTTATGTCGTACTTTCTAAGTTGTTTCTCCCGTAAATCATCATGTATGTAGTCCCTCTGTCTTCTTCTTGGTCTCCCTCTTCTTCCGTCACTCTCCACTACCATTGCTGCCATATTTCTCCAGCCACATAAGTGTCATCCATTCTCATGACATGTACATACCACTGTAATCTTCTCTCTAGAACCTTCTTTGATAGCTCTGTCACTTTAACACTGCCTCTTATTATTTCACTTCTGATCCTATTGGCTTTGGTGATGCCAAAAATTCTTCTTAACATTTTCATTTCAGCCATATCCATTGCCTTACAATGTGCTTTAGTTGGTGGCCATGATTCTGCTCCATAAATCATTGTAGGTCTTACTACTGACTTATACATCATTCCTTTAGTTTTCAGGTTTATTCTTCTGTCACACAATACACCTGACGTCCTTTAACAGTTCATCCATCCCACCTGAACTCTGTGGGCTATTGCCCTGTCAGAATTGCCACCGCTGGACACTTTTGATCCTAAGTAGTTAAATCTACCAAATTTTTTCAATTCTTTTACATCCAAATGAATTGTCTCTTCTCCTTGCCCTCCAAGGCATATATACTCCATTTTCTTCCTATTGATTTTCATACCACTGTCTTCCAAATTTTTCCTCCAGATCTCCAGTCTCATTTCCAGCTAATTCTTGTGGGTGCATATCTACAGTCCACATCTAACCACATGAAACACCTTAGGAGAAACTATGAGCCACCATCGGAAGCAGTGGTGACGGCTGCAGATCTCTCAAGAAATGGTTTCCGACATGTTGTTGTTGTTGTTGTTGTTTTTAAAGGGGACTAAACAGCTGGGTTATCAGTCTTTCGACATGTATTTGAAGAGTGGCAGAAATGCTGGGACAAGAGCATAACATTATGAAGATGAGTAAAGGTCTGATTTTTAAAAAACAAAATCGCACTGACGTGTTTTACGGTCCACTTTAAATTTGTAGTTTTATAAGCTTTTGCAAACATTTTGGATCAAAATAATAATGTAAATAATAAAAAACTAATTAATAAGAGTGTCTGAAACCCTATTAAGGAACATTTAGGTAGTGGCGTGTTCTGAACCACCGACCTTTAGCGTCATAGTCCAACGCCATGCCCACTACGCTACGGCTATCAATCGAAAGATGAGTCCTTTAATCTCTTACTATTGTTAACTGATGCTAATATGGCATTTGTACATACTAGATTATCATTTATCATACGAAGAACAATGTGTTTTTGTTAATTCTTCAGTGTGCCATGACAACATGTAAGTTACAATAAGGAAATCATCAAATACGCAATGCAAAATGGCGTATGCCAGAGAGAGTTCTGGGCGAGGAATGTCGCGCAACAATTCCGAACAGCTGGTTTTCTTTAATTCAATGGACAGTGTCAAATCTCCATTATTTTTGCAAATATATCTCAAACGATACGAGATATGAAAAAAACATAAGGGAGCTAAGTTGTAGAGAATTTTCTCCTCTACCAATTAGGTTATTCAATTTTTGTGTCAGATGAACAGTTCATTTGCAATTTCAATTTGGTTTTTTGGTGGTATTACTACTGTATTTTTTGTCCGACAAATTTGAAAAAGAGAGGTTCTGGTCTCTGTTGGTCTACAATCATGACTATAAAATTTGGTGCTGATCGGTTGAACGGTTCATCTTAAAAACAGGGAACACCTTACGGACAGACAGACAGACATCCCAAAATCGCCATTATTTTTGCAAATATCTTTGAAATGCTACGAGATATGGGAAAAAAAAAAAAAAAAAAAAAAAAAAAAAAAAAAAAAAAAAAAAAAAAAGGCATAAGAGAGCAAAGTTGTAGAAAATATTTTTCCCCAAAAAATTTGGTTATTCAATTTTTGTGTCAGATGAATAGTTAAGCCGTTATTTTCATTCAAATTTCGAGCTGTCAAAAGACGATCACAAAGGTCCACTTTTAGTGTTACTACCGTAACCTAAAGTGGGCCAAAATAAACTGATCATTGTTTATTGAACATCCCTCGTGAATGGAATATCTAAATTATAGAAGCAATAATGACCTATCATTTCCTGTATGTGGCTGTGTGCTTCTAAGAGATACAATACATGCTGTCGGACAACCGTTTCAACCTATACTGCTCTAAGTTATATCATATGATTCATTAAACTAAGCATTTTATTAAAAATAATTTTGTGACCACTTGTACATCACAAAATTAATGTACTTCTTAATTCCATGCTGAACATCAGTGCATAATGACAGTGTAACCAGCTATGTGCAATACACGCCATCAATTTATTTCACATTGCAATCCAATTTCATATGCACATAACTGTAATAAGCAATTTACTAACAATGTTTTGGTAACTACCCAAACCACATAACATTTGGCTTGTCTTATACAACTTTTCCCTTTATCTCAACATGTGTTCAAAATGTTGACCATGCACTGAAAGGCACATTTGCAATCAAAATTAAAAAAAAAAATGAATAGATGTTATTATGGTGGATGATATGTTAAAGCATGCACCGGAAATTCGACAACACTTATCGTCTGGCGTAGTTGGGACTTCGTTATAGACTGCATCTTTGAAAGCCTCCCAAAGAAAGAAATTGTGGGGAGTCAGATCGAGGTATCTCACAGGCCATTTTGCAACAGAATTTCATCCTACTGAATGTACAAAAAAATTTTCCTGCAGTATTTGCATTGCATTTTGGGACGTGTGAGCTGGTCATCCAACGTGCTGCAGCCACTTTGAAATAACCAGTGTTAACATCTCTAGAAGAACTGACAGAATGTTCATAAGGAATTAGGTGTATGAATGTCCATTCAGCATGCCTGGGATTGAGTATGGTCCCACAATACAATTGCCTATGATGCCACACCATATTTTTATGCTTCATGGCCATTGATATTGTTGGGACCTTGTCGCCTTTTTGTCTTTTACTTGTCGCAGACTCGTTGTCAATAAAAATATTGGTGCAGGATCCTTTGACATCTAAAACAAGGATATACTTAGTATTACAAGATATTTATTGACTGAACTTTAGAACATGTCTGCTTCTTGTCTCTTCTTGCTCCTCATGGTGTCGTCCGTATGATACTAGCTGCACTGTGACCGAGTTACTGCTACGTTCGTAGCCATGTTCTGACTTATTACTGTCCTAGTTCTGTCATTGTAGCTGCCTAGTAACTGTCCGAGTTCTGAATAGTAACTGTCCGAGTTCTCACTAGTAACTGCCGTGAGTCCTGAATAGTAACTGCTGGGCTCTGCAGACGTATGTCGACCTAGATATAGCCACTTGTAGAGGGCGCACATCTTTAGTTACTCCTTCCAGGATGCACGGAGCCTGCTTGTGATTGGCTTTCGGTTGATTGCTGCCTTCTCCACTATCGTTCTCTACGTCTGGTGTGTGGTGCTGACTTTACATAACAACAGATATTGCACCTGATGAATTCAATGTGGATTTTCGATTAATGATGGAAATTCTCCTCAGAGATGATAAATTATTTTTCAAAAGATATAGATTGGCTGGCCAGTACTTACCTTTGTGCTGTATCACCAATAGTGACACAAATGTGTCAAAGGTAAGTACTGGCCAGCCAGTCTATCTCCAATGTGGATTTTCCCCTACATAATAGTGCAAGTTATGCAAATTTACATTACTATAATTAGTTGCTTCAATGGCAAAGATCACACATTGTATAAACATAGTCTCATCTCTCAGCTGCCAAAGGGCAAACCAACAGAATTCTGTACGATATTATAGACCGTGGTCACAGAATAGTGACAGCTGATGGGTGGAATTTGTGTCTATTCAAGATGTGAATGACACTTGGGCTGATTCCACATTATTTGGCAATATGTCTCATATCATTCATTAGCACCGTAGCCAGGACAGCTTCTTTGTGTTCTCTGTTGGTTGTGTCTTCTTTCTTGTTCTCATTTTAAAGTTCGAGCAGTCTGTTCGCATTAGCATCTTGACGCTTCATACAATTGTGGCACATTGGGCATTGCCGATCCAGATAGGTAGTCCTAAACCTCTGTACTGTTTGCACAACATTTCTTTTACATTCTCCACATAAAAGTGGTTTTACAGCTGCCGCCTCATTCTTGTACATGCATGCACGCATGGATGCTGAAGTGGAAATGATCGGCCTGCAGTGTGGACAAGTTGACAGTCAAATTTGTTTCTCTTGGTGCTGTTTGCCCTGCTAATGCCAATTGTAGCTACCATACCCTCAAATTCTAGGACATTCCTCATATATTTTTATGACAGGTTTCAATATTAACATTAACAAATGCTATATCACTATAATTACATTTTAGAGGGCATGGCCATTCCCATGAAGCTATCTATCCTGATATTATTCACAATCTAACCTGGACTTTACATGTTGACTATTAGAAACAGGTTTTGTGTAATTCTAGGTTTATGGTGAAAAGGATGCTGATGGTTTCTACTGGGGTGAATGCAGAGGTAGAAGAGGATTTGTACCACATAATATGGTTGTGGAGGTACAGGATATGCCAAAAGTAAGTGTAATGCTTCCTGTGATTAAAAAAAAAAATTCTTACTATACAGTTTGAGCTTCTACATACTACAGTGTGTGTGTGTGTGTGTGTGTGTGCCCGTGTGTGCAGGCACATGCATGCAAGCACACAAGTGTTAAAAGTCTATGCAGTGCAATTGATTATATCAATCTTTTAATATCTGTTATTGTAATACTACACTTATTACCCGTGCTCTAGCACACACCAATCAGTCATGGGAAGTCCTAACATTGCTACTGAGCATCAGATTCATGTTTTTCTGATGTCTGAATAAACAGCATGGTGCTATATTGTATTGTCTGAAAATAGAAAATAATGAAAGAAAGTTGTATGACCAGCAAATCAGAATATTTAAAATTTTCCAATGCTAAAACTCCATTAGATAACAGGTTCCAATTATTAACTGTCAAAAATTAATATTGTATTTTTAAATGTAGTAACAAAGTTTTGATTCCTTCAGCAATCTCGCAATCATTAATCAGAGTGTCCTAGTGTGTGCTTTTATTGATCCCTGTTGGTTTCAAGCATGCCTCATTTTCAAGCAGTACCAGCATAACAAATGAGCTGGAGAGGGGGGAGGGGCAATGTGTAACTATGATGCTCAATAATTATGATGCACTTTATGCAATTTGTACCTCCAAGAGAGAACACAAGAGAAAAATTAAAGCTCATTAATGATTTTTTTGTTCAGGTTATTACCACTGACAAATCTGTTTCACAGAATAGCATAGAACCAGTAAGGGGACAACATCCTCATCCAACACATGGGCCTCCCCATTCTCGCGATCGATGGGGAGACATATATGCCAACATGCCAGTCAAAAAGATGATTGCCCTTTATGATTACGACCCCCAAGAGCTGTCTCCAAATGTTGATGCCGAGGTGAGTAGTAGTAGTAGCAGTAGAGTAGTAGTAGTAGTAGAGTTCTACCGGTATCAATTTGTACTTTTCAAGCCAGGACAAACTGTTAATGCAGGACACTTTAGTTCAGTTAAATTGTGAAAGTACCACAAAATTACCTAAAAGGAAATCCCCTCAAAATGCTGCACATTCACAATGTTTAAAATTTTCAGTATTGTCTCACTCCCTTCATGCAGGCTATTGGTTGGAGGAAAAAATGAGTTGCACCTTACCTGTACAAAATCCAATGTAGTTTAGTTTTGTACAGGAATATGTTTTTACATAATGAAGCTATTATTGTATAATTTTCATATAATTCAAGAAAAAAATCTAAAACAGTCACTTTTAAACACACCCAACCCCACCTCCCCCTCACTCCCTCTCCAACCACACCCCCTTCATCTCTCATCACTGCACAAACATTGTTGATGTTTTATATAAAATATAATAATGGAATGTCCAGGTCAGAGTTAATAATATAGTAAGGACAGTTTACAACTCACCACAAAGACCTGGCGACTGTTGATGTTTTGATATTCAGTGCAGAGTGTGGTATGATGCAGCTACCCCCCCCCCCCTCCCCCATTCTATCCTTAACAAGCCTCATCATATTGTCATAAACACAGTAACCCAGATCTTTTTGAATCTGCTTACTTTATTCGTCTCTTGGTCCCTCCTTTGTGACTTTTTTAACCCACACAAACATCCCTCAAATGCTGAATTCATGTCTAAGAATTTTCCAACCAATCAATTCTTTCTTCTAGTCAAATTATCCCAGAAATTCCTTTTCTCTCCAATTCTATTCAGTACACCTTCATCAGTTATGTGATACATTCTTCTGTAGCATCACATTTCAAAAGCCTCTATCCTCTTCCTGTCTGAACTATTTATCAAGTGTGTTTCACTCCCAATGCAACACTGTCTGCAGATGCCTTCAAAAAGACTTTCTTCTACTTCAGTTAATATTCAATGTTAACAAATTTCTGTATTTCAAAAACACTTTTCTTGCCACTACAATTCTTCTTTTTATATCTTCTGTATTGTGACCATCATGTTATTTTACTGAATCAAGTAACAAAACACATCTACCATATTTATTGTTTTGTGACCTAATTTCTGGTTTTCTTATACTGCATTCCATTACCATTGTTTTGCTCTTGTTAATCTTCATCTTATATGCTTTGTTCAAAACACTGTCCAATCTGTTCAATTACTCTTCCAATTCTTCTGCTGTCTCTGATAGAATTACAGTGTCATCAGCAAAACACAATGTTTTTATTTCTTCACCCTGAACTTTAATTCCTTCTCCAAATTTCCCCTTGCTTTCTTTCACTGCTTGCTCAATGTACAAACTGAATAACATTGGAGAAAGGTTACAAACCTGTCTTACTCCCTTCCCAACCTTTGCCTTCCTTTCATGCCCTTCTACTTTTACAACTGCTGTCTGGTTTTTGTACAAGTTGTAAATAACCTTCTGTTCCCTATATTTTACCCCTGCTGACTTCAGAATTTCAAAGAGTGTATTCCAATCAACATTGTCAAAAGCTTTCTCCAAATCTACAGAAGTTAAAAATGTTGGTATGCCTTTACTTAATCTATCTTCTAACACAAGTCATTATGTGAGTATTGCCTCCCGTGTCCCTTTATTTTTCCTAAATCCAAACTGATCTTCCCCAGCATTGGCTTCTAACAGCTTTCCCATTCTTATGTAAATAATTCATGTTAAAATTTTGCAACCATGACTTATTAAACTGAGTTCCCTGTAATTTTCACACTTGTCTGCACCTCTTTTCTTTTGTATTGGGATTATTACATTTTTCTTGAAATCTGAGGGTATTTTGCCATTCTCATACATCTTGCACACCAAGTGGAATAGTTGTATCATGGCTGGCTTTCCCATAGACTTAATAGTGGTAACAGAATGTTGTATACTCCAGGGGTCAAGTTTTGATTTACTTTTTTCTCTTCTCTTCTCTTATCTTCTCTTCTCTTTCTTGAAGTTCATTTCCGTTATAGAACCCTTCTGTATATTATTTCCACCCTTCAGCTTCCCCTTCTTTGCTTAGAACTGTAGTAACTTTAACCGAACTTTATTTCCCCACTTCCGGAATGCATACAGAACAAAACACACTTCAGAAACTAATGTTTATACACTAAGATGATTCTAAAGGGACTGTCCTTGTAGTTGCATTCTTTGTGGCCCAGCATTCTGGGTGGCAGTGTCGTAGCACTATATTGAGAGCAGTGCCACTGCATTCAGTCGAGCGGAATCGCATTGCAGCCTCATTAAACATTGTGCATGAAACCACAACACTTCTTCTTCTTTGGATTGAGCACTCACTTGTTGTAGATGGTAAGAAGAGCACTGATGTCCATGTGTTTTGTTCGCATGTCTGCGAACTCCCTGGAAGGCACTTTCATGTATAGATAAAAATGTCCCCAGTCTTATAGGAAGATGCCTCAAAGCAATGATTGGAGACAGTGGAGAGCTTCCAGGTGTCTGCTCCTTGTGTGGAACACACGATGCACGATAGTGTGTTGGAATGATTGGTGGGCCTTGTGTTTGGTCATTCTGAATATTCAGAGAAGATAAGGATGATAATTCCTGAGGTATTTGTTCAAGTTCTTGCATGATTACGTGTTCTTTTGATACTGGGTTGGTTACCAGTATAGGAAGTATCAGTGCCTGTTGCTGTACTCTTGGTTGGCTTTCTGTGCCAATGGGCCATGGAACAAATTGTTGCACCTCCACCCCATCGCAGCAGCTCTCGGTGGAGACAGTGATGGTGCTGCCACAGGAACCGCTGCCAGAGTCACTCGTGGACAAATTTGGCTCATGTGGTGCACCACTTCTCCAGCATTCGTGCAGACTATGTAAAGGTGTTTACTATGGGGCTAAGTATCTGAGCCTGAATCCATTTTGGGCACCTGCCCTACCCCTGCACCCAAAAGGGAGCGCCCTACGAAAACTTTGTGAAAGGAGTCTGCCCTGGGCAGTGGGGCGGAGAGTGAAAAGGTATGAGGTCGGCTGCCACGAAGGAGCTTGGCCAGGCTGTGGTCACCCATGGCAATGAAATGGTAGGACTCCAGGAACTGGAACAAGGCTTCATCAGAGGAAGAAGAAATGAGCAATTTTTTCATTTGTGATTTGAAAGCACGAACGAGGTGTTCAACCTCAATGTTCGGTTGAGGATGGAAGGGTGGAGCAGTGATGTGTGTACCACCATGTTGAGTACAGAAATCGTAGAATTTAGAGGAAGTAAATTGCGGACCATTGTCTGTGTGGAAGGGTGGCCTTCCAAAGGAAATATTCTGGCTAGCACCAGGGTGGTCGCTACTGTGGAAGGTGATGCAAATGGGGGGGGGGGGGGGGGGGTGTTGAGAAGAACTTCGTTTGATGAGAGCAGGAAGGCTGTAACTAAAGAGCTGTCAACTGAAGGAGAGAGCTCAATGCACTTAATGAGCTCGCACTGTGTGTCAGGCGGGGACAATGTTGTGGCGGCTGTCATACACAGGGTGATGACCAGGTTCTCGCGACAGATAACGGAAATTGCAGAGGATAGGGAAGGAGGAAAGGGGACCTTGAATTCGAGGACAGGACCTTGAAGGGAGGGGAGGGCGAGAGAAATCCCAGAAGGGCTAATCAGGGGAGGAGGGGGACAGTGGCTGTGGTGAGCCTGAGAAAGGAGAAGGGGGGCAAGAGGGGGAAGGTGAGACAATGGTCGGAGGCGAAGGAGGGGGTGGAGTTGTGTGTTTAGGAGAGTGGAATTCGGGATCCGAGGTGGGCATAGGGGGCTCGGCATATGATGGTTTAAATCTATTGGGGAGTGGAAAAGGACTGCATAGGGGCCGGCATAGGGAGAATGCAATGGGGGCCTGGAGGTGTCATTGCATAACATGACAAACTGACAGTCTGACATGTCAAGCGGGACGCAAACTGGGGGAGGAGAGTGACTTGACGGAGGGGCGGGGCTGATGGTGGAGCATATGATTCTCATACACTCCCTCAATGAAGGAAGATCGGACGAAGGAGGGGGAGGGGTTAGACAAACGATGTCACCTGGCCGTAGATGAATTCTGCCACAGTGCCTTGAAAGTCCTGCTTGAAAGAGAAGCACAGCCCAAGGAGGACCAGGGGAAGTGCTTCGAGCCACACGGTGTCATGGCATCGAATAGAGATTCTTAGTGTTCAATACCAGTGCTCCACCAACCCGTTGCTTTGCGGGTGGTAGGTGGTGGTGTGAATTTGTTTGATGCCACAGAGGTGGCAGTGGTCACAAAAAAAGGAACTTCCGAACTGGCATCTCTGGTCAGTAGTGACTACTACAGGGCAGCCGAAGCATGATATCCATGCATCGAGAAATGCATGGGCCACAGTTTTGGTGGTAATGTTGGGCAGAGGGACAGCCGTTACCCAACGTACCATGCGCGTGCAGTCAATGACTGGGGGGAGGGCCGATCCTGTCTAAATGCACATGTTGGAATCTGCCTGGGGGCGGTTTCAAAGAGCCGAAAGGGGGAGAGGTGTGGAAGGATACCTTGTTGTACTGCCAGGCAAGGCATGAGTGGGACCGTGCCTGACAGTCACATTTCATATCCTTCCCCACAAAATGTTCAATTGCCAGTTTGGTGGAAGCACAAATGCCGGAATGAGAAATTTTGTGCAACTTGTAAAAAATGATTCATCGAAGAGGTTGTAGAATTAAGGGACGAAACTTGCCCTTTGAGTCATCACACCAGACCTCACCAACAAGTTACCCCAGGAAATGTGTATTGGATAGGGTGGAGAGATGAGCCAGGAACAGAAATGAGGTGTATGGTCTCCTCGTCGGCCAACTGAAGGGTAGAGAGATTGGAAATATTGATCAGAGAGGAAACCGCATCAATGCAGGACAGGAACTCCACCACGACATTGTCTGCACCCTTGATATATCGCACATCGGGGGTGAACTATCAAATGTAATCTAAGTGTCTGAAGAGGGGGGGGGGGGAGGGAGGGAGGGTCTGCGGGAGGGTTCTGGATGGCCGCAGCCAGGGGCTTGTGGTCAGTGAGGACCTAGAAGGGGTGTCCTTCCACATCTGAATGAAAATGTTTGATCGCTTTGTAAATCACTAACAGGTCGCGATCAAAAGCGGAGTATTTGCTTTGAACATGTGAACATGGTTGAATTTTTTTGAGTATCCATCGAGAGATTGGGTGAGTACCACGCCAATGGCATTGTCAGTTGTGATGAAAATTTCAGCTGAGGGATGCGGATGTGCAATGGTGACAGCTCGAGCAAGTGAGTCTTTCAGAGCATGAAAATCAGAGGTCATCTCTTCAGTCCAGGGCACGGGGCATTCACCTGATGTGTGCTTACCTGCAAGTGCTTTGGTTAAGGGGGATTGTAAGTCAGTGGCGCCAGGGATGTATCTGCGGGAATAATTTATTGTGCTCAGCAAGTGACGTAGTTCTTTGAAGGCTGAAGGTCAGGGTAGGTCTTTAATAGACTTTTCTTTTTCCGATGGTGGAGATATGGCATCAGCAGACACGGTGTAGCCAAGGAACTGGACTGAGGATTGATGTAAAAAGGTTTCATTGTTGTTTAGTGCAATACCAGCCTTGGCAAGTGTGTCAAACAAGGTTTACAGATTTCATTTGCTATCTTCAACAGAGTTCCTGATAATGAGGATATCATCGAGATAGACAAAATGGAATTTGGGGTGTTGTACAATTTTGTTACCAGGTCCGAGTGGCTTTTTTAAGCCGAATGGCATGAAACGGAACTGGTAGAGCCCGATGGGGTTGATAATTGCCGTCTTTTCAATTTCCTCAGTGGCCATTGGTATCTGACGATATGCACGCTTGCAGTCGACTGTCAAGAAGACTTTGGCACCTACAAGCACGTGGGTGAAATCGGCAATGTGCGAGACCGGGTATCTATCAATGTATGGGCTTGGTGTCGAGTTTGTGGTAAACACCACACATATGCCAAGACCCATCAGGTTTTTTGACTAGTTGCATGGGAGAGGCCCAGCAGATAGGAGAGGGCTCGATTACACTAAAGGAGAAGTTCTGAAATTTGTTCCTGTACTGCTGCAAATTTTTCAGGACAGAGTCAGCGAGTGCTGTTTCAGGCTTTCCCGACGTAACATATTCTTGAATGGTTCACGGGAGTACCGTCGGATACTATTGTAATAATCGCACAATATTTCTGCGAGACAGCTGCTCGCCATCTTCAGGTGAACTGTTGCTGTTGCTTCTCTGCTCGCAATATATATGGTGGCTTGTTACCACAGCGCAGGCGCCGCTGCTGTGACGTCATGGCAAACCAGAGCGCCGACGGCGTAAACATAGAGAGCCCCCTACCGGAGGGCTGTTGGAGCGGGCCGCTGGTGGTCTGCACAGGCGCGGTGCGGGCAAGAGCGGCCGCTGGCGGTGGACCCCTTGTGCGCGCGCCACCCGGAGGAAAAAGTGCGTGTTTTACGCGTCTCGACTTCGATGACCCATCTGCGTCGATTGGTGACCATCGTCTGTCAGCGGTTGATGCTGCCTCAGTACTGCCAAGGCCGGTTCCCATGCTTTACTAAGTTGGAATCCCGTGTCTCTATTAATTAGATCTTTTGCAATACATATTTCGACGGCCTCTTTAATTATTGAGTCCCAGTAGGTGGAAGCGGAAGAAATGATCTTGGTTTCTTCGTATTTCATGCAGTGTCCCGAATCAAGACTGTGTTCAGCCACAGCCGATTTTTCCGGTTGACACAGTCTTGTGTGCCGTTTATGTTCGTCGCATCTGTCTTTCACAGTGCGACACGTCTGTCCAATATAAGACATTCCACACTGGCACGGGATTTTGTATATTCCCGATCTCCTGAGGCCGAGGTTGTCTTTAACGGAGCCCAGCATTTTCTGCACTCTCGCTGGAGGGCAGAAGACACACTTTATATTAGGTTTTTTGAACAGTCTGCCAATCTTGAAGGACACACCACCGACGTAGGGAAGAAAAACCATCTTAGTGCAGCTCTCCGTTTCTTCTAGTTCCTCTTCAGGTTTTGAGCGAGCTGGTCTAAATGCAGCACGAATCTGTTTCTCAGTGTAGCCGTTCTGGGCAAACACAGAGCGAAGATGGTTGAGTTCTGCTTGTATACAATCTGCATCTGAGATCGCTCTTGCTCTGTGTACGAGTGTCCGTAGTACACCGCTGCGTTGAGATGGATGATGACAGCTCGTAGCTTTCAAATACAGGTCGGTGTGTGTAGGTGTACGGAACACACCATGGCCCAAGGAACCGTCTTCATTTCGGCGAACCATAACGTCTAGAAACGCGAGCTTACCATTTTCTTCCAATTCCATGGTGAAACAGATGTTCGGGTGGAGTGAGTTGAGATGGTTTAAGAACGAAGGCAGCGTGGCAGACCCATGTGGCCATACAACGAAGGTATCATCCACATACCTCCAAAAGCATTTAGGTTTTAATGGCGCCGTCTGGAGGGCCTTGTCCTCAAAATCTTCCAAAAAGATTAGCTACTATGGGAGACAGAGGGCTGCCCATAGCAGCACCGTCAGTCTGCTCAAAATATTCGTTGTTAAAAAAAAAGTAGGTCGATGTGAGCACATGTTTAAAAAGATGTAAAATGTCCTCTTCCAGCGCGGCCCCAATGAGTTGTAAAGAGTCCAATAGAGGCACCCTTGTGAACAGGGAGACTACGTCGAAGCTCACCAATAGGTCTGTAGGTTCCAGGCGTAGGTTCTTGAGACGCCGTATAAAATCTTCCAAGTTCCTAATGTGGTGTTCACATTTTCCGACCAAAGGGCTGAGGAGAGATGCCAGATGCTTAGCCAGATGATAGGTTGGGGCTCCAATATTGCTTACAATCGGTCTTAGCGGAACTCCCCTTTTGTGCACCTTTGGTAAACCGTAAAGGCGAGGTGGGACAGGCGCTCGTTCTCTTTTACTCTTCTTCAGATGTTCCGGAAAGTCGCTGGATTTGAGGAGGGCGGATGTCTTCCGTTGTACTGCATCCGCCGGATCTTTCTGGAGGCGACGATACGCTGAGTCCTGTAGTAAGTTCAACATCTTGTCAGTGTAAGACGTCACAGGCAGGAGAACAGTAGCGTTGCCCTTGTCAGCTGCGCCCACTCCGAAAACCTTACCTATCAAGGACTTCATCAGTGCGGTTGAGCAGGGTGTCTCTAAACTTCCGACTGATACTGCTGAAGAAATAAGGCGAGAGGCCTGCAGGGCCATAACAAGGATGCCCGCACCCAAGCAAAACATCAGCTTTGAAGAAAGGAAACCTCTCCGTTCTTTAAGAGAAGACACAGAGATCGTGATTTTACCAGCTGACAAGGGCAACGCTACTGTTCTCCTGCCTGCGACGTCTTACACTGACAAGATGTTGAACTTACTACGGGACTCAGCGTATCGTCGCCTCCAGAAAGAACCGACGGATGCAGTACAACGGAAGACATCCACCCTCCTCAAATCCAGCGACTTTCCGGAACATCTGAAGATGAGTTTAAGAGAACGAGCGCCTGTCCCACCTCGCCTTTACGGTTTATCAAAGGTGCACAAAAGTGGAGTTCCGCTAAGACCGATTGTAAGCAATATTGGAGCCCCAACCTATCATCTGGCTAAGCATCTGGCATCTCTCCTCAGCCCTTTGGTCGGAAAATGTGAACACCACATTAGGAACTTGGAAGATTTTATACGGCGTCTCAAGAACCTACGCCTGGAACCTACAGACCTATTGGTGAGCTTCGACGTAGTCTCCCTGTTCACAAGGGTGCCTCTATTGGACTCTTTACAACTCATTGGGGCCGCGCTGGAAGAGGACATTTTACATCTTTTTAAACATGTGCTCACCTCGACCTACTTTTTATTTAACAACGAATATTTTGAGCATACTGACGGTGTTGCTATGGGCAGCCCTCTGTCTCCCATAGTAGCTAATCTTTTTGGAAGATTTCGAGGACAAGGCCCTCCAGACGGCGCCATTAAAACCTAAATGCTTTTGGAGGTATGTGGACGATACCTTCGTTGTATGGCCACATGGGTCTGCCACGCTGCCTTCGTTCTTAAACCATCTCAACTCACTCCACCCGAACATCTGTTTCACTATGGAATTGGAAGAAAATGGTAAACTCCCGTTTCTAGACGTTATGGTTCGCCGAAATGAAGACGGTTCCTTGGGCCATGGTGTGTTCCGTAAACCTACACACACCGACCTGTATTTGAAAGCTACGAGCTGTCATCATCCATCTCAACGCAGCGGTGTACTACGGACACTCGTACACAGAGCAAGAGCGATCTCAGATGCAGATTGTATACAAGCAGAACTCAACCATCTTCGCTCTGTGTTTGCCCAGAACGGCTACACTGAGAAACAGATTCGTGCTGCATTTAGACCAGCTCGCTCAAAACCTGAAGAGGAACTAGAAGAAACGGAGAGCTGCACTAAGATGGTTTTTCTTCCCTACGTCGGTGGTGTGTCCTTCAAGATTGGCAGACTGTTCAAAAAACCTAATATAAAGTGTGTCTTCCGCCCTCCAGCGAGAGTGCAGACAATGCTGGGCTCCGTTAAAGACAACCTCGACCTCAGGAGACCGGGAATATACAAAATCCCGTGCCAGTGTGGAATGTCTTATATTGGACAGACGTGTCGCACTGTGAAAGACAGATGCGACGAACATAAACGGCACACAAGACTGTGTCAACCGGAAAAATCGGCTGTGGCTGAACACAGTCTTGATTCGGGACACTGCATGAAATACGAAGAAACCAAGATCATTTCTTCCGCTTCCACCTACTGGGACTCAATAATTAAAGAGGCCGTCGAAATACGTATTGCAAAAGATCTAATTAATAGAGACACGGGATTCCAACTTAGTAAAGCATGGGAACCGGCCTTGGCAGTACTGAGGCAGCATCAACCGCTGACAGACGATGGTCACCAATCGAAGCAGATGGGTCATCGAAGTCGAGACGCGTAAAACACGCACTTTTTCCTGCGGGTGGCGCGCGCACAAGGGGTCCACCGCCAGCGGCTGCTCTTGCCCGCGCCGCGCCTGCGCAGACCACCAGCGGCCCGCTCCAATGGCCCTCCGGAAGGGGGCTCTCTATGTTTACGCCGTCGACGCTCTGTTTTGCCACGACGTCACAGCAGCGGCGCCTGCGCTGTGGTAACAAGCCACCATATATATTGCGAGCAGAGAAGCAACAGCGGCAGTTCATCTGAAGATGGCGAGCAGCTGTCTCGCAGAAATATTGTGCGATTATTACAATAGTATCCAACGGTACTCCCGTGAACCATTCAAGAAGAGTCAGCGAGGTTTTCGAAAAAATGCGGATGTTATCTGCCAATCTGATTTTATGAACTGTGCCAATTGTGACTACTGAAACAGTGTGAGGCGAAGGAGGTGCCAGTGAGGGGGGCGGTGGCATGGAGCGAGATGACACACTCTGTGGTGGAGCCCAGTCCTGCATGGTGTGATGGCTGACTGCACCTCGGCCAACTTTCGACAGAGTTGCAACAGCGGCTGGCGAGCCAGCTGAGGGAGCCACTTGCCCGACTGCAGCAGACAGCGGTGGCAATGTTATTAGGAACGGCCACTGCAGCAGCTGATGGTGCGGATAGCTGATTGGCATCCGAGGTGAGTGTGGCAGCCGCGGGCGGCGCCACTAGACCGAGGTGGTGAGCTCTGCAGACGAGCTTTGGTGGGTGCCGTGCACGTAGCTGAGGGTGCTGCAGGTGTGCACAGCTGAGCGTTGGTGCAAGAGGCAGCTTCACAGGTCGGTGAGGGTTCGGTGTTGGCAACTGACAAGTTGGAAACACTGGAATGCACTGGTTTAATTAAACTAGGAGAAACACTCATTCTCGAGCGGAATTGAGCAGATTTGACAGTTGGTCGAGGGCATGTGACTACAAAATTAGAGGAGGTGACCAGGTGGGCTGTCGATGGTGGAGCTGGCAAATTTATTGTTCCAGTTTTAAAGTTTGTTGAGCTAGAAACATGCAACGAGTGGAAGTTGAGTGGTTGTACGTGCGGGTGCAAGAGTGCAGGGCGTGGCAGCGGATTTGACAGTTCGCAAAGTTGGCATGGTAAGACAAGTCTGTTTACAAATGTCTGCATAGGAATGGCATGGGGTTTGAAAGCTAACACCGGCAAAGTCAGGATCACTTACAGGGGATGCGACACAGGGCCACTCACAGAAATGTTACTGGCACTAACCTGTTTGTTGTTGTTGTCGGCCGTGTCCTGCAGGGAAGTTGGGGCTTGCTGAGAGTGACGAGCGTAGAGTCCATGTTTTCCAGGTGATGCTTCAGGTCACGTTGTTCCTTTTTAAGCCACTGGACCTTTGAATGTTCGGATTTCCACTTACACATGAAATGTTCAGGTTCGGACACTGATTCAAGACACTTGCAGAGTAAGGTAGCTTTCTCTGAAGCATCTCTGATGCCGTTTGCAGAAGGGGGCCGTGGTACACTCAATGAAAGTTTTGGAGGGGTGGTGAAACACTGCACATCAGACGACATCCGGCAAAGGTTTGTGAGCACTGAGGAAGTCGACACTGATTATGGGTTCAGGTACAATGGCCACCAAAAAGTTCCAGACGAGGGCACTCAGGGGATAAATGTACAGTAAAAGGGAACAAACTTCAGCAGCCGAGTTGTGAGCCTTTGACAGCACATAGCACTGAATAGTGTGGTCAAATGTTAGGCAAAGACATTGACGCTGGTGGTAGGGAGATGTCTGCACCTGTGTCGATGAGGAAGCAGGTGCCGAACGTTGAATCTCGCAGATAGAGCCTGGAGCCCTCTACTATGGAGTTGAAAATCACATCACTGAGGCCCAAATGGTCTTGCAGGCATGACACAAGGTATGCGTAATGAGAGGCATCATTGGTGATGCCATGCATCAAGAATAGGTGTTCACCCGGCGCAAACCATGTCCGTGGGTTCTCTTGTGAGAATGCCTGCAGTTTCGGGAAAGGAGTGATGCACGGCAGGCCAGCATGCACGGGCAGCAGAGGTGACAAAGTTTGTTGCTGTGGCATGAAATCACACAAGGTTGAGCCTAAAGGCGTGGGTGTCACGAAGCTGGTAGCCGACATGGCAGAAACATTTGGAAGTGCTGCGAAAGCGGCAGGCACCTCACGTGACACGGGACATGCAAGCACATTGTAGTCCTGATTGAAAATGTTCATATGTGTGAAATCAGTGCGGATAGTATCCAAGTGATTGGCTCTGGCACCAACAGCACGCGGGATAGACAGTTGCATGAAGGGGTGATGTCACTGGCCGGTGTGTAACTGAGATTGTGATCATGCAAAAAGGTGTGGCCAAAAATCGCGAAGAATTGCCTGTGGTTCATGGTGTGGGGTCCTGTTGTCATATCATAGTTCATGAACCATGGGCAATGTCTGAGTGGCCAAGTAAGTGGTCCTGACAGTTGAGATACCAGTTACTTTGGAATAAAGTTGGGCATCATGAACATATTCTGAGTCTTGGCCACCTTTGTGCTCAGACGGCAAAGACTACCAAATCCACCAGTTAGTCCCTCAACTGTTAGGGGTAAAGCCCGGTGGGGCCCTGGGCAAGTAAGGCTAGCAACCTGCTTCCCAGGTACTTCAATATCATGCTGGCAACAATCAGAGCAAAATGCCTCGGACCTTTGGAGGTGAATGAGTCTCACCTCTAATTGACAGAACAGGGACTCCTCAGATACGACTTGGAAATGATCTGGAATGAGATGGGGAGCTATTAATATCAATGGGGATTACAAGGGGAAGAAGGTATAGCTGGCAGAGGCTTCAAGTAAGATGGGGTTAGATGTTTTAGCTGCTTGTGATGTTAGAGTAAGGGGAGAGAAAGAGGACGAAGTCGGAGAATACAAGGTCTACCTGTCAGGAGTCAAAGTAGGAAGAGTACAGGAAAGCAATCGAACCCACCATTATTGCAATAAGGTATGTAAATGAATGACTGATGTGGATCTATTTGGCCATCTCCAGCAAGAAAATTAGGATTGTGGCAGTGTATTCACCCTGTGAAGGGACAGATCAAGATGAGATGGACAGATTTTACAACACACTTAGTGATGTAGTTGTTAGAGTGAAGGATAAGGATAGTGTTTTACTCATGGGTGATTTCAACGCCAGGATAGGAAATCGAACAAAAGGTTATGAATAGGTTATGGATAAGTTTGGAGAGGATATGGAGGCAAACAGGAACGTTAAACCGCAGCAAGATTCGAGAAGTCAAATTGTGAGGAGACTGCAACCTCTCGAGACAAGAAATCGACTCCATGTTATCAGCTCCTTTAATGTATCCATTGTTGATGGTAAACTGGGAAATGAAGTCCAATTGGCAGAACTTGCTCAGTGCAGGATCGCAGGAGGGTTTAGGATGACAGGTGCCAGAGTCTTGTGGTCTGTTAGTATATGAAAGAGCGACCATCAGTAGCAGTGGGGAAGTGCTTGATAGCCTCGTATACTGCCTGGAGCTCTTTTCTTTTGAGTGTTACTGAACTTTTTTGAGAAGAATTGCAGGGGAGATTTGTCACCATTAATGGTATGGCTGAGACTGCACCAATGTCTGTGACAATTTCAGCATTGAGATGAGGGTGAACAATGGTGATGGACTTTGCTAAGAGATCCTTGAGAGCAGAGAAAGCAGAAGTCATGGCATCCAGGGAACAGGATGAGTGCTGGAGGTATATTTACCAAATAGGATGTCAGTGAAGGGGGCTTGGGCCTCAGCAGCACTGGGTAAGTAGCGTCGGTAATAGTTAATTGTTCTGAGGAAATGCTACAATTCTTTGAAGGTTGAGGGAAGAGGTTCAGTTCATGATGCGGTCAACCTTCTCTGGAGGAGTAACAATCCCATCAGCAGAAACAGTGAAATCGAGGAACAGTACAGAGCGGTGGTGCAACTGTTTCTTGTTGTCGTCTAGTGTGATGATGGCTGAGGGAAGAGTGTAGAGAAGGATCTACACATGTTTCTTGTTCTCCTCAACCGAATTGCTGAACACTAGTATGTCATTGAGGTGATTAAAAAAATTTTCAATGGGAAAAGGGTCTCACTGATAAAATGTTGCCATGTCTGTGTTGCATTTCAAGACAAACAGCATAAAACAATAATGAAACAATCCAATGGGGATCATGATTTCAGTTTTTCAATGTTCTCAGGAGTCATCATAATTTAATCATAAGCAGATTTGCAGTCAACTACAAAGAACACTTTCGCATCTGCCAAAGTTTGAATGAAATCAGCAGTGTTGGGGATGGGTTAGTTTCCATTATAGTCCTGGCATTAAGTCTGATGTAGTCGCTGCACATACGCCACATACCGTCCTTCTTGTACACTAAGTGAATAGGTGGCAACCAGTTATTGGACGATGGTTCAATGACAACAGCATCCAAAAGTTCAGCAATCTGTTGTTTGACAGTTGCAAGTTTCTCAGGGCAACGATGGCGTAGTTTGCTAGAGATAGGGGGAGGGTGGACTGTCAGTTCCATTCGTGATGACCAAAACATCATTGGGCATAGAGGCAAGTGTTTGTTTACAAGCATGTTCAATTTTTGTTGTGGCACCAAGTGGAACAAGGTCACGTGTATCATCAGGTGGCGAGGCACTGTGAGAGCACCGAGTTGGGCAGTGGCTGAAGGAGGTGCGGTGGCAGGAGGTAGCTCAGAAGAGTTCTTGACAGCTGAGGGATGCTGAGGGCCAAAGTAGTAGCCACGCTGGCTGCTGATGCGCACAAGGAAGGCACTGAAGCACGAGCACAATATGGCGGCACATGAAATCTGTTCACACAGTTCTTAAGAAGACCACTGCAGGTGGTGGTGTGCTAGTCAGAATAGTTAAAGTTCCTGATGCGTGCTCGACCAATGGAGCAGGTTAGTGTGAAACAGAAGAAGATCACTATGTGGGTGGGGGAGAAGAAGCACAGCAGGCAGCCGCCAAAGTAGGAAGAAGTGCAGTGGAGCATCCGAGCGAGATGTTGGCACGGCAAAAAAGTTTTGTTTACAAATGTTCACGTAGGAGCGATTCATAGACACAGAACTGTCACATATTCTGGTAATGTTGCGTGTGGGTGCTGCGTCAGTGATAACACATGCAGAGGGAACATGAGTACTGACCTCGGAGTGGTAATCGTTCAAAGGTGGTCGCAGAGATGCAGTGTCTCGTTTAACGGCAGCCAGTTGAGTCTCTGCATCAGTGAGGTGGTGGACAGTGTCCTCTCTCTTGCACCACAGATAAAGCATTTATTTGTGTTCACTACACCACTCTGACAGGAGATTTTCAAACTTGTCAATAGTTTTAGTGACTTCCAGAGAATATCAGCACTCGCAACGAAAGAGCCAGAGCTCGACGGATCACACAAAAAATACGTTTTTGGTGTGTGGTGAAACACCGAGTGGCATGCAACATCAGGGAAACATTTGTGGTGAGATCAAACATTAATGCCCATGATAGGTTCCGGAATGTTGGACACAAGAAAGTTCCACTTGAGTGTGCAACTCAGTGACAGATAACAGCGAATGTTGTTGAACGGGTACATGGCAGTTTTGTGGCATTGACAGTCTGAAGTAGAGGACGATGTTGGCTAATGGGGCCAGTAGCCATGGAAGTGAGTAACAGGGAGACATCAGCACCATTGTGCACGAGAAAATGGGTGCTGGTAACACAGTCATGTAAATACAGGGTGAGGCGTCATGAACAAAATGAAGCACATATCGGTGCCTGTTATTGTCAGAGCAGGAAACGGTGCCTAGTTCCTCCTGCACTCTGCATTTGGTTGAGGGCTTGGTGGACGACACTTTTTTGCTGCATCACCAAAATGACTGTGGTAATAACAGTACAGGTAATGAGGAGCCCGCTCCTGTGGGAACCAGATGAGCAAAGGAGGCCCCCATCGGAGTCAGATGGGTTGTCAGTTGGCAGCGCTGGCGGTCGAGACAGAGAAGGTGAAGTTGAGACTCGTTTGACATGAAAGTGACAATCTGGGCCTGGCTGTTTGTGGGTGGCTTACGTGGTGTGCGGGTGACCTCTCCCAGCAACACGGAGGTGGTGTGAGGACCAATACTCAGAGCTAAATTAGGACTGACGTGCCTCACGGAGATAGGCCTCGTACATCCTGTTTGCGATGCAGATGAATTTGCTTGTAGGCTGAAGAATGTTGTAGGTGAGGGCTGTCTGCACAGCGAACGGGAGTTTGCTCGACCGGACTGCCATGTGAGTGGAGTCAGCTATGTCGTGTTCAGTGACTAGGAATCGGAGGCGGCGACACATTTACAAAGGCTTCTTTTCACCTAAATGCTCTTCATAGATAATGTATCTGATTGTCTCATCATCAGTGCAGGTGATCATCTCCATTATAGTCTTCTTGGCAGCGGCATAGTGATTTGCAGATGGGGGAGATGTTACAAGGTCACATATGAGGTGAGTGATCAGACACTGGCAGTGAGCTTCATCATTGAGCGAATAGAGGTCAAATATTTGCTCGACGAAAGTGAACCAAATTGTGAGAGACTCGAAAGAGAAAGACAGCAGCTTGGGCAGTCGAGCAGGAGGCGGAGACTGTGGTGGATCAGATGCAAAAGGTGTAGCCTCACTGACAGCAGGGTCGATGCACATTTGCTGAGGCAGGGTTTGAATCAGCACGTCACGGCAGGTGTCCCCGGTGGGACCGTTATTGTGAGCACATGAGCAGCAGCACTGTCAGGAGTGAAAGCACGGTCATCTCATGCGGTAGAGGCACTGGTTTGTGTCGTGAAAAGCAGCGACTGCATGAATGACACTGGTCGTGGAGTCCATATGATAGGAAGTGTTGACACTAGGAACTGAGTTTGAGTGTGTTGCACTGCTGGGTTGCTGGCTAGGGGTAACAAAGCTGTTGTTGGACACAGGTGAAAATTATGGATGCACAAGACTAGCGGCTATAGCTCTGTCCTCAAAATTCATTGCATGGATGAAAATGAGTGTGTCAGAGGCGTGAGGAAACTGTTCCAAATTGACAGAATTGTTTGAGGTGGAACTTGAAGTCACACTGTTAGACAAATCTCTGTGTTCTGAAGCAATGAAAAAATTTGAGGGACGTGAACAATTTGTGCCCTGTTGTTCCAAATCTGAAGGACACATGGGTGATAGTTCAGTAAACCATTTGCACAAAATGTAGGGGAGACACTGGAAATAACAGTGGTAGTCACAAAACTGGAGTCATTACAGTACTTCACAGCACATGTGGTTTTCAGTGTGGAGAAAGTGTCCTGAGAAAGTCTATGTCATGAAGGTGAGGTTGGAGTGCCTAACAAAGTAAGAAGATCAGATCCTTGCATTGTAGGAAAAGATGCAAGGTGAAATCCTGGTGACTATCGAAGTGGTAACGTCATTGTAGCCTGTGAATATTGAAGAAAGGCCTGTCGTATTTCAAGATGAACACGAGGTCACCACTATGGAAATAAGTGGGGTTGTGGGCCCAGTTACGAGAACGTATGAACATAATTGTTTACTCAGGTAGTTACAAGTCCAGGCTAAATACATCATGGCGGTTAGATCCTGTCGCCAGAAATCTGCCCAAAGAACATGGTCACCAAGGGCAAGCATACATGTGTTAGTATTGATCACACAAGTTTATTTACTGCACCACACTCTCTTTCATATTCTGCAATTTAAGGAAGTATTTCACCATACAAATTGCATTTTTACTGATAAATCATAGCAATGATGGTTCTGTAAATAGAACATGTACTATATATAAAGTACATTTTTAGATTTAGATTACCATAGATTAAAAACAGTTTTCTATCTTATCCTAGAATAATAAAAATCTAGAAATATATTTCTATGTAATAGCTGTCTCATAAAATGGACACTAAAACAAAGATAATGAAACAGTTCAATCGTAGGCTATATCAAATTGACAGAATATGCTAACAGGATAGATTTTCTTGTTTAGCTCTGTCTGGATTTGATTTGTGACCTTTCTCTATTTAAAAATTCTCTTCCTGAATGAAACACATTTTATAAAAAAAGGAACCAAGCCACAGTTTCTGTCTATATGTCAAGGTAATCTCTGTAATAACTATGATGATTTTGATACATTTTTCGCTCCTGATTTACTAGGAAGGTTAGTATTTATAGTTATTGCCATTAAGTGAGAATGAATATGTAATATATGTACTTTATTCTGCATATTTAATCGATGTTTGGAGTGACATCTTGTAACAGTAATGCGATTTATGAGCTTATCAGATGGAGAGGAGGTGTTATCTACCAGCAAACACACTACTATAACAAACCCCATGAATCCAGAGAGCAGAGAAGCTTGACTATCAGTATGTGAAGGCTAATCTCAGGTGTTACTGTAAGGATTTTCATATGGTATTGACTAACCGATTGACAGATTCTTAAAGGAGGCTTTTGTATATCAGTACATATTATAAAGAAATAAACAAGTCATTCAGCCATAGATATCTAATGCTACCAGGTTAAAACTGAGTTGGATCACAGTTACCGTATATTTACATTTGTTAGAAAATATGTTGTTATTCATTGATTCATTGCACTGATGGGGGTGTATGTTCACATAATGTGTATCAGTGTCATTATTCAACATTAGTTGTTTCATCAACCAACACATACAATTTCATTCATATGGCAGTTATAATGAAGTGAGTAGCTGCTGATTCCCATTGTAATAAGCCTCTTACCTCCATCTTTTATGGCGAAAGTCATTCTTAAATAGTAAGTCATAAGAGTAGGGTACTACAAAGAAATCACAGATAAGAGAATATCGTGGAATGGTTTCTACCTCCCACTGCAGGTGGAACTGTCCTTCAACACCGGTAATATAATCTACGTTTACGGAGAAATGGACGATGACGGGTTCTACATGGGAGAACTCGACGGTGTCCGTGGGTTGGTGCCATCTAACTTCTTGACAGAAGCACCACCTGACTACGAAGACGGTAGCGGGCCACCTCGGCAGCAGCGGCTGCCCCCTCAGGATCATCGTGGGAGTCGGCCTGCTACAGGGCACGGTCCTGGTGCCAGAGGCCCCCCACCACCACCCCGTGACGTTCGTGACCGCAGGAAAGGTAGGTTTTACACTTAAAATGCTTTCAAAAATTTAATAGATGAATTTTGCATTATTTTTATTTTGCTCTATAATTAATTTATACTGAAATATAAAAATGTTACATAGTAATGTAGTCATATATTACAATTGTTCACTGTGTATGCTATATGTCAATAAAGCTTTAGTATCCTATTACATTATCAATTGAAGACTTATTCTAACAACCATAGTATTTCAGTTCAATGTTAAGAGATCTTTTGGTATGTGTCATAAACGGATTTCCAAATTTTTTTACACTAACTGCTTTTTATCATTTCCTGTTCTCAACATTTCTCTCCTGGGTCTACTATGAGATCTGAGGAAAATTGATTTATTTTGTGATGTGTCAATGCTGGATGAGTAACAGTTCCTGATATATATGTATAACCTCAAAAATTAAGGTTCATGTAGATTTCAAATTAATTGCCGTTTTGGTAATATAAATGACTTAAAGATTTTGTTCGAGTGGTGTTAAAGCAGTACAGGATAATGTGAGTTTGTAGACTTTATTGTTGGTATTTATATTGAGTTTCTTATCCTGGTATTGCACATTCCAGGATAGAAACAATAAATAAAAGTGAGGAAACACATCCACTCACCTTTTCCTAATTTATGCTTGGTGCACATAATTCAAACATTTTGAACAACAGTCTGCTCATTTTCCAGTTTACAATACACATACTTCTGTTTCCCATTACCTCCTTATTTCCATGTTGCGAAGCATATCTCCCTTCCGCTCAGCTGATTGTCCCTATGTGAATGTGCTATGCTCATGTGTACTGTGTGTCAGAGAGAGACCGAGAGAGTGTGAGTAAAAGTTGGGAAATAACTGAAAAGCTTAATTGTGCCTGCTTTGCTCTTTACCTATAAATGCATTCCCTAACACACTAAGCATTCTTTCATGCAACTCTGTCATATTCTGTAATTTTATGGGACTGTGCAGTGAAGCCAAAGTATTTTTTATAGCGTCAGGGTTATAGAGACTCTTCCCCTTACATGTGAGTGTATATTCTCTGTAATGTTAGGAGGACCAGTGTCAGCAAACTGTCTAGAAGGACTGCTACCAGCCATTTTGACCAGCGACGGTTTTCATTTCACCCCCCAGTTTTACTTGTTGAATTAATTTATATTTATATTATATACTATGCAGATGAAGTTAACACATAACTGTTGCACCTATATATAATAGAAGGAGACTTTCCTCGTAGGAAAAATATGTATAAAGATTGTTTGACTTACCCAAAGCACAGGCTCGCTGACAGATACAAAGAAAAAACACAAATAAAAACACACAGAAACATTCAGCTTTCACAATTGTTGGTCGCTTCTTCAGGAAAAGAGGAAGGAAGGAGAGGAGAAAGGGAAGGATACGGGTTTTAAGAAAGTGGAAAAGGAGTCATTCCAATCCCAGGAGTGGAAGGACTTACCTTAGGGGAAAAAAAGGTAAACAAATACACACACACTCACACATATCCACACCCAAACACACCTAGGCAGACATTTGTAGAAATGTTTGGTGTTTGCGTTTGTGTATATATGTGGGTGGGTGTGTATTTGCTTACCTTCCTTTTTTTCCCCCCCAAGGTAAGTCTTTCCTCTCCCGGGATTAGAATGGCTCCTTACCCACTCCCTTAAAACCCTCATCATTTCCTTTTCCCACTCCTTCCCTTCTGCCTGAAGAAGGAACTGGGTTGCGGAAGCTTGGGTTTGTGTGTGTTTTATTTATGTTACTATCGTTACCTGTACTCCTTCACCTGCCAAGTAAACTTCATCTACTTTTTATATATATTTTTCCTGCTAGGACTTTTGTCCTCTATAATATATTAATGAAAGAATTAAAATAACAGCTTGATTTAAAGCTAGTAACTTTTCTGTACTGTTACCTGTGACACCTTCAACATATCAATGACCTATAAATTGAGTAGCATCAAATGGGGTGATTTTGGACACTGCATAGCAATGAATGAGCACTACTTTGCACCTCCGTGCACTGCTTATTTAATGCACCAGACTGTAATTTATGCATCCCACACTCATGCATTTGAATCGATTGTTTACTGATGCAATAATCAGTTGGACAGTCTCATTGTCGAAAGTTCCCATTATGTTATGGAGCGAAACTTTCTGTTGTTGCAACTGGCGGAAAAGTTTTATAGAGTCAGTTGACAACGAAATCAGTAGGCTGCAGCACTGTTATAAATTTTGTACCTGTTTGTCACGAGTTTTGTGTAAAGTTTCAAAGTAATGGAAGTTTTGTTGAAATTGTGTACTTTGTTGGGTGATTTTGGATGGTGCCGAGGACATATAAAAGTAAGAAAAGTCTTCAAGATTGGTGTAATTATGACCTGGAAATTTTAAAGAAAGCGGTTTGAGATATTCAATGTGGAAAATTAACGTATAGAAAAGCCTTTAATAAATAAAATTCCTTACCTCAGTCTTTACCCTTATTTTAATGTTGGGCATCCTTAAAATATGTTAAAAATCACTAAAATCAAACAGAAATAATGTAGAATAAAGAAAAAAGGCAATTTTCGTCTGAAATCACCCCATACACTTCAAAACACCAGACAGGGATTGCAAATAAACATGTGACTGAAATCACCCCACTCCATGGGGTGATTTTGGACACACTATTTGTCTGTCTCAGGCAAAAGTAGATGCACATGGATTTTCTGTTTCTAGGATATTTTATTGGTTATACATACGCCTACCAAATCCATGAAAAACAAAGAAATCTGACAAAACTCATGAAAGTTATAGTGAAAATAATAAAACTGTCCAAAATCACCCTGTTTGATGGTAACTGCCTTTCCTTATATTTATTTATTGATTTGTTTTGTGTGTGTGTGTGTGTGAGAGAGAGAGAGAGAGAGAGAGAGAGAGAGAGAGAGTCTTCATTTCAATTTTTTTCTGTTGTGTCTAAGATGTCTGAATAAATGGAACTATCAAAAGTTCTTAATTTTTTCATCTTTCAATCCCTCTTTCTCTCCCTCCTATGTTCCTTGTGTTCCCCTATCAATCAGTAGAAACATGAATTTGATCAGTTGCTACTCACTACTTAGAGGGACCTTATTTAAAAGTAAACTGTTGCATGTTATTAAGCCTGCAGACAAAGTATGACATCAGGTGTAGAAATGTAGAAATAAACTACTATTCATATGTGCACAGGCAGATGCACACACATTTCACACACTTTTGAACACAGTTGTATCCAGACATTGTGGACCCACAGATATTTTGAAATTGTAGCACTCGAGTGTCTGTGAGTGGTGCATGTGTGTGTGCGTGTCTCAATGCACATGCACGTGTGCGTGTATGTGAGCATGTGCATGCAAGCACTCACATGTGCATGTATGTGACACATGTGCGTGTGCTTTTCTTCATCTGAGGCAGGACTTTATCTGAAAGCTGAATGATATCCAACTGTCTAATTTTAACTGAACCTATTTGTTGTTCTGTCCAAATGCTGTTATTGACATTATTACATCCTAGATTATCCATTACTGTTATTAACATTATTTCATACCAGATTTCCCATTGTTTAAATTTGCCTAGTGCCAACATCATAAATTTGGCTCGAATTTGAATTTTTCTTTTTACTTATTACTCTCTGCTTTGCCAGGCCAAAAGTGGTATCTCGTTTCTGTAACTGAATTACAATATAATAGTGCCTGTATAAATGTAATGGTATGTAGGTAAAAAATATACCAATCTTAAACTGTGAAATTCAGCCATATACCACATGAAAATACCACTAGACAAATCGTTTTAGACTTGAATTTGTCCTCACAACAAGAGACCAGAAATGACACTCAATTTAAAAGTTATCTTCAAAATTCACCAGGAAAGTATTGAAAATATGAGAAATTAGTAAAGAATGAAAGCACCATTAAGTCAGATAATATTGAATTGAATAAATCAAAAAATACTCATCAGGATCTGCATATGTTCAAATGGAAGACAAAATTCAATAGAAATAAAAGTAAAATACATAAAACGTAAAATGTTAGTGGTATAAAAATAAAAGTGAAAAAGAAACCTAAGAAAGAAGAGTGATCAATAAGTTACTATGACTGCTCAACACCTGTTCAAAAAACTTGTCAAACTGAGGTGTTAGAAGCAGAAATATGGCTACCCATGGCTTCACCTGTGCATGCATAGGACCAACACCACTATTGTGTCATGTCATGCAGAGCAGGTTGTGTAGCATAGCTGAGTGACTAGTCGCTAGCAGTCAGCCAGTAAGCTAGGCAATTGCAACGTGCTCAGCATGATATGAAATGACACAAGCATGCCATGGCCTTCTCTTTTAATGGTGTTGACATGACACATAATTTGCACTCATTATCTCTGTATATCTCGTCACCCTCTCCCCACTATCCTGATCAATCATGTTTTTCTCCTCCTCCTCTCTCTGTACATGCTCTTCCTCTCCCCCCCCCCCCCCTCTCTCTCTATCTATCTATTTCTTTCTATCTGTCTCCTCCTCCCTCCATACAGTCTATACATCTCTTTCCTCTCCACCCTCCCATCTACCTCTGTTTGTCTCTCTTTCTCTATTTCTTATCTAGGTCCTCCTCCCCCTGTTCTCCATCCATCACATTGTGATCAGCCCCATGCTCATGACGGAAATGTGGCTCTTAACCACACAGTATTTCTTTCCAGGTAAAAGAATAAGTGTATTGTCTGTTCAGTTTCTAAAGATCCATGATGCAGCAGCCGTTGATATGAGTCCAAACACTCTGTATAAGTTAACAACAATATTTGCTTGTTTCCAATCGTTACCAATCACTGTTTTGATATTCTCGTAACCATTTTGTTTTGATGAGTTGTGAGTTGATTTGCTGTTTAGTTTATCACTTACAAAATGAGAGTAATTTAGTAGTTTTGTTACTAAAAATTCATTTGAAATCTGTATTGTGATTAATTTGACTTCTGAAGTGATCCAACACATGTTCTGTCAGTGGCAGATGTAGGGATCTCCCTGGCCATGGGAGTGCCTCAATAACACAAAGAAACTGCAATGGGTTGCCCTACTGGAGAATGGCACCACAATATTATCTCATAAAAAATTACATTTGTAGTCATGGGATGATTCTGACTTACTTTTGAGCCATTGGAATTCTCTCTGTCACTATGTGTCATGGTATGGAATCACAGCTGATGGTCCTGAAACACACAGTTGGGTGAATGAATCTCTCCCTGGGTCAACCAGAGTTGCAGCATGACGCAGAATGTTGCAGAAACTCACTGTATGTGGGAGTTGAACTTAAAGCTAAATGACTAGTAATGCTATTAGGTACCCCTCACAATGCTTTGGGACAAAATCAGTGCCAATGATCTTGGTGGTAATGTACAATGTGTGTGTCACCTCCAGCCACAATGGAGCAGCAGATAATACTCACATTGGAGCAGGCCTATGAGGCCCATGTCGAAGTGAGCATAGTGCTGTGTTGCAACAGGAAATGCATCAACTGGGCACCGAGCGAGGTGGCGCAGTGGTAACACACTGAACTCACATTCGGAAGGATGGTGGTTCAAATCCACCTCTGGCCATCCAGATTTAGGTTTTCCGTGATTTCCCTAAATTATTCCAGGTCGGATGGTTCCTTTGAAAGGGCATAGCTGATTTCCTTCCACATCCTTACCTAAACCTTCTGAGCGTAAGCTCCATCTCTAATGACCACGCTCTTGACGGGATATTAAACTCCAAGCTTCCTTCATTCCTTTTATCAACTGGGCCACAGGCATATCTCACAAATGGACATGTTGGCATGCAGTACAGGTCCATGCCCACTGTAGTTATTGATGTATGTTAACAGCCTTGGTTACAGATTTTTATTTATTAATAACGCATTTCGCCCACAATAGGCATCATCAGATTATCTACAAGGAAAAGGAAAAAAAGTTTTTAATTAAGAAATGTGATGGACCCCTGCTCAAGCTAGCATGCCTTAGTGGAAGGAAGAATGTATTGCTGACTTATATTTTCTAGTCCGGGCATGAGGCGTTCTAAGTTATGGTGTAGCCACCGTGTGAATGCAAAACAGAGCCTGGATATCAACATATGAAAGATAGCATTGTCGTTGGCTTCCTACAATATGAAAAAAACTGAAGAGGAATGTAAAAAAGAACCAGATGGATGAAACCAAAGAAAACGACAGCACAGACAAAAGTTACACCTGCAAAACCAATGGTGCAATTTTCCTTAACCAGCTCCCAGGACTACATGGTGGGCATGAGGTAGGACCACACTTAACCGATGTAAACAGCCCCACTGCCAAACATAGAATGCGGGAAAACATAACTGTTTACAAATGATTAGGTAAAAGTACAGACTGGCATACTTGGCCTATTCAGATGAGATCTGGCTAATCTCTAGCTCTGAAGAGGGCTGAAAACCGATCCTACCACACCCTAGTGCAACTGCTTCGCACCAAATGTCTATCCAGAAAGTTCAAAATTCTACTGTACAAAGCCCTGATCCTGCCTGTTGTGCTATATGGATGTGAAACATAGAGTATTCGAAAACAGGACTTCTGCAAGTCCCTTGTTTTTGAGAGAAAAGTTCTTCGGAAGATCTACGATCCATTTTTGGATGCAGACACAGGGGAATGGAGGATCAGGCACAACCAACAACTCCAGGAATTATACCAACAGCCCAGCATAGCAGAAACCATAAAAGCCAAGCGTATGCAGTGGGCCGGTCATGTGGCCTGGATGGAAGATGGCAGGTGGCCTCAGAAGCTCCTGGATTTCGTTCCTGCAGGAAGGAGACCCCGAGGAAGACCAAGGAAACGTTGGAGGGATGACCTCTATGAAGACCTGAAACAAGCAGCAATAGATGTGGACAGGTGCCAGGCAACAACAATGGACAGGAAGCATTGGAGACGGAAACTTGTAGCGTGTGGTCCACGAGGCCTGATAACACGAAAGAAAGAAGTAGAAGAAGTACAGTAGGTGGCACAGGTGCCCAGACACTTGGCCAATAGAAAATGCTGTGCTATGGCGGACGAGGGCTCTTAAAAAATAGACTAAGATTACACAAAATGCCAATTTGGATATAATTAAAGCTTAATAAACAAATAAGAGACAAAAAGGGGTTAGAAACTACAAATACGCATCAAGAAGGGATACAAGATCCCAAGAAACAGTTGTAGCTTGAGGAATACAACAAATTTAAAAGTAGTGATGGGTAAGCACATGAAAAATAAAATTGTTGGCTAAGGAGCATATTAACAAATTGCTAAGGGTGAGATGAAGATGGGACTTAAAGAGCTACAGTTCATGGCTGTATATAATTCATGATTAAAAAATATAAAATAATGGATAAGACAAAAAGTTAAAATTTGGAACAGCTAAAATTACATGCCATTAAAAAGGGACATCATCATTTCAAAATAATGTTGATTTCTGCTGGTCAGCTGATCGTTCAGAAGACCCTCTACACCAAAAAAGGTTTGGCGATTTCAAATTCTTTTAGCAAATTAAGTTTCTGACCCTTTTGGGCGAAATGCAAAATTTTCATGTCGTTAATAGTTGGTGGAGAATGGCTAGAAGACTTCAGGTGTTCAGCAAAAGGGGAGTAGTGTTTAATCTGTCTTTTTTTTGTGAGCAGATGTTCTTAGAACCTGGTTCTGAACATCCTTTCCATTTGTCCAACATATTCAAGATTACATTGCATGCATTCTAATAGATACATGCCAGACTGATCATAGTTACTTGTTGGAATCTGCTCATTATGAGGGAACTGATATTGAACGTTAGTACTACTGGAGAAGGCTATGTGCACAGCTGTACCATGGGAGTGCTTAGCTACATCGTAAGAAAAATAGCCTAGGAAAGGGCGGTGCATTCGTTTAACTTTGGTGTTTGGTTTGAAAGATGAAAATGGCATACAAGGTGTCAGCCTCTTTTCATTATACAGCTTCCTAACTAAAGAGGTGTTATAGCTGTTATTGCTGGCAATGAATTCTAAGTTATTTAGATCATTGCTAATGGCACCGTTACTAAGGGGCAGGTCTAAAATGCAATCAATCATGGAAAGGAAAAAACTCAGTTTAGAGAGTCATGGATGACAAGAGGCAGCGTGTTTGATGGAATTACTAATTGCAGGTTTCGTATATATATCAAAGCTCACCTTGTTATTATTGAGTTGCAACTGAAGGTCTAAATAGTTTACTTTTCCAGAGCCATCCATGATAACCACAGAATTCATATTTGCAAACAATTATACTGTTTGTAATAGGCTTACTGCCCATAACTACTTTTCTTTCAATAATGTCATCTATAAACGAGATGATAGCCTAGCAATAGGCAGCTGCCTTGCAGGCTTGTTAGTCAATGTGTTTGTTAATTACCTTGAGCAGAATTACTTCAGAAATGATTCAGTCATATGTCAGAAAATTTTGTTTCCAAACATTATATTGACGTATTTATCATTTTCAGTGGCAATTTTTCCGAAATTCAGCAACTTACCCATGCGTTTAATGAGCTACACCCAAAAATGTCACTCACACATGAAATCATGGATGGCCCTGGAAAACTAAACTATTTAGACCTTCAGTTGCAACTCATTAATAATGAGGTGACCGTTGATATATGTAGGAAACCAACAACTAGTGATTCCATCATACGCGCCACCTCTTGTCATCCCTGGCGCTACAAATCCATCCCATGATTAATCACATTTTAGACCTCCGTAGTGATGGCACCAAACACTGAAGTTAAAAGATTGTGCCTCCCTTACCTAGGCTATTTTTCTTACGATTTAGCCAAGCTCTTCCATGGCACGGCAATGCACATAGCCTTCTCCAGTAGTACTAATGTTCAATATCAGTTCCCTCATAATAAGCAGATTCCGACAATTAATTACGATAAGTCTGGCATGTATCTATTGAAATGCATGCAATGTAATCTCGAATACATTGGACAAACGGGAAGGATGTTCATAACCAGGTTCCAAGAACATATACTCACAAAAAGAGGACAGATTAAACACCACTCCCCTTTTGCTGAGCAACTCAAGTCTTCCTGCCATTCTCCACCAACTATTAACATCATGAAAATTTTGTATTTCTCCCAAAAGGGTCGGGAACTTAATTTGCTTGAAGAATTTGAAATCACCAAGCGAACATTTTCTGGTGTAGAGGGTCTTCTGAATAATCAGCTGACCAGCAGAAAATAACATTATTTTGACATGATGATGTCCCTTTTTAATGGCATGTAATTTTAGTTGTTTCAAATTTTAACTTTTTGTCTTATCCATTATTTTATACTTTTAAATCATGAATTATATACAGCCATGAAATTTAGCTCTTTAAGTCCCATCTTCATCTCCCATGTCTTAGGGTAGTATCACCCTTAGCAATTTGTTAATATGCTCCTTAGGCAACAATTTTATTTTTCACACCCTTACCATCCCTACTTTTAAATTTGTAGTATTCCTCAAGCTACAACTGTTTATCGGGATTTGTATCCCTTCTTGATGCTTATTTGTAGTTTCTATCCCCTTTTTGTCTCTTATTTGTATATTAAGCTTTAATAATGTCCAAATTGGCCTCTTCTGTAATCTTACTTTAAATTTTAAGAGCCCTCGTCCACCATAGCACAACCTTTTCTATTGACCATGTGTCTGAGCACCTGCGCCACCTACTGTACTTCTACATAATCATTTGTAAACAGCTACATTTTCCCGCATTCTATGTTCAGCAGCGGGGCTGCTTACATCTGTTAAGTGTGGTCCTACCTCGTGCCCACCATGCAGTGCCTGGAAGCTGGTTAAGGTAAATTGCACCATCGGCTTCGCAGGTTTAACTTTCGCATGTACTGTCATTTTCTTTGGTTTCATCCATCTGGCTTTTTTTAACATTCCTCTTCAGTTTCTTGCTTATTGTAGGGAGCCACCAACAGTGTTATCTTTCATATGTTGATATCCAGTCTCTGTTTTGCGTGCACACGGTGGCTACACCAGAACTTAAAATGCCTCATGCCCGGACTAGAAAATGTAAGTCAGCAATACATTCTTCCTTCTGCTAATGCATATTAGCTCAAGCTTGGACCATCACTTTTCTTAATTGAAATCTGAATGAAAATCTTTTATCCTTTTCCTTGTAGATAATCTGATGATGCCTATTGTAAACGAAACAAGTTATTAATAAATAAACATCTGCAACCAATGCAGTTTACATACATCATCTTTGTAACCGGTTGCTGTACCAGGTGCAGGAATGGAGTGGAAGAATTTTGTGTTGTAGTTAGTCTGGCTGTGTGTTTGTCATACTCCTGTTTTTAGGCTGCATGTTCTAAGTTCACAGGATGAGACATAATGGTATAAGCAGGGAACAAAGTGTTCACAACAACATTTTCAATTCTAGAAATCTATGGAGAACAGTGACACATACTCCAGTTGCTAGAAATGGTGTGGAAAGCTCTAGTTATTGTTTTCTGAAATGCTTGAGGCTTGTAGGTGGTTGAAAATCATGAAGGGACAGTCTTTTACATACAGACAGAAATATTTCACTGCCTTGTAAACTGCAACCAGTTCATGGCCTCGTGGTAATAAGCATTTCAAGCATTTTGCGATGCTGATAGTTATCATGAAAAAAAGGTGAGTGGTTGCCTGTTATCATCGTCTCATTATTAAAGCACTGTACGTAATTCAGTATGGCTGGCATCCACAATCATGGCCAATTTCACTGTGTTCATTAGTTTAAAAAGCAATGTCACTTCTGGGAGTTTCCATGTGGACTCGATAAAGTGTGTGTACCGAGTAATGGGAGTCCTTCCATTTGGCGTAGTGTTTCATAGTGCTGCATTGAAATTTAACGTGGTTGTTGTTGTTGTGGTGGTCGCTGTGATCATCAGTCCGTAGAATAGTTTGATGCAGCTCTCCACCCTATTCTACCCTGTGCAAGGCTCATCTTGTAGGAATAAAATGGTAACCTACCATCCTTTTCTATCTGTTTACTGTGTTCATCCCTCAATCTCTCTCTATGAGTTTTTCGCCGTATACATCCTTCTAATGCTAAGTTGACGATTCCTTCATGTTTCACATTGTGCCCAACCAACTTATCCTTTCTCTTAGTCAGGCTATGACAGAAACTCCTTTTCTTCTGAATTCTGTTGAACACCTCATTAGTTCTGTGATGTACCCATCTTATCTTCATCATTCCTCTGTAGCGCCATATTTCAAAAGCATCTATCATGTTTTTGTCTGAACTCATTATTGTCCAGGTTGTGCTCCCATACAGTGCTACACTTCAGACAAATGCTTTCAGAAAGAACTTCCTAACATTTCAATTAGTATTGGATGTCAACAAAGTTTGCTTCTTCAGAAACACTTTTCTTCCCATAGCCATTCTGCATTTTATATCTTCTACCCAAATAACAGAACTCATCTACTACTTCTGTTGCCACATTACCCAAACAAATTCCTTCAGCATTGCCTGAATTTTCTGACACTACATTCCATTACCCTTATTTTGCTCTTATTAATTTTCATCTTATACCCTCCAATCGCTCTTTCAGGTCCTTTAATGCCTCTGACAGAAGTACTATATGTCATCAGCAAACTTCAAACTTTTTAATTTTTTCTCCCTGAACTTTTTTGTATTTACTTAAAATAAAAAATTTAACATTTGTGTTCACTTAGTACTGCTGAAAGGTGCACTTCTTCTTTGGTGTTCATCTGACATTTCTTCATGTTATAAACACTATCACATTACAGTAAGCTCATATGCTTTAAATATATCATTGTGACACACTTCAGAACATCCAATACACAAGCAAACATGCACGAGACATATGATGTTTTTGTTATGAACCAAAGACATTGCCAAGGTGGGGTGGCTTGCTTGCCTCAACAATACAAATAGCCGTACAGTAGGTACAACCAGAATGGAGGGATATCTGTGGAGAAGCCAGACAAACATGTAGTTCCTAAAGAGGGACAGCAGCCTCTTCAGTAGTTACAGGGGCAACAGTCTGGATGACTGACTGAGCTGGCCTTGTAAAATCAGCTAATGTGGTTTTGGCACGCAGCTAGTGTGAACGGCTGAAAGTTATGGGAAACTACAGCCGTTACTTTTCCCAAGGACATGCAGCTCTACTATATGAATATAAGGTGATGGCATCCTCTCGAGCAAAATATTCTGGAGGTCAAATAGTACACCATTTGGATCTCTGGGTGGGGACTACTCAGGATGATGTGGTCATCAGGAAAGACAACACTGGCATTCTATGGATCAGAGTGTGGAATGTTAGATCCCTTAATCAGGTAGGAAAGTTAGAAAACTTAAAAAGGGAAATGTTCGATTAATGATTAAAATTCTCGTCAGAGATGATAAATATTGTTCAAACGAGATAGATTGGCTGGCCAGTACATACCTTTGTGCTGTACCGCCGATAGTAACACAAATGAAGAAACAGGAAAAAAAGGGGACAAAAAGGACAAGTTTTCGGAACACAGTTCCTTCATCAGGTGGGAGAGAAGGGAAGAAGAAAGGATGGGAACGGAAGGGAAAGGTAATTCACGACCTAGGTCATGAAGGTGGTGTTTCGGGAGTATGGGTATGGACGTCAGAGATACTGCAGGCTGACAATAAAGTTGCTACATAGTCTTTTTGTAATTAATTTTATTTATTATTTTTCTGCAGTCATCGTCTTTCTGTGATCAATCTTAGGTTTATCAAGATTTAAAATTTAATATATAAATAAATAAACCAGTTTATTGTCAATAATTTCATCAGAAATTCCTATTATGGTGACAGTTTATGCAAAGCTTTTCCGTAATTAGTTAGTTACTTTAAGTACAGTATTTGTCACATAATTTTTTGTGTATTACTATTGTGAGTTACCATCTGTTTCTTAATCACACTGCATTAAATGATTTGTCATTTTCTAAGTATTTTTTACATTTCGATTTGTTCCAACTGAAATATCTTTTATTTTATTAATTTTAGTATTCAATATAACAGTAAAGACTTAACAAACCACCACAATTTATCAATTTACATATTCATTGAACATGACACTGCCCACAGAGCTATTCAGTTTTTGAAATATTATTCTACATTTACTATAAATAGTACTCTATATTTATGTTTCAGTATTAAATGAAATTCATAGTCAAGGTTAGTTCAGTTGAAATATAGTGATGATGTTTCTATATATGTACATTACTGAAACTTGTTATGAAATATTTGCACTTGCTTACTCCAATACTGACATAGTCACATATCAAAGTTACACAAATGATAGAGTAGAAAGATTTGTCTATGTACATATGTAACTCTGCAAATCACTCTGAAATGCATGTAGGAAATGCATGCTCTTATATCATCACAATAAAGCACTTTTAAGTTTCCATTTCATGAATTAACTACATATGATAGTATTAAACATTTTTATATAACATTAAAAACAGCAGTTTCATTGTTGTACAATGGGAGTACAGTGGTACAGTTCACTAGGCCATAGTGCAGTTTGTGTGTGTGTGTGTGTGTGTGTGTGTGTGTGTGTGTGTGTGTGTGTGGTCATATTGTTTCTTAGTCAAATTGTTCTCGCTCATATTATTCTACAACCTTTTGAAAAACATTTTGGGATAAGGAAAAAATGTTTTGGAGATTCTGATAAGAAAGTAGTTGCTTATTGGGGAAAAATCAAGATGTTTCTAATGACATGGTGCTGTGATTTTTAATGGTAACATAATTGTTTAAGTACTGTTTAAAAAATCTAGAATCATATGAACTTCTTATTTAGTTTCCTTTTTAAAGTAGCAATGACTCAGTAATCTACATACATACTCCGCAATTCACCGTAAGGTGCGTGGCGGAGGGTACACTGTACCACTACTAGGAATTTCCTTTCCTATTCCACTCCCAAATTGAACGAGGAAAAAAAGAATGCCTATATGCCTCCGTACAAGCCCTAATTTCTCTTATCTTGTCTTTGTGATCTTTACGCGAAATGTAAGTAGGCGGCAGCAAGATCGTACTACACACAACTTCAAATTCCGGCCCTCTAAATTTACTTAACAGAAATTCACGAAAAGAACGTCGTCTTTCTTCCAGCGGTCCCCAATTGAGTTGCCGGAGCATTTCCGTGACACTCGCGCATTGGTCGAACCTACCGGTAACAAATCTAGCTGCTCGCCTCTGAACCGCCTCTATGTCTTCCTTCAAACCGATCTGCTTCGGGTCCCAAATACTTGATCAATACTCAAGACGTGGTCGTACAAGCATTTTATATGCGTTCTCCTTTACAGGTGAAGTACATCTTCCCAAAATTCTCCCAATAAACTGAAGTCAGCTGTCTGCCTTACTCACAACTGTCCTTACATGCTCGTTACATTTCTTATCGCTCTGCAATGTTGCGCCTAGATATTTGAATGACACGACAGCATCAAGAAGCTCACTACTGATGCTGTATTCGAACATTATAGGATTGTTTTTTCTACTCATGCGCATCACCTTACATTTTTCTACATTGAGAGCTAGCTGCCATTCTTCGCACCAACTAGAAATTTTGTCCAAGTCAACCTGTATGCTATTACAGTCAGTTCTTGACGACACCCTCCCATACACCACAGCATCATCAGCAAACAGCCGCAAATTACAACTTACTCTGTCCATCAGATCATTTATATAGGTAGAAAATAATAGCGGTCCTATCACACTCCCCTGGGGCACACCTGACGATACACTCATCTCTGATGAACACTCGCCGTCGAGAACAACGTACTGCGTTCTATTACTTAGAAAGTCTTCCAGCCAGTCACAAATCTATGAACCTATTCCATAAGCTCGTATCTTCATTAGCAGTCTGCAGTGTGGCACCGTGTCGAACGCCTTTTTGAAGTCGAGAAAAACACAATCCGCCTGTTGCCCTTCGTCCATGGCTCGCAAGATGTCATGTGAGAAAAGGCCAAGCTGAGTTTCACATGAACGATGTTTCCTAAACCCGTGCTGATTCATGGAAAGAAGCTTTTCCGTTTCAAGGAAATTTACTGTATTCGAACTGAGAATATGCTCCAAAATTCTACATGAAACCGATGTCAACGATTTTGGCCTGTAATTGTATGGGTCAGTTCTCTTTCCTTTCTTATACACGGGAGTCACCTGCGCTTTTTACGAATCACTAGGAACTTTGCGCTGAATTAAAGATTCGCTATAAATGCAAGCTAAGTAGGGGGCCAATGCCGCAGAATAGTCTTTGTAAAACTGAACTGGTATTCCATCCGGACCAGCAGACTTTTTCGTATTTAGCTCTCTCAGCTGCTTCTCTACACCGGAAATACCTATTGCTATGTCCCCCATTTCGGAATTAGTATGTTGATCAAATGATGGTATATTTGTGCGGTCCTCCTGCGTGAAAGATTTCTTAAAGGTTAAATTTAGAACTTCAACTTCCCGTTTGCTTTCTTCTATTACTGCCCCGGAATGATCAACTAGTGACTGGACAGTGGGCTTTGACCCACTTATCGATTTTACATAGGACCAGAATTTTTTTGGGTTCTCAGAAAGATCTTTTGCTAAGGTATGGCTGTGATAATTATTGTATGCTTCACGCATCGATCTTTTTATAGACGCCCGAATCTCTACTAACTTTTGCCTGTCATCATTTGCGTGTTCTTTTTTGAATCGAGAGTGCGACAGCCTTTGCTTTCTCAGCAGCTTTCTAACATTATTATTATACCACGGTAGATCTTTTCCATCCTTAATTGTCTTTACTGGCACATATTTCTCTAACCCTTCATTAACAATGCACATAAATTTAGTCCACAATTCCTCTACATCCATAGTCCCAGAATTAAACGATGCCCATTCATTTTCTAAGTGCGATCGTAACATTTGCTTGTCGGCTCTTCCCAACAGAAACACGCTCCTAGCCTTCTTGACTGGTTTATGAACTTTGGTCACCATTGACGCTATGACGATATCATGATCACTAATTCCTGTCTCTACACAGACATCATTAATAAGGTCAGGCCTGTTTGTGGCTATAAGGTCTAGAATATTTCCATTGCGTGTGGATTGCCAGTTTAACTGCTCAAGACAGTTTTCGGAGAATGTGAATGAGGAGTCTGTTAGCTGGAGTTGTACTCATCACAATCAGTCACTAACGATTTTATATCATAACCAATGTTATTATTATATGAATTGATAATATGAAAAATATTGATAAAAAGACTTAACAGATAATTTTCAACTTTTGGCTGATGGGGTCTTCTTCAGAAATAGACATGCCACACTCACCCACTCACATGTATATGACCATTGCCTGCAGTCACTGTGCCAAACTTGCGACACGCGACTGCTCGCTCGGAAACAGTAATCGGTGTTGAGAATGAGAAGGTTAAGTGTAAAGTGGAAGTTGTGGGGGAAGTGATGGAAGGTATGTATGAGGGTATATACTAGTGCTATCTGTGAACTGTAACACTCTACATAGGCCAAGACTGGCCACTATGAGCTGAATTTGTGGGGGGTTCTTTGATAGGGAGAGGGAATGAGAGGAAAGGAAGGAGAAGAGACTAGGGTATGTTTGTGAAATGGAAGGTGTATATCGGGCTGGGGAGAGACAGTGGAGGATGGGAACTATGGAAGGTTGATGGTTGAGGGTGATGGTTACAGAAACATAGGATATCCTGTAGGGAAAGTTGCCACCTGTGTAACTCAGGAAAGCTTGTGTTGTTAGGCAGGATGCAGATGGCAAAGGTTGTGAAGTAAGCCATTTGTAGAGCTGCTTGTTCAGCAACTAGGTGGTCTCATATCACAAGTTTGTAGCCATTCATGCAGACATACAGCTTGCTCATTGTTATGTTTATGTGCAAAGCTGCACAGTTTGTAAATCACATGACTGCTCTCCCAAGTTTCCATGAATTTGATGAGATATGAAATGCATGTGACAGGACTGGATTAGGTAGTGATGGGATGATATTGTCACGTTGAAATGGAAACAGGCTTGACTTCGAAGGCAACTGAACACAGCACTTATACTGAAAGCTGGTTTATTACGAACTTAACATAAACGCAGCACTAACTGCCTCTCGGGCAGAGTGCTCTGCTATTTATACACAGACAGAATGTACCAGAAATTATAAGTACAGTTAACATAAGAAACAAGTAGAATTTACAAGTGAACATAAAAAAGATGTAGAAAATTCTGGAACTGTTAATTACAAAGAAATAAATTTTTGCCGGTGGACAGAACTGAACTGGCGACCTACAGCACTGCAGTCGGTGACACAATCCCCTGCACCACACCGACAGTGGGTGTACGTGGTGTGTCACGGCATTGCTCCCTCTCCTCACAGTGACCTGCTGTTATGTTCTCTGTGGAGCCAGTTGCAATGTCAGGGATCTTGACCTTGTCATGGGTCCTTTGTATGGCAGTTCAAGAGAATCCTTCCCTTCTCCACGATTATCAACGATAGACGTTCCTGTCATGGCTTCATCAGTAACATTACCGTCCTTAGAGTCCTTGAACAAGAAGCCATTGTCGTCTACCGGTTGATTCAGGAGCATCTTTCTCTCTATTGTTGGATAATTACCACCGCACACTAAAGAAGACAAAGTGGGGCAACTCTGCTGAAGGTTGCGAATGGAAAGTACGTCCAGCCAGCAGGAACTTGTGTCGCAAGAATAACCATCAACAACAGGACCCAGCCATTTGAATTAGTCATGTTAACAGAATGTAGTCACAATGTCGTCCTCATATGGGACTTCCTTCGGCATCCCAAGCTATCATTGACTGTGGAAGATCTGAGCTCCGAATTGAAGAAGTTGTTCCGACGGGTACACGTAATACAGAATTTTCTGGGAAGTTATTTGCCGTTGACAATATGACGATCCCGCCGTTGATGATGAGAAGAGTTGCAGTCACAAACACAGACAAGAGATGAAACTGTGAAGTGCTTGTTGATAGGAAAATGTTTATCAAGCTCACCAAAGAAATTTACATACCAGCGGCTACCATAAGCATTACCGGAGGTCAAGGAGAGATTTGGATCACTAATTGTCAGGAGCAGTCGCAACTTATCCCCAAAGGAATGTGTATCGGGACAGCAGAACCAATCCAGGATGGTGAGCTCAACATCATCAACGATGACCCATGCTCTGTTGTTAGTACAGACAACACACTGGAGGGAACAAACGTGGAACTGCCAATAAGGCTCGGACTGACCAAGGAACAATGCCAGCGGGTGTTAGCTATTCTACGGCAATTTTCGGGTGCATTCACACCTCATCAGGGGAAAAGTCAGACAAAATGGCCCACAGTAAGGCATCGTATCAATACTGGGGATCATCCACAAATTAGCCAGCGTTCATATAGTGTGTGGCCAGCTGAAAGATGGATAATTAGGGAGGAAGTGGAGAAGATGTTGCACGACGACATTATTCAACCTTCGGAGAGTCCTTGGCCGTCTCTGGTGGTCCTTTTAAAGAAGAAGGATGGCACGTGGTGATTCTGTGTTCACTATCGGCGTCTGAACAAAATCACAAAGAAAGATGTCTACCCACTGCTGCGCATTGATGACACCTTAGGCTGCTTGAAAGGAGCTACATACTTCTCAACTATGGACATGCAGACAGGTTACTGGCTGACAGGGAGAAGATGGCTTTTATTGCACCTGATGGCCTCTATGAATTCAAAGTAATGCCATTTGGATTATGTAATGCTCTGGCCACATTCGAATGCATGATGGACAACTTGCTTCGACACCTTAAGTGGACGGCGTGTCACTGCTATTTAGATGACATTGTTGTTTTCTCAAAAACATTTGAAGAACACCTGAGTCGCCTGTCAACTGTGTTGAAGTGTGTTCAGGCTGCAGCACTCCGCCTTAATCCAAAGAAGTGCCTCTTCATTGCCAAAGAGATAAAACTCCTGGGGTACCTAGTCAATGGAAATGGTGTCCATCCTGATCCAGATAAAGTAAGGGTAGTGACAGAATTTCCAACTCCTCAACACATTCGTGATGTGAGAAGTTTTCTCGGGCTGTGCTTATACTATCGACGTTTCATAAAAGGATTTTGTATCGAGGCACATCCATTACAAGAACTTCTGCAGGTGTGAATGCACCCGAAAATTGCCGTAGAATAGCTAACACCCGCTGGCATTGTTCCTTGGTCAGTCCGAGCCTTATTGGCAGTTCCACGTTTGTTCCCTCCAGTGTGTTGTCTGTACTAACAACAGAGCATGGGTCTTCGTTGATGATGTTGAGCTCACCATCCTGGATTGGTTCTGCTGTCCCGATACACATTCCTTTGGGGATAAGTTGCGACTGCTCCTGACAATTAGTGATCCAAATCTCTCCTTGACCTCCGGTAATGCTTATGGTAGCCGCTGGTATGTAAATTTCTTTGGTGAGCTTGATAAACATTTTCCTATCAACAAGCACTTCACAGTTTCATCGCTTGTCTGTGTTTGTGACTGCAACTCTTCTCATCATCAACGGCGGGATCGTCATATTGTCAACGGCAAATAACTTCCCAGAAAATTCTGTATTACGTGTACCCGTCGGAACAACTTCTTCAATTCGGAGCTCAGATCTTCCACAGTCAATGATAGCTTGGGATGCCGAAGGAAGTCCCATATGAGGACGACATTGTGACTACATTCTGTTACTGGGATGAGACAAAAGAGCTTCCCGGGCACTTAAAGAGGCTCTAACTTCCGCACCAGTGCTAGCCTTGTACGACAAGAATGCGGAAATGGAACTTTACACAGACGCCAGTGGTTGTGGGGTTGGTGCAGTGCTTATACAAGTTCAGAAAGGTGCTGAAAAAGTGATAGCCTATGCATCAAGAGTACTCTCAAAGTCCAAGATAAACTACTCTACAACTGAGAAAGTATGTCTCGCAGTTATCTGGGCTATCAACAAGTTCCGGCCATATTTATTCAGCAAACCATTCACCGTCGTGATAAACCACCATTCTTTGTGTTGGCTGACTAGCTTGATGGATCCATCAGGTTGACTAGCAAGAGGGCCACTAAGACTCCAAGAATATGATGTCACAGTGGTATTCAAGAACGGGTGCAAACACAAGGATGCCAACTGCCTTTTGAGGAATACATTAGTGGAACACAACAGCATGAATGAAATTTGAGCCTTCACTGAATTAGATAACATTACAGCTGAACAGAGGGAAGATCCAGCACTATTGAAAACGATAGAGGCCTTGGAGAAAGGAGAATCGACCAATGGAGAGTTCCGACTTATAAACGGAACATTGTATAATAGCAACTACAATCCACTGGGCCCCAAATGGCTACTGGTCATTCCAGCTCATCTCCAGCCAGCTATTCTCAAATATTACCACAATTCTCCAATATCCGGTCATCTGGGATTCGTGAAGACCCTAGACAGAATCAGACGCAGGTATTACTGGAAAAGTCTCTACCAATCTGTCAAGCACTATGTGACTCACTGAAAAGAGTGCCAGCGATGGAAGCATGTGCTGCAATTACCTACAGGGCATCTTGTACCAATTCCGCCGGCAGCAGCTCCATTCCACCGAGTTGGGTTTGATCTTTTATGGAAGTTCCCGAAGTCGACAATCAGTAACCAATGGATAATAGTCCGCACTGACTACCACACACGCTACGCTGTCACCAAACCTGTGCTAAATGCAGACGCTCCAGAGATCACAAAATTCCTTGTAGAAGACATTATTTCAAACCATGGAGCACCACATGTCATGACATCTGATCATGGAAAAGTATTCCAGTCAAAACTAGTGTCAGAGGTAATGTCACAGTGCGACATTGTCCACAGAATGACAGCATACCATCCTCAGTCAAATGGTCTTACGGAATGTTGTAACAAGATGTTAGCCGATATGCTGTCGATGTACGTCAATGTTGAGCAGAAGGATTGGGATACAATTCTGCCAGTTGTGACATTTGCTTACAATACTGCAAGACAAGACACCACAGGCTTCACACTGTTTTTCCTGCTCCATGGCCATGAAGCTGAGACCCAACCGGATGACACTCAGGATGACTATGTTAAACAGCTCATCACCAGGGTCGAAGAAGCAAGACAGCTGGCTCGCATACGGACACTGGACAGCTAGGAGAAGGACCGTCAGCGGTATAACGACAAGCACCAACCTGTTGTGTACAGCCCAGGAGATCTGGTATGGATTTTTACTCCTGTACGGAAGGTTGAACTGTCAGAAAAGTTGTTGAAGCAATACTTTGGTCCTTATTGTGTCATACGCCACCTATCAGACGTCACATACAAGGTTGAGGATTATGAGCCGTCGTCAAAATGACAAAAACAGAGAGACATTGTTCATGTTCTGTTCATGAGGCCTTACTACGATCCTGAAGAGCAGGTAGACGACAATGGCTTCTTGTTCAAGGACTCTAAGGACGGTAATGTTACTGATGAAGCCATGACAGAAACATCTGTCATCAATAATTGTGGAGAAGGGAAGGATTCTCTTGAACTGCCATACAGAGCACCCATGACAAGGTCAAGAACCAGGACATTGCAGCTGGCTCCACAAGGAACATAACAGCAGGTCGCTGTTTTTCCAGGAGAGGGAGCAATGCCGCGAGACATCACATACACCCACTGCCGGCGCGGCACAGGGGATAGCGTCACCGACTGTGGTGCTGAAGAAGACGTTTGGAGACTGCCAGCAACAAATCCGCTCGGCGGAAGAACAAGTGAAGAACCGGGCGAAACAACGTCATGAGCCGAAACAGTCGTACATACAGAATGTTTTGGCCCTGTGTAATATAGTCAATCCGAATATGACTGAGTCCGACGAAATCAAGCACCTGGTGAAGAGTTTTGCAGAAGACATGTCTTCTGATCAAAGAAGTCTCTACAACAGAAGAGTTCATTAAGTGGTGCTAGCGTATTGAAGAGATACAACAAAGGAGGGTTTAGGAAAGAAGTATGACAGACTCCCCATTGTAGTCCCTATGGCCATTGTGGAAGACCAGCATTACTTCTCTTCCCTCATACGACAAATTGTGAGAGAAGAATTACAACAGTTTATGGTGAGCATCAGATCATGGCCATGGGGTGTAAGCCCTGTAAGTGATGATGGAGCCGACGCCACTGAGGAATAGGTATATCAGGCAGTAGCTCCTGTCTGCCCCACCAATTGCACCTGACATGACTTACACTGCAGCCGCCAAACGGCAGCCCATGAACCGGCCGATGCGGCCACAACCAACTTACTCAATGCCTCCACCAAACAATGTCGCATTGAAATGGAAACAGGCTAGACTTTGAAGGCAACTGAACACAGCACTTATACTGAAAGCTGGTTTATTACGAACTTAACATACACACAGCACTAACTGCCTCTCGGGCAGAGTGCTCTGCTATTTATACATAGACAGAATGTACCAGAAATTAGAAGAACAGTTAACATAAGAAACAAGTAGAATTTACAAGTGAACATAAGAAAGATGTAGAACATTCTGGAATTGTTAATTACAAAGAAATAAATTTTTGCCGGTGGATGGGACTGAACCGGCGACCTTCAGCACCGCAGTCGGTGACGCTATCCCCTGCGCCACGCCGGCAGTGGGTTAATATGGTATCTCACGGCAATATATAGGAGAGGTCTCACATATACATCTACTGCAAGGATATGAGCCTTGAGACAAGAGGTTAGGAACAGAAATAGAATAGGAATGGAAAAGAATAATGCAGAGATTTGGTAATAATAATAATAATATGGATAATGCAGAGATTTTGTAATGATAATAGTAATAAGGATTTCTGTTCCACAGGACCTAATTGTGGAGTAAGACTCCATGGTCATGGAACAAGTCAATACATGAAGTTTAAAACAAGAATAGTAATACAAAAACTTTAAATAGTCTTATGCACAAAACAATCCTAAGACTAAGTGAAATGAATCAATGACAGGGAGAGAAAAAAAAGGAATTAGCTTAATTGTTTCACTTTTCTAGGAGTTCCTCGACAGAATAAAAGGAGTGAGCCATGAGGTAACTCTTCAATTTAGATTTGAAAGCACTTGGGTTAGTACTAAGGTTATTGAGTTCTTGTGGCAGCTTATTGGAAATGGATGCTGCTGAATACTGCACACCTTTCTGCAGAAGTGTCAAAGTGGTGTGATGCAAATGTAGATTTGACTTCTATCTAGTAATCACTGAGTGAAAGCTACTAACTCGTGGGAACAAGCTGATGTTATTAACAACAAACAACATTAAAGAAAATACATATTGTCACACCAGTGTCAGAATTCTCAGACTACTGAAAAGGGGTCCACATGATGTTCCTGAACTTACACCACATATTGCTCAAACCACCCATTTCTGAGCCAAAATTATCCTTTTTGAGTCAGTTGAGTTACCCAAAAACTACCACAATATATTATAAGTGAATGAAAGTAAGCATAGTAGACTACTTTCCGTGTTGAAAGATCACTTGTTTCAGATATTGTTCTAATGGCAAATAAAGCAGAATTTAGTTTTGGAACAAGATCCTGAACATGGGCTTTCCACGACAGCTTGATTGATTGATTTGATTTTTTCAGGGAAGCCAAAACAGTCTTGGTCCAACCCGCCACTGCCCGCACCGAAACTAAGTTTATTGTGCAATATCGCTCCCTGTATATCTAGTAAAGCCAACCAATGCCCTTGAACAGTGCCTTTTACTCTCCAATGCAATGAATTTGAAGATTAGATGTGATTCAGTTTCATCACCGTCATCACAGATCCTACATTTAGGGTCCTCTTCTGTTATTCCCATTGTATGTAGGTATTTTTTGAAATTCCCATGGCCTGTCAGCAATCCAACCATGAGTCTAATCTCTCTCCTGTTCAGACCCAGGATTGCAGAGCTTCTTTCAAAACATGGCTTTGGCATCATTACCTTGCCATGTTTTTGTTGATGGACTTTGGTCCAATATTCTACGTGCTGTCTTGTGAGCCAGTCACGTAGCTCCAATTTGATAATTGCCTTGGTGATTGTCAGGACAGGTTCCGGTCCAATAAATGGAGTCTCTGCCCCCATCCTGGCTAATCTGTCAGCATGTTCATTGCCACTGATCCCCGAGTGGCCAGGGACCCACAATAGGTTTACTCTATTGCTTTCCCCTAGTTCCACCAGAACCCTGTGACATTCTGCAACAATTTTAGACCTTGTTGCAGGAGCTGCCAGTGATCTCAGGGCTGCATGGCTGTCTGAATAGATATAGATGCTACGATCTTTGTAGCACCTACGCAAATTCTCATCCACACATGCTCTGATGGCAGTGCCACGACAGCTTACTGTCTATCTGAACACCTAGAAATTTGAACTGTTCAGTCTCTTTAAATGCTCATTATGTGTAATCAGAATGTCAGCTTCCATTAATTTGTGTGTTAAAATTGTAAAAACTGTGTTTTACTGTGATGTAACATAATTTGTTTTCTACAATCCAAGAACATATCTCTTGAACTGCATTATTTGATTCTGTGTCAATATTACAGACAACATTCTTCACTACCAAGCTAGTGTCATCAGCAAACAAAAATATTTTTACAATCACCTGTTATACTCAAAGGCATATCATTTATATAAATAAGAAACAACAGTGGTCCCAAAACAGACCTCTGGGGCACCCAAGATGTTACTGTGTGATTGTACATCATACCCATTTTCATCATTGTGGAGAAGTACCTTCTGCTGTCTACTATTAAAATAAGAGGTGAACCAGGTGTGAGCTACTCCTTGTATTCCATAATGTTCCAACTTCTTAAAAAATATTTTGTGATCAACACAATCAAACGCCTTTGTTAAATCAAAGAAGACGCCTAATGTCTGTAGCCTATTATTTAACCCATCAAGTGCTTCACGGAGAAACAAAAATATAGCATTTTCAATCCTTAAACCACTTCTAAAACCAAACTGTACATTTGACAACAAATTATGGGAAATGAAATGATCAATTAATCTTGAATATACAGCCTTTTCAATAACTTTAGAAGAAAGTGATGGCATATAAATAGGTCTATAGTTGTCTACATTATTCCTTTCTCCTTTTTCTAAAGTGGTTTAACTACTGAGTACTTTAATGTGTCAGGGAACTGACCATTCTAAAAGGAAAAATTATAAATATGGCTTAGTACTGGGCTAACATATCGTGAACAGTACTTTAAGATTCTGCTAGATACCCCATCATAACCACAAGAGTCCTTAGTCTTTAGCGATTTAACTGTTGACTCAATCTCCCCTTTGGAAGTATCATGGAGGATGATTTCAGGTAACAGCCTTGGAAAGGTATTTTCTAACAATGTTATATAGGATTGGATGTGTGACTGTTGCGTACGGACGCAGGAGCTGGCCACTGTTTGTGAGCAGCTGAGTGTGTTGTTGGCCATGGTCTGCCATCTTCAGGCTGCTGCCTTGGAGTGTTGCGGCAGTGCGGGCTCTGGTGCATTGAATGGTACACCACAGGTGTTACATGCTTCACCCACGGTCCCTGCTGTCATGACATCTTCTTGCGTGCCGTGCGCAGGTTCAATGGTGTTCGCATTGCTCAGGGTGAAAGGTCAATGTGGAGGCTGGCCGTTCAGTGTCGCTCACTCTGCGTGTGAGTGGACATGTGGCTGCTGCTTCAGCAGGGTCCAAGCAAGCACATGGGGAGAGGGGTATATTAGTGATTGGGAACCCCAATGTTAGGTGGGTGATGGACCCCCTCAGGGAAATAGCGGAAAGGTCGTGGAAGAAGGCCAGTGTGCAATCTGTTTGCTTGCCGGGGGGTCTCATTGGAGATGGAGGAGGCCCTTCCAGCAGCGATAGAGAGCACTGGGGGCACCCAACGCAAATTGTTACTCATGTCGGCACCAATGACTCCTGCCGCCTGGGTTCAGAGGTCATCCTCAGTTCATAAAGGCAGTTGGTGGAGTTGGTGAAGGCTGAAAGCCTCGCTCGCTGGGTGGAATCTGAACTAACTATTTGCAGTGTCGTTTCCAGAACCCCAGTCCTCTGGTTTGCAGCTGAGTGGAAGGCTTAAACCAGAGGCTCAGAGGATTCTGCGGAGATCTAGGGTGTAAATTTCTTGACCTGCGCTATCGGGTGGAGAAATGTAGGGTTCCCCTGTGCCTCCTGAGTCGCAACAAGGTAGCAGTAGGCAAAACACAACAGGGAATGAAAAGATCAATGTAGTTGTAGTTAACTGCAGGAGCGTCTATAGAAAGGTCCCAGAACTGCTCTCATTAATAAACGGTCACAATGCCCACATAGTACTAGGGACGGAAAGTTCGCTGAAACCAGATGTAAACAGTAATGAGATTCTAAATTGACTAGAATGTATACCGCAGAGATAGGCTGTATGGTGAAGGGGCAGGCGTGTTTATAGTGATAAAAAGTGCACTAGTACCAAAGGAAATAGACAGAAATTCAAAGTGTGAAATAATTTGGGTGAGGGTCACGGTTAAAGCTGGCTTGAACTTGGTAATTGAATGTTTCTATAGGCCTCCTGGCTCAGCAGCTGGAAATTTGGAAAATATTTTGACAGGTGGCAGGGACAAAGAATCCAGTGAAATTGTTTTGAGTGCATTATCTGAAAATTATCTTGAGCAGTTAAACACAGAACCAACTTATGGCAAAAACATATTAGACCTTCTGGTGACAAACAGATCCGAATTTTTCGAATGCAGAACAGGGAATCAGCGATAATTTCAGCCATAAATAGAAATATAAAAAATTGTAGGAAGATTATTATGTTCGGGAAAAGTGACAAAAAGCAGATTCCAGAATACTTGTCAGATAGATACAGATGGTGTTGAGGAACAGTGATCAAAATTTCAAAGCCATTGTACAATATGCATTAGATGAATATGTACCAAGCAAGATTGTAAGAGATGGAAAGGAGCCACCATGGTACAACATGATCCAGTGCCAGCTGCTGCAAGTGTCACATCGTAAACAGCACTAAGTATCTTCATTTAATTTGTTTCAAATTTAATTTGTCAGTCTAGTTCTTCATTTTCGTTAGTACTTCTGTTTAAGAGGTTTATTCCCGCGTATTCGGCAGATTTCGTTTGTACTACTGTTTTAATAGTTTATTCTATCGTATTTGATAAATACCATTGTGTATAGTCTTCGTCTGTGACTGGTGTATTTCAAAACATGTCAGAGACTGTTACTATAGCTCGTTATCAGTCAGTCCAGACCCAGCTGCTGCCAGTGTCACATCGTAAGCTTCCACGAAGCATTTGATACAGTTCCCCACAGACATTTAATGAACAAAGTAAGAGCATATGGTCTATCAAACCAAATGTGTGATTGGATGGAGGAGTTCCTAGACAACAGAATGCAGCATGTCATTCTCAATGGAGAGAAGTCTTCCGAAGTAAGAGTGATGTCAGGTGTGCCACAGGGGAGTGTCGTGGGTCCGTTGTTGTTCACGATATATATAAATGACCTTGTGGAAACATCAGAAGTTCACTGAGGCTTTTTGCAGATGATGCTGTTAGTATATAGAGGTTGAAACAATGGAAAATTGTATTGAAATGCAGGAGGATCTGCATCAAATTGACGCATGGTGCAGGGAATGGCAATTGAATCTCAATGTAGACAAGTATAATGTGCTGCGATTACATAGGAAGAAAGATCCTGTATCATTTAACTACACTATAGCAGGTCAGCAACTGGAAGCAGTTAATTCCATAAATTATCTGGGCATAGGCATTGGGAGTAATTTAAAATGGAACAACCATCAATCAGTCATTGGTAAAGCAGATGCCCGACTTAGATTCGTTGGAAGAATCCTAAGGAAATGCAGTCCGAAAACAAAGGAAGTATGTTACAGTAGACTTGTTCACCCACAGCTTGAATACTGCTCACTGGTGTGGGATCCATACCAGGTGGGGTTGATAGAGGAAGTAGTTAAGATCCATCGGAGAGCAGCGCGCTTGGTAATCAAGAAAGCATTATGGAGATGATCAATAAACTCCAGTGGAAGACTCTGCAGGAGAGACGCTCTGTCGCTCGGTACAAGCTTTTGTCGAAGTTTCGGGAACATTCCTGTACCAAGGAGTCTAGCAGTGTATTGCTCCCTCCTATGTATATCTCACGAAGAGATCATGAAGATAAAATCAGAGAGATTACAGCCCACACAGAGGCATTCTGACAATCTTACTTTGCGTAAACAGTTCGTGACTGGAATAGTAGGGAGAACCGATAGTGTTACTCAATGTTTGGATGTAGATGTAGATATATGTAAAAACTAGAGTTCCGTTCAGTTCACCTGCTATATTCAGAAAGTGATTATTGAATACTGCAGATATATATAAATTATCAGTAACAGAAAAATTTCTTCTATACACTGACATGATATCCTCTACTTGCTACTGCTGACCAGACACTTCCTTCACGACAGACTAGATGGTTTTAATTTCGCTGTTTTATTAGAAATCACGTCAGCTCGGTTATTGACCCTCCCCCCCCCCCCCCCCCGCCCCCCAGAACACAATCCTGAATACACCACTGACTGGTTGAATGAGTTACTGCCTCGTCATTCTGATTGCTTCTAACATTTTGATATAATTCCCGCTTTGTTCTACATGATACTCTTATCCCCATTGTCAGCCACCCTGGCTGCCTGTTACTGGAAGTACGCTGTTTTGAGCATTCTAGTGGAAAGCAACTTTCAAACTGCATGAGAAATGTGTTCAGAAAAGCATTATATTTATCATCTTTATTATCAGCATTATAAACATCCTGTCATTCTTGTTCCTTAATTAAACTTAAAAAGGTCTCAATTGCAACTGGATTAACTTTTGTAATTAGTTGATAATTATATCTAACATTTGTTTGAGAACAAATACTTTTGAATTAAAATTTGTGCATTGCAGTCTGATAGGCCATTTACTATTCTGCTAACAAAGTGCTCCTCTAACAATGAAGAATGAACAAAAACATTGTAAGTGGTAGAACTGCTACTGCCTTGCACTCTCATTGGAAAGAATACTGTTTGCATCAGATTATAGGAATTAAGTAGATCTAACAGCTGACTTTTTCTTGAGCTATCACTTACGTAATTAATATTGAAATCTCCACACACAACTAAATTTTTATACTTCCTATAAAATTAACCTGGAACCAATTGTAGCTTGGGTAGAAACATTTTAAAATCTGAGTCAGGGGACCTATAAATAACAATAATCACTGATTCCATTCCATTAACATTAACATCTCCTTCACAACATTGAAATATCTTTTCTGTGCAGTGTTTACAAAAATCGTTTTTAACATATGTGGCCACTCCCCCACAATGCAAGGAACTCCTAGAGAAGAAGGCAGCTAACCTGTATCTGGCAAAGGAAGTCTCTGAATTGTCACATCACTTAAAAAGTGCTCTGAAATACCAATAATGTCAGAGTCAATATCAATAATCAGTTCATCCCCTTATTATTTAGATTCTTAAACTTTGCCGATAGTGGTTCCTTTGTTAGAGGGACTTCTTTTAAGCAGGAATACCTATCAGCTATCTTCAGTCTAAAAAGTTGCACCCTTAACACCAACTACTACAGGAATTTTTCCATGAATGACACCCCCGCCCCCTACTACACTGTCACCTATGAGCTTTGCCAACCTCTCCTTTCCATATCTGTTGAGGTGCGGGCTGTGCCTAGTGAAATCCGACCTTTGGATAGTCTCAACCAGCACCACTGCAATGTGATGACCTATGCCCTCCATCATCAGTGTCTCCTCTAGCCTCGTGTTAATACGTCTGACAGCAGTATTAAGACAAGGCCTATCATGGCGCTGAAACAGCTGCACGAAATGCACATTTGTTTCACCAGTGTGAATTGCTATCCTTTCCAGATCGCCACCTATATCATATGCCCCGTCCCTATCAAGACTATTCCCAGCCCCACCCAGTATCACTACCTGACCCTTTTTTGAAAAATTTCTACATAAATCTCCTATGTTCCAATAACCTGAGCTAACCCTGCACTGGGCTTCACTATGCTGGTGACATGGTACTCCCTCCCAACTACTTCCTGCAACTTTTGGCAAACACCTCTGCCTTGAGAACAGAATCTTCTTCTTCCTAATAGACCTCTCTACAGATTTCGGCTTCCTAACAGTCATTTTATTTATCTTCACAATTTGTGTAATGTGCTGCATACACAACCATTATTTAATATAGCATCTCCATCTTCTGTGAAGGCATGACATCAACACACAGAAATTTCTATCTTGCCCATTTGAAAAATATTGAAGTTATAACCTGTAATTAGGACATATTTTGCATTTCAGAGGAATTTGACACTAGTGTTGAGAAGTGAGATGTGCTATTTGAAGTGGCACATCATCATGTTGATACATAGTACAAAAATTGATTATTGGGTTCTAGCAAAATTAACCCAGAAAGTTCTTGGCTCTTTAAAGATGCATTTACACTGAGATCTCAACTACAACATTGTTCATGCCCGGTACTTGAATATTGATGTTTGCAACATATTGCAGTGTACCACAACTGTGTCAATACAAATCAAAGGAACAATGTCCTTGACTTGCTGCCACTAACTGCTGCTATGCAGTGCTAGTATTTATTTATGTTCTGTCTAGATTCAGGCATTTGAGTTGTTTTTCAGTGCTTATTTGTTATAGCTGTTTTTATAAAATGGTGTGAACAAGTGGCAAATTTGTGAGTTTGTCACTATGCGTGCACTGATAATAACAAAAACAAGACTCATAAGCTGAGCTTGGAAAATTCATTTACAGGTAATTGGGGGAACTATATGAAAAGTGGTGGGAACAAAAAATTTAATGAGGCTTTAAATCAGGCTGAAAATAACTTCTTTAGAAGACAGCAGACAACAGTAAATGCAAATTTATCAGTGGTAGTCTCAACTTCAACACCAGAGTCCCCTATAATTCATTGCAAGTGTTACAGTCATGGATGCCGAGGCACTTTCCATTCAGAATGAAAATGCAGTTAAAATTTAATCTGTAGATAACAATAATTATGTAATAAATTAAATATCTTTTTAGTGCTATTAACATAAGTACATTCTCTTTACATAATCCTTCAACCAAAGCTTGATTAACTGTCTTTGAAAATGTGGAATAAATATGTATGGCTTTGGTTACCGAAAACAAAGAGAACCACAAGTTCTGGTCTCACAGAGATTTATTTTCTGAAATATGTTTCTGTCTTTGAAACAACTGACACTATAATATTCATTTAAGTTTCAAAATCTGACAGTGACATTATAGTGGTGTTATGGAACCTAGAATTTACACATTTACAACTGGCATAAGACACCCTTCTGGACTGCTGTTTTTAACAAGTTTTTACAGCTTTCTAATCACGAATGCAATAATTGAGTTTGCTGTCTCATTTGAAATAATGAAAGCTGTTATATATATTCCAAAGAAATTATTTTTAAATATTAAGTCATGTTTGTATTCCCCAAAAAACAACTTGTTCATATGTTTCTTACAGATAATCAGCTTCTCCTTCTGAACCAGAATCTTCTGCTTCCTCTTCCAGGACATTGAAAACATCACTGTCACCTAAATTAGCCATATCGAGAATATGCAGAGCGCAAACACTTGGCAGACAGCAATATAGATATCAGACGAAAACAATGTTGCACTCAACAGAGAGTGGGAAATACAAAGCCCTTTTGTTGCTTACAAATAGTTAAAACTTAAATCACTATGTGGCAGCACAATGGAGAGATCCATCCTTCTTCATTTTATGTGGTTACCAACAGAGGACAAGTTGTGAATGGCAGCTACAAATTTTTTAGCATTGCACGAGTCACACTCGGACCTCCGAACGAGTCTAGCTCGGGTGCCGTCCACAATGTGTTAACTTCTTAATTCATTTCACACACAATGTCACTTATTTCATGTCTTCACAGGTGTGTTTTGTTCACCCTTTGATTTCAGTGTATTTGTCATTTGCTTATTTCACTGACTTTTTTAAACAAAAATATATGGTCATACAGCTGTAAATGTCCAATATATATAGTCAGAGGTCAGTGCGGCTAAGAAAAGTGTTATCCACACCACATCTGCAAGCCCATATCTGCAACCGCATCCATGGCACTTTACCTGCATCCACAAGTTGGTTATACGCATCCACAGATATTACAGTTTTAAATGGGTAATAGTAATAGATAGCAGTATTTAAAATCATGATATGTAATTGTATAGTTATTGAGTGTCATTTCTGCACTACCTTAAATACTTTTTACTTCTTGAATCTCATTAACTGTTCTATAACTACTCCAAAACAGGCTATTCCAAACAGGAAAACATTGACATTCTGGACACACACAATAGCGCTTTGGAGCCTGTGTGGTCAGAGCACTACATCAGTTGTTTAATACAAGCATCTTCTTAAATTTCAGTGCTTGTTATTTTAGCTACAAAATAAAATGTAATCACAGTGTTAAACAGAATATGTGCTCTTTATTTTAGTGCAGAACAAAGTAACATGAACAAAGTCATATCTGAACTACAGAAAATGTAATACAATCTGCAATAAAAGCATCCATAGCAACCAAGCCAAAGACAAACATTTTAGCAGATGCATTGATTCTAATTAATGACTTTCAACATATTTCATGAATAGTGAATAATTGCTTAGAGAGAGAAAAAAAGAAACAGGTAATTTGTTGCAATGTATACACTTCCCTTCCATTTCATTAAGGAACTTCAATAGGACTTCAGTTGCATATGAAACTACCAATATCAGCAAGTTGTTTACAATATCCATTATTACAGTAATCTCTCAGTTTACCTGCATAGACTTCAGAAGACCATTGTTCAATTCATTGATACGTATTTCATGGCATGTTTACGAACCACATACATATATGAACCACAGACATAGCTGAGGCAGGATGTTTGCATGCCTCAATGATACAAATAGCCATACCCTAGGTGCAAGCACAGTGGAGGGGTATCTGTGGAGAGGCCAGACAAACTTGTGGTTCCTGAAGAAGGTCAGCAGCCTTTTCAGTCGTTACAGGGGCAACAGTTTTGTTGATTGACTGATCTAGCCTTGTAACATCAGCTAATGTGGTTTTGCCAAATAGTTACTGCAAATGTCTGAAAGCAAGGCAAAACTACAGCTGTTTCTTTGCCTGAGGACATGTATAAATATATGTTGATGGCATCCTCTCAGATAAAATATTCCAGAGGTAAAATAGTCCCCCAATTGGATCTCTAGGTGGGGACTACTCAGGAGGATGTGGTCATCAGGAAAGACAACACTGGAATTCTACAGATCGAAGTGTGGAATGTGAGATCCCTTCATTGGTTATAGTCAGCATCACCTACAGAGGCAGCCCAGTTTTGAGCCATTCTGCGCATCTCCCTCCATTGCCGCAATGACAGCCAACAACTTTCATTCTGTAGGCACATGGCGCATGGCTGGCCATGAGTTACGCAGTGTTTCTTGCTCAGGCTCAACTGTTGGCCCTTGGCCACAGCTCCTCTCCCCCATGCTTCCCCTATTGCTCTGCCTGTATGCACGGGGAAGGGGGTGGGAGGGGGGGGGGGGGAGAAACAAAGAAAGAAAAACGAAGTTTGATATTAGATATATTGCGGATTAGCGGAAAGAGGAACAGGATTTCTGGTCATGTGAATACAAGATTATAAATAGAAAATCAGTTGGGGTTAATGAATGAGAAAATTGGAATGCAGGTAAACTACTGTGCGCAGCACAGTGATCGCATTAATGTTGTCAAGATAGATACAAAGCCAACATCGACCACAGTAGTACATCTTAATATGCTAACTAGCTCAGCTGATGATGAGGGATCGAAGAAATGAATGAGGTAAATGAAGATATTCAGAGAAGTAAGGGAGAGGAAAACTTATTTATTTATTTTGTCCAAAAATCTTTCAAGACGGTGGGACACAACACACATACATAAGTTCCAAACAGTATTTTTCAACAAGTTCATCCACATAAATTACAAAAACAGATTTTTTTCAACAAAAAAGACATAAAATATAATAAAATTGTTGTTTTGTCAGATATTTGTTATGGAAGATTGAAAGAGTTTTTTTGCAACAGCATTCTTCCATAAAATATTCTTGGTTTACTAGCCATGTTATGTCGGGTAAAATCCTCGAGCTTCTGATGGCAAGCTCCGCCATTGTCGTCAGGAGTAAAAACACTGATTGCTGGTGTTGGCAAGGTATCCTGCTGATATAGCTGTAGAGCTGGAAGTTTCTGGAGGGCCGGTGAGTGCCTGCGCAGGAAGATAGCACGGGCCGATGGGCTGTGATACCACCTGATGTAATGTAGAGCATCAGTTGGCGCCACATTTGAACCTGGCGCTCTTGCTTTCCTATTAGCGCAAGACCTATGTTTCTGCTCTACATCCAGGGCCCACCCCCACGCCCTGCTGGTCTCTGTTGAAACTGTTGCCATTTAATCTAATTTCAGCCACGTATTTTATAACAGAATCCCAGTAACATGATGTTTGGGCCAGAATTTTCATGTTTTCAAATAGTATTTTTGCCAATTTGTTACCTTCTTTGTTTTATGTGCTGAGTGTGTTCTGCACAACATTCAGCAACAGTTCTAATAATCTGTTCAATGTAAATACTTCCACACTCACAGGGGATGCCATATACACCCGGAACACACATACCCGTACTGTCCTTAATGGGGCGTAACATGTCTCTGATCGTGGAGGCGGGTTGGAAAACTGGTCTCAGTACATGTCTCTTCAGGAGGCATCCAATCATGCTATTATATGTTCCACAGAATGGGAGGAATGGTGCTGGCTTGGCCTTGTCTGTGGATTCACGAGTTTCCTTATGTTGGTGGCAACGGAAAGCTTTACAAATTTCACTTTTGCTGTAACACGGTTCAAATATTAGAATTCAGACTCCAAATGGCCCTCGTCAGAAATAACTTTTTTCCCTGTGTACTAGGGTGTTCAGGACAGCTTTCTTGTGTACAGGATGATGGAAGCTGTTGCCATTCAAGTAGCGATTAGTGTGTGTAGATTTCCTATACATTGAAGGCCCAAGCCGGCCTCCTGCTTTTCGCTCATCCAAAACATCCAAGAATGGGAGCTTACCATCCTTCTCCATCTTGACAGTGAATTTTATGTTGGGATGGACACCGTTCATGTCGTCTATGAACTGCTGCAATGTATCCTTGCCATGAGGCCATATCACCAAGTGTTGTCAACGTAACATAGGAAATATGATGGTCACAACCTCACTGAGTTAAGTGCCTATTCCATAAAGAAATTTGCCACAGCTGGAGTCCTGAAAGCATGTTGTTATTAAGGTATGGCGCAACAGCTTGATGATCTCAGGTGAAAATTGTTCACCAACAGGTCCAAGGTGTCTTGTACTGGCACCCTTGTAAAAAGTAACACCACATCTAAACTAATCTTAATGTCGTTTTGCTCTATTTTCATCTTTTTGAAAGTTTCAACGAATAACTGCGAGTTTACAATGTGATGTTCACAGTGTCCCAGTTTTGGAGCCAATAATCCTGCAAGATGTTTTGCCAATCTGTATGTTGGAGAACTGATTGCATTGACAATTTCTCTTAACAGGATCCCTTTCTTGTGTAGCTTCGATAATCTATAAAGCCTGGGTGATCTTGATGCACGTGAAATCAGTTTCTTCACTGTTTCTTCTGGTATGCCAGTGTCCTAACAAATGGGCATAAACTACTATTTGAAAACATGAAAATTCTGGCCCAAACATCATATTACTGGGATTCTGTTATAAAAGAAGTGGCTGAAATTAGACTAAATGGCAACAGTTTCAACAGAGACCAGAGATATACACAGTGCAGAGTGTGGGGCAGGCCGTGGAAGTAGAGTGGAAACAGAGGTCTTGTGCTAATAGGAAAGGGAGAGTCCCAGGTTCAAATGTGGTGCCGGTGGTACACTCCATGTGACGTCACGCAGTACCACAGCCAACAGGTGCTCCTCGGCCCTCCAGAAACTTCCAGACACAGTGCTGTAGCTATATAAGCAGGATGCCTTGCCAACACCGGCAGTCAGTGATTTTACTCCTGATGATGATGGTGGAGCTTGCCATCGAAAACTCGAGGATTTTATCCGACATGAAACAGCTAGTAAACCGATAATATTTTATGGATGGAAGATTACAGTTCAAACATAGACCTAAGCTATAAAAACAGTATTTTTCCAGCAAGTACAGAGACAAAGTGATGAGCTATGGGTCATTTCAGTTATACACAATAGATATTTGTGGTTGCAGCCTTCCACTACTTTACACTTTCTTTGCTGAGGTCTTTCCTGCATTTTGTTGTTTTAATTATATTTTCAGACATGTCATCCAAAACTTCAGCTACAGTGTGGAAGCAATGGTCAACCAAAAAAGTTTTGAGTGTTTTGCTGAACAGGGACTGAAATTTGCTGTTTCTTATTGCTGATGGCAAATTATTGTAATGATAGATGCTTTGGTGAAATGTGGAGTTTTGAATGATAAATAGGGGTACTTTGGATGTGGAGCTTGTTTTTCTGCCTGGTATTATGCTTGTGGACATTTGAATTTTTGTTGGACTGTGTGATATTTGTTTTAACAAATTTGCATATTTCTAATATGCAGAGGCTGGCAAGGGGTAGGATAGATGATTTCTGAAAGAGAGGTCTACAGTTATCTGCTGCTTTTTCCTAGTCATTATTTTCACAGCTCTCTTTTGGATGGGCTGTGAAACCAAGGTATGATGTACTCCTTCACTCTGAGCTCGATAGTGACAACTATCAGCTCACAGATACGAATTTCCTATAAACAGCATGCCCCAATGTACCATCAATCATCCTTCTGACAGACACATCAAGGAAGGGAAGCCAACCTTTCTTTTCCACCTACAAAGTGAACTGAATATTCGGGTGGTTTGAATGTCCAAAAATTTGATTAAATTCTCACTACCATGAGGCCAAATGGCAAAAGTGTTGTCTGTATTTCTGAAAAAAACATGCGGGTTTCAGGGTCACTGACTCTAAAGCATGTTCCTTGAAATCTTCCATAAACAAATTGGCCATTGCAACTCCATCAGTTTCTTCATAGTACTGACCATTGAATAAAAAGTAAGTGGAAGTCAGCACATGTCAAAAAAGGTTTGTTAAACTCGACACTAAACTTAACCTCAATTAGCTGCAACAAATCAGACAGAGGAAAGCGAGTGAAGAGATACACCACATCAAAACTCACTAAAATATCAGAATCATTCAAAATCAATCCCTTCAATGGACGTAAGAAATCTGCCGAGTTTTTAATGTGGTGTTCACACCTACCTCCTATTGGAATCAACAAACTAGCAAGATGTTTAGCTACACAATGTGTCAAAGCACCAATGTTAGATACTATAGGCCTCAAACATTCTCTTTGTGGATCTTAGGGCGGCCATACAATTTAGGTGGTACTGGACAGTAAGAATTAAGACTTGATAGTATCCTGTGACAAGGGACTTTTCTTAAGGAGGTTATTAGACTTTCTCTCTATACTCTTTGTAGGGTCGCACCCACTCTATGTTATGGCGAATCAGAAAGTAGATAGTCCATCTTTTGAATGTAATTGTCCTTTTTCAACAAAAATGTGGTTTTTCCCTTGTCTGCAGGCAAGATAACAATACCAGGATTCATTCTGAGAGAACATAAAGCAGATGCCCCAGCTGCTGTTACATTCCACTTGGGTGGACAGGCCCCAGTCAACACACAAGCTTCCCTCCTACCCTCCTCCATAGCATTGGAAGGTAGTTTAGAAACAGACTGTTCAATAGAACTTATGAAATCAATGACGGGCATCGGTGCAAAATCCAAACTGTTCCCCAACCCAGATAAAGCTGCATTGTTGAAAGTTTTCTCTGTGAAATTGATCACAGACCATCACAAAATAAAATTAGAATCAGGCATTCAAATTTTGCCAAATGCCGAGAAGTTACAGACTGAAATTCCCAATCAGACTCTGTCCAAGAGGCACTGTTCAGCCAATCCCAACAAAATTCAGAAACATTAGCAGCAATCATTAAATGAAACCAAAATATCTCCTTGGAAACAAAATCTAATTGACGATGAGTATAGTGGATCCTTTCACGAACAAGAGCTAAGCCAGCACGTTGCTTGATACGATTGGCGACAGGAAAATTAATATGATGCACAAACTTAGCAAATGCTGGAACAATATTATGATTACAACACTTCAATGAGAATGACAAAGCACATCACAACCGTAGTCTACTGCTGTGGATTTATCCAACTTCCTTAAACAGCGATACATTTCCTCTCCATAGAGGTAAACCATAACTCTGTATAACTTACGGGTATGCTGCCGGGTGACTTCGTTAACCACTGCCGATATTTCAACAGGACCACACCCTGCCATTCTCAAGGCACAACTGCACTCAAGGAAGTGATGTGCATGCAAATTCAATACCTCGGTTTGCAAGGGGTAAACAAGGAAGCTAACACACAAAGTACAAGTCATTACAGACTCAACACAACCAAAGATGACAAACATCAAAAATATAGATAGTGACTAGTAATCAACAGGTGAGGTAGCATTAATTCTGTCGCTCTGTTTTTTATGAGAGACAGAATTTAAACAACAACCACCATCTCTGTTTATAAGGTGTGTGGTATCTTCCTTGTTTACCCTCTTCAAACTGAGGTATTAAATTTGCTTGCACATTGCTTCCTTGAGTGCAGTTGTGCCTTGAGAATGCCAGTGAGCGATGACATCACCTGGCAGCTTACCCGTAAGTTATTGGAAAATTCTTTTGAAGTTTATTTCATGTACTATGTATTTTGTAAAATGCTTTGAATAATTTTCACTTTGTCAAGAACCACTTGAGATTCCTAATACTGATTTCAACTCTTCTGAACTGCACAACTGGAAGTTGTCCCTACTATACATTCTACAGACTTGCAAACATCCTGGCATCAACCTAAGATATCTTACCATCTCTACATTCCATGGCTAACAGTCCCACTAATTATCCTGTATCTCCTTTAAATTGATTTCTTTCTTCCAACTGTGTGACACCCTTTTTAATGATTTATTTTATTTTTTATCTATGTTTTAATATTTTAAAATTCCTTTAAATTATTTTTATTTTTATCATATTGCTTTACTGATGTTTCTTCCCCCCCCCCCCCCCCCCCCCATACACACGCGCGTGCCTATGCACACACACACACATGTGTAGTCCTCCTCTTTCTAGCTCCCCTACTGCTTTTCTTTACTGTATTCCGAGCTGCATCTCACATTCCCATCTATCAGAGCCCTTATAATGCAGAACATTCCAATCCCGTCCTTGCCTGCATCCTTCCCCCTCCTTACTCCTCATCATGATGCTTGTTGCCCTGGAGTGGCCAGAGATGATGGAGTTGTGTGCTTTAGTTATGTCTGAGTGATTGTGCAAACTACTCTTTTTTCTGATGAAGGCCATGGCCAAAAATTTAAGTTATATCTACATGATTGTCGATTTTAAGTGCCTGTTTGCAGCTCAGTGATCATCTGTACTGTGAGTTCATTATCTATCCTCTATTGTTGACATTAAAGCTTGGATTTTCCATTCATAAAAACATTTATCCATTGCACCTCAAATAACATTACATTCTCTCAAAACAATACATTTAAAATTTATCAACACTAAACACCACAAAGTCATCAAAATTTTCCTGCAGATATTATTGTTGTATAAATGAATAAAAACAACATTATGCTAAAGGTACCAAAAAGTCAAGAAAAAAATTATCTCTCTCGATTGTTCACTCTGCATAGGGAGGCCATAGTTACAGATGATTTTCTTGCCACTGTAATCAACTATAACCACAAACAGCTATGAACATATGCAGCTGAATATGAAGGAATGAACCCTAATTAACAAAGTGGCTGGGACGTAATAGCAATAGAATTACAGTAAAATCTGCAATATTTGGAAATTCTGCACCAATGTTGGAATTACTTAATTAAATTCACCAAACCTGCCTGTGACTGTGCTGATTAATAGGAATGTCTGTCAAAGGTTGATTCAGTATGATTAACTAATTTAGATATACTGGCTACTATTGTGAATTGGTAACATTTTCTCTAAATTTAAACTTAATTAAATAAATATTGAAAATGTTAAATGTGAATGTATGTTTTCCCAGTGTATATAACTGATGAAGAGTTCTTGGGCTTCCAGCTGGGTGGCAGTGTCTTCCAATCACGACATTTCATTGAGTGTCATACTCATCATCTTCTAGGCGAAGTGAAGTCACTTGCCTAAAAGATGATGAGTATGATGTTCGTTGAAACATCGCAGTTAGAAGACACTGCCACGCAGCTGGAAGCCCGAGAACTCTTATTCATAATGTTAAACGTTTACCAAAAATGCCTGTCACATTGTCTATAGTTATGTAGCTGCAAAAGGCCAATACTATTAGTAGACCAGTGAGAACAGTGAATACTTATGTGATCCTTATGCCCCAGACATAGGGTAAAACTTGCAATTTTTCACTACTGTTGCAATGTTTCTGTTGACTGGTACTGCTGATGGACTCATTAACATGAAATCATTTAATGATTCAATTCTTCATAAGGCCATGGATATTAGCTGACCAATGACTATGAGTGTGCATCAAATATTTGTTTAACAGTAGCCTTCTCAAACTTTGAAGTTTAACATTTTTTCCCAATTATTCGTTCTTGTGTTTCTCTCTATCTATCTATCTATCTATCTCCCTTACATAAAACAATCATATTTTTCTAAGGAGTAAATGAGTTATTTTGCGGTTCAGAGGAAAGTGATGACAAGAAAAAATACACACAGTAATCACCTAATTGCTATACAATACATAAGCCATTAAAATAAAGTTCTCCTTAAGCAAAATTGAATAACAAAAGTAGAATGGTTAGAACGTATGTAATCAGTGTTGTGCACACATGTACAATTACAAAAATATTTTCAACATGAAATGCAAGAAAACTCAATATCATAGTGCTAATCAGCACTACACTTACAATTAGTAGGCTGGATAGCAAACTGTAGTATATTTATGGTACAAAAAATACAATAGCAATTCAAAGAAATATATTTAATATTAGATAGGAAATTAAAAGGGTATACAAAAAGTCACCTATTCTTCAGAGATGAATATGTTTTCTGTACTGTTTGTTGTATGAAGATGGATACAGATATTTATGGTTAACTGTCTGCCTACTATCTGTGATTTATTCTACATCAGTTTTTACACAATTTAATTGGGAAAAATTGACTGTTATAGGATTAAAACATGTTACAAATACACAGAGGCATTCTAGCACAAGTTTAGAATTTTTATTTAGTAGGATGCTTCAGCCAAGGCTAAAGATAGAATCAGATTTGTCAAGGAGTATCCAAATACTGTTATCTAATTGACAGAAAACAGCCTGAATATTAAACACGTATAGAAAATTTGTGAGCTACTGTAAAGGGAGAAACCATGTAAAACATTAGTTTGAGAATGATCACCTCAAAATCACACCCTAAATATTAACAGCCGCAGCGGAGTAGCCGAGTGGTCTAAGGTGCCTTGCTGCGGAGCGCACAGTTGCTCGCCATCGGAGGTTCAAGTCCTCCCTGGGCATGGTTATGTGTGTGTGTTGTCCTTAGGTTAGTTTACCTAGGTTTAAGTAGTTTGTAAGCTGCGGACTGATGACCATGCAGTTTGGTCCAATAGATTTACAAACATTTGAACATTTTTAAATATTAACAATGGAAAATCCGATAGGAATATCAATTATGTAGAATAGGTAACAACTCACCATAAAGAAAAGAGGCTCGCTGAGCTGCTGACTGATACGAAAATAGATAATCACATTCACACAACTTAATTTTTTTGCCATGGCCTTTGTCAGATAAAGAAACACATACATTCATGCAATCACTCAAACAACTCTGCACACACAACCATCATGTCTGGCCATTCCAGCGACACGAGCATCTAGTAGACTGTGAGTGAGGTGGAGAGTGGAGGGGGATGGATCCCGGTTAAAAATGGGGATAGAAAGTTTCGCATTGCGTGATGGATTTTAAAGGCTCTGATAGGCGGGAATTTGAATTGCAGCAATGAATAACAGTGAAGGGAAGGGGTAGGAAAGAATAAAGAGGTGTAGAGGATTGGGGGGATTTGAAATGATAAGAATAATATGGAGAAATAAAAATAGGAAACAAAGGGAAAAATAAAGTTAGGAAAAAAAGGACAAAATAAAGTTAGGAAAAGAAAGGAAAAATAAAAAAAGTAAAAATAAAAAGTAATTAAAGGGGTACTGTAAGTGGTGACAAAGTTACAAGGAAGACATGAGATACAGGATCATTATTTCAAATCCTCCCACTCCATCCCCACACTCCTCTACGCCTTCCTTTTATCCTTTCCTGCCCCCTTCCCTTCACTGCATTCATTGCCGCAATTCAAATTCTCGCCTATCAGAGCCTTTAAAATCCATCAAGCAACATGAAACTTTCTATCCCCACCTTTACCCAGCATCCTTCCCTCTCCACTTACCACCTCACTCATAGTCTAGCTTGTGTCACTGGAGTGGCTGGACACTATGGTTGTGAGTATAGTTGTCTTAAGTGATTGCGTGAATGTAAGTGTTTCTTTTTCTGATGAAGGCTGTAGCCAAAAATTTAAGTTGTGTGAATGTGATTATCTATTTTTGTGTCTGTCAGCAGCTCAGCGAGCCTCTTTACAGTGAGTTGTTACCTATCCTCCATAATTGATATTCATACCCTAAACAAATTGATAAAATGAAGAAATTCTAGTAAATTTGTTTATTTTATATTCTGTTAACTGTAAATTAAAGTTCCCTATAAAGTGATAATGACCATCTGTAGTTTTATGTGTTGGGTTTTATTTCATACTGCACAGCAGTTACCCAGAACTACTTTGTTACTAATATCGACTGTTTCGCCTACTTCTCACTATCTCATTTTGACCACAGTTTATAGATGACAATAGCTTTGTGCACAATATAATAAGGACAGTTTTCAACTCAGCACAAAGACATAAAAATGAGCTGTGACAGACAGGTGAAACAGACACACACATACACATACAACACTTGCATGTGTGTGTCTTTTTTATGTTCTTGTCACAGCTTGTCATTATGTCTATGCAATGAGTTGTAAACTGTCCTTATTACTATATTGTTGAATTCCAACCTGGAGTTTCCATTATTAAATATCTATGTGTACATGTATGTGAAGATAGTTTCTCCAAGAAGGCATAGAAACAGATTTATTCCAGATACGCTTGATTGTACATGATCTTATAAAGTTCTGTTTGAGTTTACAAATTTCCAGGCAGTTTACAGAGTTCTGTTTAGAAAAACAAACCCCCAATTGTCATCAAGGCCACTGAAATACTGTGGATTTGAAACTAATGTCAGTTAGTTTCAACTAATTTTATGACATCAACTTCCTTATTTACCTCCCATAAGTACTAATTAAGCAGAAAGGGGTACCCACAGTGTTTCTATTCAAATAGTATGTCAGATGTGTACCAAGTATGGTTAAAATTAACATGGGATTTGTAGATATATTTATCTCTCTGTAACTTACAATTTTTTCTCATGTATGTCAGTGTCTCATGGGTGTTGCTGTCATTATCTGAGGGCAAATATTTGAGACTGTGATTACTGATGACACAATATTGTGAACATCATCTATAGTATGGGTGTCTGTGAATTATTTGTAGCCAGGATGGAACAACACAATTATGCTGTGATGCAGGAAAGAACACAGGACAGCAACACCTTTTTTAAGACTACGGCAAAATTTCATCTTTATTACCACTGCTACCCAAAGATATCAGGAAGCAACTTCAATCTTTTTGAATGGTATCCTCTTATGTGTTATATATACTAAACTTGTCATGTACATGAAAAGGCATATCATGATGTATGATTGAAAAAATTGAAATATTTATATTCTGACAAAATACTTCTCTCTGCTGAATTCTAGCTCCAAAATTGTCTACAAAAGAAAGATACAATGAAAACATAGGAGGCAAATAAATGTACTGCTTGTATTTTTTATGTGTAAAAGAAATGTAATTTCACATTATATGTAACAATTTAGAAGCTTTCCCTCTGTATAGATACTTCACAGATTTATTTTTGCAGAAATTACAATCTGTTTTCAAAAGAAGTACTATTTCTTTTAAGCCACAGTAAGTAACCACTGAACTTCAGGTTTGTTGGCTGCTGCTGTGTTTTGTTATGCTTACTCTCAAGGTGAGGTTGTAAAACAGAGCTGCATATTTTTGTGTTGTATCAGTTTTACAGTTTGTAGGATATGAAATAATTGGCAAGTAGTTTGTCTTTTATCATTGTTTTATTTCAGTGAGTATTATTTTGCAATGTAATATATGGCACCCATTATTTACTTTACTAGACTATTTTCAGTTTATTTCTTATTGTCGTTGTTATTGTTTAAAATTATGCTGTCTGTGTGGCATACTGTAAGATTTACATTCCTTTGTAATCCTATCGCATTCTTCATTCTCAATTATTGATGCTTGTATGTGGCAGCCCAGCTAGGGTTTGATTGTTGGTGTGCTTTTTGGCTACAGTGTTAAGAATGTCAAGTGTGTGTAGTTGCATTTGCAGACAGACAGTTCCTACGACTCATCCTACCTCAGATTCCTGTGGGAAGAATTTCAAAACTCAGATTACTAATTGGCAAGAAATTGCTGAAAATTCTATTTTTATTTAAATTCAATGTGATACCTTTTACTAATTTTTGAAAGTTTAAAATGCATACATTATTTTTTATAAGCAGTGCATAACATTGAGTTATGCAATTGTATATGCCCAGCATTCACATAGGAAAATGAAAGTAAATTACTGGATTAATTTGTAAAACACGTAAAAGAGACACTGCTCAAACGTGTACAACAGTTTGGTTAGAGTTCTTCTGTAAATGTATTTCACAGCCTAGGATCAGTATAGTATTGAAACTGTTAGATATAATTTTATCATAATCTTCACTGATTGCTCATCAAGACTAACAAGGGACACCTTTGCACTTGAAAACTCAGAAATGCACAGAAAAATGCTTAGAATAATACTTGATCATAAAAAAACAGTGGTCCATATCACTTCCATGCCATATGTTGCATTCTACCACAAGTGACTTTTTAATGCAGAGAAACAACGCAAAAAGATATCAATACTCTAAAAACTAAAATAAACATAGGGCTATGGTAATTCAGTGCTTAGTGTATAATAACATTTTCAATCAACAATGCCAAAAATCCTCTACTTGTCTAAGATTTCAATGAAGGAGTTAAAACAAAGTGAAAGAGAACAATGTACACTCACACATACACACCACACACACTGAAAGTCACATTTTTGCATTCAAAATCACTTTTATATTCAATCAGTCCAATATCAAAAGTCAAACTAAAAATGATGATCTTGTTATGTTAATGTCATAATCTGCCTTTCACCAAGCATAATAAAACTTATGCTTATACTTTGTTTTGTTCTCTTCCTATTTTTCTTAACCACTTCATCAAATCACAAGTCTGAACTTTGAGGACTAAAATAAGCTCTATCAGGTGTATAGGATACCTGTGTTCTAAATTACTGTACCATTACTGCAATCATTTTAAGATTTAAGAGGTTTGTTGGCACTGTTGACTGTAAATCAAATGATCACTGACATAATTGGATTACTTATAATTTCCACCAACTGGCACTGTTATGCCGATATCTTGTTACTTTGTTTTTTGGTATTAAAATGTCACTTGTGAATGGAAGACACATATCACTGTTGTCTTTATGATCAACTGTTGTTCTAAGCATGATTTTATGTGGAATGGGTGTCTGAGGTCAAATACATCCCTTGTAAATAAATAAATAGTCATAAAAATAAGGTTAATGTGATGATTTAAAATATAAAAATACTTATATATAGATGAAGATTACTTACCAGGCAAAGGAACACAGGTAGTGATAGTAGCACAAATAAATAAAACACACACACACACACACACACACACACAAAAACACTAGCTTTCACAGCCTAGCTGCTTCTTCAGGCAGAGTAGGCAGGAGAGGGAAAAGGAAAGAATGAGGCTTTTAAGGGAGTGTGTAAGGAGCAATTCCAATCCCGGGACAGGAAAGACTTACCTTGGGGGCAAAAAGGAGGGTAAACAAACATACACACACACACACACACACACACACATACACATATACACAAATGGAAACACACCTAGGCAGACATACTTGTTTTGCAAACACACCTAGGCAGACATACTTGTTTTGCGTTTGTGTATATGTGTGGGTGTGTGTGTATTTATTTACCCTCCTTTTTTTCCTCCAAGGTTAGTCTTTCCTGTCCCAGGATTGGAATGGCTCCTTACCTACTCTCTTAAAACCCTCATCCTTTCCTTTTCCCTCTCCTTCCCTACTCTGCCTGAAGAAGCAGCTAGGCTGCGAAAGCTAGCATTGTGTGTGTGTGTGTGTGTGTTTTATTTATTTGTGCTACTATCACTACCTTTGCTCCTTAGCCTGGTAAGTAATCTTCATCTATTATATATATATTTCCTGCTAGGAATTTTTCCTCTATAATATTTTATTTCATCAATAACATTAACATTTTTGTTTCCTTTGTTTCTGTTTATTAACATTTAAAGATGCAAGTTGTATTTTTGGTGACACTAAAGAGATATAATTTCTAATATAAGTTAAACAAATTAATTATTCAGTAAAAGAAAGTATAATAACACAAATAAGATTATTATAAATTATGAAAGAGCAGATCATCAACCATATTTCATGTATTGTCACATGCAGTTTATTGGCTATAAACATATCTCATGGTTTAGTTGGTTTTGCAAAAAGACTTTTATGAATATTCAAAGCTTACATGACAGATGTACATAATACTCTTTGTTGGAGAATCCTATAAAGTGTGCAACTGTAGTATAATGCCTTAAAGTCCATTTATAATGCTTTAAGGAGTATCTAAAGTCATTAGTTGTTAAAGCAAAATGATCTTGAAAACTAGTAAATAATGCTTGGTTTTACATTTGAGATGAAAAATGATTTGTACTTTTTCCAGTGTTCATTTTTAACTTTCTTTTCTATCAAATAGATCTAAGTAAGAAGTCATTAGTAGGGAATTTTACAGGTGCTTAATGGGTGCATAATATTTTCTCATATAAGGAAGAATTACTCTAATACCCTTATTTGAAAAGAATGTAATTTTATTTTGAAATAATTCAGTTCTGAATACATTGGATGACAGGACACTTTCAATTATCAAAATAAGTTTGTCCCATAAGAACTGGACAGAAAGCATTGCATTAACATCCAGTTCAGTAACACATTAAAAAATTATTCTGCTTGGAAAGTATACTTTATCCCTACAATATTTTACTATAATTTTTTTACCATTATTGAGCTATTTTTTAAATTTACAGAATTTAGGGAACACAACAAAATTGGAAATCTCATGTATCTTTCATAAACAGTGAGGCATCCAGAAGAGAATGAATGTTTAGAAGCGCCAAATACAAAAATTGAATAAATTTAATTTTCTGAAATAAAGATTTATTATTCTCTGTCAATCAACAGGGTAACCACTTAATAGCATTGGATTTTAGCATGAAGTAGACAGAGAACACTGTAAGCAGTGGGTGTAGGAACAGTGTATCAGTCACATTCTCCCAGTACTGAATAAAACACTTGTAACAAAATTTGCACTGTTATTCTAGAAACCACCCATATTCATGAAATTTGCAATGATATCCTAGAAGCCACCCATACTTTACAATGTAAGTGTATTAAATGTCATAATTAATGTTTTAAATGGTTGTTAGACACGAATTTTCTTAAATGAAGCATGGTACTTTTGCTAAAATTTCTTATTGTATGATAAATCCTTTTAATAACGTCAAAAATACATTTAATTAACAACAAATGAGGTATTATTTTGCACTTTGCACTAAATCATGTGATATCTCTTATTCATATAGAATCCAGAGCTCATTGATACATGGAGCTCATGTGCCTCCTGAAAACACTTAGCTTCATTCATAGCTCACATATTATTGACATGGATATAATGCAACTGTTGACACACTTTAATAGTGATAACATATCCAGTGTTGCCTATCTACAGAACATTTGTATATCTCATTTAAAATAACCTAGAATAAACAGGACAGTCCATCACATTGGAAATATATACAAACAAAACTCAAAAATAAGTAATGTTGGCCTATTTACTGCAACTATTTGTGGGCAAACTTTCACAATTGTTTTGCTCTTCTGTCAAGACCTATGTATATATTACTACAAAATTTTGTAAACATAAAATGAGAATGAGTCTCAGACTACCTTCTTACATTTTTCCCAATTCTAAAACATTCTTGGAATAGTTTAGAATGTCATAGTATTTCTGTTAACTTTTGGTATATTCTTATAATTCTTTTCTGTATGTCTTTGGTGGCATTATTGACTGAATCAATATTATGTTAAATACAATTACTTATTAGCATGTAGCTTTGATGAAACTCACATGAGAAAAGCAAGATGTATGCATTGTGGGAATGCATAAAAAGAAAAATACTGTCATTGCAAGATTGTCTCTCATATTTTGTGGTGATAAGAATATCTTTCATATAAGGTAAACTGTTTTTTATTTGGTAAATTACATTTTCTGCTACTAACCAGTGCAAGAACATAATAAAGAAACCATATTCTATATTATTTCCAAATAACATATTACACAGATAAATTCACTGTACATGAATTGAGAACAATGGAGTACTGTTTATGTGTAAACTTGCCATTACTATTATTATTCTATTAAAATGTTTGTAATGCTCTTTTAGAATATCTTCCAACAGAGCACAATATAAAAAATTAATATCAAATTGGTAGGTATATTAAAGTCTCAGTTTATTTGAAAATTTTGTTCTCTTAGAATAATGGAAAATCATGATGGAATAAAAAGAAAGAGAGTAATAAAGACAATCACTCATTGTTCAGAACAAGCAAATAAATAAGATTAAAATTGTTGCAAAGGTGCTGGATAATATTTGTCTTCTAAGTTAACAGACTAACAAAATGAGAAAAAATTAAAATTCATTTAAGAAAATATAAAAAAAATTGTTGGCAAGGACATACAGTACCTTCACAGAAGACAAAATAAGTACCTATAGACATCTTCTAAATATTTCACCATTTCTGACAGAAAGTACTCTTCAGCAATTATGTCTCATAGTTTAATAGACTATAGAAATACTTAGGCACATGTGGGAATGGGTGCGCGTGAGCGCGCGCACACACACACACACACACACACACACACACACACACACACACACACACACAGAACATACCATGCCTCACTAATCTGATGCTGCATCCTACTCACTCACCTCAGTCAGGTAGCAGCGACAATGTAGCTTAATCTTAGCTATGTAGTGAGTGTTTTACTTTAATCTCACCATTGTTTGATAATATTTATATTTTTGCCTTCTTTTTCGTAATTTTAACTTATTATTGAGAAATAAGATAAAAATTATAAATCATCAGAAGCACTGATCATTTATTGCTTCAATATGTGGCTGACTGTTCAGTTCCTTTGGGGGAAAAATAGACATTGATAATAGAAAGTTCTTGATGGAAAATACAGATAATGAATCACAGTGTAGTTGAGACATCAGGCCATCAATAGTCAAATGAATGAAATTGAGTACCTTCAGACAAATGCTTATTTATAGCTAACATATTGTACATTTACCCACATACACTTGCACTGATACATTATCTTGTCCGTCTGCAAGTGCTGACTCTGCACTTCAACTGGTTTGAGAAGCATCAAGTAGAGGTGGCAAGGGAAGAAGTGTGAGAATCGATCTGGAAAGGGAGCCTGATAGTAGGGAGGGATAGGCATCAATCATGTGTGATAAGAGTGTAGGTTCACTCTAGTAATTTGGTATGTTGCACATTGACATTGGGGACAGAACAGAGGAAGTCAGACCATGGGGCAGAGACTACCTGTGACAAAAGTAGGTGGAGGGGGGTGCACTGTGCAGGACTTAACTCATATGTGAGGTAGTTTAGGCTAATGTAGATAGAGTATAGGGTGATAGAGCAGTGAAAGGTGTGTTATAAGGAGGATTTATGTGTGTATAAATCAGATGAGATGGAGCTAAGGTAGAAGGATCCAAATGTCACAGGTTGCAAAGCATAGTGTGTTCTGCCAAAGTGTCAAATCTAGTTTTGGCCATAGATTTATGATGTATATTTAGTTAGATGGGCAGTCAGTTGATGAAAAAAATACACAGAAAGCCTTTGAATAAGTTAGACCAAGTGGGTATACATCATGGATGATCTCACAGGTCAACCTGCCTACAATAGGATAAAATATTGCCTAAAATGGGATTTGAACAGATTGTATGTTGGGTGGCTGCTTCAGATAGGTGTTCTACTTGGATATTATACCCAAGATCCTTCCAATCCCTCTAAAGTGGTATCCGTAACCCGCATGACCTCAACAACATCCTAGTCCATCCATATGTTATTCTCAACCCAAACCCCCCTACCACGGGGATCATATCCATGTGGAAGACATTTATGCGAGACCTGCTAATCCATCTACACAGCACTTCCTATTCCATTCTCATCAGAGACTTATTGTACCCTAGAAAAGGTGGGCTGCCTGCGAAAAAACCATGTGATTACCAACTCTATTGCAATCACTGCACAGCCATTTACATTGGTACGACTGCTAACCAGCTGTCCATCAGGATGAATATCCACCGTCAACCTGTGGCCAAAAGCAAGATGGACCACCCTATTGCACAGCATGCAGCTGAGTACAACACATTAGATTTCATGACCGCTTTACAACCTGGCGAATCTGGAACCTCCACTTGACCACCAATTCTTTAGAACTACATAGAGACATTCTAAGGCCTTAATGTGAGATAACTTATCATACTAACACCTCATACCTGGCAGTCCTTCCCCTCTCCCCCCCCCCATCCTCTCCCCCACTTCTGTTAATTCTTTTTACATTTTTTTCATTTGCACACACACCTCTACACCTCCCCTTTTCCACTCTGCTGCCACTTCTCTTTACTGTATTCCAAGGTGCATCTCACAGTCCTATGGATCAGAGCCTGTACTTTGCCATGCAAAGTGAAAAATTCTATCGCCACCCTTGCCAGGTGTCCTTCCCACCCACTTCCCTCCTCACTCACTGTCAAGTTGCTTGTAGTGCCCGAGCAGCCAAAGATGATAGTGATGTGAGCTTCATTTATGTTTTAGTTATTGTCTGATGTATGTGTATCTTTTTCTGAAGAAGGCTGTAGCTAAAAATTTAAAGTTGTGTGACTGTGATTATAAATTCTATTTGATCGCCTGCGGCTTGGCAATCGTGTTTATAGTGAGTTGCTACCTATCCTCTATTACTGACATTCCAATCTTGGCCTTACATTGTTAAATACCATTTTGGGATTGATGTGAATTATTTTGGGAAGTATGTTCTTTATTTTGGGAGTATGAGGATAGGTAGATGAAGCCTGTTTGATTGCTACACTTAAGCTGTCTCAGTGCAGCATGATATTAGCTGAAAGTGGACTCCTACTCTTCATTTATTGTGGTCATAAGAGGAATAGAAAATGTGTGGATATGGCATATTAGACTTAGAGAATAATGCCTGTCTATGAAGACCTTCAGAACACAGCTCAAAGAATTGCATATCATTGCAGATGCACTTCTAATAGAGGGTTGGGCAACTATACAGGAAGACATTTCAGTAGGCTGGGATCACAGCTATCATAATGCAGGTACTGTTTATAATTAGTGTGATTAGTATGGACAGAAGGTTTTATGAAGCTATCAGAGAGTTCATCAACTTCAGAAATGTATGGTGTCTGACTTATGGAAAGCCAGGTGAGTTGGATGAGAGATAAGGTTTTGAGTGGCTTAACCCAGGGTCCAGATCATCAATATATTACCAACTAACCTGCAGTATTTCAATGAGTTTAGAATTTTGGGTGGCTAGGAAGATTTCCACTAGATGATCTATAAATAGGTTGACATATGAGTGTTACAATATAATGAGGATAGCTTACAACTCACTGCAAAGCCATACAATAAGCTGTGACAGGTACATAAAAGACACGCACACATTGAATGTCTAAGCTATCAGCCCTTAGCCTTTCTCAGAAAAGAGAGCATTCACAAATTCACATAGTTGCACTTCACAGACACACAATTGCTATCTCCAGCCACTGCACTGAAAGGCCAACCTGGAATTTCCATTATTAGATTTTGATGTAGGAGTCTGGTACATAAGTGCCCATGACCAAGTGTTGAATATTATTTTTACTTTTATTGTTTTAATACCTTCCTTCAAATGTAAATTAGTTACTGGTGAGAAATTAGTTTGATATGTATATAAGTAATGAGGTATTGAGTTTGAAGTTGATAGCGTTTTGGAAGAGATAGTGTTCAATAACAGGAAGACTATGGGTATGGACAGTGTTTGTTTAGTGGAAGGTGGCAACAACAACAGTGAAAAGGTATCAGATGATTGTTGAGAGGTAGTGAAGGGCGTGATTTCTCAGGTTGTATTGGCATGACTGATTAAAAGCATGCTTTTGGATGTTGAACTGAGTTATTGATTTCATTTCATGCACAGATAATGTTGTCAATCAACACACTCATCTTCCTCAAATGCTGTCAGTTGAACTGTTATGATTACTTGCTGTCTCAAGACGAGTCAGTCTGTGGAGTACAGTTGATTTCTACTCGTGCTGACAACCTCATTGTTGAGTGCCCCTCTAACATCCCACACTTTCTACTCCAATGGAAATGCAGATCCCATCTCTGTTAAGATGAATAGCTTCCGACAGAAAATGTATTTTGATATGCTTTCCCAATTATTGAAAGATGATTAGATGCCTAAAGATGGTATTTTCTATTATGCTGCGCCAATCTCAGAATGGCCATGGAACTCCTACAAAAATTGTGCTCCTGTCAAAAAATGTAAAAGTTTAGATTAGATTACATTACTCCTATCCCTGATCAAAATACTCAACCTTTCCACTCCCACATCCACACCTATAGTTCAAAACATAATTTTACAGGCCAACCGCAAAATGAAACAGCATGCCACCCTCCACCTCAAAAAACTATCCAAACTCCTGGTCACCCACCTCCGGAAAGGCAATACACTCTCCCTCAACAACCTCTCCAATAAACCTCAAGCTCCTCTTATTTCATAGAAACCCAGTCTCTCCCATCTACTCAATCTTCCACTTCCAGCTCCAATCCCCCCCAAACCTCACAATCCTAATCCACACAATCCTGAACCACAACATCCCAATTGAGTAGTCAACCTCTCCTCTAAACCTCTTTCCCAATCTGAAACCTCCGTCCTATCCAAAGGCCTCACCTTTAGTCCCACACCCAAATTCAACCAAACAGCCCTTGTCAAAGACCTACTATCCTATACTCATAGCCTTGACTGGAGATATCACTTCGCCACGAAGAAAAATAATCCTACTCCTGATGATTCAGTTCCCCAAGACATTCAAATTGAACCCTGCCTGGAACAGCTCCGTCCTCCATCATAGCGAGACCCACCCACTCTTCCTCAAAATCACCCCCTTCAAACCTTCCAGGAATTCCTTACTTCCAACCTTGCCTCTCAGTCCTTCCTGAAAATCCTTAATCCTACTCCCAACATTACCGCAGCTGAATCCCGAGCTATCCCTGTTCTGAAGGCTGACCATTCCATCATCATTCTCCCCGCCGACAAGGAATCCATGACCGTGGTACTTGGTCAGTGGGAGTATGTGCCTGAGGGACTGCGAGAGTTTTCAGACAACACTACCTACAAAGTCTGTCAAGACGACCCCATTCCTGATATCCAGGCAGAGCTTCAGGGAATCCTCAGATCCTTACGCCCTCTACAAAACCTTTCACCTGACTCCATCAAACTCATGACCCCACTGACACCCCACACCCCTAACTTCTACCTACTTCCTAAGATTCACAAACCTAATCATCCAGGTCAGCTGACTGTGGCTGGTTACCAAGCCCCCACAGAATGAATCTCTGCCTACATAGACCAACACCTTCAACCCATCATGTGCAGTCTCCCATCCTTCATCAAAGACACCAACCACTTCCTCTATTGCCTGAAATCCTTACCCAGCCTGTTACCTCCTGAAACCATCCTTGTAACCATTGATGCCACTTCCTTATACACAAATATCCCACATGCCCAGGGCCTCGCTGCGATGGAGTACTTCCTTTCACGCCGACCACCCACTTCCCTACCTAAAACCTCTTTCCTTAATACCCTAGCCAGCTTCATCCTAACCCACAACTTCTTCACCTTTGAGGGCCAGACATACCAACAATTAAAGGAAACAGCCATGGGAACCAGGATGGCCCCCTCGTACGCAAACTTACACAACCCAAAGTTTGGTACAGATTCATTGATAACATCTTCATGGTCTGGACTAACAGTGAAGAACTCCAGAATTTCCTCTCCAACCTCAACTCCTTTGGTCCCATCAAATTCACCTGGTCCTATTCCAAATCCCTTGCCACTTTCCTAATTGTCGACCTCCATCTGTCCAACGGCCAACTTCACACATCCGTCCACATCAAACCAACCAACAAACAACAGTATCTGCATTATGACAGTTGCCATCCATTCCACATCAAACGTTCTCTTCCCTACAGCTTAGGTCTTCGTGGCAAAAGAGTCTACTCCAGTCCCGAATCCCTGAACCAGTACACCAATAACCTAATAACAGCTTTCACATCCCACAGCTATCCTCCCGATCTGGTACAGAAGCAAATTGCCAGAGCCACCTCCTCATCGCCCCAAATCAAGAATCTTCCACTGAAGAAGCCCAGAAGTTCCCCTTTTGTCACCAGATACTTTCCGGGACTGGAGCGGACTCTGAAGCATGGATACGACTTCCTTAAATCCTTCCCCGAAATGAGATCCATCCTTAATGACATCCTTCCCACTCCACCAAGAGTGTCTTTCATAACCACCTAGTCCATCCCTATGAAATCCCTAAACCACCTTCCCTACCCTCTGGCTCCTGCCCATGCAACTGCCCCTGTTGTAAAACCTGCCCTATGCACGCTTCCACCACCACTTACTCCATTCCAGTAACCAGAAGGTGTACACAATCAAGGGCAGGCATATATATAAATTATAGATGGAAACTTTTCTGGTGGGACAAATTTATATAAAAAATGGAAAATGGATGACTTTCCCAGGGGACGGGCTCGTCGACGGACACAAGTAGAATCACACGGGGACACTTGCAGGCTTTCACAGCTGTTGGTTCGCTTCTTCGGGGGGGAGGGGAGGGGGAGGGATGCTGGTTTTGGGGGGGTGGAGGGGGGGTCGTTCCAGCCCAGGGAGTGGAGGGGCTTGCCTTGGGGGGAAGGAGGCAGGGGGGGGGGCTGATCACACGCACTCACACGTATCCATGCGCGGGCACGCCTTGGCAGACATACTGTGGAAAGTCGTCTAGGTGTGTTTGCATTTGTGTATATGTGTGGGTGTGGGTGTATTTGTTTACCTTCCTTTTTTCTCCCAAGTTAAGTCTTTCCTCTCCTGGGATTGGAATGACTCCTTTTCCACTTACTTAAAACCCATATCCTTTCCTTTCTCCTCTCCTTTCTTCCTCTTTTCCTGAAGAAGCGACCAACGGTTGCGAAAGCTTATATAATAGAAAACGGATGACTTACCCAAAAGGAGCGGCTCATCGATAGACACAAATAAAAATAAAAATCACACTCAAACACACATACAAGCTTTCGCCACCACAGGCAGATTCTTCAGGAAAAAGAGGAAAAATGGGGAGAAGAAAGGGAAGGATATGGGTTTTAAGGAAGTGGAAAAGGAGTCATTCCAATCCCAGGAGTGGAAGGACTTACCTTAGGGGAAAAAAAGGAAGGTAAACAAATACACACACACTCACACAAATCGAATTGCAAACACACACACACACACACACACACACACACACATATATATATATAGGAATTTTTCCTCTATATATATATATATATATATATATATATATATATATATATATATATATATTATAGAGGGAAACTTTCCCGGTGGGATAAACAAAAATAAAAATAGAAAAGAGATGACTTACCAAAAGGACCGGCTCGTCGAGAGAAACAAATAAAAAACAAATAAAACCCCTTTTTCCCTCTTTTTTCCTGAAGAAGCTGCCAGTGGTGGCGAAAGCAGTATGTGTGTTTCTGTGTGATTTTATTTGTTTTTTATTTGTTTCTCTCGACGAGCCGGTCCTTTTGGTAAGTCATCTCTTTTCTATTTTATATATATATATATATATATATATATATATAAAATATAAAAAATAGACGAAGATTACTCACCAGGCGAAGGAGCACAGGTGTGACAGCATCACAAATAAATAAATGAATACACACACACACACACACACTCGCAAGCTTTCGCAACCCAGTTGCGTCTTCAGGCAGTAGGGAAGGAGAGGGAAAAGGAAATGATGAGGGTTTTAAGGAAGGGGGTAAGGAGCCATTCCAATCCCGGGAGAGGAAATACTTACCTTGGGGGAAAAAATGGAGGGTAAACAAATGCACACATGCCCACACATTCACACAGACACAAGTACACCTAGGCAGACATACTGTAGAAAGCAAAGAAGTTAAGTTATAGTTATAGAAGTTAAGAAGTTAGACAGTTTCTACAGTATGTCTGCCTAGGTGTACTTGTGTCTGTGTGAATGTGTGGGCATGTGTGCATTTGTTTACCCTCCATTTTTTCCCCCAAGGTAAGTCTTTCCTCTCCCGGGATTGGAATGGCTCCTTACCCCCTTCCTTAAAACCCTCATCATTTCCTTTTCCCTCTCCTTCCCTACTGCCTGAAGACGCAACTGGGTTGCGAAAGCTTGCGATTGTGTGTGTGTGTGTATTCATTTATTTATTTGTGATGCTGTCACACCTGTGCTCCTTCGCCTGGTGAGTAATCTTCGTCTATTTTTTATATTTTATTTTTCCTGCTAGGAATTTTTCGTCTTAATAATCGTTTCATATATATATATATATATATATATATATATATATATATATATATATATATATATATATATATTATAGAGGAAAAATTCCTAAAAGGAAAAATATACGTAAAAAATAGATGAAGTACACTTACCAGGCGAAAGGGCACAGGCAGTAATAGCAACAAATAAACACACAGACACACACACACACACAAAAATGCTAGCTTTCGCAGCCTAGCTGCTTCATCAGGCAGAAGGGAGGAGAGGGAAAAGGAAATGATGAGGGTTTTAAGGAAGGGGGTAAGGAGCCATTCCAATCCCGGGACAGGAAAGACTTACCTTGGGGGAAAAAATGGAAGGTAAATAAATGCACATACACCCACACATTTACACAGACACAAGTACACTTAGGCAGACATACTGTAGAACTGAAGAAAGCAAAGTTCTACAGTTTCTACAGTTCTACAGTATGTCTGCCTAAGTGTACTTGTGTCTGTGTAAATGTGTGGGTGTATGTGCATTTATTTACGTTCCATTTTTTCCCCCAAGGTAAGTCTTTCCTGTCCCGGGATTGGAATGGCTCCTTACCCCCTTCCTTAAAACCCTCATCATTTCCTTTTCCCTCTCCTCCCTTCTGCCTGATGAAGCAGCTAGGCTGCGAAAGCTAGCATTTTTGTGTGTGTGTGTGTGTGTGTCTGTGTGTTTATTTGTTGCTATTACTGCCTGTGCCCTTTCGCCTGGTAAGTGTACTTCATCTATTTTTTACGTATATATATATATATATATATAAATAGAAAACAGATGATTTACCAAAAGGACCGGCTCGTCGATAGAAACAAATAAAATAAATACAATCACACACAAACACACATACAAGCTTTCGCAGCCTAGCTGCTTCGTCAGGCAGAAGGGAAGGAGAGGGAAAAGGAAATGATGAGGGTTTCAAGGGAGTGGATAAGGAGTCATTCCAATTCCGGGACAGGAAAGACTTACCTTGGGGGGAAAAAAAGAGGGTGAACAAAAACACACACACCCACACATTTACACAGACGCAAGCACACCTAGGCAGACACACTGTAGAACTGTAGGGCTGTCTCTTATTTGCTTTCTACAGTATGTCTGCCTAAGTGTACTTGTGTCTGTGTAAATGTGTGGGTGTGTGTGTATTTGTTTACCCTCCTTTTTTTCCCCCAAGGTAAGTCTTTCCTGTCCCGGGATTTGAATGACTCCTTACCCACTCCCTTAAAACCCTCATCATTTCCTTTTCCCTCTCCTTCCCTTCTGCCTGACGAAGCAGCTAGTCTGCGAAAGCTAGCGTTTGTGTGTGTGCGTTTATTTGTTACTATCACTGCCTGTGCTCCTTCGCCTGGTAAGTAGACTTCATCTATTTTTTAAAGATGGTGGGTGGGAACTTGAATTTAGCGGAGGTTGAGACCAGGTGGGAAACTGGAAGAGAGAATATGTTGAAGGGCAAGTTCCCATCTCCAGAGTTCTGAAAGATTGGTGTTGGTCGGAAGTATCCAGATAACCCGGACAGTATAACACTGTGCCAAGATGTGCTGGCCGTGCACCAAGGCATGTTTAGCCACAGGGTAATCCTCATTACCAATAAACACTGTCTGCCTGTGACCGTTCATGTGAATGGACAGTTTGTTGCTGGTCATTCCCACATAGAACGCTTCACAGTGCAGGCATGTCAGTTGGTAAATCACATGGGTGCTATCGCAAGTGGGTGGGTGGCAGAAAGACACTCTCGGTGAAGTGGGAAGGATGTCATTAAGGATGGATCTCATTTCGGGGCAGGATTTAAGGAAGTCGTATCCTTGCTGGAGAGTCAGATTCAGAGTCCGCTCCAGTCCCAGAAAGTATCCCGTGACAAGAGGGGCACTTCTGGGGTTCTTCTGTGGAAGGTTCTGAATTTGGGGGGGATGAAGAAGTGGCTCTGGCAATTTTCTTCTGTTCCAGATCAGGAGGATAGCTGCGGGATGTGAAAGCTTTCAGAACAGGGTGGAAGTTTTATTTTATACAAGGCTTGGGATCTACTAGCCAAAGTCCGGACCTGCTGAAATTATAAAGCTTTTAAGAATCTGTATTTTGTGAAATAACACTGAGAGCTTAGAGGGGGGAGGGATTAGCTTCAAAGGGCTTAATAGTTGCCAGGATTAAACTCTTTTATAAGTCGTGGTATGACACTGACACTCTAATAATGTATTGCTGTCAGTTGGAACTGAGTCAGTGAGTATACGTTCTGACATGGCTTCCAGTAGTTGAAGTGTGCCAAAATACTGCCCACTAAATTGAATCAATAACTCAGATAAACAATCAAAAGTGTACAATTATTGATGGAAATGGTTTGTGTCTTTATGTAGGGTATGAGCCTATGGATTATGTTTTGAAATCATTGAGTAATAAGAAGTCATATCTCTTCTGTGGCGCACAGTTACCAATAACAAAGTGGTGAAGACAATAGTTGGATTTATGAATGTTTTGGAAGCATTTAGAAGATCATTTAATGGAGAAGGGGAGCTGGGATGAGGAAGGAGATTATTTTAGTATGAGATTTTAAAACAGGTCTGAGGATTTGTGTAGGGATTGGAGAGTGTGATGGACTTTCCTATATGAAATCATTCTTTCAGGGCTTAAAGTTGGAAGATTCAGACTGTAGTGTACTGGATATGCTACGATAAATAAATACCCGGTACACCCCACATTAACTGAATAATAAACATTTATTACAGATCACTTGATACATTCGTGTACACAATAGTCGAGTCCAAACAATACTCAAAAGCCCGCGTGGGCTATCTAAACCTCAGCTCTAAGATATTCCACTCCAGGTAGAGTCGATCTCAACGTCACCACAGAGCCCCCCCCCCTCCCCCCCCCCCCCCCACAGTGTGGAGCACATCTGAGACTGGATCACAAGTGCCGGGCTGAAGGCCGATCACGGAGGAGAGGGAAAACATAGTCTCTATGCCAAGCAGGCACAATGACTCTGCGGCAGTGTGAGTGTAAGGGGTAGGTGAGTGTGTGGCAGGTGGAGTAGGAAAGAAGAGGATGAAAAGGGTGCCGGTAGCATCAATGAAACACTCGATGTTCGATGGATCATCGGTCGAGGGAAGGCTTTCGGAAAAGAGGAGGGAAAGGTTTTGTTCATGAGGTTCGTTGGAAGAGTACATAATGAAGATTTGATTATCATTCAAAATGACAGAGATGTTGGAAGGGGGTAGGCAGAAACGTCTACTGAGAAGAAGTGAGGGGGAAGGTTTGCTGGGGAAAAATGAGTTAAGTGGGGGGAAGGTGACTCGGCCCCCGGACTCGGCAGGTGGTCGACCTCCTGCAGAGGCGGGTCGTCCCGTGGCGTGCAATTTGGGGGGGGGGGGGGGGCGGAATAGAAGGTAACATCAGGCGTCAGCGCACTGTCGACTGCAGCATCTGGGAGCTGAGAGGAGACGGTCCAAGCAGGCTTCAGGCGGCTCTTAGACACTGTCGTCGTCTTCCCGTCAATAATGATGTCGAAGTGCGATGGACCTCGGCGAATGACCATGAAGGGAACATGGTATTGCGGTTGTAGTGGAGGGTGAACTGAATCCTGTCATAGCATCACTGCAGCACACGTTTCTAAATCCCTATGCACAAAGTCACCTGGGCGGACATGAATGAAGGTTCGAGAGGTGCAGAGTGCTTGCACTGTAGTCCTGATTTGCTCAATGAATTCAGGGTATGAGCTAATGGTGGGGGCCATGTCCTCAGAGACGAATTCTGGTGGCAACTTAAGGCATTCACCATACAAGAGCTCAGCAGTGGAGCATCGTAAGTCCTGTTTGAATGAAGTTCGGAGACCCAGGAGTACCCAAGGAAGGGCGGTAGTCCGCGATTCTGAATGACACATGAGTGCAGCTTTCGGGGTACGATGCCACCGCTCTACCAACCCATTGGATTGTGGGTGGTAGGCGGTGGTATTTATCTGTGATGTGCCACAGAGATCGCACAACTTATCGAAAAGCACCGCCTTGAACTGCCGACCCTGATCGGTAGTGATCATAGTAGGGCAGCCGAAGCGGGCAATCCAATAAGATACAAATGCGGAAGCAACCGTAGCGGCAGAAATATCCGACAAGGGTGTGGACTCCACCCAGCGTGAAGCCCGGTCAGTGCATGTGAGCAAGTATCGGAAGCCTTCAACACTGGGAAGAGGGCCCACCAGGTCAAGGTGTACGTGAGTGAAATAATCAGAGTGGATGCTGAAGGAGCCAAGGGGGGCGGCAATGTCGGCCAACCTTGGCACGTTGGCATGGAATGCAAGAGCGGCACCACTCACGACAGTCTTTTTTTACCGAAGGCCAAGCAAAGCGTTCCATGACTAAGCGAGTGGTGGCTTGTGCACCTGGATGGGCAAGACTGTGAATCGCGTCGAAGATCACGCAGTGAAAATTTGTGGGGACTAGTGGGCATGACACGCCCAAAGATGTGTCACACCACAATGCAGTAGGCACACCAGGTATACTTTTGCACTCCAAAACTAATGAATGCTCGCCGGATTTGAGCAAGGTCGAAATTGAATCATCACTCGACTGAGCCTTGGCGAGCTCCTGGAAGTCGATGACAGAAGAGATACCAGCGAGCTGTGAGAAATAATCAGCGACCAAATTGTCAGAGCCGCGGATGTACTGTACGTCGCTTGTGTACTGAGAGATCAGATCAAAATGCCTGTAGCGACGTGGAGGTGAGTCAGCTGGAGGATTTTTGAGGGCGTGTGCCAGAGCTTTATGGTCTGTGTATATAGATAGTGGCTGACCCTCAATATCTTCTCGGAAATACTTGACTGCCTTGTATACAGCAAGAAGTTCGCGGTCAAAAGCAGACCACTTGGATTGGCTGGGTGACAACTTTTTAGAAAAAAAACTTCAATGGCTGTGACTCCTCACCACAATGCTGTTGTAACACCGCCCCAATCGACACCTCACTGGCATCAGTAGTAATGGAAAGGGTGGCATCGGGGTAGGGATGGGCCAATGTGATTGCTTTTGCTAACGCCGTTTTCAAAGAGTCAAATGCAGTTTGCATCTCCGCCGACCAAGGGATGGGACGATCCCCTGTAGTGTTAGGGCCGCGCAAGGCATCTGTGAGGGATGTTTGTAGTTCAGCAACCTTTGGGATATGACGACGAAAAAAATTTATCGTACCCAAGAAGCGTTGTAGTTCATGATAAGTCGCAGGCGGGGGACGTTTCTGCACGGTTTCAACCTTTTCATCAGTGCGGCAAATGCCACCTGCTGACATGATATGTCCCAGGAAAATAAGAGACGACTGTCTGAAAACACATTTGTCTTTGTTGGTCACAACACCGTGCGAATCAAGGACACTGAATCTCCTCTGGAGATTTCGAAAAAATCAAAATATTGTCCATGTATGCGTAACACTGTGGCAGAGGGCGAAGAAGGGAGTCTAGGAACCTCTGCCATGTCTGTGCGGCGTTTTTTAAGCCATAAGGCATATATACATATTCAAATAAGCCAAAGAGAGTAATGATGGCCGTTTTTGGAATGTCTGGTTCGTGCATTGGAATTTGGTGATAAGCCTTCTTGCAGTCGACGACGCTGAAAGTGGTCGCGCCTGCAAGTTGGCTAGCGAAGTCTTGGATATTTGGCACAGGATAGCTATTAGTGATTGTTCTATTGTTCAACTTCCTGTAATCTCCACATAAACGATAGGTACCGTCCTTTTTCGGCGTAAGGTGAATAGGAGAAGCCCATTCGCTAGAGAAAGGTCGCACAATGCCAGCCTCAAGCAGTTCGCCAATAATGTGTTTTGCGATTTTGAGTTTATGCGGATTGAGGCGGCGTGGTCTGAAACGCACTGGAGGTCCCTCTGTTGTGTTGAGTCTATGGCAAGCATCACTACTGATAGCAAGAACGCCATGCAGGCATGCGGAACTATGTGAAACTATCGTGTTATTGTTATGCGCGTCAGAGTTCAGGCCGCGCGACTGTGAGGGAGCGCGTGACACTTGTTGCATGGATAGTAAACTTCGTAAGGAAGCGATTACTTCTCTTGCACGAGCCAGCTCGCGTGACTTAATGTCAATCTGTTCTTTAAGCCTACTCTGAGATTCTTTAAGTTCAACAATTTCAAGTCTCTGTACAGTTACGTCACACATTACACTAGTAAGTTTTGCAGCTAACAGCGCGCACTCTGTTTGCAGAAGAGAAATGTCAACATTAATATGCGGCGACGGCCGTGCACTGGAGGAGGCAGATAGGCGGATGCGCGTGTTTGATGTAACAAGATTCCTGCCGGAATGTTCACAGAAAATTTATTGTTCCTTAAAAAGTCTATGCCAAGTACCGGACAGGACACTTGTGCGACCAGAAAGTCCCACTTAATAGTCAAGTCTTTAGATAAATGAACCGGCATGGGAACCGTTCCAAGCACTTTGATAGTGGAGTCGTTTGTGGTGCAAAGCAGTGTGGGAGAAGGTACGAGAGTGTCCGGTGCAAGAGACGGGGGTAAAACACTTGTATCTGCCCCACTGTCAATCAGAAAGTCAATGTTCGAAACACAATCAGTCACAAACAAACAGCTGCTGCAGCTTACCGTACCAGAGGTGCGAGTTGTGGAGTGGAGGCGTCTTCGTTTCGGGCGAGGCGCCGCACCTGCTACTGCGCCCCGCCGCACACAGCAATGTTTAGCGTCGTCTCCGAAGTTGCTATGATACCAGCAGAGCGGCCGGCTGTTGTTGCACATGATCAGAGTGCTGCAGGTAGCTCCATCGGCGTCCGAGAGAGCGCGCTGCTGGGCTGGCGTTTCCATCATGGCAACTGGTGAGTCCAGAGAGCATTGTGCAACACCGTACGGTTGGCCGACGAAAACACACGGGCAGATCGTCACCTACGTGTGTGGTAGGGAGGGAAATATTTGGAACAACACTCGCGCCACTGTTAACACTGGGAGCGCGATGGTTAATGATCTTAAATGCACGATCTGCTATTTATAGTTTTTCATCAAGAGAACAAGACGTAAGTGGCAGCAACTGCAGCTACAAGGGTTCAGGCAATTTCACTAGCCAGATTGACCACAAAGTAATGTCCGGGAGAAAATCAGTTGAAACAAGGGCACGCACCCTACGCTACAGTTCAGATGGGGTAATGCACTTCGTGAATTATGTGAAGCAACACTTCATCATGCGAGCGGGAAAGTCTCTCACAGGTGATACGTTTTGCATTAGTGTACGTAGGTGGCGGAGGTGGATTAAGCTCCAAATCACTAATCAAGTCAAGGTGGTCGTGTAGATGACCGACTAGGCACATGAACTTAGATTCTTCTGAAAGAATGCCCGAAACCCTGAAAATAGCTTCATAAATGCGAACCAAGTGTTCAGATGTTGCTTTGCAAATGCGGCGGCTTTGGCAATTTAGTGGGCTGTTGTTCGAAATTAACTGGTCGAACAAGCAGAGGAGAAGCATTGCCTGTTGCGAATGTTGGCCCGGAAACTGGTATGTTCGTGAGGGCATAGTTCTGTGAAGCATTTTGTCCAAAACTAACCGGCAGTCCGGCGGTACTATTCAACACATTTGTAACACATGGTAGATGGTCAGAAGGCACAGTAACTGAAGGTATAGCACACTGCACTTGTGGAAAATCGCGCGAAAAGTTAGAGATCCAAGGCAGTACCGAAACTCGCTTTTGAGTGCATGAAGAGCCAAAATTAGAATGTTCAGTTGTAACACAGCACTGTTCATGAGGCCCTGGTGACATGAAAGTTGGTTCTACTTTAACTAACTTGGCGGTTTGACCCATAGAAAGTTCGGGACCCAGCATGTCGGCGTGGCCGCGTGGATTGTTGACATGTACAACAGGGCTCAATTTGTTAGGCTGTATAATGTCTAGTCCCACCTGTGAATTGATGCACTGTCCTTTCTCAGAGGTTGAAAGCGGAGAAGCAGATAATCCTTGTCCTTGCGATCGTAGCACTGAAGAACACGGAGATTGATTCCACATGGCGCGATTGTTCACTGCACTCGTGTCATAACAAATTCGGAAAAGAGGCACGAAAGCGTAATAGTGTGTGAATTGAAACGCGGGGTCACCAATGTAGTGTACTGGATACGCTACGATAAATAAATGCCACATTAACTTAATGATAAAAATTTATTACAGATCACTTGATACATTCGTGTACACAATAGTCAAGTCCAAACAATACTCAAAGGCCCGCATGGGCTATCTAAACCTCAGCTCAAAGATATTCCACTCCAGGTAGAGTCGATCTTGACATCGCCACAAGACAGATGGTGGGTGCAAACTGCCAGATAATCACTGTGGTACTTCATGACTCTAATGGAGCCCTTGTTTTTTGGAAGGCTAATTCTGTTAGGGACTGACTTATGGCCATGAATGGCCATTCTTTACAAGATCAGAACTCTGTCAACAGAGGAAAGAATAGCTGTCCACTACCTTAAGACAGCCCCTGTTTGAATAAGACTCCCTGAAGACAATGATACAGCAATGTCTTGCTGAACTTCACTGATGTCCATCCCACTGATCCCATCCTTAAAATCTAAAATAAAATCATTGTGCGAGAGTCTCTTCTCCAAAAATCCACCTTCCTCCTTTCTTAAATTACCTGTACTGGTCTACTTGCCCCCCCTCCCCAAGTTGTATAAATGTATCCTGCACACCTCATTTCATATAATATATCTTAGCTCTTCTTTCGTGACACCTCTAAACCAATGACCACAGCCCATATTTCATCAAAGACACATTACTTCCATTGCCATCCTTCAAATATCCCCTCCATATTACTAGCTAGTCACTTCTAATCATTTTGATGCCACTTCCCTATATACCAGCATCCCTTGTACCTTTGACTTTCCAACACCTCCTGTCAGTCTCCTGCGGGCTCCAAATTCCCACTTCATTGCTTATACACCTAAGCATTCCTTATGCACCTGACAAGCTGCATCTTTACCCACAAAAAACTCATTTGATGAGAAGATAAACAAACAAATCAATTGAATGGCCATGCACACTCACATGATGCAATGTTACACAAATGCTGTAGTGGTCACTGAAAAACAGCTACCAGTTTCTGAACCAGTGACTTCATTTATTGAATTATTTTGCAAAGATAACTCCTGCCTACACGGGTCAGTAGAGCTGGTAGCAAATGTGAGGATCCTGGTGAAGCACCCATTGAATTCAAACATATGATGTTCAACTGCATACTATGCTACAGGGTGCTTGGCTATGGTTTCACTGTCTTATGTACAGCTGGTTCCTAGGTATGCCAATATAAAATGCTGTGCAGTAATTATAACAAAGTTAGTAAAGACATGGCTGCTTTTATGGGTGGGCCAACTTCTAATGGAGAAGAACAAGCCTGTGGTGGGACTGGAATTGGAAATGCTGGGTGGGTGAACTGGGCGGATTGTGGAAGCACAAGGATATGAAATAGGGTTTGGATTACATGTGGCATAGGAATGGATGTTGTAGAGATAGGGTGAATAATAGAATACCACCTTAGGAGGGGTCAGAAGAATCTTGGATAGGATGTATCTTATTAGGGCACACTGATCCATAATGGAAGCCTTTCGAATTGTTCCAGTCCAGGTTGGCATTTGGTGCCAACAGGGGTTCTTCTTGAATTGGTTGTTGGGGTAGAGGGATGATTGGGGATGTGTGGGATTATAGCATGAGAAATCTATTTCCACACTAGGTCTGAGTGATAGTGCCTGTATGTGTAATCAGACTCTCTCCATATTAGGTAATGGAGTTATTGCCACTGAAAATATGTCCATGGGTGATCAGGTTAAGTGGGAGGGATGTTTTGGTGTGAATTATATGGCAGCTGTCAAACTGCAGATAATATTGGTGCTTGGGGGGTACCTGCACTTTGACTACTGCAATCCATTCTACACCAAGAAATCCCATGGACAGTGTATTTCCAATGACAAGAACTAACCACAGACCTAGTCCACAAACATTTTCTGTGGAATATTGCCTTATACCTCCAATTCTCCCTCTGCCTCCTAATAATCAGCCACAGAGGAGCATCCTCATAATCACGCACTACCTCCCTGGACTGGAACAATTAAACCACATCCTTTAACAGGCTTCAGCTGTGTGTCATCATTTCTGGAAATGAGATACATCCCACCCAAGTTTCTTCAAACTCCTTTTCAAGTGGGGTTTTGTCACCCACACTACATCCATTAGGAAGAGCTTGATGCAAGACCTGCCCAATCAATCCACCTACCACTTCCCATTCCAATCCCATCTCAGCTTGTCCTACCTTATCAGAGGGTAGTCCACCTGTGAAAGCTGCTGTGCATTCATCTACTCCATTGCAGTTACTGCACACATTTTACATTGGTATGACTAGCAACAAGATATATAGGAGAATGAATGGCCACCACCAAATTCTAACCAATAACAAGTTGGACCACCCTGTAGCAAAGCATGCAGCTGAGCATAAGATGCTTGTTTTATGTGGCTGCTTCACAACCTGGTCCATCTAGATTATCGTCTCTACTACTGGCTCATCTGATTGGACTTATCCTTACAATGCATATTACAATCTCATAATCATTCAGGCCACACACTCTGTTCATGACCTCATCATCCTCCTCCCCCCTCCCTCACAATCTTTGTCCATCTCCTTGCTTCTTCTCCATTCATCTCCTCCTCTTCCTCCTTGCTAGTGATGGGAGCAACTGAATGATACAATAGACTCATTTGGTTGTTTGAGAAAAAATCAACTCATTTGGGTGTAATTTTGCTTATCAGTTGATTTTTTCATTCAGTCTTTTGAGTGAAATCATTCACTGGGAGCAACCAAATAAAACAATCATTTCAGTTGTTTGGACTATTCTTCTCCTTCTTCTTTTTTTATGTTGAAATAATCAACACATTTGGTTGAAGTACTCATTCCGTCTTTTATGTGAAATAAGTTGATGGTAGCAACCAAATGAAGAAATTGACAGATTCAGGAGCAACCAGATGAAACAATCAATCAGTCATAGTTTTATGTCATTTGGATTATTAAACTTATTTTTTTTTCTTTTTTCTTCAGTGAAAGCAGTCTGTCTGTCTGTGGGAGCAACCAAATAAAAACATTAGACACCTGTACATTGACAAAATTACTCATTCTTTCTTTGCAAATGAAAACAGGAAGTAGTTTTTCTGTTGGTTGAACCATGTATTCATACTTACTTTCAACCTAATGTTTTAGTGTCTGAGCTATCCATTTATTCTTATGAATGAAACTAGGATGCACTACTTCAGTCAGATAACTACAGCAGTGCTACATTATACCACAATGAGAATTGGGTATGTCAAAGTTAAAATGCGTACATAATGTTCATTTAATTCTGTAACATAAAGTTTCTCTTCATAATATACAGTAGAACTGATTCATATTTTGTTGTAAATTAAATTGTTCCAGGCGCCATCAATGTGTAACTAATTATGCTGATGTGTTGTTGGCGTAGGCCTGAAATCACTTAAATTGCTGAGCACAGACTTTGAAAATGCCAGTCATGTGGGTCAGATTAGATTATTTTCACAGCACCCATAATCCGAAGAAGATAAGTTAGCTGATGATCACACTGTAGCTCGGAGAGTTGGGACGTGAGGGGAATGCATCCTTGCTTGCATTTTCATTGTGTGCAATAATCAATTGTTGGTGGTTTTCTTTTTCTCAATAAAGAAGTGAGAAAAATACAGGATGTTCCAAAATGAGTTTTACAACTTAAATCCCATATATTATATCTCTGAAGTTGAGAATGTAGAAATGTGTAGTTTGTAACCTAATATTCATACATATCTAAGTTTATAGTAAATCAGAGTCCAGTATGTTAACATGAGCAAATTCTCTTGATTCAAATTAGGAAAACACTGAAACATTTTGGTATTGTAAAAAAGTTTTAATTAAAGTAATAATTGTGAACTATCATGCTAATTTGTTATAAAATTTATTTCTATTAGTACTCTCTAATATGAAACAGTGTGTGTGCTGTAATCCTTTATTCAGCATTTCTGTATTCAACAGCATATGAAAATATTCATCCCAAGTTTCATTATAATTCACTCCAGTCACTGATATTGCTTTCATTGTTGCTACAAGATGTGTTTTGTCACTACTTCGTATTTAATTCACTGTCAATAATAGTCTTTCAATAGTACCGGTAGCTTACTGGTACAGGTGAAAAGAACATTTAATTCCATATTAATCATTTCATAACTATTAAATCTGGAACAGATTTGTTTCCCAAATTACTTTTGAAAAAAATTTGGACAGCTCTAGAAAAATTACACCCTTCACAAAAAAATCGAGGTAGGGTTGGGGTCAATAGCCACTTTAAATGTGTGTGTCATATGCAGCACACATGATATCTAAGTGATGACCCAGTTTCGTGTCCACTTTGTATGTCATCATTATCATGACCTACTGCTGCTCACAACCTTTCCAGATACTGTGCCAATTGCTGGGAGACAACAAGTAACTAACAAACATAGTAAAATAAGAAAAAAAGAAAAGAAAAACGCTTTACATGTCTGTATTATCATGTCAGCATGTAACAAACCCATACTTTCTATCTCCATAGCACCAGCATAAGTGATCAAAGGTGTAACGATCATTTTGGAATATCTTGTATGTATAGGACAGCATCTAACATTGCTTGCCTCTGCTTTTTTTTAATAGGCTAAAATGAAGAAATTACCTATGGACTGATCCTCATTTGGCAAATTTTAACTAAGGTTGTTTACAATCTATTTATTTACCTTCAATTGGTTTTCCCCAAATGAGAAAACTGACTAGAGAGTTGTACATAAATATCTCCAGTATGCGACAGATTGCCCTTAAAGCTAGAACTGTTCCAGAGACAACTTTAGATTCTAAAGAAGAACATAATATACCCCTTGAGAATATATGAAAAATAAGGAATCCTTGCTACTTTTTAGCGACAGTAATATTCTGTTTTAGAAAAGATGTGTGATGATGTTCACAAATTAATAATCATTTGACTATAGCCCACAAAACACTTATTCAGCCATTTATTTAAGTGCTGTTTACATTTTACAGTATATTTGATGGGTACGAAGATATGTTTAGAAAGATTTATGAGATTACAAAGGAGACAGTACAGTAAATTTCAGGTTTGCTTAGGTTTTGCTTCAATTGAGTCAATCATTATAGTTCTTTTTCCTATGTATGTCTTGTACACAGAATCGAGTTCAGAAATTGTTATTCTTAATTGCAAACATTTGCAACTGGAACTGGGAAAAAGCAAAAGTACACCAGGCACCATCCACTTTACCCCAGAATGGAAGCTGACTATTCAACTGTCATTCATTTCTGAACCCTGCTGACAGCTGGAATTACTTAGCTTGCCAGGAAGTTAGTTTGAAATCAATTGCCAAATTTGTGCCAAGTAGAAAAACAATGTACCCTCTGTCACACATCAGACACACAAGCAAGCTGCTGTTGCATTATCATCAATTTCTGAATATTGCTGAAAGTTTCAAGTTGCCTAGCTCAGCAAGAAGTTGGTTTGTAATCAATTGCAAAATTTGTACTTCAAAAAGACAAAGTACCCTCTACCAGACGCCAGATATGAGAGCGAGCTACTACTGCAATGTCATGCACTCTGAGCTGAATTGGTAGTTTTAAATCTGTAACTTATCAGACAGTTAGTTTTCAATCAATTATAAAATCTGTACTGAACAAAGAGCCCTAGTCAAAGTAAGTGTTCACTTAAAAATTATTTTGTAGCACCAGATATTAAACTTTTAAAACTAATCATAAAACAAAATTTAATGTCCCAAGAACAGAAATTCATATGTAAGTAAATAATACATATTGAAAATATTTTAAAACGAACATTTTTGTTCATATTTTCTTGAAATATGTACTTTATTTGTCTCTAAAACCATTTTTGTGCCTAATTGTGATTATGTATACCAGTAAAAACTGAAAAAGGATGTAAATAAAATCACACAAACTCAAGTGAATAGCCTCAACGACAGGGACTTGTTTCATTCGATTGTCCCACATCAAGTGAAACCAGCAAGTGGAAACATTTTTATGACCAGAAAGACTATTTTCATTCTGTTGTTTCATTTAACTGAAAAAAATTGACTGTATGATAAAACAATCAACTGCCCAGTCAGTTGGTAAAAACAGTTGGTTGTCCCATCACTACATCTAGCTCTCTATTATCTCTGTACCTGTTTCCTCCCACTCTCTCAGTCCATCTCCTCCTCCCCACTATCTACCAAAAAATAAATATATTTGCCAACTTTCATGGTATCAATAAAATTGTGTCAAAGTCTATTGCAGTGTACCCTCTGGCATCCACCGTGTGGTGGCTTCCAGAATATAAAAACATTCTCCATGAAAACATACATACTTGTGCTATCTTTCATTATTATCATACAAATGATGATGAATGTTGACTGTTCAGTGATGTCAAAGTCTATTATAGGGTAACATCCTCACCATATGGTGGCTTGTGGAGTATAAAAACTTCTAGGAAAAAACACATATCTGCCAAATTTCGTGGTGATTTCTCAAACACCATATGTCATTCCTAAATTCCTATTGTCAGCTATGATCCAGAATACACACAAAAATTATGATTATGGTATTAGGCTTTGTCAGAATCTTTCTACTCCTCCTGCAATTGTCCCAAAAAATTCCCAAATCTTTTCCAGAACCATAATGAATGAAAAAATTGAATCATGCATATCCGATGTTCATACTGTACATTATGATCGTACATTCTTGGAAAACTCACATATAAAAATCACGTTCAGTTTTCAATTCCAGGTAACTTTCCCCTTCTTTTTTCCCTAGAAACCTTACTTGGACTATTATTAATACTAAAAGAATAATAACAATAAAATAACAGGGACAACAATATCAGTCCAGTCATTCTCAATTGATGTGGTATCAATGAATTTTAATTGATTTGTCATTAACATGTTCATTCTTATAAACTGACATTGAATTGTACAGAAGGGTCATTTTTGGCTAACTGAATTTCACATAATTATAGTTGAGAGTAATTGTATATGATACAACAAGGAAAGAGTTACATAATTTTTTTCTGGCTATTGTGACTGAGAGTAAAAATGGAAATTTATTACATCTGCCTTCTTTCTGTGTGTGTGTGTGTGTGTGTGTGTGTGTGTGTGTGGGTGGGTGGGTGGGTGGGTGGGTGGTTTCACAGTGCCAAAACAAAGAGCATTGAATATTGAAAGCCCATAAGAAAGAACACAATAAATAAATAAGAATTACAAATTACTCTTTTTATGAATTTTGTAGTAGGCTTGTTGCTGGTTGCAGCAACAGCAGATGTATGTTTATGTGTCGCATGCAAGCTGGGTTGATGTTCTGCTCTCCTCAGTCTTTATCTGTATTTCTCTCTTTCTATTACCCTTTCTGTTTCTCTCTCAATCTTTTTATCTTTTTCTATCTCCATCTAACTCTGACACACTTTTCTCTCTCTCCTCTCTATCTGTCTGTCTGTCTCTCTCTCTCTGTTGCTAGATGCCTGCCCTGTCCCCTCACAGTTAGACTATAGGGCTGAGAACGTGCACCAGGTAAGTGATTATGTTCTGTGCTACCTACATGTCTTGCAACTTTATGGAAGCATGGCTTTTGTCAAGTATTTTAATACTTTTTGTAAACTGAATGAATGAATATGTCTGATTACGTTCAATGACTGCATGCCTATTGCCTGAGCTTTATCACAGTGTATATTGGAATATTTAATTGAAAAACCTTTATGGCATGATAATAGAAATTGCTCCAGTCTTGAATGAAATAGTTATTTCCCCTGCTATTGAGAATTGTTTGCTAATAAACTTAAATATACTACTGCTACATTGCCAGACTAGTAGCTACAAGGATTCTACCCCAACTTGAAGTGGTATCAAATTGAGATTTATTTTTTTGTTACTTTTCTGGAACAACTCCATGTTATTGCTGGTATATCCTGTAGACAGAGCTTCAATCAGTGCCTCAATAGACATCCGTGTAATGCCAAGAAGAACTACTTCAACAGTAATTGCCTCAATCTAGAGGGGACTTCAGCACCGAGTATCTGTTTCACCTTAAGAGTAGTCTGAATGTTTTAATTTTTGCTCAGTCTTGTGACTCACACATAGAATTCTTATTCAGTTCTACAGCTTATTAAACGAAAAGATATGTGCCCCTATTATTGCTGATTGACACAAATATACAAAAATTAAAACGGATCAGAATTGGTAATTTAGCATAAAAGGTCAAAATAAGATTGTGCTAATTATTCGTTCTATGCATTTTTGACAATAAGCAGCAAAATAAAACCTGAACTGTAGTAAATAATTACATGATGTTTTTGTACATTATGTTGCTTTTTAATGAGAAGAGAAATTGAAAACAAAAAGAAAGACTCGTAAATGGCAGTACTCGTAGAGCTGACAAGCTGGAACCTCAGTTGCAGTGTTGGTTGGTCAACTTGTGAATATCATTTAATGAATTTGATATATTCTGTATTCTGTTCATTACCTGAAACAGAGATAATTTGAAAGTTTAATGTACAATGTGCAAGCTGATTTAATCAACACTCTATTTTCTTGTCTTATATATTGTAATGTTTGCTCACCATTTTTCTTTTCAGTGCCCATATGTTGTTCTACTGATGTATGCTCTTTTCAATTAACCTTTTTGATTAATTCTAACTTAGCGATGTAATTGTCTTGATTGGACTATTCCTTTTACATAAGCACCAAAAACACTTGTTTTCTCTTTTCAGAACTGGAAAATAATTTAAAATGTATTGATTCAAGTTGCATACTTAATTATGATTTTGTGTCATACTTATTTCTCATGTTGTAATTACCCACAGAAATTCTTTCAGTATTTCTTTCAGAGTTGAATGTTACTGTGTAATGATTTTTATTTTGGATGGTGAAGAATTAATTGAACTTATAAATTAGAAATAAAGCATAAATAAAATTGTAGCTCATCAACTGTTTACATTACCTTCTTGTAACCATTGATAAATGATCTCAAGTAATTTAAGAATTTCTACATTTCTTCAGCAAAAAATTTGAAAAACTCTTGTTGACTGGATGCAGCAAATAAAATTATTAGCTGTAAATGACTACAGTAATGACTTGTTTTAAGTTCTGAGTAGATGTCATGACCTAGAGATAATATTTGGGTTTAATATTATATAGTTCATTTGTAACTAGCAACAAACCTGAATCATTACTCAGTATTTTAATTTTTTAAGGTTTCTTTCACTACTACAGTGCAACCTAATTTTGATTCATATAATTGTATATCAACTTAGCTGTAACATACAAAAATACATTCATATCCATACTTGGCAGAAAAATCTAACAATAGGAATTCCAGGCTGGACTTTAAATTTAAAGACAAACACATTCAAACAACTTAGATTTACAGCCACATCCTTAATCAGAAAAGGAGCATACAAACACAAAATCATTCCACCACAAGTCGTGTACACATGACCACCATCTCTGGCCACTATTGCTGAAGCAGCATGAGTGACTGTGTGAATGTTTGTGTTCTCTTTTTTCTGATGAAGGCTGTGGCTGAAAATTTAAGTTGTGTGAGTATGATTATCTTTTTGGTGTGTCTGTCTGCACCTCGGTGATTGTATGATAAGTTATTACCTAACTTCATATCATTAACTTGGGAAAAATTAAGACATACATTCATTTTGTTTTCAGCTAGTTTGTCACATTACGTTCCTCGGGGCTTTCATGAAGGTACATGATAAGTGTGAACTCATTCATATAAACACTAAAAGAAATCCATTAAACTTCATTTACACAATAAATCAGTCAAATCTACCGGCCTTAAATTCAAATAAATACCTAAGAATAACAATCATGAACAACTTAAATTATAAAGAATAATAGAAAATATGTAGGGAAGGTGAATTAAAGGCTACATTTCTTCAGCTGATCATGTATGTGACTGTCCTACTAAAGAAACTGCCTACACTACACTCGTGCATTCTATTTTCAAGTATTGCTATGCACTGAGGAATCACCACCAAGTGGAACTAATGAAAGTACAGGGAAAGTTCATAGAAAGGCAGCTCGTTTTATATTATTGCAATATAGGGGATAGACTGTCACAGAAATGATGCATGAGTTGGGGTGGCAAGCAATAAGAGAAAGGTGTTATTCTTTGAGGTGAGATTTATTTGTGAAATATCTTTCACTAACTTCCTCTTCTGAATGAGAACATATTTTTTTAGCACCCACCTACGTAGGGAGAATGATCATAATAATAAAATAAATCAGATCAAAAACAAAAAATTTAAGTGTTCCTTTTTTCCTGCATACTATTAGAGAATGAAATAGTAGAGAAATATCCTAAAAGTGGTTTGGTGCCATGCACATGAATGTAATTTGCAGAGTATTTATGCAGATGTAGATGTTTGGATATAACAATACATCTGATTAGTTTATTGAGTAGGTAACTGGAACATATAAGTTGATATTTGAATTCATAATGTTCCTTTCATAAGACTCTAGTGTAATATGTGTGCAGCAACAGCATTTTGTTCATAATTAATATTACTGAGTCATGTTGGACATGTGATGATTATACTGCAGGAGATAGTAGCAGGACACTCTGATGAGCAGTGTTTGTAGAATTATATTGAAAGAGTGAATGTAAATATCAGCATAGAGAAGACTCCACTGTAAAATCTATATCTACATTAAGTTACCTTACTTCCCCCATTCCCCCCAATTGCAAATAATTTATGAGAAGAATGGTTACTGGAAAGCTGGAAAGCTCCATGTGGGCTCAAATCTCTCATTGGCTTTTTCTGAAATAAATAAGTTGATTCTTCTCAGACATTTAACAGTACACTATACCATGATACAGAGCTCGTCTCTTGCAGCATCTGTCATTAGGAGTTGTCTCAGTATTTGTTGGACAGGGATTTAGAAAACTACTTTATCTGTTAATGGGCTTCCCAATGAATATCTCTGTCTGGCATATTCCTTACCTGTGATTAGTTTTAGATAGTAATTGCACTTCAAATCATTTTGTATTCTTACTCCTAAATATTTTGTGCAACTAACTGCTACCAGAGTTGATCTACAATCATGTGATGATACATTGATAGATCTTTAAAAATGTCCGAGGATAGCTTGCAACTCACTGCAAGGACAATCTTCAAACAGTGAAAAGCACTTAAAGAAGACTCTCATATACACACAACTTAGCTTTCAACCACAGACTTTATCAGGAAAAGGACACACACTCGTTTATTCAATCACACAGGTACACCTCACAAACATGCAACCAACATTTTCGCTGCTGCATCCTGAGTCAGACTTCATAACACAGCAATCACATGACCATTCTGATTTTGAGAGTTGTTATTGTATGAATGAGAGTGTATGTTCTTTTCCTGATGAAGGTTGTGGAAGAAAGATAAATTGCATTTGTATGAGTGTCTTTGTTACGTGTTTGTCATGAGTCAAACATCATCTGAGTTTCAAGCTATCCTTATCAATTGTTGAATTCTGTCCTGGACTTTCCATTGTTAGATTAATGTGTCTTTCTTTCTTTGTATATGTAGTATGTGACACGTAGTATTTTTAGTATTAATTACTGCCACACCCTCCTTAAATCATTAGTCTGTACATTTTTTCTGAATGTCACTACAATTTTCTAGCTTTGTAACTTCCTTGCATGCAACAACATCATCTACTAAAACACTCATGGGACTTCTCACATGGCCTACCAAGTCATTGTCTGATTCAAATTGATGAAATGAAAATTATACAAGGAAACATTCCTGGTGGGATAAATTTATATAAAAAATAGAAAACAGATGACTTACCCAAGGGACAGGCTCATCAACAGGCACACATAAAATCTCACACAAACACACATACAAGCTTTCACAACTGTTGGTCGCTTCTTCAGGAAAAGAGGAAGGAAGGAGAGGAGAAAGGGAAGGATACAGGTTTTAAGGAAGTGGAAAAGGAGTCATTCCAATAGAAGGTACTGGAAGGTAAACAAATACTACCTTAGGGGGAAAAAAGGAAGGTAAACAAATACACACACACTCACACATATCCACACGCAAACACAACTAGGCAGACATTTGTAAAAAGCAAAGAAGTTGGACAGAGATACCAGTTGAGGCAGGGGCTCTGTCCACAGAACAGAGGCAAAGACGTTAAAGATGGTGGGTGGGAATTTGAATTTAGAGGAGGTTGAGACCAGGTGGGCAACGGGACGAGAGAATAAGCTGAAGGGCAAGTTCCTATCTTCGGAGTTCTGAAAGGTTGGTGTTGGTGGGAAGTATCCAGATAACCCGGACGGTGTAACACTGCGCCAAGATGTGCTGGCCATGCACCAAGGCATGTTTAGCCACAGGGTGATCTTCATAACCAACAAACACTGTCTGCCTGTGACCATTCATGCGAATGGACAGTTTGTTGCTGGTCATTCCCAAATAGAACGCTTCACAGTGCAGGCATGTTAATTGGTAAAGCACGTAGGTGCTATCGCAAGTGGCTCTGCTCTTGATTGTGTACACCTTCTGGGTTACTGGACTGGAGTAAGTAGTGGTGGAAGGATGCATAGGGCAGGTTTTACAATGGGGGCGGTTGCATGGGTAGGAGCCAGAGGGTAGGGAAGGTGGTTTGGGGATTTCATAGTGGTGGACTAGGAGGTTACGAAGGTTAGGGGAGAAAAGGATATGTAAACAAACATCCACACTCACACACATATAAAAGCGCACACACATCAAGGCAGACATATGCAAAATGCCTAATTTTTGGGACTGGATCAGACTCTTTTGCCACAATGACCTAAGCTGTAGGGAAGGGAACGTTTGATGTGGAATGGATGGCAACTGTCATAATGGAGGTACTGTTGTTTATTGGTGGTTTGATGTGGACAGATGTGTGAAGTTGGCCGTTGGATAGATGGAGGGCGACATCGAGGAAAGTGGCATGAGATTTGGAATAGGACCAGGTGAATTTGATGGGATCAAAGTAGTTGAGGTTGGAGAGGAAATTCTGGAGTTCTTCTTCACTGTGAGTCCAGATCATGAAGATGCCATCAATGAATCTATACCAAATTTTGGGTTGACTGGCTTGGGTATCCAAAAAGGTTTCCCCTAAGTGCCCCATAAATATGCTTGTGTACAAGGGGACCATCCTGGTTCCCATGGCTGTTCCCTTTAGTTGTTGGTATATCTGGCCCTCAAAAGTGAAGAAGTTGTGGGTTAGGATGAAACTGGCTAGGGCAACAAGGAAAGAGGTTTTAGGTAGGGTTGCAGGTGGTCGGCATAAAAGGAAATACTCCATCGCAGCGAGGCCCTGGCCGTGCGGGATGTTTGTGTATAAGAAAGTAGCATCAATGGTTACATGAATGTTTCCAGGAGGAAACAACCACTTTCTTGACCACCTGAAAGCCTTACCCAACCTGTTACCACCCAAAACCATCCTTCAATGTGGTATCGTACAATGTGTGTAATGACGTTGGTGGTCGATACATTGAACTGCTGTTGTAATGCATCAGTCTGTTGCGTCTGGTGCCGTAGATGCTGGGTTCTTGTTGTTGTAAACTAACGTAAACCATAAGGTGTAAATTGTAATGAAAAAGTGTAAATAATAATGGAACAATTCAGTATTCTTTTCAAATTGATTGCAACAATTTTACTGGGTCATGCTTGATTACATTCCTCAAGTAGGAGTGTATGATCTAATCATCTGAATTGAAACTGTTGTGGAATGAAAGTGATATGTTTCCAGACATGGGTTCCTATTCAAAATGTTATGTACTCACTACCCTCTACAAGTGTTGGAACGTTGTAACGGGAATTTCCGACCACCCTGTATATCAACATATTGCTGGTAATTGATTATTGAGTCTGGTTGCCTGAGCTGATGGAGGTAAGTAAGGGCACAAGGAGTATGGGAAAGATTATAATCTTTGGACAGAGGGTCTGTGACCATGCAGCAAGACAAAAAAGATTATTAAGAGTAGAGCAAAAAGAGATGTTGGAAGAGGCAAAGAGAGGTGGGGAAAGGTAAGGAGAAAAATGAAACGAGTAAAAAGACAGGAGGTAAAATGGCAGAGGAGAACAGGAGAGAGTGAAGAGAGGATAAGGGGAGATGAAGAGGGTGAAAGGAAGGAAAAGTAGGTAGACAGATTGAAAAGGGAGTGGAGGGAGAGACAGAGAATGTCTGCATTGAGAGGGGAGGGGGGACAATTGTGAGAGAAGGCAGTAAATGATTTGGACAGGGAATGAATGGTAACAGAATGGAAAAGGTAAGGTAAGATGAGGCAGAGGGAACAGCTTAGTGGCATTTTAGGACAAGATGATTTGTGAGGGCACAGGATATAGTGGAGAGACAATACCCATCTGATTCTCATCAATGACATTTTCATAATCTGGACCTATGGCAAGGACAACCTTGCTTTTTTCCGTAATGCCAACACCTGTTCCCAAATCCAGCTCATAGAGACACCCTCCTAGATGTCTTATCTTCACCACTAAGATGGTTCCATGCATAGGTGCCAAATTTTGAAAATTTTGGGGTATGCTCAGTGGCATTTCCAGGGGGAGGGGGGAGCGGTTGCTGACTGATACAAAACATCTTTATTTTAACGTCTACATTTTTCCAATTCCAAGGTAACTTTAAAGTAAGAATTTTTATTTTATTTTAGTAGTATTTCTTCATTTTTACTCCATCTGGTGTTCATTTAGGACCATTTTAATCTCTGAAATGAGAAAAGTAATTGTTTAATAGAGGAAAGAGGAAGGAAGATTAATGTTTTGATGCCTTGTTAACAGCATTGTCATTAGAGGTGTAGCTTACACTCAGATTGTTTGAGTAAGGATGGGGAAGGAAAATGACCATGACCTTTGAAAGGAACTATCCCAGCATTTGCTTTGAGTGATTTAGGGAAATCATGGAAAACCTAAATCTGGATGGTCGGAGGTGGATTTGAACCACTGTCCACCTGAATGTGAGTCCATTGTGTTACCACTGCGCCACCTCGCTCGGTTTGTTAATACACAGTAAAGAAATTAACTGCCATTAATTTCAATTTCACATTCTAGAACTACCGGACAGTTTTTGCGACCATTTGACCCTGTTTTTCCCATTGTAGTAACTACTAAAATTATTTTCTGAGTTTCATCTTCTGAGACATGTATATCAGATAATGATGTGCATGTGTTGTGGTGGATACTGTGTTCACTATCGCAAACACTTACATTATATGGTCTTCCTGGTTTCATTCATCTGCAGATTTATTTTCTGTGCAGTATTACCAAAATAGTCAAATCTTCAAATGTTTGTAAAGTTTTGGGAACTAATTGCATGGGCACCTCATGCAGCTCAGCAAAGCACCTTAGAGCACACAGCTGCTTTGCTGTGGCACCAAAATAGTCCGTAGCCACTTCTGTTGTCATATCATGTCTGTCGATACCAATAGGTTCACAATCCATTGTTACATCGCACATCAGTTCAGTAAACAGGATGAAAAATTTCATGACTTACACTAACACTATTCCTTGAAGACAATTCACTCCAAAGCAGTTTCATCCTATCATATCAAGCCCACTTAATTTCTAGTTATTTATTTCAACAATTTCAGAGTGCCACCTTCAGTTTACAATATTGACGTAACAAGCGGCAATCCAATAACATTCAGACTATTTAGAAAATCGTTACCTCACTCACATGTCAATGTGGATCTTAATGCCTACGAATTTAAGTAGCTGTTTGTTTTAAGATAATATTTTTACAGTGGGAGAATCTGTTTTAATTACAGTTGAGTAATACAAGGTAAAGAAAAAATAGTACCAAAATTTTCAGTTGGATATGCAGAGCATACCCACTCAAATTTTGGGGTATGCTTGAGTGACTGAGCATACCCATAGAGGTGCCTATGGTTCCATGAATACATCTGTCCATATCTAGTGCACCAACCACCAACATTTTGAGAGCTGTCACCCATTCTGTGTCAAAATTTCTATTATTACATCCATGGATCCTTATCCTGTAGTAGAAAGTATAAGTAGTTGATTATTGGATTCATTGCTGCCAAACAATGTAGTATCCAGCTCACCCAATCACCAATAAATAAATTTCCCATGTAAAGACAGTTTACAACTCACCACAAAGACGTGGCGACGTGCAACAGGCACATACAAAAGATACACAGATACAACACTTTCATCTATCGGCCATGGCCTTCTTCAGAAAATAGAACGCTCATGCAATCAAACAGGCACACAACACAGTCATACAACCATCACCTCCGGTTGCCGCTCTTCGAATCACACTTTGCGGTGAATCGGTGACGGGAGGGGTGGGGAGGGGAGAGGGGATAGGAAGGTTACGCCACGGTGGTGGGGATGGGTTAGATGGGAATAACGAGATGCAGCTTAGGAATGGAGTGGGGAAGCGGGTGAGGGGAGGAAAATAAATTAAACAAAATAAGATGAAATAAAATAAAATAAATATATATACAAAATGCGTGCACACTGCAAGTACACAAGACCACATACACACACACTCTCACCCATACACAAACTCACACACACACTCACACATACACAAGGTCACACACACTCACATACACACACACAGGCACTCACGCACACACGCACGAGCATGCACACACACACACACACACCTGGGCACACACTCACACACACACACACACACCCACACACACACACACACACTCACACATGCGCACACGCACATGCTCTCTCTCTCACACACACACACACACACACACACACACACACACACACACACACACACACACACATCGTGTATGTGTGTGTGTGTGTGTGTGTGTGTGTGTGTGTGTGAGAGAGAGAGAGAGGGAGAGAGAGAGAGAGAGAGAGAAAGCATGTCGTGTGCTCATGTGTGTGTGTGTGTGTGTGTGTGTGTGAGTTTGTGTATGTGTGAGTGTGTGTGTGTGTGTATGCGGTCTTGTGTACTTGCAGTGGGCACGCATTTTGTATAAATATTTATCTTATTTTGTTTATTTTATTTTATTTTTCTCCCCTCACTTGCCTCCCCACTCCATTCCTAAGCTGCATCTCGTTATTCCCATCTAACCCATCCCCACCACCATGGCGTAACCTTTCTATCCCCTCTCCCCTCCCTTCCCCTCTCATCCCCGTTTCGCCGCAGAGTGTGATTCGAAGTGCGGCAGCCGGAGGTGATGGTTGTATGAATGTGTTGTGTGCCTGTGTGATTGTGGGAGTATTCTATTTTGTGACAAAGGCCATGGCCGATAGCTGAAAATGTTGTATGTGTGTGTCTTTTGTATGTGCCTGTCGCAGCTTGTCACCACGTCTTTGCAGTGAGTTGTAAACTGTCCTTACTATATTATTAATTCCAAACTGGACTTTCCATTATTATAAATTTCCCGTGTCATCTCTACCTACAAATAAATCTATTAATCAACCACCGGCGAGCACTCCTTTGATTGCCCACTATCAATCTGATCTGGTGAAGTTTAACCACACCCTCTGCCCACATCCACCTGTGGAATATCCTTGCCTATCCTTATTTCAATCTTATTCTAAATCCTGCACACCATGGGCCATTCCCTTGTGGTTGGGCCAGGTGCAAAACATGACCCATACACTCACAAACTATGCCCTACTGTGGTCTAGCCAGAGGCATTTTCAAGACAAGACCACATGTGAAAACAGGCATGTTTGTATCAAACAATGGATATTCCAGGAAGGATTTAACAAGGGTAGGTTGCCACTCACCACTGAGAAGTTTTGGTGAGTCAGAACAGCATAACAGATTACAACTTACTAAAAAGCTTTCAGCCAATACATCCTTCATCAGACAAGGAAACACACTCACACAAACACGGCTGCCATCTATGGACACTCTTGCCAGACTGTGGGACCTAGGGCAACCAAGAAAAAAACAATCTGTGGTGGGAGTTTGAAGACAGCATGGAGAGGGAACCAGGAGGGGATGGATGCAGGGTGGTGGTGGAGGAATACACCAGTGCTGTCTGACAGATAGGAGGAAGTGAAGGAGAGAGACTGTAGTGTGTGGCTGACTGGAAGACGTACATGAAGCTCGAGTGTGGACAGGTAAGGGGGGGGGGGGTGTCCCTGGAACTAGCAAGGGTTTAGGATATATTGTAAGGATATATTGTATGGAAAGTTCCCACATGAATAATTCAGAAAAGCTTTTTCCTATCCACAGTTTGAGAATGGCCATTTAATGCAAACAGACCACTGGTCATGCCCACATAGAGAGATAGACAGTGGTTACAGCTCATTTTGCAGATCACATGACTGCTTTCATAGGTTACCCTGGCTTTTATAGGATAGGAAATGCAAGTGACACAACTGTAGTAGTTGGAGATAGAATGGTGAGTAGGACTGGTTTTTCATCTAGATGTATTGTAGGGATATGAGCCATGGGGCAAGGGATTGGAAACAAAGATAGAGTAGGGATGGACAAGAATATTATGTAGGTTTGGTGGGAAGCGGAATACCATGTGGGAGGAATGAGGAGGATGTTGGGTAGGGTATTTCTCATTTCAGGGCAGGATGAAAGGTAGATGAAGCCTTGCCGAGAATGTGATTCAAGTGCTCAAGTCCTGTGTGGTACTGGGTCACAAGAGGGGCACTCCTTTGCGGCCAGACAGTGGGTGTGAGGGAAGTGCTAGGGCATTGGATGGACAGGGAATGTGAGATCTCTTTCTGGACAAGGTTGGGAGGGTAATTACTGTCAGTGAAGGACTCATTCAGGCCATAGCCTATTTGGAGAGGGACTGGTAGTCAATTCAGATGCGATGACTGTGGATGACTAGGCTGTACGGAAGGGACTTTTTCTTGTGGAATGGATGGCAGCTGTTGATGGTTGATGATGGTTGGTAGTTTTGATGAGGTACTCATGAGGTCATCCTTGAGGTGGAGGTCAACATTGAGGAAGGTGGCTTGTGAAGGACCAGGTGAAATGAATGCAGGAGAAGATATTGCAGTATTGGACGAATGTGGATAGTGGTTCCTTACCTTCAAACAAGTTTATGAAGATATCATCATTGAATCTGAGCCAGATGAGGAGTTTGAGATTCTGGTTAGTCATAACATGCTATATGAGTTCCCATGGCTGTACTGCGAATTTGTTTGTAAGTGATGCCTTCAAAAAGAGAAACAATTGTGGGAGAGGATGTAGTTGATCAGAATGACAAGGCAAGAGGTTGTGTACTTGGAGTTACAAATCAATTATACAGCAGCTCTGTTGCAATTGCTGTGCAGCATTCTATGTGGGCATCACAAATAACCAGCAATCCTCATAATCTCTTTGAGTTTGTTGCCAGATTGTAAAATTTACTACATAAGAAAGATTCCTCCAGATGAATTGTTAATAAACTGGAATAGGATAGAGCCATGCAAGTAACCATGTCAGTACCACAGATTTGTTTATAGACGTGGCCTTCAAAAGTGACTGAGACGGCCTTGTAACATCAGCAAACATGGCTTTAGCATGCAGTTACTGTGAACGGCTGAAAGCACGGGAAAACTACTGTCATTAACTTTCCTCAGGGCATGCAGCTCTACTGTATGAATATATGATGATGACATCCTCTCGGGTAAAATATTCCAGAGGTAAACTAGTCCTCCATTCAGCTCTCTGAGTGGGTACTACTCAGGAGGATGTAGTCATCAAAGGAAAAAAAAAGAGGCATGCTACAGATTGAGTGTGGAATATTTTATTCCTTAATCGAGTAGGTAAGTTAGAAAATTTGAAAAGAAAAATTGATAGGTTAATGTTACATATGGTGGGAATTAGTGAAGTTTGGTGGCAGGATGAACTGGCTTCTTGGTCATGTGAGTTCTTGTTGTTGTGGTCTTCAGTCTGAAGACTGGTTTGATGCAGCTCTCCATGCTACCCTGTCCTGTTGCAAGTCTCTTCATCTGAGAATATGTTTGGCAACCTACATCATTTTGAATCTGCTTACTGTATTCATCCCTCGGTCTTCCTCTACGATTTTTACCCCACACACTTCCTTCTAATGCTAAGTTGACAATTCCTTGATTTATAAGAATGTGTCCCACCAGTCTATCCCTTCTCGTAGTCAGGATGTGCCAGAAACTCCTTTTCTCCCCAATTCAGTTAAGCACCTCATCATTAGTTATGTCATCTACCCATATAATTTTCATCATTCATCTGTGGCACCACATTTGAAAAACTTCTATTATCGTTTTGTCTGTACTCCTTATCGTCCACATTTCAATCCCATACAATGCTACACTTCAGACAAATGCTTTCTGAAACGACTTCCTAACATTTAAACTAATATTGGATGTCAGCAAATTTCACTTCTTTAGGAAAAGCTTCTCTTCCCATAGCCATTCTGCATTTTATATCTTCTTTACTTCAGCCATCAGTAGTTATCTTGCTACCTAAATAACAAATCTCATCTACTACTTTTATTATCTCATTATCTAATCTAATTCCTTCAACATTGCCTGACTTTTTGACGGTACATTCCATTATCCTTGTTTTACTCTTGTTGATGTTCATCTTATCTTCCTTTCAAGACGCTGCCCATTCTATTCAACTGCTCTTCCAGATACTTTGCAGCCTCTAACAAAATTACTATGTCATCAGGAAACCACAAAGTTTCTATTTCTTCTCCCTGAACTTTAATTCTCTATCCAAATTTCTCCTTGCATTCCTTCACTGCTTGCTCAATGTACAGATTGAACAACAGGGGAAAAGGCTACAACCCTGTCTTACTCCCTTCCCAACCTCTGCATCCCTTTCTTGCCTTTCATCTCTAATAACTGCTGTCTGGTTTTTGTATATGTTGAATATAACTCTTCGCTCCCTATATTTTACCCTTGCTATCTTCAGAATTTGAAGGAGTGTATTCCAGTCGACATTGTCAAAGGCTTTCTCCAAATCTACAAACGCCAAAAACATAGGTTTGCCTTCCTTAGCCTATCTTCTAAGATAAGTCATAATGTGAGTACTGCCCCCCATGTTCCTGTATTTTTCATAAATTCAAACTGATCTTCCCCGAGGTTGGATTCCACAGGTTTTTCCATTCGTCTGTAAATAATTCGTGTTAGTATTTTGCAACCATGATTTATTAAACTCATGGTTTTGTAATTTTCACATTTGTCTGCACTTGCTTTCTTTGGAATTGGAATTAGGATATTCTTCTTGAAGTCTGAGGGTATTTCCCCTGTCTCATACATCTTGCATACCAGGTGGAACAATTTTTTCATGACTGTCTCTCCTAATGATAACAGCAGTTCAGACGGAATATCATCTACTCCAGGGGCCTTGTTTTGACTCAATCCTTCAAAGCTCAGTCAAATTCTTCTTGCAGAATAATATCATCTATCTCATCTTCCTCCACATCGACTTCCATTTCTAGAATTCTGCCTTCAAGTTTATTTCCTTTGTATAGGCCCTCTGTATATTCCTTCCACAGTTCAGCTTTCCCCTCTTTTCTTAGTACTGGTTTTCTACCTGAGTTCTTTATATTCACACAGCTTCTTTTTTTGTCTCCAAATATCTCTTTTATTTTCCTGTAGGTGGTATCTATCTTTCCCCTAGTTATACATTCTTCTACGGTTCTGCATTTGTCCTCTAGCCACTCCTGCTTAGCCAGTCTGCACTTCCAGTCAATCTCATTTTTCAGACATTTGTACTCCCTTTTTCCTGTTTCACTTGCTGAATTTTTATATTTTCTCCTCTCATCAATTAAGTTCAGTATATTCTGTGTTATTCAGGGATTTCTATTAGGCCTTGTCCTTCTGCCTATATGGTCCTCTGCAACCTACACTACAATATCTCTCAGAGCTACCCATTTTTCTTCTACTGTATTACTTTCCCCCATTTCAGCCAATCCTTGCCTAATGCTCCCTCTGAAACTCTCAACCACCTCTGGTTCTTTCAATTTGACCAGGTTCCATCTCCTAACCTTCCTACAACCTCTTAAGTTTTAATCTGCAGTTCATAACCAATAAGTTACGGTCAGAGTCTATATCTGCCCCTGGATATGTCTTACAGTTTAGAACCTGGTTTCTAAATCTATTCCTTACCATTATAAAGTCAATCTGGTACCTTCCAGTGTCTCCAGGTCTTTTCCACGTAAACAGCCTTCTTTCATAATGATTAAACCAAGTGTTGGTGATCATTAAATTGTGCTCTGCGCAAAATTCCACCAAGAGTGCTCCTCTTTAATTCCTCTTTCCCAGTCCTTACTCACCTACTACATTTCCTTCTCTTCCCTTTCCTACTACTGATGAAGTTGTCATCTTCCTTAACTTTCTGATTTCTTTTTTCTTCTCATACATTTCTTCGATAACCTCATCATCGGCCGTGCTAGTTGGCTTTTAAACTTGACTACTGTGATCGATGTTGTGTGTTTATCTTTACTATGATAATGCATTCCCTATGCTGTTCTTAAAAACTAACCCACATTCCTATTTTCTTATTCATTATAAGACCTACTCCTCCATTACCACCAACTGATTTTGTATTTATAACCTATACTCACCTGACCAAAAATCCTGTTCATCCTGCCAGCGAACTTCACTAATCCCTACATATCTAACTTTCCACCCCCATGAACCACAGACATTGCCAAGGTGGGGTGGCTTGCATGCCTCAACGATACAGATAGCCGTACCATAGGTGCAACCACAGCGGAGTGGTGTCTGTGGAGAGGCCAGACAAATGTGTGGTTCCTGAAGAGGGGCAGCATCCTTTTCAGTAGTTACAGGGGCAACAGGCTGACTGAGCTGGCCTTGTAACATCAGCTAATGTGACTTTGCCACACAGTTACTGCGAATGGCTGAAAGCAAGGGGAAACTACAGCCGTTACTTTTCCTGAGGACATGCAGCTCTACTGTATGAAAATATGATGATGGCATCCTCTCGAGTAAAATATTCCGGAGGTAAAATAGTCCCCCATTCGGATCTCCGGGCGGGGACTACTCAGGAGGATTTTGTCATCAGGAAAGACAATACTGGCATTCTACGGATCGGAGCGTGGAATGTTAGATCCCTTAATCGCGTAGGAAAATTAGAAAATTTAAAAAGGGAAATGGATAGGTTGAAGTTAGATATAGTGGGGATTAGTGAAGTTTGGTGGCAGGATGAACAGGATTTCTGGTCAGGTGAGTACAGTATTATAAGTACAAAATCAGTTGGAGGTATCACAGGAGTAGGACTGATAATGAATAAGAAAATAGGAATGCGGGCAAACCACTATGAGCAGCACAGTGATCGCATTATCATTGTCAAGATAGATACGAAGCCAACACCGACAACAGTAGTACAGGTTTATATGCCAACTAGCTCTGCTGATGATGAGGAGATAGAAGAAATATATCAGGAGCTAAAGGAAATTATTCAGACAGTTAAGGGAGAGGAAAACTTAATTGTGATGGGAGACTGGAATTCGGTAGTAGGAAAAGGAAGAGAAGGAAAAATAGTAGGTGAATATGGACTGGGGAAAAGGAATGAAAGAGGAAGCCGCATGGTAGAATTTTGCACGGAACATGATTTAATCATAACAAACACGTGGTTTAAGAATCACAATAGAAGGTTGTATACTTGGAAGAGACCGGGAGAGACCGGAAGGAATCAGATAAATTTTATAATGGTAAAACATAGATTTCGGAACCTGGTGATAAACTGTAAAACATACCCAGGGCAGATATAGACTCTGACCATAACTTGTTAGTCATGAACTGTAGGCTGAAACTGAAAAAACTGCAGAAAGGTAGGAAAATAAGGAGATGGGACCTAAATAAATTGAAGGAACGTGAAGTTCTGGAGAATTTCAGAGGGAGATTTAGGCAACAATTGACAGAATCAGGGGGAAATAAAACAGTAGAAGAGGAATGGGTAGCATTGAGAGATGAAATAGTGAAGGCAGCAGAGGACAAAATAGCTAGAAACGAAAGACCTACAAAAAATCCTTGGATATCACAGGAGATACCAAATTTAATTGATGAAAGGTGAAAATATAAAAATGCAGTAAATGAAACAGGCAAAATGGAGTACAGACGACTAAGAAATGAGATTGACAGGAAGTGCAAAATGGCTAAGCAGGAGTGGCTAGAAGCCAAATGCAGATCTGTAGAAGAATGTATAAGAAGGGGAAAAGTAGATACCACCTACAGGAAAATAAAAGTGACATTTGGGGACAAGAAAAGCAACTCTACGAATATCAAGAACTCAGATGGGAAACCAGTTCTCAGCAAAGAAGGGAAAGCTGAGAGGTGGAAAGATACATAGAGCAGCTCTACAAAGGAAATGAACTTAGAGACAATGGTTTAGGAAGGGAAGAGGAAGTAGATGAGGATGAAATAGGAGATACTATACTGAGAGATGAATTTGACAGAGCCCTGAAAGACCTAGGTCAGAACAAGGCCCCAGGAGTAGATGACATACCCTCAGAGCTACTAAAGTCTCTGGGAGAGCCAGCCATGACAAAACTATTTGAACTGGCGTGTAGGATGTATGAGACAGGTGAAATACCCTCAGACATTTAAGAAAAATGTAATAATCCCTATTCCAAAGACATCAGGTCCAGACAGGTGTGAAAATTACAGAACCATCAGTTTGATAAGTCATGGTTGCAAAATTTTAACATGAATTGTCTACAGGAGAATGGAAAAGCTGGTAGAAGCTGACCTCGGGGAAGATCAGTTTGGGTTCAGGAGGAACGTAGGAACCCAGGAGGCAATACTCACTTTACTTCTTATCTTAGATGATAGATTAAGGAAAGGCAAACCTACATTTTTAGCTTTTGTAGATTTGGAGAAAGCATTTGACAATTTTGACTGGAATACACTCTATCAAATTCTAAAGTCAGCAGGCGTAAAATTCAGGGAAAGGAGAGTTATTTACAACTTGTACAAAAGCCAGACCGCAAGTTATTAGACTCAAAGGGCATGAAAGGATAGCATCAGTTGGGAAGGGAGTAAGACAGGGTTGTAGCCTTTCTCCTATGTTATTCAATTTGTACATCGAGCAGGCGGTGAAGGAAAGCAAGGAAAAATTTGGAATAGGGATTAAAGTTCAGGGGGAAGAAATAAAAACATTGTGTTTTGCTGATGACATTGTAATTCTGTCAGAGACAGCAAAGGACCTGGAAGGGCAGTTGAATGGAATGGACAGTGTGTTGAAGAGAGTGCATAAAATGAACATTACCAAGAGCAAAACAAAAATAATGGAATGCGATCTTAGAAAATCAGGCGATGCTGAAGGAATTAGATTAGGTAACAAAACAATGAAGGTGGTAGATGAGTTTTGTTACTTGGGTAGTAAAATAACATGCGATGGTCGCAGTACAGAGGATATAAAATGCAGAATGGCAATGGGAAGAAAAGCATTTTTGAAAAAGAGAAATTTGCTAACATTGAATATTAATTTAAGTGTGAGGAAGTCTTTTCTGAAGGCATTTGTGTGGAGTGTTGCCTTGTATGGTAGTAAAACATGAATGATAAGCAGTGCGGACAGGAAAAGAATAGAGGCTTTTGAAATGTGGTGCTACAGAAGAATGCTGAAGATTAGGTGGGTAGATCACATAACTAATGAAGAGGTACTGAACAGAATTGGTGAGAAAAGGAATATTTGGCATACCCTGAGCAAAAAAAGGGATCGCTTGGTAGGACACATTCTTAGACATCGAGGAATCGTAAATTTAGCATTGGAGGGAAGTGTGTGGGGTAAAAATCACAGAGGGAGACCAAGAGATGCGTATAGTAAGCAGATTCAAGTGGATGTGGGTTGCCGTTCTTATGAGGAGATGAAAGGCTTGCTCAGGATAGAGAAGGGTGGAGAGCTGCATCAAACCAGTCTCCAGACTGAAGACCATAACAACAAACATCTAACTTTAACCTATCCACCTCTCATTTCCAATTTTCTAACTTACCTATGCGATTAAGGGTTAGAACATTCCATGATCCGACCCGTAGAATGCCTGTTTTGCTTTTCTTGATGACGACATCGTCCTGAGTAGTCCCCGCCAGGAGATCCGAATGGGGGACTATTTTACCCCCAGAATATTTTACTTGAGAGGAGGCCATCATAATATATTCATACAGTAGATCTGCATGTTCTTGGGAAAATTAACAGTTGCAGTTTCCCCTTGGTTTCAGCTGTTCACAGTAACTGCATGGCAAAGCCATATTATTAGCTGATGTCATAAGGCCAGCTCAGTCAATAATCCAGGCTGTTGCACCTGTAACTACTGAAAAGGCTTCTGCCCCTCTTCAGGAATCACAAGTTTGTCTGGCCTCTCCACAGATACCCCTCCATTGTGGTTGCGCCTAGGGTACGGCTGTCTACATTGTTGAGGCATGCAAGCCCCCACACCTTGTCAATGTCTGTGGTTCATGGGGGTGGGATCAGGTGAGTACAGGGTTATAAATACAAAATTAGTAATGCAGGAGTAGGTCTGATAATGAATAAGAAAGTAGGAATGGCGGTAAGTTACTATGAACAGCATAGTGAATGAATTATCGTAGCAACATCGACCACTGTAGAGTACAGTAACTAGCTCTGCCGGTGATGAGGAGATCGAGGAAATGTATGAGGAGATAGAAGAAATTATTCATACCATTAAAATAGAAGAAAACCTAATTGTGATGGGGGTCTGGAACTCAGTAGTAGGAAAAGGAAGACAAGGTAATGTAGTAGATGAATATGGACTGGGGAAAAGGAATGAAAGAGGAGATAGCCTGGTAGAATTTTGTGCAGAGCACAATTCAATCATCACCAATACTTTTGTTTAAACTTCATGAAAGAAGGTTATATATGTGGAAGAGACCAGGAGACATGGAGATACCAGATTGACTTTATAATGATAAGGCAAAGGTTCGTAAATCAGGTTTTAATACAGATACAGACTCTGACCATAACTTATTGGTTATGAGATGTACAAAAAGGTAGAAAGTTAAGGAGATGAAATCTAGACAAATTGTCGGAAATAGAGGTGGTTGGGAGTTTTAAAGAGAGCATCAGGCAAGGATTGTCTGCACCGGGGGAAAGTAATACAATAGAAGAAGAATGGGTAACTCTGAGAGATAGAGTAATAAAAGCCTCAGAGGATCATTAAGGCCTTATAGAAATCCTAGGATGACACAGGAGGTACTGGACTTAATTGACAAAGGAAGAAAATATAAAAATGCATCAAGTGAAGCCAGGAGAGCCAGTCATAAAGAAATTGTTCCACCTTGTATGCAAGATGTATGAGACAGTGGAAATACCCTCAGACTTCAAGAAGAATGTAGTGATTCCATTTCTAAAGAAAGCAAGTGCAGATAAATGTAAAAATTACAGAAAAATCAGTTGAACAAGTCATGGTTGCAAAATACTAACACCAATTATTTACAGACAAATTGAAAAACAGGTGGAATCTGACCTTCGGGAAGATCAGTTTGGATTTAAGAGAAATGCAGGGACATGGGAGGCATTAATCACATAATGACTTATCTTAAAAGATAAGAACATTATAATGAGGATAGTCTGCAACTCACTACAAAGAAAGACATAGAAATGTGACAGGAATATAAACAACAATATAATAAGGATAGTTTACAACTCATCGCAAAGGCATACGATGAGCTGCGACAGCCACATAAGAAAGTCACACACATACACACTTCAGATATCTACCATTGGCCTTCTTCAGAATACAGAGCAATTACACAGGCACACTTCACAGTCACACAGTCGCCATCTCCAATTATTGCTCTCTGAATCACGTTCTGCAGTTAGGGGATAGGAGGAGAGGGAAGGGGAGCAGACAACAGGAAGGTTGCATCATGGTGGTGGGGATGGATACAGCACAGATGTATAGAGCATCTTCACACCATAACACAAGTATCCTGTCCTCCTCTGGGTTAGCACGCTTGGAGTACTACAACAGACCATAATATTTCTTGTGAACTGTCGATTGTTGTATAAACTGGGCATTAAGTGACACTGGTTGAAGACACATTTTGCAGTCCGGAATGTTAACTGACCTACTGATCTAACCACAGCTTTGTGATGTGCAATGTATACGAGAAAATGGCAGTCAGCAATATGCAGAAGAAGTAATATCATAGTCGCTTTGTTCATGGTGATTAAAGCTTAGATTAGATTAGAATACTACTTGTTGCATAGATCGTGAATAGGACACTTCGTAATGATTTGGAACATGTCAGGTTAATGAAAGTTGTCTTTACAAATTATTACTTTGTACTAAATATTACATGACACAATTTTTTATTTATTTATTTTTCAGATTTACTAATTTATATCTAAAAATTCATCTATAGTGTAGAAGGAGTTGCCATTCAGAAATTCTCTGTGAGCAAACTCAAGACAGAAAATGAACTGCTGCATCATGAACTGATGAACAATGGTGCTTGGCATTCAGTTGCATAGTTGCTGATGAATCTTATGCGTTCTTACGGTTAAATAAAAATTGCAATCAATAAAAGACTGATAGGATATAAATAACGAAAAATAGAAAGTCAATATGATTATGAAATTGGCAGGGCAAAGCATTAAATATAAAACAATTGTATTTTAAAAACATAGTCTTGATTGCAAGAGAGTATTTATTGTTCTTAGGCAACCGATTTCAGTCTGCTTATGAGACCACCTTCAGGCCAACCACGGCAGCCGATTGTGGGTGGGTCAGGAACTGTTGGCTGTGGAAATCAACTGCAGTTGACTTCCATGGCCAACGGTTCCTGACCTGCCGATAATCAGCTGCCATGGTAGGTCTGAAGATGGTCTCACAAGCCGACTGGAACCAGTTGCCTAAGAACAATAAGAATTCTCTTGTGATCGAGACTGTGTTTTTAAAAATATAAATTCATTAACAATCACTGTTTCTTCAGAAATGTATTCTAAAATTATAAAACAACTGAATGAAAACAATTTTGATTACATTTAGAAATAAAAATATTATTAACCACAGTGAGATTATTTCTGTCAGAAATTATGTAAAAATAGGAGAATGTTTTCCCCTTTGAAAATACACACAAAAAGAACTTCATCCAACAATTTAAAAGAAAGCTGAAGTAAAAGAAAGAAGCTTAAATTTCTTGCCTTTGAGATAACGTTTGTTTTGTTAGAGTTCATGGTGAGGGGATCAGGGTTTGCCAGAGTATCTTTATTTCTGATGGGGTCGCTAGAATATTTTTACTTGCAAGGGGGTCACATATTTGGAAAGGTTGAAAAACAGTGGTCTACAGTAATGATCCAATCTTTCCTGTCATCTTGTAGAAAGAAAAAACTCAGGTTTTTTTTTAGTTTCAGAATGACCATTCTGCATTTTGCATCTTCTATTTTTTGGCATCAAAATAAAAAATTTCTGTAATATAACTCATCTACTACTTTTATTGTGTCATTACCTACTCTAATTCCTCAGAATCATCTGATTTTCTTACACTACATTCTGTTGCACTTGTTATCCCTTTGTTTAAGTTCATCTTACACCCTCCATTCAAGACATTAATCTATTCTATTCAATTGCTCTTCCAGGTCTGTTGCTATCTCTGACAGAATTACTATGTCATTGGCAAACCACAATGTTTATATTTCTTCACCCCAAACTTGAATTCCTTCTTCAAATTTCTCCTTGCATTACTTCACAGTTTGCTCAATGTACAGATTGATTAACATTGGGGGAAGGCTACAACCCTGTCTTCACAACTGCTGCTTTCCTTTCATTCCATTCTATTCTAATAACTGCTTTCTGCTTTTTGTATACAGTAAATATAACTTTTAGTTTCCTACATTTTACCCCTGATAGCTTTAGAATTTGAAAGATTATATTCCAGTCAACATTGTCAAAAGCTTACTCCAAATCTACAAAAGCTAGAAGAAACGTAGTTTTGCGTTTCCTTAACCTATCTTATAAGGTAAGTCATAGTGTAAGTATTGCCTTGCGTGAATTCACTCAGTATCCTTCACTGCAACTATCACAGCTAAGATTAAAGCAAGTGTGACTTTATACTGTAAAACCTACATATTTCACTATGTATGGTTCTGACTTAGAAGTTTGGCTCAATGTTATGTTAGGGTCAAGCTTTCCATGTCTCCTTTAATGCTCCAGCAACTACCTTAGTTGCAGTTACCTGTGATCCTGCAGTTAAAAAACACTCTATGCAAAGACTGCAGTTTGTGAAACAAATAAAAAGTATATTATTCTAATGTTTATAAATGATGTAAACAAAGTCAGAGATTTAGTTGAATAAGGTTTATTCAATCAAGTTGATTCCCTATTGGAAATGGTCAGATGAAATAATCATAAATTGAATAAAATGGATAAACAGTTGCATGATCTGCAATAAGAAATTAGTAGCACTTTCTCTCAACTAAGTAATAATAATTTTAAGAAACACAGAAACTCTGGATATTTTGCAAGCAATTATTATGAAATTGTCAATAGTTCAACATAGTTTAAGTTGCCCGAACACCATTTCTACACTCATAATTTGTTGTGTGAAAACTGTTGAATCATCCTCATTGCCATTTGTTGAGTCATCCTCATTGCTGTTTATTGAGTTCTCATCCCTGGTGAGCCTGTCTTTCAGGAAAGGTTCTGTGCAGGATTGTGGTCAGCTAAAACAGTTTTATAGAGATTAGTATTACAAGTTTTATTTACTGAGGAATACAATATGCAACTTCTATCTGTTCTTCTCTCTTCTCTTCTCTACTCCTGGTGTCGTCTTCTGTACGATGCTAGCTGCGCTGAGTCCTAGTGACTGCCTTAGTTCGGAGCCGAGTTCTGACACGTGTCCAGATGCATATCAGGCTAGATATAGCAGCTTTTAGAGGGCGCACATCTTCGTTACTCCCTCCAGGATGCATAGCGCCGTTGTGCGATTGGCTGCTGGACATCATCCACTGCCTACTTCACAATCGTTCTCTTGTGTCTGGCGTGTGGCACTGACTGTACTCCATAACATCCCTTCCCCGCCCCCCCCCCCCCCTCAAAGTGCTGAACCGTTGTAGTGTAGGGAGCTCAACAATGGGTGAGGAGGAAGGCTCGTGAATGTACCAATGGACCTGAGTCTGTAGCTGTGGAGGACGCCAGACTACCGGCTGAGACCCACCATCAGGCCTGAGCTCGCGAGGGATCGTCCTCTGTGAAAACCTCTAAAGGGCCCACACCCATGACCTGGGGCCCAGATATTATAGACAGTGACGTTGCAATCGGATGATGTGTGGCATGCAGGTCGAGGTCCATAGGGATGACCAGGTGAGACGGAGGCGACGAGGGCTCCGTCTCCATGATGTCAGGCTACGGCGCCATGTAGACCTGCTGCGGGTGCAACCGCCAAGGTTTCGCGAGCAGCAAAGGCCACAAGGTCTATGTGTTGTGTGAATCTGGCGAGAGAAATGCCAAAGGATCACAGGGTACATGACAAGGGCGAATTTGATTGTGATGCCTCGCATACGACGCCATCAGGTCCTGAAATTTCGAACATGTGAGAACTGAAACATTTGATGATCTTGCCCCACTCCCACTGTCTGTGACCGCCAAAAACTCTGAAAAAGACTGGGTTACGCAGAGGGAAGTGATACTTGTGTCTTGGTGGCTGCTGCTCCGGGCTGTGCGGTGGGTGGAGCAAATGGAGCAGGATGCGGTGGCGGCAGCCGTGCAGAAGTTTGGCTGGTAATGACCCTTCTCATGGTTGCGAGCGGTAGGAGGCAAAGAACAGTTGCAAAGCTGCCTCCCATGAGTGCCCTGAATGAAGTTTGGACATCTGCTGCTTAAATGTCCGAACGAAGCGTTCCGCACTGCCATTTGACTGTGGGTGAAATGGTGCACTGGTGAGATGATTAATTCCATTGCATTCACAAAATGAGTGAAATTCTTGTGATGTGAGCTGAGGGTCATTGTCAGAGACTATCAGTTCAGGGAGCCCTTCCAGACAAAAAATTAAAGACAATGCCCTAATTGTGCTACTAGAAGTCATAGAAGACATTGTCACTGCAAATGGGTAACCACTAAAAGCATCAACCACAATAAGCCAAGTAGTGTTCCAGGAGGGACCAGCGTACTCAATATGCACTCGTTGCCATGGTGCATCTGGAGGTGGAGCAGACTGGTTGGTAGCACACACTGAACACTGTGACATCATCTGTTCTATTTGGGTGTCCATACCCTGCCAACTACAGTGTCATCATGCCAATTCCCTAGTGCGAACCATTCCCCAATGTTCTTGGTGAAGTAAGTTCAACACTTCTTTCTGCAAACATTGTGGGATCAACACATGCGAGTGTCCATTGTCATTTGAAACTACAATGACACCTCTATGCACTAAAAGTTTATTTCTTCTAGCAAAATAGTGACACACCAGTGAATTTTGAATGTCATGTTGTGAACGAGGCTATACTGTGCGAATGTAGTGCAGCAAAACACTTACATTGGGGTCCGTTTCTGTGGCCTGAGCAATTTTCCTTTAGTCCAAAGGGAAGGATTGCAACAAACTATCTTCCTGTGCATCTGTTTGACAACAAGATGTCTCAGAAGCATCAAAGTCTTTGTCATGGCCAACCAGAAGATAGGAAAGTGCTTCGGCCATTCCATGGCAAGTTGTGGGTCTGTACACAATCTCGTACAGATACTATATAAGAACAGTGCCCAATGTTGCAATTTGTGTGCCACATGAGTAGAAATCGGCTTGGCTGGATGAAACAATGACTGCAAAGGCTTGTGGTCAGTTACTAAATAGAACTTTCTCCCATACAAATAGTGATGGAGTTTTGTGACACCATACACTATTGCTAAAGCTTCCTCCTCAATTTTAGAATAAGAGAACTGTGTGTCTGTCAAAAGTTTGGACGCAAATGCTATCAGACAGTCCGTATCCCAATGTCTATGTGACAGCACCTAGACCATATGATGACGAGTCAACTTGCAAAAATACTGGTTTTTCTGGATCGAAGTGCACCAAACATTGATCACTGAGCAATGCATCTTTTAACTGCTGAAATGTGCATTGGCATTCTTCTGTACAAACAAAACTAACATTTTTATGGTGTAGCTGATGAAAAGGGGCTGCAATTTGTGCTGCATTGTGAATAAACCTAATATAGTAAGGTAACTTTCCCAAGACGGGCTTTAATGCTTTCACATCTTTTAGTGCTGGCAGGTCACGAATGGCAAGAAAATGAAATTGCATTGGGTGCACACCTTTACTGTTTATTACATGTCCTAGATACTGCAGTTCCTGTTTGATAAAGTCACAAATATCTGCATCTGACAAAACTTGAAACAATTTTCTCAAATTTGCAGTGTTTTCTTTTGGGGTATGGCCTGACACAACTTCGTCATCCAAGTAGTTTGAACAACAAGGCAACCGAGCTGTAAGCTGTTCCAAATATCTGTGAATAATTGCAGGCAAGGATGCACTGCCAAAAGGTAGACGCAAATATTTAAACAAGCCCAGATGAGTATTGACAACACAAATTTTCTGTGATTCTTTGTCGAGTGTGAAATATTTATATATTATTTAAGTAATTACAGTTTAATATTCATAGAATATATGACATCAACTGCGATTGGGCAAAGCTGAAAATATGTACCCATCCGGGATTCGAACCCGGGTCTCCTGCTTTCTAGGCAGTTGCGCTGACCCCTACACCACTGGTGACACAGTGATCACCCCACCTGCAAGGACTACCCATGCACGCCTCCCGTCAAATACAAATTCCCAGCTTCGCCCTGCCCATAGTACTCAAACTCGTAGCTTAACTAATTCCCGTAAGAGTAAGGGCTTCAAACTTGCCCACCCCTCCCCACTAACGATAGGATCATTGCCCATCACCAGAATATTATATATATATCTGTGGCGTCTGTTCCGAAAGAATAGACGTCACTTCTGATCCTGCAGCTGTTATTATTTAATATTCATAGAATATATGACATCAACTGCGATTGGGCAAAGCTGAAAATGTGTACCCAGCCGGGATTCGAACCCGGGTCTCCTGCTTTCTAGGCAGTTGCGCTGACCCCTACACCACTGGGGACACAGTGATCACCGCACCTGCAAAGACTACCCATGCACGCCTCCCGTCAAATACAAATTCCCAGCTTCGCCCTGCCCATAGTACTACACCTACGAGTTTGAGTACTATGGGCAGGGCGAAGCTGGGAATTTGTATTTGACGGGAGGCGTGCATGGGTAGTCCTTGCAGGTGCGGTGATCACTGTGTCCCCAGTGGTGTAGGGGTCAGCGCAACTGCCTAGAAAGCAGGAGACCCGGGTTCGAATCCCGGCTGGGTACACATTTTCAGCTTTGCCCAATCGCAGTTGATGTCATATATTCTATGAATATTAAATAATAACAGCTGCAGGATCAGAAGTGACGTCTATTCTTTCGGAACAGACGCCACAGATATATATATAATATTCTGGTGACGGGCAATGATCCTATCATTAGTGGGGAGGGGTGGGCAAGTTTGAAGCCCTTACTCTTACGGGAATTAGTTAAACTACGAGTTTGATTACTATGGGCAGGGCGAAGCTGGGAATTTGTATTTGACGGGAGGCGTGCATGGGTAGTCCTTGCAGGTGCGGTGATCACTGTGTCCCCAGTGGTGTAGGGGTCAGCGCAACTGCCTAGAAAGCAGGAGACCCGGGTTCGAATCCCGGCTGGGTACACATTTTCAGCTTTGCCCAATCACAGTTGATGTCATATATTCTATGAATATTAAATAATAACAGCTGCAGGATCAGAAGTGACGTCTATTCTTTCGGAACAGATGCCACAGATATATATAATTACAGTTTATTCTACCGATACTCAGCTTTTCATAATTGCGATGTATGGGGGTTCTGCTCACTGCAACATTATTCTCCTGGGGCGTCGTAGTAGAAATAAATACTCGTAGATACAATTTTTCACTTCTTCTTTAATTTGAATAAAAACTTCTTCTCCACCAAAACATTACATGATTACAACTTTAAAACATAAACAAAGCATCAGAGCTTTGCTGGTAGTACTTCCATATCAAAACAACAGAGTGACATAGCTTCCAGAGCACTTGACAAACGACAAACTCGAACCCCCCCCCCCCCCCCCACGCAAGGCAGTGAGGCAAATATATAACATCGGCAAAAATGACGTTACATTATCCATTGTTCATAACAATTAAATATGATAATTTACAATTAACAAACATACACGTAAAACATTTCATGTACACAAAAATAATCGCAATATAAAATGAAAACTATGCATACAATAATTTTAGATGGCACATGTATTTTTAAGATGAAATTTCCGATCTTTCTGTTGACAACAAAGCAAAATGTAAAATGTCAATTAATTAGTTAATGAGTCCATCATACATGTTCCTAACATATATTGAACTATCAATTATATTGTCAATTCTGAAACTAGGTTTAAAATCTCACATAAGTCAATATATACAAAGAAACACAATATACAAATTACGACAAGTTTTACAGTAATTAAAACAATTAGTTGATCAACACAACTTGTTTATGAGCTTAACATATATACAATGCTATTTATTTTAATGTCTTTATGTAGATACAAAAGATTTTACAATTTGTCTGTTTAAGTCTTGAAATAACATACAATGACGTAACTATTGTTTATAGAACTGTCTGGAAAGAAAATATATGAATCTCTTAATTAATGAAATCTATCACTTGTTTTAATCACAGTATCACCGAGGCACTATCCTACACTGATTCCTAGGCTGGCTATATCATTTTTAACTAACTTCACAAGCAACTTTTATTACTATTGAACCACACAATTCCGGATCCGAAGCTGACGGTATCTTAGGATGACATTGAGATGAGAGGACCAGGCAGACGGTTCGGGGTGACGGTGAGGGGGTCAGCAGTATCGGGGTGACGGTGAGGGGGTCAGCAGTATCGTTACAAGTGGCAGCTGAAGGTAGGTACTGCTTAAATCGATTTTTGAAAAATATTTTCCTGCGCCTAATCTGTCCATTAAATCTTTTGGACTCAGCAAAGGATAACTGTCTACAATTGTTTGTGGATTCACTGTGGCCTTGAAATCAACACAAATGCATATGCTACCTGACGGCTTCGGCAAAATTACAAGCGGACTCACCCACTGACTAGCTTGTATTGGTTCAATTGCACAATTTTCTTGCAAGGTGCGAAGTTCTTGTGCTACTTTGTCGCATAAAGCGAGCTTTGCAAAATTTTAATTTGGCATTTTCCTTTAGAGTAATGTGTGCAGCAAAATCCTTAGCTTTTCTCAGGCCTGCAGAAAATTAATCTGGTAAATCTTTCAGCAACTTGTCTACACTGTCTTTAGCATCAAAATTGTTTACAACTAAACCATTGTCTTTCACAGTAAAACCAAAAAGATCAAAAGAATCTCAACCAAAAATATTCTCTTCTTCATGGACTGAAACACTTGAAATGTCACTGTGCGCATTTGCGAATGGTACTCTGCAGCTAGTGAACACTGTCCTAGTACAGGAATTTCATTGCCATTGTACGCTGATAACTTTGTTTTAGCACGAGAAAGGCGCAGTGATCCTAAATGTTCATATGTTTTGCGATTAAGCAATGTGACTGATGCACCAGTGTCTAGTTGAAATTTTACAGAAATGTTATTCACATGCAAATTGACACATTTTTTGGCCTGGCATACAACTTGTCCTTGATGTTACAATGGGCAAGCACAGGTTTGGAAAATACTGCATCATTGAATAAGTATTGTGTTGTCACTGTTTGGGCCGGGAGGGCAAATTCCTTTTCTTTTGCTATAAGCAGACTGTTTGAATATGACCATTCTTGCTGTATGCATAGCACCTTACTGACCAGGATGGACAGTTCTGCCTTTTGTACCATGAGAAACATTTCGGGCAAGACTTCACTTCCTTATTAGGCAAGGCTCTGTGTCTATCAACATGTTTATGCTTTGAGTGGATAGGTGGAAATGCACAGTGGCTGACCTTGTGCTCGCAGGCTTGTGACGTACTTACAGTACACAGTGGACTCGAACAAAAGTTTTCCGCTGCCGTGGTACTTGAATCATATTGTTCTACTTGATGGAAAGACAAATCTGACATTTTTAGAATCTGCTCCCTTAGACGGACATCAGTTACATTATAGACAATGGTGTCACGTAACATCACATCTGAATACAAAGCTCCACACAAACATTTAAATTTACACTTTCTAGTAAGACCTTGAAGATCTGTTATCCAGTGCCTGTATGTTTGAGTTTTACGTTTCCTACACTGGAAGAACTGATACCTAGCGGCCACTACATTGATTTTCTGTTCATAATATGCCGTGAGGGCTCCTATCCCTTATTATAAGAAAGTTCAGAAGGCTCCACAGTGGGAAACAGTTTTTTCACATGGCGGAATGCTGGGGAGCCTACAGTTGAGAGGAAAAAAAATGTAGTTTGACAGTACCTAGTATCTTGTGAACTGTGACCTAGGCTTCAAACTGTTGTAACCACTCCATCCATTCCTCATTTGCTTCTTCATACTGGCGAAATGGCGGAATTTCTGGAGGTGGTGGCTGCTGCAGCGGTACTTGCGTATTTTGTTGCACAGGTGCAGCCAGAAGTTGTTGTATAGTAGACAGGAGAGAGGCGATTTGTTGACTCTGAAACTGCAACATCTGCATTATTTGTTGTGCATTGAACACAGGAAGCTGTGGCATAGTGGCAGTGGCAGTGTTAGTGGGCGTAGTCATGGTGCAAAAACAACAATCAGAAACAATGAAAAAATGCACTGGCATTCATGTGTAATCACCAAATGTAGAGTCCCAAGAATTGACCATTCACTGTGCAAATCTTAACACTCTCTCCAATAAAATGACTCCTAGCATCCAGTAGGGCCCTTCTTCTGCAATGACTAGAAATGGACACCTCTTTTCCACACACACCCTCGCTCACCTCCTCTCTTCCAGAGTCTCACCACCAGTTCTGTCCCTTGGCCACTTCCTCGTTGGCCATCGCCTTCCCTTCCAAAATCATGTCCAGATGCATATCAGGCTAGATATAGCAACTTGTAGAGGGCGCACATCCTCGTTACTCCCTCCTGGATGCATGGCGCCTGTGTGCGATTGGCTGCTGGACATTATTCGCTGCCTACCTCACAATCGTTCTCTTGCATCTGCCGTGTGGCGCTGACTGTACTCCACAACATCCCTTCTCCCCCCCCTCCTAAAAGTGCCAAACCGTTGTCGTGTAGGGAGTTCAACAATGGGGGAGGAGGCAGGCTCATGAACGTACCAATGGACCTGAGTCTGTAGCTGTGGAGAATGCCAGACTACCGGCCGAACCCCGCCATCAGGCCTGACTCTCTCCAGGATGTGCGGCGCTGGTTGTGATTGGCTGCCGGATGTCATCTGCTGCCTTCTCCATCATTGTTCTCTTGCATCTAGCTTGTGGTGCTGACTGTAAGCCACAACAAAAACATAAACACATAACAGCTGCACTGTCATTCATGTGTAATCACCAAATGTAGAGTCCCAAGAATTGACCATTCACTGCGCATATCTTAACACTCTCTCCAATAAAATGACTCCTATCATCCAGTAGGGCCCTTCTTCTGCAATGACTAGACATGGACACCTCTTTTCCACACACACCCTTGCTCACCTCATCTCTCCCAGAGTCTCGCCACCAGTTCTGTCCCTTGGCCACTTCCTCGTTGGTCATTGCCTTCCCTTCCAAAATCATATACATCTTAATATGAGATGTTTCTTTTAGTAGAAACTGACCATTTGAAACCACTTCCTTACTAATTTAAATATAAAAAGACTGTTCATTAGTATTACGTATAGTCTGAAATAAATAAATAGACAAACCAGTTTTCATGAGCTTGACTGCTCATGCCACACAATATTTACATAAATTACTGGCAATTTGTACAAAAATCGACACACTAAATTAAATATATGAGAAGTAAATCATGCTGCTTTCATTTTCAGTGTTACTGTGGAGAATATGATGATCTGTTTATATTTTCATTAGAAATTTATGTCAGTTGAAATCGGTCATTAAAAAATATATAAAAGTGTGATGCTTTCAAGATGATAGCTAGAGACAATAAGCTATCATCTAAACCAGAGTGTATTGAAATTGCATGACACATTCAAAACTTGGTTATTTTTAGTTTGTCTTTTCTATATTTTGATATAGTAGTCAAAAAATTTGTAATTTTTGTGACATTGAAATTATATTTAGAATCATGAGAAGTGTGTAATTATTCCAAATGTCTTAAATGTTGACAGTAAATAATTTTACAGATTATTTTATTTTATTCTGAATTACTGGAGTGTGGAATTCACAGTTCTCCTCCCAGATTTCCACCGATTTGGACAAAGCTATTCATTCTTCTTCTACTGTATTACTTACCTCTGTTTCAGTCAATCCTTGCTAATACTCCCTTTGAAACTTTTGACAACATCTGGTTCTTTCAATTTATTCAGGTTCCATATCCTAATGTTTTTTTTTTTTTTTTTTTTTTTTTTTTTTTTTTTTTTTTTTTTTTTTTTTTTTTTTTTTACATTCAGCTTTAGTCTACAGTTCATAACAGGTAAGTTATAATCAGAGTCTATATCTGGCCCTTGCAGTACATAACAGTTTAAAACCTGGTTTCTATCTTTGCTAGGGTAATGTGTTCACTATGCTATTCATAGTAACTTACTCTCTTTCCTATTTGCTTCTTTATAATCAGACCTGCTCCTGCATTTGCCCCAACCAATTTAGCATTTACAACCCTGTAGTCACTTAACCTAAAATCATGTTTATTCAACCTATTAATTTCTTTTTTCAGATTTTCTAAATTAAGGGAGAGAACATTCCATGCCCTGATGCATAGAATGCCTTTTTTGTTTTTCTTGATGACGACATCATCCTGAGTGGCCCCTGCCCAGAAATCCAAATGGGGGAATGTTTTAATTCTGGAATTTTTATCAAAGCAGATGCCATCATCATATATGTAGAATGGCATGTCCTTGGGATATGTAATGACTAGTATTTTCCCTAGCTTTCAGCCATTGACAGTAACTACATGGCAAAGCCATGCTAGCTGATGTTGCAAGGCAAGCTCAGTCAATTTTCCAGACTGTTGACCCTATAACTACTGAAACGACTGGCACCACTCTCATTTTACTTGCCCCTCCACAGATGCCATCATTGTGGTTGCATGCACAGTATAGCTATCTGTATCACTGAGGCATGCAAGCCACCCCACCTCGGCAATGTTGATGGCTATGTGAACATAAGTGTGCATATAAATTAAATATCAACAACTGAAATGGTTACCTTACAGAACCATCAGTTTGATAAGTCATGGTTGCAAAATTTTAACACGAATTATCTACAGGAGAATGGAAAAGCTGGTAGAAGCTGACCTCGGAAGGGATCAGTTTGGATTCAGGAGGAACATAGGAACCCGGGAGGCAATACTCACTTTACGTCTTATCTTAGAAGATAGATTAAGTAAAGGCAAACCTACATTTTTAACTTTTGAAGATTTGGAGAAAGCATTTGACAATGTTGACTGGAATACACTCTTTCAAATTCCAAAGTCAGCAGGCGTAAAATACAGGGAAAGGAGAGTTATTTACAACTTGTACAAAAGCCAGACCGCAGTTATTAGACTCAAAGGGCATGAAAGGATAGCATTAGTTGGGAAGGGAGTAAGACAGGGTTGTAGCCTTTCTCCGGTGTTATTCAATTTGTACATCGAGCAGGCGGTGAAGGAAAGCAAGGAAAAATTTGGAATAGCGATTAAAGTTCAGGGGGAAGAAATAAAAACATTGCGTTTTGCTGATGACATTGTAATTCTGTCAGAGACAGCAAGGGATCTGGAAGAGCAGTTGAATGGAATGTACAGCGTGTTGAAGAGAGCGTATAAAATGAACATTAACAAGAGCAAAACAAAAATAATGGAATGCGGTCTTAGAAAATCAGGTGATGCTGAAGGAATTAGATTATATAACGAAACAATGAAGGTGGTAGATGAGTTTTGTTACTTGGGTAGTAAAATAACATGCGATGGTCGTAATACAGAGGTTATAATATGCAGAATGGCAATGGGAAGAAAAGCATTTTTGAAAAAGAGAAATTTGCTACAGAAGGATGCTGAAGATTAGGTGGGTAGTGAAGAGGTACTGAACAGAATTGGTGAGAAAAGGAATTTTTGGCATAACCTGACTAAAAGAAGGGATCGCTTGGTAGGACACATTCTTAGACATCAGGGAATCGTAAATTTAGCATTGGAGGGAAGTGTGTGGAGTAAAAATCGCAGAGGGAGGCCAAGAGACGCGTATAGTAAGCAGATTCAAGTGGATGTGGGTTGCCGTTCTTATGAGGAGGTGAAAAGGCTTGCTCAGGATAGAGTAGGGTGGAGAGCTGCATCAAACCAGTCTCCGGACTGAAGACCATAACAACAACAACAATTATTAATTTCCCATCATTAATTTACCATTTAGGTAAGAAATTTTACACAAGTTTATACACTGCAAACATATTGATCTATTTGTGAGGGCACAGAGATAAGCCATGTTCTTATTTTATGACATACCATTTTTCACTCTTGCAGATTCATGTAATGTAAATTAAGTCATCAGATGATTGAAAGTATGACAGTGAAAATTAGTTCCTGTTTTTTTTTTTTTTTTTGTTTTTTCCTTTAAATCCCCCAGGTGTAAACCTTCGCTAGGTTAGAAAGAATTGCATGTTGCTCATACTCCTAACAGTGTGAGGGTCCACATCAAATGTACATCAGAGTGACTCTCACTAGTACCCAGTTGGTTTGGGGAGTGAGGGAACAGAACGGCAACTTAGATAGGAGTATATCATAGGGAATCAGCAAGAATGGCAAAATGGTGGTTTAAATAATTACAAAATGGAGGATTTATAAACAGGAGAGAGTAAAAAAAGATAATTCAAAGAAAAGTGGACCCCTATATCAGTAAAGTCAATAAAGGGGTGGAAGCAGGGAGCTGGGAAAAAATAGGGGAAGGGGGGGGGTCCATCATCTGCAATATAAGTATTATCTCATAAGTAAAGCAGTTTCTACAATTCTTTCCCTGTTTATTTTATTCAACGTAACAATGTTTTCACAGAAATCAAACAATGGAAATTCCAGAAAGGATTCAACAATAATTTTGAGAAGGATAGGTTGCTTACTCACCACAGAGACACCCTTTGAGCCACAGAGAAGCACAAATAATGGAATACAACATTAAAGTTAAGGCCTTTTTCAGTTAGACACACACACACACACACTCACACACACACAGTCACACCCACCATCTCTGGCCACTGTGGCAAGCCAACTTCCATATTGGAGAAGAGAGAGGGGGAAAAAAAGAAAGAAAGAGAAAAAAAAACTACTTTTTTGGCAAAACTTGCCATAATGCTGATTTAACCAGAAATATAGCTCACATTTTGATTTCTAAGTTGTTTGTTGTGTAATTCTGCTCTAAAATCTTAAAGTTTACACCTATGTTATATAAAATGAAAAACTATTTGAGAACATATAGTTAGTATCATGAGCTTCCAGCTGCTCTTACAAAGCCTTCCACAGAATTGCAGTCATGATGATGTTTTCCCTCTTCTGTAGCAAGGAAGGTTAGATTTTAACTCACTTGCTTTACAAAAATCATTTTTGTGGAATTGTTTCACACAGTATTCTATTTTTTCCCTTCTCTTGTACTGTAAGTTAAATATTTTGAGAATAGGTCTCCTTTCTAAGATACCTTCTGGTATACAATAAGAAAACTTTGGTTTCTTCGTATATTAATAATACACTTTACATACATTAAACCAGGCTAGGCTCTCAAAAGATTTCAAAAACATTTTTATGAAATTTTATTAAATTAATTTCAAATAGTAAGTGTGACAATTTCAGCGCAAAATATTCAAATAATTTTTAATACGCTCTAACTAATAGTTGACATTTGTTTGGTACTTATTCAAATAAGGCTGGCTATAATGCAAGTGTTATTACAAATCCAAAGATGTTATAATTTTGAAGTGAAAGACTCTGTTTGTGGAAATGAAAGCATGCAAAGAAGCTGCACTACTGCCGTTCAAACATATACCATAATCTCAATAAACATATACCATAATCTCAATAAATAAAGAATACACAATAAAGTGGAAAATTAATAGTTGGAGTATGATTTTCTGTTGTTTTAATAATATGATTTCATATTTGAGGTCAATGTATTTCATGTTTCTTTCATTGCAGATCTTAATTTGTAGATTATTCATTGTGTTGTATCATATTGGACAAAATATTGCTTTGGTTCATATAGGGACTGCAGGTTTGTCTATTGTATAATTTACATTGGCTGACTTGAGATGCATATAGGCAAAGTTTAATGGTATTTAAATATTGGTCTGAAGTCCTATTACCCAAAACACAACCTTTATCAATGCAAAATCTGCATATAATGTCAATAGAGGATAGATAACAACTCACCATAAAGATCTTTGCTTGTAAAATGGACAATCACATTCACACAACCTGAAGTCTCAGCCATGGCCTTCATCAGAAAAAGAAACATGAACGACACAGCCGAAAATTTCTGTTGTGTGAATACAATTGTTTATTTTACATGCCTGTGAGTGGCTCAGAAAATGTCTTTATGACCACTAAAAACATTGTTACCTAATATTTTATATACTGCTCAAATGAAACTTTAGTATCAGTCCTGTTTTATAGGAAATGTATAATCGACTGGATTGGAGTATTCTAAATCAGTAACCATTATAATCATTTCCATTATGTGAACTTCGAACATTCATGCTAGACGGTTTCATTTATATTTATGAGTCAACCATAAACAAATCCAAAAATCTTATTATATATAGAATCAACATTGTCAAGATGTTCATCAGCAGCAGATCGTATTCATGACCTATGTAAGAAGTATTTATCTAATCAGCCAGAAGCATGTTATTTTGTGAACAAATGTAAAGTAGTAGTTAAATTTCATTAATTAATTATGTCCATCATTTGCAGACAATGTCAATAACACTGAACTAAGAACTGAAGGTTGTAAAAATCAATACTGTGCATTTAACACTTTCGCCCTAATGGGCAAAGCTTACTAAAATCTGTAATGGTTTAAAAATTTGTGTACCGTATTTTAAATAACTGGTTGTGGTGCTCACTGCCACAGATTCTATGTTTATCAAGATCTTTGAGACTTATATTTGGTTATACTCATAGTATAGGGGCACATAGCTAACCTATAAATTCTTTCTTTTTTATATTCATTCCTCCATTTAATATATGCTGATTTCGCATGCTCAGTCTTCAGTTCATTACTTATATTGTACAGCACCATAAGCGGGTGTTTCAGATTGGTCATTTGGTCAGTATACCATGGATTTTGTCTGTTTGTAACCTTGGTTTTGAATCCTTTGTCAATTACTTTGCATTTTTTAGGGGAGTGCTGTCATTAAAGAGCGTCAAAAATGTTTTGAAAAACCTATCAAACACTACCTTTAGTGATAAATCATTACTTAAACTATAATGTATCTCACCATATCATAGGTCAAACCATTCTTTGTCAGCAAGGGCCAAATGGAACCTGCAAATTTTATCATCTGTGATGAGTCTGGTGATTACAACGTTTGGGACAGGGATAGGAATATCACTCTTATCAGGATGGAAACTACTTATGTGATTTACAGATACTGCATCATGATGTGAGAATGACAATACTGTCACATGACATGAGTCTTCTGCAGTTTTAAAGTTGACAAAAATATTGTCTAAACATGCTTTATCTCTTGTTGGCCTACTGTTGATAGAATGTAAGTTGTACTGTCTTAGAACATTTTTTAGTTCAGTGACACTCCGTTTGTTTGTCGTTATATCAAAATCTGCAATCAGATCACCATCTATTACAATGTCATAGAGCAACCATTTGCTCCCTCTAAATACATTTAATAGCATCTCCATTTTTTCCAGAAATACACTGATGATACCTTTAGGTGATCTGTATAATGATATTAATAATAATAACATCACAAATAAATAAATGAATACACACACACACACAAACGCAAGCTTTTGCAACCCAGTTGCTTCTTCAGGCAGAAGGGAAGGAGAGGGAAAAGGAAATGATGAGGGTTTTAAGGAAGGGGGTAAGGAGCCATTCCAATCCCGGGAGAGGAAAGACTTACCTTGGGGGAAAAAATGGAGGGTAAACAAATGCACACACGCCCACACATTCACACAGACACAAGTACACCTAGGCAGTCTTCCTAGGTGTGCTTGTGTCTGTGTGAATGTGTGGGCGTGTGTGCATTTGTTTACCCTCCATTTTTCCCCCAAGGTAAGTCTTTCCTCTCCCGGGATTGGAATGGCTCCTTACCCCCTTCCTTAAAACCCTCATCATTTCCTTTTCCCTCTCCTTCCCTTCTGCCTGAAGAAGCAACTGGGTTGCGAAAGCTTGCATTTGTGTGTGTGTGTGTGTATTCATTTATTTATTTGTGATGCTGTTACACCTGTGCTCCTTCGCCTGGTGAGTAATCTTCGTCTATTTTTTATATTTAATTTTTCGTGCTAGGAATTTTTCGTCGTTAATATTAATAATAATAACATGTAGATAGGAAACAACTCACCATAAAGACGAACATTGAGCCTCTGACATACACAAATAAAAGACACATGAACACACACACAGTTCTAAACTTTCATTCGTGGCCCTCCACAGGCAGAGAACACTCATCCACACAATCACTCAGGCACACTCATCCACAGACATCAGCCATCTCTGGCCGCCCAACACAGTCTGACTCACAGCAAGCGGAAGGGATGGGAGGGTTGAGGTGGGGGAGGGGGGGAGTGGAGAGGGAAGATAAGGGTGGGAATACAACAAGCAGAGGTGATGTCAGGCGAAAAATGAGATGTAGTATGGAAAAGGTGATATAGACTTTCCTGGTGGGTTGCAGGTTGTCGGCTTGAAAGGAAGTGCTCCATCGCAGTAAGTCCCTGGGTGTGCGGGATGTTTGTGTATAAGGAAGTACCATCAATAGTTACAAGGATGGTTTCCACAGGTAAATGGTTAGGTAAGGATTTCAGGCAATGGAGAAAGTGATTGTTGTTTTTGATGAAGGATGGGAGACTGCACGTGATGGGTTGAAGGTGTTGGTCTATGTAGGCATAACAAATTAAGACAAAGCAAACATTGGAAATGCTCAGTATGTTCACCATCATTCCTCAACAATAACTGTAGTCAAGGAATAATGTTGTGAACAGCACTGTAAAGCATGTCCGGAGTTATGGTGAGGTATTGGCATTGGATGTTGTCTTTCAGCATCCCTTGAGATGTCGGTTGATCACGATACACATGTGACTTTAGGTAACTCCAAAGCTAATAATCGTATGGACTGAGGTCTGGGGACCTGGGAGGCCAAGCATGACAAAAGTGGCGGCTGAGCACACGATCATCACCAAACAGCGCATGCAAGAGATCTTTCACATGTCTAGCAATATGGGATGGAGTGCCATCCTGCATAAAAATCATACGTTCCCAGCCAGGCTGGGAATGATGCAATTCTGCAACATAGTCCAAACAACATGACTTTGAAATCATAGAGGCCGTCAGGTGTAATAAAAGTGGTCTTCATCAACCTTGATTTGCCAGTAACCTGTCTGCATGTCCATGGTTGAGAAGTATATAGCTCCCTTCAAACAGTTTAAGGAGTCGTCAATGTGCAGCAATCGGTAGACATCTTTCTTTGTGCTTTTGTTCAGCTGTCGATAGTCAACACAGAAATACCATGTGCCATCGTTCTTATTCATGAGGACCAATGGAGACGACCAGGGACTCTCTTGAGGTTGAATAATGTCATCATGCAACATCTTCTCCAGTTATTCCCGAATTATCCATCTTTCAGCTGGTGACACTACATCTACATCTACATACATACTCTGCAATTCACCGTAATGTGCATGGCGGGGGGTACACTGTACCACTACTAGGCATTTCCTTTCCTATTCCACTCCCAAATTGAACGGGGAAAAATAGAATGCCTATATGCCTCCGTACGAGCCCTAATTTCTCTTATCTTGTCTTTGTGATCTTTACGCGAAATGTAAGTAGGCGTCAGCAAGATCGTACTACACTCAGCTTCAAATTCCGGCCCTCTAAATTTACTCAACAGAAATTCACGAAAAGAACGTTGTCTTTCTTCCAGCGATCCCCAATTGAGTTGCCGGAGCATTTCCGTGACACTCGCACATTGGTCGAATCTACCGGTAACAAATCTACCTGCTCGTCTCTGAACCGCCTCTATGTCTTCCTTTAAACTGATCTGCTGCAGGTCCCAAACACTTGAGCAATACTCAAGACGTGGTAGTACAAGCATTTTATATGCGGTCTCCTTTACATGTGAAGTACATCTTCCCAAAATTCTCCAAATAAACCAAAGTCGGCTGTCCGCCTTACTCACAACTGTCCTTACATGTTCGTTCCATTTCATATCGCTCTGCAATTTTACGCCTAGATATTTGAACGATGCGACAGCATCAAGAAGCTCACTACTAATGCTGTATTCGAACATTATGGGAGATTGTTTTTTCTACTCATGCGCATCACCTTACATTTTTCCACATTGAGAGCTAGCTGCCAATCTTCGCACCAACTAGAAATTTTGCCTAAGTCATCCTGTATGCTATTACAGTCAGTTACAGACGACACCCTCCCATACACCACAGCATCATCAGCAAACAGCCACATATTACAACTTACTCTGTCCATCAGATCATTTATATAGATAGAAAATAATAGCGGTCCTATCACACTCCGCTGGGGCACGCCTGATGATACACTCGTCTCTGATTAACACTCAACGTCGAGAACAACGTACTGCGTTCTGTTACTTAGGAAGTCTTCCAGCCAGTCACAAATCTGTGATCCTATTCCATAAGCTCGTATCTTCGTTAGCAGTCTGCAGTGTGGCACCGCGTCGAACGTCTTTTTGAAGTCGAGAAAAACACAATCCGCCTGTTGCTCTTCATCCATGGCTCGCAAGATATCATGTGAGAAAAGGGCAAGCTGAGTTTCACATAAACGATGTTTCCTAAACCCATGCTGATTCATGGAAAGAAGCTTTTCCGTTTCAAGGAAATTTACTATATTCGAACTGAGAATATGCTCCAAAATTCTACATGAAACTGATGTCAACGATATTGGCCTGTAATTGTATGGGTCAGTTCTCTTTCCTTTCTTATACACTCTATGAACGCTTGATAATTGGTGAATGATCTCCAGTATTGATAAGGTGTTTTTTCATGGGCTTTGTCATCTGGCTTTTCTCCTGCCCGGCCTGGAATACACCTGAAAATTGGTATAGTATGGTTAACATCTGCTGACCCTGTTCCTGGGTCAGACCAGGGACTATATGCAATGCCATAGAGGTTCCACTAGTGCATTTCAGCAGTAACAGTAGAGCATGAGACTTCGTCGACACCATCCTGCACTGGTTCAGCTTGTCCAATACACATTCTTTTAGGATTGAGTTGCAATTGGTCAGGAAAATTAGTGATCCAAAGTTCTTATTGACCATCTGTAATACTTATGATAGCCACTGGTGTGTAGAATTCCTTCGTTATATTGATTATCTTTTTGCGATCGACAAGCACTTCACAGTTCAGCTGGTCATAACAACTACTGACTGGAACTATTCTCATTGTTAACAGTGGAATCTCAACATTCTTGACAGCAAACAAACTCTCAGGGGAGCTTGTGTTAAGTGTACTCAACAGAATGGCTTCCTCAATTTGTAGCTCAGATCATCCACAGTCAGTGACAGCCTGGGATGCCTGAAGAAAGTCGCATCTGAGGATGGTGTTATGACTACATTCTGTTAAAATGACATATTCAAACAGCTGTGTCCTGTTGTTGATAGTTATTCTTGTGACACATGTTCCTACCAGCTGGATGTATTTTCCATTTGCGACCTTCACCGCAGTTGTTCTTGTAACACAGAACATTATCTTCTTTAGTTTGTGGCGGTAGTCATTTGACAATACAGAGTAGGAAGCTCCTGAATTAACTAGTGCCCAGACAGGTTGGCTGTTGATGATGATGTCAATGAGATTAACCAACATATTAGCAGCTGAAGTCCATGGAGAACATTCATTTGCAGTGGCCTGATGTCCGTAGATGGTTGCCTCACCTAGTTTTTCTGCACATTGCAGCTAGGCGAGCGTTGGTATCTCTATAAGGAGATGGCAAACAGCAGCAGCATGTCGGAGAGTGACCACATCCAGGATATCGTGACGGGCTTCACTCCATAGGTTGACAGTAGTCTTCAGCAGTTGACTGCCATAGAATGGACTGCTCTGATGGTTGGTGTCTTGTGGCATAATAATTATCAAATACTTCTCTTTCTCTTGATACAGTAACATCCGATATGTCCAGACATCCAGCAGTGAAAACAGAATGGTGTGTTGCCTTCTGTCCTCCAGATATATGTCCTCCTGCAAGGCATCATAGTTGCTGGACGAATTGGTTGTGGCCGCGTTGGTCATTTCCTAGGCTGCCGTTTGGTGGCTGTGGCATAAGACATAGTAGGACAAGGCAATTCTTCATCTTGGGTGCAACTGGCAGGGCTGACAGGCACTAATGTTTGAAATACCTCTTCCTCAGCAGTGTCAGCTCCTTCATGACATGTTGTTGTTGTGTTGTTGTGGTCTTCAGTCCAGAGACTGGTTTGATGCAGCTCTCCACCCTACTCTATCCTGAGCAAGCCTTTTCATCTCCTCATAAGAACGACAACCCACATCCACTTGAATCTGCTTACTATACGTGTCTCTTGGTCTCCCTCTGCGATTTTTACCCCACACACTTCCCTCCAACGCTAAATTCACAATTCCTTGATGTCTAAGAATGTGTCCTACCAATCTATCCCTTCTTTTAGTCAAGGTATGCCAGAAATTTCTTTTCTCCCCAATCCGGTTCAGTACCTCCTCATTAGTTACGCGATCCACCCACCTAATCTTCAGCATTCTTCTGTAGCACCACATTTCAAACGCCTCTATCCTCTTTCTGTCCACACTGCTTATCGTCCATGTTTCACTCCCATACAAGGCAACACTCCATACAAACGCCTTCAGAAAGGACTTCCTTATGCTTAAAGCAATATTTGATGTTAACAAATTTCTCTTTTTCAAAAACGCCTTTCTACCCATTGGCATTCTGCATTTTATATCCTCTGTACTGCGACCATCATTTGTTATTTTACTGCCCAAGTAACAAAACTCATCTACCTCCTTTATTGTTTCGTTACCTAATCTAATTCCTTCGGCATCACCTGATTTTCTTACACTGCACTCCATTACCCTAGTTTTACTCTTGTTAATGTTCATCTTATATGCATCTTTTAGCACACTGTCCATTCCGTTCAATTGCTCTTCCAGGTCCTTTGCTGTATCTGACAGAATTACTATGTCGTCGGCAAAACGCAATGTTTTTAATTCTTCACCCTGAACTTTAATTCCTTCTCCAAATTTCTCCTTGCTTTCCTTTATAGCTTGCTCAATGTACAAATTGAACAACATTGGGGAAAGGCTACAACCCTGTCTTACTCCCTTTCCAACCACTGCATCCCTTTCATGCCCTTCAACTCTGACAACCGCTGTCTGGTTTTTGTACAAGTTGTAAATAACCTTACGCTCCCTATATTTTACTCCTGCTTGCTTCAGAACTTTAAGGAGTTTATTCCAATCAACATTGTCAAAAGCCTTCTCCAAATCTACAAAAGCTAGAAATGTTGGTTTGCCTTTTCTTAATCTATCTTCTAGGATAAGCCGTAAAGTGAGTATTGGCTCCCGTGTTCCTACATTTCTCCTGAACCCAAACTGATCTTCCCCGAGGTCGGCTTCTACCAGCTTTTCCATCCTTTTGTACATAATTCGTGTTAATATTTTGCAACCATGACTTATTAAACTGATGGTTCTGTAGTTTTCACACCTGTCTGCACCTGCTTTCTTTGGAATGGGGATTATAACATTTTTCTTAAAGTCTGAGGGTACTTCGCCTGTCTCATACATCTTACGCACCAGGTGAAACAATTTTGTCATGGCTGGTTCTCCCAGAGACTTCAGTAGCTCTGAGGGAATATCATCTACTCCAGGGGCATTGTTTCGACTTTGGTCTTTCAGGGCTCTGTCAAATTCTTCTCTCAGTACAGTATCTCCTATTTCATCTTCATCTACATCCTCTTCCCTTCCTACAATATTGTCTCGAAGGTCATTTCCTTTGTAGAGCCCCTCTATATACTCTTTCCACCTTTCAGCTTTCCCTTATTTGCTGAGAACTGGTTTTCCATCAGTGTCCTTGATATTCATAGAGCTGTTTTTCTTATCGCCAAATGTTTCTTTTATTTTCCGGTAGGCTGTATCTATTTTTCCCCTATTTATACATTCTTCTACATCCTTGCATTTGCCTTCTAGCCATTCCTGCTTAGCCATTTTGCACTTCCTGTCAATCTCATTTCTTAGTCGTCTGTACTCCATTTTGCCTGTTTCATTTACTGCATTTTTATACTTTCTCCTTTCATCGATTAAATTTAGTATCTCCTGTGTTATCCAAGGATTTTTTGTAGGTCTTGCCTTCCTACCTATTTTGTCCTCTGCTGCCTTCACTATTTCATCTCTCAATTTTACCCATTCCTCCTCAACTGTTTTATTTTCCCCCGTTTCTGTCAATTGTTGCCTAAAGCTCCCTCTGAAATTCTTAAGAACTTCAGGTTCCTTCAATTTATCCAGGTCCCATCTCCTTATTTTCCTACCTTTCTGTAGTTTCTTCAGTTTCAGCCTACAGTTCATAACCAACAAGTTATGGTCAGAGTCTATGTCTGCCCCTGGGTATGTCCTACACTTCAAAACCTGGTTCCGAAATCTATGTCTTACCATTATAAAATCTATCTGGTATCTCCCGGTGTCTCCTGGTCTCTTCCACGTATACAACCTTCTTTTTTGATTCTTAAACCAGGTGTTTGTTATAACTAAATTATGTTCCGTGCAAAATTCTACCAGGTGGCTTCCTCTTTCATTCCTTTTGCCCAGACCATATTCACCTGCTATATTCCCTTCCCTTCCTTGTCCTACTACCGAATTCCAGTCTCCCATAACAATTAAGTTTTCCTCTCCCTTAATTGTCTGAATAATTTCCTTTAGCTCCTCATATATTTCTTCGATTTCCTCATCATCGGCAGAGCTAGTTGGCATATAAACCTGTACTACTGTTGTCGGTGTTGGCTTCGTATCTATCTTGACAATGATAATGCGATCACTGTGCTGGTCATAGTAGTTTACCCGCATTCCTATTTTCTTATTCATTATCAATCCTACTCCTGTGATACCCCCCATTGATTTTGTATTTATAATCCTGTACTCACCTGACCAGAAATCCTGTTCATCCTGCCACCGAATTTCACTAATCCCCACTATATCTAACTTCAACCTATCCATTTCCCTTTTTAAATTTTCTAATTTTCATACTCTATTAAGGGATCTAACATTCCACGCTCCGACCTGTAGAATGCCAGTATTTTCTTTCCTGATGATCACATCCTCCTGAGTAGTCTCCGCCCGGAGATCCGAATGGGGGACTATTTTACCTCCGGAATATTTTACCCAAGAGGATGCCATCATCATATGTTCATACAGTAGAGCTGCATGTCCTCGGGAAAGGTAACGGCTGTAGTTTCCCCTTGCTTTCAGCCGTTCACAGTAGCTGTATGGCAAAGCCACATTAGCTGATGTTACAAGGCCAGCTTAGTCAATCATCCAGACTGTTGCCCCTGTAACTACTGAAAAGGCTGCTGCCCCTCTTCAGGAACCACACGTTTGTCTGGCCTCTCCACAGATACCCCTCCGCTGTGGTTGCACCTACGGTACGGCTATCTGTATCGTTGAGGCACGCAAGCCACCCCACCTCGGCAATGTCTGTGGTTCATGGGCCTCATGACATACAGGACTGTATCCATAGGCATAATCTGGTGTTCACTTGGTCCAACAGTCCTGGCTGCCATAAAATGTTGTTTATTTATTTATCATATTCAAGACATCACTTATCTTACAATAGTACAATACAATAATTATCTTACAATAATTATCTTACATTAGCGGAGAAGCATATAAACCAGTTATAACACTTAGTAGTAGGGAAGTGAAAGTTAAATGCAATAATATCAAAAATATGTGGGGGAAAAAATCAGAAGACAAGAAAACATTTAAAAGATCCGATTTAATTCTGTCAGGGATTTCAAAATTCATATTCCACACGAAGACCAATATGTTGCAGCATGAATGGCTTTGTTAGTCGCTGCGAGTAAATGCTCCATTGTACAAGGTTCATTCAGTTTCCTGCAGACAAGCAGGTGTTGTGGGTCTTGCAGCTCTCTGTACTCACAGGGCTTGTCTGCGCTGGTGTAGCCCCATTTCTTTAAGTTTACTCTACACCGTAATACTTCCATTCGTATTCTGTTTAGTTCTGTCCAAATCATGTATGGAAGTTCGAAACCAGCTGCATGTTGTCCTCTGGGGCTCTTCCCTGGCCTTCCTGGTTTTAAGTTTCACCACAGAGCCTCTTGTCATGCTTTAGGCAATAGAAGAGTTGATTTGATCATTTGTAGAAAACTCTTCCTTGAATGAAGCCTAGAAGGTTGGAGGTTATGACCAAACAGTGGTCAAGTTTTTTGATTTCTGAAGCTGTTCTCCTTCTTATGTCCAGAGGGGCTATGTCCATGAGTTGGTACATCTGATTTGTGGGAGTTGGACGGAGACATCTTGTTATGATGTGCCCTGTCTCTTTCAGGGCTATATTTACTTGTTCCGCATGGGTGGATTTTTGCCAGACAGGTGCCGAATACTCTGCGGCCAAGAAACATAGTGCTAGAGCTGATCTACAGATAACTATGGGTTGAGCTCCCCATCTACTATTTGTGAACTTGCGCATGATGATGTTCCTGGCACTCACTTTCAGTTTTGTGTATTTGCTGGATTTGACTTGAGGTGGTTATTTTTATAATAGAGTGCAGCTACGTTCTCAAGTGTTAATGTTAATTTTCTTTCCACGTCTTTGAAAGTTCTACCCTGAGCAGCAACTACTGTATCATCCACATCGATGAAGGAACAAGTGCCTTCATTGGGCTGGTCATTGGTATAGATATTGTACATCAGTGAGGTGAGGACACTATCTTGGGCAGTCTGTTTTTCTGGGTCTGCCATCAGTTTCTCATTGTCTGCAGTGCTACAAAATAGCATCTGTTTTGTAGCAAACACTGGATGAATTGCACCAGTCGGTAATCTTTTGTGGTGTTATATATTTTTTATATTAGTTTATTGTGGTTAATGGTATCATAAGCTGCTGTAAGGTTGATAAATACTGCACCTGTGATTTCCTTCCACTCGTGTCTGTCTTCTATATGCTGTGTGGGGTTCAAGATTTGTCCACAGCATGACCTTCCAGCTTGCTCTTTAATTATTTTCTGCTCTACATGTTTGGATATGTGATTAAGGATAATTCTTTCAAGGACTTTGTAGAGTTGACACAGGAGGGAAAAGGCTGAAAATTTTTAGGCTCTCTGAACATCTTCTTAAGTTCTGTCTGGAATTTTTCCCAGCTATCGAGCCTGTCCTCATTATTTACAAACTACTGCTGGGCCATCCCATCCAGGTAGAAATATATGTTTGCCAAGCTCATAATGTGGTCCCAACTATTATACTTGGTGACTTGGTCAAATCCTTTCAGCCATTTGTTTGGGTCCTGTCCAGCGTCCCTCGAGAACAATGATGGGTGTGTGATGTGCAGCTGGCTTACCGTTGTTTTGGCATCCATGGGTCTTTTGATGACACAGACATTTGGATGGAGGTAGTCAGTATACCCTATGTATTCCAGTTCTTGTCCATGTAGATGCTGTCTAATCAGAGCCACGATGATGCAGATGTATTGCAGGATACCCAGCGTCTCTATCAGAAATTGTCACACTGAAATCTGCAGGTGGTCCGAAATTCAAAATCTGGTCGTTAATAGAGCACAACACTTTACACTTAGAACATGTTTACTGCTAACACAAGCATACACTCAGTACAGACTCCTGCTTGGAGTGCTCCACTATTTATACATAGAAAGAATTTTCTGGAACTTACAAGTACATTAATAAACACTGCATATCAGAAGGCATTACAGACGAATTGCACAAGAAGCTTGTTGGAGGATTATCGAGAGAAAAGGAGAATCGAAAAGAAGAAACATCACCGAAAGAAAATGGAATGGACTAAGGCTGAAATAGAATGTATGGAATTGTCAAAGAAGAATAATGAAACAAGGGACTTCTTTAGAAAAATAAACAATGCTAGAAGACAGTTTGCTCCATTAACCAGCTTGATTAGAGATGAAGAAGGAAACATAATAAGTGATAGTAAACACACTCTGGGAAGATGACGAAGATACTTTAATAACCTGCTGAACCGAGAGGTGGAGCAAGCAGAGGATATATCTAATGATTGTGAGCAAAAGTTGGATGATGAACAGCCATTGTATTGCCCAGGGTTAGACGACATTAAAAAAGCTTTAAGGAAACAGAAGAATAACAAGGCTCCTGGCACTGATAGCATTCCTGCAGAATTGCTAAAATATGGAGGACCAACATTAGAGCAGTCCCTGTTTGAACTCATCACTCTCATATGGGATCAGAAGAGGATACCAAATGAATGGAATGAAGGAATATTATGTCCCATACATGAAAAAGGCGACTGAATGGAGTGCAGAAACCACTGTGGAATCACCCTCCTGAACTGGGCTATAAGGTGTTATCTAATATTATTTTTGATCGGCTACTCCCACAGATGGATAAAGAAATTTGAATGTACCAAAGTGGATTTCGATGATGAAGGTCAACAATAGACCAGATTTTCAACCTGCGCCAAATTTTGGATAAAACTGTTGAATATAGAATCGGAACACATCACCTCTTTATTGACTTTAAGGCTGCATACGACAGCATGAATAGAAACCAGTTGTTTCATGCCTTACAGGAGATGGGAATACATGGAAAGCTTCTGAGAATGGTTTAAATGATGTTGTCTGATGTAAGAAGCAGCATTTGAGTTCAAGGAAATTACTCAGACCCCTTGGAAATAAAAAAATGGGCTACATCGAGGAGATGCATTAGCATGCTTATTATTTAATGTAGCTCTCTGAGAAGGTGATCAGGGAAGCAGGCCTACAGACCAGGGGTACCATTTTCTACAAGTCAGTGCTGATATTAGCATATGCAGATGATATAGACATCATAGCATGGACAGAACCAGCAGTGAAAGAAGCTTTCACAGCCTTATGTTAAGCAAGTAAGAAAATGGGTCTTATGATTAATGAAGATAAAACTAAATACATGGCCTGTGGGAAAGCATATCAACCCAATATGCCGTTAACTTTCAGTGTCAATGGATACACATTTCAAAGAGTTGATTCCTTCAAGTATCGTGGTTCAACAGTCACTTGCTTTAATGACACCTCAACAGAAATCAGACTGATATCAGCCAACAAGGCATATTTTGCCTTGAGTAATTTATTCCAGTCAAGACTCCTCAGCCACTCAACAAAATTCACTGTTTATAAAACTCTAGTTAGACCTGTTCTCTCTTATGCTTCAGAAACATGGCCCTTTATGAAAACTGATGCGAGGCTGCTTGACAGATTTGAGAGGAAAGTTTTGAGGAGAATAATTGGTCCTGTGTATGATGTAGAACAATTGAGGAAAAGGTACAGTGCAGTATTGTACACTATATATGCCGATGCTCCTGTAACAAATATCATACAATCAGGAATGATAAGATGGGCAGGTCATGTGGCATGAATGGAGGAATCTGAGGTGACAAAAAAGATTCTCTTTGGAAATCCAGGTGGCCAAAGAGGACGAGGTAGAACTCGAGCAAGATGACTGGATGGAGTGGAAGAAGACCTACAGAAGCTAGGATGCTGAAACTGGAGGAGGGTAGGATATGGCCGTGATGGATGGCAGAAGCTTTTTGGGAAGGCCAAGGTTCACCCTGGACTGTAGCACCACAAAAGGAGACAAGTACATTAAACATAAGAAACATGTAGAGCACTCTATTGTACTTCATGTGATCTAGAAATTTTGCCACTGAATAGAAACAGTGATTCAGTAAGAATTCCCTTAGGGATTTACAGAATAGTGAAAATGAATGACTAATTTTTATTTTCTGTGGAAGATTGGTGTATATTTGTGTAGCACAATTTTTAGTGAAGGATTTGAAGGCTGCTGTCCATACTGACTGGACATGAAGATGTTCTTTTTATCTAGTGTTATGGTCATGTACACTCAGATTTTTGTTTAACTCTGTTAGATTTTTCCTTGCATGTTTGCAAGTTTCTAGGATAAAGACACAGGGAAGTGGGAGAATTGAAGATTTACGGAAGAGAGGCCTGCAGGAGTCTGTTTGTTGTGCATGGAGCATTGCTCTCGTAGGACCATGACTGAGCTAGCAGCTGCACTACCCGAGAATATGATCCCATACTGTAGAACACTGTGGAATTGAGCAAAGTACGCAGTTCAAAGTGTGGGAAAACTTGCTCTGTGCACAAGTAAACATAGGCTGTAGCATACCTTCTTCAGTGTTGCATTTGCTTTTGTTGTTGTGTGTGTGTGCCATTTAAAATCATGTTGAAGCCAAATGCCTAAAAATATTGTGTCCAGTGATGGTGTAATATCCAACAGGATTTTTTTATCTAAGATGTCAAAAGCTTTACTTTGATCTAGGAAAATGCCAGCAGTATTTTGTTTATTATCAACTGCTTCTAGAGCATTTTGTAAAAAATTATATATGGCATTAGTTGTAGATTTATTTTCTGAAATGCCATGCTGGGCTTCGGAAAGGAGTTTGCCAAAAGCTGATAATAGAGGAACTAGTCTATAGTTTTTTATATTTGATTTGTCACCTTTTTTTATGGATAGGGATCACTTTGTCAAGTTTAAGACCGTCAGGAAAGGTTCCCAACAAGAAGGATGAATTGATTATATCTACAAGTGGTACCATAATATTAATACATTCTTTTATGATAAAGACTGGAATTTCATCTATTCCAGTTCATTTGGGGTTGTTTCATAAAAATAGATTGAGTGAAGGCAAGAATTTACTCTGTTTTGGTGGTTGATTGGGCTATTTCTATAGTTATTCATTCTAAGATTTTTCTATTGTCTGCAATCTGTTGGGGGTCAGTTATTCTATTTTTATTTTTTTATTTTTTTATTTATTTATTTTTTTTTTTATTTTTTTTTTTTATTTTTTTTTTTTTTTTTTTTTTTTTTTTTTTTTTTTTTTTTTGTCACAGTTCAGGGTAATATTTGCTTTTTTTCTGTTTTCTCCTTGCTTTATTATTTTCCAGATTGCATTGCTTTTATTTCTTGACTCTGTAATAAACTTACCATTGGCCATTATTTTTGCCTGCCTTATAACTTTCCTATATATTTGAATGTATTTAGTAATGTAATTGTTCATGATGTAAAAGATTAAGTTTATTTTTGTGATGTTTGAGATTCTTATGCCTCTTGTTATCCATGTTTTTGCTTTTGTGGTTGTATTCCTTAGCACCCATGTTATGAGAGGAAATTTTAATTCATAATAATTTTTAAAATATCAGAGAACTTTTCAAACTTTTGTTGGTGTCATGCACCTGAGTAACTTCATCCCACTATTCTCCTGATAATAAATTATTGAATATGTCTATGTTCTCTTTGTGGAACCTTCTTGCAGTGACAGTTCTTTTATGGGTTTTGTCGGGCAGTGGATAGTCTGCCCAGTGTGGGATCCTCATCAGGGGCGTTTGATGGACAACATTGAAAGAGTCCAAAGAAGGGCAGGTCATTCTGTATTGTCACGAGACAGGGGAAACAGCATTATGGAAATGATACATGATCTGGGATGGGAATCATTATAACAATGGCATTTATCACTACGGCGTGGACTACTTACGAAACTCCAGTCGCCAACATTATTCTCCGAATGCAAAAATATACTGTTGACTCCCACTTACATAGGTAGAAATGACTATCACAATAAAATATGAGAATTCAGAGCTCGAACGTAGAGATTGAGGTGTTCTTTCTTCCCGCGTGGTATTGGAGAATGGAATGGTAGATGAATAGTATAAAGGTGGTTCGATGAACCCTCTGCCAGGAATTAAAAATATGATTTGCAGAGTATCCCATGTAGATGTAGATAAGAGGGTTATCACTTGGGCATCATGATCACTTAAACTTGTCTTAAGAACTTTTATAAATATTTGGTCTAGGGTTGTAGCTGTTGTTTTTGTGATTCTTGTTGGGGTTGTTACTGTTAGTTTTGGATCAAACTTATCTTTTAGGTGGAGTAATAATTCCTTTCTCCTACTTGCTACAAGAAAATCAATGTTGAAATCCCCACATAATATTGTTGCTTTCTTATCTACAGGTATTCCATTTAGTAATGTATCTAATTTATTGAGAAATGACTCAAAGTTCCCATAATGTCTACACTGTTCACCAGCCATGGCCAGACAGATTGTGACATTACATATCGATTATATATTACAACCATTGTTAGAACTAAATCTAGGATATTTGAAGAAATATTACAAAACACTTTTATAAATATGCATAAAAACAACAAACTTATCTATTAGATTATGTCCAGTTTGTGACATCATTGGTTGAGAAAAACTTATACACACTTTAAATTTTCCAGCTTGGAATTGTACCATGCTTTGTCTCTGCCTACATTTATTCTTTTTTGAAGTTTATCTATGTCAAAGTCTGGTATCTCACTATTAATTTGATTTAATGAAAAATATCACAAGTAAGCATTGGTGTTAATTATTGTGAAAGAAAATTCGTTTTGACTAATTCAAGTTATTTTACAAGAACATTTACTGTATGCATAAACTTGTGTCATTTGCGTACTTTAAATTAATGACAGAAAAAATTGTAACACTTGAGAGATGTTGTGGTGTAGAAGAATGTTGAAAATTAGGTGAACTGATAAGGTAATGAATGAGGATGGTTATCCAGAGAATCTGAAGAAAGAAACATAAAATCTGTAGGGGAGTACAGGTATCTGAATGCATCCAGCAAATAATAGGATGCAAAGTTTTTGCTGAAATGAAGAACTTGACGCAGGAGAGGAGTTAACGATCAGCCTTTCAAACCAGTTATGAAACTGATGTCCCCAAAAAAAATCATTGTAGAACATTTATTTTCACCTCTTGTTGAATGGCTCAGATGTGATACATAACATTGTATTTACAAATAAATAGTGATATATAAAAAGTAGATGAAGTTTACTTATCAGGCGAAGGAGGACAGGTAGTGATAGTAACATAAATAAAACACACACAAATGCAAGCTTTCGCAACCCAGTTGCTTTTTCAGGCAGAAGGGAAGGAGAGGGAGTGGGTAAGGAGCCATTCCAATCCCAGGAGAGGAAAGACTTACCTTAAGGGAAAAAAGGAAGAAAGGAAGGTAAACAAATACACACGCACACGCACACACACACACACACACACACACACACACACACACACACACATACATATACATATACAATAACACAAACACACCTAGGCAGACATATGTGTTTGTGTTTGTGTATATGTGTGGGTGTGTGTGTATTTGTTTACCTTCCTTTTTTTCCCCCAAGGTAAGTCTTTCCTCTCCCGGAATTGGAATGGCTCCTTACCCACTCCCTTAAAACCCTCATCATTTCCTTTTCCCTCTCCTTCCCCTCTGCCTGAAGAATCAACTGGGTTGCGAAAGCTTACATTTGTGTGTGTGTGTGTGTGTGTGTGTGTGTGTGTGTGTGTGTGTGTGTGTGTTATTTATGTTACTATCATTACCTGTGCTCCTTCGCCTGGTAAGTAAACTTCATCTACTTTTTATATATATTTTTCCTGCTAGGAATTTTTCCTCTATAATATTCAAATAAATAGTGAGTTTCATTATCCTTAAAGTGCTTTAACGATAGATAAAAGAATTATTTTTAACACTTAGCAAAAAATGCTTGTTTGTTTAGCCAACAATTTACAAAGAAAAAATTTCTTTGATTGCTACATGAAAGCAGTCAGAAGAGTTACAATTTGTTATTGCGAATGACTGGTTTCAGACACAAAGTCCATTATCAGACCACTAGTAAGTAGCCTACTTCAGTATACATAATGCTGGACACATGCTTCTTTCTATGTTAGTCACAAAATAAGCATGTGGCCAGTGTTATGTATACTGAAATAGGCTACTTACTGGTGGTTTGATTATGGACTTTGTGTACTACACCAGTCACCCACAATAAAAAGTTATAACTCTTCTGCACAACTTTGACTGCCTTCATGTAATGATCAAGATGAAAGTTGCTGACCTATCCTCCAGAATGCTGCAAATTAGTAAAAAATTGACTTGTCCATTGATCGTGTGATCAGACCCATGTTCCATTTAATTTGAGTTAGGATCTATGGTAAAGTCATGTTTTTAAAAGTATCTGATGGGAAAATATTAACAAATACATTCTTTTGCTTTTTGTGTTTGATAGATCATGCAATGTTTTCAAATTGTAAGTAAACAGTCAGTCTCAAAAACAAAGAATATTTATAAGCCACTGATCTATTTGGAGTGATAAAGGTTTTATAATTGGTGCACAAAAATACAGTACTTGATAATGTAGTAGATTAATAACAAATAGTTTAAAGGATTTATCCAAACAACATCCAAGCCCTTAGTCATTAATGATAGTTTTTACAAAATCTGTACATCATGGTTGTGTCTAATGTACTAATACATGTGTTATTATAGAACATTAAAAAGTTTATTGATATGCACTTGTTAAGTTCTGCTACTATCCATCCGGTCTGACAGTACATAAGAATATCAGTTATGCATTCTACATTGTATGAAGAGAAGTAAAGCTACTAAGATTGAAGTTGATAATAGTAATGACTGCCAGAAGTATGACAGTTCACAATGGTATTTATTTATAGCAAACACAAAGAAACCATATGCAAAGTGAAGTTAATTTTGTTCATGGTGCCCTTTATGGTGAAGATATGTCACTGAAAGGAAAGGATTATCTTAATATATATCATACTGAATTAGTTCTCATGCAGTAAATGTGGTGTTGACATACATATACTTTCTAATTTAATAACTAATCAGTGTTCAATATATTAATACATAGTGTTTTATATGAGTGAATTGAGGTATCAACTTCTTTCTTTGATAGTTTCATAACATGATATTAATAATGACTAAGCACAATATATTAATTAATTTGAGAGCTTTGGAATGGTTTGTTAAAAATAGACAAAAAATTGGTTGTGTGAAGAGACAAAGAAAAACTGTTATCATTGGGGTCAGTCAAACTATCAAAAATATTTAATATTATGAGAGTAGTGGAAAAAAGAAAAATAGTAATTAGGCCAAAAAGACAATTGTGGGTGCAATGAGAATAAAACACAATTTTATCTACAACATAATTCTCATAATACAAATCTACCCTATACCATTTAATTTGGCATGTGAAAATTAGTTCTGTAAATGTTACATCAGACATTAAGTAATATGTATATTGCAGAATGTCATACTCATTGATATTTATATTAATTTATTCATCCACAGATCAGTTTACAAGTACATTGGATTTTCATTGTAACAAATTGTAAATAATATATTTTTTCCACTCACTCACTCCATATGAAACACACACACACCAGTATCTCACTTTTTAGTTCCTCCAACACTTCCCTTTACTGCAATCTAAGGTACATCTTCACACTCTGGCAGGCGGTGTGGAAAATTGTATCCCTTTCCTTGCTTGGCATCCTTCCACTTTCACTTCCCACGTAACTCATTATCAAGATGCTAGTTGAGCTAGAGCAGCCAGAAATGGTGGTTATGTGTGCACAGGTGATTGTGGGAGTGCATGTGTATCTTTTTATAATGAAGGATTGGTCAAAATTTAAAGTTGTGTAAATGTATTTGTCTATTCTTTGTGCATGTCTGTGGCTCAACAATCATCTTTATCTTTCTGGTGAGTTGCTACATATCCTCATATTAGACTTTCCATTGTTAAATTGTAAATAAATAGCTCTCTCTCTCTCTCTCTCTCTCTCTCTCTCTCTCTCTCTCTCTCACACACACACACACACACACACACTAAAGCACTTACAGAGAAAAATAAGTAATCCAGTAAAGTAAAAGTAATTAAGAAATGAAATCTACAGGATAGAAGCACAGTTAAAAGAATAGAAAGGCACGGCTAAAGAAATTGAAAAGGTTTGTTATGAACATGAAGAAGAGGCATTCACAGACAAATTTAAAACTCTGTGAGGTTAAAAATTAAACATATATGTGACCTCTTTTTTTATTATTATTTTTATAAGTGAGTGGCAGGTGAAATCTTTTTTCAACCCATTATGGCCAATTATTTATGTTTAATTTGTTTTAGTGAATTTGTATATTCCGTGAATATTAATAATCAATTTTCTTCAGTTTTTGTTTTACATTTTATTAATAACATATCTCTTTACGTATAATGTGTCAATTTCTTTCTTTTACTTGGTATGTTAATATTTTTATACTTATTTTATCTCATTGTAGGGACTCATTTGATCAATAATAGACAATAGATAACAACTCACCATAAAGACAGGCACATACAATAGACAATCAAAAACAACTAAATTTTTGATCATGGCCTTCATCAGAAAAAGAAACACATAATTCTCACAGTCACTCAGATGTAACTGTGTACACATGCCTACCATCTCTGATCACTCCAGCATAACCTGGAGGCATCAAGTCATTGTTTATGCTTTTGCTCTTGCTGGAGGTCAAAGTCCTCCCTTGGGCATGTGTGTGTTATGTTGTCCTTAGTATAGTTTGAAGTTAGTTTAAATAGTTTGTAAATCTAGAGACCGATAATCACAGTAGTTTCGTCTCATAGGTTTACAAACATTGTAACATTTGATTGGGTGAATGTATGTGTTCCTTTCTTTGATGAAGGCCATGGCTGAAAATTTAGATGTGTGAATATGATTGTCTATTTTACATGCCAATCAATGGCTTAGCAATTGTCTTGATTGTTAATTGTTGTCTATCCTCTATTATTGATTTCTGATCTGGATTCTCCATTGTAAAATTGTATCTAGTTTCTAATGTGTTTGAGATTGGCTCCTGGATGGAACATCTTGTCTGCCACTTTTAATATATTGTAGGAAACCAAGTTTTCTCTACTCTTCCACATTCCAGCAAAATATCACAGGTTGTATGCCTCCCACAAACTCACATTTACATAGGATTGCAAAACTGTGCCACTCAATGTTAGGGTTACAAAACAGAACTTTAGATTTAAGTCTGGATATATCCATAATGGAGAAGAAGTGATTTGTGAATATATTGTATTTAGCCTAAAACAGCAATTGTTTTGGGAAAATGTTAAAATGTTGTAGATTAAGTGCCTCTTACCAGTAAGTTATGGAGTTAGTCCTACTGTAGTTTAGTTACTAATTAGAAAGATGAAACTGTGCCATTTTCAAAAAGACAGAATTAACAGAAAAGCTACAAGAAGTTAGAACAGAATCAGTTCAGCAAATGTACAGACCATATTGTTGAGCTCCTTGAAGCAGATTGGTGGTATAATGCAGTTGCCAAGCATGTGGGCTATTCAAATGCCACAGTGGATCAATATTGGAATCAGTGGGTACACGAGAGTATCCAGTCACGTCATTCAGGTACAGTTTCACCAAGAAACACTGCCAAAAGGGTGGGCTATTGCACGTTGCACGCATCAAACCTCAGATTTTATGACCTCGGCCACCTGCCATCCACAAAGTGTACTGAAAACGTCACAACATCGTGTGTGTTCTCACACAGTACCTTGACAACTCACATCTGCCAGATTAGAGTCCTACTGCCATTGGCACCATAATACAGATACCAGCATTTGGAATGGATTGTGTCCAGGAGGAATAGACAGAAGACAAATGGTGTCACATCTTGCTCACTGACGAGTCTCACTTCTCCATAACCTCTTATGACCTCTCATTCAGGTTTGGTGGTGTAAAGGGTAGAGTGTACATTTTGCCAATATTGTGGAGACACATGATGATGTGACCCCTGGCTTTACGGTGTAGGGAGCCATAGGATATGCATTCAGGCTACCTCTAGTAATGTTTCAGCAGACATTGACAGCACAGCAACATGTCACAGACATTCTTCATCCGTATGTTCTACCCCTGCTGGCACAGACAGCATCTTGGGAGAATATTCCAATATGATAATGCACCTTTGGACACAGCCTATATGTCTAGGTACTTCCTATAGAATGTTTAGATTCTCTTGGAGCTGGTGAGACAGCTGCAACAACTGTGGACAAACCTGTGCCAGTGAAACATCCAGACGATATTCAGCAGCTATCTGAACTGCCTTAGGCATGCATTATGGCCAGTGGAGGAGCAGTACTTTAGACCAACATTACACCTGTATCTTTCTCTTTCATCCCATATTGTAATTAGCTTAGTAATGTCACCTGGTCTTGTGTCACACACTGTTTTATTCACTTCCAACTACTCCCTCTGATGCATCACCTTTTTTGTCATGCAGCTTATTTCAGTTTCATATCTGTATTGTAGTCATTATATAAGATGTACATTGAAGGATAGTAACAGTCTTGGAATGCATATTCTTTCATTGCCTCATACTGGAAATTGTTGATTATTTTTGTAATGCTCTCACACTCACTATCAAATCCGTCACTAATTGTATAAGTCATTTAGATTTCACTGCAAACAAAAAGTTACAGAGTCTATATCATCCTTTGTTGATTAGACTGCCTTCTCTTCTGTATGGTTAGTATCAACTGTAGATTTTCTGTGTTTAGAATTTATGGCTGATTTCTGTCATTTTGATTTGGAAACATAACAACTATTATATACAGTGAAGATATGAATATAATTCCTCATTTACAGATAACAGGCTAGAAAACATCCTAATGTGTTGAAATATTCATTCTTTTCTAAAAGCAACCAGGAATGACAGGAGCAGAGGAATGGTAGCACATTTATTGACTCCTTACTAGGGTCACCATTGCTCTAGTAAATCTAACCTTAGTGTTTGTCAAAGTTTTACACTTGTTGCATCTTTTGTACATTTAATCATTGAAGGTGGAGAGATATTTCATTAGCATCTCCTCCAAAAGAGATGGATCTCTGATCTTTCTCATGTGAAAATATTGTTCAAAAGAGATAGTGGCTGGCTAGTACTTACTGCTGACAGTAAGACATAAAAAAGACACAAATGTGACAAAACTAAATGTTTCCACTAGCTTTTGGAAATGAGTATTTCCTTCATCAGGTAGGAGAGGAGGAAAGAGGAGGAGACAGAATGGAAAGGTTACTCACGACCTAGGGCGTGAGGTGGGGATAGGTGAATGTGGACTTCAGAGATCTTGCGTGATAAGTGATGACCCATGCAAATGCCATTTCGTTTGGTTGTGACTAACCTTTCCCTTCTGTCTCTTCCCTCCTCTCCTACCTGATACTCATTTCCAAAAGCTAGTGGAAACATGTAGTTGTGTTCACAGTTATGTCTCTTTTGTGTGTTGCTATTGGCAGTACCAGAATTAGTAAGTACTCTATCTCATTTGAACAATGTATTCATATTAATGCTTTTAGTACTGAGAATTCTCTTGCTTTTAATATGTCACTATATTAGGCCAAATAGTAAGAATCCATTAACGTGTTTTGATCTGTTTGCAGGGATACACATATGTATTGCTTTCATCTGAACAGTTCTCACCCATTATTGCAGCAGATGCCTGATTTAATTGTGTATTGTTTGTTTTGTACTTTGATCCTGATAGCCTGTGAAAATTATATACTGGTAATTGTTTAATAACTCTAGTAAAAGATTTCAAAAAGAAATTTACAGAGTCTGCCATTACAGTAAGTGGTAATTGTTCTTAATGAAAGTTTATTGTGACAGTGTATTGTCAACAATGTAAATAACTAATTATGAGAAAATACGTAAAAAATTGATGAAGTCCACTTCCCAGGTGAAGGAGCACAGGCAGTGATAGCAACAAATAAACACACAGACACACACACACACACACACACACACACACACAAACGCTAGCCTTCGCAGCCCAGCTGCTTCGTCAGGCAGAAGGGAAGGAGAGGGAAAAGGAAATGATGAGGGTTTTAAGGGTGTGGGTATGGAGTCATTCTGATCCCAGGACAGGGAAGACCCACCTTGGGGGGGGGGGGGGGGGGAAAGGAGGGTAAACAAATACACACACACCCACACATTTACACAGACGCAAGTACACTTAGGTAGACATACTGTGTACATGTGTGAGTGTGTGTGTATTTGTTTACCCTCCTTTTTTCCCCCCAAGGTGGGTCTTTCCTGTCCCGGGATCAGAATGACTCCTTACCCATACCCTTAAAACCCTCAACATTTCCTTTTCCCTCTCCTTCCCTTCTGCCGGATGAAGCAGCTGGGCTGTGAAGGGTAGTGTTTGTGTGTGTGTGTGTGTGTGTTTATTTGTTGCAATCACTGCCTGTGCTCCTACGCCTGGTAAGTGGACTTCATCTATTTTTTACGTATATTTTTCTGTTAGGAATTTTTCCTCTATAATATAATTATGAGAATAGGTATTTAAACAGAAAAGGTGCATCAAGAAAGCAGGCAATTAAGGGGTGAATGCAAACATTTAACCAGATTATGCCTCTTTCCTTGAAATGTATGCTTGTTCTCAATTATTTCCTTTAAATGTGTGTTGAAAAACGAAAACCACTGTAATTTTGTAGTATTGGTATTTATTTATTCTTGTTTGCCCATCTTTCTCTGGTGCTGCAAGTCCTCTGCCTTTGGGAATAATAACACTGACTTCAATTGTATTTATTCATTATTTTATTTCCAGTTTTAAGTACCTTAATCCAGTTTTACAATTTAATATTCAAGAAGTATTGTTCTTCCTGTAATAATGAGTAATGCCTGTAATGCAAAGAAAACTTCGTTTCTGTTTAGTACTCATTCCTACTTCTTAAGGAGTTTTTAGTGCTATCATGTATGTTTTATTTTTGTAAGAAGGCCACAATTGTGTATGCTTAATAATGCCTGATACATCTGTTAAAAATACATGGTATTAAGTGAGGATTGATATGAACTACTGCATTTTAACATTTGGGAACAGAGAGACATACCTTCCCCACTCATTTGTGAATGTTTGACTGTAGTTTTAAAGTTATACCTCATACTATCAAAAAGGGAAAAATGTAGAAAAACCTGAAATTTTTCTTTGTTGATAATCCAACCTAATCTCCACATTTTGCTTCATTATGAGTGCTGAACTTAAACTAATCTATTGCTTCAGCTTTCAGTCAGAGTTACTGGTAGAAAATACAGTAAATTATAGAAGATTTGTCATTTCATCAAATACAATACTAAAATTTCATTTCAGTCTCTAGTTTAGGTTGAGCACTTCTAAATTGTTTTTTTTCTTTTGAAATTTACCATGAATAATGCATGCACTATTCTTTTTATGCTTTTAATAGTGGTATTAAAATTGTCAATAACAAGCTTTTATTATGAAGTATTTCCACCTGAACAAACAACTGAAAATTATCAGTGTGCTTGCGGGTATATAACACAATTATTTCAGAAATATATTCATTAATTTCAATTTTATACTTAATGGAATATGTATTTTAAATGCATGCATCTTTCACCAAATTTCTCATTTTGTCATATTTATATATTATAGGCCATAGGGATGAATTATCTTAAGTTTTAAACCACTAAATTAGTCACAGTCTCATCAGGGAACTTGCATGAGAATTAAATATAATAAATTTAAGCTTTCATTTAAACTTAAATACTTAAAAATAAATAAATAAATAAATCACAAAACAGCCATTTATACATCCTACAAACTTATGAACATCAGGATTGTTTGAATATAGACATGAAAATTAAAATTGAATTAAGAAAGTTCCTTCTTTGAAATTATATTCAAGATCACAAGTCAGACAGAAAACATGGAGCACTAATAAATTGGTAATATTTGAAGAATTCTGAGACAAACAAAGTCTTAAGATGAACAGAGATGAAGGATTCTGTATTTGTTGTTTTTCTTTCTCTCCGTTCCTTCTTTTACCAGTTGAGCTAAACAGTGTTTCATTTTCATCATTTTTACATGCATCTTGCTGCTTCATTTGTCTCATATCTACCAAAAAGGTATTTTTCATTTTAGACACTCTCGATTTTCAGACTAAATCTGCACTTTACTATGTATTTACTTCTGCCACAAGCTATTACAAATTTTATCCAACCACATCATTTATTATACAATTAAATTGTTGTTATTACAATATTTGATGTTATGGTTTTTATTGCATTACAATAAGTATTCATAGAAATTGGGTTGATTTTCCATTACAACAATATTGCAATAAAAATAAAACTCTCAATTTCATAAAAACCCTTTATCATTTTATTGAATTTCATACTATTTTTTCCAGTTCTGTTTTCTGTTGCATGAACTATATAAGAACAGATGATAATTATGCAAAATTGTGTCAGATATTTCAGCATACCAGAACTGACATGTCAACATCTTTGACTACACACAAACACTCAATGATTAATATAACACATTTGTATTTGGTACATGCTCATCAAACAATAGCTATTCAGTTGAGTTCTGTGGCCCTTCTTTTCTTCTATATCATTTCAGACAGAGAACATTGTTAGCAGAAAGAAGCGTATGACCTCAAAACTATACTTAGAGCTGTAATCATATGTTATAATTGATGAAAGCAAACTTATGTCTTAAGTTGGACGTCCATATCTGCATCACGGGGAGCAAATGATTTATTTTATTTTATTTATTTATTTTATTAATTTTTTTTTTCATTATAGGTATGTTACCATTACTTGAGACTACCAAATCAATATAGGAGCTGGTTATCGTGGTATTATGTTGCCCAGCTTCCTGCACACTTGTATAATTGCAAATGATCAGTTTTCCTGGAAAATATCTGCATTCTGATAAACGTGTAATGTGGAAGCTTGTTATTCTGCATTTAACTTACACACTCATTCTTACTGGTAACAGGAACAAAGAAAGCAACTCTAACAACATTTAAAGATCAAAGTTTGTATTCGAGTTAATTTCATGTCGTTCATTCTGAAATGATATGAAAAAAGAGGGACAAAGAGGTTGTTCAGGTGGAAATATATTTAAAAATAAATATACTGTATTCTGTATGAGCCATTTTACTGCAGCAGGGTCAGAGGTCGAGAGGCGGCCCGCTACCACCCCGAGGTCGGAGAGGTGGTAGGGGGGGCGGAGACTGGGGCCCGCGCGGCCCCCCAGAGGAGGGGCAGCACCAGTCACCGCAGCGGCCGCAGCGCGGGCAAGAGGACCACCACCGCCAGCAGCAACAGCAGCAGCAGCAGCAGCAGCACCAGCAGGCTTCGCAGCCGCCGTCGCAGCAGCCACCGCAGCAGCAGCCTCAGGGTCCGGCGCGAGGGCAGGGAGTGCCGGGCCCGCAGCAGCAAAGCGGGGGCCAGCAGGCGCAGCAGCAACCGCCGCCGGCCAGCAGCCGGCCACTGAAGGGCGTGCCCAGCGTCGTCCCGGACTTCGTCATCCCCAACAACAAGGAGTCGCCCACCGCGCCCGTGTCGGGATCCAAGTTCCCGGAAGCGCCAAATCTCATGCAGAAGTTCAGCGAGATGACAGGCGGCGCAGACGACATCATCTCCAAGGGCAAGGAGCTCATCTTCATGAAGTTTGGCCTCGGAAAATAGCACGTTTCTTCAGGCTCGGCCTCCGTAACAAGTACCGTCGGACCGATCCCAGAGTGCGTATTGCACGGGACGGTGACACTTCTGGTGCAGTGGTAGATGAAAATCAGAATTAATGTGAAGTGAAGGAGTTTATTGTATGCTGCAGTTACGTAATAAATATAGGTTAATGTGGTGGACCACTGAGCCTCGTGGGCTCCGATTTGTGTGACATTCACAATGAAAGCCTTTACCATCTTTCCTTTTTTTTTTCAGAAGAAGTATATTTGTAATATTCTGTAGACACTGATTTCTGCAACTAATATGGAGTATAATACTTCATTATTTCTGAAAACTGATGTGGTTGCTGTAACAAAGACAGGACTTGTAATGCTTGTCCCTCCCTCCTACATATGGACAGTGACCCTCTTTATCGTTCTCTGCCTGCTGAACTTCCGTGGATTGCTTTGATGAGGAAAACCTGGAATAGTTTTAATATCAAAGAATGATATGTCTTTCTTTTTTATTTCTTGTTACATTTTAATAATAATATCTTCAAAATATTGTTAAAATTCATTTCTATTCTTGTATGATAAATGAATTAGAAACACTGCTGAGTTTCACCAGAGCTTTGTGCTCTGTATTTTTAATTACATTTTATAGAATATTGGCTTCCTTTGTTACTGCCATATGATGTCCAGTTTGTTTTTAAGACAGAAGAAGACTGTTTTGAGAATTTGTTGCACAAATAACCTTTTTCAAAATAATGATGTTTCAATAAGCATCAGGATTTTCTGACTGAAACAATAGAATGTTCATTATGTTAGACATTACAAAAAAATAGATATAGAATTCGTAACAGTTATATCTATTTCAAAGTATTATATTTTGTAATTATTTTGGTAATACAAATTATTTGAATTTTAGTCATATGTGCAAACAGTTTCTGTTGTTTGTATGATTTACCCAGTACTGTTAATATATTAGTACATTTATTCATTTTTACTGTTTATTTTTTATTTCTTCACTTTTGTCATAAGCAAATTCATATTTTTTCACATTGTACGTGAGTCAAGAAGATTTGAACCCCTTGTAATGAAGACAGGCTTTTCTCACATATGTAAGATAAAACACCATAATTTACACCAAAAAGCTTCAACTATACAAACACATGTGGAAGAATGCCTGCTGCTTCTCTTTGTAGGAGTGAAGGAAAAACTGATAAAGTGGTTTTTGTTGTACAGCACTACCTCCAAAAACAATTTACTTCACATAAATGATTACTTCACTTCAAAAATGTACAAATTTCAAGTTAAACAAGACTTTTTATAACATTCATTCTAAATGATATGACTCTTCTAAACATACACATTATTAATATTGACCCTTGTTGGTTTCAGTTAGAGATATACTATTACAGAAAGCAACTTGATATGGAGCATAACTTGGTTTGTTACTTAAGACTGAGTGCATCAGCTGCTGTACTGTAGCAACTTCTACTATTTCTGAAGAAGTGCTGAGTTTTCTCTCAGAAAACAAGTTATGTACATACTACCATGCTAAAAATCTCAAAGTTCCTGCACAAACACATTTGATTATTTTATTGCAATTATGGCATGATTAGGCCTACTTTATGTATGAAAATGTTGTGTTATTACATCAGCATAAAAATTTCCACAATAAACTGTAAATTCTGTTCTTTGTACCTACACATTGATCTCACCTTGAAGAATTGCCTTGCATATAACGCCCTTGTAGGCTTAATATTTCTACATATTTTACCATTTTGGTCAAATAAAAACTTGTATCAATCACAACTGTTTGAAATGACAATATCATTTTATATGCATAAGCCTATTAGAGACTTGTATATACAATTCATCCATAACATATTGTATATATGATTAGGTAAAATTCTATGGAACATATTCAGTGTTGCACTTCATGTCTGCAGTTAAATACTTCAACCTTAGGGTCCAAGGATATATATGAAACTAGCTGTGGTCAAGGCAGTAACTGACTAAATTTCTCACAGCAGATGATTTTACATGATTATATGTGTAAAGCCTTCTGCTTTTATATTTTACTGAGTATAAACTTGCCACACAAAACCTCATTTTAAGTATAACTGTTGGTTTGTTTATAGTGTCTGTTTAATTTGTAATATGTGTTTTGGTCATCTTATTTTGGTACTGCAGCTCATCTCTGATTTTGGAAAAGCCATTATTATGAGGTGATATTCTTAATAGCCAAATTATTTATGCATAGTCCATATTGTTTTCAAATATAACTGTTTTGTTGCTGTATTGTAAGTTGTCTGTAGTAGATCCATCATTTCACAGTTTGAAAATTTACAAAAGTAGTGAACATATGGAAACAGAAAATTTAGTCTCATGTTGAAAATTTTGTTATTAACATACTCTTATTTCATCAAGGACTTCGAAAATGAAATGTTTCAAGTTTCTGAAGAATAGATAAAGTTTTACAGATTTTGACTTATCATAGAAGAAGTTGTGGATAATGTTCATGAATATAATTCACGTTGGAATTAAAATTTCGAGGTGACCGAGGTTCATGTTCCTATGGGGAAAGAATACCACTTAATATTTCAGACATAATTTATTGTGAACACAATAAATTAAACAGCAGTAAGATAGCTGTGTTATTAAATGATAATGTGTTACATTATCCATATACCTATATGGAGTCACATGGAAGCTTAATTTTTGACTGCATACAGTTTATAAGCACCTCTATTTTACTTTGACACAGATATAATTGGTGTATAAAGGGTGTTAAATACTACTGCTGACAGTAACATCCAACTTGTGTTTTAATAATATAACAGTAGCATTGTCTTTCCGTTAATTTCACATAATTGACTAGCAGAACAATTTACCACACAAAATATTAATCAAATTATCTAATCTGAAACATTCAGTTTTTATTTGGGCAGGAGAACTGCTTTCTGAAACTTTGTGTTAAATAATTATGTACAAAATAAGTAAAATGAAATCGAAATCAGAATTCTTAATTAATTGAGACTTGGAGTTATTGTTATTCATTCCAATAATGACGTAAGTAAAACATTAATGTAAATGATCAGTAGTATTTCTATGGCCTTATTATTTTCATTACATAATTTGAGTTATCATTCCATTAATAACAATGTTGGGGTTTTGATAGGATGCTGTAAACAGATGTAATTAACAAAAATGTTAAGAATTACTTCTTCTAAAACAAATTGATAAAATACAGAGGACCCAAAATCAACAAAACCTATGTAACATTTCATTTTCAAAGTCTTAACAATGTCGTTTACCATAATACATATAATACTATTTATTTAGAGCTACTTTTTCTGAAAACATCCAGCATCAACAAAAATAGCTCATTATATGAGGTGGCATAAGGAAATCAACAAAACTTTTAATTACTTATCTTTTCTGTAAATATATGTAGTCACAGTCATGTCATTCCAAATAACATAACACAGTTTTTTCTGTATGGTATGTTTTAGGACTACAGTGAACTCAGGTTGGGGCTACTAATACCTTAGTGTCCAAAAAGAAAGATGGACAATTAGATGTTTATGTTTTATACATTCATGGCTCACATGACTGAGAAGCATTCATTAGTTATTGACACAGAGATTACATTTATAGGGCATGAAATATAATAACCATAATGTAATATTAGTAACTGTAGAACCCAAAGAGCTCTAATTTCAGGTATAGGACTTGAGATAAAGCTAAAGACATATGGACAAAATCACAGTTTTCATTAAAAAAAAAGTAGAACATTGAATGATATGATATTGCTTAAGTTCTGCTAGTGAAAAATTAATAAATGCACATATGTTATTTGTAGGGTTGAGAGAATAGTGAATTACTGTAGGTAATAGTACTTACATATATATATATATATGTACGTTGAGTAGATGCATATACAGAATTTGTGTCCTCCAAAAAATTTTCAAACTTTGGAGATGCAAAAACACTATTTTTGTTTTGTTTATAATGAATAATGCATTCTACATGAATCATTGCAGATAGTTACTGAATAAGACTGTTGCTCAGATTTGTGTTTAACACTTTTCGTCGTGGTTATGTCTAATAACCATCCTTCTGAACTGGATGTTAAAAAGTCAAAGTTACTGCTCACAAACTTACATATTCACAGTTATGTAATCATTGCAAAAGTCCATGAACTGGTCCTCTTAGTAGTTATTCATTATTTATTTGGAAGTTAATTTCTCCATAACAGAGTAGTTAGGTAGATTGCATTTTCTGTTTATAGTGAGTTTTGCTTTATACACTAGCAATGATTCATGTATTAATCACATCATTTAAAACTTAATTAGTTTCTGACTGGAATAATGATAGAACATTACCCAGTTGTCATTCTGCATTAAGTTCAGTCTATAAAGAAATGTGAGTATGGATTGCAAAAGTGTGTAAGACAACTATTGCAACAAACACACTAAAGGGATTCCTAACAATCAATTCCATATCAAATCTTCTGTGAAGATTCATATGTCTTTATACCTGACAAAATTATTTATACATGTTGTCCACAAATATTAATTTGTCACCAAGATGATTCACATAAGTTCAGTGAATCTATGCAGAAAAAACATATTTTGATTCTCAAAATATCTTAAAAATATACGTATTCTCATTTTGTATGCTAAGTGAAGCATTATTTACAAGAGGCAGTTGAAAAATTTGTATTGCAATTTTTCCTAAAGAGAGAATGACATCATCATAACATACCATCAAAATATGTGCTGGAAGCAAATAGTTACACTTTTGTGTGCAGCTTGTTGTAGATCATTGAAAGTCACTGAAGATAGGAGGCAACATATTTCCATTTCAGTACATAGTTACATTCCTTTTCTATGGTCAAATATGGTCATTATAATCATTTCTAGCAGTTGTGAAATACCAATGATAAAATGATGAATAACAATAAATCATTATTTCACAAATAAAACTTAGAATGTGTAACACTTTGAAACAGACCCTTTGAAATAAAAAATAATACTATTGTGGCTTTGTGTAGTATGATTTAGTTGTTCTAATCATGTGAAATTACTGTCCTCCAGTGTCTTATACTTTCACAACCCCACATATGTGCTATAAAGAGAAATTTTTTGTTTTTAAATGGCTGCAAGTTAAACATCTCTTAGCAAAGTTAAGCTATAAAACTAATTTCAATAATGGAGGATAGGTAACAACTCACCATAAAGAGGCTTGCTCAAACATTGATAGACATGAAAATAGATAATCACATTCACACAACTTAAATTTTCTGCCATGGCCTGCATCAGAAAAAGAAACACATATATTCACGCAATCACTCAGGCAACTATAGACACACAACCACCATGTCCGGGCACTCCAGTGACAGAAGCATCTAGACTGTGAGTGAGGTAGAGAGTGTTTTATTTATTTATTTTATTCAGCCATCTTTAAGCATTTTCATGCAGTTGTTGTTGTCATGTGAAGTGTAAAAAAGATTTTATACAAAATAGATGAAGATTACTCACAAGGCGAAGGAGCACAGGTGTGAAAGTAGCACAAATAACAGTATGTCTGTCTAGGTGTGTTTGTGTTTGTGTATATGTGTGGGTGTGTGTGTATTTGTTTACCCTCCTTTTTTCCCCCCAAGGTAAGTCTTTCCTGTCCCGGGGTTGGAATGGCTCCTTACCCACTCCCTTAAAACCCTCATCAATTCCTTTTCCCTCTCCTTCCCTTCTGCCTGAAGAAGCAGCTAGGCTGCAAAAGCTAGCATTTGTGTGTGTTTTATTTATTTGTGTTACTATCACACCTGTGCTCCTTCACCTGGTGAGTAATCTTCATCTATTTTTTATATATATTTTTCCTGATAGGAATTTTTCATCTATAATATTCGTAACAAAGAATTTATACAGTAAGATTGACATTAAACAGAAAATGCCACACTTTGGTATACTGTATACAAATTAGCTACACATATTGATTAACATACGTAAATGTTATAATAAATTTAAGGAACTATATGTTGTTTAATTACTTACAAAGTTGCATACATAATAAAATTTAAGGAGCCATATACTGATTAATTACTTACAAAGTTATGTCTCAGTAAAAAGACACAGAAGTTACAAAATTATAATATTAAAAACAGTTATTTAGTGAGTAAAATCATCTTTAGAACAGTTTTCAAATTCGTTTAGCTGAGGGAAAAGGATGCCGAGTAAAGGTGGGGATGGAAGGTTCCGCATTGCACCCACCTCACTCACAGTCTACATGCTTGTGTCACTGGAGTGGCTGGACATGATGGTTCTGTGTGTATAGTTGTCTGAGTGATTGCATGAATGTATGTGTTTCTTTTTCTGATGTAGGCCATGGTCAAAATTTTAAGTTGTGTGAATGTGTTTCTCTATTTTCATGTCTGTCAGCAGCTCAGCAAGCCTCTTTATGGTGAGTTGTTACCTATCCTCCATTATTGATATTCATATCGGATTTTCCATTGTTATAAAACTAATTTAATATGCAATACAGATATTTAATGATATCATGGTGTCCATAATTTAAAAAGAAACTGTTATACTTATATCAAATTCTCACTGCAGACAATGAAAGTGCAAGTGATTATCAATTAAATAAATTTAAGCTCATAATAAGGAGATGTTTCAAAAAATGATTGTGTCTGTTCTGCAACATGATGCTATTCTTGATTCCAAGATCACATTTTCATATAAACTATTTGAACCAGTAGTGAAGCGGCATATTTATAAATCTCTAACAGAATTCAAATATTGGAATATACTAATTAAAAATAATAATATGATATTGTTGATTCAGAACATATAACATTATTACTTATCCCAATTTTTGTAATTGCAAGCTATACTTATGAAAAATATTTTTATTTTCTTTTCAGGTACAAACATCTGTGTAAGAGACTTTAAATAACCACAATTTCATACCAAAATAATAATGCAAAAAAGACTGTAAACAGTTAGTAGAGCTTTGAAATTGATATCATTCACCTTTAAATTTTATAAGCGATAGTATAAGATAGATAACATATAAATTGATCTATGTTTCACACCCAGATGCAAAGGGTGAAGTCAACTTCTGAAGTGTAAACTAAGAACTTAAAAAATAAATGTTAATGTTGATTTGTTAAGGAAGGGGGAAACTGTGATGAAGGAAGCTTTAAAAGAAGTTGAAGCAAGAAATATAAGTGAGGGTGCATAACGAGGATGAAATATTTATACACTTATAACACTCAAAAATATTATTGAAGAGAAGCAGTTTTAGTTAACCTCACTAAGAGTAAAATCATACATTTATTATTGAGATGTTAAAATAGGAATCCAATTGCATGTTATTAACAAATGAGGTAATAACTTTGATATTATGAGTTTGATCAGTTTTTTTAATAATCGTGCATATGAAATTCAGTCTTTGGCGCATCAGGGTCTCATTGAATCATTGGTTCTGATAATCTCTCTAAAACTTGATGCACTCTTCATGTGTGTTAGTTTTCCTTTTGATGTTCCGTATTCTTGCTCTAGAAATCAGAAATGCAATTATGAACATTATGGAGCTCAACTGATTGTTTACAGAATCTTTTTATGTCTTTGGGCCATTATATTTTGCTTGAATATTTATTTATGATTTACATATTGGCTGTTGTCCATTGTAAATTTGAAAATTCTGTAATCTAGCACTTCGTCTCTGAGTACAAATTGCTATGCAGTAGATTTTGGAAGTGAATATTTAATTTTAAATTTCACAATGGCCTAAAGCCTATATCGCAAACCAAACAAGAAAATCAAAATTACCTCATCTAAATTTTTCATTTGAGGATAAGCCTACAAACAGATAAAAACATTCTAATATAACTGCATGGCATTTCATACTGATGAATCATCTGCTAAATACTTCGTGTAATAAAGAATTCAATAATATGTTCTTAAATGCTTGTACAATGTGAGAATTTTGAGCAATTATAGCATTGACATGTCTTAGCCAAATGATGTTAAGTCTCATAACTGATGCCATATATTTACTACCAGTAATGCTGTCAATAAAATGTTGACATCTTGACAAAATATGGAACATAGGTAGTCTAATCATATTCAAATAAAAATGGTGGGGCCACAGATTATATAACTGCTTTTCATTAAGATTAATATATGTAGATTTTTATTTAAAAATGTATCTAACATATGAAAATGTAATGAAGCTTTGTAAACAGTGATAATATCTTTACTGTATACAAAATCAAGTTTGCATTGTAGTACAGGCATTAAAAAATATTAAAACTAATTCAACACATTAAGTATTGTCTTGGGATGTATGTTTTATAGAGAACTAGATCTCATTACTTTCAGAGAAGGGACTCAGCTAATTATTACATTTCTTTATATTATCAATCCTTTAATTCCCTTGTGCAGCACTTGTATTACACATTATTACATAAATATAACTTATCATCAACCGGATAACCACTCAAATGTTGATTATCAGATTTTCAAAGCTATTGTCACTGTCTGCAGAGCCCAGTTCAAGAGCCAAACAATTTTCAGAAATAACATCAAAGTGATAAAATTGTGTAATAATGTAATGTGTGAGTCTTACATTCTTGTGCTGTTCAGTTTTGAACTTTCATGTGCCTTTCTTTGTAACACAAATTGCGTCTGTAAGTTGACTCATATAATTGTAGGTGTAAGTGCTTCTCCTTTGTGGTTGATAGTTAAACAAGGAGAAACATTTGTAAGGCGAAGAAAATAACTAGAAGAAATAAGAAAGTTGTGTTCTGTCATTGCACTTTTTAAAAAGCCTGTGGTGAAAACTGAAAACCCATTGTGAATGCTGGCATTCATTTAAAACTGTATTGATTGAAAATGAATATTACCTTCTGTTTCTGTTTGCAAAGGTGATGTATGTATGTTATAATATTTATTTTATTACAAGATGAATGTGCTGTATGTTTGTTGATTCCTCAGGATAAAAGTGGAAAAGCTTAATCATTCTTATGTAAAATTGTCCTAAACATTTTTAATAAATGTTAACAGATTTACTGTTTAAATTATTTTCAAATAAAATCCTATTTCCATGACAAGCACTAGTGGCAATAATTTTAAACTATTGGTAAAGTCATAACATGGTCTTTATAATACTGTCTTCATAAAGAAATTAGAGTATTAGTTAACCTTTACACTCAAACACTTCATAAAATGTCATCTACAGGTGTAATGACATTTTCTGCAAAATAAAATCTGTTGCAGTCTATGAAAGCAGTGATGGCAGCTCAGAAAATACGTAATTTCAAACGTGCTATTTTTGAGAAGAATGATGATAACACATCATTTTATAATTTTACACTGAATTTCACAATAAATAAAATTACTGGTATTCAGCCATAACCATTTATTTTACTTTGCTAATATTTTGGTTGTATATCGTTCAGCCATGGTTGGAGTAAATCTGAAGACTACTAGACTTGGCAGAATACTCCCATTCACTGTGCAAGTGTAACATACTGACAGAAAAGATATGATCACCAGCTGCAACAGGCACGTAAAAAGGACACATACATACAACACTTCAGCTATTGGCCATGACCTTCTTCAAAAAATAGAACATTCATGCAATCCGAGTGCAGCAGCTGAAGATGATAGTTATGTGATTGTGTGATTGTTCTATTTTCTGAAGAAGGCCATGGCCTATAGCTGAACTTTTTTAAGTGCCTGTCGCAGCTCATTGTCACATCTTTGCAGTGAGTTGTAAATCGTCCTGATTACTATATTGTTAATTCCAACCTGGACTTTCCATTATTAAACTGACAGGACAGATGTATAAAGCTGTAGTGTGCTCCATGGAGATTATTTGTAATCATAACCTTTGGTTAACTTTGATGGCAGAGAAGTATGAAATGCCATCTATGAAAAGTAAATGTAATCACACTCTTAATGCCATTTTCTTTGATGTTGTATGATTGTGAGTGCCAGATTCCAAATTCTTGAACGTGTTGGTTCATTGAAAAAGTGAAGGTACTCTGACACACAGTGTCTTTCATAGGCCAACCCATACAGATTTGTATCTGTGAGCAGACAGCTGACATCACCCTGTGCAAACTAATGATATCCTTAGCACACTTGAACAGAGGGCACATATGATTTCTAAACAAAGACCATCTATAGCAGGAACATGAGCATGTGGAAAAATTATTTCAAGAAAATGGCTATCGATTGTGGAAGATCTGCAAAGCTTTAAAATTCAAACCTGAAATGAAAATTACCAGAAGAATCAGAAGATGAAAAGTTCAATTCAACGGCTTTCCTAGCATACATCAGTAATTTATCCTTAAAAATTGTCTGCATCCTCTACGCATACAAAGTCAAAGTTGTTTTTCTGAAGATGTTCAAATGTTTGTAAACCTATTGGACCAAACTGCTATGGTCATCATTCACTAGATGTACAAACAAATTAGGACAAAACACACACACAAACACACATTCATGCATAAGGTAGGACTTGAATCTCAGGGGGAAATGGCCATCCAGTCCATAGCCTCATGCCTTAGACCACAGAATGATTTTGCATAGCAGCTGTTTCTCTGCCAGCACCAAAGATATCCATGTTTGCTGGTTATGTGAAGGATGATTTGGTTTTGTGGAAGGCGGGTGTGTATGAAATTCTATGTCAATGTGGACATTCATGTATCGGACGTACTTTGTGCACAGTTTGGGAATGATGTGTGGGACGTTGACAGTACACCCATCTGCTACAATCCAATAAATCAAAAGCGGCTAAACATAGTATTCAAACAAATCACAGTATGAATTATGAGAATGTTCAGATTTTATTGTCACTATAATCCTTCTGGGATTATGTTTTTAGAGAAGCCACTGAAATTGCCTATGTAATCAGAGTGATTACATGTACTCTCCATAGATGGCATTATGGCTTCATACTTTCTGTTGTGCAAGTTAACCACAGATTATGATCATATACAATCTCCTCAGAGGGCACTACAGCTTTATACATTTTTGCTCTTGGTTCAAAAGTTCAAATGTTTGTAGAACTTATGGGACTTAACTACGGGGTCATCAGTGCCTAAGCTTACAAACTACTTATGAACTACCTAAGACTAAGGACGGCACAAATATCCATGCCCGAGGGGAAATTCGAACCCCCGACCGCAGTGGCTGTGACTGGACCGTGACTGGAGCGCCGCAGTCCCCTCGGCCACCGCGGCCGGCTCTTTGCTGTCGGTTTGCCACACATGTATAGTATAGAAGGTGGATGGGAACACTCGGCCAACAGTGTGGTAGTCTTCAGATCTGCTCCAATGATGGCTGAATGATATACAGCTGAAATATTAGCAAACGAAAATGGTAACAGCTAAATACTTATAATTTCATTTATCATTTTGTAATCATAGGAAAAAGACCAGAAAAGAAAACAGGCGTCTCTCTCTCTCTCTCTCTCTCTCTCTCTCTCTCTCTCTCTCTCTCTCTCTCTCTCTCTTGATGAACAGCTTCAACCCCTCGCAAGTTTCAGCCGTGACCAAAGGTGTTGCCATCAGCTCTGCAGCACAATCAGACCACCTTCTACATGTCAAAGATCTACTCTCCTTTTCCCAATCTTTATGATGGAAACACTGCTTTGCCACTAATCCCACTAACAAAAGCCAATGTACTCTCAACATTGAACCCTGTCTCTCCCAGTTCATACCACCATTCAACTGAGAAACTCCCACCTAATAACCTGCACTTACCCTCCAGGAATTTCTCATCTCAAACTTTGTCCCATCATCTTCCTCAAAGTCCCTTCCAAAGAACACAAATCTTTGGCAGAAGAAAGGAGAGCCAACCAAAGCTAAAAAAATCTCAATGTATTGATCTTTCCTGCAGGCACAGTTTCCAGCACTGTTGGTATGAATCACAGTGACTACCTGGCAGAAGACCTCTACCAATTTTCTGACTCTTCCACCTGCAAGTTACGACAGAATGACTGATACCAAAAGTCCAAAAAGGTCTCCAATTCCTGTTGAAATAATATGGTCCCCATCAGAGGCTAAATATAAATAATAGAGAGCAAATTTGTGTGTGTATCAATGGTTTTTTTTTAAATAATAATAATAATTTTATTGTTGTTAGGCAGTTATGGCAATAGACAATGTCAAATACAAAATACAATACAGTTGTGGCAGTAGATAATGCCAAATACATAATATAATACAATTGATAATGAAACACAGCATTACATTTCTATTTTACAATTGCTAAATTCTGTTACGTCATAGAATTTGATTTGATTTGATTGATTTGATTTGATTTATTCACCATTTATCATTTACATGATGTGGGTTTCGTCATTATGTATGTACATAAAAAGTAAACATATAATACATAAAATATGTCAAAGTGCATAGTTAAAGAAAATACATATAATACATATATTTCATATGTAGGTACAATACAACACACAATACTGTGCACAAAAACCTTCTTATTTCGCTAAATGATGATTTTTTTTTACATTATTCTGATTATTTTTCATTGAAATAGTCTTCTATTGTATAGTAACATTTGGAAATTAGAAACATTTTGACAGCTTTTTTAAATCTGAACATCTTATCTATTTGTTTAATTTCATGAGGCAACTTATTGTACAGCTTTAGTCCTTGGTATTCACTGCTGTTTTGAGTCCTACATTTGTTTTTTCTGGGAAGGTGCAGGTGTTCCCTAATCCTCGTATTGTGATAATGCGTAGAACTGTTTGTGGCATAGTGATGTACATTTTTTCTTACATACACTACTGTTTGGTAAATGTATTCACAAGGAATAGTCAGTATACCCAGTTCTTTAAACAATTCCCGGCAGTGAGCCCTTTTGTTCTGTTTTGTTATTATCTGAAGGGCCTTCTTTTGCAATATGAAAATTTTCTCAATATTCTCCCTGTCTGAGCCCCAGAAAATTATCCCGTATCTAAGGAGTGAATGAATGTATGCATGATATGATACTTTGAGGCAGTTATTGTTACATACAGCTGCTAGTATCCTCAAAGCATAGCATGCAGATGAGATTCTTTTAGCTATCCTTGTGTTCCCTCCATTTCATTTGATTATCTATATCCATCCCTAAAAATTTTGTGTTCATTACACAATTCATAGGGTCACCATTTAGATTTAATTTAATATTATTTGTTTTATTTATAGCAAAATTAATACTGTGTGTCTTACTGCTATTAATGGTTACTTTATTTACCTCTGACCATTTGCATACATCTTTCAACATGATATCAGCTTTACTCAGCAGCATTTCCTGTGCCTTGCCCGTAATTATAATGTTGCTATCGTCAGCAAACAGAATTTTGTCACCATGAGTGACACTTTCTGGGAAGTCATTTATATATATATTAAAAATAGGATTGGGCCCAATATACTCCCCTGTGGGACTCCTATATTAATTAGTTTAGCATCTGACAGATGTTTCTCTAGATACTTGGGATTTTTATTAGGCTGTGAAATTTCTACTCTATGTACCTTATTCGTAAGATATGATTGGAACCATTTGTTTACTACTCCTCGTATACCTAGTGCCTCTAGTTTGTGGAGAAGTATTTTATGATCCACTGTGTCAAATACCTTGGATAAATCTAAAAAGATGCCCGTTACACAATCACCTCTATCCATGGCTTCCATAACGACTCTTGTAAATTCTGCTATTGCTGCCTCTGTACTGCTGCCTTCTCTGAATCCAAAATAAGACTTTGTTAGCAAATTATATTTATTGAGGTAATCCAAAAGTCTATCTTTCATTATTGTTTCAATTATCTTTGAAAATGAAGACAATAGTGATACTGGTCTATAGTTTTCTATGGTTTCCGTATCTCCCTTTTTGTGTATTGGCAAGACGCTCGCTTGCTTTAAGTACTCAGGAAATATACCTGGATGGTCAATTAGCCAGTCTCATAGAGTTTTCTTGAATGTGGCTTCTGGTAGATCGTGTATGTTCTGTGGGAGCTTATTAAATAATTTACACCCTACAAGTTCATAACTGTTTAGAGATTTAGACAGTCTATGGTATGGGATGTAGATACACTTATTGTTTCTTGTGCTGTAGCAGTGTACATTTTCTCTACACACTGATTTAGGTAATATTAAAACATAGTATGTATATAAGTTAATTACAGTTATGTAATTCTATGTGGGAATGACCAGCAACAAACTGTCCATTCGCATGAATGGACACAGGCAGACAGTGTTTGTTGGTAACGAGGATCACCCTGTGGCAAAACACACCTTGGTGCACGGCCAGCACATCTTGGCACAGTACTACACCGTCCGGGTTATCTGGATACTTCCCAATGACACCAATCCTTCAGAACTCCGGAGATGGGAACTAGCCCTTCAGCATATTCTCTCTTCCCGTTGCCCACCTGGTCTCAACCTCCACTAAATTCGAACTCCCACCCACCATCTTAACATCTTTGCCTTGGTTCTCTGGACAGAGCCTCTGCCTCAAGTGGTATCTCTGTCTAACTTCTTAACTTCTTTGCTTTCTACAGTATGTCTGCCTAGGTGTACTTGTGTATGTGTGAATGTGTGTGTGTGTGTGTGTGTGTGTGTGTGTGTGTGTGTGTGTGTGTGTTTACCCTCCATTTTTTCCCCCAAGGTAAGTCTTTCCCAGGATTGAAATGGCTCCTTACCCCCTTCCTTAAAACCCTCATCATTTCCTTTTCCCTCTCCTTCCCTTCTGCCTGAAGAAGCAACTGGGTTGCGAAAGCTTGCGTTTGTGTGTGTGTGTGTGTGTATTCATTTATTTATTTGTGATGCTGTTACACCTATGCTCCTTCGCCTGGTGAGTAATCTTCGTCTATTTTTTATATTTAATTACAGTTAGGATTTTCTGTTCAGAGAATAGAGGTTTCCAGTGAGCTTTATGTGAGGAGCCTGTAATTATCCTAATTGCTTTCTTCTGCAAGATTATAATTTCATGCACACCACTAGAGTTTCCCAAAAAAATAATGCCGTTAGATTAGATTAGATTAGATTAATACTTGTTCCATAGATCATATATACGACATTTCGTAATGATGTGGAACGTGTCAGTTTAGTAAATGTTGTCTATACTTGACAATCAATATTTTAAGGCTTTTTTTGCTTTTGTTTTTATTTTTTATTTTTATTTTATTTTTTTTTTTTATTTTTTTTTTTTAAGTTTTATCTAAAAATTCATCTACATTGAAGAAGGAGTTGCCATTCAGAAATTCCTTTAATTTCTTTTTAAATACTAGTTGGCTATCTGTCAGACTTTTGATGCTACTTGGTAAGTGGCCAAAGATTTTTGTGGCAGCATAATTCACCCCTTTCTGAGCCAAAGTTAGATTTAACCTTGAATAATGAATATCCTCCTTTCTCCTAGTGTTTTAGCTATGCACACTGCTATTACATTTGAATTGGGTCGGATTGTTAATAACAAATTTCATGAGTGAATATATATATATTGTGAAGCTACAGTGAGTATCCCTAGATCCCTAAATAAATGTCTGCAGGATGCTCTTGGGTGGGCTCCAGCAATTATTCTGATTACACGCTTTTGTGCAATGAATACTTTTTTACTCAATGTTGAATTGCCCCAGAATATGATCCCATATGAAAGCAGTGAATGAAAATAGGCATAGTAAGCTAATTTACTGAGATTTATATCACCAAATTTTGCAATGACTCTGATAGCATAAGTAGCTGAACTCAGACATTTCAGGAGATCTTCAATATGTTTCTTCCAATTCAGTACCTCGTCAATGCAAACACCTAAAAATTTTGAATATTCTACTTTAGCTACAGATTTATGTTCAAAGTCTAAATTTATTAATGGTGTCATGCCATTTACTGTATGAAACTGTATATACTGGGTTTTATCAAAGTTTAATGAGAGTGTATTTGTAGAGAACCACTTAATGACTTTCTGGAAGATATCATTTACAATTTCATCAGTTAATTCCTGTTTGTCAGGTGTGATAGCTATACTTGTATCATCAGCAAAAAGTACTAGCTTAGCATCTTCATGTATGTAGAATGGCAAGTCATTAATATATATTAAAAACAGCAAAGGACCCAAGACCGAACCTTGTGGGACCCCATTTTTGATAACTCCCCAGTTAGAAGAATTAATTGTCTCATGTACATCATGTGAACTGCTTATTTCAGCTTTCTGCACTCTTCCAGTTAAGTATGATTTAAACCATTTGTGCACTGTCCCACTCATACCACAATACTTAAGCTTATCTAGAAGAATCCCATGATTTACACAATCAAAAGCCTTTGAGAGATCACAAAAAATCCCTACTGGTGATGTCTGGTTGATGATTCAAAGCATTTAATATTTCATCAGTGAAGGTATATATAGCATTTTCAGTTGAAAAGCTTTTTTGAAAACCAAACTGACATTTTGTTAGAACTTTATTTATACTAATATGTGAAGCAACTCAAGAATACATAACTTTTTCAAAAATTTTTGATAAAGCTGTCAGAAGTGAGATGGGCCGGTAGTTGTTGACATTGTATGTATCTCCTTTTTTATGCAAAAGTTTAACGATAGCATATTTCAGTCTATCTGGGAAAATGCCCTGCTTTAATGAGCTATTACAAATATTTTATTGTTTCTGGGTTATTACTCTTTCTTGCGGACAGATATAGTTCCCTTTTTCGGTTACACGATATTTGTATTCATTTAGTAACCCATGATTTTTTGCATGGTTTCTTAGAATTAAATTTTACTAATTTCTTAGGGAAACAGTTATCAAATACCCTTAGAAATGAATTGTGAAATAAATTATATTTTAAATTAACATCATGTTCCTTGTAAACCTCATCCCAGTCTAAGTGCTGTAGACTTTCTTTGAAATTTCTAGTTGTTAAGTCATTAATCAAGTGCACAATTCTGGTGGACTGTTTCGAATTACTGAACGGAGCTATGTCATATACCGTTACTAGCTGTGCACCATGATCCGAAAGACCATTCTCAATGGGACAAGCATTTATGTTGTTAAACTTATCTTGGTCTATAAAAAAGTTATCTATCAATGTACTGCTGGCCTTTACTACCCGAGTAGGAAAATCAATAACGGATCTCAGATTGAATGAGCTAAGTAAGATTTCCAGGTCTTTCTTCCTATTACACTCTTTCAGTGAATCTACATTGAAATCACCACAAATAATAATTTGCTTCCCCCTACCTGACAGATAGCACAACAAGGTATCCAAGTTTTCCAGAAATAACTGATAGTTTCCTGAAGGGGACCTACATACTGTTACAATTATAAGATAATCATCATTGAGTTTAAGCTGGCAGGTACATGCTTCAATATGCTGCTCTACACAAAACTTTTTTGTTTCTAAATTTTTTACACTTTGATAGCTTTTGGCATATATGGCAACTCCTCCTCTTATCTTATTATCTCTACTTACATTTGAGATTAATTTATATCCACTGACATTCACATTTGCCATACCGATGACAATGTGATGCTCAGACAGGCATAGTATATCTATTACATTATCAGTTTCTGTACCATCTAAACAAACTAAAAGCACATCTATTTTATTCTTTAGTCCCCCAATATTCTGGTGAAAAATGCTAACATTATTTTTTACTTTACTTTTCTGAGAAACATTTGATTTTCAACATTTTTAGCACCTGCCTGCCTGAGCTTCTCACTGGACACTGATCTTAGCCTAAAAGAAGTACTTCCATGAATTGCAGAGTCCCCCCTTAAGAATTTTGCTATCAACCCAGCTAGTTTCCCCTTCCCTTTCCTATTGAGATGCAGGCCATGCCTAGTGAAATCCCACCTATCAATAGCATCAACAGGAACCAAACCTATGTCCGACAGAGTAGCCGCACTAAGCAGTTGATCAATCTCCCCTGATCCCTATCAATGCTGTTTCCCACCCCACCCACTATAACAACATGATCCTGTTTTGTGAAACCCTTACACAAGGAACCTATATCCTCTACCACCTGGCTTAGACCTGCACTGGGCTTGAAAAAGTTTGTGAACTGGTACCTGTCACCTAGTTTTTCCTGCAAAATCTGGCCCACACCTCTTCCATGACTACTTCCTAACAACAGAACTTTCCTCCTACTATCTACTTTTTTTGAAACCTGTTGCTTCCTAAAGGCACCTACTTCTAAAGGAGCCTCTTTCTCACTTGACTGTGGTAGCAAGGCAAACCTGTTGTTTGTGCCAATTGTGAAGCTGTCAGGAACTATACTCTCTCTGTGGTCCCTGTTCCCTGCTACCACTTCCCACCCCTGCTCACCCTTCTCCCCCCTTAACCTCGTAAGTTTCTCCCTAGCACTATCCAGTTCAGCCTGGAGGGCTCTAATCTTCCCTTCCTGTTCAGCTATTTTTCTGTCCCTTGACCACACTTTGCAAAACAAAGGAAGAGACTCGTTTGCTTCCCTTTTTCCCACACCGCTACATCCCCCCCCCCCTCCCCAATGAAAGTACTTGTCACAGCAGCTGCATTGAAACCTCAAACGAACAAACCTACTGCAGCTCAAACACATTGCATCATGACTGTTACTTACGTGATATCAACAATATATATTAACTACAGATTCAAAGGTTTACTAGATTTGCTTAGGACACTAAAATATGTGTAAGCTGTTAGTAAATGCACTTAAAATTGTGGTATAACACTAAATTTTCACACTCACGAATTTGGCCTATGAATGTACACAAAACAACTGTTAGCGATAACTGAGACAATGCACAAAAAAAGAAAAGAACCTTTAATGGTGAGCTTGAAGACGACACTAATAAATGAATTTAGTTAGTTAACTGTGTTAAATGGACTTAAAACTATGGAGAAACGCTAAATATGCACACTCGGAGTTTAGGCCTAACAAGGACGTATGTAAACAAACCATACTTTTAGTGATTACTGGATCAATACGTGAATAAAAGAAAAACCTTTAATGGTAAGCTTTAAGAGCACACTAATAAATGTTTTTAGCTACTTATAGTGTTAAACTACGTTTTATTTCTACTTAAATTACTTATCTTTTCCGATCGCACTGACACCGCACGTTTGGCCTTGTGCAGGGCTACGCTCCCGCAGCCCTGATATTATGCCCTGGAAAAATGAAAAATAGCAAGTTCTAACATAACTACTGGATACACAATCAATGAGATGCCTTAAAAAATAAATTACTCTTGATAATCTCCCACTAATATATTGTATGTGTTGACCCTAACACAGCTTGTCATCTAAATATACCCCCAAAAACTTTACATCATGTGTTTCATCTGTCAGAGGCTTCTCTTTCAGACTGAAGACCATCTGCTGAATTCTCTGTTCATCAAATAAGAATCCATTAGCTCTGAACCAACGGGATGCTTGAGCAATTGTCTTTTCAGCACAAGTTTTAAGACTAGTTAAATCATTACTAGAATGTAGAAAAGTTGTATCATCTGCATAGAGCACAGTACTGGATGTGATGAATGCTGGTAGGTCATTTTTCATAATTAAAAACAAGAAGGGGCCCAATACAGATCCCTGTGGAATACCTATATTAACTGGTTTATATTGCACAATTTTTTTGGCTACCATCCCTACCATCCCTAATACCACTGAAGTTCATTTTTTCTAGTAGTGCTTTGTGGTCTACACAGTCAAAGGCTTTGCTTAGATCACAAAAAGTGACTTGAGCATAGCGTTTGTCCTCAAACACCTTGAGTATGTATTTGACTACTGTGTCTATGGCATCGACAGTAGACAATTTTTTTCTGAAACCATATTGTGATGTACTAATTATCCTTATATTTTTGAAATAAACATTTAACTGTAAATAATACATTCAAATAGTTTAGAAAAGGCTGGGTCAATGGATATTGGCCTGTAACTAGAGGGTAAGTTTTCATCTCCCTTTTTATACACCGGTACTACTCTAGATATTTTAAGTTTGTCAGGAAAATGTCCCTCTGATATACATTTGTTGAGCCAAAATGTTAAGGAGTGCACAATGTACTTGATTACTTTCTTTAGCATGTTGCAAGATATGTCATATGCATCCACACTATCTGATGATTTCTTCTGTTTCACAGTCTTTAGTACAAAACTAGGCGATACCGCTGAGAAGGAAAAATTATTCGCATTTGTCGAAGCTTTACATACATTTTCTGAAAGTAGCTCTCATGAGCTGACATCACGTTTAGTTATAGCATTGCCTATATCTTCAACTAATTTAATAAAAAAGCCATTAAATGTTTGGGGATGGATTTCAGTTTTTTTTTATTTATTTATTTTTTTTTATTTTTTTTTTTTTTTTTATTTTTTTTTATTTTTTTTTTTTATTCTTACAGTTTTAGTTACACTATTTATTACTTTCCATGCCGATCTGCACTGGTTGGCAGAATACTCTATACTTCTACAATTGTGTGCCTTTTTGGCTTCCAAAATGGCATTTTTGTATTCATTTCTGCATTTTACACATGACAATCGGGCCTGCTCAATCTTCTGATGATTAAATACACTATACAGTAAAATAACTTTGTTTTTCAAATTTTTCAGTTGATCGTTATACCATGAGTTTTGTTTGTTTGAGACCTAGTTTCTGGTGTCTTTATTAATTACTTTGCATTTTTTTATGGGGATGTTGTCATTAGACAGTCTGAGAAATGATAATCAAAATATCCACAGGTGTACTGCCGGTCCATAGTGTCCAATGGATACAATATTTCGGCGAACATACATGTCGCCATCATCAGGTGAACTGACATTCTGAGCTCCTGCAAATGCGCTGGCACGAATATCCGCATGCTACGGTGGCTTGAAGTGGGTTCTAGCCTGGTAGTGGGCGATTTAAATACCCTCGGCCCGCGGAACGCCCCATCCATGGTCCACGCCACGGTCACACAGTGGAACCGATTGCGGCGGCATCTGAGATGACATCAATGTGAGCACTCTGTCTGCCATGGTCGGCACTACATCACGTTTGCTAGATTTACTCTTAATTAACCCAATCGCCAGTTTCCAAGCTTTGCTAAGATTATAACCACCGTCACAGTTTATGAGGTCGTCACTAGTGCGAATTTCAATGGCCTCTCTAACCATGCAGTCCCAGTATCTCGACGTCTGTACCAGAATCCAACTGCGTTCATATTCCATCATCTTTGGCATTCCTCACCAGTAATGAATTTTATTTGTCAGACAAAAGACAGTTCCAACCTGGTGTTTTTTCAAAATGTGGGCGAGTGCCAAGGATGATCTCGGTTTGAGGAAGGCCGGCGTGTTCCAGATTCCGTGTCAGTGTGGAAAGTCATATATTGGACAGATGATGTGTACCATTGAGGATTGATGTGTTGAACACCAGAGGCACACAGGATTGATGAATCCGAGCAAGTCGGCGGTCGCTGAACATTGTTTGTTGGAGAATCACGCGATGGAGTATGAATGCAGTAGGATTCTGGTACAGACGTTGAGATACTGAGACTCTGTCCTTAGAGAGGCTATTGAAATTCGCCTTAGTGATGACCTCATAAACTGTGGCTGTGGCTATAATCTTAGCAAAGCTTGGGAGCCAGCGATTGGGTTAATTAAGAGTAAATCTCGCAAATACGTAGTAATGACCACAGCGGACAGAGCCCTCACCAACGTCATCTCAGATGCCGTCGCAATCGGTTCCACTGCGCAACCACAGCGCGGGGCGCGGACCACGGATGGAGCGCTCCGCGGGCCAAGTGTATTTAAATCGCCCACAACCAGGATAGAACCCAATTCACTTCTAGCCGCCGTAGCGTGCGGATCTCCGTGCCGGCGCGTTTCCTGGAGCTCAGTCTGTCAGTTCACCTGATGATGGTGACATGTATGATCACCAATTGGTCACTATAGACCAGCAGTACACCCATGGATATTTTGATTATCAAATATGCCGAGAGAAACTCAAGAATCACAGTCTGAGAAATGTTTTAAAGAACCTATCAAATGATCTTTGCTGACAAATCATTACCTAAAGTGTAAGATTTCTCACCATAATGTTCTCCAAACCAGTCTCTGTTGGCAAGAGAGCTACAAAGTCTGAGAGTCTTTTCATCAGTGACAGGTCTGGTGATAACAACTCTTGCAGGAGGCAGAGTTGCATAACTTTTTGCAAGAGGAAACCTACTTCTGTAGTTTAATACTACAGAGTTATCACCTGAAAAGGTAAACACTATGATATCACATGACTCTTCTTTGGTGTCAAAATTTACAAAAATATTGTCAAGGCAGGCTCGATCTCTTATGGGCTTATTATTGATATAATATAGGTTGCAGTCTTAGTAGGTTTCTTAGTTCGGTATCACTATGTTTTTGTGTAGTTACATCAAAATCTGCATTGATATTTTCACCTATTACTATGTCATAAAGCATCCATTTGGTCTTCCTGAATTCGTCTAACAGCATGTCTAATTTTTCTAAGAATACATTTACAATATCATTTGGAGATCTGTAGAAGGATACTACAATTAATTTAAAACTGTCTATAACTACACCAGTAGCTTCAATGTATGTCTTTGCAGTAAGCTGTAAATTATGCCCATTATATTACTGAACTCCAACATGAATTTTCCAGTGTCATTTAAAATATCAGAAGCAGTAAAATGCATTCCCTCTAATTGATGTAAAAAATCTACTGATTTCTTAAATCAATGCTCACAGCACACCTACTAGTGGGCTCAAAAGAGTAACAAGGTGTTTTGTTACATGATAAGTATCAACATTATACATAATGGGCCTCAGAGAAACTCCCTTCCTTGTGGATGTCTGGAGCACCAAACAATCGTGAAGGTATGCTGCAATAAGAATTAAGATCAGTTTTGATTTCATGATGAAACTTGCTTTTTGTGCACTGTGCCAGTATTGTGAATAGGAAGAATAGCTACATCTGTAACAGTTTCATTATTAATATTTTATTGAAGCATATCCAAACTATCATCAGTGTTGAAATTCAAGGAAATTACAGAATCAATATTACTTAAGTATAACATCACATTATCTAATAACAATGGTGTTATTTAATCAACATACCAATCACTGCTACTGCTGGTGCTAGATGAAATGTTGTGGTACAGCAGCTCTAGGTTACATCACAATTCAAGTAATGCTCTCTACCCAAAAAAGTCTAATAAATCCATTTTTATTTCCATCATAATAATTCTGCAACCAATTTTAGGATTAAAACAGCACCTATACCTGAAAACCAGTTTGTAAATAAATCATTAACTAAAAACTAAATACCTTCATTCATACACTGGTGGTGTATCACTTCAGAAAAGTAATAAACATAACCAGTTATACATTGTTTTTATAAAACTCATTAAAATTTACAGCTTTACTTTGCAGTCAGCCACACTACAGTTGGCTAATGAACTGGAAATGATGCTTCCCTTGCAAAGTCCACGTTTTGATAGTACATTTCCCTGTTGAATATAAACTAATTGAACTTTAAAATCAATGAACCGCCAATTTCATAATTGGACAGCATGTTTTGATTACACACATTTTTCTTAATAAATCCACAGTTTTAGTAGCTGGTATCTTAGTACAGAGGTTCACTATGCTAAAAGACACAAATTTCATTTCTAAAATTGTCATGTTCCAAATATTATTTGGCAAATCACAACTGTTTTTCATTGAAAATTGCTTAATGAAGTTGTAATGCTACTTTAAAAATTTAAAACATATTTTTAGATACTCCGCTATATGCCACTTCCCTTCTTCTCCCTATTAACAATTAGCCTTATCAGAAAATTAGCCATTTGGACCTTATTCTATGACATAAGTACGGGTTCATAACACTGAGCTTGTGTAATTCCCTAGATGAAAAGTGATAGTCGTAGTGATTTATTCAGTCTTTCCTTCAGTGTACCCCACATAACTTCCTTTATCTGACTACATATCAATAGTATTACTATTATTCAGTTTGTGGTTAATAGTACCTACATTATTTTTCTCTTTAATAGTACCACAGCTGTTGCATTCATATACTGCAAATGTGAGTTTACTTTGCCAACTTTTGCTTATCAGTTGCAAATTTCACACTCACAAGAATGTCCTTTATAGCACTACTTCCAATTTTTGTGCTTATATTAGGTTTCAGACCTTTGCTTAGCGTGACATTCTTCTTCTCATTGAAACCGAAATTTGTCAAATTAAATTCCTAACATGAAAATTAAAACCTACATGTTGTCTGAGGTATTCAAAACCAATGAAGTCACAAGGTTTCATGACTTGATTTAAAGATTTGGTTTCATATTAAACTTTCATAAAGTACAAGAATAACCAGCATGTCAGTAACCTGCATTGATCACATTGTCACGTTGAAAACTGCAGGTGGATTGGTATTCGAAGGCTGGACATTAAATAGGGCACAACACTTTACACTTAGAATACGTTTATTGCTAACACAAGTGTACACTCTGTTCAGAATGCCTCCTGCTTGGAGTGCTTCACTATTTATACATAGAAAGAATTTTCTGTAACTTAAAAGTATATCAAAAATAAGAAACATGAAGAACATTCTAGAAATAGTGAATACAAATAAATAAATTTTTTCTGCCCATGGCAGGATTTGAACTGGGGACCGTAAGCACAGCAATCTGCAATGCTGATGTCTGCACCACGTGTGCTGTCGGAGGAGTCGCTGCATTGCTCCCCTTCCTGAAAGGGGAGCAACCCTGTTACGTTCCCTCTGGACCCAGCTGCAGTGTCCTGGATCTTGTTATGGGTCCCCTGTACGGCAGTTCTGGGGAACCCTTCCATTCTGCCCGCATGCCTTCCTTACGGTGACAACAACCAGTGTCAGGCACTCATCATGGTTTCATCATTATCATAACAGTCTGCAGAGTCCTTGAACAAGAGGGCATTTATTTCTATCTGTTCTTTGAGGTTGTTGTAAGGCTTCATAAGGAGGACGTGCACAATGTCTCTTCATTTTTGTTGTTTTGAGGATGGCTGATAATCCTCGACTTTGTATGTGATGTCTGTCAAGTGGCATATGACACAATACTGACCAAGGTATTGTTTCAGTATCTTTCCCGATAGCCCAACTTTCCGTACAGGTGTAAAAGTCCATACCACATCTCCTGGGCTGTACACAACAGGTTGGTGCTTGTCGTTATACTGCTGATGGTCTTTCTGCTGGGCATCCAGTGTCCGTATGAGCCAGCTGTCTTGCTTCTTCAACCCCCGTGATGTGCTGTTTCACACAGTCATCCTGAGTGTTGTCCAGTTGAAATGGCAACAGTGTATCCATTGTCATCTCAGCTTCACTACCATGGAGCAGGAAAAATGGCATGAAGCCTTTGGTGTCTTGCCTTGCTGCATTATAAGCAAATGTCATGACTGGCAGTATTGTATCCCAATCCTTCTGCTCAACATCGACTTACATTGACAGCATATCTGTTAACATCTTGTTAAAATGTTCTGTAAACCATTTGTCTGGGAGGCAGTTGTGATTGTGTGACAATGTCACAACATGACATTACCTCTGATACTAGTTTTGACAGGAATACTTTTCTTTGATCAGATATCAATATACTTGGTGCACCACGCTTCAAAATAATGTCTTCTACTAGAAATTTTGCAATCTCTGGAGCTTCTGTGGATGGCACAGGTTTGGTGACAGCATAGCGGGTGGGCTAGTCAGTGGAGAATATTATCCATTGTTTACCAGATGTCGACTTCGAGAACCTACCTAAAAGATCAATCCAATCTGGTGGAATGGAGCTATTGCAGGTGGAATTGGTACCAGATGCCCTGGAGGTAACTGTGGCACATGCTTCCATCTCTGGAACTCCTTACATTGACTTACATAGTGCTTGACAGATCGGTTGAGACCTTATCTGTGACTGATTCTGTCTAGGGTCTTCACGAAACCCAGATGACCAGATATTGGAGTCTCATGGAAATGTCTGAGAATAGCTGGCCATAGTTGAGCTGGAACAACCAGTAGCCATTTGGGGCCCATTGGATCATAGCTGTTTTTATACAATGCCCCGTTTATAAGTTGAAACTCTCCTTTGGTCAGTTCTCCTTTCTCCAAGGCCCTTATGGTTTGTACTAATGCTGGATGTTCCCTCTGTTCAGCTGTATTGTCACCTAAATCAATGAGGGCTGAAATTTCATCCATGCTCTTGAGTTTGACTAATGGGTTCCTCGAAAGGCAGTCTGTGCCCTTGTGTTTGCACCCATTTTTGAATACTACTGTGACATCGTACTCTTGGAGTCTTCAGTGCACATCTTACTAGTCAACCTGATGAATCCTTCAAAATGGTCAGCTAACATAAAGAATGGTGCTCTGTCAAGATAGAAGAATGGTTTACGGAATAAATAAGGCCAAAACTTGTTGATAGCTCAGATAATGGTAAGACATTCCTTCTCAATTGTAGAGTAGTTTATCTCTGACTTTGAGAGAACTCTTGATGCATAGGCTATAACCTTTTCAGCACCTTCCTGAATTTGTACAAGCATTGCACCAATCCCATAACCAAGCGTCTTTGTGAAGTTCAGTTTCCGCGTTTTCGTCGTATAAGGCTAGAACTGGTGCAAAAGTTAGAGCCTCCTTAAATGCCCAGAAAGCTCTTTCTTTCATCTCATCCCAGTAAAACTTAGTGTTTCCCTGCAGACATTCTTGCAATGGACATGCCTTGTTACAAAAACCTTTTATGAAACAACAGTAGTATGAGCACAGCCCGAGGAAACTTCTCACATCACAGATGTACTGCGGCATTGGAAATTCTGTGACTATCCTTACTTTATCTGGATCAGACAGACACCATTTCCATTCACTAGGTGCCCCAGGATTTTTATCTCTTTGGCAACAAAGAGGCATTTTTTGGGTTGAGGTGGAGTCTTGCTGTCTGAACACATTTCACAGATGGCTTAGATGTTCCGCAAATGTCCTTGAGAAAATGACAACTTCATCTAGATAACAAAGATATGTTGTCCATTTAAGATGTCGAAGCAAGTTGTCCATCATGCTACATACTTCTCAACCATGGACATGCAGACTGGTTACTGGCAAATCGAGGTTGATGAAGCTGATATGGAAAAGACTGCTTTTGTTACACCTGACAGGCTCTATGAATTCAAGGTCATGATGTTTAGACTATGTTATGCCTCAGCCATATTCGACATCCTAAGTAAACCACAATGTCATCTATATAACAACAACTTGTTGTCCATTTAAGATGTCAAAGCAAGTTGTCCATCATGCGTTTGAATGTGGCCAGGGCATTACATAGTCCAAGCAGCATGATCTAGAATTCATAGAGGCTGTCAGATGTAATATAAGCAGTCTTCTCTCTGTCAACTTTATCAACCTTGATTTGCCAGTAACCTGTCTGCATGTCCATGGTTGAGAAGTATGTAGCTCCTTTCAAACAGTTTAAGGTGACATCTTTCTTTGTAATTTTGTTCAGCTTCTGATAGTCAACACATAAATGCCACTTACCATCATTCTTCATCATGAGGACCACTGGAGACAACCAGGGACTGTCTGGAGGTTGAATAATGTCATCGTGCAACATCTTCTCCACTTCCTCCTGAATTATCCATCTTTCAGCTGGCAATACTCCCCAGCATTGATACGGTGTTTTTTCATGGGCTGTTTCATCTGGCTCTTCTCCTGCCTGACCTGGAATACACCTCAAAATTGGTGTAGTATGGTTAAAACCTGCTGACATTGTTCCTGGGTCAGATCAGGCCCTACATGTAATGCCATAGTACTTTCCTGTAGTGCATTTTTGGCAGTAACAGCAGAGCATGACACTTCATCAATGACATTGAGCTCACCATCCTGGACTAGTTCCACTGTTCCAATACACACTCCTTTAGGAATGAGTTGCAATTGCTGCTGAAAATTAGTGATCCAAAGTTCTCCTGTACCATCTGTAATGCTTATGATAGCTGTTGGTATGTAGAATTTCTTTGTTATACTGATTAGCTTTTTGCAATCGACAAGGACTTCACAGTCCAACTGGTCATCACAGCTGCTGACTGGTACTCTTCTCATTTTTAACGGCAGGATTTCAACATTTTTGACAGCAAACTACTTCCCAGGGAAGTACATGTCACATGTACTCATTGGAACAGCTTCCTCATTTTGTACCTCAGATCTTCCACAGTCAATGACAGCTTGGAATACCTGAAGGAAGTCCCATCCAAGGATGACGTTATGGCTACATTCCGTAAAAACGAGAAATTCAAAAGGCTATGTCCTGTTGATAGTTATTCTTGCAACACATGTCCCTGCCAGCTGGCCATGTTTTCCATTTGCTCTTGAATCACAGAACATCGTCTTCTGTAGTTTGCGGCGATAGTCATTTGACAATTCAGAGAAGGAAGCTCTTGAATCAATTAGTGCCCAGACAGGTTGGCCATCAATGATGACATCAATGAAGTTTCCCAACATTTTAGCAACTGTCGACCATAGAGGATTTTCATCTGCAGCAGCGTCATGTCTGTAGATGGTCGCCTCACTTAGTTTCCTGAACACGGCAGTTAGGTGAGTAGCTAGTATCTCTGTAAGGCGATGGTGAATGGCAGTGGTGTGTTGGAGAGCATCCATGTCCAGGATATGGCAACAGGCTTCGTCCCATAGGTCGACAGTAATCATCTGCAGTTGACTGCCCTTGAAAGGACTGCTCTGATGGTTGGCATCTTGTGGCATAATAATTGTCAAATACTCAACTTCTCTCCATACTTCTCAACTTCTCTTCCTGGACATGTCATACGACACAGTGAATACAGAATGACGATACGGACCAAAGTATCGCTTCAATAACTTTTCTGACAGTCCAACCTTCCATACAGGGGTAAAAATCCATACCAGATCTCCTGGGCTGTACACAACAGGTCGGTGCTTGTCGTTATACCGCTGACGGTACTTCTCCTGGGCGTCCAGTGTCCGTATGCGAGCCAGCTGTCTTGCTTCTTCGACCCTGGTGATGAGCTGTTTAACATAGTCATCCTGAGTGTCATCTGGTTGGAACGGGAACATTGTATCCATTGTCATCTCAGCTTCATGGCCATGGAGCAGGAAAAACAGAGTGAAGCCTGTGGTGTCTTGTCTTGCGGTATTGTAAGCAAATGTCACGACTGGCAGAATTGTATCCCAATCCTTCTGCTCAACATCGACATACATCGACAGCATGTCAGCTAAAGTTTTGTTAAAACGTTCCGTAAGACCATTTGTCTGAGGATGGTATGCAGTTGTCATTCTGTGGACAATGTTGCACCATGACATTACCTCTGATACTAGTTTTGACTGGAATACTTTTCCACAATCAGATATCATGACACGTGGTGCTCCATGCTTCAAAATAATGTCTTCTACAAGGAATTTTGTGATCTCTGGAGCTTCTGCAGTTGGCACAGGTTTGGTGACAGCGTAGCGTGTAAGGTAGTCAGTGCAGACTATTATCCAACGGTTACCGGTTGTTGACTTCGGGAACCTCCCTAATAGATCGATCCCCACTCGGTGGAATGGAGCTGCTGCCGGCGGAATCGGTACGAGATGTCCTGGAGGTAATTGTGGCACATGCTTCCGTCACTGGCACTCTTTACAGTGACTCACATAGTGCTTGACAGATCAGTAGAGACCTTTCCAGTAATACCTGCGTCTGATTCTGTCTAGGGTCTTCACGAATCCCAGATGACCGGATACTGGAGCATCATGGAAATATTTGAGAATAGCTGGCTGGAGATGAGCTGGAACAACAAGTAGCCATTTGGGGCCCAGTGGATCATAGTTGCTCTTATACAATGTTCCGTTTATAAGTTGGAACTCTCCATTGGTCGGTTCTCCTTTCTCCAAGGCCTCTATCATTTTTAATAGTGTTGGATCTTCCCTCTGTTCAGCTGTAACGTCATCTAATTCAGTGAGAGCTGAAATTTCATTAATGCTGTTGTGTTCCACTAATGGATTCCTCGAAAGGCAGTCGGCATCCTTGTGTTTGCGCCCGTTCTTGAATACCACTGTGACATCGTACTCTTGGAGTCTTAGAGCCCATCTTGCTAGTCGACCTGATGGATCCTTCAAGCTAGTCAGCCAACACAAAGAATGGTGGTCTGTCACAACGGTGAATGGTTTGCCAAATAAATACGACCGGAACTTGTTGATAGCCCAGATAACCGTGAGACATTCTTTTTCAGTTGTAGAGTAGTTTATCTCGGACTTTGAGAGTACTCTTGACGCATAGGCTATCACTTTTGCGGCACCTTCCTGAACTTGTACAAGCACTGCACCAATCCCATAGCCACTGGCGTCTGTGTGAAGTTCCATTTCTGCATTCTCATCGTACAAGGCTAGCACTGGTGCGGAAGTTAGAGCCTCCTTAAGTGCTCGGAAAGCTCTTTCTTTTGTCTCATCCCAGTAAAATTTGGCGTCTCCCTGCAGAAGTTCTTGTAGTGGACGTGCCTTGTTACAAAATCCTTTTATGAAACGTCGGTAGTATGAGCACAGGCCGAGAAAACTTCTCACATCACGAATGTGCCGAAGAGTTGGAAATTCTGTGACTGCCCTTACTTTATCTGAATCAGGACGGACACCATCTCCATTGACTAGGTGCCCCAGGATTTTTATCTCTTTGGCGACAAAGAGGCACTTCTTTGGATTGAGGCAGAGACCTGCAGCCTGAACACACTTCAACACAGTTGACAGGCGACTCAGATGTTCTTCAAATGTTTTCGAGAAAACGACAATGTCATCTAAATAGCAGAGACACGTGGTCCACTTAAGGTGTCGAAGCAAGTTGTCCATCATGTGTTCGAATGTGGCTGGAGCATTACATAATACAAATGGCATTACTTTAAATTCATAGAGACCGTCAGGTGAAATAAAAGCCGTCTTCTCCCTGTCAGATTCGTCAACCTCGATTTGCCAGTAACCTGTCTGCATGTCCATAGTTGAGAAGTATGTAGCTCCTTTCAAGCAGTCTAAGGTGTCGTCAATACGCGGCAATGGGTAGACATCTTTCTTTGTGATTCTGTTCAGCCGCCGATAGTCGACACAGAATCGCCATGTGCCATTCTTCTTCTTTACGAGGACCACCAGAGACGACCAAGGACTCTCCGAAGGTTGAATAATGTCATCTCGCAACATCTTCTCCACTTCCTCCTGAATTATTCGTCTTTCAGCTGGCGACACTCTATACGAACACTGGCTAATTGGCGGATGATCCCCAGTATTGATACAGTGCTTTATTGTGGGCCGTTTCGTCTGACTTTTCCCCTGCTGAGGTGTGAATGCACCCGAAAATTGGCGTAGTATACCTAACACCTGCTGGCATTGTTCCTTGGTCAGTCCAGGCCCTAGTGGCAGTTCCACGTTTGTTTCCTCCTGCGTGTTGTCTGTACTAACAGCAGGGCATGGGTCTTCATTGATGACGAGCTCACCGTCCTGGATTGGTTCAGCTGTCCCGATACACATTTCCTTGGGGATAAGTTGTGACTGCTAGTGACAATTTGTGATCCAAATCTCTGCTTGACCACCGGTAATGCTAATGATAGCCGCTGGTATGTAAATTTCTTTTGTGAGCCTGATAAACTTTTTACTATCAACAAGCACTTCACAGTTTAATGGCCCATCTGTATTTGTGACTGCAACTCTTCTCATCATCAACGGTGGGATCGTCACATTGTCAACGGCAAATAACTTCCCAGAACATTCTGTATTACGTGTATCCGTCAGAACAACTTCTTCAATTTGCAGCTCAGATTTCCCACAGTCAATGATAGCTTGGGATGCCTGAAGGAAGTCCCATCCGAGGATGACATTGTGACTACATTCTGTTAACACGACAAATTCAAATGGCTGGGTCCTGTTGTTGATGGTTATTCTTGCGACACAAGTTCCTGCTGGCTGAGCGTACTTTCCATTCGCGACCTTCAGCACAGTTGTCCCAGTGTCACAGAACATTGTCTTCTTCAGTGTGCGGCGGTAATTATCCGATAATACAGAGAAAGACGCTCCTGATTCAACAAGTGCCCGGACAGGTTGGCCATCGATTATGACGTCGATGAGGTTTCCCGACATCTTAGCAACTGTCGTCCATGGAGGATTTTCATCTGCGGCGGCCTCACATCCGTAGATGGTCACCTCGCTTAGTTTTCCTGGGCGCGGCGGCTAGGGGAGCGGCTGGTACCTCTGTACGGCGACGGTGAACGGCTGCGGCGCGCCGGGGAGTGACCTCGTCTAGGGTACGGTGATGGGCTTCTTCCCAAAGGTCGACTGAACTCATCAGCAGGTGACTGCCTTGGAAAGAACTGTTCCGACGGCTGACGTCTTGCGGCAAAATAATCATCGAATACTCGCCTCCTCTCTCTGCGGTAGCGTACGACATGTCCAGGGCGTCCACAGTGGAAACACAGTTGTGTGTTGTCTTCTGTCCTCCAGATATCTGTGCTCCTGCAAGGCATCATAGTTGCTGGAGGATTTGGTTGTGACTATGTTGGTAGGTTCCTAGGCTGCCATTTGGTGGCTGCAGCGAAAGTCATAGTAGGGTGAGGCCATTCTTCACATCAGGTGTGATTGGTGGTGCTGACAGATGCTAATGTTTGAAATACCTCTTCCTCAGCAGCATCATCTCCCTCATTACATACAGAACTGACATCCATGTTCATAATCTGGTGCTCACATTGTCCAACATTCCCAGCTGCTATAAATTGTTGTAATTCTTTTCTCACCATTTGTCATATGAGGGAAGCAAAGTGATGCTAGACTTCCACAACGGCCCTAGGGACTACACTCAGGTGTCTGTCGTATTTCTTTCATCGAACCCTCCTTTGTTGCATCTCTTCAATTTTCTGACACCATTAGATAAACTATCGTGTTGTCAAAACATTTTTTAATAAAAGAGCTCGATACATTTATTCTGCAGCGCCCTTCTTCAGGTGTGAAACTTTATCGGCCTCTTTCATATCCATGTTAATTACGTCACATAGGGCAAAACATTCTGTATATACAATTGTGTTGACCCACCATGTCACTGGGCTCTGTTCTTCAACTACACTTCCGAAAAATGGGCTTGCCTCTGGTGGTCTCCAAATGTCCTCCTAAGTTCTGTCTGGAATTGGTCTCAGCTATCGAGTTTGTCCTCATTATTTTCAAACCACTGCTGGGCCATCCCATCCAGGTAGAAATATACGATTGCCAAGCACATAATGTGATCCCAACTATTATACTTGGCGACTCAGTCAAATCCTTTCAGCCATTTGTTTGGGTCCTGTACAGCGTTCCCCGAGAACATCAATGGGTGTCTGATGTGCAGCTGGCTTACCATTGTTTTGGCATCCATGGGTCTTTTGATGACACAGACCTTAAGACAGAGGTAGTCAGTATATCTTTTGTATTCCAGTTCTTGTCCATGAAAGGGACAGCTTTTACACTGCCTAATTGGAGCCACAATGACACAGATGGCAGGATACCCGGTGCCTCCACCAGAAAGTGTCACATCGAACTGCAGGTGGTCCGTAATCCGAAGGCTGGTCGTTAATAGAGCACAACACTTTACACTCAGAACACGTTTATTGCTAACACAAGTACAGACTGCATTCTGCTTGGAGTGCTCCACTATTTATACATAGAAATAATTTTCTGGAACTTACAAGTATATAAGACATAAGAAAAATGTAAAACCTTCTAGAAATAGTGAATACAAAGAAATACATTTTTTCTGTCCATGGCGGGATTTGAACTGGAGACTGTACGCACAATGATTAGCAGTACTAACCACTGCACCGCACATTACGTCGGAAGACATGTGGCAATATTATTACAAATTATCAGTTTGAAAGAGCAAATAAGTACTGCTTTGGCCTAGAAAATTCTCATTATTCAGTCCTTGATATTCAGCTTCAAGAATGTGATAAAAGCAAAGCTTCCAGGAAATGCATACAAAAAGGAATTTCATCACAAGTAACATGGACAATTTTTACAGTAAAGTTAGTGCTGTAAGGTGGCCTGAAAAGAACAGTTCATGCACTAGAAACAAAAATAATTTATAAATTGTTTCCTATATGTATTCAATTAATCTTTTTGTGGGCAGGTAGAAGGAAGTGGATGACAACAGGAATAAAAATCTCTCGTGTTAGAAAAAGAAAGCTTCATAGTGAACTAGAATCAAACAGAAATCCTGATTTTATTAAATGTGTTAAATGCTATAAAGCTCTATTCAGGAAAGTTATCCAGACTGCTAGTAGTTCTGAAGATTGAAGTGTACAACAACAGATTACATTTACAGTTTTATCATTAGTTTAGATTGATTTTGTTATTTCTTTGTATTTCAGCACTGGTGATAACTATTTCTAACCTAAATCTGGATATACTTCAATAAAACATTAACAAAACTGTGATAACAACTGCTATCTATCCTTTGTATTCATAAATAAAACCCTTGATAGTCTCCTGTGTCAAAAAACTTTTCTCCATATGTTAAGTTTCTCTCTCAACACCCTTCGTAGGATCAGCACCAAGAGATTTTGTCAATACTGCCTCACTGATTGCACTATTAACTAGTGTTGAAATATTGGAAAAGATGTTTTCTGGCTGCAATGCCATAAATTATTAGAACATGTTATGTACCAGAGAAACTCAGAAGTCACAAAAGTGGTAGTATACATTTCGTTTTCAACATTAAAAGAGTACAGTCAAGAAGCATCTGAAGACCAATGCATTAATAATATAATGACTATGTCATACAACATCAGATTTACCCACCACTGATCCTTTCACATTTCAATAAAATTTAGACATCCTGAGATTTTTGTATTACTGTTCTATTCAACATGACATACTGTCTGCCTAGGTGTACTTGTGTCTGTGTGAATGTGTCGGCATGTGTGCATTTGTTTACCCTCCATTTTTTCCCCCAAGGTAAGTCTTTCCTCTCCCGGGATTGGAATGGCTCCTTACCCCCTTCCTTAAAACCCTCGTCATTTCCTTTTCCCTCTCCTTCCCTACTGCCTGAAGACGCAACTGGGTTGCGAAGGCTTGCGATTGTGTGTGTGTGTATTCATTTATTTATTTGTGATGCTGTCACACCTGTGCTCCTTCGCCTTGTGAGTAATCTTCGTGTGTGTGTGTGTGTGTGTGTGTGTGTGTGTGTGTGTGTGTGTGTGTATATATATATATAAACACACACGTAAAAAATAGACGAAGTACACTTACCAGGCAAAGGGGCACAGGCAGTAATAGCAACAAATAAACACACAGACACACACACACACACACAAATGCTAGCTTTCGCAGCCTAGCTGCTTCATCAGGCAGAAGGGAGGAGAGGGAAAAGGAAATGATGAGGGTTTTAAGGAAGGGGGTAAGGAGCCATTCCAATCCCGGGACAGGAAAGACTTACCTTGGGGGAAAAAATGGAGGGTAAATAAATGCACACACCATGACTATCTTGTGCATTTATTTACCCTCCATTTTTTCCCCCAAGGTAAGTCTTTCCTGTCCCGGGATTGGAATGGCTCCTTACCCCCTTCCTTAAAACCCTCATCATTTCCTTTTCCCTCTCCTCCCTTCTGCCTGATGAAGCAGCTAGGCTGCAAAAGCTAGCATTTTTGTGTGTGTGTGTGTGAAAGAACTGCTCCGACGGCTGACATCTTGCGGCAAAATAATCATCAAATACTCACCTCCTCTCTCTGCAGTAGCGTACGACATGTCCAGGGCGTCCACAGTGGAAACACAGTTGTGTGTTGTCTTCTGTCCTCCAGACGTCTGTTCCTCTGCAGGGCGTCATAGTTACCGGGGGAGTTGGTTGTGGTCGCGTCGGCCGGTTCATGGGCTGCCATTTGGCGGCTGCAGCGTAAGTCATAGCAGGGCGACGCCATTCTTCACGTCGGGTGCGATTGACAGGGCGGACAGGAGCTAATGTCTGAAATACCTCTTCCTCAGCGACGTCGGTTCCCTCGTGACTTACAGGGCTCACAACCATGGCCATAATCTGATGCTCGCTCGGTCTAATAGTCATGGCTGCCATGCACTGTTGTAATTCTTCTCTCACGATTTGTCGTATGAGAGAAGGCAAGTCCTGCTGGTCTTCCACAACGGCCATAGGGACTACATTTGGGAGTCTGTCATACTTCTTGCATCCAACCCTCCTTTGTTGCATCTCTTCAATACGCTGGCACCACTTGATGAACTCTTCTGTCGTAGCGACGTCTTTTATCAGAAGAGCTTGGTACATATCTTCTGCAATTCCCATCATCAGGTGCGTGATTTTGTCTGCTTCAGTCATGTTTGGATTGACTACGTTACACAGGGCCAAAACACTCTGTATGTACGATTGTGTCAGCTCACCATGTCGTTGGGCCCGGTTCTTCAGTTGTTCTTCCGCCGAGCGGATTTGTTGCTGGCGGTCTCCAAATGTCTTCTTAAGTTCCTCTTGGAACGTCTCCCAGTCATTCAACTTGTCTTCGTTGTTTCCGAACCATTGCTGGGCTGTTCCATTCAGGTAGAAATAAACATTGGCCAAGCACATCGTATGATCCCACCTGTTGTACTTGGCGACTCGGTCGAACGCTTTTAGCCATTTGTTGGGGTCCTGTCCAGCATCTCCAGAGAACACCGACGGGTGTCTGATGTGCAGCTGGCTTATTGCTGGTTTCATCTCCATCGTTCTTCTGATAATACGGACTTTTGGAAGGATGTACTCGGTGTATCCCTTCTATTCCGGTTCCAGCCCGTGCAAGCGACGGCTTTTACGTTGCCTAATCGGAGGCACGGTGATGCAGCTGTTGCACAGTGTACCCGGCGCCTCCACCAAACAATGTCACGTTGAAATGGGAGCAGGCTTGACTTCGAAGGCAACTAAACACAGCACTTATACTGAAAGCACGTTTATTACGAACTCAACATACACGCAGCACTGACTGCCTCTCAGGCAGAGTATTCTGCTATTTATACACAGACAGAATTTACCAGAAATTAGAAGAACAGTTAACATAAGAAACAAGTAGAATTTACAAGTGAACATAAGAAAGATGTAGAACCTTCTGGAATTGTAAATTACAAAGAAATAAGTTTTTGCCGGTGGGCGGGATTGAACCGGTGACCTTCTGCTCTGCAGTCCGTGACGCTATCCCCTGCGCCACGCCGGCAGTTGGTGTTCGTGGTCTCTCGCGGCATTATAATACGAAGATTATACAGGAAAAATTCCTAGCAGGAAAAATTTATATAAAAAGTTGATGAAGTTTACTTACCTAGCTAAGGTGCACTCACACACACACACATAAACACAAGCTTACACAACCATTTGTTTCTTCTTCAGGCAAAGAGCAGGGCGGGAGAGGGAAAAGGAAAGGATGTGGGTTTAAAGAAGAGGGTGAGAAGTCATTCCAAACCTGGAAGAGGAAAAACTTATCTTTGTGGAAAAAAGGATAGGTAAACACACACACCCACACATAGACATAGGAGTCTTTCCTGGTGGGAAAAATGTGTATAAAAATAAAGATTGTTTGACTTACCCAAAGCACAGGCTCGCTGATAGACACAAATGAAAACACATAAAAACAATTGTTCAAGCTTTCGTAACCGTTGGTTGCTTTGTCAGGAAAAGAGAAAGGAAGGAGGGGAAAAAGGACAGTGAGGTGTCATTCCAATCCCGGGAGTGGAAGGACTTACCTTAGGGGAAAAAAGGAAGGTAAACAAATACACACATGCCCACACATTTACACATGCAAACACACTTAGGCAGACATTTACAGAAAGCAAAGAAGTTGGACATGAGATACCAGTTGAGGCGGAGGCACTGTCCAGAGAACTGAGGCAAAGATGGTGAGTGGGAATTTGAATTTAGCGGATATTGAGACGAGGTGGGCAACGGGAAATAAGAATATGCTGTAGGGCTAGTTCCTATCTCTGGAGTTCTGAAGGATTGCTGTTAGAGATTAGATTAGATTAGAGTAATACTTGTTCCAAAGATCATGAATATGAGACTTCGTAATGATGTGGTACGTGTCAGTTAAATGAAATGTGTCTATACATATTATTACACGACACTCAATATTTGAATATTTTATTTTAATTTTTATTTCCTTTTTTTTTTCCTAAAGTACTAACTTTTATCTAAAAATTCATCTAATGTGTAGAAGGAATTGCCATTCAGAAATTCTTTTAATTTATTTTTAAATGCTAGTTGGCTATCTGTCAGAATTTTGATACTACTTGGTAAGTGACCAAAGACTTTTCTGGCAGAATAATGAACCCCTTGCTGTGCAGAGCTAAATGTAACCTTGAATAGTGTAGGTCACCCTTTCTCCTAGTGTTGTAGCTATGTACACTGCTGTTACATTTGAATTCAGTTGGATTGTTAATAACAAATTTCATAAGTGAACATATATATTGTGAAGCTACTGTGAAGATTCCTAGATCCTTAAATAATTGTCTGCAGGATGATCTTGGGTGGGCTCCATCAATTATTCTGATGACCCACTTTTGGGCAATGAATACTTTCTTACTAAATTATGAATTACCCCAGAATATAATGCCATTAAGAAAGCAGAGAATGGAAATAGGCATAGTATGCTAGTTTACTGAGTTGTACATCATCAAAGTTTGCAATCACTCTAATAGCATAAGTATCTGAGCTCAAACATTTCAGCAGATCTTCAATGTGTTTCTTCCCATTCAATCCATCATCAATGCATTAACCTAAAAATTTTGAATATTCTACCTTAGCTATAGATTTCTGGTTGAAGTCAATATTAATTAATGGTGTGATGCCATTTATTGTGTGAAACTGAATATACTGTGTTGTTTTTTTTTTTTTTTTTTTTTTTTTTTTTTTCAAAATTTAAAGAGAGTCCATTTACAGAGAACCACTACATAATTCTCTGAAATACTTCATTGACAATTTCATCAGTTAATTCCTGTGATTCAGGTGTGATAGCGATACTTGTATCATCAGCAAAGAGAACTAGCTTGGCATCTTTATGAATATAGAAAAGCAAATCATTAATATATATTAAGAACACCAAAGGTTGCAGTACTGAACCCTGTGGCACCCCATGCTTGATAGTTCCCCAGTTTGAGGACTCGGCTGTTTTTTTATATTATGTGAATTACTTATATCAACTTTCTGAACTCTTCCAGTTAGGTATGATTTAAAGCATTTGTGCACTTTCCCACTCATACCACAATACTTAAGCTTATCTAGAAGAATTCCATGGTTAACACAATCAAAGGCCTTTGATAGATCACAAAAAATCCCAATGGGTGATTTACAGTTATCCAGAGCATTTAATATTTCATTAGTGAAATTATGTATTGCATTTTCTGTTGAAAAGCCTTTCTGGAAACCAAACTGACATTTTGTTAGAACTTTATTTTTATTAATATGTGAAGCTACTCTGGAACACATTACTTCTTCAAGAATTTCTGATAGAGCAGTCAGAAATGAGATTGGGCGGTAGTTGTTGACATCCAACGTATCACGTTTTTTATGCAGTGGTTTGACAATAGCATATTTCAGTCTATCAGGGAAAATACCCTGCTCCAGTGAGCTATTACAAATGTGGCTAAGAATCCTACATATTATTTGGGAACAAGCTTTTAATACCCTGCTGGATATGCCATCAATGTCATGAGAGCTTTTACTCTTGAGAGAGTTTATTAATTTCCTAATTTCAGATTGAGAGTTGGGTGGGATTTCCATTGTATCAAACTGTCTAGGTATGCCCTGTTCCATTAACTGCCTAGCTTCTTCTAATGAACATTTGGATCCTATATTCTCCACAACATTTAAAAAATAATTGTTAAAAGTGTTTTCAACTTCTGACTTTTTGTTTGTAATTTTTTCATTCACTTTTATGGTAATGGTGTCTTCCTGTGTTCTTGGTTGCCCTGTCTCCCTTGTTATAATATGCCAAATTGTTTTAATTTTATTATTGGATGTACTAATCTCAGACATGATGCACATGCTTTTGGATTTTTTAATAACTTTCCTTAATACAGAATAGTAGTTTTTATAACAGTTGAATATTTCTGGGTCACTGCTCTTTCTTGCTGTCAGATACAGTTCCCTTTTCTGGTTACAAGATATTTTTATACCTTTGGTGAGCCATGGTTTTTTGCTTGGTTCCTTACAATTAAATTTGACTAATTTCTTGGGGAAACAGTTATCAAATACCCTTATAAATGTATCATGAAATAATTTAAATTACCATCAGGTTTCTTATACACTTCATCCCAATCTAACTGCTGAAGACTTTCCGTGAAATTTCTAATTGTCGAATCATTAATTGAACAAACAACTTTGGAGGACTGATTCAAATTACTGAAAGGAGCTATATCATATAATGTAACTAGCTGTGCACCATGATCAGAAAGACCATTCTCAACAGGACATGCACTAATGTTGTTAAACCTATCTTGGTCTATAAAAAATTGTCTATTAATCTGCTGCTGTTCTTTACTACATGACTAGGAAAATCAATAACACATGTCAAATTGAAAGAACCAAGTAAGACTTCCAGGTCATTCTTCTTATTACACTCTTGCAGTGAATCAACATTGAAATCCCCACATATAATAATTTGCTTCCCCCTATCTGACTAGTTTATACCCACTAATATTTACTTTATTCATATCAGTGACAATGTGATGCTCAGACAGGCATAGTATATCTATTACATTGTCAGCTTCTATAGTTTCTAAACAAATCAGGAGCTCATCTACTTTATTCTTTAAACCCCCAGTATTTTGATGAAAAATACAAACATTATTTTTTAGTTTACTATTGTTAGAATCTTGTGATATTTTAACAGCTTTATTACCTGCCTGTCTGGGCTGCTCATTGGACACAGAACTTATACTAAAAAAAGAGGCACTCCCAAGAGTTGCAGTGTCCCCCCTTATAGATTTTCCTATCAACCCAGCCAGTTTTCCCTTCCCTTTCCTATTGAGGTGCAGGCCATGTCTAGTAAAGTCCCACCTATCAATAGCATCAACAGCGACCAAACCAATGTCCGACAGAGTGGCCGCCCTATGCAGCTGATCTAACTCCATGTTGACCCTCCTTACAGAGCTGTTCAACCAAGGCTGATCATACCGCATGAAGGCAGGCACCATCCGAACATTCATATGGTTTGTTGCAGATGCTATTTTCACCAGGTCACACTCAATACTGTAGCTCTGATCCCTATTGATACTGTTTCCCGCACCACCCACTATCACAACATGATCCTCCTCAGTAAACCAACCCCTTGCACAATGAATTTAAATCCTCTACCAACTGGCTAAGACTTGCACTGGGCTTGAAAAAGTTTGTGACCTGGTACCTGTCACCTAATTTTTCCTGCTCAATTTGGCACATGCCTCTCCCGTGGCTGCTACCTATCAACAGAACTTTCCTCCTACTTTCTAATTTTTTTTTTTTTGAAACCTTTGGTTTCCTAATGAAATTCTGTTGCTCCTTAATTATACCTACATCTACTGGAGGCTCTTCCTCATTAGACAGTGGCAGCAAGGCAAACCTATTGTTTGTGCCAATGATAAAACTGTCACACACTGTACTCTTATTGAGGCCACTGTTCCCTGCTACTTCCAACCTTGCCTCCTCCCCCCTTAACCTCAACAGTTCTTCTCTAACACTATCTAATTCAGCCTGAAGGGCTCTGATTTTCCCCTCCCATTCCTCTATTTTCTTATCCCTTGAACAAACCATGCACAAGAAAGGAAGAGTCTCCTTTGCTTCCCCAATACCTACGCCACTACATTCTCCCCAGTGAAACCAACTGTCACAACAGCTGCATAGAACCCCAGAACTAACTTTCCTACAGCAGCTCAAACTCTTAGCACTCATGGTTGTTTCCTGTATTAAGCTAGATGAAAACGGAAAAAATTAAATTAGATACAGATATAAAGGAGCACTAAAGTTGAATAGGGCACTAATATATGTAAATACTAGTCGTACAGTGACATAAGGAAACTTCTATTACGTGTTAACGCTAAGTCTGTGTACTCTGAAAATTAGGCCTAGTCACCGAATGTAAACAAAGGAAATGCGAAGGTTCCGGGACAGCAAATAAAATCTTAATCAACTCTACAAGAATAATAAATGAGAAGCAATGAAGGGATGTGTTATACTTAACTTGTAACAAAGGCAAAAGAACTAGTAAACTAATTTATTTAGATTTGCTGTGCAAGAACGTAAACTTAACCTACGGCTGTAAACACTGCTGTATGGTTTTTTCGCGATTAATGAAAAACTACGCAAGGGAAAGTGAAACCTTTAATTGTAAGCAAGGACAGGACTCTAATAAATGTATTTAATTACTTATTGGTGTAAAACTAAGTCTTATTACAATTTAAATTACTTATCTTTCCCGAGAGGACGAAGCTGCCGCTTCTCACCTAGTGCGAGTGGGAAGTGTACATATAAGCTGGATGGTGTAACACTGCCAAGATGTGCTGGCTGTGCACCAAGGCATGCTTAGCCACAGGGTGATCCTCATTACCAACAAACACTGTCTGCCTGTGACCATTCATGCGAATGGACTGTTTCTTACTGGTCATTCCCACATAGAATACTTCACAGTGCAGGCATGTCAGCTGGTAAATCACGTCGGTGCTATCGCAAATAGCTGTGCCCTTGATCGTGTACACCTTCCGGGTTACGGGTACCAGAGTAAGTGGTAGTGGAAGGATCTGACATTTGGCATTAACCCCAAGGGCCTCACACTAACAGCTCCAATATCTGGCTGTAACCCATCCTTTCATCACGCCTTATACCAATTCCAAACAGAACAATCCCCAGCCCTTCACCTGCGTAATCCTTAACCTATACATCAACTCTGCTAATGAACACACCTGTCAACTCCTATCCCTAATCAAAATCCTCAACCTTTCCACTCCCAAAGCCACACCTACAGTGTACATCCTCTTACATGCCAACTGCAAACTGGAACAGCATGCTACCCTCCACCTCAAAAAACTATCCAAACTCCTGTTCAGCCACCTCTAGAAAGGCAATACACTCTTCCTCAACAACCTCTCCAATAAACCTCAAGCTCCTCTTATTGCACACAAACCCAGTCTCTCCCATCTACTCAGTCTCCCACTTCCAGCTCCACTCCCCCCCCCCCCCCCCAAACCTCCAAATCCTAATTCACACAATCCAAAACTACAACATCCAATTAAGTAGTCAACCTCTCTTCCATTCTGAAACCTTTGTCCTATCCAAAGGCCTGACCTTTAGCCCTACTCCCAAATTCAGCCAAACAGCCATTGTCAAAGAATTACTATCCTATACTCGTAATCTTTGTTGGAGATATCACTTAGCCACAAAGATAAATAATCCTACTCCTAATGATCCAGCTCCCCAAGCCATCATTCAAATTGAACCCTGCCCAAAACAGTCCTGTCCTCCGTCACAGCGAGACCCACCCCCTCTTCCTCAAAATCAGCCTCTTTAAAACTTACAGGAACTTTTCACTTCCAACCTTGCCTCTCAGTCTTTCCTGAAAAATCTTAATCCAACTCCCAACATTACCACAGCTGAATCCCAGGCTATCCATGATCTGAAGGCTGACCATACGATTGTCATTCTCCCGGCCGACGAGGTATCCACGACCGTGGTACTTGATCGGCAGAAGTATGTGGCTGAGGGACTGCATCAGCTTTCAGACAACACTACCCACTAAGTTTGTCAAGGCAATCCCACTCCTAGTGTCCAGGCAGAGCTTCAAGGAATCCTCAGATCCTTGGGCCCCATACAAAACCTTTCACCGGAGTCCATCAACCTCATGACCCCACTGACACCCCACATCCCCAACTTCTTCCGACTTCCTAAGATTTACAAACCTAATCATCCAGGCCTGCCGATTGAGGCCAGTTACCAAGTCCCCACGGGAAGAAGCTCTGCCTACATAGACCAACACCTTCAAACCATTATGTGCAGTCTCCCATCCTTCATAAAAGACACCAACCAATTTCTCAGCCGCCAGAAATCCTTTCCCAACCTGTTACCTCCGGAAACCATCCTTGTAACCATTGATGCTACTTCCTTATACAGGAACATCCCACACACCCAGGGCCTTACTGAGAAGGAGTAATTCCTTTCACACAGACCACCTGCAACCCTACCTACAACCTCTTTCCTTATTACCCTAGCCAGCTTCATCCTAACCAACAACTTCTTCACCTCTGAAGACCAGACATACCAACAACTAAGGGGAACAGCCATGTGAACCAGGATGGCACCCTCAACGCAAAGTTATTTATGGGGTACTTAGAGGAAGCCTTCTTGGATACCCAAGTCTGTCAACACAAAGTTTGGTATGATTCGTTGCTGATATCTTCATGATCTGGACTCACATGAAGAACTCCAGAATTTCCTCTCCAACCTCAATTCCTTTGGTCCCAATCAAATTCATCTAGTCCTATTCTAAATCCCATGCCACTTTCCTCGATGTTGACCTCCATCTGTCCAACAGCCAACTTCACACATCCGTCCACATTAAACTCACCAATAAACAACAGTATCTCCATTATGACAGCTACCATCCATTCCACACCAAATGTTCCCTTCCCTACATCTAAGGTCTTCATGGCAAATGAGTCTGTTCCAGTCCTGAATCTGTGAGCCAGTACACCAATAACCTAATAACGGCTTTCACATCCCGCAGCTATGTTCCTGATCTGGTACAGAAGCAAATAGCCAGGGCCACTTCCTCTTCCTCCAAACCCAGAACCTCTTACAGAGGGACCCTAAAAGTGCCCCTCGTCACTTTCCAGGACTGAAGCGGACTCTAAATGTGGCTCTCCAGCAAGGTTAAGACTTCCTTAAATCCTGTCCTGAAATGAGATCCATCCTTCATGACATCGTTCCCACTCCACGAAGAGTGTCTTTTCACCACCCACCTAACCTTCGTAACCACCTAGTCCATCCCTATGAAATCCCCAAACCACCTTCCTTACCCTCCAGCTCCTACCCATGTAACCGCCCCCATTGTGAAATCTGTCCTATGTGTCCTTCAACCACCACTTACTTCAGCCCCGTAACCCAGAAGGTGTACACGATCAAGGGCAGAGCCACTTGTGATAGCACCCATGTGATTTACCAACTAACATGCCTGCACTGTGAAGAGTTCTATGTGGGAATGACCAGTAACAAACTGTCCATTCTCATGAATGGTCACAGGCAGACAGTGTTTGTTTGTAATGAGGATCACCCTGTGGCTAAACATGCCTTGGTGCACGGCCAGCACATCTTGGCACACACCAGGAGTAAAATATAGGAAACGTAAGGTTATTTACAACTTATACAAAAACCAGACAGGGGTTATCAGAGTTGAAGAGCATGAAAGAGATGCAGTGGTTGGGAAGAGAGTAAGACAGGGTTGTAGCCTTTCTCCAATGTTATTCAATTTGTACACTGAGCAAACTATAAAGGAAAGCAAGAAGAATTTTGGAGAAGGCATTAAAGTTCAGGGTGAAGAATTAAAAACATTGTGTTTTGCAGATGACATAGTAATTCTGTCAGAGACAGTAAAGGACCTGGAAGAGCAATTGAACGGAATGTACAGTGTGCTGAAAGGTGCATATAAGATGTACATTAACAAGAGCAAACCTAGGGTAATGGAGTGCAGTCTAAGAAAATCGGGTGATGCTGAAGGAATTAAATTAGGTAACAGAACAATAAAGGAGGTAGATGAGATTTGTTACTTGGGCAGTAAAATAACAAATGAGGGTCACAATACAGAGGATATAAAATGCAAAATGGCAATGGGTAGAAAAAGAGTTCTTGAAAAAGAGAAAATTTTTAACATCAAATATCGATTTAAGATTAAGAAAGACCTTTCTGAAGGCATTTGTGTGGAGTGTTGCCTTGTATGGGAGTGTAACATGAACAATAAACAGTGCAGACAGAAAGAGGATAGAGGCTTTTGAAATATGGTGCTACAGAAGAATGATGGAGATTAGGTGGGTGGATTGCATAACTAATGAGGAGGTACTGAACAGAATTGGGGAGAAAAGGATTTTCTAGCATACCTTGACCAAAATAAGGGATTGATTGATAGGACACACACACACACACACACACACACACACACACACACACACACACACACACAAACGCAAGTTTTCGCAACCCAGTTGCTTTTTCAGGCAGAAGGGAAGGAGAGGGAAAAGGAAATGATGAGGGTTTTAAGGGAGGGGGTAAGGAGCCATTCCAATCCCGGGAGAGGAAAGACTTACCTTAGGGGGAAAAAAAGGAAGGTAAACAAATACACACACACTCACACATACTCAAACGCAAACACACCTAGACAGACATTTGTAAAAAACAAAGAAGTTGGACAGAGATACCACTTGAGGTAGAGGCTCTGTCCACAGAACCAAGGCAAAGATGTTAAAGATGGTGGGTGGGAATTTGAATTTAGTGGAGGTTGAGACCAGGTGGGCAATGGAAGGAGAGAATAAGCTGAAGGGCAAGTTCCCATCTAAGGAGTTCTGGAAGGTTGATGTCGGTGGGAAGTATCCCGATAACCCGGATGGTGTAACACTGTGCCAAGATGTGCTGGCCATGCACCAAGGCATGTTTAGCCACAGGGTGATCTTCATTACCAACAAACACTGTCTGCCCTTGATATATATATATCAGACCCAAAGCACAAAGCACAAAAACATAAATAAAAACACACACAAACATTCAAGCTTTTGCAACCGTTAGCCCCTTCATCAGGAAAAGAGGAAGGAGGGAGGGGAAAAAGGAAAGGGTGTGGGTTTTAAGAGAATGGAAGAGGAATCATCCCAATCCCGAGAGTGGAAGGACTTGCCTTGGGGAGAAAAGGAAAGGCGAACAAGCACACTCACATACACACGTAAACACACAAAGGCAGACATTTTCTACAAATGTACTGGCAGGATTATCTTGTGTGGGTTCCAGAAATTATTCTATTTATGTATTTGCCCTTGCAATCTCTTCACATTGCATATGTTGTACAAAAGGTATCGGACAGATAATTTTATCTTTTGGATTTAACTTACAATTTGCAAAAAATACCCATGTTAATTTAAGCCTAGGTGTGTTTGGATGTGGATATGTGTGAGTGTGTGTGTATTTGTTTACCTCCCTTTTTGTCCCCTAAGGTAAGTCCTTCCACTCCTGGGACTGGAATGGCTCCTTTTCCACTTCCTTAAAACCTGTATCCTTCCCTTTCTCCTCTCCTTCCTTCCTCTTCTTCCCGAAGAAGCCACCACTGGTGGCGAAAGCTCGAATGTTTGTGTGTTTTTGTGTGTGTTTGGTGTTTCTGTCGACGAGCCTGTACTTTAGGTAACTCAAAAATCTTTATTATACGTAATCACATACACACAACTTAAAATTTTTGGCATTCGCACAACCCCCCAGACAACTATACACACACAACCACCATTCTGGCCACTCCACTGCCACAAGCATCTAGACTGAGAGTCTAGATCAGTTGAACAAGTCATGGATGCAAAATACTAACATAAATTATTTACAGCTGAATGAAAAAACTGGTGGAATTCAACATTGGGGACAATCAATTTAGATTTAAGAGAAATGTAGGAACATGCAAGGCAATGCTCACATTAAGACCTATCTTAGAAGATACATTAATGAAAGGGATACCTACATTTTTAGCATTTGTGGATCTGGAGAGAGCATTTGACAATGTCGACTGAAATACACTTTTTCAGATTCCAAAGGTAGCAGGGGTAAAACATAGGGAGCAAAGATTATTTGAAGGAAATATTCAATTAATGATGGAAATTCTCCTCAGAGATGATAAATTATTTTTCAAAAGAGATAGATTGGCTGACCAGTACTTACCTTTGTGCTGTACTGCTGATAGTGACACAAACGGGAAAAAGGGGGGGGGGGGGATGAAAAAGGGGCAAGCTTTCGGAACGCAGTTCCATCTTCAGGTGGGAAGAGAAAGGTAATTCACAACCTAGGTCATGAGAATGGTGTTTGAGGAGTGAATGTTGATAAGTACTGGCCAGCCAATCTATCTCTTTTGAAAAATAATGTATTTGAAGGAAAAGTTTTAGGGGAAGAAAACCAAGAGGCAGGCCAAGAGCAACTTCTTTTAATAACATCAAAGAAGATATGTGGATAAAATCATATTAAGAACTGAAGAGGGTGACAGTGGAGAGAGGGGCGTGGCTAAATCAACAAGGCATAGCCTTTAGTCTATAATGATGTACAAAAACCAGACAGTAATTATTAGAGTTGAAGCGTATGAAAGTGTCATAGTAGTTGGGAAGGGAGTAAGACAGGGTTGTAGCCTTTCTCCATTGTTGTTCAATATGTACATTGAATAAGCTGTCAAGGAAAGCAAGGAGAAATTTAGAAAGGGAATTAAAGTCTAGTAACTTTATAGTATGTAAGTTCACTTATTAAATTTAATAATCCACCAATTCAAAAGTAATAGCAGTGTGCATATCTATAAAACCAGGAGAAAGGATGATCTTCACTATGCAGGGTTAAATCTGACTTTGGCACAGAAAGGGGTGAATTGTGCTGCCACAAACATCTTCGGTCATCTATCAAACAGCATCAAAAGCCTGACAGATAGCCAACTAGCATTCAAAAATTAGTTAAAAGAATTTCTGAATGACATCTCTTCCTACTTATTGCATGAATTGTGTGTGTGTGTGTGTGTGTGTGTGTGTGTGTGTGTGTGTGTGTGTGTGTGTGTCGTGTAATGTTTTGTTAATGTAATATCTTGTACAAATGTTCAAATGTTTGTATAGCTTATGGAACTTAACTACGGGGTCATCAGTCCCTAAACTTACAAACTACTTACGAACTAGCTAATACTAAGGACGGCACAAATATCCATGCCCAAGGGAGATTCAAACCCCCGACTGTACTGGCCGTGCAGACCGTGACTGGAGCACCTCAGTCCCCTCGATCACCGTGGCCGGCATATCTTGTACAGACACCTTTTATTAACCTGACATGTTCCAAATCATTATGAAGTGTCGCATTCATGGTCTATGGAACAAGTTGTAATCTAACCTAAACTTATGGGAAACAGGATTAAGGAAGAGATGTTGGACTTCATATTACGAGAATGATGAGAATATTCTACAGCTGCAAGGCCATAAGCATGGGGCATGTTGGTATTCAAGCATGTCAGATTACAGTGACTAACAATGTGCCTGTTGATAATGGCAGTAAGGGAAGTCATTGATTTAGGATGGGAGATTGCAGATGACAGACTGGAGGTGTTGATTAACAACCCAATCCCCACCTCACTCATAGTCTAGCTTGTGTTGCTGGAGTGGCCGGACATGATAGTTGTGTGTGTATAGTTGTCTGAATGATTGCATGAATGTATGTGTTTCTTTTTCTGGCGAAGGTCATGGCCAAAAATTTAAGTTGAGAGGATGTGATTATCTATTTTAGTGTCTGTCGGCAGCTCAGAGAGCCTCTTTACAGTGAGTTGTTACCTATCGGATTTCCCGTTGTTAAAAAGGCAAAAGTTTTCTTTTATTGGAGTATTCCATCCTGCCACAATGGAATGCCCAGAAGGTACATCTATTGGGTTGCGTTTTTGGAGTTCAGGAAGTCAGTAGAAGGTAGAAGAGTGGTGGTTTTCCAAATATGATTTTATCCATTCATTTGGCACTTCTCTTACACCATAACACCCATGCCTTTTTCAGGAGTAGAGAATGATCAATGGCATCAAAAGGTTTTGTAATGTCTAAGAATAAACCTGTTTTTTTTTTTCTTTTTTTTGTGATTGTCCATTTAATATATGGCTTATCAGATTGAATGTGGCTGTTTCTGTTGAGCACTGTGGCCTGAAGCAATGTTGTCATTCAGCAGTATCTTTATTGAAGAATGAAGTTAGATGTGAAAGGTACAGGTTTTAGAGAATTTTTGAAAATCCTGACAGTAGTGACGCTGGTGTATAGTTACCCCTTTCTTTTACAATGGTACAACTACTGCTCATTTCAGCTGTTTAGGGAAAACACCCCTTGACAAAGATGAATTGCATATGTCTAATAAGGGAGGGAGTATGTGAGTTGTTGATACTCTTATAATATAGTCAGGGACATCATCTAAAACAGCTGAATAATTACTCTTTTGTGTATTAATAGTATTAAGAAGTTCAGATGGGCCTATTGGATTGGGAAACATGGATATATTTTTTACTGCAGTATGTGGAAGTTTCTTCTAATGTTGTGTTGGGCAGGTTCCTAAATTTTCCTTTTACTAACTTGTCTTCAATAGTTGCAAAGTAAGAATTAAAATTATTTGCAACTGTCCTGGGGTGTATGACAATTTCACCATCCTGCAATAATACAATATTTTTCCGAGTTGTCTTATTTCCTCTAAGATCCCGCACAGCTTTCCACAAGGTTTTGGTTTTGTTTGATGACTCCATAATATATTTGTCAATTGCCTTTCTTTTATTACTTGTCTTAAAACTGACTAGTATTTTTTAAAATAATTCTGGAATTTAGGACTGCTGTTTGTTTTAGAGAGCACAAAGAGTTCCCATTAACACGTTCGCTGCCATTCACGCTCTGGCGCGATGATGCTAGGTGCCACGTCACGCTCTGGCGCGTGATTGTATTTTGACAGTATCTTTTCATAGTTTTGAGCCACTGAATGTTTTGGTTTTAGTTTTTAGTTTATTTGCATTTGTATTTTTGTGAAAAACAACAAATGAAGAATATAAACAGTACATACAAGGTATTTCATAAAACATATAGGATGGTAGGTTGCAACATGCGCCACAGCGTGAGCGGCACCTGACTCAAGTAACGTTTACACGCGCCAGAGCGTGAACGGCAGTGAACGTGTTAACAAGTGAACCAAATACCTGTTGTAAGCCAATTATTGAATCTGTCTGTTCTGGTAATAACTTTCTTTATCGGAAAGGCTATATTAAAGTTATGCTTGAAAACATTCAAAAAAATTGTTCATCTTTTGATCGGTGGTAGGGGTTTCATAAACATTTGTCAAGGATACCTTACTGATTTGGAAATGGATGTGTTCAATATTTTTCTGAATGTACCTCCTTTTATATGTAATATTTTTTGTACTAGCTGAAATGTGTTTAATAGTATACCTAATATTTGTGATTAATGATTGTTGTAGCCAGTATTGAAGTTTACTGAGGAACAATTCTCCATGTTTACACATACCTGCTCTATCAGAGTGGCACTTGTTCTTGTTATATGGGTTGGAGAATTTATTTATTTATTTATTCACATCTGAAGCATTAACACTAAGTATACATTTACAAAGAAAGAAACTCTTACTGGATTATATACATAATATACAAAGTCACACTTTACAAAAGTGTCTATACTACTTTTGCCCAGAAGTTGGTGACATCCAGAGCATCTTCTGTAGCCTGAAGCAGACCTTGTACTGTGCGTGCTTTAGGGCACCAACTACAGTGCAACAAATGAGACGTTGTCTGGATTGCACTATTCTCACACAATGGGGGTCTGTATTGAAAACCCACTTCTGTAGGTTGCTTTTACATATTGTCACGCATTCCCCTGATCTGTTCAGTGTTCTGCAAGTACTCCATTCCTCCTTGTGACCGGGTGGTAGTTCTTCACTAGGTGTCAGCCATTCTTGAGAGTGAGTGCAGTTTGCACGCCACATGTCGATTCGGGATTGCTGAGGTGTCCCGTTAAGAGCATCTGTTATTCTGAGGAAACTTTTCCTAGATTTGAGTCTTGAAGTAGGTGGCCTGTATCCACACAGAGAGTGAGCTTCAGATTTTTTCGCCTTCTCCTTCTATTTTTTTGCTGCAACCTCTTGACGAATCTCGGGAGGGGCAATACCAGCAAGACGGTACAGTTTGTCCAAAGGGGTAGGTCTTAGACATCTGCTAATGACGTGTCACTGAAATGTTTGTCATCAAATTTGCAATAACCCTAATAGCATAAGTTGCTGAATTCAAATTTTTCAGTATATCATCAATGAATTGCTTCCACTTCAATTTCTCATCAATGAACACACCTAAAACCACCTTAGCTACAGACTTCTGTTCACAAATCATATTTATTAATTTTGTTATGCAATTTACCATATGGAGCTGTACAGTGGCGCAGCCAGGATTTGTTAATGGGGGTGGTGGGGGGCAGGTTGCCACATATGAACAATCGGCATAGCAGTAACAATAGTGGCAGCATCACAGCTGGTCACGGCAGCATTAAAACCACTCACAGTAACAGCACACATTCTCAGTCACGGCATCACACTGGCGACCCTTTGACACATTCACTTGTGCTTGGCTAATTATAGTTATGTTGTGATTTATTACATGTGTACTATTTCAAATTTCTGGTGCTGAGCTGTTTTGTTTTAATAGAAACAATAAAATTAAAAAATCTTTGGGATGAGCTTGGGGGGTGGGGGAGGATCTTCAGCCACATTAGCCTCCCCCCTCCCCCTCACTGTGGCTGTGCCACTGGAGCTGTATATACTGTTTTTATCAAAATTGAATAAAGATCAATTTGCAGAGAACTACTTAATAATGTTCAGGGAGAGAGTTACAGTTTTGCTAGTTTATTCTTGTTTGTTGGGTTTGATGGGTTTGATTACTATACTTGTATCATCATCTAATGAATATAGAATGGGAAATCATTAATATATATCAAGAATAGCAGTTTAATGGACCACTTATTTCAACTTTCTGCACTCTTTCCATTAAGTATGAATTAAACTATTTTTGCTCTACGCCACCACTAAGCTAAAGCTTATCTATAAGAATTCCATGATTTACACCATCAAGGGCCTTTGAGGGATCACAAAAATCCCAAGGGGTGATGTTCAGATATTCAGAGCATTTAATATTTGAACAATTGTAGGATATATAGCATTTCCTGTTGATTAGTCTTGCTCAAAACCAAACATATTTTGTCAGTGCCTAATTTTTACAAATATCGGAAGCTACTCTTGAATACAACACTTTCTCAAGAAGTAATGGTTTAACAATAGCATATTTTAGTCTGTCTAGGAAAATACCCTGCTTTAGCGAGCTATTAAATAAGTGGCTGAAAATCCTACTTATCTCTTGGGAACAAGCTTTTAATACACTGCTCGAAATGCCGTCAATTCTGTATGAGCTTTCAGTTTTGAGTGAGTTTATTATTTAAATTCAAAGGGAAGGTGGATGGAATTTCAATCGTATCAGATTGCAAAGGAGTCTTCTTCCATTAAAGCTTTGTCTCTTCTATTGAACATTCAGATCCTATTTTCTACATGACATTTAAAAAATGACTATCAAAAACATTTCTATGGGGGTGGGGGTGCTACACCAATAAAAGCCACAATATTATAGAACACAATTTTGCTACGTGCTTAAGACACAATATCTAAAGGCAAACTGGCCATCATAGCCGAAACAGGAAGTTAACAGAGTTTTAGAGCAAAGACATCATACTTCATGGTTGGTGGTGATCTCTGAGAAGTCCGTCGCCCCCCCCCCCCCCCCCCCCCGTCCCCCATCCCCCATTCGGACTATGTGGTACTTGTCCATGGGCAGAATAGCAATGGGTCATCTGGAATGAGTGTCACTAGTAACTCCTCCACATCATCAGGGAATGAGTTAGATGGTGTTGCTCGTGGTGTGAAAGAAGGCCAGAGGACACTGTAGTCGTAGCTAGCTGGACAGCAGAGGCGGCAGCCAATCCTGGAGTGAGTTGAAGGCGGGTGCGGGGGCAGGCACAGGGAAAATGAAGGAGCACTAGTCCTGAAGCACAGGCAAACGCCCTGATGGATTGACATGATGCTCTCCTTGGAAGGGGAAAACATCACACCACATGGTGGGCTAGGGAGCTGAAGAGTCTGTGGCACACACTTTTGTGAGGACGTCGTATGCTGTTGAACCTTTGACGACTACTGCCAGCTGCATAACGATGTCAGGATGTAAGTGTGTCGTCAACTCGATTATTCCACCCTTGGGTGCATAGTTGTGTATTGTCAGCTAACAGAATCCCTTGAATGAAGTGGCAACATGGGCAGGCTTTTTCCTCTGTAGTGGCACAGTGATGGGGGCATTTTTCACCAGGATGTCTATTGTCTGGGTCAAAAATTGTACCACCTTGTAAGGGCCAGTGCACAGAGGTTGTAAGGGTGTCTCGCAGCATGAAGAACGTACACAAGTTAAGAGTGTGAGGAACGTGGTGTATGTGACTGACAGGAGACAAAAGTTTCAGGTCGGAACAGCGGAGTCCGACTCTCTCGACCCAAGTAGGAACTAAGGAAGAGCGGAAACTGGTGTTAGAGAAACGAGCTCACCCGGAAAGTCAAAGGTCTATACATAGACAAACTCTGTCACCGTGCCGTTACGGTCCTCTTTGTAGGTCACACAATGTCCGAGGAGGATGAAAGGTACGGCCTTTATCCAGAGGGTGCTGTGGGAGCATAAGGAGGCTTTTAGAGCTCTATTCTACCTCTCTATGTGGCTGTTACTCTGCTGGTGGTAGGAAGTCACGTGGATTTTGGCAATACCACACAGAGTATAAATTGCTGTAAACTCCATTGTCTGCCTCGGTCCAAAGTTAGTACAGAGGGGCAAACGAACATGGTGATCCGGAACTCCTAGAATGAACGTGCTACTGTCTCGGAGGTGATGTTTAGTGGCTGAGTCACTTCTACCCAGCATGTTGCCTATCTATTACAGATAAGACATAGCAGTAACCTTCCGAGAGGGAAACAGTTCCCACCAGATTGATGTGGACATGTTGGAAGCGACAGGGAGGGGCAGGAAAGGAGCCGAGCGGAGGCAAGATGTGCCCGTTTGTTTTGCTGCATTGGCGAGGGATGCACGATCGAGCCCAGGCTCGGCAGCCCCGGCGTACGATGTGCCAGACTAAATGTTCCGTCACCAGTGTGGTTGAAGCGCAAACCCATGGGTGTGCAAAGTTGTGCAGCTTCAGAAAATCTTCAATTTGAAATGGCTGGGCTATGAAGGGTGGTGTGTTCTGATAGATCTGTCACACCACACCTCACCTCCCACTCCGGGAAAGTTGTTTGTACTGGTTGTACTGATGAACAGTGATCAGAGATTAGAGTCATTGTCTGCTCATCAGCTGACTGCATTGTGGAGGTTAGATAGGTCCAGGAGAGTGGCGACAGCACCCACTCCAGAAAGAAAATCAGCCACGTTGTCAGTTCCTTTTATATATCTCACGTCGGTTGTAAATTAGGATATATAGTCGAAGTGTGCAAAGTGGTGTGCGGGGGGGGGGGTGAATTGGTGGGGTTTGAAGGGCAACCATGAGTTTTGATCTTTAATCTCTATGCAGAAGTGTTCTATCACCTTGTAGATCGCAAGTAGCTCTTGGTTGAAAACAGAATATTTCTTCTATGCAGAGTTCGTATTTAAGAAAACCAAGAGTGCCTTTCAATTGCCAACTGTCTGACTTAATACAGCTCCTATTTCCATTGTCACTTCCAACCATAGTGATAAACAGTTCTGCGTCGGGTTGAGGGTGAGGGGTAGTGACTGCGTTCGCAACTAGTTTCTCAAGTTTCTTAAGTTTAAAGTATACAAAGCAAAAGTCCAGATGGAAGAGCACTTTGTTAATAAAATGCTGCCACATTTGAGTAGCATTGTGCAGGCCAAAAGACATGAAAGGGTATTGAAAAAGGCCAAATAGAGTTGTGATGGTAGTTTTCTCTACGTCCTTCAAAGCCATCGGAATTTGGTGAACAGCACATTTACAGTCTATCACTGAAAAGACTTTTGCACCTGACAAGGCACATGTAAATTCAGTGATATTTTGTGTGAGGTGTTTGTCCAGTAAATTGTACACATTCAAATGCCTGTAATTGCTGCACATATGCCAGGTACCAACTTTCTTGTCGAAGTGTATAGGTGTGGACAAAAAGCCACCTGCCTGCAAAAGTTCTGTTAATCTGTTCACATGCCGTTTTTATGATTTTGGGTTTAGGATGTCAACGTCTACTAGAAATAAGTGTGCCATCAGTCAAATGCAGCTTGTGGACGGTTAGTATGTTAGTATGGATACGCCCAGTGCAGCTTGCGAGGTGGTGTGTTTGGTGTTAATTTGTCAAATGACTGTTTGGGGTTCTGTGGTACAGTCATCAAATACGGCAACATGTTAAAAGTTCCTACATTAACTGCCAGTGTGTTTGTTGCCGAGATTTAGGTGCAGAAGTTACAGACTGTGCCACCAGCACGAATGGTGGCGCTAGGGGTGACAACACGACAGGTGAGCATGCAATGTTATTGTTTTTAGTACAAGTGAGAGCCGTGTCACTTACTGGTGGCATTGGCATTCAGCCTGTGTCAACACAGGGGCAGGAACAAACACTAGAGTACACATGCAAAACGGAACAAAAGTATTAGTCACTGTCAACCTTGCACATGAAGAGAGAATCACTGTTTGAGCACTGACCATCGTGTCGTTTGTTGACCAAGTGGAGCTGTTGTGTAGAAAGCAGCTCCCGCGAAGATTTGATCTCGGCAGTGATGATGTCCAAGTTTTAGCTTAGCTCCAGCTGTTCCTGGCTGAGCTTTGCAGTCTCTTCCCACTAGATGAGCCATTTGTTGGTGATGTCTCTTACTGTTGCTGATAGGAACATGTGTGGACAAGATGCACCCATGTTGCAGCTTTAGCAGCACTTGCACTCAATGAAGCATGCGGAAAGTGTTTGACGGGTAGTGCAGCACTGTATTTTGTGCTAATTGGGCCCAAGTTTGTGATGTCGCAACAAATCAATGTCAGTTACTAGAAATGTCCATTTGAGGTGACAATCCGGCGAGAGTTTGATGGTGTGTCATTGATCCTGAGCATGTCAAAACTCATAGCATTCACTGCCTGAAGTAGTGTCTGGTGGGATTGCATGTTTGTGAAGATCATAGTGGTCAGTAACAGAGAAACATCTGCTCCCTCTTTAACATAAACTCGACCACTGTATGTTCCTGGACAGAGTGAAGAAGCTGTTGGCACCTACTCTTTCCCACGTTGGAGGTGGCACCACAATCCATCTGCGGCCGGAATTTGGGAAACAGCATGGTTTTCTACACTTCATTTGTATCTACATGAATATTCTAATAGGACAGTTTACATCTAACCGCAAAGACATGACGAGCCACCACAGGCACACACAAAAAACACACACACATATAATACTTTTAGCTATCGGTCATGGCCTTCTTCAGGATTAGGAACAATCTCACAGGTGCACAACACAGTCACACAACCATCAGCTCCAGCTGCTGCACTTCAAATCACGCTCTGCAGTGTGGAGGTAGGAGAGAGGAAGGTTGCGTTACGGAGGTGGGGATGGAAACAGCACAGCCTTCCAGAGTCTGTATGTATTGGACGGAAGGAACGAGATGCAGCTTAGGGATGCACACACACACACACACACACACACACACACACACACACACACACACACAGTACACAAAACAGAAGAGGTTTAGAGGTTTAGGATAGAGAGGTGGGAACTGTACGGTGCGGAAAAAAGGGAAGTTATCGTAAGCTGAGGCCTGGATCATTTCGGTATCGAAGAATGTACTGTAGGGATAACTCCAATCTGTGCAGTTCAGGAAAGTTGATGTTGGGTGGGAGGATTCAGATGGCCCAGCTTGTGAAGCAGCCATTGAAATCAAGCTTATGCTCTGCTGCATGTTGTGCCACAGGGTGGTCCACCTTGCTTTTGGCCACAGTTTGGTAATGGCCATTCATTCTAATGGACAGCTGCGATTGCAGCACAGCTGGTACATTACGTGGCTGCTTTCACAGGTGGCCGGGCCTCTGATAGGGTAGAGTATGCCTGTGACAGGACTAGAAACCTACCCTTACAGCCTCACCATCTGTGGACGGCATATCCCTGTGGAAGACCCCGTTGCAAGACCTGTCCAATCCACCCACACAGCACTTCCTATTCCAGTCCTGTCACAGGTTTATCCTACCCTATCAGAGGCCAGGCCACCTGTGAGAGCAGCCATGTAATTTACCAGCTGTGCTGCAATCTTTGCACAGCTTTCTATATTGGCATGACGACTAACCAGCTGTCCATTAGAATGAATGGCCACCGTCAAACTGTGGCCAAAAACAAGGTGGACTACCCTGTGGCACAACATGCAGCAGAACATGTGCTTGATTTCAATGGCTGCTTCAAAACCCGGGCCATCTGGATCCTCCCACCCACCACCAGCATTTCTGAATTGCACAGATGGGAGTTATCCCTACAGTATATTCTCCAATCCCAAAATTATCCAGGCCTCAACTTACAATAACTTCCCTTTTACCCACACGCTGCAGTTCCCGTCTCTCTATCCTAAACCTCCCCTACTTTGAGTGCTCCCCACTCCATCCCTAAGCTGCATCTCATTCCTCCCATCTAATACATACATACTCTGGAAGACTGTGCTGTATCCATCCCCACCATTGTGATGCAACCTTCCTATCACCCTCCCCTCACCTATCTCTACACCACATAGCACGATTTGAAGTGTGGCAGCTCGAGCTGACAGTTGTGAGACTGTGTTGTGTGCCTGTGTGATTGCGTGAACATTCCTAATTCTGAAGAAGGCCATGTCTTTTTTGTTGCCTGTCACAACTTTTCATCATGTCTTTGCAGTGAGCAGTAAACTGCTCCATTCCAACATGGACTTTCCATTATTGCAAGAATACTCTGCAAGTCACATCGAAGTACATCACAAAGGGTTCATCAAACCGCTTTTATGATATTTCTGTACAATTTTTGTTGTAATGTGTATGTAGGATTGGATTAGCTCAGACAGACCGAAGCTTCAGTAGCAATCAACATCCATCATGCCACAGGTTACTTCCCTCTCTTAGCTTTACCTTGAGTTGCAAGTATTCTACACCAGTCGCCCAGTTACACAGAAGAGAGCACTGCGAGACTACTACCAAGTAAGATACTTGTCTCTCTTTAACTTATATATTGATCCACTTTCAACTGAAAACAGTATACATTGGTTGTACATTATGCTTGTTATACTCCTGACATATCTAATTCCAGTCTGTCTCTTACACACAAGTCATGGTCTTCCAATGATCTTACAATTAATAAAACAAATACCTAACGTTTCTTTCAAAGAAGTTCTTCTTCTTCTTCTTCTTCTTCTATTTATTCCACACGTTATCATGATTTCACTTAGACTGCACACCACTGCCACTTTGTTCCTCTGCAGGCCAAAACCCGCTCAGATACCCAGCCTTAACATTATCGTGCAGCCTGTAAATGACATGACAGGTGCACTGTTTGCTGTTCCTTTAGTAAACTCCTACTAGTAATTATCTTCTGTAAGAAAGCTATTTCGTATGTAACAACAAGTAAGTCTTTACCTCTCATATCCTCTATCTCAGACAAAAGATATTGCTGTAATAAAATCTATTGACCAAAAACATACATCTCCCTCATATACTCTAGTACACGGTTTACATAATCCCTGCTTACATAGAAAGAGATCATACATACAATTCACCACAAAGATGTGTGGCAAGCTGCAACAGGCACATAATAAAGAAACTAACATGTACAACATTTAAGCTATCGGCCATTAGCCTTCCCACCACATGTAGAATATGGTGGCCAGAGATGATGGCCGTGTGGCTCCAGTATGAGTCAGTGTGAAAGCTCTCTTTTTTACGGTGAGTTATAAACTACCCTCATTATATTGTTAAATTCCAAACTGGAATTTCCACACACACACTCAGGTACGACTTGTGCGCACTACTGTTATCTCAAGTTCTTTCAACCCCTCTCATTTTTTAACAGTAGGAGGGTGGGGGAGGAGAGGAGGGGGAAGTATGATGGGAAAGAGTGGGGATAGAAGGTTCCATGCTACCTGGCAGAGGACACAGTACTGATTACGTGAAAATGTGAAATGCAGTGAAAAATGGGAGGTACAGAGAACGGGAAAAGGGCAGAATGGAGTTGAAAAATGGGAGGTACAGAGAAGGGGAAAAGGGCAGAATGGAGTTGGGAAAGAGACACGAACTGGGACGAGGGGTAGGATGGGGAGGGGAAGCTGTTAGATGTGGGATGCTGGAACAGGAGGTCACCTTAGATTGAGGCCAGGATGGCTGTGAGGTCACAGAATGCATTATAGTGATAACTCCCATCTTCAGGATTCAGAGTTAACTGGTGGTGGAAGCGAGGATCGAAATGGCCAGTGTCATAAGCCAGCCACTGAAATTGGGCACGTTATGCTGAGGTAAGTGTTGTGCCACACGATGGTCCGCCCCGATTTTGGCCACAGGTTGGTGGTGACCATTCATTCCGATGGACAACTGTTGGTACTCATTCCATTGTAAAAGGCAATGCAATAATTCACACAGGGCTGCTTTCTCAGGTGGCCCAATCTCTGATAGCATACAGGTAAAAGGAACACCAAATCTTTCCGTTTTCAATCTGATTTCCTTATTTTATTATGATGATCATGTCTCCCTATGTAGGAGGGTGCTAACAAAATATGTTCGCATTCGGAAGAGATAGTTGGTGAAATAAATTTTGCAAATAAATCTCACCACAATGAATAAACCTTTCTTTTAATGAATTCCACCTGAATTTGTGTATCATTTCTGTGATCCCCCCCTCCCCCAACAACACAATAATACAAAACTAGCTGCCCTCATTGAACTTTCTAAATATACTTTGTCAGTCCCACTTGATGGGGATGTCATAATGCACAGCAATACGCCAAGTGTAATGTAGGAAGTTTGTTTAGTAGCACTGCTGTTGTTCTAAGTGTTCTGCCAATGAAACATAGCCTTTGGTTTGCCTTCCCTACAATACTTTCCATGTTGGGATTAGGAGAAACAAGGATGGACTGTGATGTTATTGTGGTAGGGTGGGCAATGGAACACAACTTAAATAGGGCTCTGAAGGATCTAACTGTAGGGCGTGAAGGATGTGATTCGGTTGTTCTAGTATTGGCACTTAGTGACAAGATGAAGATGATGATGGCTATTATGTGTGTGCAGAGCAGCTAGGTGATTAGTGCCCAAACGAGAATAATGAGACAAGTGTCACTGATTTACACCAAAGAGAAGGAGAAGGATAAATGACCAATGGAAATAAAAAGCAACAACAATGAGGAAACCCTGCGTGAAAGTACACTGAAGCACAAAAAGGTTGTTTCATGTCGCAATTGAAAATTTGTATATAAAAAAGAGAAAACTTCCGACCTAAAAGTAAAGGCCAGAGTCCATAAACTTTACAAAACCTTAAAAATCACTTCATCATCAGCTAGACTAGAGAGAAAATCCCCCTCCACTCTCGCCACAATATCAGTTCTGTTAAAATATGGCATGAACTATTTGCATGCCACAGACATCACAAAATGGGTGGAGTGCTATTTCCAGAATAGAAATACTGAGTAAGGTGATAGTGTCTGATTTGAAGGCATGTAAGGCCACCCATTCAGTGACAACCGAGGCAAATAGCTGTACATCACATTTTCACACTGTGTCGAGAGAGCAGACAATCTGCCCTCTGTTTTAGCTGATGACAAGTTGAATGTAATTAATGATCTATAAACACGGCCATTCATTACCAAAATCTAAAAAAAGTTACTGCAGTATGGTTCCTTTGTTTCCTATAAAATACCAGCTTGTTTTAAATTGGTGATTTGCTTGACAACACAGCTTTCCTATAATCGTCTAATACTTATTCCTGTTGTCCTTTAATAACGTTTAAGTTAACGTCTACAGAAAATTGTATATTTGCATTCCAAGAGAGAGAGATACACCTCTATAGTTAGCTCGAGTTTCTCAGGAATATTGCTACGCAAATCTTTTATAGAGCTATGTGTATGGAGAAAAGGGTGTATATGGACTATGTCAATGGGATGTTTCCACATTTGTGGGAAAATTTGGTCTCCTCATAATAACTGAAAATTTTCTGCTTTCAAACATCGTGGGTTGTTGGAAGGATTGCAAATCTTTATGAAAGGGTTAGTATTAATGGTTTTTTTTATGTTTCAAAGGGAAAAATGAATTACCTTGCTGTTATTTTGATACTTTCTTTATAGTCTGTTATAGCAGATCATCATATTACAGAAGGATAGCTGCACTTTTGAAACTGCCTTTCAAAGATTTTGTAATTGTGTCTGGTATTTGTTTTCTGGCTATTTTATTCTTCTGCATTGATTGGATTTTTCTGATATTGGTTTTGATTTGCCTGATAATTTGGTAATTATTTTCTGATCTTTTTAAAGTTGGTAACTTTTTGTTTGTTCACCATGCATATTATATGAGTTAATGGGGGATAAATTTTCAACCCGTTGTTTGACTAATAGCATTGATTCTTCTAAATCAATCATCTATTAATGCAGTTCATGTGATTTCTTGATAATGGTTACTTCTGATTAAGTGGTGTGCATTAAAATTTCTGTTATCTTTTTTTATTGCTGTACAATATTATAAAGAAAATATTTTTCTTCCAATTATTTACAAACTCAAAATATTTATTCCTTTGGTACACTTGTATGGCACAATATTAATAGCCTCTAACATCAACAGGCATACAAGTGATAGCTCTGAAAACAACAGCATTATGTGCCAATAATTCAGTATGAATGCATTAATTAATTATAGGGAGATCACTCTCTGTCAGCATGGATCCAACAGCAACACTAATTTGTGTTGCTAGCCAAAGCGTCATAAGTTTATTGGTTGGTGCAGGCACAGCAATAAACCTAATCTGGTCACCTGTAACAAAAAAAAAAAAAAAAAACAATGCTTAAACACATACTTAAGGCTGTATTACTCGAGTTTACTTGAGGATTTTTGAACTCTGCATGATTTCTGAAGAATATTACAATGTCTTGGCATATCTTAAAAGAAACCTTTCTCATGTAACTCACTCACTAAATGTTTATGGGCACACTTGGTTCTTGATACTGCTGATGGCATACATGGAACTAAAAAGCTTGAGAATTTTTCAGTACTAAAAGACTGGCAAAGTGGAGTGAGTAGGTGTAAACATAAAAATCTCTACACCAAAATTATAAAGCTGCAATGCAAGCTAAAATGTAAGATGGATCTTGATTTTGTAATCCATGTAAACACCACACCTAAATAGTATTTTGCAACCAGAGATACGTGCCATGTTATGGCCATAAACAAACAATTAAGACAAAGAAGTTTTAATCCGATAAGAAAATAGAATTAGGTACAATATTAAACGTTAAAAGATTCCATATATTAAGTTTTAAAAAAATTATCACTGTAAGTAAATCAGTTCACGCATCAAATTTTGAAGACATATTTTATAATAAAAATACCTGAACACTACTGTAATTAACTATTAACTATTTACTTTTCAGTCTGCTTCTTTATTGGGGCAATAGTAGCTGTTAACGACAAATTAGATCAATTGCTGTTTCAAACTGTGAAATTATATCTATCAATTTACAGAAATATAATGTGACAACTTCACAGGCAGACTGAGGGAGACTGTATGCTGATAATACAACGGACTGGTATTTGGGAGGGCACTGGTTCAAACCCACCTCCAGCTATCCTGATATAGATTTCCACAATTTCCCTAAATAACTCAAGGCAAATGCTGGGATGGTTCCTTTTAATGAGCAAGGCTGATTTCCTTCCACGTCGCTAGCAAAAATTAGTCAAACCGTGTGCCCCAACTCTCACGACCACAATGTCGACGGGATGTTAAAACCTTACCTACCTTCTTTTTGTGGCTGACAGATAAGATAAAGCACATAAAAGACTGAACACAGTAACAAAATAATGCTCCGCAACCAAAGAGGAAAACCCCAAAGGTCTACAGAGTGGCAACAAACACTACAGTAACAACACTAAGAAGGAAAACACAGAAGGAGTAGAGCAAATGGGTAACTTAACTAAAACATTACAGCAAGATACCACGGATGATTGATATCTAGGATAATAAAAGATGAGCCATCCACTCTGCACACACAAAAATTATTCAGCATGAAGCAGGACAAAAAACACAAAAGTGTGGTACAGATTATAACTACTGGACAGGTGAGAACCTTAGAGATCAGGGCCAGGCCAGATACCCACCACTAATTACCTGCGTAGATAAAAGTAAAACACGGCCAACCATTTAGGCATTGTAGCCAAGAATTAAAGGGAGTGTAACAAGGAGATTGAAAGATTGCCACAAGGGGTCTAACAATGTCGGGTTATGGCTCGCTGCCTCCTGAAGTTCTCGTGGATCGGCACTCTCGGTAACGGCCGGCTGAAATTTCGTGGGGCAGAACTAGTCTGCTACAAATGATTCAGGTGACACACAGAACTGCAGTTCATTGACACTTTAATGAATCTTTAGTGTGCACTGCTCCCCATTTATGGTCAGCTTACAAGTCTCATTAATAACAGTTATTACAACACAGTACGCACAGTCCACTTGTCAATAGTATAAATTTTCACAGTTCATATGTGGAATACAAAAGTTCAAGGTGTACATTTAGTGTCACCAAATATTAAAAAACAATTCATAATAACTATTTAAACGCTTTCTACATGACCGACACAGGAGAACTTTGGCATAACTGTTCAAATCAAGCATAATTGTTCAAATCAGAGTTCAGAGGGACGTGGATTGTGCCCTCAATCAAACACAAAACAAGACTCATTTACATGGTGTGAAAGCATCCTATTTATATCGTTAGAACAATGTGTCTAAAAATTACATACTGTTAATTGATTACATTAAATTTATTATAATGGAAAAGTAAACAACTGCAAGCAACTGGCTATAACAAAAGATAGTGTAAATAATACTGAGTAAATTGATGTATAAATTTAGGTTATTTAATAGTCCTTCATTTACAAATTGAGTATACTATGCTTTTAAACAATACTTTAGGAATAAATTGTAATTATACAGAAACTAATGAAGGCACAACTTTCCTAGCATTAATTGTGAAACATAATTATATCTACTTTACTATTACACAGATACAATTTAATTAGTCTCATCAGAAATACTAATTAGCCTAATACATTCTCTACAATAATATGCTTCTTGCATGAATTAATTAATATTTGATCATTAAACATACCTCGGCACTGTCAAATAATAGAAAATAACTTCAGCTAGTCAAATAAGAAAAAAATTTAAAAAATTACAAAAGTTTTGGAAAAGAATATTTTCGCGTTGAAATGGAAATAGGCTTGACTTCGAAGGCAACTAAACACAGCACTTATACTGAAAGCACGTTTATTACGAACTCAACATACACGCAGCACTGACTGCCTCTCAGGCAGAGTGCTCTGCTATTTATACACATACAGAATTTACCAGAAATTAGAAGAACAGTTAACATGAGAAACAAGTAGAATTTACAAGTGAACATAAGAAAGATGTAGAACCTTCTGGAATTGTTAATTACAAAGAAATAAATTTTTGCCAGTGGGCGGGATTGAACCGGCGACATTCTGCACCGCAGTCCGGGACGCTATCCCCTGCGCCACGCCGGCAGTCGATGTTCGTGGTCTCTCGCGGCATTGCTCCCTCTCCTAGAGAAACAGCGACCTGCTGTTATGATCCCTGTGGAGCCAGCTGCAATGTCTGGGATCTTGACCGTGTCATGGGTCCTCTGTATGACAGTTCAAGAGAATCCTTCCCTTCTCCGCGATTGTCGACGACAGACGTTCCTGTCGTGGCTTCATTAGGAACATTGCCGTCCTTAAAGTCCTTGAACAAGAAGCCATTGTCGTCTACCTGCTCTTCAGGATCGTAGTAAGGCTTCATGCGCAGGACGTGAACAATGTCGTGGCAATATGACAACAGACTAATTACATTCGTACCTATTATTATGCAACACTGATATTGGGAGGTTCAGTAAAGCAGATGGGAATAAATCCCAACATGCTTCATTACAGGGATCAAAAACGGGACAATTGAACATGATGTGGACCACTGTAAAGAAAGCACCACAGCAACACTTGGGTGGATCCTCACAATGAAGAAGATGGACGTGTGTTAGGCAGGTATGGCCAATAACCAATAAGCAGGCAAAGAGGACAACTTGGTCCCTACGACAGGTCCTCAGTAAGGACTTCTATCCATCCGTAGTAAGACCAATTCAAATCAAATGTTCAAACATCTGTAAAGTCTATGGGACTTAACTTCGGGGTCATCAGTCCCTAAACTTACAAACTACTTACGAACTAACTAAGACTAAGGACGGCACAAATATCCATGCCCGAAGGGGGATTCGAACCCCTGACCGTAGTGGCCGTGCAGACCGTGACTGAAGCGCCTCAGTCCCCTCGGCCACTGCGGCCAGCATAGAAAGACCATGCTATGCTCCAAACCCAAAGGACCTTGCAGTTAAGCACCAATTGGATACCCCTTCCTAGGAGACCAATCTCCCGGATGGTGAGGGAAATATTTGCCAAAGGCTTATAAGACACTCAGGAAGTCACTACAGAGGACAAATAACTTGCTGGGACAGTGTCTGAGATGTTTGAGAGCACAAGAAATAGCGACCAGCTACACAGTAAAAACAATACACCCATCACTTTTGATGTGATCACCATAAACATATATACACAACATGGCCGTTACTAGGGAACTGTTTGTATAGACAACTTCTGTGCCATGGAACGAGTCGAGTTGGGCCAGGAACTGGTGACAGAAATTCATTGGTGAAACTGTGGCAAATCCACACAAAGTCACATCCCAGGAATGGACCAAGGTAATGGAAAGGATAGTGGAAAGTTAAAATGGACTCAAGTGACGAAAGAAGGTAAGAACCTGGGGCGGGATCGGGAGAACTGACCCCACTCTGGATTACCACTGAGGGCAGTGGAAGCAGCTGCAGCAGCTGGAAAAAGAATCCTGCAATTTGGGTAGTGGAGCGAGGCACATACATGGACAACTTATGAAACAAGCCACTGTTGCCAGTGGAACTACAAGGGAGGGAGCCCAGCTTCAATAAGGTGGACTCATATGGGAAGCGCCAGTCGCCAATTAGACACCATTATGTAGAATTGGGTCAAAGACCTGTAATGCTGAAGGTGCTGCCGAATTGTACACTGAGCTTTAGTCGACGTGGGATTGGATCAAGGCCTTATAGAGTCCAAAAGAATTGAACAGGTGGCTCCCCAAACAATGTGGGTGAGGAAGAGAAGAATATTCAGATATCACCAGCAATTTTAGAGCTGATGAGGTGGGGGCATCCAAGTGAGCTGGGCTTTAAAGAGCTTGCCTAGGAAGAGATATGAATCTTCTCAACGCAAAGGAGCTAATCAGCCAGATTTATCTCTGGAACTAAGTGAACCACACAGCAACAGAAATGCATCACTCAGGTCTTAAAGGAAGAGATCTGGAAAGCATGGGCTAATTCCCAAGACTGGACCTTTTGGATGACTCCCTGCAGCCACTATTCAGTGACACCAATGCTAGCAGAACTGTTATATGCAGAAGTCATCGGCAAAGAGGGAAGATGATGTTCAAATGTTTGTGAAGTTAAGTGACCTAACTGTGGTGGTCATTGGTCCCTAAACTTACAAACTACATAAACTAACTTATCCAATGAACAACACACACACAAACAAAGGAAGATCTCAGACCTCCGACAGTAAACAGCTGCATGTACTGCAGCAATGCCCCTAAGTGCACACAGCTATTCCACTGCAGAAAGAGACTGAAGACCCCACTGCTGCACCAAAACCATTAACTGTAACTAGTAAGAAGGGAATACTAAAGATGGAGCCCTGCGGGACTCTGTTCTCCTGAATATGAGGTGGGCTTGAGGCATAACCCCTTACAACTCTTCTATATAAAAAGCCAGACAGCTGGCTTGTATATTAGCTACACTGCAGATAGTTGTTTCTGCGCCCAGAAAATGACACTAGCGTACGGACATTCTAAATGTAGTGAAACAAAACAGATTTAAGTTTGACAAAACATCATTTTAGTAAATATTATGTATTTTATTAATTGTTATTGATTTGTGTGTGTTAATTACAGGAGTGAATGAAGTGTGAATGTGAAATTAAAATTCTAAAAAGTAACTATACTATTGTTTCCATATGCTGATTGCTCTGGAAAGAACAAGGAAACTTTTATTGGCTGTTGATGGAGTGCAGGTTTTCAAGTTATGCAGATTGGTGATGGTTTTGTTTCCAACCAATGAGAATTAATTAAGACATGTATATCTTTCTGGAAGAATCAGAATTTGTTGAGGTGTGGAGGAGTTGGTAAATTATTTTTCAACAGAGATAGATTGGCTGGCCAGTGCTTACCTTTTTGCTGTACTGCCAGTACACAGAGAAAGAAAAAAGGACGAAAATAAAAATAGCTTTCAGAACTGTGTTCCTTCTTCAGGTAAGAGAGAAGGGAAGAAAGAAGGAATGGAAAAGGAAGGGGAAGGTAATTCGTGAACTACGTCATGAGGTCGTGTCCGAGGATTGCGGAAGTCAGAGATACTGTATATTAGTACTGGGCCATGCCAAAGAGTATATTGTACACCAGTGTAGAACAGCAGTATTAAATTTTTCATTTCTTCCCGTGACTTTCGACACGATTTGCCAAGTCTTGCCGCACCTTCCTTAGGGCAGCGGGGGGCCGATGGCCCCAGCCATAGGTTTGCATCATGCACGCCACATTTTCACTACCATGCGCATCCGAATTCCCCGGCCCAAGTCGATTTATGCTTTGCAACCAGCAAGTGCCGCCAACCCCTGTTACTGCGGGTGCAGAACCTGCTGATCAGAGCACCTGTGTCAAAGTCCTTACTGCGGATCACAACCAATCAGAGCACGAAACACGCAATTGCATAGATTCAGCACCACTGGCTAGCAGCGAGATCTTTACAGACGGTAAAGGTCTATCTGTGGCCGGCTCTCACCCCGATAACACGCTCCGTGGTCTGCAGCCCCCTGGGCTTGTTCTCCTACTTCAACCATCATAATGATAACTTCTGTTGTACCACTAGTGGCTCTCCTCAGGCCATAATCTCAGAAATTGTATCCCCTTTTCTGAAATATAACCATTTCATTACACCACAACACTCGTGTCCGAGTATGATTTGCTGGTCCTGTCAAACCCCAACCAGAAAAGGCCCACAGCCTTTTGCTGTTCATATTATTCATGCACATATTTTGGTGTCAGAATCGTGATCTTCGGATCCACACCAGTTTTCCGGGGTTTGGGAGCATCTGTTGGGTGAGAGCTAATTGTCAGAAACGTGACGCATGCGGCAATGCTTTGTGTAGCGCGCTGCTTGCCTGATGTCTTGACCTAGAGCTGCGCACAGTCAGAGCGCTGTTTAGCCAGATGCGCAATGATGCGCTGCCACTAGCTGGATTGCCGTAACAGCCGAGGGTTCAGGATTTGGAGCCAGAATCCAACATTCATCCATCCGCCGATGATGCTGTCGTTATCCATCGCCACATTGTGCTACCTGGCGTCCGTCTCGCCGTCACTGCATCAATGAATAGTTGAAGTAAGTGCTGTCAGCCACATTCTAAATCCTCCTTGTAAAGTGTTGTATTGGCATCAGCAACATAATTTTTTAACTAAGTTTTGTCCCTTAACTTGTAACAATGTTACATGAAGGATCCTCGCTGGACATAGTCACTGGAAATGATGAAGGTAACATTGTAGTCTCCTTACCACAGCAAGTTTCTAACCTTGTGGTGGGGTAGCATAGTTTGAGAGGCAATATGCATGCCTTCAGAAGCAGTTAGCTGAGCAAAAAGCAAAAAAATGTTAATGTTCAAGTGGATATTGGGGAAAGTGCAGCCTTTAGGGTCTTGAGGGAAACTGTAAACTTGCAAAGGGAGCAAATTACATTGTTGTTAGAGAAAAACCATGCCTTGGTGGAATGGATTAATCAGTTAGACATGCAATACAAGGATTTCCCAAATGTGGTTAGAAGTTATCAATCTCGCCTTATGGTAGATACCATGGAAGCTGAGACGCAAACACCTGAATATGAAGAGGAGGAAGAACAGCTTACAGACTAGCTGGGGCATATTGAACATTTATCCAGGTAAAGGAAAAGGAAGAGTTGCACATGAGTCACTGAACAAGGTGGGAGAGGTAGCCGCCACTTTGGTAGTGAATTCAGTTGTTAGTTTAACCAATAGTTTTCCAGCGGTAAATTTTATTGCTTCCTTACCTGGAAAGAATAATGACAATGTCAAAAATTTTCTGCAGAATATCCGCAATGTTGGTCATTTGTGCCAGTGGCCAGATGGATTCCTTTTGAATGATCTGAGGCTCAAATTAATGGGGGATGCACGCACATTTGTGAAGCTGGTAGCCGTATTGAGAGACGCCACACATTTCGAGGTACTGGTACAAGGATTGATTCAAAGATCTACCGATAAGAGGGTTTAGTTATTACCAGGAACAGCTTTCTACGATGAGGCAGAAGGCCGGTGAGTGTTTTGATGCATACGTAAACCGGATTAGCTCTATTTCATGTAAAACATACACCTTAACCAAAGACATGGAAAGGAATGAGGTGTTGCTTGAGGAGGCTGAGGCCAAGGCAGTGGATGTCTTTATTAGAGGTATAGATCTACAGATTGGAGGCAGGTGAAGGTGTCCTCCCCCATTACATTGCACGAGGCTGTTAGATTGGGCATGTTACATGACGTGGCGAATGTAGATTTGTAGCTGCGCAGATGCATAGCCGAAGCGAGTGTTTGCTCAAGAAGCCAGGTGTGGACGGTGCAAATGCAACGGCCATAATGCGGATGAGTGTCTTGTGCCCTATTGTCCACATTGCCACTCTATGTGGCGTTTGGGTATGCATTGTCGGCAGAGTCAGAATGGGCAACCACATAACCGATACGTCATGCCTGCAAATCGAGGGAACAGCAAAACTGACAGGGAAATGGTCGGGGGACAGGTGCAGCCACCCATCCCCGCCCCCGTTAAAAATTATAAACCCAATAAATCTCAATGGGAACACTGAGGTGGCAAATGTGATGTTACTAGGAAAATGGAGAGAAACTCATTAAGTTGTTAATAGATACCGGAACTCAAGTGAGCATCCCCCCCCTTCTTCCAAAGATGACAACAGAGCATTAAAACCACTCCATTGCCATATCCGTGGATTAGGCGATAATCTAGTTTGGCTATTGGGGACCTGTTACGTGGAAGTAGGAAAAGTAAGATACCCGTTCGAGATGAAAGTATTTCTGAAGAGGGGACAAAAGTCCGACGTAATCCTAGGGTTTTCTCTGCCAGTTTCAGATGTTACTGATTACCGATCACAAACTGTACAACTCGGTGAAGCAACTCATCGGTTTGGCAGCGCTCACACTGAACAAACACGAGGAAGTCTGATAAGCCGTGTACTGCAGTGGTAAAGGCAACAACCCCTGTAACAATAAACAGTGGACGGGAAAGATCCTTTGGGTAGCGCTTCAACTTCGAGAGCTCAGTCTAACATCACTTTTGATCAATCTGTTCACACAAAATGAAGTACTGGATAAAATGCAAGTTCATGTTATGAGAAGCCTGTGTATTGCCAAAAAAGAGGTTGGAAAATTGAGAGTCCCAGTGAGTTTGGATAACTTCAGGGCGAAAGTAGCTGTAATACTGCATGGGACTGTTTTAGCCAGTGTGCAGTGTGTGTGGAAACAGGTGAAGTGAGTAACAAATATCCGAAGAGAGAAGCAAGAATTTTTCCTATTGAAGTGCCTGTCATCACACCACAATTAGAGGAGTTTTTAAAGAGGTAGTTAACCCATTTGGACGAGAGAGGTCAGAAACTGTTATACTCAGAATTGAGAGAGTATGCCTGGTTATTTGCAAACCGAAAATACCTCCCTGGTGCTGATTTGGTATATCATGAAATTCCTACTGGGAATGCCAGACCGACCTGCACAAAAAGCATATTGGCTCCCTTATCATGTGCAACCTGTGGTTGATGAAATCATCCAGGAACAGCTAGAGGCAGGAATCATTCAGCCTTCAGCTAGTCCTTGGTCGTCACCAACTGTGCGTGTGCCTAAAAAATCTATTAATGGAGAGAAATCTTATCATATATAAGTGGATTTGAGGGCCATAAATAAGGTTACTACACCTGATACCTACCCACTGCCAAGAATTGATGAAACCTTGGACAGATTGGGAAACTGTAAATACTTCACTACATTGGATATGAAATTGGGCTACCACCAAATTGAAATAGCACCTGAAGATTGACCTAAAAATGCATTTATTACGTGGACTGAAACCTATCACCTGTCTTGTATATCTTGATAATATTATAGTATTTTCAAAAACCACTGAAGAGCATGCTGAGTGCTTGACGAATGTTCTAACAAGGCTCCAGGATGAACATCTAAGCCTAAAATTAGAAATGTGCTTCTTTGCAGAATCACAGGTCCAGTACATAGGTCATATTATTAGTTCTGATGGAGTGAAACCAGATCCTTGTTTGAATGAAGCTGTCAGAACCTTTCCAGCCCCACCCCAATGTCAAAGAACTACAAAGTTTTTTAGGATTATGTAATTTCTATTGCCGTTTTATGAAGGACTAGCTTATATGCCCATGCCTCGCAAGAGGGACCTGTGTATATCATGGTTTTTTAGGGTTCCAGACCTAGATCAGCAGAAACAGAATTCTTGTTGGATTGCTCTTGTCAGTAAACTCAGTTCTCCTAGCCAAGATGTCAAATTTAAGTAAAAGTCATTGTCGAAAACGATGAATGCTCATTAAGTTTTTCAAACAAAAAGTGAAATTAATTTATGTCCGAACTCCAGAACAATGTAAATTCAATGTTAGGTTGTGTTCATAAAGTTAAGACTGCAGTGTGTTGTTATCCGTTTGGTGTAAACTTATGAAAACACTTCTATTGTTAAGATGAGAAAGAGTAATAATAATAACAGCACCATATATTGGTTCTCTGGTGTAGTACTAAACTGTTTATCACTCACAGTAAGTGTATGCTGAAGTATTAGTCTGTTACAGTGTAGCACTGGGGACAATGTAGTTATTCTGTATGGAGTGCTCCCTATTACCGAAAACTCGACGAATGCTGAATGTTTGGTAACTCAATCAACATAGCAGTTCAGGTCTGTCTAAATAAGACGTCATAGTGGTGTCAAAGTACTATAAAGTAAGTTTGGGTAATAGATCAAGGAATAGCATCAGCTGATCGTCTATACAGAACTTTCCAATAAATATAGTACTTCCAGTGAACTGTCTTGACTGTGTTAGCAGCATTGGCCACTATTTCGACTAATAAATGTACCCACATTCTGCATTGATTACTTCATAAAGCATGAAGTTGAATTCGACCTTGTTTATATAGGTCTTTGGAGTGGTGATAGGTCCGCCATGTTTGAGGCAAATTGAACTGGTGTCCGCCATGTTATTTGGGGTATCGGCTAACAGCTGGTGTGCCACTCCCACTACAGAATATGCCTATTTACACAGTTCCACATTTTAAATAAAGATTGACTATTGAGTACAGATGTGCATGAGGTTACATCGATGTCTCCAGACTTTATTAAAGCTGCTAATTGATGAGCCAGATGGTGTATTTCCTGAACACGCAGGAATGAAATCTCACGAACCTGTCAGTATTACACTTCCAGTTCAAAGTATAACAGTTGGCTGAGGTTTGAACCAACAACAAAAGTGCCGCTTTGAAAATATTTGTGTTAATTATAATGCAAGTTCATAGTCTAAAAGTGCTGCGGAACTTATACTGTGAACAGTAACTGTTATGATGAACAATCACTATCATGGATTTGCATCTGTTGTTAAGGTGTTGTTACAACTCCTCTCATAAAGTCTAGTATACATTTATCTGGTGCTTATTAAACGTATTAAGTCCACATATTCATAAAATTGCTGTTAAAGGATTTGGGTGTGAAGTCTGATTGATGAAATTTGAGTACAAAGACGAAAGTGACTACAAATATTTCAGTTAAAAATGCGCCTTGGTCAGCTGCCACAAAAGCATTCCTTGCCAAAATAAGGCATCATTAATAACTTAACATTGTTGTCTTTCTGAAGAAGTAAAGTTTGATGGGACAAATTTTAATACAAAGACGAAAGTAACAACAGAATACTGCAATCAAAAATCCACCAGGGTAATCTGCCACAAAAGCATTCTACACCGAAATAATCTATCATTAATGACTTACGTTGTTGCCATGCTGATATATGTAAATATTTGTTACAAATAATACAGATATTTAACAAGCGAAAAAATTCGGGCTGTTACTATTGCTTCCACACTTTGCAATGTTAACCATGCTTGATCAAGTATTGCCAACGATAAATGAAAATACTTTTTAAGACAGTGTAGACACTCAATAGTGTTTATTTTACTATATTATTAAACAGATGAGATACTCTTTCATTGACTACAACAAGAACAGAAGAAGAAACACACCGATGCTAGGGCAGAAAACTGAGCCTTTTCCTGGTGTGCACGTCAAAGGAATTGCAAGATAGGTCATCTGAAGCTTCAGTCTTGGGGAAGCAATGTACCATTAGCCAGGAATTTTGTTTGTGTATATGCAACAGAGGTCATACAAGGCAAAACAACTGGTGTCCTTGCTCGAAATATTTGTCGTTTTAACACTTCTATTTGTGTTTTTAAATGCTGAACACACTTTACGCATACTGCAAAACCAAAAATTGTACAGAAAATATACACTGAATACAATATACTCAAAATACAGCACTTCACTTTCAACAACAACATACAATGGATAGACACCTCTCAAGTGAACTGACCACCGCCAATATGGTGGCCGAGTTTACACAGGTCGCCAATCTATGAAAGTCAAGCTCGTTGATTCAGATGCACAGAATAGATTTTGTGTCCTCAACAGTAAGGTGGAAATGTCACGTGATATTGGGAAAAATCTACTAATCAATGTCTTTATCTTGGTCCTTTTTGTTTGGTTAAGACAGATGACTATGTGTAAATGGCCCTTTTAGCGACACTTCAACTTTCTTGTTGCTTCTGTGACACATTTATTTAGATATTATTTCATGTTATATGGTTGCTCTGCGAAAAGAAGGTGGGGCTTCTTTTCAGCCAATGTGGTACAAACCAATGATAAGAGCAAATAAATGTGTGAAAAGAGTGGATTTGTCTAAATATCACATGGTAGTTCCAGCTTAATGTTGAGAAGATGCGCAGAACACAATGCTCACTCCATAGGTATTTCTACTCAATGTACAATTTAGTGCTTATACCTGTGTAAAGATACACTTCCTTTTTTTCCATGACATTGCAAAGAATATGGGATACTGCTAGGGGAAAAAAATTGTGTCCTACCTGGGTTAAATTTTACTTGCAGTCACGGCAGTTTAGTTTGTTATAGTTGGCAATGAACTATTCGCTTTAGGATGATGATTACTGAACGGAACAGCATAAATTATTTATTTCATCATGAACATAAAATTATTCCCCTTATTCTACATGATTTTTGAGAAAGCATTCAACAGCCATTGCCAACATAAGCACACAATGCCACCACCATAAGGAAAATGTACCCCTACTTGTGGTGTATTACACTAGAGTTATGAGAATGGAAAAAACTCAGCAATGCCCTAATTAGTTATTTGGTGTACTATGTAATTAACATTGTCCTTTCCTGTACTATGGCATTTTCGAGGCATTCCTAAACAGAACACACTCATAATGTAATGAGGATACACCAAAATCAGAAAAGGAACTACATAGATTTGATTTTCCTTGCAAAGAATTCTTATGTAAATTAGAACATTGATAGACACAATGGAATGTTGTTATGTTTTACAATCAAACCTCCCTGTCAAAAGAAGCAAAGAAATGCCATTAATCTGTAAATATAAAAAGTGTAATCAGCAACTCGCTGTTCAATGTTACTTTGTACTTGCAGAGATAAGATTGTGGCTCTTAATTCAAAATTAAGAGGGAATATGCCCAACACGATCATGTATTGTTTCTTTGCAGCACTACAAAACCATCAGCACCTTTAGTTCTTTGGTGCACTAAGTAACTAACAGGGTGTCTATTTGGTCTGTACTGTACTACACAGTTTTCCAGGCATTCCTAAACAGAAAGAACTCAAGATGTAATAAGTACGGGCCGAAATCAGAAATGAAACTACATAAATTCAGTTTTCCTTGCAAAGAATTCTAAGTAATTGAAAACATGTATAAAAAATAGAAAACGGATGACTTACCCAAAAGGACCGGCTCGTCTATAGACACAAAAATAAAAATCACACTCAAACACAAATACAAGCTTTCGCCACCACTAGCAGCTTCTTCAGGAAAAAGAGGAAAAAAGGGGAGGAGAAAGGGAAGGATATGGGTTTTAAGGAAGTGGAAAAGGAGTCATTCCAATCCCAGGAGTGGAAGGACTTACCTTAGGGGACAAGAAGGAAGGTAGATAAATACGCACACACTCACACATATCCAAACACAAACACACCTAGACAGACATTTGTGTATGCGTGCGTGCGTGTGTGTGTGCGTGCTTGTTTACCTTTCCTTTTTTCCTCCCTAAGGTAAGTCTTTAACAAATGGTTGCGAAAGTTTTATTGCTTGTTTGTGTGTGTGTGTGTGTGTGTGTGTGTGTGTGTGTGTGTGTGTGTGTGTGTTTTTGTGTCTTATCAACGAGCCTGCGCTTTGGGTAAGTTACCCAATATATAGAGAAAAATTCCTAGCAGGAAAAATATATATAAAAAGTAGATGAAGTTTACTTACCAGGCAAGGAGCACAGGTATTGGCAGGAACATAAACAGCACACACACACACACACACACACACACACACACACACACACACACACACACAAGCTTTCGCAACCATTTGTTGCTTCCTCAGGCAAAGAGCAGGGAAGGAGAGGGAAAAGGAAAGGATTTGGGTTTAAAGGAGCGGGTGAGGAGTCATTCCAATCCCGGGAGAGGAAAGACTTACCTTTGGGGAAAAAGGATAGGTAAACAAACACGCACACACACCCACACACATATCCGCGCACACACACACACAAAGGCAGACACTTCCTCACCCCTCCATATGTCTGCCTTTGTTTGTGTGCACGTTTATATGGGTGTGGGTGTGTTTGTTTACCTATTCTTTTTCCCCCAAAGGTACGTCTTTCCTCTCCCAGGATTGGAATGACTCCTCACCTGCTACTTTAAATCTAAATCCTTTCCTTTTCCCTCTCCTTCCCTGCTCTGCCTGAAGAAGCAACAAGGTTGTGAAAGCTTGCCTTTGTGTGTGTTTATTTTATTTATGTTTGCTGTCACTTACCTGTGCTTCTTCGCCTGGTAAGTAAACTTCATCTAGTTTATATATATATGTTATAAATGGTAACTTTCCTGGTGGGCTAAATATGTAGTGTGTGTGTGTGTGTGTGTGTGTGTGTGTGTGTGTGTGTGTGTGTGTATATCCTTCCATCTTTACCTGTTAATCAAAAATGTTTCAGACAAACCCTCCCCCCCTATTCCATGCCTCAGCATCATTCGGTGCACTCATCTTTTCTTCTCTTTACTGCTTGATCTTTCCTCCCTGGGGTTCAGTACTAATATACAGTATCTCTGACTTCCACAAGCCTCAAACAGCAGCCTCATGACCTAGGTCGTGAATTACCTTCCCCTTTCTTCCCCCCCCCCTCTTCTCTCTTACCTGAAGAAGGAACCCTGTTCCGAAAGCTTGTTTTATTTTTGCCCTTGTTTTTTCTGTGTGTAACTATTGGTGGTACAGCAAAAAGGTAAGTACTGGCCAACCAATCTGTCTCTTTTGAAAAATAATTATTTCTTATTTACTGTGTTAGTTACACTATTTCAACTGATTTAATAGGATGTTGAACTAACATTATTGTTCTTTCTTTTATTACTTATGACCAACATTTTCAGTTTCTACATATCATGCTATCGGTTATTGAAACAAAAATTGTTAAGTATACGTAAAATGTCTCCCTACTGCAATATCACATTAATCAACTCACTAATTACATTCTTAATTTCACTAATGAAATATTAAATGTCTCACCTTCTTTGAAGATTTCTTGAAGATTGTGTGTTGTTAGTTTCAAACCAAAAAGGAAAGCAGCACTACGATGAAAAATCATGCTCTCCCAATGATTGTGACGCAAAGATATCAGTGCCAATCCATATTCTTCATTCAGTATTTCAATGATACGTCCATATCCTTTAATAAAAGCCGATTTAGGATTGAAGGCAGCCTGAAAGAGTTTAACACCAACCATACAATGAAACTCTATAATCTTACAGTAGGCTACAATCAAATCATTTGCCCCTGTCTCCCCTCTCACCACCACACACACACACACACACACACACACACACACACACACACACACATAGTGAAGAGAACAACAAACATGTTAAATAATGGTCAATGTGATCGGCTTATGACATAATACAGCATATCTTATTCTAGACACAGAGCCCAAATTGTAATTGTAAATTAATGTATGAAGACAAACCAAACGTCTTTACTCTTATTTTTCAGTCCATTTATAGTGGTAAATGTACAGTCAACATTACCATTCACAGTGTCAGATCTTTCTGGGTTTGGGCCGACCCTATCTACTGGTAGCTCCACCGCACAGCGCTGTTGTCAAATGTTAAGATGACAGTTGTGCTTCACACGACCATGGCATTAAAGAAACAAAGTGTGATTTATTTCCTATAGAGCAAGTGTCAAAAGTCCATCAAAATCTACAGGTTACTAGTTCACTTGTCTTAGGGCACCAGAAAGTTTCATATCAGTGGGCACCTAAGGACATGGAAGATGTAATGAAAGGCAAGTGAGAGAGATATTCAGTGAATCATCTGGAATGATAAGCCAAGGATAGAGAAAGTTTCCAGGAACCTAATATTGCTAGTGATAAAATGTGGATACTGTATTTCATACTAGAATCAAAGCTGACGATGCCGCAATTATCACAACTGATAAACAGATATGTTAAGGTGGTTTGTTGTTTGCAGAGTGTAAGTGTATTAAAGTGTTTTGGGTAACTTCTCCAACTGTTTTCATTATATTCTGTACAATTAATGCCAGGTCTAAAATGGAACATCCCTTGTGAACTGCTTCTTCGACTTGCTCTTAAAGGTATGTTAGTTTCTATTATCCACTGTGTCTTTGTCTGTTGTGGGACAGATACAGGGATTCCAGAAGGCACCATTGATGAGAGGAAAAGATAGGGTGGTGATCACGAATAGTGGGGCCACAATATAGATGCTAGGTGGAGTCTCAGGAGGCTGTGATGGTGACGGGGGTGAGGATAGGGTTAGGGGAGGGTGGTGGTGGGGGGGACGGGGGATGAGGAGAGCAGAGAGAGGGAAATGACGAAGTAGGTGCACTGATAGGATGGAGGAGTGTGTAGTATTGAGGTGGTGGTGGTGAGGGACTGTTTCAAGGTTGAGCTCGAATTATGTAGAAATATACCACTATATATTTCCTTAAACAGTATTCAAAGGTTTAAGCATTGCACATATCCCCATGTACCCATGAAAAGAATGACCTGCACTTTTAAAAACTTCAACTGTTTTTGATAAAATATTACAATTTTTAATGAATTACAGTTGGACTGGTGAACAATGAATGAATGAATTTCGTAATAAGAAATCTTACATGTATGTACATGAAAAAAGTGTTCCATCACTTTGTTTCCAGTCTCCTGAATGTATATATTGCATTTAGGTCATCGTTCTCAGCTTGTCCACAGACATCACTCAACCACACAAAGGTGTGAGCAACCGAGCGTGAGCAGTGCCAGTGCAGCAGAGTGTGTCAGTAAGGCAGGCAGCCAGTCTCAGTCATCACACCAGAATGTGAACACACATTTTTTTTTTTTTTTTTTTTGTGGTTTTAGGGCGCACAACTGATAAGGTCATTAGCGCCCAGACAAGAACAGGGATTCGCTAGACCTCAAAAAAATTGGTAACTGCCAGTTAGAATATCAAGAGAAGGCTAAAAACGAAAGATAAAAAACAATTAAAAGGGTTAAATATCCTTTGATAAATTGGCCAAGTTGATAAAACGCAAAACTTGAGCAGCTGCTCGTGTGTCATCAGCTAAAATTTCCTCCAGAGTAGACGGAAAGTGAAGGGCTACACGGAGATGATTAAAATTGGGACAAGACAGTAAAACATGTCGCACCGTCAGCAATTCACCACAGGAGCACAGCAGTGCAGGATCGGCGGTTAGCAAATGACGGTGGCTGAAACGGCAGCGACTGATCCGCAACCGGGCCAGGATGACCTCCTCTCGCCGAGAGGGGCGTGAGGAGGTCCTCTAAGTGGTCGGGATCGGTTTTACAGTTCTAAATTTATTGTCATACAGTGAGAACCACGCACTGTACCAGGACGACACGATACTCCGGCGAAGAGACCGTTGAACTCATCCGATGGGACGCAAAAGGTAACCATGTGAGGCAAAAGAGCTGCTGCCTTTGCTGTTATGTCAGCAGTCTCATTCCCGGGCACACCCACGTGGCCATGGACCCACAGAAAAGAAACGTGACAGCTGTCATCTGCTAGCAACTGGAGGGAGCGTTGGATCCGATACACGAGAGGATGGGTCAAGAAAGGGTCCTTAAGACTCTGCAGAGCACTAAGGGAGTCCGAACAGATGGCATAGAAAAGTTGGCGGTGGCGGCAGGTATACAAAACAACCTGGTGGAGGGCAAAAAGCTCAGCCGTGAAATTCGAGCACCAGTCAGGGAGCTTGTATTGGAAACGGTTGTCCCCGACGACGAAGGCAGATATGACACCGTTAGTGCTCTTGGAACCATCAGTATAGATAAATATGGCATTATCGAACCACGAACGAAGTTCGACAAGCCTCAAGTGGTATACCAAATCCGGAGTGCTCTCCTTGGGCAGCGAACTAAGTTCAAGGTGAGTGTGAACCTGGGCCTGATGCCACGGTGGCAATGGGCTGTCGCTCAACCGAAAGGTGGAAGGAAGGGTAAAATCGAGCCGCTGAAGCAGGCGGCGAAACCGAACTCCAGGTGGAAGCAAGGCTATCGCAGACAACTGATATTGGCGATCGAGTGAGTCGTCAAAAAATAATCGGTAAGATGGATGGTTGGGCATCGACCGCAGGCGGCATGCGTACTGACACAAGAGTATGTCACGCCGAGTGGTCAAGGGTAATACAGCAGCCTTGGCATACAGACTTTCAACAGGGCTGGTATAAAATGCACCGGTCGCCAGACGTAATCCCCAATGGTGAATAGAGTTGAGACAGCAGACAATCGACAGCTGTACAGAAGAGTATACAAGGCTTCCGTAGTCGAGCTTCGACTGAATAATGGCCTGGTAAAGGTGAAGCAGGACGGTACGATCCGCTCCCCATGACGTGCCACTGAGGACACGAAGAACATTAAGGGATTGGGCACAACGGGCAGCCAGGTAGGACACGTGTGTGGACCAGCAAAGCTTCCGATCCAACATTAGCCCCAAGAATTTTGTCGTCTCCACGAAAGGGAGAGCAACGGGACCGAGATGTAGGGATGGTGGAAGAAATTCCTTGTATCTCCAGAAGTTTATACACACCGTTTTCTCAGTGGAGAATCAGAAGCCGTTCGCAATGCTCCAGGAATATACACTGTCAAGACAGCGTTGAAGTCAACGCTCCAAGAGACATGTCCGCTGGGCGCTGCACTAAATTGCGAAATCGTCTACAAAAAGGGATCTGGAAACGTCGGTTGAAAGGCAATCTACAATCAGATTGATTGCAATGGCAAAGAGAGCCACACTCAAGACATAGCCCTGCGGTACCCCATTCTCCTGGCGAAAGGTATCTGACAAAACAGAGCCCACCCGTACCCGGAACTTGCGATCCGCCAAAAACGCTTGAATAAAAAGAGGGAGGCGGCCCCGAAGGCCCCATGTGTGCAATGTGTGGAGAATGCCCGCTCTCCAACAGGTATTGTATGCCTTCTCCAAGTTAAAGAACACTGCTACTGTTTGACTCTTCTTTAGAAAGTTATTCATAATGAAGGTCGACAAGGTAACGAGGTTATCAGCAGCAGAGCGGTGTCGACGAAAACCGCATTGGACATTTGTTAGGAGGCGGCGAGATTCAAGGAGCCAGACCAACCGAGTGTTAACCATGCGTTCCATCACCTTACAGACGCAGCTCGTCAGAGAAATGGGGCGATAACTGGAAGGAAAGTGTTTGTCCTTCCCTGGTTTGGGGATGGGGAAAACAATGGCTTCACGCCAACTTGTGGGAACATGACCTTCAGTCCATATGCGATTATAGGTACTAAGATGGAAACACTTGGCCGCAGGAGATAGGTTCTTCAGCATCTCAATATGGATGGAATTGGGGCCGGGAGCAGAAGATCGGGACAGGGCGAGAGCACAGTCTAGCTCCTGCATGGTGAAGGAGACATTATAATTTTCACGATTAAAAGAGTGGAAAGAAGGTGGCCGTGCCTCCTCTGCCTGTTTGCGAGGGAGGAAGGCAGGGTGGTAATGGGCAGAGCTCGAAACCTCCGCAAAGGAACGGCCCAGTGCGTTGGAAACATCAACGGGGTCCACAAGGACTGCATTCTCGACGGTCAGGCCAGAAATCAGGGAGTGGGCCTCGATGCCGGATAAACGGCGTACGCCACCCCAAACAACCATGGAGGGAGTAAAACGGTTAAAAGAACTAGTAAAAGCAGTCCATCAAGCTTTTTTGCAGTCTTTTATAACACGGCAACATTGTGCTCACAGTCGTTTATAATTTATACAATTCTCCAACGTTGGGTGGCGGTGGAAGGTGCGTAAAGCACGTCGCTGGGCTCTAAGAGCGTCGCGGCAGGCTGCAGTCCACCAAGGGACCGGGACACGACGTGGAGAAGAGGATGTACGAGGTATGGAATATTCAGCAGCTGTGAGAATAACCTCTGTGAGGTATTCGACCTGACTGTCATAGCTGGGAAAATTCTGATCGCGAAAAACAGCCATGGAAGAATAAAGCCCCCAGTCGGCTTTAGAAATGTTCCAACTGGTGGGATGAGGAGATGTGGAATGATGCAGGAAGTGGATGACACAAGGGAAATTGTCACTCGAGTACGTGTCAGAAAGTGCATACCACTCAAACCAACCGGCAAGCTGAGGAGTGCATATCGCGAGGTCTATATGGGAATAAGTATGTGTTGTGTGCACCGGTGTTGAGGCAGAGAAGATTGAGGTGTTGGAGAAGGTCCACCAAAAGGGAGCCTCTCGGACAAGGTGCCGGAGAGCCCCATAGGGGGTGGTGGGCGTTAAAGTCGCCTACCAACACGAAAGGTGAAGGGAGCTGGTCAACGAGGTGTAGCATGTCTGCCCTAGTAAGGGCGGATGACGACGGCGAATAGATATTACAGAGGGAAAAGGAAAAGGTGGATAGAGTAATGCGGACGGCATCTGCCTGTAGGTGAGTATGCAATGTAATGGGATGGTGATAGACGTCGTCCCGAATGAGCATCAGAACCCCTCCATGGGCTGGGGTACCTTCCACAGATGGCAGGTCGAAACGCACATAAGTGTAGTGGGTAAGTCTGTACGATCACTTGGACGTAACTTAGTTTCTTGAAGACAAACTAGAAGCGGGCAGTGCAATCGAAGAAGTAGTTTTAATTCCTCCCGAGTGGAACGAAAGCCACGAATATTCCATTGAAGGAGCGCCATGATAAAAAATAAGAGAAGAAAGGAAGATAAAAAGGAACAAGCAGGTGGGGTCACCTCGACGGCCGCTGAGGACCGGACTTCGAGGGAGCACTACTGTCGCCTTCTAGAGGCAGAGTCATGTTCCATAGGTTCAAACGATACATCTGCCACCTTCTAGACTTTATCAGGAGGGGCGCTTCCGCCACCGGTAAAATGCCGGTTGCCCGGCTAACAGTAGTGTGTGTCGGCGAGACAGAAGATGATTGGGGCCGACTACTGTTGGGCGGCATGACAGATGGGTCACGTGGAGGTGAGGACCTTACTGTATGTGCCCGCTGGGAGGACAGTGAGCTTTCGACTCGCCAACAACTTTCGAGCGGCAGATGTTGATACCTTTCCCGTAACCCAAATTTGCTGAATGACCTTTTCATATACAGGGCAGTCCCGAGAGGAAGCCACATGGTCACGTTTGCAATTAAGGCAGTGAGGGGACGGAGGTGGGCAATCCCCCTCATGGGCATCCCTACCGCAAGTGACACATTTTGCTGCATTAGGGCAAGATTGATGGGTATGGTTGTATCTGTGGCATTGGAAACAGCGCGTTGGGTTTGGTATATAAGGGTGGACGGAGATAACTTCGTACCCTGCTTTGACCTTCGACGGGAGTTCAACTCTGTCGAACGTCAAGAACACAGTACAAGTTGGTGTCAGCTGGTTATCTACCTTTTTCAACACCCTATGCATGGCTGTTACACCCTGATTGGACATATAAGTTTGTATGTCTTTGTCAGACAACCTGTCAAGGGATCTCGTGAAAACTACCCCCCCCCCCCCCCCCCGAGACGAGTTGAGTGTGCAGTGCGCTCCTACCTTGAGTGGAAACGTGTGTAACAACAAAGTCCGAATTAGTTTTTGGGCCTGGAAGGCACTGTCCGCTTCCAGCAACAATGTCCCATTGCTTTGAAGCGAACAGGTTTTAACAGGGCCAGCAATTTCATCAACACCTTTCTGAATGACGAAAGGATTTACAGAAGTGAAATCTTTACTGTCGGTTCGAGAGACAACAAAGGAATTTCAGAAGATTAGGCAAAGTTTTCTTTTGCTGAGACAAATCTATCTTTCGTTTCTGGGTCAAAGTCACAGACGAAGAGAAGGAAGTCATTTCGGAAGTATCCCCCATGATTACCGGCGTTTCCGATGGCTTGCTCCTTCCTAATGGGGGCCCTCTCTGAGGGCTTACCCACCTTAGGTGATTGTTCACACCTCAGGTCACACCTCCCGAGAACTGACGGAGGGACCAATCGGCATGTTCGGAAGGTACCAGCTCGGGTAATCACCCCTCCCTGGGCCTGGCCTTTACCAGGGGGTACGTACGTGCATTACTTGTCTACCCGGGGCGGGGAATTACGCGTTACCCCGTCACCTGCTACGCATGATAATGCGTGGTTCGGCCTTCAGACACACACAGGGAGGAAAGAAGAACAAGAGAGGAAGGGAAGAGAAAGAAGTGTCTCAAACGCTGAAGCGGAGACTAATGAGAAGGAGAAGAAGGCTAGGAGAGTACAGCAAGGAGAGAAAGACAGAAGCAAAGGTGAGGAAAGGAAGAAACCAAGGAATAAGAGAAACTACAAGAAACCACCTGAACTCACAAAGGACGCCCATCTCCAGGCGAAGGCATAAACCGGGAGGGAAAGTGAAGCAGCCTGGGGCAGAAGAATGGCTGCTTCGGCTCGGGGCCCCGTGCGCGCCACACACGTACCCACAAAAGAGCTGTGGGTCCCCTGGGGGTTACACGGTTTGTGTTGAGTGTATTTCTGCCTAGCCTACGAGTTTCTCATATCTAAATTGTTACTTTGTGTCAGAAGGGACTCTCCTCGAGGATATTTTCGAGACATTTTGGAGTGAACAAAAGCAATGTCGTTCAAACGCAGAGGAGGTACGGAGATATGGGAACTGTAGACAATGTGCCTCGCTCTGGCCACCCGAAGGCTATCACAGCAGCTGACGGCTGCTACTAACAGTTTTGAGACTGGAGGAACCCCAAGAAGAATGCCACCATACTGCATGCTTCCCGTGCAGTTACGGGACGTAATAGGCTGCACTTTCCAATGCCCATTCAGGGTGTCCAGCGATTCTTAAAAAAAGAAATCCCCCGAGTTTCCCAGGTCAATTTTTTAAATTTTTCCAGGGTTGTATTGTGCTTAGCCGCTAATCACATTGGATTCATTTTTGACAGAATCTACAAATTTGTTGATGTATAGGAACTTAATGAATGTTTTACTTTGAGTTGAAAATAAAAACAAAACAAAAATTTAAAAACCACCTGTAATCTAACATTGCTTATTTTAATCAAGATTTGAAACCCTTATTTCAATAGTGGTACACCAACACTTGTTGATGTAATGAAGCTTAAACAAAACTGGGTGATGATAATTCTGTGATTGAGATACCTGAAATACTGCAGTTAATTGCTTGTAATATTTCAATGTCTTAATTGCAGAATTATCTTCCCCCAGTCATGTTTAAGCCTCATTATATCAACATTAGTTAAACTGTTGGTGCAATACTATTGAAATAAGGCATTCATTCAAACATACCAAAATTTGACATCAGAACTACATGTCTAAACTAGTACGAACAAAAAACTACAAGCAAATTGGAATGAGACTAGGCTGAAATGTGGTAAAACAGTATTAATAAAACATTTCCATTATGAACAATTAGTTATTGAGAGTATACACAGTGACATAAATGTACCATTATCTGCTCCAGTAAAAAAAATGCACTTTTCAGAAATAGAAGTTAAATCAATTACAATATTCTGTCAATTTGCTGCAAATAAGCACCTTGTAAATAAAATCAAGGCAGTGACAGTGCACTTCCTGCTTATCTGTTATCGACATATAAATGTTACTCCATTTAAATCTCCACTGGCCCTTAGATAAACAAACACAAATTTTTGGGCACGGTATTGTTGTGAGTGAGCACCCGTTATGGAAAGCATGTGCAGAAAATATTTGTAAAAAAAACTCAGCATAAACATGTATTTAGTGAAACATGTCTCAACCTCCTCAGACTATAAAACCTTAAAACAAATATATATTCAGTATGGTACAGTATTGAGAGTGGGGGTGGAACATCAGAAGATAGACAGACCATTTACACAACAAAAAGCAATAAGAGGGGGTAATTAAGGTGAACAAGAGAGTGCCTTGTAGAGAAACTTTCTAAAAATGTAAATTACAGTATGTAGATCAGGACTGCAGGCAATCACATTTCTGAAACTAAATCCATAACAATGTGTAATTAACTGTAACATACACGGCTACACCACAAAGGTTAGGGAAAACTTTCACAGAATCAGAAGAAACAAAAAGTCTGCAGACATCAGTCCAGATATGATAAGAGAGAGGAAATAAACTGCAGCACTTATTGACAGATAAATACTGTCATTCAATAGATGATTTCAAATCATAAGTCTCCATGGAGAACTGTTTTTGTATATAGCTGTAAGTTTGAGGGTTTTTTGTTTTTTTTTTTTTTTAACTTGTTACATATACCAGGTAATCTTGGGAAAGTCCCGGCTGTCTGCCCATCACACTGGACTGAGGGAAAGAAGGGGGTAGGGAATTGCAGCAACGACAGGCTGTAACACTTCACGAACAGCTAAGGGTGAACTATCAGCTTCGTTCGTGTTGTGGTTGCAATCACGCTTAGACCCTAGTCACACAGAAATGCGCAAATTGTGTCTTCAGCTACCTGACGACTAGGAGACTGCACGACTTGAGTAGCTGATCACATTCACACAAGCATGGCTTGTGTCTCCTGTACTGCCAAGTTGCTAGCAGTGTGAAAGAAAATTAAATGAATTTCATTGCCTGAGCGTGATGTAAGTGCACTTTTTGTTTACTCTGTTGCCTATAGTACAATATGTGGTAACTCTAGCAATAATGATGATGATATAATGGTTTTATTATTACCACCAGTTCATGCAGACAGGCCTGAAATTTGTGCCTGTCAATTTTTAATAGATAGCGCAATATTGTCAGGTTGAAATGGAGGCAGGCTTGACTTCGAAGGCAGGGTTGTCAACTGAACACAGCACTTATGCTGAAAGCAGGTTTATTGCGAACTGAAATGTACACGCAGCACTGACTGCCTCTTGGGTAGAGTGCTCTGCTATTTATAGACAGACAGAATGTACCAGAAATTAGAAGAATAGTTAACATAAGAAACATGTAGAAATTACAAGTGAAAATAAGAAAAGTGTACAACATTCTGGACATGATGATTACAAAGAAATGAATGTTTGCTGGTGTACAGGATTCAACCGACGACCTTCAGTGCCCGCAATCAGTGATGCTATCCATTGCACCACGCCAGCAGTTGGTTAAATTGGGGTCTCGCGGCATTGCTCCCTCTCCTGAAAGAACAGCGACCCGCTGTTAGGTTCCCTTTGGATCCAGCTGCAATTTCCTGGATCATGATCTTATCATGAACCCTCTGTATGGCAGTTTTGGAGAATCCTTTCCTTCTGTACCATTACCGACGACAGACATTTCTGTCGTGGCTTCATCAGTATCATTAGCGTCCTTAGAGTCCTTGAACAAGAAGCCGTTTTCGCCTATCTGCTCTTCAGGATCATAGTAAGGCTTAATGAGGAGGATGTGAACAATGTCTCTTCGTTTTTGTCATTTTGACGATGGCTCATAATCCTCAACTTCGTATGTGACATCTGACAGGCGGCTTATGACACGATACGGACCAAAGTATCGCTTCAATAAATTTTTTGATAGTCCAACTTTCCGTACAGGGGTAAAAATCCATACCAGATCTCCTGGACTGTACACAACAGGTCGGCGCTTGTCATTATACAGCTGACGATGTTTCTCTTGCGCGTCCAGTGTCCATATGCAAGGCAGCTGTCTTGCTTCTTTGACTCTCGTGATGAGCTGTTTCACATAGACATCTTGAGTGTCGTCTGGCTGGAATGGGAACAGTGTATCCATTGTCAACTCAGATTCATGGCCATGGAGCAGGAAAAACGACCTGAAACCTGTGGTATATTGTCTTGTGGTATAATAAGCAAATGTCACGACTGGCAGTATTGTATCCCAATACTACTGCTCAACATCAACGTACGTCGACAGCATATCTGCTAATGTCTTGTTAAAAAGTTCTGGAAGACCATTTGTCTGAGGATGGTATGTAGTTGCCATTCTGTGGACAATGTTGCAACGTGACATTACTTCTGATATTAGTTTTGACTGAAATACTTTTCCACAATCAGATATCATCACTCGTGGTGCTCCATGCTTCAAAATTAATGTCTTCTACAAGGAATTTTGTGATCTCTAGAGCTTCTGCAGTCGGCACAGGTTTGGTGACAGCATAGTGTGATAGGTAGTCAGCGCAGACCATCATCCATCGGTTACCAGTTGTCGACTTTGGGAACCTCAATAAAAGATCAATCCTAACTCAGTGGAATGGAGCTGCTGCCGGCGGAATTGGTATGAGATGCCCTGGAGGTAACTGCGGCACATGCTTCTATCGCTGGTATTCTTTACAGTGACTCACATAGTGCTTGACAGATCGATAGAGATCTTTCGAGTAATACCTGTGTCTAATTCTGTCTAGGGTCTTCACAAATCCCAGATGACCAGATATTGGAGCATCGTGGAAATACTTGAGAATCAATGGCTGGAGATGAGCTGGAACTACCAGTAGCCATTTGTGACCCAGTGGATCATAGTTGCTCTTATAAAATGTCCCGTTTATAAGTTGGAACTCTCCATTGGTTTGCTTTCCTTTCTCCAAGGCCTCTATTGTTTTTCATAGTGCTGGATCTTCCCGCTGTTCAGATGTAACGTCACCGAATTCAGTGAGGGCTGAAATTTCATTCATGCTGTAGTGTTCCACTAATGGATTCCTCGAAAGGCACTCGGCATCATTGTGTTTGCACCGATCTTAAATACCTCTGTGATGTCGTACGCTTGGAGTCTTATTGCCCATTTTGCTAGTCAAACTGATGGATCCTTCAAGATAGTCAGCCAACACAAAGAATGGTGGTTTGTCATGAAGGTGAACTGTTTGCCGAATAAATATGCCGACCACCTGCAATCCTACCTAAAACCTCTTTCCTTATTACCCCAGCCAGCTTCATCCAAACTCACAACTTCTTAACTTTCGAGGGCCAGACATACCAACAACTAAAGAGAACAACCATGGGAACCAGTATGGCCCCCTCGTATGCAAACTTATTTAGGGGATGCTTAGAGGAAGCCTTCTTGGATACCCAAGCTTGTCAACCCAAAGTTTGGTATAGATTTATTGGATATCTTCATGATCTGGACTCACAGTGAAGAACAACTCCAAAATTTCCTTTCCAACCTCAACTCCTTCGGTTCCATCAGATTCACCTGGTCCTATTCAAAATGCCATGCCACTTTCCTCGATGTCAACCTCCATTTATCCAATGGCCAGATCCATACATCCGTCCACATTAAACTCACCAACAAACAACAGTACCTCCATTATGACAGCTGCCATCCATTCTACATCAAACCGTCCTTTTCCTACAGCTTAGGTCTTCATGGCAAACGAGTCTGCTCCCGTGCTGAATTCCTGAACCAACACACCAATAACCTGATGACAGCCTTCACATCCCACAACTACCCTCCTGATCTGGTAAAGAAGCAAATAGCCAGGGCCACTTCCTCCTTTCCTCACAACCAAACCCTCCCACAGAGGGACACTAAAAGTGCCCCTCTTGTCACTGGTACTTTACAGAACTGCAGCAGACAATAAATGTGGCTCTTCAGCAAGGTTACGACTTCCTTAAATCCTGTCCGAAATAAGATAGATCCCTATGCAATCCTCCCACCACCACTTATTCCAGTCCTGTACTGTACCAACCAACCAACAAACAAACAAACAGTACCTCCATTATGACAGCTGCCATCTATTCCACATCAAACGTTCCCTTCCCTACAGCTTAGGTCTTCATGGCAAACGAGTCTGCTCCCGTGCTGAATTCCTGAACCAACACACAAGTAACCTGATAACAGCTTTCACATCCCGCAGCTATCCTCCTGATCTGGTTCAGAAGCAAATTACCAGAGCCCCCCAAATCCAGAACCTTCCACCTAAGAACCCCAGAAGTGCCCCTTTTGTCACCGGATACTTGCCGGGACTGGAAAGGACTCTGAATGTGGCTCTCCAGCAAGGATACGACTTCCTTAAATCCTGCCCCGAAATGAGAGTATGTCTGCCTAGGTGTGTTTGCGTCTGTGTAAATGTGTGTGTGTGTGTGTGTGTGTGTGTGTGTGTGTGTGTGTGTTTTATTTATTTGTGCTACTATCACACCTGTGCTCCTTCGCGTGGTGAGTAATCTTAATCTACTTTTTATATATAATGTTTCCTGCTAGGAATTTTTCATCTAATTATAAGAAGGAGACTTACCTGGTGGGAAAAATATGTATAAAATAAAGATTGTTTGACTTACCAAAAGTACAGGCTCGCCGATAGAAACATAAAAAACAAATAAAAACACACAAACATTCAAGCTTTCGCTACCGTTTGTTGCTTCGTCAGGAAAAGAGGTAGAAAGGAGAGGAGAAAGGGAAGGATATGGGTTTTAAGGAAGTGGATAAGGAGTTGTTCCAATCCCAGGAGTGGAAAGACTTACCTTAGGGGGAAAAAAAGGAAGGTAAACGCGCGCGCACACACACACACACACACACACACACACACACACACACACACACACACACACACACACCAGCGGACGTCATTCAGAGCACACCTCTCCAGTGGCGTAGCAGTAGTTTATCAGTTGTAAGTGTAATCGGCTTCTCTCTAGAAGCTACATATTTTTACTTTTCAGTGTGTTTTCCCTTGAGTGCATTAAATTTATTGTGTGCTCACGTTTTATTTGATTCACATTCACGTTAAATATCTGGTTGGTGTATTATTCCGCCGTGTGAACCGCGTCGCGACAGTCGTCTGTCTTTATTTTCTGATTAGAAGCAACATATAGTTTTTTGATTTTCGTCTACACTTTCTCGTCTCAATTTGTAAAGTTATACTGAGCTGTCATGCGTATTGGATTCAAATCCGCGTTCTAACGAACAGTTTGGTTTTCCTTTGAACGCATCGCGACTGTAGTTTTTGTTTTTGTTGGCACTGTAATCATGAATAGGGACTGTGACTGCTGCGTGCAGATGCAGTCTGAGCTGGTGACACTTCGCTCCCAGCTTCAAGCTGTGTTAACCTCGGTTGCACAGTTGGAAGCTGCGATCGATGGGCGTCGTTGTTGGCCGGCGGTGGGGACCGAACGGACTCCCGTCGTCTCCACTGATCGGCCTGCGGCAGCGACATGCCCTGAAACTGCTAGCAGTGAGGCAGACATCCCACCCGTGGTTGCATGGGAGGTTGCTCCAGTGCGTGGCAGGAGGCGCAAGACATTCCGGGGGACCGATCGTGAGGCCTCCCCGGTTCGTCTTGCGAACAGGTTTGAGGCGCTGTCTGCTCAGGACGACGTTCCTGAGTCGGATGGTGTCTCTCACCCTGTCACCACCCAGCCTGCAAGATCCGGGCTTTCACAGAGGGTGGGTTTACTTGTAGTTGGGAGCTCCAACGTTAGGCGGGTGATGGAGCCCCTTAGAGAGATGGCTGCCAAGGAGGGGAAGAAGGCCAACGTGCACTCCGTGTGCATACCGGGTGGAGTCATTCCAGATGTGGAACGGGTCCTCCCGGATGCCATGAAGGGTACGGGGTGCAGCCAACTGCAGGTGGTGGCTCACGTCGGAACCAATGATGTGTGTCGTTTCGGATCTGAAGAGATCCTTTCAGGGCTGTGTGGCGTTGACTGGGCAGTTTTTTAGGATAAAGAGCTTCGGGGAAATAGAAAATGGGCAATCTCAAAGGGTTCAGGTGGATCACAGGAGAAATGTAGATCCAGAAACTATCGGTATAACAGTTGTAAATTGTCGTAGCTGTGTCGGGAAAGTTCCAGAACTGCAAGCGTTAATAGAAAGCACTGAAACACACATCATTATTGGCAGCGAAAGTTGGCTCAAGCTGGAAATAAGTTCAGAAGAAGTATTTTCAAAAGATCTATCGGTGTTCAGAAAGGATGGATTACACAAAATAGGTGGGGGCGTGTTTGTCGCTGTCAAAAGTAGTATTTCATGTAGCGAAGTTGAAGTTGATAGTTCGTGCGAGCTATTATGGGTAGAGGTTGTACCCGAAAATCGTAAGAAGTTAATAATCGGTTCCTTTTACCGGTCTCCTGACTCTGATGATACAATAGCAGAAAGGTTCAAAGAAAACCTGAGTCTAATTACAAAAACGTACCCGACTCACACGATAATAGTAGGTGGTGATTTTAATTTACCCTCGATCTGTTGGCGAAATTATATTTTCAAATCAGCAGGTAGGCATAAAACATCGTCCGAAATTGTACTCAACGCATTCTCTGAGAATTACTTCGAACAATTAGTTCATAAGCCAACTAGAATTGTAAATGGATGTGAAAACACACTTGATCTCTTAGCAACAAATAATCATGAGCTCATAACGAGCATCAAAACGGATACAGGTATTAGTGAACACAGAGCTGTAGTAGCGAAATTGAATATTGAAAGTCCCAAAGTTACCAAAAATAAACACAAAGTATATTTGTTCAGGAAAGCAGATAGAAACAAAATACATTGCTTCTTGAAAGACAGCTTCCACTCGTTTCTAACACTAAACGTAGGTGTAGACCAGATGTGGCTCAAATTCAAAGAAGTGGTATCGACAGCAATTGAAAGTTTTATACCTAATAAATTAATAAAAGAAGGAGGCGATCCCCCTTGGTACACAAAACAGGTTAGGACACTGTTGCAAAAGCAAAGGAAAAGGCTTACTAAATTTAAACGAACACGAAATCCCCAGGATTTGCGATTGTACTCAGAAGCTCGAAATTTAGCGAGGATTTCAATGCGAGATGCCTACAACATTTATCACAACAAAACTCTTTCTCGTAATTTGACTGAAAACCCAAAGAGATTTTGGTCATATGTTAAATATACTCGGGGAAAGTCACAAACAATACCTTCACTACGTGATAGTAATGGCGATCCTGCCGATGACAGCGCTACTAAAGCAGAGTTACTTAACTTAGCTTTTAGAAACTCATTCACCAAAGAAGACGAAACCAATATTCCAGATTTCGAATTACGAACAGATGCTGTAATGAGTAACATAGAAGTAGATATCATCGGTGTAGTGCAGCAACTAAAATCACTTAATAAGAACAAGTCTTCTGGTCCGGATTGTATACCCATTAGATTTCTATCTAATTATGCTGAAGCGATAGCTCCTTACTTAACAGTCATATACAACCGCTCTCTCATCGAAGGATCTGTACCAAAAGATTGGAAAGTTGCACAGGTCACACCTATATTCAAGAAAGGCAGTAGGAGTAACCCACTAAACTACAGGTCTATTTCATTGACATCAATTTGCAGCAGGGTTTTGGAACATATCCTGTATTCAAATATTATGAATTATCTCGAACAGAACGATCTATTGACCCAAGGTCAACACGGATTTAGAAAATATCGTTCATGCGAAACACAACTAGCTCTATATGCACACGAAGTGATGGGTGCTATCGACAAAGGTTCGCAAATCATTCCGTATTTCTTGATTTCCAGAAAACTTTTGACACCGTACCTCACAAACGGCTTTTAATCAAATTGCGTGGTTATGGTATATCGCCCCAAATTTGCAATTGGATAGGGGATTTCTTGTCAGAGAGGACACAGTTCGTAGTAATCGATGGTAAGGCATCGACTAAAACAGAGGTGATATCGGGTGTTCCACAGGGTAGTGTTATTGGTCCTCTGCTATTCCTTATTTACATAAACGATTTAGGGGAAAATCTAAGTAGCTCTCTTAGGTTGTTTGCAGATGATGCCGTCCTTTACCGTCTAGTAAAATCATCTGAAGATCAAAACCAACTGCAGAACGATCTGAATAAGATATCAGTATGGTGTAAAAATTGGCAATTGACTATAAATAATGAGAAGTGTGAAGTCGTCCACATGAGTACGAAAAGAAATCCGTTAAACTTTGTTTACAACATAAAATCAATCAAATGTGAAGGCCGTAAACTCCACAAAATACCTAGGAATCACTATTACTTCAGACTTAAAATGGAAAGAACACGTAGATAATATCGTGGGAAAGGCGAACCAGAGACTGTGTTTTATTGGCAGAACCCTTAAAAGATGCAACAGAACTACTAAAGAAACTGCATATACTGCACTTGTCCGTCCATTTTTGGAGTATTGCAGCCCAGTGTGGGATCCTTATCAGGTGGGTTTGATGGAGGACATCGAAAGAGTCCAAAGAAGGGCAGCTCATTTCGTATTGTCACGATACAGGGGAGACAGCGTTACGGAAATGATACAGGATCTGGGATGGGAATCATTACAACAACGGCGCTTATTGCTGAGGCGTGGGTTACTTGCGAAACTCCAATCGCCAACATTCTCCTCCGAATGGGAAAATATATTGTTGACTCCCACTTACAGAGGTAGAAATGATCATCAGAATAAAATAAGAGAAATCAGAGCTCGAACAGAGAGATTCAGGTGTTCTTTCTTCCCGCGCGCTATTCGAGAATGGAATGGGAGATAAATAGTATAATTGTGGTTCGATGAACCCTCTGCCAGGCACTTAAATGTGATTTGCAGAGTATCCCATGTAGATGTAGATGTAGACACACACACACACACACACACACACACACACACACACACACAACACACACACACACAAGCGCAAACACACCCAGAAAAATGTTCAAATATTTGTATAGTCTATGGGACTTAACTACGGGGTCATCAGTCCCTAAACTTACAAACTACTTATGAACGAACTAAGACTAAGGACGGCACAAATATCCATGCCCGAGGGGGGATTCGAACCTCCGACCGTAGTGGCCGTGCAGACCATGACTGGAGCGCCTCGGTCTCCTCGGCCACCGCGGCCGGCAACACACCCAGACAGAGAATGTCTGTCTAGGTGTGTTTGCACTTGGATTTGTGTGAGTGTGTGTGTATTTGTTTACCTTCCTTTTTTTCCCCCTAAGGTAAGTCCTTCCACTCCTGGGATTAGAACAACTCCATTTCCACTTCCTGAAAACCTATATCCTTCCCTTTCTCCTCTCCTTTCTTCCTCTTTTCCTGACGAAGCGACCAATGGTTGCGAAAGCTTGTATGTGTGTTTATGTGTGATTTTATATATGTCTGTCGACGAGCCTGTCCTTTGGGTAAAACACCAGTTTTCTATTAAGCTTTTGCATCAGTTGGCTGCTTCATCAGGAAAAGAGGATGGAAGGACAGGAAAAAAGGGAAGGATGTGGGGTTTAAGGGAGTGGTAAGGAGTCATTCCATTTCCTGGGAGGGGGAGGGGGACTGTGGGGCATTGCTACACATCCACCCACCATGAACCACAGACATTGCCGAGGTGGTGTGTCTCAATGATGCTGATAGCCGTAATGTAGGTGCAACTACAGTGGAAGGGTATCTGTGGAGAGGCCAGACAAACATGTGGTTCCTGAAGAGGGGCAGCAGCATTTTCAGTAGTTACAGGTGCAACAGTCTGGATGATTGACTGATCTGGCCATATCACGGCAGCTAATGTGGCTTAGCCATGCAGTTGCAGTGAACGGCTGAAAGCTAGGGGAAACTACAGTCATTACTTTTCCTGAGGACATGCAGCTCTACTGTATGAACATATGGCATCTTCTTGGATAAAACATTCCATTCTGATCTCCGGGCATGGACTACTCAGGAGGATGTCGTCATCAAGAAAAGCAAAACAGGCATTCTACAGGTCGCAGCGTGGAACGTTCTAACCCTTAATCGGCCAATGGTGAGGACATCAAAGAACTCTATAAGGAGGTAAAAGACATCATTCAGAAAGATAAGGAAGATGAAAACTTGACTGTAATGTGGGACTGGAAATCAGAAAGTTAAGGGAGATGACAACTTCATCAGTAGTAGGAAAGAGAAGAGAAGGAAATGTAGTAGGAGAATATGCACTGGGAAAAAGGAATGGAAGAGAAGATTGCTTGGTAGAATTTTGTGCAGAGCACAATTTAATGATCACCAACACTTGGTTTAAGCATCATGAAAGAAGGCTGTATACGTGGAAGAGACCAGAAGACACTGAAAGGCACCAGATTGACTTTATAATGGTAAGGAATAGATTTAGAAACCAGGTTTCAAACTGGAAGACATATCGAGGGGCAGATATAGACTCTGACCATAACTTATTGGTTATGAATTGCAGATTAAAAAAGATGGGACCTGCACAAATTAAAGGAACCAGATGTGGTTGAGAGTTTCAGAGGGAGTATTAGCCAATGATTGGCTGAAACGGGGCAAAGTAATATAGTAGATGAAGACTGGGTAGCTCTGAGAGATAGGGTAGTGAATGCTGCAGAGGATCATATAGGCAGAAAAAGGCATAATAGAAATCCCTGGATAGCAAAGGATATAGTGAACTTAATTGATGAGAGAAGAAAATATAAAAATGCATCCAGTGAAGCAGGCAGAAGGGAATACAAACATCTGAAAAATGAGATTGACAGTAAGTGCAGACTGGCTAAGCAGAAGTGGTTAGAGGACAAATGCAGAACTATAGAAGAATGCATAACTAGGGGAAAGATAGATACTGCCTACAGGAAAATAAAACAGATATTTGGAGACAAGAAAAGCAGCTGTATGAATATCAAGAACTCAGACGGAAAACCAGTACTAAGCAAAGAGGGAAAAGTGAACTATGGAAGGAATATATAGAGCGCCTATACAAAGAAAATAAACTTGTTGGCAGTATTCTAGAAATGTAAGGCAAAGTGGAGGAAGATGAGATAGGAGATTTGATACTGTGAGAAGAATTTGTTAGAGTGCTGAAAGATTTGAGATGAAACAAGGCCCCTGGAGTAGATGATGTTCCATCTGAACTGCTGGTATCTTTAGGAGAGCCAGTCATGAACAAATTGTTCCATACCCTCCGACTTCAAGAAGAATATTGTAAGTCCAATTCCAAAGAAAGCAAGTGCAGACAAGTGTGAAAATTACAGAACTATCAGTTTAATAAGTCATAGTTGCAAAATACTAACACGAATTATTTACAGACGAATGGAAAAACCGAATTGGGGAGAAAAGGAGTTTCTGGCATGTCCTGACTAAGAGAAGGCATAGGTTGGTAAGACACATTCTGAGACATCAAGGAATTGTCAACTTAGCATTAGAAGGAAGTGTGTGGGGTAAAAATCATAGAGGGAGACCGAGAGACAAATACAGTAAGCAGATTCAAAAGGATGTAGGTTGCCGAACATATTCTCAGATGAAGAGACTTGCACAGGACAGGGTAGCATGGAGAACTGAATCAAACCAGTCTGTGGACTGAAGACCACAACAACAACAGGTTGCTACACACCACAGAGACGCCCAATGAGCCGCAGAAGGGCACACACAACATAATAAACAAAAAATGACGCTTTCAGTTGTCCGCACGCACGCGCGGAAGGGCAAAGGAGAGTGGTGGGGACAGGAACTAGCAAAAGTTTAGGCCTGGGGGATTGCAGGAGCGTAGGATATATTGTAGGGAGAGTTCCCACTTGCGCGCACACACACACACACACACACACACACACACACACACACACACACACACACACACGCACACGCAAACGCAAACACACACGCAAACGCAAACACACACGCACACGCTGTCTCCGGCTATTGTGGCTGAACTGCATCATACAGCACAGCTGAGGTGAGAGCAACCAATGGTGTGGGTGAGGAAGTGGCATGGAGAGGGAAGCAGGAAGGGAGGGAAGGGATGCTGGTGGGAATGGAGCAATACGTCACTGCTGTCCGACAGATAGGAAGGGACTGGAGTACGTGACAGAGGGAGATGTACATAAGCTGGCGTGTGGTTAGGGAAAGGAAGGGCAAAGGAGAGTGGTGGGGACAGGAACTAGCAAAGGTTTAGGCCTGGGGGATTGCAGGAGCGTAGGATATATTGTAGGGAGAGTTCCCACTTGCACAATTCAGAAAAGCTAATACTTGAGGGGCAGATCCATTTGACACAGGCTGTGTAGCAGTCACTGAAGTGAGCCACAATATGCAGGACTGCATGCTCTGCAACAGAACAGGATGGTCTCTCTCTCTCTCTCTCTCTCTCTCTCTCTCTCTCTCTCTCTCTCTCTCTCTCCCCCCCTAGCCACAGTTTGGCAATGGTCATTCATCCAGATAGACAGCTTGGTGCACAGTGGTTGCAGCTCAGATTGTAGATGACATGACTGCTTTCACAAGTTGCCTGCCCTTTATGTCTGTGACAGGACTGGAGTAGGTGGTACTGTGATGGTGGACAGGACAAGATTTGCATCTAGGTCTATAGGAGGGATATGAGCTATGGGGTTGGGAGAAGGGATGGAGTAGGGATGGACAAGGATATTATGTAGGTTTGATGGGTGGCCGAATACCACTACAGGGGGGTATAGAGGATATTGGGTAAGGTATTTCTCATTTCAGAACAGAATGATAGGTAGTCAAAACCATGGCGTAGAATTTGGTTTAACTGCTCCAGTCCTTGGTGGTATTGGATAATGAGAGGGATGCTCCTTTGTGGCTAGACGGTGGGTGTGGGGGAGCTTGTGGCTGACTGGAGAGACAGGGGCCAAGAAACATGTTTCTGGACAAGGTTTGGAGTGTAATTACGTTTAGTGAAGGCCTCACTGAGGCGTTTGGCATATTTGAAGAGGGACTGCTTATCACTGCAGATGTGATGACCACGGGGAGCTAGGCTGTGTGTAAGGGACTTTTTGGCGTGGAGTGGTTGGCAGATGTCAAAATGGAGGTATTGTTGATGGTTGGTAGGTTTGATGTGGACAGAGGTAATGATAAGGCCATCTTTAAGGTGAAGGTCAACATCAAGGAAGGTGGCATGTTGGGTCGAGTAGGACCAGGTGAAGCAAATGGAGGAGAAGATATTGAAGTTTTGAAGGAATGTGGATAGTGTGTCCTCACATTCTTTTCAGATTATGAAGATACTATCAATGAATCTGAATAAGATGAGGGGTTTGGGATTCTGGACAGTCAGGAAGGATTCCTCAAAATGAACAAGTTGGTATAGGAAGGTGTGGCATCTAAGGCTTTCCCGGTGTAGTAAATCTTGACAGTCCTTCCGGGTATGCTCCCGGATACTCTGAAGGACTATCACGGTATAGGAAGGTGTTGGCATAATAAGATGCCATATGGGTGCCCATGGCTGTGCCCTGAATTTGTTTGTAGGTGATGTCTTCTAAGGAGAAGTAATTGTGGATGAGGATATAGTTGGGCAAGGTAACAAGGAAGGAGAATGTGAGCTTGCAGTCGGTTGGGCATTGTGAAAGGTAGAGGTCAACAGCGTCAAGGCCATGAGCATTGGGGATGTTGGTCTAGAGGGAGGTGGCATCAACTGTGACAAGCATGGTACCACAGGGTAAAGGAGCAGGAACTGTGGAGAGTCTGTGGAGGAAATGGTTGGTATCTTTTATATATGAGGATAGGTTGTGGATAACTGGGCCGAAAATGGGGGAAAAACAGCAAGAGGTGCAAAATCATGATGACCATCAGAACTATGGGAACAGCCAGGTCATCACAGAAACACCTAGACGGGAAGGGTGGGGGGGGGGGGGGCATGAGTGGGGAGAAGGAAAGAGGGGAACTGGGAGAGGTAATGCAGCCTAGAAAAAATAGGAAGAAAGAAATGGCACATGGACCCATGTGCACCATACATGTACCCCAAAAGAACTGTGGACTTGCTGGGGGAGATTTAAAATTCTTCAGCAATGACACACACAATGCAAGTGATTGGTGTTCAACTCACAGTTCTCAAATATAGGAGGAAGTATAAGAACAAACAGTTAAAGGGAGAAAATATAGCACTGCAAATTAAAATAAACAAGAAAGGATGAAAATTTAGTATTATGTATGAAAGACAGTGCGTCTGTAATTAATTAGGTCAAAATATACAATTTGGTTATGCAAAACCCAACAACATTAATATATTTCAGGAGATTCTTGACACTGTGTTGTCCACATACTTCCATTAACAACCAGTTTCAGTTATAAACCATCTTCAAAGCAGGAAAAAGTATACAAAATTGTCACATATCATACACATCTTTCGTCATTATACAAGTGTCAAATGCCACTTGGTCATCTACTGAACCTACATTACCATAACGAGATATGCCAGTACCTGCTTGATAAATCCAAGTAAATTACTTAAATTCAAGTGCTGAGGGATTTCCAAAGCACCGTCATAGTCCTGTGAAGGTCTACGGCCACGCCACACTACCGTTGCAAACCATTTACAACCACTCGGATTTTCCTCTGGGTCACAAGGAGTTGCATCAAATGTAACTGCATCATCTACATGCAGAACAGATTGCAAGCTTTGTTTCGAGCTCACTCTGTGACCTCCCAAAAAAATTCTACTTGCCAGTGCGAGTACATTTTCTTCATCACCTGCAAAAAAAGAATGAGAGGGTTCTCAGAACTCTTGACGTCATATCTGGCTGTAATTGCCCATCTGCTTTTTTATGAGCAGAATTAATAAATAAAGTGATACCACATGAACACCATTAACATGGCAAAGACAAATTTCAAGAAATAGGTACTCAAAACTGTAAATAACATGCTGGATGTGATGTCACATCTGCGTCAATTTGATGAATATAGTAATGATAAATATTTGAATAAGAAAATATGCCAGACTGTGAAACAAATACTACAAATTGCAATAAGACCTGATCTGCCAGAACATTATGACCATCTACCTAACAGCTAACATGTTTACCCTTGGCACAGACAACAGTGAAGACATGTGCAGGTATATAGGCAATGACACCTTGGTAGGTAGCTGGAGAGGGTTAGCATCCCATCTATACACAGAAGTCGACTAATCCCCATCAACTCCGGGGATGAAAATGAGCTTTGATGCCTCATTTGGTCACATCCAAGATGTGTTCGATCAGGTTCAGATCTGACAAGTTTGAGGACCAGTACATCAATTGCAAGTCAGCACTGTGTTCTTCTAACCACTCCATCACACTCCTGGTCTTGTGACATGAAGCATTATCTTTTTGAAGAATGCTACTTCCATTGGAAAACATTATCATCATGAAGGTGTGTATGTGGTCTGTGACCAGTGTACAATTCTTCTCGGTCAAATTGGTGCCTTGCATGAGTTCCAATGGACCCGTAAATACCCATCTAAATGTTCCTCAGAGCATGTTTGAGCCACCACCAGTTCATATTTATCCCGGAGTACAGTTACCGAACAGCTGTTAGACTGGAAGATGACAGATTTGCACCCTCCCATCAGCTTGATGAAAAATACCATGCAACATTGTAGTGTAACGAGTTTACACTACGAAAGCAAAGACGCAAGTAATACCGACGAGAAAATATTGTTACAACCACATTAAGTTGAAAGAGGAGAGAGTTTCTGCTGCGCGATATTTAGGTATGTCCAGGCGTCGCACTACCTTGTCATGGAGATGCGACGGCTGATAGATATAGTGGCCAGCTCCTGACGACAAGGATGTTAGAAGTGCTATGTCAAATATTTATTCTTTGATTAGTATGAAAGATACATTGTTTTTTGTTATTAAAAGAGATTCATTCATTCTGATATTGTCATCATTGAAACATTCAATATTAAAAACTATCGAAAGTAATAGTTAAACTTGCAGTATATTAAGAAATGGAATGTTGTTTTTATGTTAAGAAGATTTTATTACAAAAAATATGTCTTAAATGAAGAGTGACTTTTGGTTTGAAATTACAAATATAGACTTAGAATTGCAGGCACTTCTCTCCACTAGAAACCTGCAAATAAGATTGATCCTTTCCGAAAGTGCATGGGTGATGGGCACTGTTTTAAAAATAACAAGAAGAAATTCTCCAAACAAGTAAATGAGAAAGGATTTACACATCATGCCACTCTTACACAACTACATCCACAAATAATCTTGGTACATGGCAGCAGTGGCGCCCATGACAGGACAAAATATGAAGAATAGTGGAAGGAATGAAATAAGGAAGGACAAAAGTAAATTAAAGAAGAGACTAGTAGTTGCCCATGACAACCATATCAACAAGACTATGTTACGGAGTGACAAATAAGTTATGGGAAGAAGAGTGCGGAGTCGATGTTGATGACTTCAATCAACGTGGAAATAGCAACTTTGGGCTGCAGGAATAACGCACAGAGCTTTGCAGTCACCGCAGTGACGACTCAAAACACACATCAGTTGACGCTAATACATGCCAACATTTTTTTATAATTTATAATATTGATGACAATGTAAATGCTGATTACTACTAGAAGTATGACTTTAGCACAATATCAGAATTTAGGACAAGAATCTTTATCATTACAAACATTATTAGAAGTAATAAAAAATTTAAAGGCAGAGATGGCAAACAAAACTTATTTAGAAAATTTAATCAGTAAAAATGATTTAAGAAGTTTTAAAACTGAAGTAGAAATGTAACTAACACACACAAATGTCATCAGTTAACCCTTTAGTGACAAGTGGGAAGTATAGTTCCCTCTTATTTGTTTCCCCTATAAGTTCAATGTTCCCACTTCCAACTTCCAAATTTTGTTACCATCTCTGTTAGAGTGTGCTAATTACATATAGATGATTTTCAACTGGCGCGTGAAAGTGCTTGTATTTTTACATTGTTAGTCAATCAATGCAGAAGTGCAGTTTTCACTGGAAAACAAGCCCCTGTTTCGACCATAACAGACCACAATAGCGTTTTTTTGTATAGCGTGCTTTCCTTTCGCATGTGGAGTGACTTGTATTTGTCTACTTTTATATTTATGGGGGGAGATAGTATTCATGTATATTTGCTGGATATGAATAAAAATTACATAAATATTACAAGGCAAGTTAGTGGGACCTGTTTCCCACTGGAAGTGTGGTGGTGGTGGTGGTGGTGGTGGTGGACATGAGGGACCAAACAACGAGGTCATCAGTCCCTTCAACCTCAAATTGTATACGCCACCGAACCCAACGAAAAATAAGTGAAAGCCAAAAGACCATTACACTAGGAAGTAAAATCGACTCGCCAACAAGACCATGACCAACCCAGGGCAGCAAATGCTACAGTGTCCGATCCCACAGCTCTGGAAGCGACCTCTAGCCTAAACCACAAGGTACTAATGGCACAGTGGTCAATGTATCATAGCTCCAGAGCAGGGAGAAATAAAACTACATTAAAATGTAAAAGAGTGGGGAGGCTGATGGGGATAAGGCTCTAAACCCCACAATCAGCCAAGAATCACAAACTCACTCACTCCGACCAAGCGAGTCCTAGAGCTGACAATAAAATCTACTTTCACGGAGGAAGGCAAGGACGCGATCAACCACCCGTGGGTCATCCGCCAAAACTAAAGGCAATGCAGGCGGTAGGCCATAGTCACCACGAAGTGTCGAATGGAGAGGACATTCAGTCAGAATATGAGACACGGATTGTACGGCTCCACAATCACAATGTGGTGGGTTGTCATTTTGTAAAAGAAATCCATGGGTCAGCCTGCAGTGTCCAAGACGGAGGCGACAGAGGACAGTTGATTCTCTCCGGGAAGGGCGTAAAGATGAACTCCAAGCTGCAGTCGTATCTTTGATGGTGCGGAGTTTATTGGAAGGGGCAGTAGCTTTCCAACTGCTATCCCATGAGGAGTGAAGCAAAGATCTGATCTGCACCTGCAGATCCGCACCCGGAATTTGAAAGGGAGACGGGCAGCAAGTAATTGCCGATCTAGCCAACTGGTCAGCCTCTTCATTCCCTGTAATACCAACATGGCTTGGCATCCAGAGAAAGGTAACGGAGCAGGCAGCACGATGAAGGTCAGCAAGGAGATCATGGATGGAAATAACTAAAGGATGGGAGGGGAAACAACGATCAATGGCCTGCAGGCTGCTCATGGAGTCAGCACAGATTAAACCACATTCCACGGCAGAATGTTTAATAAAACAGAGGGCTCTATAAATCGCCATCAGCTCTGCCGTAAACACACTGCATGCCTCTGGCAGAGAATGGCATTCCGCCCCTACAGGAGATGTAAAAGCATATCCGGAATGGCCCACTGTTTTCGAGCCATCAGTGTAGAAGATAGAGGCTCCCTGAAACTCTTCTAGTACTGGGCGCACCAAACGCCGAAAGACCATGAGGGAAATTAAAGCTTTTGGGCCCTGGAAGAGATCCGCCCGAATTAGTGGTCGCGGCACCATCCACGGAGGTGTGCGTGCAGTGAAATGGGGGGCGCAATCTAGTGAAGGGAAATGGAAATCCCGGCAAAGAGAGGCAAGCCGCAGTCCGACGGGAAGGCCCGCCCGCGGCCGGGTATCAGGGGGTCGAAGCCCTTCATATGCAAAAAGAACCTGGTAAGCGGGATGATCAGGATATTGCCAGATGGCGATGGCATAAGACGCCAGAAGCTGATGCTGCCTGACCTGAAGAGGGCAGATTCCCCGCCTCAACAAGGAGACTGTCGACCGGGCTAGTCGGGAATGCACCTGTAGCCAAGCGGACACCATAATGGTGAACCGGGTCTAATAATTTCAGGGCAGAAGGAGCTGCCGAGCCATAAACTTGACACCCATAGTCCAATCGGGACAAGATTAGAGCCCGATAGATACGGAGGATAGTTGTTCGGTCTGCACCCCAAGATGAATGAGCAAGGAAACGAAGGGCATTGAGTTTCCTCATACAACTAATCTTTAGGTGGCGAATATGGGGCACCCAAGTCAATTTTTTGTCAAAGAGAAGACCCAGGAAACGATGCTGTGCTACAACTTCCAGGCGCTGATTACCCAAGAACAGTTCTGGATCAGGGTGAACTGTAGTACGACGACAAAAGTGCACCACCCTCGTTTTTGATGAGGAAAACTGGAAACCATGGGACGTAGCCCACACTGAAGCCCGCCGAATGGCGCTCTGGAGCTGACGTTCAGTAGATGCTAATGAGTAGGAGCTGTACCATATGCAAAAGTCGTCGACATACAATGTCGGGGTTACCAGTGACCCAACGCCTTATGAAGATCGAAGAAGACTGCTACCAGATGATGTCTTTTAGAAAAGGCCTGTCTGATTGCAGTCTCCAGTCGAAGTAAATGGTCAATAGGGGATTGTTCCTCCCAGAACCCACACTGGTAAGGTGAGAGAAGTCCCCGGGATTCAAGAACCCAGCATAATCTGCGGGCTACCATCCGTTCAAGTAGTTTACAGGGGACACTTGTCAGGCTTATTGGTCGATAACTGTCCAGCGCCAATGGGTCCTTGCCAGGCTTGAGGGCAGGGACCACAATACTCTCCCTCCACTGGGAGGGGAACACCCCTTGAAGCCAAATACGGTTAAAAACTTTTAGGAGAAATTGTCGTTGTGATGGGTTGAGGTGTTTCAGCAATTGATTATGGATATCGTCAGGGCCAGGTGCTGAATCACGAGAGGAGGAGAGGGCCAGCGACAGCTCCCAGTCAGTAAAAGGTTCGTTATATGGTTCCACCTGGTGAGAAGTAAAGCCTAATTTGAAGGTTTCGGCCTGGTGTTTCTGAAGGAGAAAGGTCGCCGGATATGAAGTTGTCGCTGATACATTGGCGAAGTGAGTTGCAAGATGTTCTGCAACAACAGATGGCTCTGTGCAGACCCCATCAGGCAGGGCAAGACCAGGGACGTAAGATGGCCGCCAGCTACCTTGGATAGATCGGAGCATAGCCCACACTCTTGTCAAAGGGACAGAAGAACCCAACGAGGAGACAAAATGCTCCCAGCATGTCCGCTTACTTTGTTTGATTAAGTAACGAGCTCTGGCACGCAGACGTTTGAAATTTATTAGACCAGCGAGCGATGGGTGGCGCTTAAGAGGTTGCAAGGCCCTACGACGCTCGCGAATGGCTGCGGCAACAGTTGCATTCCACCAAGGGACAGGCCGGTGAGTAGGAGGGCCTGTCGACCGGGGAACAGCGGCGTTGGCAGCTTGGGTAATCATGTTGGTCATTTGGCTTATAATATCATCTATACAGCCTGAGGGGGAAGATGGGAACAAAACCTGGGATGTATATAGCGGCCAATTAGCACGACGGAATACCCAGCGGGGTACCCTGGCTCGTGGTAGGTGTGAGGGAAGTGAAAGGATCAATGGAAAGTGGTCGCTATCGCAGAGGTCGTCATACGCCGACCAGTGAAATAAAGGAAGGAGAGAAGGAGAAGTGAGAGAGAGGTCTATGGCAGAAAAGGTGCCGTGAGCGGCACTAAAATGAGTTGGGGAACCATCATTGAGAAGGCTCAGATTGTGGTCAGCAAGAAACTGGTCTATGAGGCGGCCCCGGCTAGATGTATAAGCACTGCCCCACAAAGGATGGTGGACATTGAAGTCCCCAAGAATGAGGTAAGGAGGGGGGAGTTGCTGAAGGAGGGCCACTAGGGACGTGAGTGTAGGTGGCCTGTCAGGTGGAAGGCAGAGGTTGCAAATTGTCAATGGAGTGTCCAAGTGAACCCGGACAGCAACCACTTCCAATGGAGTTTGGAGAGGAATCCAGGTACTGACAATATCTGTCCGGACCAAAGTACAAACCCCACCAGACGCCTGGAGGGGACCAACCCGGTTCCGACAAAAAGCACGGAACCCACGGAGGGTCGGTGAATGTGCATCCATAAACCTCGATTCCTGCAGGACGACACAGGCCGCAGAAGAGAGAGAGATTAGCTGTTTAATCTCCAAGAGGTGACGGTAGTAACCATTACAGTTCCATTGGATGATCACATCACGAGGATCTAGGCGGGAAGCGAATGGCATAACGTCCGTCACGCTGCTTTGTCAGCGTCCGTCACCAAAGAAGAAGGGACAACATCCATAAATAGCTGATCAGCCTCAGGCTCAATGGGATGAGCGAGTTGCGAAAGCACAGTCGGCACCTCCGGTGGTACCGGAGGGGCTTTATCTTGTAACTTTGGTTTCTTCTTATTATTATTATTCTTCTCCTTCTCCTTTTCTTTCTCTTTCTCCTTCTCTCGTGTGGGATGGGCAGGACCCGCCCCAGAGAGAGGACTTTTGTCAGTTAGGTCTGGTACTGACGAAGATCGGGCGACCTTTGAACTCACTGACTGGGAGTCCGATGGCCGTCTGGAGGTCGAAGATTTCCGATCTGGGGAACGCCGGGACGGAAGGCCCTGAGATAGGGCACTGTCACCGGCAGGCGACGGAGAAGGGGTGCACTTCGGCTGGGAAGGGGTGGGACACAAAGGGAGGGCTACAGGAGAGGGAGATGTGAGGGAGGGGTGGGGACGGGGTGTAGGGGGGAGATGGGAGTGGGAAGGGGAGGGTGAAAGGCTAGACGATAACGTCGTAGCGAAGGTCGTCGCCATCTGCACGGGATGCAGACATTCATATTTACTGCGGGCCTCAGGGTACGTCAAACGCTCCAGGGATTTGAACTCTTGTATCTTATTTTCTTTTTTGAACATAGGGCATTCTGGCGACTGTGAAGAGTGGTGTTGATGACAGTTGACGCACACCGGCGGAGGAACACAGGGGCTCCTCTCATGTAGTGGGCGTCCACAATCACCGCATACTGGGACTGCTGTACAGCGAGAGGACATATGACCAAACCTCATACATCGAAAACACCGCATGGGAGGTGGAATGTAGGGCTTCACTTCACATCGATATATCATTATCTTGACCTTCTCTGGGAGTGTGTCCCCCTCGAAGGCCAAGATAAAGGCCCCAGTATCGACACGGTTATCTTTAGGCCCCTCTGAACGCGGCGAACAAAATGTACACCACGCCGTTCGAGATAGGCCCTAAGCTCCTCATCAGTTTGAAGGAGGAGGTCCCGGTGGAATATCACACCCTGTACCAGATTCAAGGATTTGTGCGGGAGAATTGTTACTGGAATGTCGCCAAGGGTGGTGCAGGCGAGCAAAGCTTCAGACTGGGCTGCCGAGCCTGTTTTAATGAGCAATGAGCCAGATCTAAGCTTACCCATAGATTCCACTTCACCAAACTTGTCCTCTATGGTCTCGACAAAGAACAGCGGTTTGGTGGTAGTAAAAGTTCCTCCATCAGTCCTTGAGCAAACGAGGTAGCGAGGAAAGGGTTTTGCTCCTAACCGGCAAGCCTGGCCTTGCTCCCAAGGGGTAGCAAGGGAGGGAAACATCCTCTTATCCGCAGTAGCAGCATTAAACGATCTCTTCCTGTCTTCAGAGACGGCCGATGCATGACCATTTTGGAGTCTAACTCTTTTCATGGGGCTAGACGTCCGCCCTGGTGTCACCCACTCCGAAACCGGGGCTCTCTCCATGGGCGCCACCCAGCCTCAGCAAAGGCCACCTGGCACGATGGCCATTGCCGGGAGTTCTGATAACCCCGAGGACAGGCATCAACTCCTTGGCTTGCATGGAGAGGTCGCAGCTCCGACACCAGTAGTGTGATCCCTGTGGTGTCAGGGGTCACAGCCAAAGGGTACATAACAGCCCCCACACGGACTGGCTACACGTGCTGGGGACCTAGCGGGGGATGGGGGGCTACAGCGAGGAAAGGAAGTGGAAAGGAAAGGATAGGACCCGCGCCGTAGGGGCTAGGTCAGGAGTTCTTCCCCAATTGGCTCACACATTATCGGACAATTTTGGTATGGAAGGTCAAACCCCGAGGGGGACCAAACTGGGCCAAAAACCGGTGTACACAGCAGACAAAACCAAAGTGCAGGACAATCGGTACCGTGGGATAGCCAAGCCGTCATCTAGAGTAACACCGAGAGACGGGGTTGGAGAGGGTGGGAAGGAGGAATTGGGATGAGAAGGAGGGGGAACTAGGAGGGGTAATGCAGCCTGGGGAAAGCAGGAGAAAAGACTGCAATGGCTCGGGGACCCGTGCGCGCCACACACGTACCCACAAAAGAGCTGTGGGCCCCCTGGGGGGCCACTGGAAGTGTGTTTAGTGCAGTGTGTATGGCTGTGCAATCGGCATTGTAGTTATTGTTTCTTATTGTTTAGAATGCCTGGATTCATACCAGAAGAGGTTTTCAGAATTTTGTACACTTTACCACAAGATTTTGAAGATTCAAATGTCAATGCTGACTCTGGTGAAGATTTTGAGTCACCAAATACGATGCAGATTTTGAACAAAAGATGGAAGCAGAAGTAAAGTATTCTGTCCATTGGCTGTGGCAGAGTACAATAAAATAATGGGAGGGGTGGATCGATTTGATCAGCTGCACGAACGGAATGCTGTAGGTCGTCATTCTTGGAAGTGGTGGCACAGATTAATTTTCTTTCTTGTAGATTTGGCAGTTGTCAATGCCTACATTATGTGCAGTTACAGAAGCAGACCAGCTAACATTTAGATTGCATTTGGCAAAGCAGCTCATCTTTGGCTTCTCAAGTCATAAGTGAAGAGGAAGGCCCGTTCATTTTCAGACCCCAAAAAGAGGCATGTCTGGAGTTCCAGATGAAGTTCGTCTTGCAAAAGTTGGAACCCATTTGCCAACGAAAGGTACTAAAAACAGACGGTACCACCAATGTAGCACCAAAAACAAAGAAAAGAGGACAAAAATAATGTGTTGCAACTGTTGTGTACCTTTGTGTGCAGCACCATGCTTCTCTAAGTTCCATAGTACGTCACCTTAGTCATCTCAATGGACAATATGAACTAATATAAAAGTAAATCAAATATTTAATATGCTTTTTGTACTGAAGAATAACGGATATACATTTTATTAAATTATCAAGTCCAGTTAATGAAAAGTTTGGTGGGAACAATAGTTTCCCACTAATTTCTTTATACCTTTAGGCTAAACTTTCAGTTTTCAAGATTTAAACTATTGTTTTATGTATGGCTTTTTATCCCAATGTAGTATTCATAAAAAGTCTACAACTTCTGGAATTAATTTGGTCACTAAAGGGTTAAAAAGTGACATTTAAATGTAAAAGAAGAATTACAAGTTAGCTTATCACACTTGATAGAACAGAAGACATCAGGGGTAGGGTCAAGTGGGATATTTTTAAACTAGGGGTAATTGGAAACAGAAGGTGTAAAATTTCTCTGATGAGACATTTGGTGTAATTGTTTGCAGCACTATATTCAAATGTTCAAATGTTTGTATAGTTTATGGGACTTAACTACGGGGTCATTAGTCCCTAAACTTACAAACTACTTATGAACTAGCTAATCCTATGGACGGCACAAATATCCATGCCCAAGGGGGGATTCGAACCCCCGACCGTAGGGGCCGTGCAGACCGTGACTGGAGCGCCTCAGTCCTCTCGGCCACTGTGGCCGGCGCAGCACTATGTTCAGCCATCCTTTGTTTACTTTCAAATCACTTCCTTTGGTTTTCCATTGTTGAACAGTATTAATTGTTGAGCTTCTTATGTTGTTCTGTGAAAAAGTTTGTTACCTCGAAAGGGAGAAAACTGCATACAGACGACTAAGAAATGAGATTGACAGGAAGTGCAAAATGGCTAAGCAGGAGTGGCTAGAAACCAAATGCAAGTCTGTAGAAGAATTTATAAGAAGGGGAAAAGTAGATACCGCCTACAGGAAAATAAAAGAGACATTTGTGGACAAGAAAAGCAGCTGTATGAATATCAAGAACTCAGATGGAAAACCAGTTCTCAGCAAAGAAGGGAAAGCTGAAAAGTGGAAAGAGTACATAGAGGAGCTCTACAAAGGAATTGAACTTAGAGACAATGTTGTAGCAAGAGAAGAGAAAGTAGATCCAGATGAAATAAGAGATACTATATTGACAGATGAAGTTGACAGAGCCCTGAAAGAACTAGGTCAGAACAAGGCCCCAGGAGTAGATGACATTCCCTCAGAGCTACTTAAGTCTCTGGGAGAACCAGCCATGACAAAACTATTTCACCTGGTGTATATGATGTATGAGACAGGAGAAATACCCTCATACTTTAAGAAAAATGTAATAATCCCCATTCCGAAGAAATCAGGTGCAGACAGGTGTGAAAATTACAGAACCATCAGTTTGATAAGTCATGGTTGCAAAATTTTAACATGAGCTATCTACAGCAGAATTGAAAAGCTGGTAGAAGATGACCTCGGGGAAGATCAGTTTGGATTCAGGAGGAACATAGGAACCTGGGAGGCAATGCTCACTTTATGTCTTATCTTAGAAGATAGATTAAGAAAAAGCAAACCTACATTTTTAGCTTTTGTAGATTTGGAGAAATCGTTTGACAATGTTGACTGGAATACACTCTTTCAAATCCTGAAGTCAGCAGGGGTAAAATACAGGGAAAGGAGAGTTATTTACAACTTGTACAAAAGCCAGACCGCAGTTATTAGACTCGAAGGGCATGAAAGGGAAGCATCAGTTGGGAAGGGAGTAAGACAGGGTTGTAGCCTTTCTCCGATGTTATTCAATTTGTACATCGAGCAGGCGGTGAAGGAAAGCAAGGAAAAATTTGGAATAGGGATTAAAGTTCAGGGGGAAGAAATAAAAACATTGCGTTTTGCTGATGACATTGTAATTCTGTCAGAGACAGCAAGGGACCTGGGAGAGCAGTTGAATGGAATGGACAGCGTGTTGAAGAGAGCTTATAAAATGAACATTAACAAGAGCAAAACAAAAATAATGGAATGCGGTCTTAGAAAATCAGGCGATGCCGAAGGAAGTAGATTAGGTAACGAAACAATGAAGGTGGTAGATGAGTTTTGTTACTTGGGTAGTAAAATAAAATGCGATGGTCGCAGTACAGAGGATATAATATGCAGAATGGCAATGGGAAGAAAAGCATTTTTGAAAAAGAGAAATTTGCTAACATTTCTGGCATACCTTGACTAAAAGAAGGGATAGATTGATAGGACACATTCTTAGACATCAAGGAATTGTGAATTTAGCATTGGAGGGAAGTGTGTGGGGAAAGAATCGCAGGGGAAGACCAAGAGATGGATACAGTAAGCAGATTCAGACAGATGTAGGTTGCCGTTCTTATGTGGAGATGAAGAGGGTTGCTCAGGATAGGGTATTGTGGAGAGCTGCATCAAACCAGTCTCCGGACTGAAGACCACAAAAACAACAATCAGCTTTAGTCTGATTTGGTTCCGTTTGAGTGTAGAAAGGTATTAGTGTGCTGTGCAGAAGAATTGTGCATAGAGGCAAATTCTTCAATGTATTGTGGTTATTGGCATTGATTGAGAAAATCAATTGCTTGTATTTGTATCGGTATGATTAATAGTTCCGTACACAGAGTGGTGTGACGGATTAGTTTGGACAGATACAACTTATATGTGCTGTGAAACCCAGTTTGAATTTGGCATCACTTATCCATTTGCTTGTACATAGAGAGGGAGAGGAAAAGTGATAATAAATTATTTTCTATTACTGAAAGCCGTAAGCGAATCCAAACCACAGGAAACAGAGAAAGTTTTACATATAATAAGGAACTACATTTGCAAGAATGACAAATGAGGCTTTCATTAACAATCATGAATGTGCCTGTTGAAAGAGTTGTTTAGATTTTTGTGAGAAAGTAGTCAGGCTGCAACCTCCACCTCTTGCTGACCAACTACCCAGTATTATTTGTTGTCTCCTAGTTTACAGAGATCTATTCCGTAAGACAGCCCACAGATTAGTTGGGCAATTTAAGTGGGAACAACAATTTAAAAAGCCATTATTTTAACTTGTGAAGATCTCTTCATAAGACATTGTGTTTTGGCCGACACTTCTGCAATCCTGGTTTACTGTAAATTTCAGGCATTGGATGCATTTAAATGACAAGTCAGATGCTTCTACTTATTTCCTTTCTATTAGAGCCGGTCAGCAGGTGCAAAAACTCACTCGTTACTTGTAACCACGGCCGCAGCTCGGGAGTTATGCAGCGAGCTACTCACTGATAGAGCATAGGCACTCTCAAGCGAGGCGACTCGGGTCAGGCTCATAGCGGAAGGGAAATTGGCCAAGTATGGTGTACTGTGTCTTAGAATGTGGCATACAAAAAGACTTAATAATATTAGTCATAAAAGAAACCTCTTGAGAAAACATTCCTTCTGTATAAAATATGGCAGTAATAAATGTTCCAAAAGACAATGACTGAATGGTCATGAAGAACAGAAAAAAATAAAAAAAGGACATTACAAGTACATTAGATTACAGAAACTAGCAATGTTTTGTCTAGTTGTCTGCTAGTCTTCTAGTACTGACGTCTACCTACTCAGGACTGTAACGAGTAAAGTATCTGATTAATGATGGAAATTCTCCACAGAGATGATAAATTATTTTTCAGAAGAGATAGATTGGCTGGCTGGTACTTACCTTGTTGCTGTACCGCCAACACATGAAGAATAAAGAACGAAAATAAAACAAGCTTTCGGAACTGTGTTCCTACTTCAATTAAGAGAGATGGGAAAAAAAGAAGAAAAAAAGGATGGGGAAGGAAGTGGAAGGTAATTCACGACCTAGGTCATGAGGATGGAGTTAGAGGATTGTGAAAGTCAGAAATACTGTGTAGTAGTACTGAACCATGCCAAAGAGGATATATTCAAGCAGTAAGAGAAGAAAAGCTGAGTGAACTGAATGAAGCTGAGGGGGTAGGAAGGGGGGGGGGGATTGCCTAAAACGTTGTTGATTAACAGGGAAAGATGTGTGTGTAACAATGGAAACACACACACACACACACACACACACACACACACACACACACGCGCGCGCTTTCACAGCCTTAGGTTGCTTCTTCAGAAAGAGCAGGGAAGGCGATGGAAAAGGAAAGGATGAGGGTTTTAAGGGAATGGGTAAGGAGTCATTCCAATCCTGGAAGAGTAAAGACTAACATTGGGTGAAAAAGGATAGGTAAACACACACATACACACCCACACACATATACATGCACACACACACACCAAGGCAGACATATGCAAAATGCAGAACTTTATTTTATAATATTTTCAATGCATCCAGTCCAAAGCTTAATTTGCCGTCTAATAGGCGCCATAAGACGAAATGCCCCGTGAGTCGCCGGAGACACTAGCGGCGACACTAGTGGCGACGCTAGTTGCCCTTGGCTAATAGCGACCTACGGCATTGTGGCATATGGAGCCTATTTGCCGTGGGACACTAGCGTCACCACTTTTGAAACTTCCTGGCAGATTAAAATTGTGTGCCGGAACTGGGACTCTAACCTGGGACCTTTGCCTTTCGCGGACAAGCGCTCTACCGTGTCGGGGTAGCTCAGTCAGTAGAGCGCTTTCCCTTGAAAGGCAAAGGTCCCAGGTTCGAGTCCCGGTTCCGGCACACAATTTTAATCTGCCAGGAAGTTTCATATCAGCGAACACTCCGCTGCAAAGTGAAAAGTTTCATTCTGTCACCACTTTTAGCGTGCATATGGCAGCTGTCATTTAGCAGCTTGTGAACTGCAGTACTATGTGCACTGTCCTTGCACTGTGTTACCATATTGTTACGAATATGGAAAAAGTGAATAAGGTTGATCAAGAGTTCAAGGAGCTGAATAAGCTCTTTGAAAGCAAAATAGATTCTGAAGACCTAATTGCTGAAATACAAAGCAAACCAGTGCTTTAGGATATCACGACCAAAGCATATTCTGCCAAAAGTGAGAAACTGGGTGCTTGGCGTAATATTTTAAGGAAGTTTATTTCAGAGTTCGAGGAGAAGCCAGTAAGCGAAAAGAATGTTCTAGATCAGTCTTACTACTTATATACAGGATTTAGTAATATTCGTAAATCATAAATATTCAATATTTGTACATATTTTCCATTACTTAGCTTTATTATTGCAATATAGCTAGCAAGGAAATAGTCCGACATGTCATGTCAGAACTTTATTTTATAATATTTTCAATGCATCCAGTCCAGTGCTTAATTTCTAAAATTTTAGGTGCCGGAATGCATCCCTTCAACCCCCCCCCCCCCCCGCATCCCCCGGCCACAAACAGAGTGATAACACTGAAAATGTTCTGAAATTTATGTTTTTAAACCATAATATCTTATAATCAAAAAATAAAACCACATGGTTCAATGTAAATAACGACTACTATTGCCTGCCGCCGTACCAATGTTACTTTGCTATTTGCTTTTGCATAAATTATGTACAGCCAGTTACTGTTGCTCTATTCATTAATAAATACTTTTGTAAATAATGGTTAACTGCACAATATATAAGAATGAATTAACGACTGTCTTACCTCAGTGTGAGAATCAGTTTTTGTTTAATTCTGTGTCGATCCCGTTAAATCTCGTAAAACCATGCTTTCCCATTCAAAGAAAACAAAAAGTTACTGTTGTCCGCACATTTATTATCGAACACTGTATAATACATTCCTCTACTAAGTCGAGAAGCGCACACGGAATGTTTTCGCACTTTCTTAACCCTTCGCTTTTTCTTTTTTGAAAGACGTGCAACAAGGAGAATTTCTTCCGTTGCATTTGCTCTTGCACGGTCAGTTTCCATCCTGGATGCAGTAAATTGGATAGGCTTAGCAGTAAAGGTAATAAAGGCTGAAACTGTCACCAAGTGCTTCAATAAAGCAGGGTTTGGAGAGCAAGAACAAGATGCTTCAGTGACCATCAAAGCTAATGAAAATGCAGTAGTAATTGCTGAATTAATTAAAATTCAAAAGATTTCTTGTACTCCACTTTCAGTTCAGCAACAGATTTAATAGAAATCCGCAACATAAGAAGATGATCAAGAAGAGACAAAGGAAGAAGATGAGAAACAAAATGATGTCCCTAGAAAAATAAATACGCCTGAAGAAGCCATTGCATGCATAAACGATGTTATGCATTTTGCATTCATGCACACAAATTCTCCTAAGTTGTTGTAACTTCCGTATAGTGGAAAAAAATGTGTAGAGAAAACTATTGTGAACAAGAAATTAAAACGGGTTTCCCTCCTTGATATGTGGCGAATAAAGTGAAATGGAATGTAAATAAACTTGTGAATGGTATTATGTCTGTACACAGGAGAATAAAAGAATTTGAAGTTCGAGTAAAAATATAGTAACGCTGTGTTATTTATCAACAAGTATTATAGCCTAATGCTCCGTTACACAAGATACAGCAGACAATATCTACTGTGCCACAGTGAAGGTACGCAAATACTTGCATAATTAAAAATTTATACTTCACTTTAGTGCATGGTAATGACAAATTTTCCGTAACCTGTCCAATTCGAAAAATTATTTTAGTCCCAGGTGATTCAGTTTTGAGAAAGTTTTACTGTACTTCATAAGTTTTGTATAAACAATTGTTTCATTATAATACTACTGTCAATCATTTTATCATCTCATTTTCATTTTTGCATGTCCTATGTCATGAACTTCTCTTAATACAATGTATGATCTACATGATAAATAAAAAATTACAATGCAAAACGACCGCAATCCATTTAACTCTCACCACTAGAGCACACCATCTCATGCCTACAGTACACACTCATGAAAATATGGACAACTCAAAATTATCGTGCAACAGTGATGTCACACAACATGCAGACATCAAGAGGTCAAACCCGATGGGTGGAATCGCGTCCTACAAATGAACCCTTGAATATGAAAAACTCTGGTGACTAGTTTCAAACTGTCAAGACAGGTTATTCAAGCTGCAATCATTAGGGTTTAGAGGAATGTTCGATGCACACAGTTTTTTCACCCATAACGCAAATGCTTTATACTTATATGTTCACTTTACAGGGATAATTACGATTGTAGGTAATGAAAACCTCTAAAGTTAACTCCATTTGTCGGCGACTTCTGCCAACGTAGTATGTTTGATGCTAACAAAGCACTTGTGATCTCTGAACACTTATCCACACAACCACAACCACTTTATTTCTTATAACTTTATATTATTTCTAAGGTAACATTTTTGTTCTTCTGTAAAATGTACAAAAATGAAGTTAGGATGTTTCTATTGTCCACCATCAATTAGTTTACTGAGGTCCATGGTACACACAAGGAAGTGTCCACCAAGGAGTAGGGACAACAGTTATTATATATATCATGGCTGGCCAGTACTTACCTTTGTGCTGTACCGCCGTTTGAGGACTGCCACACTCCTCAAACACCATCCTCATGGCCTAGGCCGTGAATTACCTTTCCCTTCCGTTCCCATCCTTCCCCCCCCCCCCTCTCTCTCTTCCCTTCTCTCCCGCCTGAAGGAGGAACTGTGTTCCAAAAGCTTGTCCTTTTCGTCCCTTTCTTTTTCTATTTCTTCATTTGTGTTACTATCGGCAGTACAGCACAAAGGTAAGTACTGGCCAGCCAATCTCTCTCTATTCAAAAATAATTTATCATCTTTGAGGAGAATTTCCAACATTGATCGATTATATATATCATGGTCAACAGAATATTCTGAGCCACACTTGGTCATCACTTACAATATTTAAGGCAATGTCATTGGTGTTATTACACAATCCTCTCGGGAAATTTATTATTCTCGTAAAATCAGCATTTCATACATGTACACGAAAATACATGTTTAAGAATCAAGAATTTTATTCACCATAGATCATTGTACAATGATATTGGTTTCGTCACTGGAATATATACCGGTAATACAAGATGAAGTACCATATTAAATACAAGATAATAAAGTAATCTAATGCTAATATGGCACATTATGCATTTAAACATGGACATAATATAATACACAGGAAAGTATTAGATAATAATGTCTTAAGCTACACTATTCTGTAATTATTATGTAGCAAATCATTTGTATAGCAATTCTTTAACATACATGGCATACAATTACATGAGACTTAATACATATAAATCAAATAGGCCTAATATTAATTACAAAGAACTGTTAAATGTTAATATCTTGCTCTGGCATCTCTAGGAATTCTTTAATGTCATAAAAAAGTTGATCAGACAGCCAGTGGTACCATTTCACTTGAAACATGTTTATACCGGTATCCATAGATCTTGCATATGCTGGTAATTTGTTAAAGAATATCCGAGGGTCCACTCTGTGCGAATTTCTAGTCCTTGACAACTTGTGTCTTGGTTTATCCAATTTATTCTTAGCCCTGGTATTGTGTTCATGTATTTGTCCCCTAGTAACAAATTCTGAGATGTTTTTAATACAGAGCACAGATACATATATGTATAAATTTATAATTGTGAGAAAACTTAGTTTTATGAAAATAGGATGACAATGATCCCTATGGACCCTTTTACACATTATGTGTAAGAATATATATATATATATATATATAGTAGCTTTAAGATATTCTTAATGTGAGAGGAGTGTTCCCATATAATCAGACTGAATCATCCCAAAGAATGTCACTCTGAGGTACTCCACACTCACTACCTTCCTGAGTTTCATAATGAGTATGATACCCGAGATATATTTTTACATACATGATTTACATGTTACTCCCATCAAAGTTTGGAGTCTCTGTCAATACCTAGAAGTATTGCAGATTTATTCTCTATTTCATTAGAAATTCCCATTAACAGCTGTTGGGTTTTATTTGTGTTACATAGAAGTTTATTTGCTGAAAACCAGTGTAGGGCCCTATCAAGAGTTTCTTTTGTGAGTTTAGTCAGATCTGTGTTGTTAATATGAAGAGACATTGCGTTTCGGTTCAAAGCTAACGCCTCGTATCAAACACTCCTCTAAATCCCAATTAAAATACACTGACATTGCAGATGCCAAGTAGGCCTATATGTCTAATAGACGATACAATACACTAACTCAATACTGATATCATTCAACAATCCATAACTAACACAATGAAGTTTAATTACAGGTTAACGTACTGTCCACAGCGTGGACGTGAAAGACGCCACAAATATGATATAGTAATACACTTCAATAGAAACAGTCATAACTCACCTTTATAGTTAGTGAAAGATATTACACAATGTCTTGCTGTCACTTCAATAACGGTACCAAGTACGCTAGTTAAGCCGAAAGTCACATGAACCGTAGTCGTCCCAGCGAGGCTACCAAGATCGTAGGCATGCAATCGCCACGCACTTGTAATGAACCAGTTACAACGATCTTCACCATTGTTGTTGAACGAATGACATGTGAACTTCAGCACAGAACCTTGAGCAACAAATTCGTATAATGTCTGCCTATCAGATTCACTTTTTCCATCTACAAGTAGTTTCTCGCCGTAAAGAAGCGCACGTTCGTCTTGTCCATCAAACCGAAACGTTACTATTGCTTTACCTGGGTAATGCACCTCTTTCACAGCACCCACAACATTGCTAAGAGTCACCGACGCCTTCCTTTTTGACATTTTGGACAATGAAATGCCATCGACACTCCGATTGTTTACAAACACATGAAATTGAAGTTCGCTTCAAAGATAAAATTTGATCCCACTTGTTGTATTGTTTCACGCCAGTACGCACTTTAATCTACTGACGTTTAGCTGCCGGAAGTTTACGTCATGTGATTGTCCTATATGTAAACACAAGGCTGCAGTCCTGCTCCTGGGGGAATTTGTTGTTGAAACTATTGAAGGATTCATTTTAAAATGTTCAAATGTTTGTATAGTCTATGGGACTTAACTACGGGGTCATCAGTCCCTAAACTTACAAACTACTTACGAACTAGGACGGCACAAATTTCCAACAAAATGAAGCCGTGATTGCAAGTTACTTGGTATATATTAAATGTGGAGATACTCAACGGAAATGTGTTTATTTTTTTCCCCCAGCGATTATCTGGAACTTTTAATTTTTATAATGAAATGTGCTTAATATTTCAAAATAAATGTGGCGAAAATGTTGACACTGTCCATCATTATAGACTTATTTCACATTCATATTTCTTGGCTTTGCCAATTCAAAATAGCTGTCCCTATTTAACATAACCTGTAATCTGTATTGGGGACATTCAAGATTTCAGGTGTACGCTGTTCACTGTCACATTTGGCCCCAACAGGCAATATCCTTAAGTGATTAATGCATTCACACTGTCCGTCACCGGACCATCACGTCACGTCAACGTCCTTCAAGCTTTCTCGAGAAGAGTGTTTTGACGGAACGGCCGTCTGCTAACATTGGAAGTTTACCTATTTTCGTAACGTCAATTACGTGTTGCAGTCGATGATTGCACTGTTTATATGCAAATGTGTCTTATTCATCTTTGTGTTGTTGTACCTCGTTTTGGGGCTAAATCTCAAATGTTTCATTACGACTTAAATATTTTTGTCCATTGAATTCACACTGTCCGTCACGTCAACGTCACGTCACGGAACCATCACGTCAAGTTGTATTCACACTGTCAGTGTCCGTCACGTCAATTCGTCCATTGTTTACGACGGTATTAACAATTCCAACGGACAAATTGTAATGGATAAAGTAAACAGGCGCTATTTATGCTCTTATAAGTGTTGTTTGATGTATTCATATGTTTATTTTTTCGCTTGAAAATAGATGTCAATGTTTTGAAATGTTGTTTCAGTTCCCAGTAAGTTGGCCAAAAACTTACACTGTAAAGTTGTAACCATTGATGCCACTTCCTTATACACAAGTATCGCACACGCCCAGGGCCTCGCTGCGATGGAGTATTTCCTTTCACGCCGACCACCCACTTCCCTACCTAAAACCTCTTTCCTTAATACCCTAGCCAGCTTCATCCTAACCCACAACTTCTTCACTTTTGAGGGCCAGACATACCAACAACTAAAGGGAACAGCCACGGGAACCAGGATGGCCCCCTCGTATGCAAACTTATTAATGGGACGCTTAGAGAAAGCCTTCTTGGGTACCCAAGCCTGTCAACCCAAAGTTTGGTACAGATTCATTGATGACATCTTCATGATCTGGACTCACAGTGAAGAAAAAGTCCAGAATGTCCTCTTCAACCTCAACTCCTTTGGTCCCATCAAATTCACCTGGTCCCATTCCAAATCCCATGCCACTTTCTTCAATGTCGACCTCCATCTGTCCAACGGCCAACTTCACACATCCGTCCACATCAAACCTACCAATAAACAACAGTACCTCCATTATGACAGCTGCCATCCATTCCACATCAGACGTTCCCTTCCCTACAGCTTAGGTCTTCGTGGCAAATGAGTCAGCTCCAGTCCCGAATCTCTCTACCAGTACACCAATAACCTAATAACAGCTTTCACATTCTGCAGCTATCCTCCTGATCTGGTACTGAAGCAAATTGCCAGGGCCACTTCCTCATCCCCCCAAATTCAGAACCTTCCACAGAAGAACCCCAGAAGTGCTCCACTTGTCACCAGATACTTTCCGGGACTGGAGCAGACTCTGAATGTGGCTCTCCAGCAAGGATAGGACTTCCTTAAATCCTGCCCCGAAATGAGATCCATCCTTCATGGCATCCTTCCCACTCCACTGAGAGTGTCTTTCCGCCGCCCACTTAACCTCTGTAATCTCCTAGTTCATCCCTATGAAATCCCCAAACTACCTTCCCTATCTTCTGGCTCCTACCCTTGTAACCACCCTCGTTGTAAAACCTGCTCTATGCACCCTTCCACCACCACTTACTCCAGTCCCGTAACCCAGAAGGTGTACACAATCAAGGGCGGAACCACTTGCGATAGCACCCACATGATTTACCAACTGACATGCCTGCACTGTGAAGCAGTGGGAATGACCAGCAAAAAACTTCTCTGGACAGATCCTCTGCCTCAAGTAGTATCTCTGTCCCGGTGTGTGTGTGTGTGTGTGTGTGTGTGTGTGTGTGTGTGTGTGTTTGTAATACTCAAACTAGTTGCGGCACTTATTGTGCCATCTTCCATGGGTTTCTGGTGTTTATTTTCTAGACTAACATGTTACATATTTCGGCTATACAATCGTTTGGACAAGTTGTTTTGTTTAACAATTTTGTTGGATATTTTAGCCTGATGTAGTCAAGGTACTTATATTGCGTCATTTGCAGGATTTGCATGTGCATTAATTGTGGAATTTTGATGAACACGTTTGGTGACTTAATGTCATGTACTACACAATTACATTTTAATGTCTGTCCTACATCTCTGCTTTTTCCATCAGCCATTTTTATTTTGAATGGACGATTAGGACGATTACACATAAATATCTTTGTCTAACTTTCCATGGTCGGAAAAGCAGACACCTTCCTGCCACAAGGCCCCAGCACCAGCCATGGTAGACGACGCACCAGACACGCCACCCGAGACTGCTGATGCTGGCGTGTTTCAACATGATAATGCCTATGCGTTCTCCAGCACTCGAAAATTAAGCACCTACTATGGCCTGTGAATAGACACCTACCCACAACTACCAAAATATAATTTACGTACCTAATTTCAAAAATCAATAATAAATTACATTCATTCTTATGTTTCCTTTGTGCTCCTTATCAGCACTTAAACTACGAATAGTTCCCACCACACTTACATACTCTTCACCGCGGACTTATCTTATTTGCATTTCCTCTTAGTACGTCACTTACAAACCATGGAATGGAACATTGTTTAACATACATTTCGTATCCATCCTGTGATACATTCATTACTTTACAAATTTTGACAGTTCGGAATTCAAACCAACCTGAATGCTTCAGTGCTTCAAACCATATTCTACCACACTGATTTTGTCATTCTTTCCTACAGAATTATAGTACAATAATATAAGTATTGACATGTAGAAATTTTTATTATTTACTAGTATTGTAATTCACTACTTATGATTACAGTATTGTACCACCCATCTAATAACAATATATTTCTTTTACTGAAGAAGTGCATTATTTGTGGAGATGAATTCATCTAAGGAGTACAGTGAATGATCACGTAGGTATTTTTTTAACCACACATTTGAACAATGTTTCATTTTCTCATTTACTTTTAATATAATTAGGCAGTGCATTAAAAATTTTGATAGTAGCATACTTTACTCCCATCTGTACAAGTAACAATTTTTTTAATTCAAAATGGAGGTCACCATCTTTACGTCTAGTATTATAGTTGTAGATTGCTTACTCAGCATAGTTTTTAATGATAAAATTCATCAGAGAGTATATGTACTGACAAATTGTTGTCAGAATTCCTAACCGTATGAAAAGTTTTCTACGTGAGGTTCGTAGAGCAGCCCCACTGCTCTCTTCTGAGATATAAAGATTTTTTTGAGGCTGGTGAATTACCCAAGATGATTATACCACAACTAATTAATGAGTGAAAGTATTCGAAGTAAGCTGATTTTAAAGTAGTGTTGTCTCCCAAATGAGTGATTGTTCTTAGAGTGAAAGTTGCTGATGAAAGCCTTTTTAGAGTCAGGGACTCATGATATTCCCAGTTGAGCCTAATGACCATCTGAATCCCTAGGAATTTGTTGGAGTGCACCTCTTCTAGTACCTGTGTATCATGTACAATGACAATTTTTCTGGATTTTTATGTTTTGTGTGGAACTGAATAAAATTAGTTTTTTTTTAAATATTAACTAAAAGCCAAGCTGTAACGTCTTACAATATATCATTAAGATCAGTCTCTAAATCAGTGACAGACTTACTACCTACCACAATTCTTGTATTATCAGCAAACATTGTGAATTGACATTTCTTACTAATGGATAGGGGTAGTTCATTAACATATATTAAAAACAGCAAGGGCCCAAGGACAGATCCCTGGGGAACTCTGTGCTGTATTTTTCCTCATTCAAAAGCCACTGTATTGGAAGATCCATTGTTGCAGCCAGGTGAGACAAACTTTTGTTTCCTGTCTTCAAGATATAATTTTAGCTATTTACCTAAAGGCCCTTTGATTTCGTAATGATGGGCTTTCTCTAAAAATATCTTGTTGCTTACACAATCAAACGCCTTTTTAAAGATTACAGAAGACACCACTTGATGACTTCTTACTGTTAATAGACTAAGACATCATTTGTGAGTGAGTATATGGTATGCTCTGTCAAAACTCCTTTCTGGAAACCAAACTGTCTATGGTTAATAATATTATGGCTATCAAGATGTGCCACAATCCTATTATACACAGCTTTTTCAGGAACTTTTGAAAATGTAGTTAAAAGAGAAACAGAGTGGTAATTTGTGACATCCGTAGCATCGCCGAACTTGTAAAGAGGTCTCACAATGGCATATTTCATCCTCTCAGGATGAATTCCTTCATAAAGAGATGTGTTACAAATGTGGACAAATACTGCACTTACTTCACTACTGCAATCTTTTAACAGTTTACTAGAGATGTTATCTATGCCTGAAGATCTTTTACATTTCAATGAGTGAATAATTTTTTTTATTTTTATTTCATTGACAGTTATGAGTGGCACATTTATATCATTACAATTTTGGGAGGTTATGTTTCAGATTATCTGCAGCTTCAGTTGAGTCACAACTACAACCTATTTGAGAAGTGACAGTCAAAAAGTGGTTGTTAAATGTGTCTACTATCTGTTTACTATAAGCTATTTCTAAATCGTCAATTTTTAGGACAGCGGTTTTTACATTGTCAGATGGTGAAGTCCTTGTTTCCCTTCTTATTACATTCCAAATAGTTCTGATTTGTGCCCCTCGGTTGCACAGTGGTAGAGTGCCAGACTACAAATCCAAAGGTCGCGGGTTCGATCCCCGCCAGGTCCTCTGATTTTTATCTGTCACTTTCCACTTCTTTCACCTCTGGCAGTATTGCTCATGTGAAAAATACCGAGTAGCACCGTGGTTCGGAACCCACGTTAAACTGTAGGTCCCCCTATAACTGGCTGGGTAAGTCAGTTCGAAGGTCGGAGGAAGGCAACGGCATACCACCTCCAAACAGGACCATGCCTAGTAAAGCACTGTGGTGTTCAAACCAATCTTCGGATTGTTGACTGCTTTACTTAGTTCTGATTTTATTATTTGAACTATTAATTTTAGATTATAACCACAAACACTTTGATTTTTTTAATTACATTAGTTAAAATTTTACAGTATGCCCTATAGTAGTTCAGCTGGAGAGGATTATTAGATTATAACTTGTTGGTGAAGAACAGCAACCAGCCACAATTGGTTTTATTACACTTTATTTATAAAGGATCATTACCGGTTTCAAATATTATATATTCATCTTCAGATGGTTTATGCTTTTTAAACAACTGGTGTCCTAGGATATACCTTGCTGGTGGCACTTACAAGTAATGTAGATTAAGTATTTGCACTTTATAATTCATTACTATTAAACACTTAGTGTCCTAATATGCTACACACTTGTCAGTTTTATTATTCACACACAAGTTATTTTTTCAGTGGTGCCATTATACACTACATTCAATGACATATTGTTTTGTTCACACTTACTCTTCTTAATAATTGTAACATGATCCACTCTTATTTAGTATATATGCAATATACGTCACTGGATCATTCACTTAAGGGACTCTGTCCCTATAAACTTCGAACAGTGTGCGCACTAGTTTTTTGTGAGGCAATCTCAGCCCTACTGGGTTGCCACCCAACCGTTGTGAACATTCTTTCATCTCTAAGAGGGAGTTCTTCAGCCACGCCCCTGCCAGACCTGCAGCTCAGATGCCGGCCTGGCTATGTGGTCAACGGTTATTGGCACACCCTCGTGTGTGTGTGGAGATTGCTTTGAGCTGTGCTCCCCCACCAGGATGCCTTCTCTCTACCTTTGCAAGCAGCAAACTGTTAAGCAAGAGCTCTCCAATCAAGTATTGTATTAACTGTTCATTACTTTGGACCAATGACCCCACCTGTATTTTCAATATAACTTTGTTTACTTAGTCAGTACCTCAGTAAAGTTAATGAAAATGATATAACTGGGATTTGCATCAAAACAGGCATGACTGCCTACAGGAATTAAAAGATATTTGGGACTACTCATTACACAAGAATGCCCGATATTGACTACTAGTTGACTGTAATACTCCCTAGAAGGAAAAGCATGTTTGAAAAAGTCTAGACAATCACTTACTTTGTATTCTTTTTAATTTTGATATTCTTATGTAACACCACCAGAACACAAGCAGCTAACTTTTTAGGGTGACAATGTAACAAGCAGTACCTGTGCTGATTCAATTCAGCCAGTGTCTACACTTACTAAAACTACCAGTAATAGTCATTACACGTAATTTGTTGCTTCACGCACAGTTATTATTGTAAAGTAGTAAAAATAGTCTAAATGCAGCCCCTTTTTTTGGCTTCTCGAGTTTGAATATTGTCGCTTGGAAATGGCAGCAGGCTTGACTTCGAAGGCAGGGTTGTCAACTGAACACAGCACTTACAATGAAAGCAGGTTTATTGCAAACTGAAACATACACGCAACTCTGACTGACTCTCGGGCAGAGTGCTCTACTATTTATACACAGACAGAATGTACCAGAAATTAGAAGAATAGTTAACATAAGAAACATGTAGAAATTACAAGTGAACATAAGAAACATGTAGAACATACTGGAAATGATAATTACAAAGAAATAAATTTTTACCGGTGGATGTGACTGAACCAGTGACCTTCAGCATCCCAATCGGTGACACTATCCATTGTGCCACGCCGACAGTCGGTTACCTCGGGGTCTTGCGACAATATTATATGTTATTTGTTATAACAATTTGCTTTGCCAAAACTTTTGGACTTGTTTTACAAACTGTACTGTAATACTCACGCAGTTGTTGTTTAAGTGGACTACCCTCATACAGTGTTGCCCTGTATAATTAATTACCAAAATTTGCCTTGTTGTCTTATGATTTTATTGTTGAGTTTTTACAATGTTTCATTACTAATGTAACATTGAACTGTTCAAATGATCTATGATTCTTAACTTCCAGCAAACCCCCAGCCCCTTACGCTATGCTTCCTAATGGGGAAGGGGTGTAACAGAATATATCCCCTTGCCCAGAGCACGGTCCTCAAAATTTTAGTACATTTTGAACTCCATACAGGAGCAGGAAATTTTCCTCATTTTTCTGCCGCGCCGGCAGTGACTGGGCATGCATTGGACTTTGCCCATCCATGTGCCTGCAGCCACAGCCCTGCGTGGTGGTTCAGTGCTGTGACCAGAGTACGCTACCCTCTAACAGTCTGCACTATTGGCCCACTAATCAGTGAGTCCCAGGTAATCACATGACCGCCAGGCCCGAAGCCTTGCTGCCACTTCAGTTCCTCCAGGCTCCTTCTTCCATCTCTGGCCTCTGCCCCAATAGGATGTCCTGACTTTTAACTCTGGCTAATTCCTCTTCACCTGTGGCCATGCTCCACAGGGGCAGCTATTCCTCGTTCCTTATTCTGACTGCCTTCTCACTATCCCAATGTATATTTTAAGCCATTAAATGAATAGTTAACCTACAGCCTTCTGTTTTTATTCCACAAACTGTGTGACATAAGCATCCACAAATATGTATTAAAATTCAAATGTATATAGTTTTTTTTAAGTTTATTATCATATGTATATTCTACTATTGTTTAGTTTGTTTAAGTGAATTCATGTAATTTATTATCTATGTATGGGTAATTGTCAATAGGAAAAGTAGGAAACATCTTTGGTGTGTGTGGTGTGTGGTCTTTGGAGCAACAGAGCGGAAGCAGTGGAGTCAAGAGGAAGTTGAGCTCTGTCGTTTGAACAGTTCGGACGCCAGCAAGTGCGTGGGAGTGTGCAGCGCCTCGCTCTTTGCAGTCACCAGGCCTTGTTGGAGGAGTTCCATAATTAGCACACGTTTCCAATATGAGCGGGGGCACACGACAGTTAATCTGAATGTGTCAAGATTCTGCCCTCAAATTGCTCACTGGATTGGACCTGTGCCTGTATTGTGACCTGCAGCGTTGTCGGAGTCTGCACATCCTGCTCTTCAACAACGAGGACGCAATGTAAGACCGCTCCAATAATTTCTGGCCACACAGAGTTTAGACATTTTGTAAGGCGTTACCCAGTTTTGTGCTTGAGAAACTATTTTTTTCTAATAACAACCTAAAATGCAAAGAACTTCTACCACGTCATTGTCCTAAGACATTGTTATCAAGTAGGGTCATATCCTTCCCAGAAGTTTCCGAGTTTTGTTGAAAGTGAAAAGAATATTAAATTCAGTGCCAAACTATTAAATTTAAACTAAAGTTTAAAATTTAAAGCTAATTTCAACTTATTAAAATTTTGGAATGAGAAAACTGATTTCTTTAAAACAAATATGGCACAATTAAGTAAATAAATTAAAAGATATTAATTCTGCAATAATTGGTTCAGTACTATTTAATATTTCATTGGTAAAAAATCTGTGTGTAAAGTTGATTTGCTATGTTGGTTCGTATTTTATCCAGTTGTGATCTAGTTGCAAGTTATTTTGAGTACTTTCTTTCTTGGTAATCTTAATATTAACTATTCTGCCAATCAAGTGTTTTGCTGCCCACTGTGTAATTCTCATGCAGGTGAGTGTTAGTGAAGGGACGTTGATAATTGAGTGCAACATTGGTCTGATCCAACACTGTTTCCGAGCTAAACCATTTTACTTCAAAAATTATTACGTGGTTTATTTTCTTTCTTACTATAAACTGATAAAACCAAAGCATCATTTTTTCGTAAAAGTTATTCAATTGCAAAAGTGTTTGCCAACCTTCTGTTGTGCAACACTAAAGTGTGTGATTACCCCATTCATAACTGTCGTGGTTAATTATAACACACAGAGTGCCCCAATGGGCTGGCAACCATGTTAATTTATTAATGTACTGTTTCATTGTTTGTTACTTCCTATAATTTGCAATACTTTCGAGTGTGAGTGTGATTGTTCTGAAATTAAATCGGTTCCATTAGTAATCAGCAGAGTAGGAGGTGTGGTAGTTCATTGTGGCAACATTCCCTCACTTGTTGGTTTTCGTTTGCACAATATTTAATCGGTAAAGATAGCCTTGTCCAACTTTATTGACATAGGTCAATTTAACGTTAATCTGTCACAGGATTAATCAACCAGTTAGTGAGGGGAGTGTTACAACTGCCACACACCATCACCCTTCCTGTTATATTGCAAATTCCACAAATGTAGAAGCAGCATTATACTGCAGTTCTGAAAAGTTTTCTAGGTATGATTATGCTTGATAATTGCAGGCTGTGACAGTTTAAAATGTGATGATTTTAAAGGGCAGTATTGCACAAATTATTCATTAAATTCAGAGTTATGATTTATATAACGTAAATTCAACATTATGCTTCTTAGTTCTACAACTCATCCTTAGTTATATTTGTAAATTAATCAGATTTAATTGCATTTACAGTGTATATACTTTAATCACTAAACATAAGTATGTTTTGAAGTTGTCTAATTCAGAAAGTTGAAATAATGTCTCTAGAACATTTAGTGGCAACTAAACAAAATATAAATCCGTAATTTGATGTAAATACACTGTTTGTAACTTGTTGTAGGTGTTTTATCTACTGGGTCCCACAGACCCAGCACAACCATTCTTGAAAATATTTTTCATGTCGTCGTTCTAGGGTTAAACCTGTAATTATACATGTAATTTGTAAAGGTACATTTACACTGGGATTTGTATTGGCACAAGTGTGTATGACATGTTTTGTTTTCCTCTCCTCACCCACCTCCCTACTCTATTTTTAAACTGCATCTCATTCCACCCATGTAATAAGTACATGCTCTGTAAGGCTGTGCAGTATCAATCTCCACCACCATTAAGCAACCTTCCGCTCCCACCTCCCCTATTTCCACACTGCAAAGCGTGATTCAGAGTGCAGCAGCCAGAGATGACAGTTATGTGCCTGTGTGATTGCGTGAATGTTCTATATTCTCAAGAAGGCCATGATGATAAGTATGAACAAATAAATAAAATAAATAAATAAAAATAAAAAAATCAAATCAAATCTGAAAGCAGTTGATGAATTTCTTTTTCTAGAACAGAACATTTTTTCACGTAAATGACTTGGACACAAATTAACTGACTAGCAAATGCAGTGAGACAAGATAATTTTAGCAAGAGTAAAAATAATAAACATTTTTTTCGACTGTGCAATGAAAATCAGCAGTTTCTAAAATCTTTTCACAAAGCTGTTTGGGGGTTGGAAATTAAAACTAGTCCATTTCATTACATGAGCAATGCATTTACAGATTCTCCTTCACAGAATAAGTCTAGCGACACCTATCCCCTACGTAACAGAAGCCAGTGAATCATACTGTCTTCATTTGTAAGGGAGTTGCTGAGTACAAGAATCTTTCTGGAAAAGTTTCATTTCAAAAACTAGCAAATGAGACCCATAAAGATTTGACATAACAATGTATATCTATAAATTGCTTTACTACTTTTATTCTATCTGAAAGATGCATGCAACTTATGGCAGCTTAAGATGGATGTTAAAAATCCATACACCTAGAAAGCATATTCAGTCAGGAGGGCAACAAATCAAATTTGCAATAGATTTCAGTTAATGGAAGAAATTGAGTGTATTATCACAAATGTTTTACTTGAATGTGAGAATCATTTTTCTAGCCTTATAACATTTCATTTCCTTCATAAAATGAAATTAAATTATGCCTTAATTTTTGTATGGAATCAAGTATAGGCTACAATCACAAAAACATTAAGAAATTAGAAATCATTAAAGAAAGACAGTTTTATTCAGACTATTAAAACATACCTGGATGGAACTGATAAAAAAAAAACAGTATGTACCATACAGCTGATAATAATTAACATAAAAAACAGTACACTGGAAGAATTTAAAATACATACATTACATAATTGTACAACATGAAGACAGTATTATACTGTACTTATCAACAATTAAAACAGAAACTTTATTTTAATATATTATGTTGTATCATACAAAAGGGCAACAAGAAGAACACAAAGTGTAAATCTGATATAAAAAATAACCCACATTCCATATAAAATTGATAGATGCCTGACAGATAGTGGCAGAAGTTTATTAAATAAATAAATAAATAAAAACCAAACACACTGAAAAATTTAAAATACATTATTATCACCCTCAACCCCCCCCCCCCCTCTCTCTGACACACACACACACACACACACACACACACACACGCACACAATATGGGAAACAAAATATCTATGGATGTGGGTCCTGAACATTGTATATCACTGGCAAATAGTCTAAGTCAACAGAGTGTCTTATGACTAGAACTAATTACCAATAACAAAATTTCACTTTTTATAGTTATAAGATCCCCAAAACATTACATCCAATGCAAATTCTATACTAACCATTGGATCAAGCAATCTTGTTGACAAATTTTATATATTGGTAATTGTACAATCAGACCAACTGCTAAGAAGTACAAGAATTCGCCTTTTTATGATTAATGTGAACTTTGCCAATGATACGTGCCAATAAAACGTCAAAATTCTTCCAAGACTCCAAATATTAATATGGAAATGACACATTTGAGAAACCTGTTTTAGATTTAATAATAATAATAATAATAATAATAATACAACAATGAGCATATTTATAATCGTGACATACACTATGTAAATCAAAAATATCCAGACACCACCAGAAACATATGTTCTTCATATTAGCTGCATTGTGCTGCCAGATACTCCTTATCAGCAATGTCAATTGTCATTAGACATCGTGAGAGAGCAGAATGGGGTGCTCCACGGGCTCGTGGACTTAGAATGTGGTCAGGTGATTGGGTGTCACTTCTGACAGTAGTCTGTAAGCAAGATTTCCACACTCCTGAGTATCTCTAACTCCACTGTTTCTGATGTAATAGTGAAGTGGAAACATGAAGGGACACATACAGCACAAAAGCGTACAGACTGACCTCGTCTGCTGACAGAGCACCGACAGTTGAAGAGGGTCATACAGTGTAATGAGCAGGCACCTATCCAGACCGTCACACAGGAATTCCAAACTGCATCAGGATCCTCTCAAAGTACTACGGCAGTTGTGCGGGAGGTGAGAAAACTTGGATTTCACGGTCAAGTGACTGCCCACGAACCACACATCAGGCAGGTCAATTTCCAAAGATGCCTCGCACGGTGCATTAGATAATTGAACAGTGGGAAAAAAGTGTGTGGAGTGCCAAATCGTGATACACAATGTGGCGATCCGATGGCAGGATGTGGGAATGGTGAATTCCCGTCAAACGTTATCTGCCAGCGTGTGTAGAGCCAACAGTAAAATTCAGGAGAGATGGTGGTGTGATTGTGTTTTTCATGAAATTCTTCTCTTCAGTGCAGCACTCCTTGAAGAATGGGCTGCCATTACCCAAGAAACCTTCCACCACCTGACTGAACTTATGCCTGTGAGAATGTAAGCTGTCATCAAGGCTGAGGGTGGGCCAACAACAGATTGAATTCCAGCATTACTGATGGACGGTGCCACTAATTTGCAAGTAATTCTCAGCCAGGTGTCCGGATACTTTTGATCACATAGCGTATACATGGAGAAAAAAATGAGATTGGTTACGTCATTCACTTACACATTGTTAAGGTGTTCACAAGAAATACTGTTGATGTTTAGTGCACGTAAAGTGAAGCAATTGAAAAAGTTAGGCTGTCGTCCACACAGAATAATGCATAAAATTTAGTGGCATCCAACTGTTATATTCTTATCTAAATAATAACAAATAATGGAAATTCCAGGATATAAGAACATTTTGGACAGGATAGGTTGCAACTCAGTACATGGATGTGGTGTTTCATGGTAGTATGTGTAGAGTGCCATGAAAACCAGTACTGCTCTTTGCTGTAAACAGGATATATGTGTAAATTCGTAAATATAAAGAAGAAATAAAATGGAAAATATATAATGCATTTTATGTAGGTTAGCTAAATTACTTGGAGACAGCACACTGTTTTGGTGTGTCTGCAGTCTTTATTTATTTTTCCTAGATTGGACCATATGGAAGGAAAAAAGGAATAAAGTGAATTGATAGAGACTCAGCAGTTAAAAATGTACACCGAAATAATACATATAAGGACCTGGTAACAAGAGAACTTAAGGTGACCTTAATCTATGAAGAAATCAGCCTTTTAAGGTTTAGAGGTGTCCAGAAGTCTTAGAAGTCAATATGTAGACTAAAAATGGAACTTAGATCCACAGAACTGTCAATGCAATTTTATAAAATATCACTTGCATGAAAAAAGGAACCATCTGGAGCCTAGCAATGTCGCAGTAGGGTAAACAGCAAATACGTAATCCATGTAACACAGCAATGCATGAGAGCACAAGCTGTTGCATAATGTTAGCTGCATAATCACATGAGTCCAAAAAATATATAAAGACCCATAAAATCTAAAACTGTAAGACAAAAAAATTCAGAAAACTTACGATTTGTTTCCAGCTATCCCATTTTGCCACTCTGTTTCTCCTAAAGATATAACTTTCAAATAATTTCAGATTAATTGTAACAGTGAAAAAAACTACACGAACTGGAACATTAAATTGACTAGATATGGACACAACCAAACTTCTGGAGAAATATTACAGATTAAGCAATCAACAAACCCCCAGAGATATCTGACAAGTTTTACTTGAAGAGGGAAGGGGGAGGAAATCAATGAGAATGACGTTCAATTTCAGCCCTCATAGTAATCACTGTACAGAAATGAGATTAGCACACAATAACCGCAGTAAATGAGAATAACTTCCATTGTTTTGTTTTCCTTAAAAATCTAATCTGCCTTAAAGCAATAAACAGAGGATGACAACCTCACATCAACAGTTTTTAATATCTTTTCTCATTTTTCAAAAGTCAGAAATGCTACAAATACAAGAGGACACAGATGTAAAAGCAATAAAGCAATATACTACTTCATTTTACTTTTAATTTCTATATTAAACAAATTACAGACATAATATGTTTATCTCTATTTTAATCAAAAAGAACAGTTTATTTTGACTAGTTTTATTTCTCTTCGAGAACAATCTTTAAATCTTGTAAGCCTTTCAAATCAAAGAATCATGCTACATTGGAAAATGTGTGTGTGTGTGTGTGTGTGTGTGTGTGTGTGTGAGAGAGAGAGAGAGAGAGAGAGAGAGAGAGAGAGAGAGGGGGAGAGAGAGAGAGAGAGAGAGAGAGAGAGAGACAGTTGTGGATAAATTCTTCCATCACAATATATGAAACCACAAACTACTTGTGCATTAACCTCTCTAAGTGTACACAGAAGCTTTTAGAAGCACAAAATTTTCAACAAATTAGGCCTATATACAAACATGAGCAAAAAGTACAAATGTACAACATAATAATACATAGTAACAGATTTACAAATAAATTCCTGTTGGAAAACATCCAGCAGACATCTGCTAAATAAATCTCTCTTTTAGCATTATCAGTTTCAGTCTCTAAGATCACCAGGTTACAAAACATCACTTTAATACATGTATTGACCTTTTTTGGTAACTCATTCCATCTCAAGTTTAAAACATGTACTATCAAATCTGATTTAAATTCATCCTGACATTAGAACATCCTAAAGTAAGTATAGGTATCAGACATCTGGTACTAACAATGTGTACATCTTACTTTGCAGCTTGTTACAGCAGAGTAGTTTTCCAGTGAGTGATGATTTCTTAAATTCAAGACACAAAGAAATTACATAAATTAGCTTGCAGAAGCACTGACTTACATCAGTGAGGAAAGTTAACATTTTATGCCATTCCGTGAATCAAACCAAAGTGCCCTGCTTGCTAGACATGCAACCAATACACCACCTTGTTTTCCATGGCTGCATGGACTAACCTGCCATGCCTGCCAACAGACTGCCATGATCCCCATTTTTTAATGAAGCAGAAATATGGTATTTAAATTTATGTTGGCAGTAATTGTTACTATTTTATGTTGTTTAGTTTTTTCCAAGCTAAGGCATTGATTGTAGGCAAGGTTGTACAACATTATTTATGTGAATAAAATTTTTCTGAGTTATAGTAGTTGAACATTTTCAATACACCACAAGTAATATTATTCTGAAACTAATTCCAGCACTTGTGAACTACTTTATTATAAAACAATTCTTTATGATGGTATGATTTTCCATGAAGACTTTCAGATTGGAATCCCAAATTTGCACTTATGGCAGACTCCACCTAAAACTACATTTCGTTTTCCTTTTCTTTTCAGGCACAATGAGTCAATAATTAGCACTTTCTATAATGGAAACTGGAGAAATTGTAAATGATCCCAATTTCATGCTTTATTGTGACAATGAGAGTGAAGTGAATGAGAACACTGACATTTAGAGTTCCTTCCAGATCACTTACATGTTGTATCTGACTGTAATAATATCAACAAAAATCTACTGGAAGATAATGTCTCAGCTGATGTGCCAGCTAGCTTGAAAGTTCATACAATGAGGAATAGGAAAAACAAGGAATAGTCTGGTCATCACAAGAAGAAAATGAAAACTAATATCACTTCTAATTGGGCAACATAAGGTGCAACTTACAAAAAAACCTACCCTGATCTAGCAGAAACTGAACAGCGTAAATGTAATTTGATAGCTGCAATAAAAGGAAAGTCTGCAGTTGAGTGCTTTGGCTATTTTTTTTAATTTTTTTTTATGAACAAATATTAAACTTGAAAACCATTGAAAGTATCCAGTATGCTGCAAGGAAGAATAATTGTCTAATGAATGCATAACAAGTTCTTAGGTATTCTACTCTCCACCGGATACCACGTTCTCCCACAGGAATGAAGATGAGAACGTTGATATCAGGTGGTGTACAACAGTCTGTGAGCAGCAACAGGGACGTGGAAATCGAGTGCCACCTACACTTAAATGGTAACACATACCTGAACCACAGCCAAGGAAAGAGAAACTTTTCAAAAAATGTCTCTTGATAAACTTGCTGAATAAGAATTTCTTGAAACTTCAAGTACTTTCTGAGGGTCTTTGCATCAATGAACAAACGGTTTCATATTATGAACACCATTATCTAAAACAATTCATTTGTGGGAAAACAATTAGGTTCAGATTTATGCAGTGGGTAATGTGCTGCCCCCCAAGTGGTTTTGTTATCTTATATTAGTATACAAATGTAAAGCAAAGGATTAAAGTGATATTTCAGAATTTAATACTTGGTGGATCAACTGTAGTGATTATGATTTCTACTCTGCAGTCTCCTGAATTTCACAAAATATGTTTTGATAACTTCATGTGTTTCCATTTGATGAGAAACTCTTACATGAGAGTAATGACAACTGGAACTGCCACAATGAACTAAATGAATAACTGTCCAAGAGAAAGTGAGAACAGGATGAAACAAAAATAAACTTATGATGTCAGTGGAACTTAGATTTTACTCTATCCGTTTCACGCCATAAATTCGCAGCCCCAGTGAAAAACTCATTGCTAAAAGCAATGATAAATATTCCTCAATTTTACATTTATTTTACCTCGATTTTACATTCTTAATCGATGTCTCACTTTACTTCATTCTTTTAGACAGACGTTCACACTGCCTTTGTTGATGCAGTTACAGGGTACAAGAAGATCTGTTGTGAATGATATTTGTAGGTTGTACAGTGTCCAAATACCTTGAACACTTCAGCTATTTAGCGGCAGAATGGGAAATTAGCAGATGCAGTTCCAAACTCTGGTGTATCAGTGCATGCACACTAGACAGGAATAACTTTCGCATGCACACAAAGGGGTACTGCAGTAAGTTTTCTGACATGTTTGATTTGAATGTTGGCTGAACAATAAATCTCAACAGAACATACAAAAATGTAATGCCACAACTTGCTTAAAATCAGACTTTATTTTGCAAGTGTGCTTTGTAATCCAATAGACAAAATTTGTACTCAATAATGCATTGTGTTTTTTACATATCTATTTTATTTCTTCTTCTTATCTGATTTGGTATCTATTAATGAGGGGGTTGCAAGACGTTAATGGTCTTGTATTTGTGGCTTGTACATTTGCAACAAAACTGCAATGTCCGGTATTGTACTTTTATTTTCTCTCAGTAGATCAAGTTTTAAACATGATGAAATTATAAAACCAGCAACTGACCCAATAAGCCACAGCCAGTGGAGAGTGGAATATGGATTATTGAAAGTTCATTGTTGTTGATACAGTTATGAGCATTTATGAGAAGTGCTAGAGAAAAAAATCTTATTTGAAATATTAACAATAATTTGAACAAAAAATACTGATCATTTTTATTAGACTCTTAATATAAGGAATCATGTAGCTATATTTATCTGTATCTCTTAGCATTCCAGTGACATCTTTAAATATCGTGAAGATGAAGAAACTTGAAGACATTGAGAAGAACTTCTTTGTTGAGTATATGTTCTTCTAAGAAGAGGAGATCGATGAATTGTCATGTTTCATCACACTTTATCACAATATGGACTTAACTATACCACATTTAACTACCTTCACATACACAGATTGGAGAGTATTATGATTGTTAATCATATATGGTAAGTCAATATTTGGGATTTTGCCCTTAAGTCTGGACTGCACAGAAAAGTAAATTTTTGGGTTTCACTATATAGATTTGACAAGAACATAGAAATAATGGCAGCAATGTGGCAAGATCACACTTATGACAAACTTACGACAAACTCTTGACAAATCATGAATCATGCATCCCATAGGCCAACTAAATAAAGGGAATAAAGCTGAGAATACAGTTGTCTAGTTCCACAGCCAAGAATGATACCAGAATAAAATAAAACAAAACACATGGGAGGCATAGACAAACCGGACTGGTATGTGCAGAAGTACTGTGCTAGAGTTTGAGGTAAGAAATGCTACTTTCCATTGTTCACCAATGCAATACCTGTAGCACTGCTCAATACCCTCTTCATCTGCTACCTCGTGAATGGAAATATTCCACCGCTGCAATTCAGAAGGATAGTGGCAAGGGTATATCTAGTTCCTGCTCCTTCTTATCCAAAGAGAGTAGGATGTCTGTCATAACTGAAGGCATCCACATCATGTGTTCCAGTTGAACTAAGGACTTCTGTAACTGGACACGTGACTGTACGTACAATGTTTGGGGGAAAAAAAAAGAGTGTGTGTGTGTGTGTGTAGTTTGCAAACAAAAATTGAAGCAGTGCTCTGTGTGCAATGTGCAACTACATATTAAATGCTATGCTGTTTATCACAAAAGGAGAGTGGCATGTCTCAAGATTCTCATTTGGGGTTTGACTAAAATAAAGCATTTATTTCAAAATTACTGTTTAATTTCCATACCTTTTCCCTGTCTCTGTGCACTAAAAAATTAAAATAGATAGAAAGAAAAAAATGACAGCTAACGGGTTAAACAGTTTGGTGACACATAGTTTTTTCATATCTGACATTTAGAAACAGATTTGATTTTGCACATTTTAAACTTGCAATAGATGGATTGCACACAAATATGTTACAATAATATTTTGTCCTCAAATGATATTACAGAGACAAACTGATAATGCAGAATAATGGGTGTGATTTAGCAGCTGGGAGTATTTTTCCAGCACAACACTTACATACTACGTAACAGCTGTGAACTATCACATAAAAATATTTCATACTTTGAAAGCACTAAAACAGCTAAGCTTAGTTTTAAATAATATAAAATATATTTTTCATCCTTCATAGTTTGTACTTCTTACTAGACTTTAAAAAAAATAATTCTTTATAATCACAACACAAAACAAGATTGATAACAATACTGTGAAAACTGTGTATCACAGAATGATACTTTAAGAAGGCACATTAAATACAAAACTTTCAAAGAAATATGGGCCCAAAACATGCAGAAAATAGAACATATTTCTTTGCATTGCATGGTTCTGCTCAGTTGTTAAGAAGCTAAAATCTTTTATATAAACACGATTTATACTGATAAGTATAAAAATTGTAGATACAACTCGAAACACCATAAAGCACACACAAAATTTTGAAATTACATTACAATACATGCTTCAAACATTTTTACAAATCTCACATATCTGAGGCACTTAATACTGTAAATAGATTCAGTGTTCTGTAGAAGAATATACATATGTAAAAAAGGAAAAAATGTAAATAAATAAGAGGTTCATAAAAAGTAATCTCTTTCTACTAAGTGCTATTGTGTAGAGCTCATGCAAAAAGTTATAAACCATGCACAGAAGCACATTCTCAACCTGCACACAGGATGAGTTCATTCCTTTGTTTCAGAGGGGCAGCCAGTTTAAGTGCACATTTCCAGCTTGGCCGAACACTTTGTCAGTAGGCTGTCGACTGCATCCTGCAACCGGTAGGCAACACACAACTGGGGCGGCTGCCCCTCCAAAACAAAGGAATGGACTCGCCCAGCGCACAAGTCGAGAAAGCAGGGCCACGACTTCTTGCAAGATCTCTACATTTACATTATAAACATTGTATAAAAGACATATCTGCTGTGAAGTGCATAAATTCAATATTTTCCTCAAAAAATATGTAACATTCAACAGCTTATCTACAAATAACAGTATCAAAAATAGATAGGAATAAAAATACAGCAACAATGCTCAAACAATACAAAACATTAAACCTTTGGCAGTTACAAGGGAGACTGGAAAACTACATCTTGAGAGATTAAGTTTGGACTACTAATATGGATTACAAATGCAGCACACAAGATTAAACATTTAATCTATTATTGTGAATGTGCTGAATTGTATATTCTTCTGTGGATAGCTTTACTGGTGACATTCCAAAATTAGACTTACATCATTGTAACTTTATTTCTTATTATAACATGTGGTTGTCTTAAAAAATAGTTATTTTACTTTATTTTTCTTTACCTTTATTCAGCCTGCAATTAATACAGGTCATATTTTCTCTGAATAACAAGTGATTACACCCATTAGCAGTATGTGTAATAATTTATTTTTCAAATAATCTTTGTTGTTATATTCACACTGGATGTGGAAACTTTTGAATCCGTATTTTAAACAGTGGCTCAATACCATACAAGATACTATTTCTTAATGTATACACAGAATTTTAGCAGCTACAGTTCTCAAGGTGCATTTCTTTCTTTTTAAACAGCAGAGAATATTTTGTAATTGATGTAGGTTAAATGTAGTTGGCTTACGTTTGCAATTCTGTTGTAAATTTTTAAAAATAATCCAAATATTTTTTCACCAATACAGTGTATCATATTTGCAAGCAAATGAGTTCCACATTATAGTTAAGAATGTACTACAAGAAACGGTGGGAGGGGTAATTAAACCAAACATAAAATATGCTGTTAATGATGGAGTTTCTCCTCAGAGATGATAAATTATTTTTCAAAAGGTATATACTGGCTCGCCAGTGCTTACCTTTGTGCTGTACCACCATTAGTTACACAAATGGTGAAAAAGGAAAAAAGGGGACGAAAAAGGACAAGCTTCCGGAACACAGTTCCTTCTTCAAGTGGGAGAGAAGGGAAGAAAAAAGGATGGGAACGGAAGGAAAACGTAATCACGACCTAGGTCATGAAGGTGGTGATTACCTACCCCTTCCATTCCCATCCCTTTTTCTTCCCTTCTCTCCCACCTGAAGAAGGAACTGTGTTCCGAAAGCTTGTCCTTTTTTGTCACCGTTTTTTCCTTTTTCTTCATTTGTATAAAATATGCTGTTGCATACATGAAGAATATGATGTAAGAAAATCCACCAAGGATAGTCCAGCCTTTAACCATATACATTTTAAATGTCATTGCTAATTTAAAACTGACAAATAAGCCAAATTTATCAGTGAGTACAAACTTTTGTAGGCAGTACTTTTGTTCACTTAGTTTTCTGATGTCACTGGGTATGGCAAAAAGTAATTCACCACTTTTATTCAAATTCCACAGGGGTTCTTCTCTGTACTTGCATCCAGATTTACTTTTTCTTGCCTTGTTATTTCACACAAATTTCATAGGACACTTTTCACAATCAACATGAGTTAATCATAATTACTAACTATTAGCAATTATGATCAGCGTGTGTTTAAACAAAGTGTCTACCAAACTGCCAGACCAACACCTACAAAAGTGGAGCTTAAGTAGGAAAACCTATGGTAATAGTCCCATGGACTTCTAAATTACTGGTTTTTCCGTTTTTAAATCTAAGATTCAGATTACTATGTGCTGTATGCAGATTCAGGAAAATATTGAGGGAATGCTACATTCCAGATTATGGCAGCAAGCATCAGTGTAACATACAGGACTATGCAAGTCCAACGCAAAACTCTCTCCCAGTATTTCACCTGCAGATTGCGCAGAACATTGATTCCAACGAGTAATCCAGCAACAGCACCAGCAAGATGGGCGGCATATCCAATCTGAAGAAGGTAAGGATATTATTAAAGTTATTGCCCCTCTACCCATCAAATAGAGAAAGAAAAATATTACTTCACATTATATTTATGACAAATCCTCACTAACTATTTAGGCGTGCGCGCGCGCGCGCGCGCGCACACACACACACACACACACACACACACACACACACACACACACACAAAATTAAGAAGTATCTATATTTTAAGATATATTAAATTCAATCAACACTATAAATATTATTCAAAGGACACAGAGTGGCTGGCCAACACTTAGCTCAGTACAAAAAAAAAAAAAAAAAGCAGCAGCCTTACATAAACATGGACATGAGCTATTGGAAATTAATTCCCTTGTCAGGTAGGAGACAGGAGGGAGGAGTTAGTATTTGGTTTTGAAAGGGACTAAACTACAAAGGTTACCAGTCCCTTGTTCCAATCATAGAGAGATAAAACAAAGTGTTAAACTTCCTCAAATATAGGATTTAACACGTCAAAGATAAAAGCAGAAATTAAAAAAGGAAGAAAGAGTAAGAAGGTTTAAAGATAATACCAAAGTATTATCGCTGGCTGATCACAAAAATAGAAGTAGGACATCCAGGCACACTGTTACATGGTAAAAAACCATCTACTTAATAGTGTTAGGCAAGCGTACAACAGATGGATAGTAGTCAAATTTTATATGGAGTGGTACAAGCCACTCGCATGAATAAACTTTAAAACAGAATCTAACACGGAAGCGTTGTCAGATAAAACAAGATACAGTGTAACCCCGATTTTGCCTGACCTCGATTTAGCATAAACCCTCATTTAACGGAAGAATTTTCAAGTCCCGAAAACTATTCCATAAATGCAATGCAATTTTATATTCAATTTAATGTAGTTCAAATTATGGCAAAACTGGCATTTAGCATTAGGAAATCTTGAAGTGCTCAAGTATTTATTTCTATTTGTTATGGTTATGTGACAAAAACCTATGAAAAAGACGTCATAAGCTTGTGAAGGACAATTTAAGATTTTCCTTCTCACATTATGAATTGCAAATTTCATAATGACATATACCATACATGTATCATGCGGGTGGAATACAAGTCTGTTTGCTCATAAACAGAAAACTGATGTACATAACACACAGAGTACAAATCGCTGAAACACTATGTGTCTAACATGTGTCAAGTCTAGATCAGCGGCATGGTCATACTGTACTTATGTGAAAAGATGCCAGAGGTTGTTGTGCATGTCAGCAGTCACTTGTTTGTTAATGTGCAAGACATGATACACCCGTGTTCTGACGAAAAATATTATGACATTAAATTTCTACCGCACTATAATTTATGTTGAAAATTATCGATGTTTTAAATTATTAGTCTCTTCCAATGGAATCATGGGACTCAGTAGGTGGATTGGTGATCATAAATGATATGTGGTACTGTAAAAAGTAATGATACATTTGTAACAAATGTCGATGCACAAACACAATTCAATGACATCAAGGTGGAGTATATATTCAGTCAACAGTGATGAAGCAGGAGTGGAAATGAATGATTGGATTGGGTGCAGGTTTTTAACAATTTACCCATCACTTTTGACGAGTTTGTGGCTTGTGCTGATGGTGCCACCACTACATGCATCCGGAATGTTGAGGAAATCTGTGAAGATGAATTAAAGCAGAATGATGAAGATATCGAAGAGGAGGATGATGTTATGGATGAATAAATGCAACCACCATCATTCAGTGAAGCTGTTGCTAGCATAGACATTGTCAAGAGATTTTCCACAGGATTTAAAGTGGAAAACTTTGTTATCGACAGAGTAAATCAATTAGAGATGGACATTTTGAACCTAAAATCCAACAGTACTAAAAAGCAAACTACCATTTTTAAATTTTTCAAAAAATGAGAAACCATGAAAGTCATGTAAATACATGTTGTATATAGGAAAAGTAACTCAACATATTACATTACTGTAATTGTGTTTAAGTATTTTGTGGTTGTTTTAATTTTTAGTGTGCTGGGAAACTACAGTAGGATCTTTGACTACTGTATTAGTGCTGGAGATTCTCGTGAGCTCTTAAAATGATGACCAGCTCCTCAGAGAAGACGCTATTTGCACAAGGCAATGAATGCTGTTCAATATGGTCACCACAAAGGCGTACCCAGCATGGTCATCGACCAGAGAACTGTTTGCAAAAACAATTGCTGCATTGTCGTATGAATCAAGCAGTGCTTGGAACTGGCAATGGAGATTTAACGGTGTTACTGAGTCTTTTGAGTCCCAGGACAAGTCCAACCTAATTTGCAAGTGAGGTGTACACCAAGGAGGGGTATGGGAAGAGTAGTGGAAAGTGGGGGGGGGGGGGGGGTGGAAGGAAGGAATTCAAGTGACAAGAGAAAGGAACGGACATGGTCTGCAATCGGGAGATCCGACCTCGACTGTCATCATGGGGAAGGGAGGGCAGTAGCTCGAAAGAGAAGCCTGTGATTTGGGTGGTGAGGTGAAGTATACAGGCAACATAGGAAGCGAGCAACTGTTGCCGTAGGGGACGGACACCTGCTTCGACTAGGAGACTCGTCACGGGACTCGTGCGAAAGGCTCCCGTTGCCAAGTGGACACCACTATGCAGGACTGGGTCGGTATCTGGAGTGCTGAAGGCACTGCTGAGTCATACACAATGCTCCCATAGTCAAGGCGTGATTGTACAAGGGCCTTGTAGAGCTGAAGGAGTGTGGAATGCAAGGCTTCCCAAAAAGTGTGGCTAAGGCAGTGAAGAATGTTAAGATGTCGCCAACATTTCTGTCTTTGCTGAAGTTGTGACACCCAAGTGAGCTGGGCATCGAAAATCATGCAGAGGAAGTGATGTTAGGGGGCCAATAAAAGGAACCGATTATTAAATTATTCTGATTGTCAGGTATAACTTCTACTCATACCAACCCACAGGAACAATCTATTTCAATTTTGCTGCAGGATAAACCATTTTGACAGCAAAGAATTTGCCATCACATATCTTATTCGATCTATTTCCTTCTGAACCCCATTTGCCCCTTTGTAAAAATTTCAGCTGAACTTATCTCTGGTTTTAGACAGCTTTCAGTACCTAAATTGATTTGAGATTCAGTACTTTCTATTAGTGCTTGGAGCTCTGGCACTTTACCCACACAGATAAGACAATGTACAACTGTTAGACCAATGATTTTTATATCAGTGTTCATACTATCTTCGACCTGCATCCTTTGAGACTGAAATCCTTTCTGTGTGTTCCCAAGGCCCTCTAACCTAAAAAAAAAACGCCCATTCCATGCCACACACCTCCCGCTATCTGTGTAGTCGCTTCCTGCGTGTAGTAGACTACTGACCAATTTAGTGGAACCTGGAACCCCACCATCCGATGGCACAAGTCAAGGAATCTGCAGCCCACACAGTCGCAGAACTGTCCGAACATATGATACAGACCCTCCACTTGGCTCTGTACCAGTTGTCCACCATTAGTCCTGTCAACTATGCTGCAGATGGTGAGCTCTACCTTCAACTTGCAAGCAAGATTGGCAGTCTTAATACTTCATATAGCCACTCAAAACCAGAGAGAATCTCTTCTGATCCAAAGCGACACACATCACTGGTACTGATGAGACCACCACCTGCAGTTGGCTGCATGGCATCGGAGTGCACGTTAGTCTTCTTCTCATCCATAGCAGCCATATCCCTAAGAAGCTCTTTTACCTGCCTAAAATGAAACAGATCTTCCCCCAGGTATTCTTCTAGCAGATTTTCCATTCTTCCGTAAATAATTTGTGTTAAAATTTTGCAAAGATAACTTATTAAACTGATGGTTCTGTCATTTTCACACCTGTATGCACATGATTTCTTTGGAGTCTGAATAATTACATTTTTATTGAAGTCTGAGTATTTAGCCTGTCTCATACATCTTACACACCAGGTGAAACATTTACATCTTGGCTAGTTCTCCCAGAGAAATCAGTAGCTCTAAAGGAATGGTTGGTTAATTGTTTTAGAAGGACAAAACTGCAAAGGTCATCAGTCCCCCATTCCATCTGTGGGCAGCACAAGAAAATGCATATATGCAGAAAAAGATAAGGCAAGAGTTTAAAATAGCAGAGGGGAGGAATATCCCACTGAGTCAGTAAAAGGAGAATGAAGTCGGCAAGAGACAACACGAAATGAGAATCACACAAATACTGAACAATGACATCTGTGGTGGACCGACCATGAGATTAAAAGGAGGAAAGGGTCAACCATGTGGCAATACAAGGAAACCTCCAATTGGAGGGAACAAGGCAAGAGGAACATAGAAAATGGAATGAAGCAAAGCTTTATAGAGAGTGGTATAAACCACCGTCACGAATAAAACTTAAAACTGAATCAGCCATTGTGGTTTTGTCACATAAAACAGATGATAAAACTGCAGGAAAATTAAAACTCGGCCACAAGGTGGCTAAAACAGGGCAGTTCAGCAAGATGTGGGTCACTGTCAAGCGGGAGCATCAGCGACACTGTGGTGGGCCCTCAGCACAAAGGATACGACCGCGTGTGAGCCAAGTACGGCCAATGCGGAGCCAGCACAGGACTACAGAGGCCCCCAAGGAGGAACCCCACACAGCCGTGGTCTCCTGTACAGCCAGGCATTTGTTGGGCACGGTCAACGTACGCCGCTCAGTATCCCAAAGCTTAGAAACCTGAAGGCGCAACACTGACTGGAGATCACAAGATGTTAGACCAAAATCCAGAACAGACTCATTGACAGCCTGTCGGCACATTCATTGCCTGTGATACCGACGGGACCCGGAGACCAGACGAACACCACTGATCGATAAGACCGGGTGAGGGCAAAAAGCGTCTCCTGAATGGCTAACACCAGAGGAGAACAACAATAGCACTGGTCCAGAGCTCAGAGGCTGCTCAGGAAGCTGCTGCAGATAAGGAAAGGCTCACCCGAGCAGGACTACATGCTGGAGAACTTGGTAAATGACCACTAGCTCCGCAGTTTAAAAACTGCAGCCATGCGGTAGAGAGTGCCGTTTGATACGGCTGCCGTGAACGTCCACAAAGCCAGTGCGGCCCCTCGACCCTAGAACCGTCCGAGTAGACCAGGTCATATCTGGTGTATTCAGCAATAACAGCAAAGAACGCACGCACCACGGAGGCATACGTGTGCGGGTCCGATACTGAGATGGAAGAGAGAAAGACTCAAGTTCCAACAGAAGGGACTTGACTCGAAAGGTGATCGTATGACCTGATCTGGGTCATCGTCGTTAGGAAATGGACGACCACATCAAAGAAAAGGAGACGATAGTTTGGGTGGCCTGGCGAGCTATGCACATTGACTGCATAGGCTGTGAGCAGTTGTTATCGATGGACCTGCAAAGGTGGGACCCCAACTTCCACAAGTAAACTGTCCACAGGGCTGGTATGAAAGGCACCCATCACAATGCGAACCCCACTGTGGTGAATGGGGCCCGGCAAGCGAAATGCTGAAGGTGATGTGGAAACATAGGCAAGGCACCCAAAGTCAAGACACGACTGTATCAGAGCCTTGTATAGCTGTAACAGTGTGGAGCAATCAGCACCCCAGGCTGTATGACCCAGGTGGCAGAGAATGTTAAGATGGCGCAAGAACTTCCGTTTCAGCTGACAAATGTAGGGAAGCCACGTCAGCTGAGAGTCAAAGACCAGCCCTAAAAAACAATGAGTATCCACTACCTCTAATAAGTGGTCGTCAAGACATAGTTTGGGCTGGGGCGAACCGTCCGATGGCAACAGGAGAGCACGACACTTGTCTTGGCAGCAGAAAACTGAAAGCTCCAGGTAAGAGTCCTGGATTGTGCCTTATGAATGGCTCCCTGCAATCTGCATTCAGCAACTTGGGTGCTGGAGGAACTAAAAGAGATACAGAAGTCATCAGCATAGAGGGAAGGGAATACTGGTGACGCAACTGCTGTCACTAAGCTGTTTATGGCCACTAAAAATAATGGAACGCTCAAAACAGAGCCCTGAGGAACCCCATTTTCCTGGACCTGAGAGGTGCTATGGGAGGCTTCTACTTGAACACAAAAAGTACAGACAACTAAAAAATTTTGTATAAAAATCGGGAGTGTAACCCGGAGATCCAACTCATGTAATGCGGCGAGTATGCGACTTGCCAGGTAATGTAATAATGGTTTGTGGATGTCAAAAAAAGATGGCACAGCTCCATTCATGGAGATCCCAGGGATACCTGCTGGCATCTGGTATCCCTTTAGGTGCCAGATTTTGCTCCAGACCTGTGAATCAGAGGTACGTGAGCCAAGAGTGGAGGTACCTCTCCCAAACTCCTGTTTCTGTCTTTTAATTAACTAATGATCATGAGTGTGGAGCCGTTTAAAACTGATGAGGTGCTCCAGAGGGACATCTGAATCATTGTAAGGCCCACCTGCGGTCTTTAATGGCCTTAGCAACTTTCAGAGACCATCACGGCACTGTCTTACACCGTGGGCACCCTGACGAACAAGGAATGGCTTCTGCAGTTGAAACAATGGATCATGTGCCGTTTCGATCATCACATCGATGTTGTTGATTAGGGGGAGGGCCAATGATGGCAGTAGAGGTGTAGTCGTCCCAGTTAGCACTGTGTACAGCCCACCTAGATGGGTGTCCTGGGGACTGGCGCTAAGGAAATGACAGGAAAATCGAGAAATGATCACTGCCATACAAGTCATCATGGGCTCTCCAGTGGAAAGATGGTGGAAGGCTGTGGCTGCAGATTGATAAATCAATGGCCAAGAATGTGCCATGTGTCACACTAAAATGTGTGGGGCACCAGTATTTAAGAGACAGAGGTCGAGTTGAGAGATTACGTCCTCAACAACTCTGCCACATCCAGAAATCATGAAACCACCCCACAAGGGATTGTGGGTATTAAAGTCGACCAGCAGTAAGAAAGGTGGGGGGCAGTTGAGATATAAGTGCAGCCAAAACACTCAGGGAAACATCACTATCTGAAGGGAGGTAGAAACTACAGACAGTGATCTTCTGTGTTGTCCTTACCCCGACAGCCACTGCTGCTAATAGTGTTTGAAGGGGCACTGGTTCACTATGAACGTAAGTAAGGACATACACACACTCCACCCGAAACCCTGTTCTATGTGCTACAATTACAATAATATCCCCTGTAACTACGAAGGGCAGGAGGTCTGTATTGCTGGAAACCAGGTTTCCTGGAGGGAACACAGAAAGCAGGTGTTACGCTTAACAGCTGTCGTAGCTCAGCCAGGTGAGTAAAAAAACTGCCGCAGTTCTACTGGAGCATGATATTTTCTGACAGCTGGAAATACATGAATGATTGGAGTGGGCTAATAACACCTCAGCATCACATGCATCCACTGGTTGACAAATTGCTGCTTCGACATCCATAATTTCTGCAGTGTCCCCGAGAGCGAGGTCCTCGGATGTTGCAAGAATCTCCACCTCGTCCTCAGAGGCAGAGGTGGAGGGTGGTGGTGGTGCGGAAGCCATCTGGGTGTCCTTCGTCGTTGTCATCATCTACTTCTTCTTCATCTCCTTCTTCTTCTTCTTCTTAACCCTTCTATCCTTCAAGGGCTTCACTGGAGGGGAGGGCTTCGCAGACTCAGTCTCAGGGACTGAGGGGGAGCATGATGTCCTGTGGCCAGCAGCCTGCAGCTTTGCCTGCTGCTGGCTAGTGTCAATACTGACACAGGTGGAACCCTGGGAAGGGAGTGTCCCGAGGGATCCCTTCCACAGTACTCCCAGAATATGTACTGGTGAACAAGATCGGAGTCTCATAATAATATTTAACTGGAGCTCTTTCCTGAGATAGATTCAAATTCAGAATGTCCAACTTACACTTATGTGACAATGACAATCTAATTAAGTCAGACAGGTACGCTTAAGTGAGAAAGTTATTTGACATGCTCAACACACGATTCCAAGAAACTGCACCCTATGAAGAAAAACATAGTGTCGAGGAAACAATGGTGCCTTACTTTGGCAAATGTGAGTGCAAACAGTTCACGAGAGGAAAACCAATATGGTATGGCTACAAAATTTGGACTCTAGCAACAAAGACTGGATATATTGTGTGGATGGATCGTTGCCAAGGGTCGAGCACTATGCTACCAGAGAACTACAAACACTCAGGCATAGGAGCAAGTGTAGTTCTTCAGTATGCGGATGTGTTATTGAGTTTGGGGAAATACTCTTTATCAACTATTTTCTAACAATTATTTCACTTCATTTCCACTTCTTACTGAATTATGTAATAAAGTAATCAAAGGTACAGGTACAATTAGAGAAAATCGAACCTCAAAATGCCCCCTATTGGACAGTAAAAAGATGAAGAAATCCCTTCGGGGCACCACCGATTTCAAATGTCACAAGAATAGCAATATAGTAGTTGCAAGATGGAATAATGATAAGTGTGGTCACAATAGCTTCCAACTCTATACCTGTAAAGCCACTACACACAGTAAAATGATTTTCGCAGAGTGAAAGGAAAAGTGTAACTCTCAAACAACCTCAAATGATTCATCTTTACAATGAAAACATCGGTGGAGTTGATCGAGCTCATCAAAACATAAGTTTCTACAGGACATCCATCAGAGGGACAAGGTGGTACTTCAGTTTGATAGCTCACTGCATTGACACAGCTGAACAAAATGCATGGCAATTACATATGCTTGAAGGTAATGAGAAACTGGATCATCTTGAATTTTACTACCGAATTGTAACTTCCACCCTCGAAACAAATGCTCAAACATGCAAGTCTGAAAGCAGGCCATCGAGGAGAGAGCATCAAGACTCCAGCAAACTTGCTGCAGGCTCTGCCACACAAAAACCACCACCAAGGTATGTAAAATGTGACATTGGTTTGCATGTAAAATGTTTTATGTCCTATCATAAAAGTAACTTTTTAAATGTGTGTTTGATTTATTGGTAACTACAATTAACTTTGGAAAGTAATAAATTACTCTGTGAGTGTCACAAATAACAGAACATTAATATGTGGTGAAGTGACTACTTATATGACTGACGTCCTATGTATAGGACACACTGTTAATCACATAGGCTAATAATTAATTTTTAAGTTCTGACAGATTACATGATACATATGTAACAGATTTCTGTGAGAAATAAATGAAACACTACAAAAAACAACAGTCTTATCTGGGTTAATAGCACAATCCAATTATTTTTGTGTCTTTTACAATGATCTGTATGACACAACTGAAGTGTTTGGTTTTTAAAACTATGGAGCCAAACCCCCGATTCTTCCACAGCTTTCCCAGACTTTTACAATTTCCTCATATTTCCCAGTTCCCAGGTTAAGTGGCCACTCGAGATAGGGCTGCTCATGGAATCGGAGGTAGGAGTTCACTAGTGGGGGAAGGAGGGGCCAGTAAAAGTTTCAAAGAAGGATCTTGTCCAATAAGAGGAATTGCGTAAGTGGGAAGCTTCAATTTGTCGTTTCCGGAAAAAGAAACAGTGCCATTGTATAATAAGTGCCAATGTGTTCCATGAAAATTGTTGGATCTGTATGAATGCCAATGTTATTGTTAATTATATGATAATGCATTCAAGTGATCTGAAAATGGGAGTTAATTAAACTAATGACTGATAGAGATCACCAATCTCAGTTCAAGTGAGTGAGTCTGTCAATTTACAGTAACTGATGATATTCAAATCATTGCAAGCCACAAAAAAGAACTGTTTACTATTACAAAAAAAGAAACTGGAAATACCTGCAGTTAGTAGAAAGTTCATACACAAGAAGAAGTGTTATCATAGAGACACAATCTCTCTCTAGTTAAGTAATAATGAACAATGGAAATTCCAGGAAGGATTCAATAATATTTTTGAGAAGGATAGGTTGTTAATCACCACAGAGATGTTCAATGTGCCTTTCCGTGGCACATTGGACATATATGTGGTGAGTAGCAACCTATCTTTCTCAAAACTAGTTAAGCAATAACCTACAGGTACATGATATAATGTTATTACTCTGTTTACTCAAATCTAAGCCACACTTTTCCCCCCATTTTTGGGGTCCAAAAACTGCCTATGGCTTTGAATCGAGTGCAAAGCAAACCAAAGTTCTAAAAAATGGCACTCTGAGCTGCCACACCTAACTTTTGATGTATAATTTAGGCAGCGCTAAGTACACTTTGCTGACTCAAAGATAAATAGGCCTACTGGCACCGTAGTTCTGCCCTAATAAAAATAAAAGAATGCAGTAGAAGATTAGTCTACTTTTTCTGAGTTTTCTCAACTGAATAAATGCAAATGCAACTGAATTATTGTAATGAAGGAAAGATAAGTTCAATATTGTTTGTCTTTGAATGTAGCAGCACTTCATCTTAGTGTTTTTATGAATATTTTACACTTTTCAAGTTTGTGGTTAGGTTGAACATATGAAAGCAGTCAACGTAACACGGAAACAGACACGATTGGCTGCGCATTCTTCCCGGGCTTTATCGCGCCATTAGCAACAAACACCTAAAAAGTGCCCTTTTACAAAATAACACTGATCCTACTTGACTGCTATGCTTACGACATGAACCCAACTACTGTAGCTGTATTGTTATCCATTCTTTCTAATTTGTAGCTCACATTAGAATGAATCACCTTTGTTCAAAATGTGGCCTACAGCTTTATACCCTCTTTAATTTCTAGTCTTATTTTTCAGGTGCAGCTTACATTCATGTAAATATGGTAGTCAAGCTATATAATTGTGCTCATAACTTTATGTGGCATTCATAGCACACATACATAATGTTTTTGGAATTAAGGAAAGTCCTTAAGAAATAAATAATTTCTTGATAAATTACCGTATATGGCCCACATGTATTAAATTTTTATTCTATATTATTAGAATGCTAGAAAAGGAATATTAACATTTGTAAAGTAATAATAAATATTACTACTTACTTGAGTTTTTTCCTGGAGGACATAACGATTGTATACAGCAGATCCAATATCACTTCCAGCAAGGATAAAAAATACAAGAGCCTGCAGTATTGCAAACTTCATCTCACTCCAATTCTGAAAAACAGAAGACATTCCATTTAATATGTATGTTTTCGAAAATAAATAAATAAAAAATCACACGCACACATACACAAATCAACAAAGTAACATGACTTAGTCACATTAATTGGTCTATACAAGCAACTGAATGGTTTCTGAAATAACAAATTGACTAACCATTATAATTGTGGCCACATGAGCTGTGATTAGAGCATATACACCACCCGATGCACCTGCTAAGTAAACACTGGGATCAGACACGGATGTCCCCAATGAACCTGCAATTACTCCAGCAAAATAAACTAGAAGAACTCGCCATCCATGATGCACCATTTCTAATGGTATCCCAAGTAGTATCTGGACTAGAAGATTTGCAATCAAGTGGAATGGACTGAAAAGAAGATAATTATCCATTAGTGCTCCCAGCACATTTTAGACAAGTTGACAAATAAAGACTTTCAAGGCTGAATGTGACAATAAATAAATAAAAATACAATGAAAAAAAAAAAAACAATTACAAAAGTGATAGTGTGGATGTAGATGTTAGTTCATGCATGAGAGGGGACATGTAAGTGTGTATGTGTAACTGCTTGTGGGAGAGTTTACTTCTTCTCTAACAGCCCCACACCCTCACCACTCCTCGCTGCCTGCCTTTCATCTCAGTCTACTACATCTGATCGAGTTCCTTATTTTTGTATGTTTTAGAGTACTAAATTTTGCTTTCAGTGCAAATCTGCTAAATGAAAGGCTAATGTTTCTATTTGGGTTAGTGACAGAGATTCGGTTAGTTCTAAGCATGATGATGTGTTATTACACATTTATATTAAGAAACTCAAAGTTTTAGTTTGGAACATCAAAATCCATTTTTTTCCACTTCAGTCCCGTAGATGGGAAACAGTTTTACAAGGCCACCAAGAAAAACCAGTCACATTCCAACCATCAACACACTGTAATTTCACCCAATGACCTTTACAGTTATACTTGCTTGTATTATCCACCCATAGGAGTAAAAAGATAAGATTTGGTAGTTAGGAGCAGACAAATTCAAGAGGATACACAAAAATTTAACAGATACATGAGAAACTAACTATTTCGCAGAGCTGAAAATGTGAAATGGTATGCATGCACCAGGGCTGAAAAGATTCACATTAAATTCATTCAAAAACTCTCAGACTTTGTGAAACAACTTGATTGGTGACTTTGAAGCAAGATTCAGGAAATATTAATTGTGCACAGAACAGGCATCAAATGTGAAGAGCATATTGAAAATAATCAATGTAATAGCACAATTTTCACTCTTTCAGCCTTTTAGAAGATACCATATTCTTTAAAGATATTAATGTTTTTAACACTCGAAGAGCTCAGAGTGTTCAGAAAGCTAAGAGAACTAATCTGCCAAAATCTTAGAAATACAAAAATCAAAAGAATCAAAACCGAGATTCTAGATTCAAAATATTTATCCTTTGCCAATTACTTACCTGTGAAGACAAAGACTACAGAATAAACACAAAAGAGGGCAATGGAAGAACTGATAGTATATGAAAAATTATACTATTAATTTAATCTCCTTTAATGATTAATTCAAAGGATAGGATTAGCTGTTTACAAGAAAACAGGGAAGATCTATAGATAGGAAAATCACAAATAAAAATAGTCTTATCTTTGGAGCACTAGAAATGAGGCACACAAGTAATGAAGAATGGAGGAAGTTAAAAAGAAGATTGGTAAAAACTGGCCACAAGAGCAAGAGAAGAAAGACAACTTGTAAAGGAGATATTTCAGAACGAGGAGGAGGCAGAAATCAAAGGACCGCGAGAATAAAATTATAGAAATTTGAGTCTACACGGAATCTTACCGGCAGACATTTTCCCCACAAATGTGATAGAACAGGAAATGTAAAAAGTGACAGTGCTACATGAAGTAGGTTCCTCCTTATCCAGTGATATGGATTGTGGAGTATAGCTGCAGATGCAAAAACCAACCAGCAAGTTTAAACATCAGTCTTAATGGGCAAAAAAGATATATGATGAATGATAACAAATAATTCACATGCTGTGAAACTACCTTTGCAAATTATAACTGTGAGCAAGATTGAAATTCGAACTCGGGAACTTAGTACATGTTGCCTGTAAACTGACTCACACGTGTCATTTTTGGGCAAATAATTTTTGGAACAGATACCTAATCAGTAATTTAGAACCAGGTTTCCCAAAAGAGGCAGAAGTTGTCATATCCAATCAGTGATGGTATACATAATTTACAGCCATGGAGTGCTTGTAAGTAGAAAACAATGGGTTAGACAACAATAACTGAAAAGCAATGTACAGAAAAAGTCTCCTGATATTGAATATGTGGATGTGGTTCACAAAACTTTTATTTCTACTGATGTATATAAGAGAGTTAAGGATGCGAAGAAGCAGCTTCAGGCTATATAACTCAATCCTCTTACTCACCCAAATTTCTATCTACTTGCTTCCCACATAATCTTAAAGGAAACAACATTACATGGCATACCTATTAATTGTTGATAATGATGATCATATGGAATTTATTGGCTGGAAATCCCTCACTGGGGTTTGGCCACCTTGTTGAAAGTGTGAGTTGACACCACTTTGGTAACTTGCTTGTCAATGATGACAACACCACACAGTTTCTGTTTGGGAACTGAACTCGTGCTCCCTGCATGGTAGGCAAGGACTCTGTCAACTTAGCGACAGAGGCAGATGTTAGCTTTTGATGAAGCTATAGGCAGGTATTATGAACTTCATCAAAATGTTGGATTTTATTCCTTTTCTATGTTTACGAATTCTTACGAAGCTCCTTCTTATAATTAGACGAAAAATTCCTAGCAGGAAACATTATATATAAAAAGTAGATTAAGATTACTCACCACGCGAAGGAGCACAGGTGTGATAGTAGCACAAATAAATAAAACACACACACACACACACACACACACACACACAAACACGAGAGAGAGAGAGAGAGAGAGAGAGAGAGAGAGAGAGAGAGAGAGAGCCACAAGTGAGTGTGTGTGTGTGTGTGTGTGTGTGTGTGTGTGTGTGTGTGTGTGTGTGTTTTTGCACACATTTGCTTGTTTGTATAACACAGGATAAATTTTATTATGAATTCAAAAATTGTAGAATGGGGGAATATACACTGTACATTTGTGGTAAAAACAGACTATCTTGATTGTTGTTGTTGTTGTTGTTGTTGTGGTCTTCAGTCCGCAGATAGTTTGAAGCAGTTCTCCACACTACCCTGCCCTGTGCTGTGCTGTGCAAGTCTCTTCACCTGAGAATAAGTTCGGCAACCTACATCCTTTTGAATCTGCTTACTGTATTCGACCCTCGGTCTCCCTCTACGATTTTTACCCTACACACTTCCCTCTAATGCTGAGTTGATTATTCCTTGATGTCTCAGAATGTGCACCACCAATCTATCCCTTCTATTAGTCAGAATATGCCAGAAACTCCTTTCCTCCCCAATTTGTTTAAGCACCTCCTCATTAGTTACATGATCTACCCCTCTAATTTTCATCATTCGTCTGTAGCACCACATTTCAAAAGCTTCTATCATCTTTTTGTCCGAACTCCTTATCATCCACGTTTCACTCACATACAATGCTACACTCCAGACAAATGCTTTCTGAAAGGACTTCCTAACATTTAAACTAATATTGGACGTCAACAAATTTTGGTTCTTCAGAAACACTTTTCTTCCCATAGCCATTCTGCATTTTATACCTTCTTTACTTCGTCCATCAGAAGTTATCTTACTACCCAAATAACAAAACTCATCTACTACTTTTTTGTCTCATTACGTAATCTAATTCCTTGAGCATTGCCTGACTTTCTGACGCTACATTCCATTATCCTGGTTTTACTTTTGTTGATGTTCATCTTATACCCTCTTTTCAAGACACTGTCCATTCCATTCAGTTGCTCTTCCAGATCCTTTGCGGTCTGACAGAATTACTATGTCACGGCAAACAGCAAAGTTTTTATTTCTTCTCCCTGAACTTTAATTCCCTCTCTAAATTTGTCCTTGCATTCCTTCCCTGCTTGCTCAATGTTCAGATTGAACAACCTTGGGGAAAGGCTACATCCTTGTCTTACTCCCTTCACAGCCTCTGCATCCCTTTCATGCCCTTCAACTCTCATAACCGCCGTCTGGTTTTTGTATAAGTTGAATATAGCTCTTCGCTCGCTATATTTCACATCTGTTACCTTCAGAATTTGAAAGAGTTTATTCCAGTCAACATTGTCAAAAGCTTTCTCCAAATCTACAAATGCTAAAAATGTAGGTTTGCCTTTCCTTAGCCTATCTTCTAAGATAAGTAGTAATTTTAGTATTGCCTCCCGTGTTTCTACACTTCTCCTAAATGCATAATGATACTCCCCAAGGTTGGATTCCACAAGTTTTTCCATTCGTCTGTAAAGAATTTGTGTTAGTATCTTGCAACCATGACTTATTAAACTGACAGTTCTGTAATTCTCACGCTATACTCAAAGTCCAAGAACTTGATAATTACTCATGATTTTAATGTTCATTTCCTAAATGAAAGCAATAATTAAGCTGATTTAGTACATTTAATGGAGTCTTATAATCTGATGGCAGTTGTAATTTCCCAACTACGGTTACTGTTAACAGTAAAAGTCTGATAGATAATATATTTGCAGATAAGTCTAAATGCAATGAGATCACGGTATATCCTATTATTGGCCTTTCTGATCATTGTGGTCAATTGCTTAGAGTCAATTACATCAGTGTGTCTAACAGTCCTGAACATTCTTGGAAATCTTTTAGAATAATAAATGAAGAGGCCCTTAAAAAATTAAATGACAGCCTAAAATAATTAGATTGGAGCCCTGTTTATAGGGAAACAGATGTAAACAAAAAGTAAAATTTATTTTTAAATGAATTCATGTCTATCTTTAACTCTATCTTTGCCAAAAACAGTAGTGAGAAGTGTTGGAGCGCGCCACTGCAAGCCGCGTCCCAACCGTCCGCGGCATCTGAAAGACGCGCCATGGCCGAGTCTGCCACACAATGGTACCGCCTCTGAGAGCCTGCAGCACGATCTCGACTGGGCGAGCACGTGGTGTGCGAGGCGTGCCTCAGTCTTGTTGTAGCTCTTGCCAGTTTCACATGTAAACATTAGCTGTGTCTGTGACTTGCCAACACGGTACTGTTCATAGAGGTATGTATTGTACCGTCCTGTGTGTGCAATAAATTATACTGTTACAACAAGAAGTAGTCATATAGGCAATGCCAAGAAGGCTTGGATCACTACAGGGATAACAACATCTTGTAGAACAAAGAGGATGTTATACAGTTCTCTCAGAACATGTAATAACCCAAAGGAACAACAACACTACAAACTTTACTGTAACATTCTCAAGAAGGTAATAAATAGATCTAAAAGTATGTGCATAAAATCAGAAATTGAAAGCTCAGAAAATAAAATTAAAACTATATGGAATGTAATAAAGAGGGAAACCGGCAGGAAAACGGGAAACGTGTCTCAGGTTGAAATTAAAACACGGGACAGTGTCAAAGAAATCTGAGTTGGTTGCAGAAATTTTTAATAACAACTTTTTGAGACAGCAGAAGACAGGCTGTAATGGTTCTATGGATGAATCATTGTACCTCCTACAGAAAGCTATTAGTAACAGAATCCCAGTTATCTTTACCACCAGTTACAGTAAACGAAGTCTTAAGAGTAATTAGATCATTAAAAAATAAAAATTCTTCTGCTGTGGACAATATTTCTAGTAAAATTCTGAAACACTGTTATAAATATGTTAGTCCCGTCTTATGCCACATATATAATACATCCCTTCAAGAAGGGATTGTTCCTGACAGACAAATTGGCTGTAGTTATGCTTTTTAAGAAAGGCAGTAAAAACAATGTTACAAACTATCGCCCAATATCCCTATTAACTACCTTATTGAAAATTCTTGAAAAGCTCCTGCACAGAAGGATTGTAGATCATCTCAACTTCCGCAGCATCTTAAGCGAAAATCAATTTGGTTTTTGTGCTGGTCTTTGTACTGAACAGGCAATATTCTCTTTCAGCAACCAAGTTTTGGAAACCGTTAACAAAAATGTCTCCAGTGGGTATTTTTTGTGATCTGTGTAACCACCAAATTCTTTTGAAAAAGGCAGAATATTATGGCTTGTGGTTACAGTCATATCTAAAGGACTGGAAGCAGACTGTAGTGTCAAATGGCTCGCCTGGAGAACCTGTCTCGTCCGAGTGGGGTACATTAACATGTGGTGTGCCTCAAGGCTCTGTTTTGAGCCCACTGCTATTCCTCATCTTCATTAACGATCTTTCTCTTTGTTCTGAGTCAAACAGCAAATTTACCCTATTCGCTGATGACACCACAATTCTAATTGACGATTTGATAGATTGCAATCTTGAACACACTACAAATAAAGTTTTTAATGATACCTTAAATTGGTTCTCCTCTATGGTCTCTCACTCAATGCAGACAAAACTCATTATACGAGGTTCCATACACCACAAAGAAATATCGATGAAATTAACATAAAATGTAGAGATCAACTGACACAGAAAGTTGAAGATACAAAATTCTTGGGTGCTTATATAGATAGCAAATGTAACTGGTCAGTTCACATTCTTCATTTATGTAAAAAACTTAGCTCGGCAACATTTGCATTATGGATAATTTCTTCAGTGGCTGAAGTTGACACCATTAAGGTTACCTACTTTGGCTACTTCCACTCGTTGTCATATGCTATTATATTCCGGGGGAACCAACCACTTGCAAAAAAAATTATTACTGTCAAAAAAAGAGCAATCAGAATAATGTGTGGGGTTAATCAAAGACACTCTTGCAGGCAATTGTTTAGAAAGATGGGTATCCTAACAACTGCCTCTCAGTACATTTTTCCCTTGCTTACCTTTGTGTGCAAAAATTATTCTATCTACGAAGACAACAGCCAATTCCATGACTATAACAAAAGAAACAAAAATAATCTACACGTCGAATTGAAACGACTCACCCTGGTACAAAAAGGAGTTTACTACTCCAGCATTAAGCTGTTCAATGCTCTCTCTTTACATATTAAATGTGTTCATACAGAACTGCCAAAATTCAAACAAGTTCTCAAAGTTTACCTGACAGAGAAATCTTTTTATACTGTGGATGAATATTTTAAAGAAAATGCATACCATAACTAAACTTATTGTGTCTCGAACTAGTTCAATTGATCTTTTTGAGCATTATCACACTTCTTGTAAAAGCAGATTGGTTGTACCTGTAATTATTCTTCTAATATGTGATTTAACTTTGTGCTCTTATTTGTAACCTTTATTTGATACTCCTATGTCTGTTGATTGGTTGTTGCTATGTTATCTAGCCTACACTGTATATATTACTCTATTTATAGTATGTCCTTAAACCATGTACAATTTGGCATTGCATTTTCCTTTTATTTATTGTATTTTTAAATTGAAATCTGTACAATGTGACACATTCCATATCCTTGTGATTGACTCATTAACTGGATCTACGAACATGAAATAAATAAATAAACTTCTCTGCACATGCTTGCTTTGGAATTGGAATTAATATATTCTTCTTGAAGTCGGAGGGTATTTCCCCCATCTCATACATCTTGCACACCAGGTGGAACAATTTCTTCATGACTGGCTCTTCTAACGATATCACAGTTCAGACAGAATATCATCTATTCCAGGGGCCTTGTTTCGACTTAAATCTTTCAGTGCTCTGTCAAATTCTTCTCGCAGTATCTTATCTATCTCCTCTTCACCCACTTCGTCTTCCATTTCTAGAATACTACCTAGAAGTTTATTTCCTCTGTACAGTCCCTCTATTTATTCCTTCCGCTATCTTGGATAAAAGCACAATTCAATGTATTGGACAAAAATGCATTTAGAGTAAGTAGCAAACCTCCTTCAATCACAACAACATATTTAAATTTTGTCAAATTAGGGTATTGTGTCAAGGATAGCAATATGAGAATTTACAACTGACAAATAACAGCACAAATTGGGGCAAGAACTTAATACAAATTCATATGTAAAAGAAGTAGTATAACAAATTGTTTTGGGAATACTTACCGTACATGAACAAACATATAAGTTAGGTAGCGCCAAGCTTCATATCGTTTATGTGGATCATACATAAGTACCACTGCAGCAGGACCATCTGCTGCTGTTGTTCCCATAGTAACTACATCAAACAGAAATGTAATCACCTGAACACAGAGAAAACCTATAATTACTATGTATAAAGGTGTTACATTAATCATCTATACTAATTCACGTCCCATCTCTCATATCTATTTCTATACAGAACACCCTTCAATTAGATGTATTAAAATCTCATTTTATTGCGAAAATATAGGTCTACCAACCTCTACAATGCTAATGATGATCATGCAGACAGCTGGCGGCCAGCAGCTGTACTCCTCCTCATACTCTCCTGTCCCATCCACCTGATCGACCTGAGACAGTCTTGATCGTGGCACCACTGTTGCATGTATGTACTTGTTGATGGCTACACCAAATAAGCTATGAAACTCTTTCATGTGCACCTACAAGTAAAAAAGGCCAGTTGCAAATTTGCAAATGTATGTCACCAAGAAACATAAATTATATGAATATTGCCCTACAGTTGAAACTTGGGACTCCACCTAGTTTTTCTGGAGAGTCACAAGTCATATTCAATATTTTTACTGACCATTTGCATTCAATTTAACAAAAGTAGTAACAGAAACTGTTGAACTTATTTTTACATGTGATTAGCAACATAAACTATAAATTTCAAAATTTGGCAATGGTCACCTTAAACTGAGAGAAGCCAGTTGGAAAAAGTGTGACTTGCAGCTGTCCTAAAAAACTTTTTCAAAACTGTCTCAAAGTAGGAACTAACCAGAGAAAACTATAAAACTGTGTTGATGAGATATCTTCAGTCCTAAGGCTAGTTTTATGCAGCACTTCACGCTTCCTTATCCTGTGCAAGCCTCTTCTTCCCTAAATTAGAATGGCAACCTACATCCTGCTGAGCCTGCTTACCATATCTGTCTTTCAGTTTCCCTCTGCAGTTTTTACCCACTCACTTCCCTCCAAACCTAAGTTGACAATTCTTTAATGTCTCAGATTTTGTCTGACAAACCAATCCCTTCTTTAAGTCAAGATATGCCGGAACTTTCTTTTCTTCCCATTTCTGTTCAATACCTCTTAATTATGTGATCTACCCATCTAACCTTAAGCATTAGCCTGTAGCACCACATTTCAAAAGCTTCTATCCTCTTTGTTTGAACTCCTTATCATCCATTTTTCACTCTCATATTATGCATCACTTCAAACAAATGCTTCAAAAAGACTTTCTACTATATTTATTTTTAAATTATGTGGTTATATAATTATGCTATAGAACTACTAGACAAAATTCCTTGCCTTCATGAGACAAATCTCAGTACTGTCAATAGCTACATATGAGATCACAAGAAACCATCCTAACTTCTGGAAATATCTGTTTTCCTCAAAATAGTTTTCTCTTTCTCAATCAGACCAAAAGTATGGAAGGCGGAAGGAAGACTAGGAATTAACGTCCTGTCAACATCTTAACATTAGAGGTGGAGTACATGCTCTGGAGACTTTTTTTAGGCATGGGGAAGGAAATCAGCTACGTTCTTTGTAAGGAAACATCCCGGCTTTTGTTTGGAATGATTTAGAGAACACATAAAAAAATGTAAATCAGTACGGGCAGTGTTATGTTTGACCTGCCAGTCTACCAAATGTGACGAGTTCACTGTGTCACCTCACTCAATTATTAGAAGTAATCATTACATGTCGCAAAAGTTGGATGGGCCACTATAAAAGGCGGTAGGAAGAAATCAACAGAAGGAATTACTCATTGGTTCCAAAGTGGTACAAGTAGTCTAGCTAGCAGAACAAGTGCGCGTGGGGAGTTTCAAAGAATGGTGCACAATGACTGGGCAGGTCCTCATGCCAATATCAAGAACAATTTGTAGTGATGTAAAAAACAAAAGTCACTGGACAATGGATGACTGGAAATGAGTGACTAATCACACCATAACCTGAGGCAATCTAATGGAAGTGTTTGGGGTTGGTAAATTCCTGTTGAGTATTACCTAACAATGTTTATTGCCAACAATTAAGTACAGAGAAGATAGGTAAAAGGCTAGAATAGATCTAATTGCGCACTTGGATGTGCTTCATGCATGAATGTTGTCAGGGCTCATCACAAGGGAAATGATGGGAAATGGAGGTGGTTACAGTTGTTTTTGATTCTAGCCAATGATGGAGCAAGAGGCAGAAAACATATATGCACCTTCTCCTCCTCCACCACCGTCTACACTGAAATGTTGGTTGTGTTGACAAAATGATCTGTAGTGCAGCCCAATGTTTAGATTGTGTTGGAATGCAACAGTCTGATTGTGAGATGGCAAAACCAACAAATGTCTAAAGCCAAATCCAAGATTTTCGTAAGAAAATGACTGGTAGCAAAGTTAATGTTGACATACATGCCATGTTGAAAAATGCAAGAGGGATTCAACAAGTAACTTTTAACAAAGAAAAGCTTCTACTCCCAACAATATTGACAAAGCTATACAAACAAGCTGTCAGCGCACATATCTTCCCATGCCCCTAAAACTGTAATACAGCTCTAAGTCAGGGAAATCAATGGAGTGTACATTTACAAAATACTAACCTCTTGAAAAGGGCTTAAAAGTCAAAATTACAACTGTGAATATTATAAAAATAAAATAGTGCAGCCCTGGCCAAAAGGTTGTCTTCGAAAATTTTGAAGAAGTCTGAACATAAGACGAATACAATTGTATAGAGCAGTGTCCAAACAGGCATTAGGATATGCAGAGTGTAAACAGTAAAGTATAAGCTGCCAAAATTATACAGACAGTACAACAACGCAAAATGTCTGCCTAGGTGTGTTTGCGTGTGGATGTGCGTGAGTGTGTGTGTATTTGTTTGCCTTCCTTTTTGTCCCCTGAGGTAAGTCCTTCCACTCCTGGGATTGAAATGACTCCTTAAAACCTGTATCCTTCCCTTCCTCTTTTTCTGAAGAAGCTGCCAGTGGTGGCGAAGCTTGAATGTTTATATATGTATAAAATAAAGATTGCTTGACTTATCCAAAGTACAGGCTCGCCGATAGAAACATAAAACACAAATAAAAACATACAAACATTCAAGCTTTCGCCACCACTGACAGCCTCTTCAGGAAAAAGAGGAAGGAAGGAGAGGAGAAAGGAAAGGATATGGGTTTTAAGGAAGTCCCAGGAGTGGAAGGACTTACCTTAGGGGACAAAAAGGAAGGCAAACAAATACACACACACACACACACACACACACACAACCACACGCACACGCGCGCGCGCAGATACACCTAGGCAGACATTTGTAGAAACCAAAGAAGTTGGATAGAGATGCCACTTGAGGCAGAACCGAGGCAGAGATGACAAAGATGGTGGGTGGGAATTTGAATTTAGCAGAGGTTGAGACCAGGTGGGTAACGGGAAGAGAGAATATGTTGAAGGGCAAGTTCCCATCTCCGGAGTTCTGAAAGATTGGTGTTGTTGGGAAGTATCCAGATAACCTGGACTGTGTAACACTGTGCCAAGATGTGCTGGTCGTGTACCAAGTGCTGTTCCCTTTAGTTGTAGGTATGTCTGTCCCTCAAAAGTGAAGAAGTTGTGGGTTAGGATGAAGCTGGCTAGGGTATTAAGGAAAAAAGTTTGGCGATCGAAGAAGTGGTTGATGTCTTTGATGAAGGATGGGAGACTGCGCTGATGGGTTGAAGGTGTTGGTCTATGTAGGCAGAGATTCGTTCTGTAGGGGCTTGGTAATCAGCCACAATGGGGCCTTCCTTCCTCTTTTCCTAATGAAGCGGCCAACGGTTGCAAAAGCTTTTGACACTGTACCTCACAAACGGCTTTTAATCAAATTGCTCGGTTACAGTATATCGCCCCAAATTTGTGACTGGATAGGTGATGCCTGTCAGAGAGGACACAGTTTGTAGTAATTGATGGTAAGACATTGACTAAAACAGAGGTGATACCGGGTGTTCCACAGGGTAGTGCTATTGGTCCTCTGCTGTTCCTAATTTACATAAACAATTTAGGGGAAAATGTAAGTAGCTCTCTTAGGTAGTTTGCAGATTATGCCATATTTACTGTCAAGTAAAATCATCTGAAGATCAAAACCTACAACGTAAGATATCACTATGGTGTAAAAATTGGCAATTGACTCTAATTAATGATAAATTTGAAGTCGTCCAAATGAGTATCAAAAGAAATCCATTAAACTTTGTTTACAAGATAAATCAATCAAAAGTGAAGGCCATAAACCCCACAAAATACCTACAAATTACTATTACTTCAGACTTAAATTGGAAAGAACACGTAGATAATGCTGTGGGAAAGGCGAACCAGAGACTGTGTTTTATTGGCAGAACCCTTAAAACGTGCAACAGAACTACAAAAGAAACTGCCTACACTACGCTTGTCTGTCCATTTTTGGAGTATTGCAGCCCAGTGTGGGATCCTTATCAGGTGGGTTTGACGGAGGACATCAAAAGAGTCCAAAGAAGGGCAGCTCATTTCGTAATGTCACGATACAGGGAGACTGCGTTACGGAAATGATACAGGATCTGGGATGGGAATCATTACAACAACGGCGCTTATCGCTGCGGCGTGGGCTACTTGCGAAACTCCAATCACCAACATTCTACTAAAAATGCAAAAATATATTATTGACTCCCACTTACATAGGTAGAAATGATCATCAGAATAAAATACGAGAAATCAGAGCTCGAATTGAGAGATTCAGGTGTTCTTTCTTCCCATGCGCTATTCGAGAATGGAATGGGAGATAAATAATATCACGGTGGTTCGATGAACCCTCTGCCAGCCACTTAAATGTGATTTACAGAGTATCCCATGTAGATGTATATATCTTAGAAGTTCTGTTTTCCATACTCCAATGGGTCTGCTGTATTCTTCATAGCGCATGGTGTGTTACATACTCTGTGTAACAGAGTCCACACAATATCTAATGGCGAGAATGGAGAATCCTGATGCGACATAACATCAAACCCATTTACAATCCACCTCCAAAAATGAGTGATCTTGTATGACCAGTGAAAGACAACATGGGACTCCAGAAACCTGGGGGTGTTTACTGTGTCCGTGTGAATGTGGTATGGCATACATTGGTTAGACTGTACCGACAATTGAGGAAAAATGCCAGGAACACAGGAAACACACTGAACTGAAGCAACCAACAAAATCTGTAATCGCAGAACATTGTACGGATACGGGAGAGATCGTAGAGTATGGAAAAACAGAAGTTCTATGACAGAGCTTATCTTACTGGAGCTGTGTTCTAAAAGAGGCTGATGGTCGGATCAAGAGGAACATTGTGTGCACTCTCAGCAAAGCCTGGGACCCAGCTCCCAGCCAACTAACATCACAGCATCGGCGGGAAGTGACTTCCACCCCAACAAAGAACATATAAGAACTGATGACCCACAGTGCACATCCAGCAGCCAGCGGCATGGTACCCTCTACCGCCACCCTTTACGGCTCGGTGCACGACCATCACAGCAGAGGTCATAGGGATGGGGAGCACTCAGACTATAGAGGGAGGGGGGGGGGGTGGTGGTGAGTTGTAGCAAAAGTGTTCATTCTGCAGATATCACCTGAAGATGACGGCAAGGTACACTGTTGAAATACCGTGCTATGAAGACAATTGCACCCGGCTGGACATTTGAGAAAATTATAAACAGTTGATTTGCCAGGAGAGCCTCATATCAGACAAAGAATACAGTTCTCAGTTATTGGTTGGCACCCATATGGATACTTAACAAATGTTCAACATATTTTTTAATCTCATTAATTATCAGAGTAACAATCTATCATGAAAAAACAGTATTAAAATGTCAAAGACAACCACTGCCGGTGATATCAGATTCTGAAGACTTTCTGAGTAGTCTCCTGAATGTTGGTGATCACAGGTCCAAATTCAGTTATTCAAGCACGACCAAGGAGTTGCATTATGATTCAAAAAATAAAAATAGTAATAACTTTGGAAATATTTTCTGAAAGCTTGTGTCACATTTTTCGCTTTTATTTTCTTGTTTTTGTGCGACTGTCGGCAGTACAGAACTAAGGTAAGTACTGGACAGCCAATTATTATAATCTGTCACTTTTCACTTTTTGCACCTCTGGCAATGTTGGTGAGTGAAACATGTCAAGAAGCACCATTTTTTGAAATCCACATTCAACTTTAGGTCTCCTTCTATCTGGATGGGTAACTCAGTTCAAAGGTCAGCAGAAGGCAATATCATACCACCCCTAAACAGAAACATACCTAGTAAGCACTGTGGTGTTCAAAGCAATCTTCGGATTGTTGACTACTTTATATTTACCTTACAGAGGCTTACTGACAGTCATTCTTCCCATGCACCATTCATGTGAAATGGGGGAGAGGCATAGATTTACATGCACAGCACCCTGCTACAACAATTATGTAATCTTACCACAATGGATATTTAGAAGTTCAAATCACTATGAGATCATTGAAATTAACTAATGCAAATCCTAAGATGGCTCCTTGAGAATAGGGGCAGCAACTGCCCCCCCCCCCCCCTTTCCATCTATGTCTTATCTAAGCTTGTATTTCCCATACAAAAACAATTCTGTCAATGGCACATTAAACTATAATGTTCTTTCCTCTCTAAAAGGATTCTCAGAATCCAATATTTGAAAAATGAATGGCAATTGTGGTTCTGGGATAGCTATCTGAGGCTTTAAGTACCAGAGACTTCTACAGAGTGTTACATACTGGTAAAATTAAAAAATTGGTGGCCAAGCACATACTACTGTTCATATGACATGTAAAACATTTCTATCACTGGTTCAGCACCCAAAAGGCTCAGAGTTATGGCTATGGGCTATAATGCATATAATATGGAGTGCCGGCACTGCAAGGTATGGAACTACAATCTTAACTACAGATTTCCTTGCTGCAGACACAGGTACTGGTAGCTCTGCTGTCTGTACATAACCTTGCCATACCATCAGGAAGTTTGTACTCAGAGTATTAACTTCTTATGGTTTTCATCAACATTTAAGAAAAGTGAGTAGTAAAGAAAAGCACAGCTTGAACGTGTTGTGTCGATCATCAGACTGATACTGATAGAACAACTTTTAACTGTGTAATTATCCGCCAGACGAACTTGCTACCTTTGTACTCAAGTAGACTGTATATGTGAGAGGAAAGGCTCATTATAAAATGAATGGTGTGGATTTATTGTTATTACAGACCAGACTACCTTCCCCATACTGGTGGCCCTGACGTGAACTTCGAACACGTTGTGTTCGCTTCAAAGTTTCTGCGACCATGCGCGTCGGTTATTTTTCCCAAATACAGCAACAAATCAACGACGAAGGACAATGCAAAACACACTGTCACCAAATGGTTTTCATCCAACACCGACTGCAGATATATGTGTGTCTATCCTGCTGAAATGTACATACACTGCAATTTCATCTTCTTCGCAACCAGCTCAATGAATTGCTCTCAAGACAGGTTTTCAATTCTGCATAGTGGCGAGGCTAGGTACAGCCGTGCAGACTCAGGTCTTGTCGTGCCAAATGTGCAGCCATGTGTTTCACCAATGTTCTACATTTGAAATAACGAGATTCACCAACCAACTATGTCTCAAGAGCAAGGTTCAAATTTCTGTCAACCTTTACGTCTAGTGCAGTTTGGAAGCCAATACAGAGTGTAGCTAATAGTTGTGACCAGTGTGTTTGTACTCCAGGCACCCCCCGTAGCATGCACAATTCCAAACATTCGGCAGTGATGTCAGCACACAACAAATTAGGCCCTGCTCACATCAAGTGTATCTCGTGCCGGTACATATTTCGACTCAAATCACTAAGCCGAGAGGTGTCTAACAGTTTGCTCTTACATCGGACACTCCTCCGTTAGCTCGCACTCTGCACACGTTTAACAATGTAAGTGCACAAGGAGGAATGCTGTATCCGGTGAGCTTGCCTACTTCTAACGTATGTATAAATGACTTGTGCTGTGACACGTGTCTTGCCGCCTGCACCAGTATCCTCGCAGTCGTCTCTGTACTCTCACACGGCTACTTCATATGTGCTTCCACGAACCGGTTCGTAAGGGCTTCTGCCTGCATAAAACTGTGGACCTGCCTCTACGGTCGCCAGTGTTAATCCATCAGATGCTCTGTCTGCATTACCGCCTGCTTTTTCAGTGCTACCGGGCACTCCTACTGCGTCAGGACCTCGGCTGGCAACAGCAGGCAGACCATGCAGCATCCGCACAGACCCCTATCTGCCAGCCACATCACTGTCTCCGCTGCCCAGACGCCTACCGAATCCGCCCGTCTTCTCCTTTCATGCACCGACTACATGATGGACTAGATGGTGCTTCCAGTACTTGAGCATCGTCAGACACCTACACGCAAACATTGACCTCATCTGTGATCTGGGACACCAAATGCCAGACACCGAGCGCTACGCTCCTTTTTGAACAACATAAAAGAAAATCTTGAAATCTCAGAGTATCTTGTCATATGTGACTTCTCTGAAAACTACACTTTTGTGATTCAAGATGAAGCACAAAGCTACAACTGGAACAGTGGACAAGCAACAGTACATCCATTTGTGATCTACTATAAAAGAGAGGAAGAAACCAAACATGTAAGCTTTGTTATATTTCTGAGGTTCTAGAGCACAATACTATAGCAGTGTATTGTTTTCAAAGGAAACTGATTGAATTCATGAAACAGAAATTTGGAGACAGTATATCAAAAATATATTACTTTTCTGATGGGTGCGCCGCACAGTACGAAAACCGGAAAAATTTCACCAATCTAAGCTTTCATTCAGAAGACTTTAAAATTAATGCTGAGTGGCATTTTCAGCCACCGCGTATGGGAAAAGTGCTTGTGATGCTGTTGTAGGAACTGTGAAGAGATTAGCCACCAGAGCCAGCTTGCAAAGGCCCTATGAAGACCAGATTCAAACACAATTCCACCTGTATGAGTGGGCGATGCTAAATATTTTTATGGTAAATTTTGTTTACGTTACACAACAGGAGTACATTGAAACTGAGAAGCACTTGGAAAATCAGCTGAAAAAAATCTGTGACCATACAAGGCACTCAGAAACTTCATGCATTCATTCCTATCCCTTCCAGTAACAGCAAAATGAAAGTAAAAGTTTTCTCAGAATCCACTGAGTTCAAAATTGAAGTTGTTACAATGATTCAGGACCGTTTAAGTTTAGCAGAAGTCAGTGGGTATGTGACTGTCGTCTATGACAATAAGTGGTGGTTGGCCTATGTACTTGAAAAAGATGAAATCAATGATGAAGTGAAGGTTTCTTTTTTACATCCAGCTGGTCCATCATTTAGCTTTTCTTTCCCTACAAAGCAAGATATCCTTCAGCTTCCTGTGACACTTGTGCTAAGTAAAGTTAACCCAATAACTCCAACTGGCCGAACTTATAATTTGTCAAATGAAGAACTGCAGAAAACCACTGAAATCTTCACCGACTTTAGTAATTTAACCTTCTGAAAATATTTTTAAAAAAGGCTGCAAGTTAATTACTTAAGTTTTTTTCTGTTACATACATAGACTTTATTAAAATATTAACCCAGTTACAACACATTAAATGTTTTTACCAAACTTCATGTCTATATTAATCTTCAATTTCACCCAACTAAAATTTTTCAGTTTTAAAACTACCGTACCTAGTTTTAGTGCATAGGCTTCTTTTTCTATTAGTGATATGTCTAAAGCTTTCTAATGATTACATTTATCTTTTAAAAAGAGGTTGTAAAAATTTAATATCATTGATCAAATTTATAGACATATAAATTTTTCATAAATCTAAGAGACTATTAGACCTTCCGGGACCAATGAGTCATTATTATAGTGAAAATACTAATTTATTATACTTATTTATGAAAATACTAATTTAAGCATATTTTCAAATGCATTTTTCTATAAGAACCCATTATGAAATTTATACCATCAGTTAAGCACTATACAAGGACTATTTGAGAATTTTTTCAAAATTTTAAAAGTGGAGCATTTTGAGACATTTAAAAATACATTTTTTATTTTGAAACTAGTAAAAAAAATTATTATGCCCTTTGTAGTGTTATATATTTTTGGAAAGGGCTTGAAAAATGCTGCAAAATGACACCTCTCTTATCTTTCTAGCTTGATTCTGAGAGTCGCTATAGCAGTTTAAAGTTTCAGATACAGATTGATTTTTAGCGTTTTTTGGAAACTTTAACAAGGCGTAATTTTGAAACCATTTGAGATATTGAGTTGATATTTGGTATTTTTATTTCTCTATATGGGGGTATCAGTAAACCAAATTTCATTGAAATCAAAGATGGTGAGGTAAAATGACTGTGTTGAGTTCACATGGAATGACTCACAGTTAGTAAAAGCAATCCAGCAGGCCTGTTTGCTTTCCTTGATGACTCGACGGCATTGCGCTCGTAGACGTTTGTAATTGATACAGTTCGCCAACGTTGGGTGGCGGCAGAAGGTGCGTAGAGCACGTCTCTGGGCTCTAATAGCATCGCGACATGCCACAGTCCACCAGGGGACTGGGAATCAACATGGAGAAGACTAAGTACATGGAATGGAATGTTCGGTAACATTGAGAATGACTTCCGTGAAGTATTCGACCTGACTCTCACAGGTGGGGAAGTTCCCATCATGGAAAACCGCCATGGAAAAGAACAGTCCCCAGTCAGCATTCGAGATGTTCCAACTAGTGGAACCCGGAGGTAGGGTATGATGAAGGAGATGAATTACGCAGGGGAAATGGTTGCTCGAGTATGTATCAGAGAGAGCATACCACTCAAACTAGTGCGCAAGTTGAGCAGTACATATTGAGAGGTCCAAGTGAGAGTAGGTATGCATCATATCTGAAAGAAAGATGGTGCACCTGTGTTTAGGCAGACAAGATTAAGATGATTGAGAATGTCCGCTAAAAGGGAACCTCTCTGGCAAGAGGCCGGAGAACCCTATAGGGGGTGGTGGGCGTTGAAATTGCCTATCAACAAAAAGGGGGAAGGAAGTTGGGCAACAAGGTGCAGCACATCTGCCCTAGTAAGGGCAGAAGACGATGGGGTATAGATGTTACAAAGGGAGAAGGAAAAGGTGGGAAGAATGATGCGGACGGCAACTGCCTGTAGTTAAGCGTGCAGTGGAATAGGATGGTAGTATATGTGATCTCTAATGAGCAACATAACCCCTCCATGGGCTGCAATACCCTCCACAGGGGGCACGTCAAAGCGCATGGAGGTATATTGTGAAAAACCTATGTCGTCGCGTGGGCGTAACTTCGTTTCTTGAAGTCCGACCATCAATGGACGGTGCAGTCTGAGTAGGAGTTTCAATTCATCTCTGTTGGAACGAATGCCGTGAATATTCCATTGAAGGAGATCCATAAGGTGAGAAGATAGAGAAGAAAAGCTAGAGGAGATCACCTCGCTGGCCACTTAGGGTCTGACTTCGAGGGAACGCTGCTACTGGAATCTACAGGTAAAGGATCATGTTCCATCGCTTCATCTGGAGTTTTCACCGCCTGCCTGGATTTATCGGCAGGGGCAGCTTCCTCTGCCAGTAGAGGGCCGGATGATCGGCTAGCAGTGGCACGCCCTGGAGAGAGAGAGAGAGAGAGAGAGAGAGAGAGAGAAAGACCGGGTGGTGCCACTGCTAGATGGCGTGACAGGCAAGTCGCGCCGTGGCGGGGAAGGAGAGGAACTCTTTTTCTGTGTGCCTTCTTAGAGGAGTGACGATGAGATGTGTGCACAGATGTAGGTTGTGCAGGCTCAGATCTTAAGAAATCTTCCCGGCAGGCTCTTTCTTGGAAGTTCGGGCATCCGATTTAGACGCCCGTGATTTGGGAGGAGCTGCTGATGGCTGTGTTTTTCGGTGAGAGGAAGTGAGTGGAGAGGTTGATCGGGCAATCTTTGGACTGGCCGATCTGACAACCGTGTCGCTAAAAGTAAGGTCACATGTTTGTGTACCAACCTCCTTAGTAGGACGAGGAGAGGCAAGGACAGCGTTGTATTTACCCGCTGGGAGCTCAACGGGCTTTCGACCAGCCTAGTATCTTCTGCGCAGCAGAGGTCGAAACTTTTTCGCGTACTCTGATTTCTTGGATTACCCGCTCCTCCTTGTAAACAGGGCAGTCTCTGGATGAAGCAGCATGGTCGCCCATGCAGTTGATGCAGTGAGGGGATGGAGGCGGACAGTCCCCCTTATGAGCGTCCCTGCCACAGGTGACGCATTTGGCTGCATGAGGGCAAGACTCACGAGTATTATTATATCTGTGGCACTGGTAAAAACATGTAGGATTCGGGATATAGGGGTGAACTGACATGATTTCGTAGCCAGCTTTGATTTTGGAAGAGAGATCCACCTTGTCAAATGTCAAAAATACGGTTTGGTTTGGTATCAAACCTGTATCAGCCTTTTTCATAACCCTATGGACAGCTATGACACCCTGATCAGTCAAGTAGTCCTTTATTTCTTCGTCCGATAACCCGTCGAGGGATCGAGAGTAGACAACCCCATGTAACGAGTCAAGGGTACGGTGGGCTTCGACTTTTACCGTGAAGGTATACAAAAGCGTGGCTCTGATCAGTTTTTGAGCCTGAAAGGCATTATCTGTTTCTAACAGCAAACTCCCATTACACTGTCGAGAACATTTCTTCAACGGACCTGCAATGGCATCTACACCCTTCTGAATTATGAAGGGATTGACCTTGGAGAAATCATGACCATCAGTATGGGTAACAATCAGAAACTTAGGAACGTTTGGTAGTATTTTCTTTGTTTGAGGGGCATCCAACTTTCATTTTTGGGTCAAAGTCAAAAGGGAAGAGAGAGAGGTCATTGCGGAAGTGTCCCCCATGATTACCGGCGTCTCTGATGGCGCGCTCCTTCCTAATGGGGACCCTCACTGAGGGCTACCCTGCCTTAGGTGATTGTTCACAACTCGGGTCACACCTCCCGAGAACTGACGGAGGGATCAATAGGCATGTTCGGAAGGTACCAGCTCGGGTAATCAGCCCTACCTGGGCCTGGCCTCTACAAGGGGGTACGTACATGCCCTACTTGTCTACCTGGGGCGGGGAATTACACATTACCCCGTCACCTGCTACGCATGGGAATGCGTGGGTCGGCCTTCAGACACACACAGGGAGGAAGGAAGAATAATAGAGGATGGAAAGAGGGAGATACGAAACGGAGAAAAGGGAGAATCTCAAATGCCGAAGCGGAGATGGTATGGGTGGCTCCAAGGTAGGAACAACAGAGTAAGAAGAATGAGTGGAAAAAGCGAGTGAAAGGAGGGAAGAACCAGTAGGAAAAGGATGGCGTAGAAAAGGAGATGACCTGCATTTACTCAGACACCCGTCTCCGGGCAAAGGCACAAAGCGGGGGGGGGGGAGGGGGGGGGGTTAGGAGTGTGAAGCAGCCTGGGAAAGAAGAAAGGCTACTTCGGCGTGCCACACACGTACCCACAAAAGAGCTGTGGGCCCCCTGGGGGGGGGGGGGGGGGGAGACAGTCAGTGAGTGTTCTTCCCTCACTACACAAATACAGGAAATCGACAATGGGGGGGGGGGGGCGGAAAAATGAGAAGTGCTTCGCTTACAGTTAATAACGCTGAGCTAAAATGCACCATGGAGAACAAACGGCCAAGCTCTGCAGCTTTCGAGCACAAACCACAGTGGACCATTCTCAAGTTAGTCTAAGTGAAACTGTTTCCTGCATGAATGATGACTCCAAGCCCAAGCACAATGCGCAGGAAACTAGGTCTAATTCAGTTATTTCATATGCCTAGTTCCCATCTCCTTGTAAACAGTGAACTGTGTCTGTCAGCAATGTCAAAAACAACTGATGTGTCAGTAACAATGGTAAGCACTGCCACGGTGACTTCAGACCAAAATTTAGTATCCTTCTGCCAGCCAGGAAAACATATTTGTTTTAAACCCACTAGCACCCACTTTGAAACCGGCGACAAACTATAACTACCTCGCTGCCAACGCCACCACTCGGTCGTGGGAATTCGTGAAACAGGTAAGCATAATCAGAATGCAGAATAGACAGCCAGATTGTCGTAGCGCGACAGTGTTGTCGCCAGTCGAACAGGTGTCCACACACCGAACCACTCCACAAAACAAACAGGCGCATGTTAAGATAGCAGTAGTAGTCAATGGTACCACACACAAACTCCGACTAACCGATGGCCCTCTCATATCTAACAGGCCTTGACGACTACGCCTGGTGAAACTTTCAGCAGTCCAAATAGGAGAACTTTTGAAAACAGGGGAGTTGTAACTTTCTACAAGCAGCTGGTCCACATCAATCCAGCTAGTCAACAAAAAACATGACATGTGCAGGAACTACCAGCAACATAATGCAAGGACTATCTTGGATAGGTACCCACTTCCCCATATCCAAGATTTCAACCATGTACTGGCAGGCACCAAGGTGTTCTCTGTCATCAATTTCAAAAGGGCACATCACCAGATACCAATAGCGCCCAAAGACAGCAATCACAACGTAGATATGCTTATTCCAATACCATTTTATGCCACTCAGGTTGAGAAATGCGGCTCAAACATGGCAAAGATTTATTAATGAAGTACTTTTCAAGTTACCCTTTTGTTTGGCATTTCTTGACTACATTCTGATATTGAGTACCTCAGTTGAGGAAAATAAAAGACACATTCAGGCCATCTGCGACATACTTACCGCAGCCGATATTCAGCTTAAAAGTAAAGACAATACAGTTCTACCAACCATCAGTCACATTACAGGTTCAGCCGAAAGCATCTCACCCTGACAGTAAAAATTCCCACTACATCTACATATCTACATACATACTCCGCAATTCACCGTAAGGTGCGTGGCGGAGGGAACACTGTACCACTACTAGGCATTTCCTTTCCTATTCCACTCCCAAATTGAACGAGGAAAAAAAGAATGCCTATATGCCTCCGTACGAGCCCTAATTTCTCTTATCTTGTCTTTGTGATCTTTACGCGAAATGTAAGTAGGCGGCAGCAAGATCGATTATGGACATACCTCCCCCACCATGTTCAAAGAGCTGAGGCGCTTTTTAGGAACAATAAACTAGTACCGACAGCATCTGCCTGCAGCAGCAGAACTCCAAACTTCACTGACAGATGTTTTAGTGGGGAAGAACACTTCCAGCACTCACTCAGTTGGGTGGCACACAGACATGTGTACCACTTTTCTTGAAGTAAAAAATTTATTAGCCAGCTCCATGGCCCTTGCACACTCTGACCCAACAGCAAAACATTTTATTATGATGGACAACAGTGAAACGGCAATAGGAGTTGCCTCGAGCCAAATTGCTGGTAGCATCACTTCGTCATTGGAGTTCTTCCAAAATTAAACCTGGCACAAAGGAAACATTCTGCATTCGATCAGGACCTTTTGCAGCCTATAAAGCCATGAAACATTTCTGAGCAGGTTCAGACACTTCAATTGCTTCTCGCAATTCACCAAAGATGTGCAATACATCAAAGGAGTGGACAATATTGTAACAGACGTTTTGTTTTGTATCGACGCAGTCTCGAGCTTGATCGACTTATCAAACATTGCAGCACTACAATCTGCAGACGAGTTGACGATGCAACTGGTGTCAGACCACAACACATCCCTCAAATCAATCCAATCGACATTTCTGGGAATAGCCACGGAAATATGGTGTGATGAATGTACTGGAGCACTCTGCCCATTCACCAAGCCTCGCCCCAGAAGGTGATTTTTCACACACTGGCACACCCAGATGTGAGGACCACCACCTGGTTGGTTACGAAGTGTTTCGTGTGTCAATTCCAACACATTCACCTAGATTTAGTAGGACCTCTATCCCCTCCAAAGGATACAGATTATCGTATCAGCTATCAGTAGAATGGGAATAGCCACGGAAATATGGTGCGATGAATGTACTGGAGCACTCTGCCCATTCACCAAGCCTCGCCCCAGAAGGTGATTTTTCACACATTGGCACACCCAGATGTGAGGACCACCACCTGGTTGGTTACGAAGTGTTTCGTGTGTCATAATGCCGAACGAGACTGCCAAGCATGAGCAAGGGCATGCATAGTGTCACAGAACAAAAGTTACTAGACACACCAGCAGCATCCCTGTACTGACTGGACAATTCCAACACATTCACCTAGATTTAGTAGGACCTCTATCCCCTCCAAAGGATACAGATTATCCTATCAGCTATCAGTAGAATGACATGATGGGTAGAGGCCAACCCTTCAAGAACAACGGCCAAGACAATGGCACAGGCGTTCATCCATTCAAGGATTTCCCAGTTCAGGTGCACAAACATTATTACGAATGATCAGGGCTGACACCATCTACACAATGTGCAGGGTCCACAGAATCCATACCACCACGTACTACCCTCAAAGCAACGGCTGGTAGAGCGACGGCACCAGACTCTGCAAACAGCACTCCGCTGTCACACATCAATGTAGACCGAGGCACTACACCTGGTACTGCTCAGCCTACAAACAACGTACCAGAAGGAGCTCAAAGGTGCAGTAGTGGACTTCGTCTATGGACAATCATTGACACTCCCAGGAGAGCTAGTCAACCACACATCACACCCACCCCTCGCCAAGCTACCGACATCTGTCAACAGGATCTGAGCACACTTGTCACAAATGCAGCCCGTAAACCATTGATTCATACACCACCGTAGACGTACATACCGAAAGACCTTATCACATGTGAATAAGTAATGCTCCACAATGATACGGTCCAGGCACCACTCTGGCATCCTTACTTGGACCTATATCCAACCAGACACACAACACCATGGACATCATATTTGAGGAGGCACTCTTAACTGTATCGATCCACCACTTGGAACCGACCGTGTCGAGCCTGCTAACGAACCTCCAGTCGAGAGGAACAGTGACACTTCTTAAAACGCTTACACTCCACCACCGAGCCCCGAAAGCTGCAAGTCTGGCCAGAACACTTCAGCCCTTAGTGTACACAATTTGCTGTTTAGCACGGACTCCTAATCTCACAAGGGGAGGCCGCCAATTGTTAAATTCAGTTTCGATTCATACTGCGCATAATGAAAGCTCATGGCCAGAGGTGTAATTTGGCAAAGCACCATGATGCACTTCTCAGCTGTTGTCGAGAAAATCGACAGTTAAAAAAACGCCGTTGTGGTAAAATACTCTCTATGATATCTACGTTTAGTAATAATGTACGGAGGCGTGACATAGCGGTAAGTGCTTGGGTTGGTAAACCGAAGGTTGCCGCATCGAATCTCGCGGCATGCAACTTCTTTTTTTATTATTATTATTATTTTTTTTTTTGTAATTCAAATATATATCTCGCACGAACCAGAGTGATAGTTATCATTGAAATATGGAAATTGGAAAACAGCACGACATCGAGCATGCCTGATGTTTTTTAAATTATCTGTTGGGAAACACACCTGACTGACATTATGCAAATTTGCTCTATCGTTCGTCAGGTTTGACTTACACTATACATATTTGTTTCGGAATATCGTTTATACTTCTTCCGTTAACTATACGTGGTAAACATTATGAAGACAATAACACTTTGAAATACAACTTTGTTTGCGAAAAACATAATGATGTTCGAAGTCGCCAGTTGCATATAATAACTTGTTTGAAAGTTGTTTGCCGTGGAAATACTGTCGATTTCGAACATCAAATGTTATTAATCAAATTATGTCAATTGTCTGTGTGTGTGTGTGTGTGTGTGTGTGTGTGTGTGTGTGTGTGTGTGTGTGTGTACATTTGAATTACAAAAAACAAATAATAAAAAAAGTTGCATGTCGCGAGATTCGATCCGGTGACCTTCGGATTACGAACCCAAGCGCTTACCGCTACGCTACGCCTCTGTTCAATATTACTAATCGTAGAGAGTATTTCACAGTAACAGCTTTTTTTAACTGTCGATTTTCTCGACAACGGCTGAGAAGTGCATCTTGGTGCTTTGCCTAATTACACCTCTGGCCATGAGCTTTCATTGTGTGCAGTATGAATCGAATCTGAATTTCACAACTGGCGGCCTCCCCTTGTCAGAACGATATTAGCTCTCCGACGAGCCAACACCGCTCTCCGTCGAGCTCGACAGAAATGGGACCATGTCCTTCCGCTTCACAGACAAGCACACCCAACTCTAGCAACAGCAAAACTAACAATCCAACTTCATCTCAATCCCCAGCCCCACCATTCCGAGTTTTCTCCCTACCGCCTGTCTCCCCTGCCCCCCCCCCTACTGCACGCAATTCTCTCCCCCGCCGTACATTCCACCTCCCCCCCCCCCCCACTCTCCAGGGCTGGCTGCCCCTTGCACTGCCCTCCAGCGTTTTATGAATTTGCAGCACAGTGGACAACACACACACAGCAGCTACCACCACTCCCGGCTGACGCAGAGCAACTCCCAGAGGTCTACTTACCCAGAGACTGACCATGCAATCTCTGTCCCAAGAGGAGTACTCCATACTGCAAGAGGAGGCTATGTGGGGTAGATCATTAGATTGATACTGATAGAACAACTTTTATATGTGTAATTTGGTGCTTTGGGCAACTTCTGCCACACAAAGTTGCCACCTTTGTACTTGAGTCTAGGCTGATCACCTGTAGAGTGTGTGTGTGTTAGTAAAACCGCATTATAAAGTGTATGGTGTGGGTTTATTGGTATTACAGACCAGACTACCTTTCCCATAAATGATTTACATCATCAACAAAGTCACTGTTCACCATAACTACATAACCACCATGGTAACTATGTTTACACACAGACATACTAACAACAAAATATAACCCTGGAATGAAAATCTATTAAAAGGAAGAGACAAAAATGTAAAGAACCTCTATCAAGTTGTTAAGTTTCAAACTTGACTCAAGCAAAAACTCTTATGCATTGGCAAGTGCTTGCGAAGGAAGAATTTGCTGGTTTTTGGAATACATCCTTATTTGAGCTAGAGCACATATGCGCCCCCTGCCCCCCCCCCCCACACACCCCAGAGCAATGACATAGTATAGGGGCAGGACAACCAGACTATTGCTTTTCAGGAAGTGTACACAACTGTTTCCTGGACCTCCATCTTATCACAACCTCTCAATTCAAATCACCTAAAGCAAGCTCTAGATCCTACTGATTCCACTGACTGTGAAGAACACACACCATATTGTAGAAAGGGGTAGAACTACAACTGTATTTAACTTGCAGTTCTTATGTATCATTGCAAAATCTATAGCTTACAAGAATAGTCTTTTCACAATCAGCAAAACATCACTCACTTGAGTCTACATATGATGGCTAGACTATGCTTTGAGGTGTGGTTCATTAACCACAGGAAGGTAAAAGAAAACATGATTGTAAACAAACAAGAGTAGCGGTATACAATTGTAGTCAAGAGTTGACTGAAAAATGAAATTTGTTTCAATTCCATACATACATATTTAGTAGTAAACGGTATTGATCTAACGGACAATAATTGCACATTCCCAAGTTTCTTCACAGTCTACATTTATTCTCCCAAACATATTCCGGAAAATATTATCACATGTACAATGGCTACTAAGTTTTTGTACACCCAACCACTATAGTTAGCTGTAACAATTTCAAAATTCCATCTCTTAATTCCAGTTTTAATCTCTCAATTCCAGTCACTCAAATGTAAACAAAATCAATTTTGAATGTACAACACAAAACTTGGAATAACTAAAAAAAAAACAACATGTACACCTACCAGTTTCTCAAATTCATTCCATTCCAGATATCCACTCTGATCCTGGTCAGCGCGTTTCATGATTTCCCTGACTGCAGACTCGGGTATATCTTTTTCGTATGACTCACTGTTGATGATATTTTTGAGTTCTGAAAATGATATTCGTCCATCATTGTCCAGATCGTACTTGTTGAAAACTGCCCGCCAGTGCTGAAAATGAAATGGGGCCGTAAGTGTTTATTGTACATCTTCTACGCAAAGCCATCTTACGAACACTTAACAGTGAAAATTACCGGGTACAGTGGAACTACTGTCTGTTCAGGATGCTGTCTATGCTCAGGTCCTTGTAGAGCAGCCATTTCAGATTACTGAAAATGTCACCAAATGCGAAAATGTACACAATTATTCACTATAAGAAATGAACTTATCTATGACAGGTCGCAACATAGTACTATACCAAACATCACTATACTGAACAAACTGTAAAGGCTGCATTGCATGTAATGTTGATGTTTGCATTTGAACATATATTTAAAAATACAGTAATATTTGGATACAGGCAGCGTTTACGAGCGACTGTTGCCACTCACCTGAACAATTAAAATGACACTTTTGGAAATGGTTGGAGCCTTCTCCGTTTGGAAAAAAAATGCACAAAAATCGTTAGCCTACTTTTTAGATCTCACCGCTTTTCGACTAGAAAATCATTCCTAACCACTACTCGTTAGCTATCCATGTCACAGCGTTTCTCTGAAATACCGCTACACCGACAATGACTCACTTCATCACTCACTCTCTCACTCATGTTCAGCGTCCCCTGCGCATAGGACGCCAACAGCTGATTAAACAAATTGACATCCGCCCACAGAGCGCGCTGCGCACGCGTCCTATTTACAAATCAACTATCAAGAGCTTGGGAATTGAGCCGCGCGGGAAAGCATGCAGACGGTGAAACTAATCCTCCTTCGGTTTTTGGGGAGTATGACCCTTACTTTCTTAATAAGATGAAGTGATAAATAATTGCTGTCATTGTACATGAAGTTGTATAAATTAATAAACGAATTCCAGTGAAAAATGAAAATAAAATAAGCCGCTTGTGAAAGTATCAAAAAATTACTTAATTTACGTGAAAAAATAACTTTCCTCTTCTAATTTCCTGCTTAGTATTTGTGAATTCTGTGAACAGAGGCTTACCTAATTTTGCATTTAGGTCAAATGATTTATAGTATCGGTATCGGTACTGCATGTGGCGCCGTTACTATGCCTCTTACAGAAAAAAAAAACCCCTTCATTGCAATATCAGTGCATGGCTACGGTGTAGCCTATGTCTATACAGTTACGCGCTTTTATTTCAACGAAGCCACACAACTATCTACACCGTAATGTTAAACTTTTGCATTTGGGTTCTTTTCGCAAATTGAAATTTTCGAGGAGTGTCGTGTAGACATTATTTAAAGAATGCCAAGGCACCGGCATTGGAACTGTCATTGTCAACAAAGAAGTTAGCGCCAAATGGAGTGAGGCATGTCTCGAAAATGTTTTTTACAAAAAATGTTTGTAGAGCTTATGGGACTTAACTACGGGGTCATCAGTCCCTAAACTTGCAAACTAGTTATGAACTAGCTAATACTAAGGACGGCACAAATATCCATGCCCGAGGGGGGATTCGAACGCCTGACCGTAGTGGACGTATGTCGAAGAAAATTACTGTAGCTTTCATAGGAGATCAGGTTGTACTAATTCGTAATGAAGAAGTTGTAGCTGAATCAAGAGAACAATATTTATAGAATGTGTTTCATGATAGAATCTACACTAGGAAGTGAAGTTAATGTTGCAGTGAGTGATCAGAAACAGTGGCATAAACGGTTAGGGCGGCCGTAGCACAGTGGTAGAGTGCCAGACTACAAATCCAAAGGTCGCGGTTTCGATCCCCGCCAGGTCCTAGGATTTTTACCTGTCACTTTCCACTTCTTTCACCTCTGGCAGTGTTGCTGATGTGAAAAATGCGGAGTAGCACCGTGGTTCGGAACCCACGTTAAACTGTAGGTCCCCCTATAACAGGCTGGGTAAGTCAGTTCGAAGGTCGGAGGAAGGCAACGGCATACCACCTCCAAACAGGACCATGCCTAGTAAAGCACTGTGGTGTTCAAACCAATCTTCGGATTGTTGACTGCTTTACCTTTTTTAAACGGTTAGGATATGTCAGTACTTGTACAATTTAACAGATGTCGGAAAAAGGGGTGGCCAAAGGACTAAGTGTAAAGAAACAGTAATATTTTTTTCTGTGAACCATGCGAGCTAGGCAAGGCGCATCGACTGAATTTCAGCAACAAAGACACAAATCGATCAACGAAACCAGGTTAATTTATGTATTCAAATGTGTGTGGACCAATGTCATTTGACTCAATCTGTGGTACAAAGTTTTCTGCAAGGAGGTTAGAATACAAGCCTCCCTGCATGGATTTTTTGGAAGAGAGAGCATAGGTTCACCTAACGTCCTTGGGTTCACCGCTATCGTACCACTGCGTGACGTAATTATGGCGTGTATTTCTCCAGCTTCGATTCTCGATAATGTATATCGATTGAGGTTCGTTCGAAGGCCTGCATGGATGCAGATCCTCCTGCAGCAATGCAGGCACTACTGCGCATGCGCTGCGAAGATGACGTCACGTGCCGTGCATGCTGCCGGGGCTCTTCGAACACTAACCTGCAGCCTGCAGTTTGCGTATCATGTGTGCGCTCACTTGTTCTGTGTAGCATAAGAGAGCGATTTATTATGCCAGGGTCATCATCATCATCATTAGAGACTGATTATGCCTTTCAGCGTTCAGTCTGGAGCATAGCGTCTAAAAGTAAATTACTTTCTTACGTTTAAGGAATTAAAGTGTAATAGTTTGTGTATTTCCGTGTAATCCAGTTTGAAAATTTCCATATTAAGTCTGCCTTTATTTGCAGGCGCGTAATTTTTAAGGTTCCAGCCTCCCGCATCCGCACCTACTCTTGTACCTGTACAGTTACCTGCACAAGAATAGGAACCACCTACACAGGAATCTGTGTGGAGCATGGACGCCACTTTAGCGTTAATTGAATTTTACGAGAATAATAAAGAAACACCGGAAAATTTTCTACAAATTCATCTTCCGAATACTGCGGAACGACATATTCACTTTTCTGCCTTTCTTTATTTCTGCGCAAAATTTCATCGAAATCGTCATCACTGGACACAAAATCTGAAACGCTCAACATTTGGAACAAATGGAATTGGAAAATGCTCTTGTAACTATATTTGGTTGTGTGACCATCTTCCGCAGCAGCTATTAAAATCGAGTATATTACATAATCCACCTTATGTTGACTGCAATTAAAGACATTTGTTTTACACTAGACGCGTTTCGCTTTTTATTTTAAATGCATCTTCTATGGTCTGTAAATGATGTAAATGTTTGTTTTATACTCATAGATTGAAAAAAAAAAAAAAAAAAAAAAAAAAAAAAAAAAAAAAAAAAAAAAAAAACAGTAGTGAGATGTAAAGAAGAGACAACACCTAGAGTAGATCGAATATCAATTTAAAAACGCATAAGACTAACGTGCACAAAGTTGTTTTTTAAAACTGTTTTTGATCTGCATATACAAAACAAACTGTACAACCTTTATATCATTTACAGTCCACTGAAGATGCGTTTAAAATAAAAAGCGAAATGCGTCTGGTGTAAAACAAATGTCTTTAATTTCAGTCTGCATAAGACGAATTACCTATTATAGACAATTTTGCTCTTCTAATTTTTAGAGGTGATTTCATACAAACAAATATAATACTTATAAAATAAAATACTAATACATCAATATACACAAACAAATAATGAACTTCCTTTACAAGCTATAGAAGAAACGCAGAACGACAGAAGTAACATGTAGTACACTTATGTACTACAATGCTGTGGACTTCCGTAAACTTTGAACAAAGGCGCTTCGTATACTCCCACTACAAGCCTGAGAGTTATGCGCATGCGCGAGTCTGGCTGCATGAGCTGCAGGGAAAATTTCCTCCTGCAGCTCCTGCCTGCATGAGCTGCAGGCCTGCAGCTCTTCGAACAGCCGGCAGACTGCAGGCAGGCTGCAGGAGCGGCGGCTGCAGCTCTTCAAACACTTTTCGTACTGTGCATGCGCTGCAGCATGAATGCAGCTCTTCAAAAGAACCTGAGGTTTGTTCGAGCGCAAGCTATCTCCCTCAGAGACGCCATATTAATTTTCCTATTTACATGCTATTCACCTTATAACTCACACGTTGCTATTTAAAAGTAATGGCACACTGAAGTATAATTTTATATCTGCTGTAGCGTTGTGAATGAAGGCATGATGATATGGAGCTGAAGTTCGTGGGTGGTGGTTCGTTTTCTGCTACTAACATTTTTTTTTTTTTTAACCTTGAATGGGAGTTTTCTGTCACTATCATTAAGTGAATAGAATTTATATTCTGCGTTATTTCGAATTGTTTACATAAACTGCGTTTTCTCTTCATTGTTTCCTGAACTACCTGCACGAAAAAGACGGACACAATGTAATAACAGATGTTGTAAACGTCATGCCGTATCACTGTATCAATAATTTTATATATAAATTATGTAACTTAGCGTACTAGAGTTCTGTGGCAACTTTAGTTCTTTAATGATTATAAAGTGTCTTGTTTCTTTTAATATACACGTTCTTGTGTTCTATACACACTATTTATGGGATAAGTGGGCTAAATCTGTATTTCACGAAACTCAAGAGCTCTATCTATATTCCCTAGTCAATGCATGGTACTAGTTGTATCAGCATGAAATTTACAACTTTCAATATTACTGTATGTCCTCAGTTTGTGAGCTGGTAGTTCAACAGACAATTTTTACAATTCGTTGGTCCATATTTCACGGGATGTTCACTAACTAGAACAAATGTACTTTTAAGAAAAACGCTCGTATATTTCAGATGTCGAAAATCGTAGGATTTAATCAATAATAGTAGGCAAAGTTCGTACATCTACGCCACATCATCACACTTTCATACACATCCCTATAAGGAGCACCTGTCTGACTTTTCTCTGTTTCTGTTTGCCATTAATATCAGGAGTTACCTGTCACCACTGCATTTGTTGGCTCTAGTTTAGGCTTACAATTAATCGTACTAGGGACGACGTATTTTTGGTTCATCTTCAGTTTACCACTACTTTGAAATAGCAACACATGAGTTGTAAGAAGAAAATCGTGAAAATACAAAAAGGAAGATGCTGTCTCTACAGGAGAGAACATGCAGTTGCACCAAACAAACTTCGGAATGTTTGACAGAAGAAGTCGGCTTCGTCATTTTGACGTCACCTCCAGCGCTCAGACGATATACACATCGAAGATCGAAACTGGGCAAGGATACGTCATAAGTCGTGCAGTAGAACGATAGCAGTGAACCTATGCTCTCCTTTTGCAAGGAGGTTAGAATACAGTTATCTTTGGATTGCAAAACATTGTTTCTTCGATAGCTCTCGAAAATCTTGAAAACTATAGCTGAAACATTCACAGTACGACTATATTCTGTGTTGTTTGAAATAAAATAAAACTTTCTAACAAGCGGCTGGTGACATTAGTTGCTTGTAGATGCGACAGCTGTTCCGAGCAGTCGTTTCTGCTGCGTGCGGCGACCAGCATTGCTTACATCTAGTGTTCTGTGGAACTCTTATTAAGTGCTTTTAGTGAATCTGTTGGTTGTTATCAAGCCTATAGCAACAAGTGTTAAAAGTAACGTCTCTGGAAGGCTACTCCCAGAGGCTATACTTAAAATGGAAAATAGTGACGAGATGCCAGCCGACAATGGCCAAGGGTCAGCTAAGGCACTGGAAATACGCCACAATAATGAGCCAGCCATGATGCAATCTTCAACAGTGATAACGACAGATCAGCATGCTCTCAAGATAACTGTTCTCAATGTCGTCTGATGGAGATGGAACAGCATTCTTCACATTCAGTTGTCTCACAGTGTGTGACCAACAACAGCCGATGACAAAAGTCAAGACACATATCACCATCATCCCAGCAGGTACCAATTCCTGATACAAATGCACCAAAGAAGGCAAAGGCAAGTGAATTCATAGTAGTAATATTGAAGAGGATGTAGATATGGTAGACATTGAAAATGTTGCATATAGTGTTGATGTTGAAACTATGGTCAGTAATTTGAATGTAAATTTAGTAGATAGGGATTGTAATGGGCAGTCTGCTTCCCAACAGTGCGATACTCGAAAGGACTTGGGCAATTCAGTGAACATATCAGTAACTGCCACAGGAACCAACATAATTCCTATGGTAGTAAAGATAATACATACCTACCAACAGACATGGGTCCATATTTTGTATTTGTAGAGGGGGGGGGGAATGGTAATGTTGGAAAGTTACATCCACTGGCCCTTGGAAGAATGTTATTTAAAGAAAGTAATAACATAAGACATCTAATTGTTAATATCTCAGGAATTGGCAGAAACTGATATAAAATTGAAACCGAAACTGGGCAGTCTACAAACAGGTTACAGTTGCTAGATACGTTTTGGAAGAAAAATATGGAAGCTTACATCCCTAATTCTCTATCAAGAAGACGAGGAGTTATCCGTGACGTTGATATTGCTCTATCTAATCAAGAGATCCTTCCAGAAACAAAGTCTGAATTTTTAGTAACTGACGTTCGTAGGTTCACAAAGAAAGTAATAGAAAATGGTGTGATGAAAGTACTCCCTACACCAAAATGTGTTGTAACATTTAAATCCCAAAATGTCCTCAGCATGTGTATTTGTGTGGTATGCACTGTCCTGTAGCGCCGTATGTCCAATCAGTTCTGCAGTGTCACAATTGTCTCAGATATTTTCATTTAAGTCCACAATGTCGTAGTAATGCCCGCTGTGCCAAATGCATGGGAGCCCACGAGACTTCGCAATACTCACACGCTGGAGAGCCCAAGTGTCTGCACGTAGAGGAAACCACATTGCAACCGATCGCTATCGCCCAATTTATTAGCAACACACGGAAACGAAGTGCAGATAGCCTACAGTGTTTCTTACGCAACTGACGCCTGGTCTCTGCGACCATCATTTGCGCAGGTTACTGCAGATGTTCCTACAATGCAATTGCTCTCTACTGGTGACTGGCCCAAACTACATGAGAAACCAGAGGCATTGAACATGAAAGAAAAAAAGGCTACAGCAGGGACCTAAACATGCAGTTATGTCGGTTCCAGCCCCAAAGTCTTACAAAAATAAACCATTCACTCATAATCCATACAAACAAGGTTATTCAGATAAGCTATACGAATTTCAGGGTTCACAGAATTCAATACAAAACAACCCGTATCCTCCCACTCCTCTGGCAACATCTCATACTGGTCGAGAATATGCCATTAATAACTTCTGTGCTTCAATACTGCAGATCTTTCTTTCCCTCAAAAATGATACAGATATGGTAACAACACAGGCTCTTATTCATAATGCTGTTAAAGACTTCTTCAAAACTGTCAATGGCCTTTAAAATACTTCAATGGAATGCACGTTCAGCAATCTCGAACATGGAAAGTCTGTATCGAGAAATTACAAGTAATCACATATCGGTAGCTTGTATTTGTGAAACTTGGTTTCCACCAACTCGGTGAATACATTTCAAAGGATAGTCAGTACTTAGAAATGAGAGAGATGATGAGAAAGAAAGGGCAGCCATGTTAATTAGAGACACAGTTAGGTTTAAAAAATTGGACATTCATATTAGAACAATAGATTACCAGGCAGTGGGTGCTGTAATTTCTTCTCCTAGAGGACCATTCACTATTGTCACTTCGTGTAAAATACAAAACCTTTCTCTGGTTCAGATTACTGGCCAGCTTCAAACGCCATTTCTCATTTGTGCAGATGTCAACGCGCATCATACCCTATGTGGATGTGAAATAGACAATGTGGATGGCAAAGAGTTGTTTACACTTCTTGAAACTCTTAATTTAGTTATTTTTAATGGTGATTCCCCTAATAAGATACCTAAACCAAACACACGACCATCGGCCGTCAATTTGACGTTGTGCTCTGTTGACTTTAACTATGTAACGGAGTGGACGGTCAAAGAGACCCCTTGGATCGGATCACCTTCCTCTGGAAATCACAATAAATTTACCTAATTTATCTATTAATACGATAGAAATTATTTATCCTAACAGTAAAGGGAAAATTAAGGAAGCTTACTGGCCAAAATACACTGCTACAGCCTGGGCACATTTTCAATCTTTTAACAACTTGTTAGGTCCAAAAGATGCCTACCAACAGCTAAATTCAATTATTTAACACGCTGCAACAACTTCCATTCCAAGAAAAAAGGATCGTTCTGAAGCAACGTCTACCAGTCTGGTGAACACCAGGGTGCTCTAGAGCTATAGCACAGCGGAAACTTCATACAGTAACTTCTGTAAACAACAAAATGTAGAAAACGTCATTGCATATCAGAAAATAGCGCGAGGGTTCGAAGACGATTAAAAGAATGTAAAAAGAGCAGCTGCAAAAAGTTCTGTCGGTCATGAAATAATAACATCAGTATTGCAGACGTATGGAGGAAATTAACGTTTTTCAAAAACAAGAACGCCACTATGCGTCAGCCATTAAATGACGCATGGCTTAAAGACTTTTTGACTTTAATCTCACCAGCTTCTGCAGCCGAACAACCATTTGCCCTCCTGAACAGTCAGATTACAGTCATCCACTCTTGGTTTCGTTTACGTATGCAGAACTGAAAAAGGAATTAAAAATGCGGCAAATTCGGTATCTGGCAAGGACGGTATACACTACCAGATGATAGAAAATCTCCCAGACGCTGCCCTAAGGAAAGTATTACAAATATTTAACCAAATATGGATGAACGACGCACTAATAGAAGATTGGATAACTCAAGTAGTAGTACCTACACTGCAACCTTATAAAGATGAAGAGAAAGCCACGTCATATAGACCTATTTTTCTTTCTTCCTGTATTGGAAAAAATATTATAACGGTTGGTGAAAAATTGCTTGGAATGGTAGTTGAAATCAAATCAAATCACATCGAGTCAGTATGAATTTAGAAAAGGCAAAGGCACAATAGATAATTTAAATATCTTAACCGCAGATATCTTTGATGCAGCAACAAGGAGAGAGAATGTAACAGCTGTCTTTCTGAATGTAGCTGGAGCATATGACCATGTTCACATACCTTTGTTGCTACAGAAATTGGAAACCATTGGAATCCTGACACTTTCTTCGCTGAAAGAAGCATATGGGTTGATTTTCGGAATAAATTAATTGGACCACACTGCCTCACAATAGGTCTTCCACAAGGAGCTATCGTCAGCCCTATACTCTTTGCAGTCTATACCAATGACTGGAGAGAATGATCACTTCTCCAGTCAAAATTCTTCAGTATGCAGATCATATTTGTTTGTTCATGTCAGCCAGTGGGTTGAATCAGGCTGTATGTGAGCTATCAAAGGCAATAGGTACACTGGATCAAACACTACATAGCTACGGCTTACGTATTTCACCAGAAAAATCGGTAATAGTCCCTTTCACAAATGAAGCTATTCCAAGTTGCTTGAACAGTGTAAGACTATCTGGTCACAAAATATCACTGAAATCACAGGCTAGATTTCTTGGCGTTCTTTTCGATTCTAGACTGAGATGGGTGCCACATATTTGAACAGTTGTCAGCACGTCTGAAAAAGCATTGAACCTTATTAGATCAGTAACGAGGGTGTGGTGAGGGGCTCATCCAAACGTGCTTCCTACTCTATATCGCGCGTTGGTCCGTTCCCGTATAGATTACGGGTGCACAGTCTATCACAATGCTGCTAACAAGCAGATTCAGATTCTTTATTTGTCATTCAGCAATATTACATGCAGTACACTTCGTCAGTTCACTTAACCTAAAAGTTTTACATGATAGGCCTATATTTACATATTTAAGTTTTACATAATATTTTTACATATTTAAGTTGATATCGGGCATTTCAAGAAATTCTTTTAATGTATGTAATGGATTTTTTAACAAGAAGCTGTGTAGCTTTTTCATAAATAGTTTGGTTGGCATACTTGAGGCATGTTTGGACAATTTGTTAAATATTTTAATTGACATGTACTTATGAGTATTGTTAGTTTTTTGCCAATCTATTTTGTGGCAGGATTAGAGACATACAGATTCTTGTATTGTGGTCATGCCTCTGATTCATTAACCTTAAATTAGGTAGGTCTGCAAGTATGAAGTTTACAATGTCAAGAATATATAGGTTAATAACTGTTAGTATTTTATATTTAATGAACAGTCGTTTGTAGTGTGTTCTATTGTCTGCCTTTGCTATTACTCTAATTGCTTTCTTCTGGATCATCAGAATTTCACTTTTTTTCTGTTTCCCCAGAGTATTAACCCATATCTTAAAACAGATTGGAAAACAGCAAAGTATGTAGTCCTTATATATTCAAATGTCACACAGCCCATCAGCTTTTTCAGCAGATATGTAACTCTTGACAGCCTGGCCGCTATGTGTTCAACATGAAAGTTCCATGTTAGTTGGTTGTCCAGGATGATACCTAAAAATTTTACATTTTGTTTTTCTATTTTGTTATTCTTTGACAGACTGAACGACATATTCTGTGTTTTTGTCTTATTTAATAATAGGCCATTTGCATTAAACCATGATGTTGCATTTTCTTTTGCCAAATTCATACTGCTGACGAGGTTGTCAAATACATTGTTTACAGAACCTATGTTGTTGGACAAACTGCAGTACAAAGGCCTACGCATCTGTCTTGGAGCTATGACTTCTTCATCCACTAATGCACTTCTCGTGGAAGCATCAGAAATGCCCCTACATATTCAACGAACAAAGTTATGTGTTTGTTATATGTTACAAAGAATGTCAAATACTAACCACACACTGATAAAAAACTGTGAATAAAAGAAAAAATCTGGGAATAAAAGAAATATGGGGAAAAAGCAGTTTTATATCTACTCTCGTTACGAACTCTGGAAACAAATACAAAATAAAATACATCAAACTACAGTCCTTCCAATGTTCTTATCTAATTATCACAGTACGTATCTCAATATTTCTGTAACATACATCGATTTTTCCAGCAAAGAAAAAGGATATGGGCAGGTTCACTTTCATCAGAATCAAATGTTTGTATAGCTTATGGGACTTAACTACGGAGTGATCAATCCCTAAACTTGCAAACTACTTATGAACTAGCTAATACTAAGAACGGCACAAATATCCATGCCCGAAGGGGGATTAGAACCCCCAACCGTAGTGGCCGTGCAGACCGTGACTGGAGCGCCTCAGTCCCCTCGGACTGGAGATAAAAAATCACACAGGATGTGCTTTCTTATGTCCAAACAATTCGGAAGAAAGAAAGTTTCAAGTACCAGACGATGCTTCAATATTTATAGCTGAAGCAATCGCTATTACAGAGGCGGTCAAGTATGCAAGAACCTTGAAAGTACCCAAGGCAGTGAAAATCACTGATGCTCAAAGCGTTCTGAAATCAATTATCATCAAGCAAAGAAGACAGGTCAAATAATCGAATTTGTACGAATAAAGTCTCATTCTGATGTCCTAATCAATGATAAAGCAGATAAACTATCAAAAGAAGCAATTAGTACCGTTGGACGTTAAAATCCCATATACAAACTACCTCCAAAAAATCAGACAACAGGCGATGCTTTTGTGGCAGGAAGAACGGAAGGAAAGCCAAGAAAACAAAAGGAAGAAGCTATGCTAGTATACAACATTTATACCAAGACAACCATGGTTTGCAAAATCAAAATACTCAAGGAAAATAATAGTTTGCATTATAAGAATGTGTCTGTCATTAATCCTGCCCATTTACATAGAATTGGCTTATTGGAGACACCGTATTGTCAATGTGATGTAGCAATGGTTGGTGTTGTAAATCACAACTTGTTTCAGTTCAGACTGTATGAAGAAGGAGGAGAGAAATTTTTGAAGGATCTCTTGAGACTTGATAACTGCTAGCCACTTTGCGCTACTTTAGTTTTAGGCGACACAACCATGAGAGCATATGATGTTATAGCCAGATTTATTTAACGAGAAGAAATCAAAATTTAAGAAGAAAACGGACATTTAATTTATGAACTGCAGAATGTATATTACAAACAAGTAGTACATAAGTCAATACAGACAAATGTATAAAGGTATGCTCTAAAATGTATGTTTATCATTACTGTAATTTTTGATGGCTGAAAAGTATTTTCCTATGCTAGAAGCCAATAATAAATAAATAAAAAGGTTAGAATACCTCCTTGGTTTTTTGTCATATTCAAAGACGATGCAACTGGCTACCACAGTGTAACACCAGTGGTACCATTTCTGAATTTGGTACTGGATGAGTGTAAATAGTATGATTTACATTGATTTCAACACGCTTTTCACATTAGGAAAAGTATGTAGAGCCATAAAGTAGGTAATAACGTAATAATAACTACACATTTGTACTTCTTAGGTTTTGTAAGATCCCTGACAAGGTATGAAACGGTACATTACAGTACAGCCCTTCGGTCACCCCTTTTTCCGACATCTGTTAAATTGTACGTGTACTGACATGTCCCAACCATTCATGCCGCTGTTTCAGAACAGTCACTGCACTCACTGCAACATTAACTTCACTTACTAGTGTACAATCTCTCATGAAACACATTCTATAGATATTGTTCTCTTGCTTCAGCTACAGCTTCTCCATTATGTATCAGTACAACCTGATCTCCTACGCAGGGCCGGCGCAAGCCCAAATGCCGCCCCGTGCGAGCTGCTAAATTGCTGCCCCCCTCCCCCCTTTTAATTTTTTTTACAAAGCATTTCTGGAATTTTATTTAAACAAATCTGTAGGAAATACAAGCAATCAATCGCAACTTTTGATTTTACTTTTCCCATCTACCTAGGTTTCGGCCAATGAGTGGCCAGTCTCAAAGTTTTCAATATGTGCTTCCATCTAACCGTCATGTTTACAGTTACAAATGTTTGTAGAGCTTATGGGACTTAACTACGGGGTCATCAGTCCCTAAACTTACAAACTACTTATCAACTACCTTGTACTAAGGACGGCACAAATATCCATGCCCGAGGGGGGATTCGAACCCCCGACCGTAGTTGCCGTGCAGACCGGACTGGAGCGCATCAGTCCGCTCGGCTACCACGGCCGGCAGGTGTTTCAAGGCTCAAAAATCAAAACGTCCGACTATCTCTCAGAAACGGATAGCAAAATTGTTCAAAAATAAGTCGAAACCCAACTTATGCTAGGCTTACTACCAATGTCTTTATCCCGTGTAATTACTCGCAGCGTATTTATTCATTCGGAATACTTCTAGCCAATGTAGGTGTTGGACATGTTTGACTATAGTAATGTTCAACCATTTTTTTTTTTTTTTCCAAAATGCGGGAAGAATGAAACACTCGGAAACTGTCATTGAAGGGCTTAGCAAAATTGCTTAAGACTTAACATGTAACCGCAGTATCAAATATTGCATTCGAATTTCTGAATTTGATTTCGTCTTCTGCAAAATTAGTTCTGAGTAAACGCACGGCGCGTAACAGGCTGGCAGTGCTCCACTCTTAAGAATACTGTCGTGTACGCCAGACTTCTCCCCCCTCTGGGCGTAAACCCGACGGTGCTGCCACAGTTGCGAGAAAGAAATTGGTTCTCCTCCCTCCCCTATTTCAACAGGGGCGGCCGGCAGGTAGTCCAGGCACGATGCTACAGTTCCCGAAGCCGCTCCCTCCGAGGTTTGGTTTCCAATCCCCTCTTGGGCGTGAATGTTGAGTTTGTCCTAAAAAATAAAATAAAATAACTATAGTTGGGCGGCATATTTGCCGCCCCTCGGAAAGTGCCGCACCGTGCGGCCGCACGTTTCTCACGTGCCTTGCGCTGGCCCTGCTCCTACGACAGCTACAGTGATTTTCTTCAAAAAAAAAAAAAAAAAAAAAAAAAAAAAAAAAAAAAAAAAAAATGTTCAAATGTTTGTAGAGCTTAAGGGACTTAACTACGGGGTCATCAGTCCGTAAACTTACAAACTACTTATGAACTACTTACAACTAAGGACGGCACAAATATCCATGCCCGAGGGGGGATTCGAACCCCCGACCGTAGGGACGGTGCAGACCGTGACTGAAGCGCCTCAGTCCCCACGGCCACCGCGGCCGGCTGGTTTTATTCGACATACATACTCCGACACTAAACAAGTTCTTTATTTTGTAACCTATAGGTTTTTACAGAAGAATTTAATTTTCTAAGAGAAATAAACAGTTGCTAGGAAACAACAGAAGGGCTGCCCTTTGCAGAAAGACGTCGCTTTTCCACTCAGGAACTTTAAGGTTTCTTCACTACAATTCCAGTAAAATCAGTGAGGTTGGAAAGTAGGACACGTGTACAGAAAGCAACCACTGCAGTATTTAACATACAAAATCATTCACTACAGCTACAGTTGAAGGAAAAACGACACAGACATGGCAATAAAACGGCAAAAGCAATCAAACTGTTTCCTAACAAAGAAGAAGCCAATTTCACAATTGTTGCAACAGCTGAACTACAAACGTCAATGATCTTCATAACATTGGCTTTTAAAGCTAAAGTAATTACACTCAAACGTATATGAGCATACAAGAAACACAGGTGTAAAAATGTGCAAATTATTAGGCTCCATACAGAATTGATATGCATAAAAAAAACTACCTGTCATAACAGAAACATACCATAGTATAGCCGCGGTGGAGTAGCCGAGCGGTCTAAAGCGTCTTGTTGCGGAGCGCGCGGTTGCTCGCCGTGGAGGTTCGAGTCCTCCCTGGGGCATGGGTGTGTGTGTGTGTGTATTGTCCGTAGGTTAGTTTACCTAGGTTTAAGTAGTTTGTAAGCTACGAACTGATGACCACGCAGTTTGGTCCAATAGATTTACAAACATTTGAACACCATAGTATAAATTTATATTTCTCTTATATTTATATTCTTTTTAAGTTGCTGGCCGAGGAGACTGAGGCGCTCCAGTCACAGTCTGCACGGTCACTACGGTCGGGGGTTCGAATCCCCCCTCGGGCATGGATATTTGTGCCGTCCTAGTTCGTAAGTAGTTCATAAGTAGTTTGTAAGTTTAGGGACTGATGACCCCGTAGTTAAGTCCCATAGACTATACAAACATTTGAACATTTTTTTAAAGTTGCAAATATATCCATATTCGTTAGTACTTCTTCAAGACGACTTTGTCCTTTATACCACTCAACAGGGGCATTCGTTCTAAAGGGCCACAGGGCCCGGCCCCACCAGGAAATTTGTGATATACGTTTGCACAATTATATCAAACAGTTGGAGGCTGACATGATACCCTCGACATCCTAAGTCAATTTACAATGACGCGATCAAATGGTTTCGCTTGCCTGTCACTGCAGTACAGCTGAGGGCCTTCCAGCACGCTCCCAGTGGATGTAGACCCCCGTCTCTTCATTATGCAGCCATGCCGACAGACAACTCCCCCTGCACCCCGAGCTCCTAAAACCGCAGTCCCAGTGACGCCACAGAGCTGTTTCGCTCTGTCCTCCTCGCCCCTTGCTGTAGTGCTGCCTGGGGCCCGGCATGTGTGACTCGGAACACCTGCGCCCCTCTCCCCATGCAACCTGGTGAAGCAAGTGTTCTACTGCATTTCATCCACCCTTCCCCCTCTCACCTGCTGCCACTCATCAACAGGAAATGTGTGAAACAGCAAACAAGGCCACCAGTCAGTAGTGTTCCGTATTCTGGAGTTGTGTCATTGCATCTTGAGCATTCGTAATCTGAGTATAAAATGAACAAAGAAGACTCTTCGTTTAAAACGCCCTTTCATTTATTAAGTATGGAAGAGAAGCTAGAAATCAAGCGATTAGGTGCACATCCATACTCCGCAAGCTACCTGACAGTGTGTGTCAGAGTATCACTATCGGTTCTCCCTCCTATTCGTCTCGTATAGTTTGCAGAAAGAAAGGTTGTCGGTATGTCTCTGAGGGGGGTCTAATTTCTCTGATTTTAACCTCACGATCTCTTCGCGAGGTATACGTAGGAGGGAGCAATATACTCCTAGACTCCTTGGTAAACGTATGTGCTCGAAACTTCGACAAAAGCCCGTTCCAAGCGACAGAGCGTCTCTCCTGCAGAGTCTTCCACTAGAGTTTATCGATCATCTCCGTAACACTTTCTCGATTACCAAATGATCCTGTAACGAAGAGCGCTGCTCTCCCTTGGATCTACTCTACCTCCTCTATCAACCCCACCTGGTACGGATTCCACACCGGTGACCAGTATTAAAGCAGTGGGCGAACAAGTGTACTGAAAACTACTTCCTTTGTTTTCGGACTGCATTTCCTTAGTATTCTTCAAATGAATTTCAGTCTGGCATCTGCTTTACAGGCGATATATTTTATATGGTCGTTCCATTTTAAATCACTCATAATGCATACTCCCAGACAATTTATGGAATTAACTGCTTCCACTTGCTGACCTGCTATAGTGTAGCTAAATGATAAAGGATCTGTGTATTCGTAGCACATTACACTTGTCTACATTGAGACTCAATTGTCATTCCCTGCATCATGCGTCAATTCGATGAAGATCCTCCTGCATTTCAATACAATTTTCCATTGTTACAACCAGTGGCGCAACCAGGATTTTTTTTCGGGGGGGGGGGGGGGGCACTCGTATACAATGATATATTTTGACATTGAGTGCTGAGGCACACATATTATATACATACATACATGTATGCATGCATACTTACATATACATACACATATAATTAACTGTGTAGCCTGTTATATTAACCAACGTGAAATTCGTTTATGGAATATAAATGCTATATGTTTCAGAAGTAGAAATGTGCAATTTTAAATGTTTAAGCCTTGTATTTTATTAATTTTCATTTATTCAATGAAGAAATGTTAAAGCCATTGGTTCCACATAGGAACAATAAACACAAAGTTAGCTTAGGTAAACAAACAGTGCAATAATTTACAAAGTTCAAACAAAATAATACATATTAAATGACAAAAAATTAATATAAACTATTTGACAGAAAAAATACTATTTAATATAGAGAAGAAATGTAAAATGATATATCATAACCCTTAGATTAGTATAAGATTATACATTGCTGTTATTTAGTTATTCTCTTCTTTATATATATTGTCGCCAGAATTTTTAGACTATATTTCAAACTGAACCTGACTGACATAGCATTAGGAAAATCTTTTATTACAAATGACAACAATTTCGGAAATAAAAACAAACTCGAGTTTTTTTTAGTTATCTAAAATATTGTACAATACACACAGACTACCCAAAGTAAATGTCTTGAATAAAAAATTGGTACCTGCTGTCGTAATTTTGAGCTGATTTTATTAATCTAATGATTCTACCAATCAATATTTAAGTACAAAACATCATGTTACGACCGTTTTCGCTGTATACGTTAGCTTAAAGCATACTAAAAGGTATCGTCCGAGAGTCCGACGACGACCGGCATTTTCGATAATTCGGCACCGGTTCGGTCCCGAACGTGCCGAACTCGACAGAAAGAAGAAGAGAACTTCTTGAGTTAAATAGTTCTACAAAAAATCTTGGTTAATTGTGAGTGAAGAGAGACGAACATTGTTTTGTTTCTACTGTGTGGTGTTTGGTGAAGCATTGTGGACAACAGTCGGCTGGAACAGTGGTTTTGGGGGTTCCTGCAAATACCTGAAAAGCATTGTTTTCTTACTTTTATTTTTATTTTTGTACTTTTAGTGGTCTTGTCCCGTTCTTGGGCCTCCGAATCTCGATATCAATTTTTCTTTAGACTGTCCCGTGCCTCTCGTCCTGGTGGCCTCCAAATCTGAAAAGTTACTTTCTTTTATATTATGTATTTCCGAGTGAACTGGGGGGCATAATTTTGTTTTGTCTTCGCCCCAGACCTCTGACAGCCCTAGTCCGCCATTGGGCTGTAAGGATCTAAAGCATTTAAGTGAACGAATTAAGAAATACGAGGAAAGTGGACTTCATTTTGAAAATGCTTGTAAATATAAAATCTTTGGCACAATTAAAATTGCTGCTCAGATTGATTCGGTATATAATATGTCAATTCGGATACATAATAAATTAGTTATGAAGAACAGACACATATTAAACAGAATAGTAGAGTGTTAATGTTTTGTGGAAGTCATGAATTAGCACTTAGAGCTCACAATGAAAAACAAGCGTCAGCAAACCATGGCAATTTCTTAGACTTGTTATCTCTTTTGGGAAATCTTGACAGTTTATTAGATGATCACTTAAGCAACTCTAGTTATTGTGCGTGTAAATATAAGTGAGACATAATAAAAAATAAACTTCTGGACTGTACGAATCAAGTTTACATCTAAGAACTGATTAAAGAGACAAAACAGCAGATATTATGTGCAGAATTCAATTTGTCATTATACTGCAGTATACGCTGTTACGTTTTCTGTGGAGCCATCTGCAATGTCCTGGATCTGGACCTTGTCATAGGTCCACTGTATGGCAGTTGAAGGGAATCCTTCCCTTCTCTACGATTATCGACGATGGACGTTCCTGTCGTGACTTCATCAGTAACATTACCGTCCTTAGCGTCCTTGAACAAGAAGTCATTGTCGTCTACCTGCTCTTCAGGATCGTAGTAAGGCTTCATGCGCAGGACGTGAACAATGTCTCTTCGCTTTTGTCGTTTCGACGACGACTCATAATCCTCAACTTCATATGTGACGTCTGACAGGCGGCGTATGACACGATACGGACCAAAGTATCGCTTCAATAACTTTTCTGACAGTCCAACCTTCCTTACAGGGGTAAAAATCCATACCAGATCTCCTGGGCTGTACACAACAGGTCGGTGCTTGTCGTTATACCGCTGACGGTCTTCCTCTGGGCGTCCAGTGTCGAGCCAGCTGTCTTGCTTCTTCGACCCTGGTGATGAGCTGTTTAACATAGTCATTCTGATTGTCGTCCGGTTGGAAAGGGAACAGCGTATCCATTTTCGTCTCAGCTTCACGGCCATGGAGCAGGAAAAACGGCGTGAAGCCTGTGGTGTCTTGTCTTGCAGTATTGTAAGCAAAGTCACGACTGGCAGAATTGTATCCCAATCCTTCTGCTCAACATCGACGTACATCGACAGCATATCGGCTAACGTCTTGTTAAAACGTTCCGTAAGACCATTTGTCTGAGGATGGTATGCAGTTCTCATTCTGTGGACAATATCGCACCGTGACATTATTTCTGATACTAGTTTTGACTGGAATACTTTTCCACGATCAGATATCATGACACGTGGTGCTCCATGTTTCAAAATAATGTCTTCAACAAAGAATTTTGCAATTTCTGGAGCTTCTGCAGTCGGCACAGGTTTGGTGACAGCGTAGCGTGTGAGGTAGTCAGTGCAGACTATTATCCATCGGTTATCGGTTGTCGACTTTGGGAACCTCCGAACCTCCCTAAAAGATCGATCCCAACTCTGTGGAATGGAGCTCCTGCCGGCGGAATCGGTACGAGATGCCCTGGAGGTAATTGCGGCACAAGCTTCCATCGCTGGCACATGCGTCTGATTCTGTCTAGGGTCTTCACGAATCTCAGATGACCGTATATTGGAGCATCGTGGAAATATTTGAGAATAGCTGGCTGGAGATGAGCTGGAACGACCAGTAGCCATTTGGGGCCCAGTGGATCGTAGTTGCTCTTATACAATGTTCCGTTTATAAGTTGGAATTCTCCATTGGTCGGTACTCCTTTCTCCAAGGCCTTTATCGTTTTTAATAGTGCTGGATCTTCCCTCTGTTCAGCTGTAACGTCATCTAATTCAGTGAGGGCTGAAATTTCATTCATGCTGTTGTGTTCCACTAATGGATTCCTCGAAAGGCAGTCGGCATCCTTGTGTTTGCGCCCGTTCTTGAATACCACTGTGACATCGTACTCTTGAAGTCTTAGTACCCATCTTACTAGTCGACCTGATGGATCCTTCAAGCTAGTCAGCCAACACAAAGAATGGTGGTTTGTCACAACGGTTAATGGTTTGCAGAATACATACGGCCGGAACTTGTTGATAGCCCAGATAACTGCGAGACATTCTTTTTCAGTTGTAGAGTCGATTACCTCGGACTTTGAGAGTACTCTTGACGCATAGGCTATCACTTTTTCAGCACTTTCCTGAACTGCACCAATCCCATAACCACTGGCATCCGTGTGAAGTTCCGTTTCTGCATTCTCGTCGTACAAGGCTAGCACTGGTGCGGAAGTTAGAACCTCCTTAAGTGCCCGGAAAGCTCTTTCTTTTGTCTCATCCCAGTAAAACTTGGCGTCTCCCTGCAGAAGTTATTGTAATGGACGTGCCTTGTTACAAAATCCTTTTATGAAACGTCGGTAGTATGAGCACAGCCCGAGAAAACTTCTCACATCACGGATGTGCTGAGGAGTTGGAAATTCTGCGACTGCCCTTATTTTATCTGGATCAGGACGGACACCATCTCCGTTGACTAGGTACCCAAGGATTTTTATCTCTTTGGCGACGAAGAGGCACTTCTTTGGGTTGAGGCGGAGTGCTGCAGTCTGAACACACTTCAACACAGTTGACAGGAGACTCAGATGTTCTTCAAATGTTTTCGAGAAAACGACAATGTCATCTAAATAGCAAAGAAACGTCGTCCACTTAAGGTGTCGAAGCAAGTTGTCCATCATGCGTTCGAATGTGGCCGGACTTTTCCCCTGCTGAGGTGTGAATGCACCCGAAAATTGGCGTAGTATACTTAACACCCGCTGGCGTTGTTCCTTGGTCAGTCCAGGCGCTATTGGCAGTTCCACGTTTGCTTCCTCCGGCGTGTTGTCTGTACCTACAACAGGGCATGGGTCTTCATTGATGATGTTGAGTTCACCGTCCTGGATTGATTCAGCTGTCCCCATACACATTCCCTTGGGGATAAGTTGTGACTGCTCGTGACAATTTGTGATCCAAATCTCTGCTTGACCACCGGTAATGCTAATGATAGCCGCTGGTATGTAAATTTCTTTTGTGAGCCTGATAAACTTTTTACTATCAACAAGCACTTCACAGTTTAATGGCCCATCTGTATTTGTGACTGCAACTCTTCTCATCATCAACGGTGGGATCGTCACATTGTCAACGGCAAATAACTTCCCAGAACATTCTGTATTACGTGTATCCGTCAGAACAACTTCTTCAATTTGCAGCTCAGATTTCCCACAGTCAATGATAGCTTGGGATGCCTGAAGGAAGTCCCATCCGAGGATGACATTGTGACTACATTCTGTTAACACGACAAATTCAAACGGCTGGGTCCTGTTGTTGATGGTTATTCTTGCGACACAAGTTCCTGCTGGATGGACGTACGTTTCATTCGCGACCTTCAGCACAGTTGTCCCATTGTCACAGAACATTGTCTTCTTCAGTGTGCGGCGGTAATTATCCGATAATACAGAGAAAGACGCTCCTGATTCAACAAGTGCCCGGACAGGTTGGCCGTCGATTATGACGTCGATGAGATTTCCCGACATCTTAGCGACTGTCGTCCATGGAGGATTTTTATCTGCGGCGGCCTCACCTCCGTAGATGGTCGCCTCGTTGGGTGCGGCGGCTAGAGGAGCGGCTAGTACCTCTGTACGGCAACGGTGAACGGCTGCGGCGCGCCGGGAAGCGACCTCTTCTAGGGTACGGCGATGGACTTCTTCCCATGGGTCGACCGAACCCATCAGCAGGTGACTGCCTGGGACAGAACTGCTCCGACGGCTGACGTCTTGTGGCAAAATAATCATCGAATACTCGCCTCCTTTCTCTGCAGTAGCGTACGACATGTCCAGGGCGTCCACAGTGGAAACACAGTTGTGTGTTGTCTTCTGTCCTCCAGACGTCTGTTCTTCTGCAGGGCGTCATAGTTACCGGGGGAGTAGGTTGTGGTCGCGTCGGCCGGTTCATGGGCTGCCGTTTGGCGGCTGCAGCGTAAGTCATAGCAGGGCGACGCCATTCTTCACGTCGGGTGCGACTGACAGGGCGGACAGGAGCTAATGTCTGAAATACCTCTTCCTCAGCGACGTCGGTTCCCTCGTGACTTACCGGGCTTACATCCATGGCCATAATCTGATGCTCGCTCGGTCTAACAGTCCCGGTTGCCATAAATTCTTGTAATTCTTCTCTTACAATTTGTCGTATAAGAGAAGCGAAATCATGCTGGTCTGCCACAATGGCCATAGGGACTAGATTGGGGAGTCTGTCATACTTCTTGCGTCCAACCCTCCTTCGTTGCATCTCTTCAATATACTGGCACCACTTAATGAACTCTTCTGTCGTAGCAACGTCTTTTATCAGAAGAGCTTGGTACATATCTTCTGCAATACCCTTCATCAGGTGCGTGATTTTGTCCACCTCAGTCATGTTTGGATTGACTATGTTACACAGGGCCAAAACATTCTGTATGTACGATTGTGTTGGCTCACCATGTTGTTGGGCCCAGTTCTTCAGTTGTTCTTCCGCCGAACGGATTTGTCGCGGGCGGTCTCCCAACGTCTTCTTAAGTTCCTCCTGGAACGTCTCCCAGTCATTCAACTTGTCTTCGTTGTTCTCGAACCATTGCTGAGCTGTTCCGTCCAGATAGAAGTAAACGTTGGCCAAGCACATCGTATGATCCCACCTGTTGTACTTGGCGAGCCATGTGTTGGGGTCCTGTCCAGCGTCTCCAGAGAACATCGACGGGTGTCTGACGTGCAGCTGGCTTACCGCTGGTTTTGTTTCCATGGTTCTTCGGATGATACGGACTTTTGGAAGGATGTACTCGGTAAATCCCTTGTATTCCAGGTCCAGTCCGTGTATGCGACGGCTCTTATGTTGCCTAATCGGAGCCACGGTGATGCAGCTGTTGCACGGGATACCCGGCGCCTCCACCAAACAATGTCACGTTGAAATGGGAGCAGGCTTGTCTTCGAAGGCAACTGAACACAGCACTTATACTCAAAGCACGTTTATTACGAACTCAACATACACGCAGCACTGACGGCCTCTCAGGCAGAATGCTCTGCTATTTATACACAGACAGAATTTATCAAAAATTAGAAGAACAGTTAACATAAGAAACAAGTAGAATTTACAAGTGAACATAAAAAAGATGTTGAACATTCTGGAATTGTTAATTACAAAGAAATAAATTTTTGCCGGTGGGCGGGATTGAACCGGCGACCTTCAGCACCACAGTCCGTGACGCTACCCACTGCGCCACCTGTAGTCGGTGTGCGTGGTTTCTCGCGGCAATATTAAGGGCAGAAACCTGTTGCAAGATATCTTTCCTTTGAAAACGTTGATGATATGGACTTACTGACATTTTAAAAATAAGTCTGGAATCTTTTAATGTTCAAGAAAAACTCATTGCTCAGGCATACGATGGCGCCCCAGTAATGAGCACCAGTCCAGAGGTGTGCAGACACTGTTGCAGAGCACTTTCCCACATGCCAAGTATGCGTACCAAATGAATTCAGTTCTTCACAATGCTTGCGGTGAGAGCATAAAGTCGATAAAGTTGTTCTTCACAAATATTCCTTGTTTTACAACGTTTTTTTCTTCATCTCCCAAGCAAAGTGATTTGTTTCAGACAATCTGTAACAACAGAATTCCTCCAGTCTCTTCAACTAGATAGAACTTTCAGCCCCACATTGTATATACTGTCAAAGAATACAAATTTCACTTATTGGAATGTTTTGAAAAGATTGAGGAAGAGGAATCCTGAGATGATATTACAATAAGAGGAGCATTTGCCTTAATAAATTACTTCCAGAGGGAGCCAACAGATACAGTACAATGTAGGACAGTCGCTCTCCTCAGATCTAGCCTTCTGCAGGAACATCTGAAAAAGAGTCTCAGAGTACAAACACCAGTGCCACCAAGGCTCTATGGCTTCCTAAGATACACAAGGGCCAGATTCCTTTGCTTCCCATTGTGTGCAATATTGGAGCTCCAACCTACTACTTGGCCAAACATCTCGCCTCTCTTTTGATCCCATTGGTTGGAAAATGTTAACACCATATTCGAAACTCAGAAGATTTTATATGGAGACTAAAGAACCTGCACCTTGAACCAACTGATGTTTTAGTGAGTTTCGATGTAATTTCCTTCTTCACACGAGTGCCTCTGATGGATTCAATGCAGCTTATACGAGAGAAGCTAGAGGAAGATGTTATACACCTCATCAAGCATGTGACTACCTCGAACTACTTTTTATTCAGTGGACAATATTTTGAGCAAACTGACTGTATTGCTATGGGTAGTCCTTTGTCACCCATAGTAGCCAACATGTTTGTGGAAGACTTCGAGGATAAAGGACTGCGGACGGCGGTTTTGATAACTAAATGTTTTCGAGATATGTGGACGAAACGTTAGTGGTGTGGCCACATGGGACAGCAACCATTCCTTTGTTTCTGCAACATCTTAGCTCCGTCCATCAGAGTATTTGCTTCACAATGGAAATAGATAAAAATGGACAGCTCCAGTTTTTGGATGTCTTGGTCAGTAGGAAAGAAGACGGTTCCTTAGGTCACAGTGTTTTTTGTAAACCGACACACACAAACCTATACCTACGAGCTGTCATAACCCTTCCCAACGTAGTGGTGTATTACAGACCCTTGTCCACAGGGCTAAAGTAATATAGACCAAGAGAGCTTGAAAGACGGCTGTCTGCCGTCTTTCCCTAGGTTTTTAACTTTGTAAATTGTCTAAGTTCACTAGACGGCCTTTTTTTGCTAAACGAGAACCCATCTCGTTCGTAGGCATGAGGAATAGCATTTCATTTCATGTTTTTAAATGTTATTTACTGTAATAATGTGTAAATATTGCTGGGATTTTATTATGCTAATAATTTATCATTGTGTCTATGTTTTGAAATGTTATTTTCTGTAATAATGTGTAAATATTGCTGGGATTTTATTATGCTAATAATTTATCATTGTCTATGAATGTGGCAAGATTAACGGTTTCTCCGTGACGCCACTGTCCCTGTGAGAATGTGTACTTGCTGTATGCTGTATGTGCATGTTTGAGGATCTTCTAGCATGGCGGTCTGAGTGTATGTATGAGAATTTTCGTTGTCGGCTGCTGGTTGCTCACTATTAGTGTTCTCTGGCTTTGTATCGATAGGTAGTGGTTACCAACCTCTGCTTTTGATGCTGCCAAAGAGGTTCCTCCAACATTTGGTTACAAGTTGTGTTGGAAATGCCCAGTTAGCGAGCCTCGGTTGGACACGCGAGTTTCAGCTCTTCCCCACCTCTGTTTTCCTGGGTTTTGCCGATTTCCGGTGCGATTTCTGGCGGCTGGTGGAGGGAACTGGGTGGCCGATCTGGACATTCTGTGGCTGCACTTCGACCTGGTAAGATGTTCTGACTTCCTTTCATCCCTTGCATTTCTAGCGATTCGTTGTCTGGTTTATCAGACTTCAGACCTTAGGTTCATTTTTCGTGATAAGTTTCTCCGATCATGTACGGAAATGTATTCAATTTCATTTTGGTGATTTTGCATAGGTAAACTCGGTGAATATGCAAGTAATTTGGTTTGATAACGGTTGGGGAATCGGCAACCTGTGTGAGACTAGCTGGCAGTGTATGAACTCTGTTTAATTTCTTTCTAGCTTTGTGGAATGCGAATAATGTGCAGGAATATTTTTATTCTGTGTAGTGCATGTGAAATATTCTTTTCCATTTTCTCCTTCCACGAGAGATATGTACTCCACGTGGTGTATTCTTAGAACAAAGCCTTCAGCTACCCCAGTGTCTGTTTCTAGGGCCTTCAGACAAGAAATCATGTATGTATCTTTCTGATTTTCCTTATTAAATTTCGATCTCCTCTCCGCCTATTTCTAATTGCTGTTTCGTTTACAAACTTGTACTTTGCATTCAGACACCCCCCCCCCCAGTAAATTCTCTTCTAGCCTTGTACAACCCCCTTTATTAGCTTGCTTCTGAAATACTACGTATTTCTAGGGGCTGCATGCCGAATTCTTAGTTGATTTACTCCGGCTTTGAATTTATTCCATTTTTCTGATTTTTGAAGATAGGACTTCGTCCATCTGTGTAGAACCTTTCCAATCGCGTCTAACTGTATTTCTTTAGCTTCCTTATGATATCCTACGCATCTCTAAGGGTTGCATGCCATAGCTACTTTTCTTTATTTTTCAGAAATTGAATTTTTGTATTTTTACTGGTTTTCGGAAACACGTGGCTCGGAACTCCGACTTCAAGGGTTTATAGCTAGTCACTCGATTTCCCGCCACTGCTCACACACCAGTGCCTTCCTATTGTGTACTCTTGCTTCGTAATCTGTGATTCCGCTGGTTTTTGTTGAAATGAATACAATCTTTAAGCTCTTTGCCTTCAGTGGGGTGCGAATATGTAATGTAGTGGACACATGCCGTGTGTCTCAATAATTCTGCATGCTCACAGTTTGATTTGAATGGAAATTAATCTCGCTATTATTGCATACCATCTCAAGTAAAGAAAGACCAGAGCGACCTACGAAGTTTATTTTTCTTGTGTTGTGTGGTACATCCTGGTACGTTGAATGTCGCCTACGATCGGGGCGCCCGCTTCTGCTTCGTATCAGCATGCTGAGTTGGGTGAGTTTCGCTTTGCTTGTTGATTGTAAATCCCTCCTCCGACGATGTTCAGCTCAGATTACTTTAAATTATTTAAAATGGGGATGCATTTATATTGTTTAACAAAATTGGTTCCTCCATTTGCTCATGTTTGAAGTGAATAAATAATTTATTGTCAGTTAAATTTAGTTTATGCATATCCTCCCTATTTTATTTAATATTGTTTTTCACCAGTGCTGAGAACAAACTCAGATGCAAATTATCATGTTTTAATTCTGTTGCGCCATAAATGTCCTCACAGCCATCTTCATGGAATGGTTCAGTTCAGGGTGGCTTGTATATTAATGATTGTATGTAATTCTCGTGATCTACGCGTATGTTGGCCACCATCTCTTTGTCTTCCTGCTACTAAAGTAAAGCTTGAGTCAGTTCTAAATTCTGGGCCAGCGAACAAGATTCTTTTGCAGGATGTAGTCAGTAGTTCATTAGAATCCTTTAGCTGGTTTTACGGCCGGAGTTATTTGTTTAAAGTAAGTTTTTTACTGGCTCCTTACACCTAGAATTAATTTTACAATTAACGGTGGACTTTCAAGCTTACCAGCAGAGCTCAACCACATTCGCTCTGTATTTTTCCAGAATGAATACTCTGTGAAGCAGATCCTAAATGCGCTACAACCACCTTGTGCAAGACCTGAAGAGCTGCCAGAAGAAACAGAGGAATCGAAAATATTGGTTTTTCTCCCTTACGTTGGTGGTGTATCCTTCAAGACTGCCAGGTTGTTCAAGAAATATAACATCAAATACGTCTTCCGTCCTCCAGCACGAGTACAAAAGATGTTGCGTCCCGTCAATTTAGGTCTGAGGAGTCCAGGCATATATAAATTACCATGCCACTGCGGAAAGTCGTACATTAGACAGATGTGTCGCACTGTCAAAGATAGATGCGATGAACACAAGCGACATACGAGAATGGGTCAGCCAGGAAAGTCTGCTGTCGCTGAGCACTGTTTGGACACGGGGCATAGCATGCACTGTGAAGAGACAAAGATCCTCTCGTCTGCATCCACATACCAGGACTCCATCTTCAAAGAAAGTGCTAAAAATGACGAAACAGAAGACACTGTTACTGATGCCTGTGCAAATGGACAGCCGCAAATATGCAGAGAAAAAGAGAGCCTAGTTGGAGCAAGAAGGGTTAAAACAAGGACACATATGAAAAGCGTATTTGAAAGAAAGAAAGGAACATTGAGGAGTTATATGCCACAGCATCTGGTAAAATAATTCTTCAAAAAACATTTCGTAATCTGTACTGCAGATGTGCACATAAATATTTTAATAAGATTTCAAAAGATGAGAGCAAGAATACAAAAGAAAACTTCAAACAGAAAAGTGGCTTCACCTTATAAGAGCTGAAGCTGCAAGAAAGGCAATGGCTACAGACGCAGCATGTAGTAAAGAGGCAGAGTTCCAGATGTTCGTGTTTACCTTTTACCCGCAAAAAGCACCGGCATTTCCTAAACTGACAACATCGATATTGTACTTCAAAACATGCACATGTATAATTTTGAGTGCCACAAGTTAACTGATGGCAAAATACATATGTATATTGGGATGAAACATCTAGACCAAGGGGTTCGCAGAAAATTGTTACCTGTTTATTGAAACATATTGAAAAGTGCGTCATCTCTCAAAAACATGTAGTTGCGTACAGTGGCAGGTGTGGTGGGCAAAACAGGTATATAAACCTTGCCCTAACAGTAATGAAAATGACACAGTCTCCTTAATTTCACATCAACATTATTAATTTGAAGATGCTGCTTCCAGGTTACTCATACTTGCCTAGGCTGTCGTCTCCATACATGCGGTGCCTATCAGTTACAACCGTAGAAGAAGAATTACGCTCTTCCAGTAAGCACAGCAAGTGCTATCTGTTCTGACCACTGATCCGCAGCAGCTCGCCGCCCTCGACCCCACCCTCCCTGCCTCATGCGCCCTCTTGCTGCCGACTGGCCACCACATCCCCACATCCGCAGCCAAACAGCACACCCCTCCCACGCCTACCCCCACCCTGGCAATGTTGCCACTTCACCCCATCGCTTTTGCGACTTTTACCACAGAGTAACATATACAGAGAGGAGGCCCCCCTAAACCACTGTCCTACACTACCCTCGTAGTTCCGGAAGATGCCAGCAGATGTCAGGTGGTTCCCCGGCTTAGTACCGGTAGACAACACTAGAGGCGCTTCTGAGGGTGCTTCTCACACGTCAGACGGTAGCGTGGAGGGGAGGCTGAGGGGAGAGCTTGTGCCGCCTGCCACGAGCCCAAGTCTGTGTCCAGTGTTGAGGGGAGGTGGTGGTGGGGACAGCCGCTACTTGCCACCTGATCTGGCCAGTTTTAAAGGGCTGCTTCTGACCTCAGCGCCGTCGTGGGACATATTACAGAACTGCTTAAAGCCTCCCTGCCCCGCAGCCCTGCACGTGTGACTGGGCCCTTATGGAGGTTTCCCGTCTGTATATTTTTGTCTGTGCTTTTACATGGGCAGGAGGAGGTACGCAAACCTGCCCCACACCCTTCTTTGCCCGCAGCTGCCCTCCGTCTAACTCACAGTGCATGCAGTGGAGTCACAGCAAGTCACCTGCCCTTGTGCGTGGGACGCGTTGTTGGAACGGATCAATGTGCAACTGTGGTTTATTCTGTGCTACGTCAGTGGTTACGATTCTGCTCCCAGACTTTGCGTTGCTTGTGAAAAGCACTCAGGTTGCCAACCATGATGTACGTATCAGTGTATATCCCCTTTCACAGTGTTTTTAAATATTTTTTATTATCTTCAAAAATGACAATTATTCACAAAAAATAACTTATAAATACGTGATCTAGGCTGTCTTCCATGTGAAGCATTGTTCTCATAATTGAATAGATCGCTCTCCCATCCTGACAATGTCAGCTCTTAATATTAAGGAAAAACGTAGAATGAGACACTAAACATAAGATATATCGTTATTTTACTACATAATTTCCGAGTATATTGAGACATTTGTCAAACCGCCTTATAAGCCTCAAAATGTTGCATACAAAGAAGCATTGAACGGCTATGGAGTGGAAACATCCATCATCATCTGTCTGAAAGAAATTCAAAAGCATGTTGTCTGTAAGTAAAGTGCTACTCACTGTTTTCTGGAACGCCGAAGGAGTTTTGGAGGATGCAACTATCAACACTGTGCAGTACTGTACCACTTTGTCGAAATTGAAAGAGGTGATTTGGCAAAACATCTGGAGTTCTGCTGTTGGATGACAATGTAAGACCACACTCTGCGAGAGCAATGCGAAACCATATTGCAGCTGTTGGTTGGGAGAGCTTCCACCATCCTCCATATAGTTCTAATATTGCACCAAGTGACTTCCATCTGTTTACCATTTTGAAGAAGACTGTTGGCAGAAGGCACTTTGGAAGCAATGCTGACCTCAAACAAGTCATTCAATGCTTCTTCCATATGCAGCACCCTGATTTTTTCGTGGAAGGTTTTTGAAGAGTATAAAGTGGTATGGCAAATGACTCAATTTACTTAAAAATTATTTAGATAAATAAAAATATGTCTTATCTTTAAATCTCATTCTATTTGTTTCCTTTCATACACAACACTGACCACAGTCGACAGGGGAAACTTATGCTTCAACTCCCTCTCATACGTATTGTCTTCTTCTACATCTACATCTACATACATACTCCGCAATTCAACGTAAGGTGCGTGGCGGAGGGTACACTGAACCACTACTAGGCATTTCCTTTCCTATTTCACTCCCAAATCGAACGAGGAAAAAAAGAATGCCTATATGCCTCCGTACGAGCCCTAATTTCTCTTATCTTGTCTTTGTGATCTTTACGCGAAATGTAAGTAGGCGGCAGCAAGATCGTACTACACTCAGCTTCAAATTCCGGCCCTCTAAATTTACTCAACAGAAATTTACGAAAAGAACGTCGTCTTTCTTCCAGCGATCCCCAACTGAGTTGCCGGAGCATTTCCGTGACACTCGCGCATTGGTCGAACCTACCGGTAACAAATCTAGCTGCTCGTCTATGAACCGCCTCTATGTCTTCCTTTAAACTGATCTGCTGCGGGTCCCAAACACTTGAGCAATACTCAAGACGTGGTCGTACAAGCGTTTTATACGCGGTCTCCTTTACAGGTGAAGTACATCTGCCCAAAATTCTCCCAATAAACCGAAGTCGGCCGTCCGCCTTACTCACAACTGTCCTTACATGCTCATTCCATTTCATATCGCTCTGCAATGTTACCCCTAGATATTTGAACGACGCGATAGCATCAAGAAGCTCACTACTAATGCTGTATTCGAACATTATGGGATTGCTTTTTCTACTCATGCGCATCACCTTACATTTTTCCTCATTGAGAGCTAGCTGCCAATCTTCGCACCAACTAGAAATTTTGTCTAAGTCATCCTGTATGCTATTACAGTCAGTTACAGACGACACCCTCCAATACACCACAGCATCATCAGCAAACAGCCGCAAATTACAACTTACTCTGTCCATCAGATCATTTATATAGATAGAAAATCACACTCCCCTGGGGCACGCATGACGATACACTAGTCTCTGATGAACACTCGCCGTCGAGAACAACGTACTGCGTTCTATTACTTAGGAAGTCGTCTAGCCAGTCACAAATCTGTGAATCTATTCCATAAGCTCGTATCTTCGTTAGCAGTCTGCAGTGTGGCACCGCGTCGAACGCCTTTTTGAAGTCGAGAAAAACACAATCCGTCTGTTGCCCTTCGTCCATGGCTCGCAAGATATCATGTTCATTGTATAAATTCTGTAGGCTGAAGAGCGCCTCAGACACTGGCAGCCCACCGCACCCGGGGAATGAAAGAAAAATAAAGGGGAAAAAACACGACTTCCCAAATGTTTTTTGGAACTTGTCAATGCAAACTTTCCCTCAGAAATATTTTACGTTACAGGTAATTGTTTTTAAACAATTGTTAAACATTACATACAGACAGAATAGGAGCTGCTGTTGTTCACTGACGAATTCCGAGAGAAAACGAAGTGTTCTTTCTTGAAACATTGTTAATGCAAAATCATAGGTCGTTGAAATTACATTAATATGCAACTCACGATTTCAAAAAAAAATCAAAGGCAGTTGTGGGGGCGGTCTCGTGATTGTGGGGGGCAGGCCTGAGGGCAGTTTAGGAGACTTCAAGATAAATTTGAATCGCAAATAATGGCGAGGGAGGACCTGGGGGTGGAGGTAGCTCAAGTAGGGGAGTGGGAGAGCGGGCAAGTGTCCGAGGGTGGAGGGGTGCGGGGAAGTAACGGTGCATTGTGGGTACCGTGGCGTCGTATCTACTTGGCTATACTACTGATAATTATACATTTGCTTGAAATGGTGCTTCACATGAAGCAAATTCAATTTCATCTTTGTTTGCGTGTTTCAAACAACATTGTGTCAAAGGACATGTCAAGTGGTCAGCCGTCTCTAGGATCTTCGTAGACTGTAAAACTTGTCTATCGACGTTTCTAGGAATAATAATAACTTGTCTCACGGTTCAGTGAGGTCAGCGCCTCGACATAAAATTCTGCTTTCTACCAGTCATGCAGATTTGGCATCGGCCGCTGTTTGAGTTAAAGATAATACACAAGGTACTCCTTAACTCTCAAATACCACGCTGATGTGACGTTTGTCACGGCACATTTATGACGATGATTGCATTAGACATGTTGCTGACAAAATTAATTGTTTTTGGAAACTTTAACATTACCAATTTATTCTTCATTAATGCATCTGACTTAAACTTTTTAGTATTATTAACGCATCTGATGAACTTGAAATTAAACTAATTCAGAAAATGAAAATTATAACGTTTTTAATAGTATAACTGTTGACAATAATGGAAATTTTTGCGAAAAATATTTTCCTCCTTTCTCACTACTCAAATTCTAATATGCTTTCTGGACACTTAAAATGCACTTCTTGCTATAAAACTTTTAAACACATGTAATTACACAGATTTTACACTTGTCAATCAAAATGAGGTAAAATGATAGTTTCTAACTACAATAATAAAGCCGAAGGTTATTTTACTACTTCATTTTGTATTGATAAATTAAAACATTGTTATACAAAAATGTACATAAATTACAATCACTGTCAAAACTTTTTACACTCTCAGTTCAAAATTACTGATACAAAATACCTCACAATAATATGTGCTTGGTAAGTGATTCTTTCACTATCAAAAATCTCTACAAAATTACAAAATTTCTTTAGCTTTATAGGTGAAACAGATAAAACCAATCACTGTCTGCTGTCCCCGCGGATCACTATTCACAATTTCAGAATAGGAATATGTGTCTACTGCCAGAAACTGGAGTGCTTGTCTCTGGCCAATCAATGACATCTGAGAGATGAGCCAATGATATTATTACTCTTCTGTATATCTTTGGCACGTAATAGCAATCTACAAACCAACTTTATTTTTGTACCAAAGAGAGAAAGACATTTTTCATGAATAAGAGTTTATAAGAGGGGTTTATGCAAATAGCATGAAGCACGATCTAAATTCTGTGGTTTTGCTAATTCCAAAAATAACATAAGGAGATAATAGTTGCAATAAAAAGGCAAAGCAGTCAACAATCCGAAGATTGGTTTGAATACCACAGTGCTTTGCTAGGCATGGTCCTCTTTGGAAGTGGTATGCCATTTCCTACCTTCAACTTTCGAACTGACTTACCCAGCCAGTTATAGGGGGACCTACAGTTTAAGGTGGGTTCCGAACCATGGTGCTACTCGATATTTTTCACATCAGCAACACTGCCAGAGGTGAAAGAAGTGGAAAGTGAAGTATAAAAATCCTACCACCTGGCGGGGATCGAACACGCAACCTTTGGATTTGTAGTCTGACACTCTACCACTGTGCTACCGAGCTGCACTTAGTTGTAGTACATGAACAAATTCCAAAAAAGTTATGAAAACTTTTTGAGACAAAGTCATGACAAGTTATTGAATAAATTGATATAGATTAAGAAATAACATACTAGTATCTAATCGTAGAAGTCAAAATATCAGTCACAAACAAAGGCCAGTCGTCGTAGACAAAAAAATGGTCTTAGGTCCAAAAAAATTGCAGGAAGCTGAATTTTTGGTATGTTGTTAGGACATATTAGAGTAGTATTAAACCAAGTTTGCAGCTTCGAAATCCTTTAGCTCAACTTTTAAGAGCCAAAAAACCTCGAAATTTAAGGACTTTTTTCTGGTTTTGGCTTATAACTCGTCAAGGGTGGTTTTATGACGAAAAGTCACCCACATCTCTATTAATTTAAATAAAATATTCTACAATTTAAGTCCAACTGCAGCTCTGTAAGTCCAATAGTTCCCGAGATATTGGACTTCAAAAATTGACTTATTTCTCCAAAAAGTTCAAATTTCCGATTTTCGTCCTTTCGGGTAGAATATTGGCTCTAATAATCATCCCACGGGGAAAGTCGTAATAAACAAAGTTATAGAGCAGTTATTTAGCTTTAATCCAAGTACAGAACGAAGTAACGTTTGAAAAATCGGATTATTCAATAAACTGACCCAGAAGAATTGCAGTCCTCTTATCCTATATATGTTAAAGAAAAAGGAGGAATTACTAATTGACGATGATTATTAACGCATTGTATATAAATAGGATTTTTTCAACACTGTTTTCAGCAAATATTGAACAGAGAAATTCCTTGAGTCCACTTCCTGCCATTATGGCACCGATGGCCCCCATTAATGACATGAGGAGGTGAAAACCTCCAAGCTATGTTGACGAGCTGAGGATACTGGTGGCTCTCCACAATGTCTCGGGCTTTCAAGTACAGTGGTTGGTCGTAGGTCATAAAACATGTTTTCTGACCGTACATGTTTGTTCTTTAACTGGCTTCCAAAAGTGATATTAAAACAGTGTCGTAGTCGGTTGGGGGAGCATGGATAAAAGGGAAATATACAATCTTTGAACGTTTGTAAGGAAGATCTGCTGTCACTTGGTCCAAGAATCTATTCCATCCTGGGATGCCTGGCATGTTAGTTGCTTTTGCTAACAACCAGAGCAGGTCTGGGGATTTTGGAAAAATGTCTTCAGCGATTTTCACTTCGTTAATGGAAATGGCTGACAAGCCAGATTTCATTCTAATAGAAGAATGTTTAATGTGTGTGGCAATGTGTGAACCTGATAGACTCTGCAGAAACAGACTTCAAACGTGGTATGTTTTTGTCTGGGTGAACGGATGAGTGAGGGGTCATGATCATTATATCACCCATTTCATGGAACGTATTTTCTCCATCAATTGTGTTAACAATTACACTGCATTGTGGAAGACAAACTGGATAAAAGCCCCTTTGTCAAATAGGTGGGTCACTTCTCCACGGAGGATAGCGGAACGTTAAAAACGCATAGCCTCAGTATATGTACAAGAAATTCCAATACTATGGTAAAGTTCAACAAAGTGCTTTGATCCAAATTTTCTATACAAATAGGTTCCAAAGCTTATTTGAATTGAGTATAGTAAAGATTTGAGCCTCGCTGCAGCCACGATTCCATGAGCAAACCCTATACACTTCTTTTTCCACTGTTCGAGAGAAGAACGTTTGTTTTTCATGATAATACATTCAAGCAACAGTTGCAGAGAATCAGGAACTGATGCCCTTGCGTCTTTTAAAAAGGCCTCTGAAGGGAGATATAGAGTAGTGTCAAATGTTTGGGAACGAATGTCTTGCAGGATAATCTCGGCTGCATGTCTGACAACTCTAAGCCGCTCTTCAGCAGGATCGCCAAGTCTTTGATTCTACCACTTTTCATAAAGAATGTTTTGTCCAGTGTCTGTGAACATCAAGACTGGGATGTGATATGGACCAACCTGCGCAAAAATAATTTTTTCTCCATATCGCCTTTTTAGATGAGCTTGAACACTTGCAACTGTTGGTTTCTAATTACTTGTGAAGTTCTTTGCAATCAAGTCACCTATGGAAAATTGGTTTTCCTCTCTTGTTTCTGCAACGTATACATATGTACGCTCCATACCCTCGATAAGGAGGGGATGTTCAGGACGCTCTCGTTTACCTCATGCATCAGTAGATCGCGACAAGGAGTGCAATTTTAGGTAGCAATGTTTGTGGTACGTTTTCCCATAAAGCGGGAAGAATAAAGCCCTTGGAAACTGCCATTGAAGGGCTTAACAAAATTGCTTCAGACTTAACACATAATAGCAGTATCGAACACTGCATTCGAATTTCCAAAGTAGATTTCGTCTTCTTCAAAATTAGTTGTGAGTAAAACGCATGGTGCGTAACAGGCTGGTAGCGCTCCACTCATAAGAATACTGGGGTGTACGCAGAGTGGTTGCCCCTCTCTGTTCCTTCGGCGTACACACGACGGTGCTGCCACAGTGGTGAGGGAGAAATCAGTCCTCCTGCCTCCCCTTGTTCAACAGGGGCGGCCGGCAGGTAGTCGAGGCGCCATGCCACAGTTCCCGAACCCGCTCACTCCGAGATTTGGTTTCGAATCCTCTTGGGCATGAATGTTGAGTTTGTTATAAAAAAAATAAAAATGGGAAGGGGGAGGGCTGGAGATTTGCCGCCCCTCGGAAAATATCGCCCTGTGCGGCCGCACGTTACGCACTTGCCTTGCGCCAGTCCTGGGGTCACCTATTAGACCAAAATTTTAAACACTTGAGGACACTGTTAGCAAAGGGAGAGTCTCGTAATGGTGGCATCATGGCTGTCACACGCGTCGCTTTATGTAGCATTGTACTGGGCACACACAACACTGTTGTTTCAGCGTCCGTTACCACCACAAGCTGTGGTCATTAGAGCAGGGAGTGGAGATCAGCCAGAGGGTCCCGCTATCGGCACCTTAATGACACACGGCCACACGACTGTTCTGTTCAGCGTCGCACGTGGCAGTGAGGAGGCACTTCTACTCAAGTCGCCGGCTCCGGCAGCTGGCGCTATTAGAAGTATTTTAACTGGGGACTGTCCGTTATCGCCCACTAATGTGTGTCTTGCCGCTAATCTCCCTTGGAGGTCCATTACATGAAAAATTCGAAATAGATATTAGTCACAATGCATGTTATCGTCGGCTTTACGCTGAAAGAAACATTTTGTTATTAATACTTTTGTGTCTCGTTTCCGCCGGTGGTCCTGGTGTCGGTGGCCGAGTAGAAAGAGACCGACACAGGAATAAAGGATGCACGCGTGTGCAGGTACGGAGGTGACCAGCCAGTGGGACAGCAGAAACTAGAAACACTAGAGTAAATTAGAACGAGATATATATTTCATAGAGACTTAGTAATACTTAACTTTTACATAGCTCTTGACTGCAGAATGCTGATACATAGATAAGATAAGAGGCCTGCCGACTATTGATTACTAGTGCCTATCCGATAGCCAAGTCTTAACTGGTGCCTATCTGATTCCGAAGTGTTAACTGGTTCCTATCTGAGTCCCAAGTGAACGATGCAGTTCAGTAGTGGCCACGAGCGGAGTTGCAGCAGAGGGCGCTCGTGGCTGACGTTGTAAGAACGCCGCGCCGTGCGTGTATGGCGGCGCGCGGCGTAAGTAGGTGACGGGCACTTCATACTTGTGCGACACCACACATATTTCGTCATAAGTTCGCTGTTGCATTTGTAAAGGTACGGAGATATTTTAAAATTTTGTCTTTAAAAAAAAATTAAAAAAAAATCGGAACCTTACATTTAAACCTCTAAACAAACAAGTACGAGTCAAATAGCTGTTACGCGGGAGGTTAATTTTAATATGTTTTGTTTCTTTTAACTTTAGTGTAAGGAATTTGTCTGTATATTTTCTGTTCTTTCTTCTTTTATATTTTCCTTCTGCAAGGTGTTCCTTTAGGCTTCGTGCGGCCGCACAGAGTTGCAAGGACACTGTAATGCCGTACCGAGTTCTGGGGAGCGCTGAGGATTTGAAGCAAAAGAATAAATAAAGGAAAAGGAACAGAAAAGGAACGAGAATTTGTTTAGTTGGCACCAGGTGACAGTACTGAGAACATATACATATATACGTATACAACAGATAATATAATAATCCTCAATAAATACAGTTTTGAAGATTTATATTTGCATTTTACTGTAGCTCAAAATGCTGCTGAGGCATCTTACTGTAAGATGCATATTATGTAAAATTACACAAAATCAGTAAAATAACAGCTGACAGGACTTCAACATCTCATCTCACAGTGTGACTGCCTGACTTTGCATTCCAATCAGAAATGGAGTTCATGAAAGAAGCCCTATTCAGAGCTTCCAAATAAACTCAAATGTTTCTGGTTATCATTGTGGGCTTCTTGCTAGAAAGATGTTGAGTAAAGCAATACATTAGTTGTATTTTCTAAGATCAAGAACAGTTTTCTGTATTTCTGTCTTTACAGTTACGCTTGTGTTCAGTACACATACTGTGCTTTAAATAAGTGGATCCCCTGCTTATAAAAATGATAAACTACTTGTGGGTATAACACTGGGTGGCTATTCAAAGTCCACAAAAAATTTCCCACAGAATTCAAGGTATTTGTGGGTCATCTCGAAACCTTGAACATCACACTCTCTCACTGATGCAGAAAAATTGGATAATGTTCGCTGTTCCACACATTTACTATTTCGGACTGCCTATAATGGAACCATAAGAGTTGGTTTGGAGTTTGAAGGTATCAAACTGCTCCACCAGTTCCATCATAGAGATGCTTCAGACTTCATATACGGGGATTAAGCCTACCTATTACTCTGTTATCTATGTTTATGAGAACATATAAATACATCACAGTAAGTATTCACCTGCACTTTGAAAACTGTGAACAGTAACATTCTGAGGAAAATTGCTTCAGTACACTTTTCTCCTCGGAGAGGAAACAATTCTATACAACATAATTGTGCGCCAGGTCCTAGTTCCCAGTTGCTTCTGCGAATACTCAAAACAAATTTGTAAACGTCGAAGAATATTGTAATTACCTGTGTTTTCCTGCTGCTTTCATGAATATTAGTTTCTCATTATGAAGGCACTCGATATTATTCTACCCTTTAAATCAGTGTGCCTATTCAGATGGAATTTGGAAAAAGTTGTGAAATTTCCATCTGTTGCGAGGATGTACGACACACTCGTGGCCTACAAGAAAACGTTCATTAAATATTGGTCGTGCGGACACCTCACACATTGTCGCAACGTTCTTCTACTAACAAACTACAAGCATGATGCACATTGGTCATTAAAAGGTAGAATAATATCGAGTGCCTTCATAATGAGAAACTAATATTCATGAAAGCAGCAGGAAAACACAGGTAATTACAATATTCTTCGACGTTTACAAATTTGTTTTGAGTATTGCTGTGACCAAATGTTGTATGATGGTTTATGTAAAGTTTTAAAAAATGTAACTCATCTACCAGCAAAGAACATTTTCCTTTTTGTAACGTTTGGCAGAGCCTTCGTAGCTTTATCTTCTGTGTAGACACAATTAACAAGATATGAGAAATTTTCGATACCAGTATCTTTTATCGCTTCTTTAGTGAGTTGATCATAAGTAGGCCAACCAAATGTTGACAATATTGTTCGTTGTTCGTGTCCGCAGTTACAATGGCGACGAACATTTGTATTCATATCGTCTTCTGCAAAGATATTTTATTTACGTTACAGAATTCTCGGAGCTAAGCTAAGAAATATTAGCATGTGGTGCTGCGTTATTATTGATAGATGAATAAAGAAGACGCAATGAATGACATAGTCATCGGTAGTGGACCAAAACATATTGTAAACGTCGTGGCGGAAATGACATGTTTTCTGAACTGAACATGGAAGACGGTTCTGGTTCAAAAGTGTTCAAATGTTTGTAGAGCTTATGGGACTTAACCATGGGGTCATCAGTCCCTAAACCTACAAATTACTTATAAACTAGCTTATACTAAGGACAGCACAAACGTCCATGCCCGAGGGGGGATTCGAACCCCCGACCGCAGCAGGCGTGCAGACCGCCTTGACTGGCAGGCCGCAGACCGCTCGGCCACTGCGGCCGGCGACGGTTCAGGCTTTCGTAATTTCACAGAGACGTCGCCGTCAGATTTTGAAATGTTGCTAATTGTTATAGGGCCCGCTTTCTGCTAAAAAGACACGAATTTCAGGAAGGCAATCCCTGTGAAATAAAGAGTTGCTGTAACTCTCCGTTTCCGTGCAATAGGAAATTCGTACCAAAATCTAGCATATTTATTTTAAAGCCAGCTACACGGTTTCTAAAATAGTTCCTTCGTTTTGAGAAGCAGTTATGAGACAGGTAGAGAAATTTAAATATCTCGGGGCACATATTGATAAAATGGATTGAGCCACACAGAAGTAAAATACAGGAGAAAGTTGTTGGGGTGTATGAATCCTTTTTGGTGGGATAAGAATATTTCCAACAACAATAAGAAAAGAGTAGGTAAGATAATGGTCGAATCAGTGCTATGCTACGGATCAGAACTATAGGTATTAAATGCGGATCTCAAAAGAAGAGTAATAGCTGCGGAAATGGACTATTTTCGTAGGAGTGCCCGAATATGAAGAATCGAAAGAAAAACTAATGATGAAGTAAGAGCTATAATGAAGGCAAATGATACAGTGATAGACAGGATTGAAAGAAAGTCACTGAAATGGTACGGATATATGATGAGAATGCCAGATCATCGGTGGCCAAAGTAGGTTTATGGATGGAAACCACCCAGAAGACGTAAGCGCGGAAGATCACGACGTTCTTGGACAGACCAGATAAATGGAGTGATGGAACATCACGGCATCAACAAGAAAGAAGCGCTGGATAAAGAGGCTTGGCGGAAGATAACAGGAATACGAAAAGATGTTATTAATTAAACTTTGTATTGATTAATCTGTAATAATAATAATAATAATAATAATCGTGTTTCTGTCTTCTGTTATTGTATCTTGCGCTACGCACGTTGCACAAGCACTGCTCTTCCTCATACAATGATAAGACGGTAAATTTCCTCCCTGCTAACTCCATGTCGCAGAACACGGAAAACCACGCCAGACGACACAACGCTCGGATGCGTCCGACCAGCAGCAAAGTACAAACAGACAATGGCGCTACGTAGCGGCAGTTTGCGACGTCAGGCCATATAACAGTGTTCCTTTCATCTTTACCGACACATTGTGGTCAACACATTGTCAACGTCGGCAGTCTAGCAGCAGCCACGAACAACGTTGCCAACTCAGTACAAACGGGCCTTCATATGGAAACGGCATTCGAAATGTTTACATACTAGTTCACATTAATTCCTGTTCAGTACACTTGCTACGTGGAATATAAATTACGTTTTATAAGAAACTAGCTGCAAGTACCCGGCTTTGCCCTGATTTAAAATAAGGTTTTCTGTAGATGCGTACAAAACCGTTTATTTGCATGTAATAGAAGGGTACATTTATGTTAAAGCAATGTGCTAAACAACATTTTTGGCAGTTCCATTTGGAGTATGCACAAAAAGATTTTCGTCTTTGCCCACTCTGGAGCAGGCCACATACAACTGTCCATGAGAGAAGTATGGTGTCTGCAAGTCTATACCAACACACCGAGAGACTGGCCCTGTGACTTGTTGATTGTCATGGCAAAGCACAGTTTCAAAGGAAACTGTGTTCTCTTGAATTGTATGGTGTTGTCTGAGGGAACGATAGGTATTCTTGGAATGAAGACATCCTCATCTCATCACCACCACAAAAACATTCAAAATCACTCTAATAGCCAACATGATTTCCTTCTTTTTTTTGGGGGGGGGGGGAGAGGGGGCGTTCATCATTACACGGCTTACAAAATACACATGGGCAGAGTGAGAATGGGATGGAACGAAACCTATTTAAGAACCTTCCCCCATGTAATTTTGTGTACGTGTACCAAATTTCACGTTATTTGGTTGTCTGGGTCTTGAGTTGTAAGGGAACAGACAAACAGACAACAAATGCGTCTTATATGTATAGAGATTGCAATCGAAGTCTGTAAGTAAAGTACTCTCCCCCATGCACCGAACAAAAGTTTATGTAGACAGTAACCTTCATCTTGTTTGCAAGGTCAAGAGTAGAAAATTTCATCAAGATCGGAGCGAAACTGTGGATTTTGGCCAAATCCATAAGTACCCTCCACCATGCACCGAACGAATTTTTTGTAGACAGTAACCTTCATTTGTTTTCAAGGTCAAGTGTAGAAAATTTCATCAAGATCGGAGCAAAACTGTGGATTTTGGCCAAATCCATAAGTACCCTGCACCATGCACTGAACGGAATTTTATGTAAACAGTGCCCTTCGTTTTGGAGGTTAATTGTGAAAAACTTCATCAAGATCAGTGCGAAGATATAGGTTTACACGGACACATTGAAAACGCACTTTCACTTTTTCTCAAATTTTCCGGATGGTTTTCCAAAAAAATGGAACGAAATTTTGAGTACGTGTTCCAAATTTCACGTTATTTGGGTGTCTGGATCTACATCTACATGGGATACTCTGCAAATCACATTTAAGTGCCTGGCAGAGGGTTCATCGAACCACCATTATACTATTTATCTCCCATTCCATTCTCGAATAGCGCGCGGGCAGAAATACCACCTGAATCTCTACGTACGAGCTCTGACTTCTCGTATTTTATTCTGATGGTCATTTATACCTATGCAAGTGGGAGTCAACAATATATTTTTGGATTCGGAGGAAAATGTTGGCGATTGGAGTTTCGTAAGTAGCCCACGCCACAGCGATAAGCGCCGTTGTTGTAATGATTCCCATCTCAGATCCTGTATCATTTTCGTAACGCTGTCTCCCTTGTATCGAGACAAAACGAAACTAGCTGGACTTCTTTGGACTCTTTCGATGTCCTCCGTTAAACCTTCCTGATAAGTATCCCACACTAGGCAGCAATACTCCAAAAATGGACGAACAAGCGTAGTGTATGCCGTTTCTTTTGTAGTTCTGTTGCATGTTTTAAGGGTTCTGCCAATAAAACGCAGTCTCTGGTTCGCCTTTCCCACGACATTATCTACGTGTTCTTTCCAATTTAAGTCTGAAGTAATAGTAATTCCTAGGTATTTTGTGGGGTTTACTCCTTCACGTTTGATTGATTTATCTTGTAAATAAAGTTTAACGGATTTCTTTTCGTTATCTTGAGTTATAAAAGAACAGACAACAAACGCGTGTTATAAGTATGGAGTGACTGCAAAAAGTTTCTTGATTCTGAAGATGAACAAAGCCAGACGCGCTCAGGTTGGGGTAAGAATGGCGGACGATTCAGCCTGGTTTTTAGGAGACAGGCTAGAGGTGTGTGTGGCCCTGGTCCGTGCCAGTAGCCGTTTGGCGACAGTTGGTGCTGACACTCTGGGCTGTGGCAGTTGTACGATCCGCCAGTCCTGCCCTTAGAAGGCGTCCATCTTGGAAGACGCCTGTACTGCGTCCTCGTCCAGAGCCTTGTCTACAGGTGACCGCTGTAATCAGCGTCCAGCATCGACTGTAGACAGCGCGACAGCGTGTTCGCGGCGCGGCGCTTGTTTACTTCCCACGTTGATTCCTCGGAGAGACTCGCCTCCAGTCCCTGCTGAAGGGCGCACGCTGACGCCGCTGCACTCTATATCCCTCTTATTCCTTATCAGATCTGCTCCTACAGTGATTTGATTTGGTTTGATTCTTTCAGGGAATCCAAAACAATCTTGGTCTAACCCGCCACTGCCCGCACCAAAACTAAGTTTATTGTGCGGTATCGCTCCCTGTATATCTAGTAAAGCCAACCAGTGCCCTTGAACAGTGCAAGGAGTCCCTTTACCAGTTCTTTATTAGACACAATTTCTTCGGGTCTGGTTGTCCCAAATGTTCTGTGCCTTTTACTCTCCAATACAATGCATTCGAAGACCAGATGTGATGCAGTTTCATCACCGTCATCACAGAGCCTACATTTAGGGTCCTCTTCTGTTATTCCCATTGTATGTAGGTGTTTTTTGAAATTCCCATGGCCTGTCAGCAATCCAACCATGAGTCTAATCTCTCTCCTGTTCAGGCCCAGGATTGCAGAGCTTATTTTAAAAGATGGCTTTGGCATCATTACCTTGCCATGTTTTTGTTGATGGACTTTGGTCCAATATTCTACGTGCTGTCTTCTGAGCCAGTTACGTAGCTCCAATTTGATCATTGCCTTGGTGATTGTCAGGACAGGTTCCGGTCCAATAAATGGAGTCTCAGCCCCCATCCTGGCTAATCTGTCGGCATGTTCGTTGCCACTTATGCCAGAGTGGCGAGGGACCCACAATAGGTTTACTCTATTGCTTTCCCCTAGCTCCACCAGAACCCTGTGACATTCTGCAACAATTTTAGACCTTGTTGTAGGAGCTGCCAGTGATCTCAGGGCTGCCTGGCTGTCTGAATAGATATAGATGCTACAGTCTTTGTAGCACCTACGCAAATTCTCCTCCACACATGCCCTGATGGCACTGATTTCGGCCTGGAATACTGAGGCCAGTTTCCCTAGAGAGATGACGCCCTCCAGTCTTGGCTGCACCCCGTATACCCCGCTCCTACATTATTACCAAATGATTTTGTATTTATAAACTTTTACTCAGCTGACCGGATATCCCGTTCATTCTGGCACCGAACTTCACTAATCCCCACCATATCTAACTTTAACCTATCCATTTCTCTTTTACAATTTTCTGACCTACCTACCCGATTAAGGGATAGATCATTCCATGCTCCGACTCGTAGAATGCCAGTTTCGTTTCTCCTGTGTAGTTCCCACCCGGAGATCCGAATGGGGGACCATTTTACCTCCGGAATATTTTACCCGAGAGGATGCCACCATCATATGTTCATACAGTAGAACTGCATGTCCTCGGGAAAAGTAACGGCTGTAGTTTCCCCTTGCATTCAGCCGTTCGCAGTAACTGCATGGCAAAGCCATATTAGCTGATGAGCTAAGCCAGCTCAGTCAGTCATTCAGACTGTTGCCCCTGTAACTACTGAAAAGGCTGCTGCCTCTCTTCAAAAACCACACGTTTGTCTGGTCTCTCCATAGATACCCCTCCGGTAAGGCAATTTGTATTCTTGAGGAAAATGTTGAAATGTTTGTAAATCTATCGGACCAAATTGCGTGCTCATCAGTCCGTAGCTTACAAACTACTTAAACTAACGTAAAATAACCTAAGGACAAACACACACACACACCCATGCCCCAGGGAGGACTCGAACCTCCGACGGCGGAGCAATCGCGCTATCATTGAGGCACGCAAGCCACCCTACCTCGGCAGTGCCTGTGGTTGATGAGGATGGTCACATAAAATAGCGCCTTGAAAATTTCTACATCAGATAAATTTGGAAAAGTTGAAAGGGAAGGGGAAGGGGGGGAGGGGGAGGGTGGCGAAATGAACTCACTGCCCTCTTGAAGCATGAAGTCGAAAGTGATGCAACAATCCGTTCTTTATGATTTCTTTGCCAGACGTGAGAAAATATCTCTGTTTCTTGAAACCAAATGCATATAAGTGCATTGTCTAAAAGAACGAAAATGGATATCAACGTAGCGATCTAGCACATGACAACTGAAATTTGTTATTGCACGGCAAAGAGTATGTAACGGTTGCTATGCACTGCAGACATACATTAATGTATGTCTGTGCTATGCACGACCAGGTCATTCAGAGATATTGGCACTGGAGGAATGGAAAATATAACTGACGCTTTACGTAGACGCCAAGAAAAAAAAAGCAAAGAGTTATTCATTTTCAGTGCTTGACTCATTATTTGAATCACAGAGGCAATGTAAAATCACACCACAGTGAGAGAATGTATTTCTATGGTGAAAGAAAGGATGACTTTAGTATGCGATTCCTCCAAAGCAACTAGCAACAAATTGAGTCTACCCAAGTCGCCCAAGGTGCTAACTTTACACATCTTCCGCCATTTGCCCTGCAAGGTGGTAATGTAGAATAAATTCCTTGGAAACTATTTTAGAAAATTACAAAGAATAAATTTTGTTCTTTAAGGAACTCGAGCTCGAAAAATCCGATGCTGGTGTTGAAGGTAAAAGTTTCTTAAGTTTTCTCACTTCCATTCTTATTATTTTAGAAGCATTTGAAATTTTGACTGCTTTTCAGCAAACTACTCCGCAGCAACTCAAAATCGCTATGGACAATTTATTAGTGTCCGAGATGTGTACTTTTATCGAACTGATGACAGTTTCGAGGACGTATGGAGCTATTGCTTGAAAATGACCCAAAAATTTGATGTCGAAGGTCTAATACTTCAAAAAAATTTAAAGATATCGCAAAAACTTGATGACGGTACTGTACCATAATTTTTCGCCATCACCAGTTATGTCTAAGGTGCTATGACTCATTTTCGATAAATAAAAACATTTCTTCTTTCCAAAATGAAAGATTGCATTTACGTATTAGAATTTGACAAGGGTGACTCTGACCCAAAAAAGATTAACTTTGTACAAAAATATGACAGATGTTTGTAAATCGAAAATTTATTTCTTTGAAAGTACAGAAGATGTAGTGTGCTTCATTTTTTCAAATTTACACGCGGGTAAATTAACCCCAAAGTTGATGAAACTTATCAGTTTCCACACTTACAGCAGAACGTTCTATCCCCACCTTTAGAAAACCAAACACCTTCCAGCGCAACATCATGACGATTTAGAAACTGAACGCCGGCATTGTCAAACATTTTCATAAACATGAAGCAACAAACATGAACCTTGACATTGTGGCGAAAATTTTCATTAAACGATCCATTGTTCATCTTTTATGAGTGAGAATCAAAAAATACACAAAGATTTACAAAGTGAAACAGTTCTATTTGGACTGTGAATTTATTTTTTATTAATTAATTAGTGTGAAAGAGGACCGAATAAGCAATATCCTTACGGCGTGTTGTCCATTCAAAAATGCATGAAATTGTTTTATGGAATAAACATCGCGACTTTCGTGAGCACGCACAATGAATTTCAAAACTGGCCGCCGCTGCGTCTCTCTCTGCCTTCCACGGCCACCGACGTTCTACTACACTCACTTTTTCCCCTCTCTTTGAGCACAAAACTGCGACAATCTATTCTCGTGCCAAATCCGGAATGAGGCGGCTAGTTCTACACTTTTATTCGGGGTCTTTTAAAGAGGAACGCACTCGCCTTTTTTGTATTCCGACAGGAGCACTTTTCCGTTCATTGCCTTCCGTTACCTGCTACAGTTCGGTGTGCTGCTTGTACACGGCTGTTCAAAATGAGTGTAGAAAATGTGTGGGCTGCTGTATGGGAGAAAGTACGTAATAGTTTGATAAGGAACCAGAGTCCGTAAATGTCATCCAATAACACTGTGAACACTTCTTTTCTTTGACGCCATGAAACGCCTAATGTAAGAACTCTCGTTTCCATATTTTCAAAGGAGGTAGTATGGACCAAAACAACAACAATAGTATTTCTAATGACGATGAGAGCTAAAACGCATACTTTGAGAGCCATGAACACATCTCCATCTTCAGTACTGTGAACGCGTTTCTTCCACTAACCAGCTGCTCATTGCTCTTCCGGTATCCATTAGCGGCGTATATACTAGACAGCCGAGGTGGAGTGGCCGAGCGCTCTAAGGCGTCTTGCTGCGGAGCGCACGCTTCCTCTCCGTCGAAGATTCGAGTCCTTCCTCAGGCATGTGTGTGTGTTTTGTCCTTAGGTTCGCGTAAGATTGTTTAAGCCGTTTGTAAGCTTAGGAAATGATGTCCAAAGAAGTTAATTCCCACAGATTTACAGACATTTGAACATTTTTACACTAGACATTCTTTGCTTGTTTTGATGCCTACCATCTCCTCTCAAGAGCTTGCTGCAGAAGAAATTTGTTTGACAGTGTGAACCATCAGAGATTGCTGGTAGCACCACACTGGCTCCTCATCACCCAGACCCTTCATTTTCTGCATTCATTCTAGATACTCCGTGTATAAAACGAATTATGGAGGTCAGTAAAGTTTGCATTTATACTTCGACACAGTTATAATTTGATGCATATAAACATCAAAGAACTACACGTAATATGAGTTACACACAAAACCAGCACCCACCGTAAGCGAGTTATGTTGTTGTGGTCTTCAGTCCGGAGACTGGTTTGATGCAGCTCTACACAATACCCTATCCTGAGCAAGCCTCTTCATCTCCACATAAGAACGGCAACCTACATCTGTCTGAATCTGCTTACTGTATCCGTCTCTTGGTCTTCCCCTGCGATTTTTTCCCCACTCACTTCCCTCCAACGAAAAATGTTCAAATGTTTGTTAAGCTTAAGGGACTTAACTACGGAGTCATCAGTCCCTAAACTTACAAACCACTTATGAACTACCAACAACTAAGGACGGCACAAATATCCATGCCCGAGGGAGGATTCGAACCCCCGACCGTAGTGGCCGTGCAGACCGTGACTGAAGCGCCTCAGTCCCCTTGGCCACTGCGGCCGGCTCCCTCCAACGCTAAATTCACTCCGCGAGTTAACTTTATCTAAATTACCTACCAATTCACAACAGTTTTACGCTACACGTACAGTTTAGTAAAATATGTGGAACCTGATTTGCATGTATAACTAATTCATTATGACAAAATAATGTTTCAAAGATACTGGGCTGCGATGTGACACCATGGAATATTTTCCGGGTTCAAAAGCCTGTTTATAAGTGAGCAGACTATTCAGAGACTGTAGAGTTGTAGACCTATTGGTGAAAAAACGCAGTCTGAAACATAGTTTGGTGATCTAAGAAGCATTGCAATGATCCCAGAACTCTTCCCACCTGTTCATTGTGTTCACTACATTTCCACCTCACACTGTACATTATATGCGTATTTTACGTAATAAGGACGGTAATTTTGAACGTCTGGATCTCGACCGAGAGAGATGGTGCAGTGGTAACACCCTGGACTCGCATTCTGGAGGACTTCACTTCGTGTCCGCCTCTCCCAAATGTTCAAATGTTTGCAAATTCTATGGGGCCGAACTACTTTGGTCATAACTCGCTAGAGTTACAAACTACTTAAACTAAGTTAAAGTAACCTAAGGACAACACAAACAGCCATGTCCGAGGGAGGACTCGCACCTCGGACAGGGGAGGCCGCGCGATCCGTAACGTGGCGCTCCAGACCGCTCGGCTACTCCCGCGCTGCCCGCCTCTGCCAACCTTAATTTTGATTTTGATTGCTTTCGTAGGTCACTCCAGGCTAATAACGGAATAGTTCCTTTCTAAGGGCACTCCTCATTTCCTTTTCCACCCCTGCCCAAAACTATCGTAGTGCAGGCTTCTCCGTCTCTAATGATGGCAATGTCGACGAAACGTTGAACCCTAATCTTCCATCCTTCGTCTGGATTATCTACGATAATGGGTAATGATATCGAAACAAGTTTCGAGGTTTGTTAATAACGTGTCTTAAAATAGCATATAGTAAAAATTTCGATGATTTGGCAGAATTACAGAAGTGGCCCTGCACAGCTGGTATTCAGAAATCGTAGCTTTTTGGGCATTTCTTGGAATCGACGAAGAAAAATCGTGTTTGTATAAGACGCTTAATGTCCACCGTGCATCCATCTAATGCCACACAACCAACCACTTACCTCCATCTGCCTTGGCTAGAAGGAGCGTATAATGTAAAATGTCTACCCTGTACTGTAGAATAGCTACAGTATTCCCGTTCTACCGATACGTACAGAAATGATCTCTACGCCGAGGGCTATACAAAATGAGAAATGTAGGAATACGCGAGGCAATACTCACATTACGATTTAGCTTAGAAAACAGGTTAAGGAAAGGTAAACCTATTGCGATAAATCAGTGACAGTTCATTTTTCAATTAATCATGGAAAATAAATGGACTGTAGTTTAATGAAGAAGTATTGACCAAAGTAATTGGGATATGATCCCTAAAAGAAGCAAACTTTTTTCGATCAATGACTTCGAAGCTGCTAAATGCATTAGAGATTTGAAATCTTGCTTTCAGTTGGTTGGTCATAATGTCATACACTTCTTTGGCATCTGCTGTACTTGGAACGTTTTCTTGGACGAACAAAGCACTCATCATCAGAAACTCGGAACCGTCGAATGTTCTCTCGTATTTTAGATACAGCACACTCAAAATGATATAATTCATTGGATATGATAACGGCATTTGCAGTCTGCATCTGATTGTGAAGTAAATTTCTTAAAGCAAATGCTTCTCTTATTGTAACATCATCCTAGGAATCCTCTCCCTCAGGCTTTTCAAAACATTCCAATAGGAGCAATTTGTTTTCTTTAACCGTAAGATCCATCTAGTTAAAGAGACTGAAGGAATTCTCTTGTTTCAGACTGCGTGTAACAAATCACTACGCTTGGGAGATGAAGCAAAAAAACCAGGAATATTTGTGAAGAACAACCTTATAGACTTAATTCTTTAATGCAAGCATTCTGGAGAACCAAATTCATTTGGTGCCCATAGCAGTGAACGTGGGAAAGTGCTCTGCACCAGTGTCTGCACACCTCTGGACTGGTGCTCATTACTGGAGCATCATCGTATGCCTGAGCAATGAAAGGTTCCAGATTTATTTTTAAAACTTCACCAAGCTCATATGCTTTCCTATCATTAACGTTTTCAAAGGAAAGAAATCTTGCAACAGGTTTCTGCCCCTTTATATATCGCAGTATAATGACAAATTGACTTCTGCACATAGTATCTGCTGTTTCGTCAGCCTGCACAGAAACGAAAGTGTCATCGTTAATCTCTTTAATCAGTTCTTCTATGTAACCTTGCTTCATACAGTCCAGAAGCTTATTTTGTATTATGTGTGACGTATATTTACACACGGAATTACTAGAGCTGCTTAAGTGATCGTTTAATACACTGTCAACCTTAGCTACAGATTTCTGTTAAAAATCTATATTTATTAGTGGCGTTATTCCATTTACTTTATAGAACTGTACATACTGTTTTTTTTCTTTTTTTCAAAATTTAATGACAGTCCATTTGCAGAGAACCACTTCATGATTTTATGAAAGTCGTTGTTTACAATTTCATTCATTAGATTGTGTCTATCTGGTGTGATAAGTGTACTTGTATCATCAACAAAAATAATCAGCTTTGCATCTTCGTGAATATAGAATCGCAAGCCATTAATATATACAGGGTGTTACAAAAAAGGTATGGCCAAACTTTCAGGAAGCATTCCTCACACACATGTGGACATGTGTCCGGAAACGCTTAATTTCCATGTTAGAGCTCATTTTAGTATTTACAGATGAGGCTTCATTCCAACGGGATCAAATTGTAAATTTTCACAATCAACATGCGAAGGCTGACGAGAATCCGCACGCAATTGTGCAATCACGTCATCAACACAGATTTTCTGTGAACGTTTGGGCAGGAATTGTTGGTGATGTCTTGATTGGGCCTCATGTTCTTCCACCTACGCTGACTGGAGCACGTTATCATGATTTCATACGGGATAGTCTACTTGTGCTGCTAGAACATGTGCCTTTACAAGTATGACACAACATGTGGTTCATGCACGATGGGGCTCCTGCACATTTCAGTCTACGTGACGGTGACCGATGGATTGGTAGAGGAGGACCAATTCCATGGCCTCCACGCTCTCCTGACCTCAACCCTCTTGACTTTCATTTATGGGGGCATTTGAAAGCTCTTGTCTACGCAACCTCGGTACAAAATGTAGAGACTCTTCGTGCTCGTATTGTGGACGGCTGTGATACAATACGCCATTCTCCAGGGCTGCATCAGCGCATCAGGGATTCCATGCGACGGAAGGTGGATGCATGTATCCTCGCTAACGGACGACATTTTGAACATTTCCTGTAACAAAGTGTTTGAAATCACGCCTGTACGTTCTGTTGCTGTGTGTTTCCATTCCATGAGTAATGTGATTTGAAGAGAAATAATAAAATGAGCTCTAACATGGAAATTAAGCGTTTCCGGACACATGTCCACATAACATATTTTCTTTTTTTATATTAAGAACAGCAAAGAACCCAAGATTGAACCTTGTGGCACCCCATTATTGATTGTTCCCCAGTTTGAGGAATCAGCTGTTTTTTGCATATTATGTGAACTACGTATTTCAACTTTCTGCACTCTTCCTGTTGGCTATGAATTATACTATTTGTGCACTGCCCCATTCATCTTATCTAGAAGATTTCCATGATTTACATAATCAAACGCCTTTGAGAGTCGGTGCCCTTGGAGAGATGGATGGAGATGACGACAGCAAGAGCCAAAGAGAGAGAGGAAGGCGCATATTCACTCTTTTGTTCTCCGACCATGACATTTTGCCGCTGGTTCTTCTCTTACTTACCTAAGTTTCTTGTGTGTGTTAACTGGTTTAATATTTCAGAAAAATCTACATTTCATGTTCTTTCTTTTTGACATATATTTTGATAATATAATGTATAGTTTTTGAATTACTGTAATGTGCATAGAAAAGGACATTTTTAGCCGTACATCAGCCTTTCTCCTGTTCCATTCACATACAATGAAAATTGTAGCATTCACTTTGTCATGTTTTTGTTACCCCCTTCGTTAAAATTCTTATTCGTTAGAACTGTGTGTCAGAGTCCTGAGATCGTTAAATAATCTACCTTTAATTATAGAGATGACATTAAACCTGCCAGACCACTGAGACAGGTCATATGTACTGTCTTGAGCAGACATATGTGAACGACCTGAACTGCGGTGCGCCTGATGTTTATGCAACCCAAATAACGTACGTGTCTTGCAGGTACTCAAATTATCAGTGATACAGTCGTTGGACTATTCAAAATGCCGCTAGAGAAAACTGCTCTTCGTGGCAATCAGTCCATTTGTTAATACCGCGATATTGCATATAAAAGGAATATCTACGGTAATACAGTAACTGATATATCGGAAGTATTTCCACACTCAGTAGAGTTACATATAACAAAAGGTGTAACATTAAACGATCAGCAATCCTTATACAATATTTAATATTATTATGAACACAGATTTTACGACAGTATCTGAATGCCTAATGTTCTGTAGCAGTTCGAAGTACCTCTGCTCTCTGAATCGATTTCTGACGACTGCACACTTCATTCCTGTGCCGAGTGGTTTTGTATTAACAGTTAGTGATCTAACCAGATAAAAAAATTGTATTAACAATAGCAGACGCTCTATTGAAACTTACGTATTAACTGTGTATCAGCAAAAATTTATGTGCATTGTGACTGAACAAATGCTTGTAGATATTTTTGAACTTGAGTGATATACCGGAGTATCTTGATGTCTAGAATCAAACCCATAACCTGCAGTCATTGATAACCAGGCAAAGCAGTTATTGATAACGAAGCACAGCATTCCATACTCGTTCATGACAAAGATGGTCACAGATGATGAGGCAGAAAGATGTGTGAAATATCTGAGAATTCACAGTTCGCAAAATTGAACTTGATTTGGATGATAAATAAGTACAGCCAGATGTTTGATAGCCGTGCTCACTAAGGCGCCTTGCTGATACCCAGCATAGTTAATTCCCATAACTTTAGAAACACTTGAACATTTCCAGTCAGTTGTGAACAGTCGAATTTTTTTACAAGCAGCGACATTTACTTTCATTATACCTGACCGGAATCGAACCCGGAAACTATTAACGTCTTTTCTGTGGACGAGTACTTGTTAAATATCAAATGTTAACTCAACAGGATTAAGATGCGCGTCTGTATGACTAGAAACAATGACACCTATCGTTGTTGTTAAACAGTGCATGAAAAGACATTTAAAATTTTTTTCACTAGTAGTCCACTGTGCCCTATCTACGGCATCAATTTTTTTTACTTTTATTTGTTATTATTATTATATTTTTTTGTCGCTTAATTGGATTTGAATCCACATTCGCGCCATTTTTGATCTAGAGGAGTCTCGGACAAAGCAACGATAAGATGCAGATATTTGGTTCCTAGAAGGTCGAATACCGCAAAAGACGACATCAGAAATAGAATAACAGTCCTCCACCACGTTGTTAACGTCTGAAGTGCAAATATAACAAGAGCCACGTGACCTAAAACGACCATTGGTTTGTAGAATAAAATAAAGATTTGTGATGTCAGGAAAGCGTTCTGGCGACAGAGTTACTGGCTGTCAGCCATAATTCACCTGAGTGCCACTTTACAGCGAATTTATTTTTGTATAATACGTATTTTGAACGACGTTACAATTTGACATTCTTCACTTCACGTTCTTCTTCTTCTCTCGTTCTCAATCCGAAGATTGGTTGGCAGCAATTCTTCTCCTCCACACTTCTCTGTTGTCGGATAGCCTCTTCATTTCCTGATATGATTACACTCCGATATCTCTTTGAATCTGTTTCAAATACTGCAATCTGGGTCTTCCTCTGCCTCTTCTTCCTTCTACCATCCCTTCCATAATTTTAATTATAAACTCATTGTGCCTAGACAGATGACCTATTAACTTGTCTCTTCTCTTCATTATCGTTTTCACAAGTGCTCTTTTTTCGCCGATTCTTCTAAGAACTTCTTCGTTTGTCATCTTGACCGTCCAGGGGATTTTCTGCATCTTCCTCCAACACCACAATTCAAATGCTTCTAGTCTTCTCTTGTCGCAAACGCCGAGTGTCCAAGTTTCTGAGCCATACAATGCCACGCTCCACACATAGCATTTTATAAATGCTTTTTTGGTCTCTTCTTTTATATTTCTTGATGTAAGAAGCATCCGTTTATTGTTGAAGTCTAGGTTAGTTTGCGCAGTTCTACTTTTTATGTTTGCTGAACTTTTACCATCTGGTGTAATTTTATTTCCTAAGTATGATAATACATTAACTTGTTTCAATGGTTCGTCATTAATCTTAATATCAGTTGTAATTTGCTCGTGGCTGTCTTTTTTGTGTTAGCGGAGGTAAAATAGATATAATCATGCCTGTTAAAAATATTAGTTTGAACGAGGGAATGGAATCCACAGAGCTTAGATGTGATACCAGAAGCGATCGACGTGACCAATAAGCCAACACGACGTCCAGGACGGAAACCTCTTTAGAATACATACTAGAGGCGGTGAAGACACTGCGGTGCTCAATGAAATGATCGATTACAAGGAAGCTTCCCTCTCAGAAATTATACTAATCTAATGTCCGCGAAATGTAAATACGACTCTAGCCACCACATCCCGATGCAAAGCTGTTATCAAATTTCCACTATTTCAACCAAATCTTTTCTTCGTAAAGCAGCGCTCATTTTTAGAAGCAGTTGTGCAACCGCCAGGACAATTTTTTTTCTCTGGACTAAAACGCTATGCAACATGGTTTGCCAGTAGTTTTAAGTCTAAATCAATCGATCCTATAGGGACTGATTCGCAATTAACCTGAGTGTCCCAGATACAACTTTTGACAGATGAGTTTTCTTAATAATTCCCTCTTTATTTATTTTTATTTATTATGGTTTTCTGTTCCATAGGACCCCAATTGGAGAGTGAGACTGCATGGTCATGGAACAAGTCACTACATGAATTTTTACACAAGAATGGTAATAGAAAAATTTTAAGTAGCCTATGCACACGATGATCTTAAGACAAAGTGAAAAGAATAAATAAAGAAAAAATGAATTAGCTTAATTGTTTAACTTTTCTAGGAGTTCCTAGAAATGTATTTTCAATATGGGTAATTGTAGCTCTATCACAGAACATTTAAAATATTTATCACCAAAGAAGCTGTCTCCACAAGCAAAACGCAGCTTCTCTTCTGAGATGAACACACTGCCACAGAGCTAGCGGGGACATACAGTATTGGATTCTTCCTTACTGCTGTAATAAATACTACACGAGATAAATCGAAACGTCAAAGAAGAGATTGGTCGCAATTTTCGTGTGAAACGACTTTCCTGGACTCAAAAATACGAGTTAGCAACTTTATGTCAAGTCTTATGTGAAAATCTCTTTACATTATTGAATGGAAATGACATGAAAAGTCAAGTGAATTTACCTGCTTAAGTCTGTGCTAACCAGGAAGTAGCGCGACGTTCACAGAGTTACGAAACGTACTCTACAGTGATGCCAATTCTCCATTAGACTAGCGACAGGCAGAACACGATTGCTCGCCGCTGCCGGAGGTCGCAGCTTCGCGCACTTTGTCACCGTGTCAACTGAGGGGAGAGATACCTGGCACACGCCAACGAGTTAGTCGTAACATGTGTCGATAGCACAGCGATGATGCGCCGACTGCTACTCCGACATGATAAACAGAGTGTTTGGGAAATTATTTGAGCGGCTCTTCGGTTCAGTAGCTATCGTAGGTAGTCTTGTTTTCCTACCGTATGCGAACTCTTTCGTCCGAAGCGAATTCCTATTCTAGCGTCACTAGACGTTATTAATATTTTGAGCATGATACAGTTAAATGTCATACACCTGAATACAATTATCCTGATGAATAGGTTCATTGACACCACCGTTGCTGTTCACGATATATATAAATGACCTTGCGGATAACATCGGAAGTTCACTGAGGCTTTTTTCGGATGATGCTGTAGTATATAGAAAGGTTGTAACAATGAAAAATTGTATTGACATGCAGGAGGATCTGCATAGAACTGACGCATGGTGCAGGGAATGGCAATTAAATCTCAATGTAGACAGTGTAATGTGCTGCGAATGCACATAAAGAAAGATCCTTTATCATTTAGCTACACTATAGCAGGTCAGCAACTGGAAGCAGTCAAATCCATAAAGTATCTGAGAGTAGTCATTAGGAGGGATTTAAAATGGAACGACCATATAAAATCAGTCGTTGGTAAAGCAGATGCCAGACTTAGATTCATTGGAAGAATACTAAGGAAATGCAGTACGAAAACAAAGGAAGTAGGTTACAGTACACTTGTTCGCCCACAGCTTGAATACTGCTCACTGGTGTGGAATCCGTACCAGGTGGGATTGATAGAGGAAGTGGAGAAGATCCAACGGAGAGCAGCGCGCTTCATTACAGGGTCATTTGGTAATCGTGAAAGCGTTATGGAGATGATCGATAAACTCCAGTGGAAGACTCTGCAGGAGAGACGCTCTGTCGCTCGGTACGGGATTTTGTCGAAGTTTCGAGAACATAACTTTACCGAGGACTCTAGCAGTATATTGCCCCCTCCTACGTATATCTCTTGAATAGATCATAAGGATAAAATCAGAGAGATTAGAGCCCACACAGAGGCATACCGACAATCCTTTCCGCGAACAATATATGACTGGAATAGGAGGGAAAATCGTTAGTGGTACTCAAGGTACCGTCCGCCACACACCGTCAGGTGGCTTGCGGAGTGTGGTTGTAGATGTAGATGTAGATAATTGCACAATTGTAAAGATAGCATTATAATGGTTACAAAAAAGGCTAACTTAACAAACAAAAGTCATATGTTGCGAACACATGTTTTTCAATCAGACAAATCGTGCAAATAAATCTATCTCAATGACTGAAAAATATCACTTGTCATCTGCGAAAAGTTAAGCAGCTGAACAATTTCAGTGTAAGTGAAAGGAGAAGCATTTGCGAAGAGAATATGAAAAAAGAAAAAATCGCGATAGTAATATCTCGAATATGTAATTCTTTGCATAAAATCCAAAGGGACTGAAGTATCGTCTACTCATAACAATTACAGTGTAACTGCTAGTGATGTTTTTTTTTTAAATAAAAGTGAAAAGCATGTGATGAATTAGCTGTCAAAATTGCACACTCCCAGAAAAAAACGTGGTAGGGGTAGACAGTAAAACCTTACCCTGAGTGTGAATGAGATGGGATTTATATACAGTTGGCGCAGTTTGTTCGTGGTTTCATTCTTACGAAACCTTGTGTTATCACAACAGTCAGACAATAATTATCATAATATATATATAAAATTGAGGTGTTTGTGCTTATATTTCACTCTGCAGCCAAAACTACACATCGCAAAAGTATATGTGGTAGTAGGTATCAGTCTCCCATTGTACACTATGGTGGTAGAGGGTTGATAATAAGGAGATGGAAGATATGAGAGTTGAAAGTTGTCGACTTACATCAAGTTCTACGTGTGTCTGTCAATATTTTGCTTTTCAGCAGAAACTACACAATGGAGACGAATGGTCTCTCTTTGTTGTAGTACAAAGTCTCCCGTTGTACACCATAGAAGTTCCGTATCGATACCTATAAGGTTGAAAGTCGTCAACTTATATTAAATTCGGACTGAAGACCAGCGATTACTTTTGACACTATACACAGTAAGACGTGATGCACAGTCTTCAGTTATTTTTCTGCAACAAGCGTACGAATAAAGAAAAATAAAATGTTCAAATGTTTGTAAGGCTTAAGGGACTTAACTGCGGGGTCATCAGTCCCTAAACTTACAAACTACTTACCAACTACCTCATACTGAAGACGACACAAACATCCATGCTCGAAGGGGGATTCGAACCCCCGACGGCGGACTGCCGCGCGCACCGCAACACAGCGCTCCAGCACGCGCGGCTAATCCGCCGCGGCGAAGAAAAATAAGTGCATACTGCAGTCTGAAAAGTAAAACTACCAAGAAAGATGCCAAAGCGTAAGTAAGAATTTCGCGTTCTCGATCCGTTTCTAAAAGACAGTAAACGGCGCTGAAAAGTGAATCTACAGACGATAGAAACTTGAAATTTGTAGACGCTGCTTATCTTACACTGAAGGTTTTAGCAATTTTTCGATATTCCCACCCGTAAGGGGGTGAAATAGGGGGTGAAAGGTTTTTTGAAAATACGTAGCTATTAAAGCAAGAATACAAAACTTCGCATTTAGATTTTTGATTGGAATTTTTAAAACACGTGTTTCGATATTTTACGAAATTCAACCATTAAGCGGGTGAAAAAGGGAAAACCTGTTAAGGGCACTTCTTAGACTATTTTGATGCTAGAAATGCGAAAATTTGGATATGGAACCGTGGTTAGAATTAAAGAAAAAGGAGTTGCGGGATATTTTGAATTCTGCCATCAATGGTGCAATAGGGGGTAGCAAGTTGTATCAAAATACTTGATTAGGAAGGCATTTTTTAAAGCTAAATCTATGAAAATTTATATTTGGAAGTAGGCACAAGCAATGCAGACCATCCAATCTACGTGTGCGAAGCAGCTGGAATTAAGCTAGTTAATGATATAGACTCTATGCACGTAAGCAAGATGGTTACTCTATGGTTTTCTCTTTTGATGTATTATTTATTTATTTATTAAGGAGTGCCGATTTCGATCCAAATCAGATCATCTTCAGAGCTCCTGTACAGAAGGATGATAAATACATAACGTATGAACACTGCACGATGTATATTTAACAATGGTAGATTATATACGGAATATATTTGGCATACACATTTACGAAAAAGTTTGACCATTTTGTAAGTACAGCTGTGTATTTTCAGTACTTAAATCTTTAAGATATCTAAATTATGTCCAGCACCACCTACACACAGCATTTTCTAATTATATGCATATTGTTTGGATGTTGTTCTTTAACAGTTTGAACGTACCAATCTTAGATGTTTATATTCCATTTCTTGCCAAATTAAAACATGGCTTGTACGAAATGTTATTAGAATATGAAAATAAATTACATTTCGATTCTGCTCCCAAACAAGTCTGTTACATCGAATACTGACATAAAGTTCGAAAGACGAACAAAGCAACAAATAATTCCATCATGGCGGGAAATGCAAAATTTGGTACTAAGCATATGACTGCGCTGGTACGTTGCGGTTCTCTGCTCAGGGCCCTGAGTTATACATTCATTTATATAGGTGTCACCATATGGTAGGTACTTACTATGTCGCTACAGCCGTGCTCTCTAAATCTACATGTACGTCTACATAAATACTCTGCAAGTCACACTGAAGTGCGTGGCAAAGGGTGCATCGAACCACTTTTATGATGTCTCTCTACAGTTCCAGTCTCTAATAGCTCGCGGGAAAATCGAATTTCTCTTATTATCTTTTGATGATCATCTATTCATATGTAGGTGGGTGCTAGCAAAATCTGTTCCCAATTTTGAAGAGAAAGGTGCTGAAAGAAATTTCGCAAATAGATCTTGTGACAATGAGTAACGCCTTTCTTTTAATGATTTCCACCCTAACTATTAAGCATCATTTCAAGACACTCTCTCCCCTATATGGTGATAATACAAAACGGGCTTGTGTTCTTTCCAATTTAAGTTGTTTGTAATTGTTACTTCTAGATATTTAGTTGAATTTACGGCCTGTAGTTTTGACTGATTTATCGTGTACATGAAGTTTAACGGGCTTCGTTTAACGGGACTTAACACTTCTCATTATTAAGGGACAATTGACATTTTTTGCACCATGCTGACATTTTATCTATATCATTTTGAAGCTGTTTTAGATTCTGGTGACTTTACTAACCGATAAGTGACAGCATCATCCGCGAACAGTCTTGCGGGGCTACTCTATGACCTAAATCGTTTACAAAAATAAGGAACAGCAAGGGCCCTATAACACTTCCCCAGTGAACGACAGATATTAATTACTCCAGTTCCTCTCGATGACCTTCCGTCAATTGCAACGTACTGTGGCCTTTCTGACAAGAAATCACGAATCCAATCCCACAATTGGGCTGATATTCCATTAGCACGCAGTTAGATTAGAGGACGCTTCTGAGGTACAGTGTCGAAAGCCTTCCGGAAATCTAGAAATACGGGGTCTATTTGACATCCCTTGTCTACAGCACTCATCACATAATGTGAGTAAACAGCTAGCTGTGTTTCACAAGAACGATACTGTCTGAATTCGTGTAGACTATGGGTCAATGGTTCGATCTTCGAGGAAGTCCGTAATATTTGAGGAAAGTATATGTTCTAAAATCCTGCTGCAAACCGACGTCAGTAATACAGGCCTGTAATTTTGCGGGTCACTCCTATTACCTTCCTTGAATATTTGCCTAACCTGTGCAACTTTCGAGTCTTTGGGTACGAAACATTCGCTGAGCGAACGGTTGTAAACGATAACTAGGCATGGGGATATTGCAGCAGCATACTCTGAAATGAAACTAATTGGTATGCAATCAGGACCGGGAGACTTACTTTTGTTAAGTGATTTAAATTGTTTTAATACAACAGGGGCATCAACTTCTAAATTACGTGTGCTGGCAGCTATTCTTGATAAGAATTTTGGAGTATCTGCTTCGTCTTCTTTCGTGAATAATTTCTGAAGGCTTTAGCTGAATTGTCATCAGACTTCATGAGGCGCCTTGCTACGGAGCAGGTGGTTGCTCTGCGTCGGAGCATCGAGTCCTTTCCTCGCAGTGGCTGACTAAAGCCCTTTCTACACGGGAAGTGAGAGCTTACGAGATTACCCATGATGCACCGGTCACGCCGTCCGCGTACAGTGTAGACGCGTCTACTTGCACAAGATGCACGCGTACGATCGCTAGTAGACGGAATAGGGTGGATCCTATTCTCACGCGTATGGAAGTGCTTCGCGCTTGCGCAGACGACCGAATGGGGAACCCAGCTGACAAACGAAGCTAAGTCGCGAATTTGATTGAGAATGTATATTTGTCTCCTGCTCAGAGGAACGTAGTTTTTCGACTCAGTCGTAAGTTTTTAGGAGGTGATACTATAGAGGAATTGCATAAAAAATTTAATTTAACCTGTGTACAATTTTTATTGAATACAGAAATATAGCTGTTAATATGAAAACCAAACAAACTTAGAGCATATGTAAATGAAGACATTTTCACTGATTTATCCGTCGGTTCTTAATAGTACGACATCACACTGACTTCAAAATAGAATTTTGTGTATGTTCTACACGTTCATTTCCACTTAGTTACCCGGTTTTCGGCTTACTAGGACATATTCAGACTTTAAACTACGTCGAAAATCGGTTGTTTATATAAAAATCAATATGGTGATCTACCAAGAACCGACGAAAGAATCAGTCGAAATATCCAAATTTGTATGTGCTTTAAATTTGTTGTACATAACAAGAGCTGTATCTCTGTACCCAATAGAAAATGCACAAACGTTATATGAACTTTTAACTGCAAATTGCCTTTATTACCCTCTTCTAAAATATTTGCTATTTTTCCTGAAACATTCTGTAGTTAATAGATGAAATATTTGTTGGTGAGCATTATTTAAATGTTTATCCTTTGGGTGCCTCAAACCGCAGGGGCTGGAAGTATGTAGTCGCATTTTATAATGAGGGCGTTAACACATGTGAGCGACGTAGTTACGCAAGAACTGCACGAAAACAAATACAGTTTCACAGTGGCAGTGTACAACACAAATAAATGTTTTAATCATCACAATAATCATAATATATCTTACAGTTTCGAAAAGTGATCTGAACTCGGGGATTCATTTGCTGTAATTTGACAACAAACCAAGCAGACACGCGAAGCAGACGATTCGACAAAAGCGTACAGTTTGAACGCTTCTTTGTAGTTCGACGGTCTGTCGCAAGGAGCGCTGCAGCTCACAACGACTTTTCTTGTGCGTGTTGCACGTTCCGTGTAGAAAGGGCTTAAGGCTGTCGGAGGCGTGAGGCGCCGGCAAAACAAAATGATGCCCCCTCATCCACTTGGAAATACATATATTTGAGGTTTGATTCCATTTTTGGAACAGTGTGCTCAGCGACCACAAAACAGCGAATACAATAATTATAGTATGATGCATTGGTCGTTTTTTATTTATTTATTTTTTGCAGATCGATCCTCAATGCACAGTCATCGTAATATCAGCTATGCATAATCATATGTAACATATTTAAAAAAATTTTTTTTTTTTTTGGTTCATGGTGTGGGTTCCTGTAGTAATGTCCTAGTTCATGATCCACGGGCAACGTATGAGTGGCCAAGTAAGTGGTCTTGACTGTTGGGATACCAGTTACTTTGGAATAAGGTTCGGCATCTCGGACATATTCTGAGTCGTGGCCACCTTTGTACTCAGACAGCAAAGACTACCAAATCCACGGGTTAGTCCCTCAACCGTTAGAGGTAAAACCCAGTGGGGCCCTGGGCAATTAAGGCTAGCAACCTGCTTCCCAGGTACTTCAATATCGTGCTGGCAACAATCAGAGCAAAATGCCTCGGACCTTTGGAGGTGATGGAGTCCCACCTCTAATTGACAGACCAGGGACTCCTCCGATACGACTTGGCAAACGATCTGGAATGAGATGGGGAGCTATTAATATCAATGGGGATTACAATGGGAAGAAGGTAGAGCTGGCGGAGGCTTCAAGTAAGATGGGGTTGGATGTCTTAGCTGTTAGTGACGTTAGAGTAAGGGGAGAGAAAGAGGACGAAGTCGGTGAATACAAGGTCTACCTGTCAGGAGTGAAAGTCGGAAGAGCACAGTGGGGTGTAGGGTTTTACATCAGGAACGCAATTGAACCCAGCATAACTGCAATAAGGTATGTAAATGAACGACTGATGTGGATAGATTTGGCCATCTCCAGCAAGAAAATTAGGATTGTGGCAGTATATTCACCCTGTGAAGGGACAGATCAAGATGAGATGGACAGATTTTACAACGCACTTAGTGAGGTAGTTGTTAGAGTGAAGGATAAGGATAGTGTTTTACTCATGGGTGATTTCAACGCAAGGATAGGAAATCGAACAGAATGTTATGAAAAGGTTATGGGTAAGTTTGGAGAGGATATGGAGGCCAACAGGAACGGAAAACAGCTCTTGGATTTCTGTTCCGGTATGGGCTTAGATTCACAAACTCCTTCTTCAAGCATAAGGACATTCACCACTATACTTGGGAAGGAAGGGGAACCAGATCTATCATTGACTATATAATAACAGACCAGGAATTCAGGAAGACAGTCAAGGACACACGTGTTTTCAGGGGGTTCTTTGATGATACTGATCATTATTTAATCTGCAGTGAAATTGTTTTTGTGAGGCCAAAAGAGCAGAAAGTCAGGTCCATGTGTAGAAGGATAAGAGGGGAGAAGCTTCAAGACAAGGAAATTAGTACATAGCAATGATCTCGGAAAGATACCAGTTAGTTGAATGTAATGATTCACAGTCACTGGAGGAGGAATGGTCAAGGTACAGGGAAACATTACTGGAAGCAGCCAGAGAATGTCTTGGAAAGTAGTGTGTAAAGGTAGAAAGAAGCAGACAGCCTGGTGGAATAATACAGTCAAGGCAGCCTGTAAAAAGAAAAAGAAGGCATTTCAAAAATGGCTCCATGCTAGGAATCAGGCAGACAGAGAAAGTTATGTTGAAGAAAGAAACAAAGCCAAACGGATAATTGCAGACACCAAGCAGAAATCATGGGAAGACTTTGGAAATAAGCTAGAAACCATGGGTCAAGCCGCGGGAAAACCATTTTGGAGCGTAATTAGCAATCTTCGAAAGGGGAGGAAGAAGGAATTAACAAGTGTTTTGGACAGGTCAGGAAAGCTACTAGTCAATCCTGTGGATGCCTTGAGCAGATGGAGGGAAAATTTTGAAGAATTGCTCAATGTAGGTGAAACGTTCAATGATGTGTCAGATTTTCATGTAGATGGGATAGGAACGACGATAGAAACAGGATCTCATTTGAGGAAGTGGAGAAAATGGCCAGTAGATTACAGTGCAATAAAGCTTCTGGGGTGGACGAAATTAAGCCGGAACTCGTCAAATACAGTGGAATATCAGGTCTCAAATGGTTACACAGGATAATTGAGAAGGCGTGGGAATCGGGACAGGTTCCGTCTGACTGGAGGAAAGCGGTAATCACGCCAATTTTCAAACATGGAAACAGAAAAGATTGAGGTATCTCTTTAATTAGCATTGTAGGAAAAATATTCTCAGGTATTGTTGAAAGGAGAGTGCGAGTATTAATTGAAGACAAGTTAGATGAAAATCAGTGTGGGTTGAGGCCTCTTAGAGGCTGTCAGGATCAGATCTTTAGCTTACGGCAGGTAATGGAAAAGTGCTATGAGTGGAACAGGGAATTGTATCTATGTTTCATAGATCTAGAAAAGGCTTTTGACCGTGTCCCTAGGAGGAAGCTACTGTCAGTTCTACAAGTTTATGGTATAGGAGGCAAACTTCTGCAGGCAATTATAGGGCATTACGTAGACTGTCAGGCAGCAGTTAGAGTAGATGGCAAATTAAGCTCATGGTTCAGGGTAGTTTCAGGGGTAAGACAAGGCTGTAACCTATCACCACTGCTGTTCATACTATTCATGGATCATATGTTGAAAACAGTATACTGTCAGGGCGGGATTAAAATAGGTGAAAACAAAATAAGCAGTCTCGCATATGTGGACGACTTAGTTGTAATGGCCGATTCAATTGAAAGGTTGCAAACTAATATTTCAGAGCTCGATCAGAGGTGCAAGGATTATGATATGAAGATCAGTATCTCCAAAACGAAAGTAATGTCAGTGGGAAAGAGATTTAAGCAGATTGACTGCCAAATAGGAGGAACAAATTTAGAGCAGGTAGACAGTTTCAAGTACCTAGGATGTATTTTCTCACAGAATGGCAACATAGTGAAAGAAATGGAATCGAAGTGCAGCAAAGCTAATGCAGTGAGTGCTCAGCTAAGATCTACTCTCTTCTGCAAGAAGGAAGCAAGTACCAAGACTAAATTAGCGGTGCACCGCTCTATCTTTCGACCAACTTTGTTGTATGGGAGTGAAAGTTGGGTGGATACAGTTAACCTTATTCATAAGGTAAAGGTTACAGATATGAAAGTAGCAAGAATGATTGCAGGCACTAATAGATGGGAACAATGGCAGGAGCGTGTCCATAATGAGGAAATCAAAGAAAAACTGGGAATGAACACCATAGATGAAGCAGTTAGAGCGAACAGACTGAGATGGTGGGGTCATGTTACACGCATGGGAGAAGCAAGGTTACCTAAGAGACTCATGAGCTCGGCAGCGCAGGGTAAGAGGAGTCGAGGTAAACCGAGAAGGAAGTGCAGAATGATTTTTAAGTGCAAGCATAACATCAGCCGAGGCATCAATGTTAGCATTGAATAGGGGATCATGGAGGAATTTTATTAGAGGCACTATGCTCCAGACTGAACGCTGAAAGGCATAATCAGTCTCTAATGATGATGATGATGATGATGATGATGATTTAAAGATATCAATGTAGTGTCCAATTATGAAATGAGCGAGCATATATTACTACAAAAAATAACTTTTGAGATTTTGAGGCCACTCAGGACGAGAGAACGGGACAGTCTAAAAAAAAAAATTGCTTTCGAGATTTGGAAGCCCCAGTACGAGAGGCCAAGAGCGAAAAAAAAGTTTAAGTAGTTTTTAAGCCTAGGGACTGTCAACCACAGTAGTTAAGTCCCATAGATTTGCAAACAGTTGAGTTGACTTACAACGTCTCTGGTCAAAGATGGAAGCGGGTATTACAATTTCATGTCATTCTGTCTCATTTTTATTTTTTACTTTTTTTTAGTGTTGCAACGCATGTGCTTTACCTGCAATGAAATGTTGGCTGCATTCAATAACACTAGCAACCACTAAAAAGAAGCAAAAGAAACATAAAACGACGCAATAGCTGCTAACAACGTCTGATATCTAACTGGCGGCGTATATCTTTTGCTCGAGAATGAGTCTCGCCGGTGTTGAAGCCAGCGTTGCCAGGTGTTGAAAAAAAATCCGGAGGTCGTAATGGAAAAATCCGGAGATTTGTCCACAATTTCCGGAGACACTTTCGAATCTCTCTATATATAAAATAGACTGTATGTGTGTATGTTTGTATGTATCCTCTCCTAAACTACTGGACCGATTTCAACCAAATTTGGTCTACATGTTCCTTACTATCAGGCAACAATCGCTGTCGGGGTAATAACCACCTACGACACATACGTCAGGAGATATGACGTCATAAACAATGACTTTCTTGAAAAACGGCCGCATCATGCGATAATATTCTACATCTGCTCCTAAAATGAGTTTAGGTAAATGCTCGATGACTCGAATAGGTATATCATTTTCAGCCACAAAACTCGCAAAACGTATTTCACTCGCCTTAACCATTTCAGTAAGTTTGATTTAACACAAATGCTCGGCATCTCACTAATTTTCATTTGTTTTTTTGTTCCAGCACATTTACTTTGATGATTTTTACCGGTCGCGTGTTTCTTGAGGTTATTTTTCCCTGATGAAACATTCAAATCACAATCACACGCACAACAATAAGCCTAGTAAGGTCGTTTCTTGCTCTTCTGTTCAAATGTTCAAATGTTTGTATAGTCTATGGGACTTAACTACGGGGTCATCAGTCCCTGAACTTACAAACTACTTATGAACTACTTACGAACTAGGACGGCACAAATATCCATGCCCGAGGGGGGATTCGAACCCCCGACCGTAGTGGCCGTGAAGACCGTGACTGGAGCGCCTTAGTCTCCTCGGCCACCGCAGCCGGCTGCTCTTCTGTAACCACCCACAAAACACTGGGTCCTTCTCCCATTTGGCAGTATATGTTGTACTGTATGTGCATTTTAGTTGTTTTACTTTTTATTTCTGACACCACTGTAGCGTCGGAATCTGAACTCGAATCAATTATTACTACTTCTGAAATCACTGAAACCAATAATTACGCGATAGAAAGTGGGTTTCACAGCACTACGTGTAACAGTCTAAATAGGGAAACATTTTGGTGGGTACTGACTTACTACAAAGGAAAATCTATTGTATTACAGTCATTGTTGTAAAAGGTTACTTCTGATTGGATGATACAAATATGCCATTCCGAGACCAACCGCAATTTTTGCGGTTTTATTGGTTGAAATTAATTCGTAGGTGGCAGTGGCGTAACTACCGGGGTGGGGGGGGGGAGAGGATGAGGGGGATAGAACCCCCCACCCCCAGAACCCAAAAAAAGAAAAAAAATTTGCTCGTCAAGCAGATCTATCCCCCCCAAAGCCAAGTCCTAGTTACGCCACTGGTAGGTGGAGCAAAATTTTGCCCACACTCTCAAGACATGAAAGTTTGTACCCTCAAAAACAAGGTAAAAGTACTTTTACAAGAATACAACAAATAGCAGTATGAGACAGTTCTATTGGTCCTTCGGGGTCCTACCAGTGTCATTTAATCAAAATCGAAACCCAGACACATTGTCTCCAAACTAGGTCGGAAAAATAATGGAGTCAGTGTAAAAGTTATCTTAGATGTGTAGTAATGTTCGTAACCATCGCTAAATTCTCTTTGCAAACCCAATCAACTTTTGTGTTATCGATGAAATAATTAAAGCTGTTGCTGCTCTATGGTTGACAGGTTCAGGGATGTAACTTGACGGTCAAGTAAATTGATTATCCTCGTAAAGCAAATGTTTCATCGCCAACATTAGCAAAATACACCGCTACCGTAAGTAAAATTTAACCTGTCAGTATCTTCCATGGCTCGTCCGTGGGAAGAATACAGTGATCATATCGGGACCGAAACGTTTCTCCAGACCAGATATGTTCGTTTTTATGCGGCTGTTTGCTGATGATGCTGTGGTGTATGGGAGGGTGTCGTCTGTAACTGACTGTAATAGCATACAGGTTGACTTAGACAAAATTTCTAGTTGGTGCGAAGAATGGCAGCTAGCTCTCAATGTAGAAAAATGTAAGGTGATGCGCATGAGTAGAAAAAAACAATCCTATAATGTTCGAATACAGCATTAGTAGTGAGCTTCTTGATGCTGTCTCGTCGTTCAAATATCTAGGCGTAACATTGCAGAGCGATATGAAATGGAACGAGCATGTAAGGACAGTTGTGAGTAAGGCAGACAGCCGACTTCGGTTTATTGGGAGAATTTTGGGAAGATGTACTTCACCTGTAAAGGAGACCGCATATAAAACGCTTGTACGACCACGTCTTGAGTATTGCTCAAGTATTTGGGACCCGCAGCAGATCGGTTTGAAGGAAGACATAGAGGCGGTTTAGAGGCGAGCAGCTAGATTTGTTACCGGTAGGTTCGACCAAAGCGCGAGTGTCACGGAAATGCTCCGGCAACTCAATTGAGGATCGCTGGAAGAAAGACGACGTTCTTTTCGTGAATTTCTGTTAAGTAAATTTAGAGGGCCGGAATTTGAAGCTGAGTGTAGTACGATCTTGCTGCCGCCTACTTACATTTCGCGTAAAGATCACAAAGACAAGATAAGAGAAATTAGGGCTCGTACGGAGGCATATAGGCATTGTTTTTTTTCCTCGTTCAATTTGGGAGTGGAATAGGAAAGGAAATGCCTAGTAGTGGTACAGTGTACCCTCCGCCACGCACCTTACGGTGAATTGCGGAGTATGTATGTAGATGTAGATGTGTTACATTTTATATTTAGGGAAGCATTAGTGGTGAAATAAATTATATAATTATCACCTAGAGAAACTTGTTTTTTCTAAATTAAAATAAAAAATCCTACGTTAAAAATCCGGAGATTTCAACATTTTTTCCTATTTTTCCTGAAAGATAAAAAATTCCGGACATCTCCGGAAATTTCCGGAGACCTGGCAACACTGGTTGAGGCGGCGGTGACTCGCAGCAGGCCCGCTGGCGCTGCTGCCTAGCGGCCATTCCGCGAACTACGGCCACAGAGATGCGGCAGTCGCTGCTTCGCCTGCGGTGATCGATAGCGGCGAGCCGGCGACCGACCATGTGACGGCGACAAAAGCAGGCGGACCGCACCAGTCTGCGGCTTCCAGCGTCCGCGGCGGTAAACACGCGGATCAAAAGCCGACGAAGTAACGCTCGATTCCACGACACACGCGAACGGGGCGCTAGCGCGTAGGTAACGGCGAATGTAACGGTCGTTTAAGATATTCGATCGTACGAAACGGTCTGGGATATGAGGTCGTGTTTTTACCCTACAATCGGAGTGCCGTTACGTTTCTTTTACGTACCCACGTCTGTTACATGCGATTAGGAATATGCCAATACTGGATTCGAACAGTTCGAATTTTTGATTGTCTGGCTACGTTAGTGTGCCCTGAGGTAAGTAAAATATCTCCAAGAATGCGCATGTTTTTGCAGTTATTACTAGGTAGCAAATGACATGTCGTAACCTTAGACAACTGTCTGACACCAATCTGGTGCAGACACCGGCGTCTAATGTAGTGGCAGCTGAAATAGCTCTGTGTATTGTCCGCGCTGTGGATGCATTGTTAGTGAAGCCTGCTTATGCACGTGTTATATTAGACCACCCAGAGCAGCGTATTTGACTTCTGACCCTATTTTCTAATCGTATTTTTTGTGGCTTATGTATTAAAATCTTGAGTACTAGTGCAGTCTGGATAAATACCTCCGCATTACATTGTAATGGTGCAGAAAAATCGGAGGTACCGAAATCATCAGTCTGGTCTTGAATTTTAACTCAGTTCCACGAGTTTCAGCTTTAAGTAGTTAGGTTCAGTATGAAAAGGTCGACATCAGTTCTGAAATACTGTATTGTGACGTGAAATGACTGTTCGTGCGCTTGTCTTTCGTCGCACTATTGAATATCCAAATAGTGAACAATTAAAACAGTGCTTGGGCGACTAAATATTCACGCTACGTCGTATAATGATTGACGGAAGATGACTGCAGTCATCATCATTTCCTCCCTCTTTCTCCTGCAATTCCACTCTCAGGTGCTGCCATGGAAGAATTTGACTAATATTCACGCTTGAGTCGTCTTGTGATACGTAGCTGATTAGTACTGAGTTTACTGGCGCGTACATAATTTAACTATATATTGGACATCTCAGCGCAATAGAAGAAGCAAACGCAATGAAAATTTAAAAACAAAAGGAATGAAAAATCAATATATTCATATAAGAGACGAATAATGAGTTGTTTACAGTAGCGTTTTATACATAAACGCGTGCAAATAAGTAAGTTGAGAGTGCCATAACTTTTCTATCGTACGGCAATTAAAAATATAAGCGTCTCTCAAATACTTAAACTTGAATCAAAACAAGAAATAATAAAAAATCCAGATTTTTAACAACGTAAAGTCCAGATAGAAATGTCCATACTAGAGAATAGATAGCAACTCTACGAAAAGACGATCGCTGAGCCTAGACAGGCACGCAGAATAGACAAGCGCATCCACACAACTTACATTTTCGGCCACAGCTTTCTACAGAAAACAGACAAAAGTGATACAATCACTTAGACATAACTGAAGCTGACATGACCATGTAATGTGACTTTATTCTGCAGCTCAGCGATTGTCTTTACGGTGCGTTGCTATCTGTCCTCTATTATTAAAATGTAGATTGTTTACGTAGTCTAAAGCGTCAATAGCCCCGGTGATATAGTCACTGAATTTACCACGGTATGCTCGCTTTCTTCATTTTGTACAATACAGAGTTGCCAGGTTTGCCACACAGCGACGCAATCAAATCTGGAGAAGGAATTTTTCCCCACTTACAGGTCTGCACGTCTCTTTATGACAAATACGGATTTGAATGAGGTTGTCTACACGGCGCAGAACTGGTCCATTTCTGTCTGCAAATCAGAATGTTCAAATGTTTGTAATCGTAAGGGACTAAACTACGAAGTTCGTCGGCCCGTAGGCGTACAAACTACTTAAACTAACTTATATTACAGACGACACACACACACACACCTTTGCCCGCGAGAGGACTTGAACCTCTGGCGGAAGCCGGACGCAAGGCAAGCCCCGGCAGTTTCCAGGGCAGTCTTCTCGGCAAATCATCGTTTAACATTCATAGAATATGTGACAACTGCGATTGGGCAAAGCTGAAAATGTGTACCCAGCCGGGATTCGAACCCGGGTCTCCTTTCTAGGCAGTAGCGCTGACTCCTACACCACTGGGGACACAGTGATCACCGCACCTGCAAGGACTACCTAAGCACGCCTCCCGTCAGATACAAATTCCCAGCTTCGCCCTGCCCAGAGTACTCAAACTCGTAGTTATGAACTAATTCCCGTAAGAGTAAGGGCTTCAAACTTTGCCCACCTCTCCCCACTAACGATAGCATCATTGCCCGTCACCGAAGCTGGGAATTTGTATCTGACGGGAGGCGTGCTTAGGTAGTCCTTGCAGGTGCGGTGATCACTGTGTCCCCAGTGGTGTAGGGGCAGCGCAACTGCCTAGAAAGCAGGAGACCCGGGTTCGAATCCCGGCTGGGTACACATTTTCAGCTTTGCCCAATCGCAGTTGATGTCACATATTCTATGAATGTGGAATAATAACAACTGCAGGATCAGAAGTGACGTCTGTTCTCTCGGAACAGACGCCACATGTATATAAATCATCGTTTATTGACAGGAGGGCTCTCAACTTCCCTTCTGAAAGGACCTTGGCAGTATTAGAGGCAGCATGGCTTCACAGTTCTGCATGGCTTACATCGTTTATCAAGGCTAGCTGAAGATTTTACTCTCGCACGAAGGCTCACTAACGTTTTAGCATTCACTGCTACCTCACGTCCAGTCATTTCATACACTGCTCAAGCCTTACGTGAACACTCTTTCAGCGTACATCACGTTTATGACGATAGGTCACAGTGAACACAGAGCTGTCGTAGCGAGACTGAATATCGAAAGTCCCCAAGTTACCAAAAATAAACAAAAAGTATATTTGTTCAGGAAAGCAGATAGAAATAAAATACATTGCTTCTTGAAAGACAGCTTCCACGCCGTCCGCGGTGGTCGAGGGGACTGCGGCGCGCCAGTCACGATCTGCACGGCCACTACGGACGGGGGTTCGAATCCCCCCTCGGGCACGGATGTTTGTGCCGCCTTTTGTAGAAGCTAGTTCATAAGTAGTTTGTAAGTTTAGGGACTGATGACCCCGTAGTTAAGTCCCATAAGCTATACAAACATTTGAACATTTGACAGCTTCCACTCGTTTCTAACACTAAACGTAGGTGTAGACCAGATGTGGCTCAAATTCAAAGAAGTGGTTTCGAATTGACAGATTTATACCAAATAAATTAGTAAAAGAAACAGGCGATCGCCCTTGGTACACAAAACAGATGAGGACACTTATGCAAAGCAAAGGAAAAGGCATACTAAATTTAAACGAACACAAAATCCCAAGGATTGGCGATCGTACTCAGAAGCTCGAAATTTATCAATGCGAGATGCCTACAATACTTATCACAATGAAACTCTTTCTCGAAATTTGACTGAAAACCCAAAGAGATTTTGGTCATATGTTAAATATACTAGGGGCGAAACACAAACAATACCCTCACTACGTGATAGTAATGGCGATCCTGCCGATGATAGCGCTACAAAAGCAGAGTTACTAAATGTAGAAATGTTTGTATAGTTATGGGACTTAACGACGGGGTCATCAGTCCCTAAACTTAGAAACTACTTATGAACTAACTAATCCTAAAGACGGCACAAATATCCATGCCCGAGGGGGGATTTGAACCCCCGAACGTAGTGGCCGTGCTGACCGTGACTGGAGCGCCTCAGTCCCCTCGACCACCGCGGCCGGCCAGAGTTACTAAACATAGCTTTTAGAAACAAATTCACCAAAGAAGACGAAACCAGTATTCCAGATTTCGAATTACGAACAAAGGCCGTAATGGGTAACGTAGAAGTAGATGTCATTGGAGTAGTGCAGCAAGTAAAATCACTTAAGAAGAACAAGTCTTCTGGTCCGGACTGTACACCCATTAGATTTCTATCTGATTATGCTGAAGCGATAGCCCCTTACTTAACAGCCATATACAACCGCTCTCTCAAAGAAGGATCTGTACCAAAAGATTGGATAGTTGCACAGGTCACACCTATATTCAAGAAAGGCAGTAGGAGTAACCCACGCAGCTACAGGCCTATTTCATTGACGTCAATTTGCAGCTGGGTTTTGGAACATATCCTATATTCAGATATTATGAATTAACTCGAACAGATTGGTCTATTGACCCAAGGTCAACACAGGTTTAGAAAATATCGTTCATGCGAAACACAACTAGCTCTTTATTCACACGAAGTGATGGGCGCTATCGACAAGGGTTCGCAAATCGATGCCGTATTTCTTGATTTCCAGAAGCTTTTCACACCGTACCTCACAAACGGCTTTTTATCAATTTGCGTGGTTATGGTATATCGCCCCAAAATTGGGATAGGATAGGGAATTTCCTGTCAGAGAGGACACAGTTCGTAGTAATCGATCGTAAGGCATCGACTAAAACAGAGGTGATATCGGGCGTTCCACAGGGTAGTGTTATTGGTCCTCTGCTATTCCTTATTTACATAAACGATTTAGGGGAAAATCTAAGTAGCTCTCTTTGGTTTTTTGCAGATGACGGCGTCATTTACCGTCTAGTAAAATCATCTGTATGATGTAAGAATTGGCAGTTGACTCTAAATAATGAGAAGTGTGAAGTAGTCCACATGAGTACCAAAAGAAATCCGTTAAACTTTGTTTACAAGATAAATCAATCATAAGTGAAGGCCGTAGACTTCACGAAGTACCTAGGAATTACTATTACTTCAGACTTAAACTGGAAAGAACACGTAGATAGTGTCGTGGGAAAGGCGAACCAGAGACTGCGTTTTATTGGTTGAACCCTTAAAAGATGCAACAGAACTACAAAAGAAACTACATACACTACGCTTGTCCGTCCTCATTTGGAGTATTGCTACCCAGTTTGGGATCTTTATCACGAGGGTTTAACGGAGGACATCGAAAGAGTCGAAAGAAGGGCAGCTCGTTTCGTATTGTGGCGTTATAGAGGAGACAGCGTTACGGAAATGATACAGGATCTGGGATGGGAATCATTACAACAAAGGCGCTTATCGCTGCGGCGTGGGCTACTTGCGAAACTCCAATCGTCAACATTCTCCTCCGAATGCGAAAATATATTGTTGACTCCCACTTACATAGGTACAAATGATCATCAGAATAAAATACGAGAAATCAGAGTTCGAACAGAGAGATTCATGTGTTCTTTCTTCCCGCGCGCTATTCGAGAATGGAATGGGAGATAAGTAGTATAACGTTGGTTCAATGAACCCTCTGCCAGGCACTTAAATGTGATTTGTTGAATATCCCATGAAGACGTATGACGATAGGTCTGCGTTGTCATTAAATTGAGTGAGAAATTGAGATCCCTTCACATGAGGTCTGTTCAAAGAATTCCGGAACTTTGTCCACAAAATTTTTCTGTGCTTACCCTCTACTTATTATGAATTGGCTCATTCGCTCCAGAAGTCCGCCTCCATAATCACAGCCCAGTGGACAGCACGGTAGGTTGCCACGCACAGGGCCCGGGTGCGAGTCATCATCAGTTCATCAAGTCGTCCATGTGGCTTCACCTGAAGACCTGCACCTGGCAGGCCGAACACGATCCCAGCTACGATCTAACGGCCAAAAATGCCACACGAAATCATCATCGTCATGAACATCATCATGTTCCACAACGGCGCGGCGCTGCCTCTCCCCTCAGTACACCTCTCGCGGGAAGAGTCGTTAGAGAATTTTCTTTTATCCCGTCTGTTGTTGCAACTCTTTGTCCTTTCACCGAGGATTTCAAAATTTGGAAATAATAATAAAAAAAGGCCACATTAACCAGCGAGTATTTTTGCGATCAAAAAGCTTTTCACAGGTTGCGACGCGATGGTTTGTCTGGTCTTGACTCCTGAGCTGTGGTACGAACTGCGGCAACAAGACGCATTCCCAGATGCCGGGACAGGATGTCGTGACATCTTCAACTGCCGTCCGCCCATTCTAAACAGCAGGAACCACTCGTAACACGGAGTATGGTTGAAGCACTCGTAACTGTAGGCTTCCTGCAACACGTGTATCTCTGTGAAGGTTTTCTCGAGTTTCACGCAAAATTTGATGCCATCTCGATTTAGCATAACGTTCTACTCGGTGAACAATAACTAACAGACCTACAATGATGAAACTTCCGCCAGTGTCACATTCAGCGCAGACGTGTGCACGAATGGTTACAGCATTTCGCTCCAACACCCCATCTTCGCCAATTTACGGATATTTCGGTATTTTTGAACAGACCTCATACCAAGGGAAATCTTGATGTTTTATCACACTAGTAATGGATTCTTTTTTTCAATTTTTCATTTAAATCTGCATCAACCTAAAATACTCTCCAACTCACACTGAAGTGCTTGGCAGAGGGGTTCATTGAATCACTTTTATGATATTTGATTCCATTTTTTGGAACGGTGCGCTCAGTGACCACAGAACAATGAATGTAATAAATATAGTATGCAGCATTGGTCGTTTTTTATTAATGTTTTTGCTGATCGATTTCCATCAGATAATGATCATCCTCAATACACCAGTCATCGTAATATCAGCTATGCATAATCATATGCCATATTAGCTGAATGTAACAGATTTTTTTGAACATATCAATGTATGTCCAACCATGAAATGCCATGAAATTCATTGTTGGACACTACATTGATATGTTCAAAAAAAATCTGTTACATTCAGCTAATATGGCATATGATTGTGCATAGCTGATATTACGATGACTGGTGCATTGAGGATGAGCATTATCTGATCGAAATCGATCTGAAAAAACAGTAATAAAAACGAGCATTGCTGCAGACTACATTTATTACTTTTATTATATTTATGTACCGTTCCAGTCTCTTAATAGTACTCGCTAAAAAGGAACATCTAAATCTTTCCCTTTTCGAACGGATTTCTCTTGTTTTATTACAATGATCATGTCTTCCCATGTACGTGTATCCTTACAAAATATGTTCGCATTCGGAAGATAAAGTTGGTGAAAGGAATTTCGCAAATTTAGTTTTTATTTATTTTATAATTACATCTCAAGGCTAATTAAAAAGTTGAAATTCAGTGCAAGCGTAATTATTAAATCCACGGATTCAAGAAGGTGCTCGACACCTCTTGGAATTTGAATACTTACATATATTTAGTACTAGCTATAAACCCGTCGTTTCCCGAGTGTTTATTTATCCTACACTTTCGTATCCCACATCCCCTTCTCCCCTTTCTCTGCAGCCACCTCTTTCTCTCCCATTTCTCTGTTCGTTTCCACCTTTCCCTCTCTCGCCAAAGTTTCTGCAAGGTACCCTCTGTCATGTACCACACAAACATTTATGTAGCCAGTGATCTTCCTCTTGGTTTAAAGGTCATGCAAAAATTCATAAAGATTGGAGCAGAACTATGCATTTTGTAAAATTCCGTAAGTTAAGTACCCTCCACCATGTATCGAATGAAATTTTATACAGACAGTGACATTCCACTTGTTTTTAAGGTATAGTGTGCAAAATTTCATCAGTATCGGACAAAACTATAGATATCTATGCAATAGAAACGGAAACGCAGGGTCACATTGAAAAACGGACTTTGTTGTTCTCAAATATTCCAGTTTTATTTCACACAACCCTTGTTCGGAGAATAACGAAAAATAAATAAATAAATAAAAATAAAAAAAGTTTATGTTAATAGGTCGAGTCGTTCGCAAGTTATGGTGCGACCAAGGTATTTAGGGATCCATTTTTATGTTGCAAAGTACCCTCCCCCATGCACCGTATGAAACTTAAAGTAGACGGTGACCTTCCTCTTGCTTTGAAGGTCAAGCGTGCGAAATTTCGTGAAGATCGGAATGAAACTGTAGATTTCGTGAGTCAGTTGTAGAAGTATACTCCTCCGTGCACCTATTACAAAATACTTTCTTAGCTGACGTTTTCTACCTATAAATTACATTCCTGCAAATTCCAGCTTCATAGGTGAAGTGGTTATCGAAATTTCGTGTATAGTCAGTAACTGAGTGAGTTTCCTTTCACTTTTACAACAACTGAACGAATTTTCATGCGGTTTTCACAGGAAACATGAGCGAAGATTAGTTCAGGATCTAGGCATGATTTCATCAAAATAGAATCACGAAGTGTTTTCATAGACCATCGTGGCTGTCTGTCCAACTATTAGAAACCACTTCTCCAAAACTACTTCACGAATTCGCATGGGGTTTACACAGGTAGCTTCAACGTACCTTGGGACAACATATAGATTTAGTTTCTTAAAAATCGGATCACGGAAAGAAGAACATCACAATTTAATGTTTTTCATCGACAACCGTCATGCCTATCTTTCTCTTTCATCTCCAAATAATAGACGAAATTTCAGTTTTTCACAGGAAACGTGAGGGTATCTTGCGGTTACAGAAACGCTTCATTTCACAAAATCGGACCAGAAAAAGTAAGATATCACAATTTAAACATTTTTCTGAAAGCAATAACATGTGTCTAATTGTAGAGAGTAATCTCCAAAGTACTAAATTAACATTCATAGGGCTATCACAGATAAATAGAGAATATCCTAGGGCAACATATAGGCTTCATTTCATCAAAATCAGATCAGCCTTCACAACAGGCCTACATTTACAGATTTATTATTAGTATAGATATTGTACAATTGTAAAATTTTGCAGGTATATATTGATTTGTATAAATGCGGCTACTGTGAGAAACTGGGTTTGGTGGAAGGTAGGGTGAGTTAAAAAAATTAATTAATTAATTAATTAATCGACGGTCTACTGTATTTTTTTTTTCTAACGTCGCTCATAGATGCCCTGGTGCACTGACCCGCCTAGCCCTGTGATAGCTACGCCATTGGTTATACACCATAGCAGTTCCGTGTCGATAGCTATAAGAGGGTGGAAGATATAGTCGTTGAAAGTCGTCAGCTTATATAAAATTCTGACTGAAGATCAGCTATGACTTTTGACACTACAATAGCAAAATAGGTTATATACAGCGAAACGTCATTCTTTAGTTGTTTTTCTGCAACAAGCGTACGAATAAAGAAAAATAAGTGCATATTGCAGTTTGAAAAGTAAAACTACCAACAAAGATGGCACAGCGTAAGAAAGAAAACGGCGCTGAAAAGTGAATCTACAGACGACAGAAACTTGAAATTTGTAGACGTTATTTATTTTATATTGTAGGCATCAGCGATTTTTCGATATTTCCATTCCTAGGGGATGAACGGTTTGTTTGAAAATACGTTCTATTAAGGTAGTATTGAAACAAGAAAAACAAAATTTTGGATTTAGATTTTTGATTGGAATTTTAAAAACACGTATTTAGATATTTTTGGAAATTCAATCATTAAGCGGATGCAAGAAGGGGGAATCTTTTAAGGGTGCTACTGAGACTATTTTGATGCTATAAATGCGAAAGTTTGGATGTGGAATCGTGGTTAGAATTTTTTGTAAATGTGTTTCGAGGATTTTTTTTTTTTTTTTAAATTCTGTCATCAATGCAATACATGGTGGCACGTTGTATCAAATACTTGATTAAGAAAGCATTTTTGAAGCTAAATCTATGAAAATTTATATTTAGAAGAAGAAACAACCAATCCAGACCAGTCAGTCTACGCATGCAAAGCAGCGGGAATTAAGTTACTTCTAATTATAAATGTTTGAGGTAGGCTTAGATTAGGGGCTATATGATATGACATGGAACTTATCTATAGATCGATAACAGATTTGTCCTGAAAAGTTAAATAAAATGGTCTCGTTGATATTATGGTATTAACACTTTTTAGATGTTAGAAATTTAGATACAACGTGTTTTACACGCTTTGATAAACTCTAGATCGGACTGTAGCTGATGAGTAGAGTGGAATTAAGGTATCAAGACGGTGCCTCAGTTTTATTTTTAATATATAGTTGGAGTTCTGGCTACAGTAATTTAACTGTTGCGCTCATCTGAAAATGTTAAATGTTTGTTAAGCTTAAGGGACTTAACTGCGGGGTCATTAGTCCCTAAATTTAAAAACTACTTATGAACTAGCTTATACTAAAGACGGCACAAACATCCATGTCTGAGGGGGGATTCGAACCACCGACCGCAGCAGTCGTGCAGACCGTGACTGGCGCGCCGCAGACCGCTCGGCTACTGCGGCCGGCTCGCTCATCTGATCTTCCGAATGATGAGAAGTATCGCCCTACATCTGCATCTACATGTTTACTCTGCTTACCACACTGAAGAGCACAGCAGAGGGTTCATCGAACGATTGACATACTGTTTACACTGGAATAGAGAACGTGGGTTAGAAGAGCTACATCTCTCTGTTTGTGCTCTGATGCCGGCCGCGGTGCCCGAGGGGACTGAGGCGCTCCAGTCTCGGTCTGCACGGCCACTACGGTCGGGGGTTCGAATCCCCCCTCGGTCATGGATATTTGTGCCGTCCTTAGTATAAGGTAGTTGATAAGTAGTTTGTAAGTTTAGGGACTGATGACCCCGTAGTTAAGCCCCATAAGCTTAACAAACATTTGAACATTTTTTCGTGCTCTGATTTCTCTAATTTTGTTTTCATGATAACTCTACCTACGTAGGTAGGAGTGATCAGTGTATTTTCGCATTCGGAGGAGAAAGTCAGCCATCGAAATGTAGTAATCTCATGAGGTTGAAAATGGCGTGCTTTATGGCCTTTTTATAAAATCTTAAAATTTCTACGCAGTTAATTCGATACTAGAATGTTACAATTCAATGAAATTTTTTTTAATATTCCTGGCTTATAGCCATCATATTAAGAAATCGGTAGGCTTCCCCAAAGCAAGCTGAAGCACGCGTATGCAGATGTTAGGCAGTGGTGTGAGGTACTGTAGCAGAGACATGCGGCACTGTAGCTGCTGTTCCCGTGGGAAGAGCTGCCACGAGTTAGCAGCCTCACTCTGGTTGGCTGGAGCATTGAGAGGCTATGCGCCAAACTAGATCGTGTTATTAATTATATTTAATAAACCATTCGTTAAAATATGTTACGAAAAGAAACATCTGTTATCAGCCAGCTATGATTCTGCAGTTTTAGAACAATTCAGTTAACCATAAATAACGTAGAGAAAATCATAACGAAAGGAGGGGCGACTCGTGTCGGCCATGTCTTGCCGCGGGGAGGCAGTCGTCACAACGGACCAAAGATAATATAGACTGCATGTGACGTCATTATACTGAAACCAACATCTAAGTCACGTCACTCGGAGCAGGAAACCCTGTTCATCATTACAAGCAACATGAAGTGCAGCTAAGAGTCGCAGTTCTTCTCCTTGCTGGTGCAAATTAAGCGTAGATTTCGACAACAAAACGTCTTATTCTATTCTTATTACACATTCAGTAGTACAATTGGCGTTAGTTCTCCGTAATTCGCAATATTATGCAACGGTTACAGTTTATTCTTGTGCCTAGATGAATGTATTCACAGTTCTTTTTATAAGCAGCAGAACTGCAGTTCTTAAGTGAATGACTGTTCTTGTTGTCCTGTGAGTCTTTTAGTTTGTAGCTTACACAGGAGACGAAATACTAGTTTGACAAGCAGCATCAGTTTTCATACGATTCCTCAACAATAAATGTGAAAAGTTTTGTCATGCTTTTATATATACCTGAAATCGGTTTGCATCCATAATGTCTGTTTTTAATACAATACAAGCGTTTACATTTTATGACTTTTTTCACATACAGTGCAACCAAAACGTAAAGCAAAAAAAATATTGCCTATTTACATTAAAATAATAATAATGTGATCAAAAAATTGATGTGTGACACAAAAACTGGTTTTATAGGGATAATAAACAGTATGTATTCATCTTCAGCGTTGTGGAACTCGAGTAATGGCAGATCTGCACCAGAAATTATTTACTTGCTGACATGTATACTCAGTCAAGAGACGCTGAAATAATCTTCCATTAAAAAAATCACATTGTTCAGTTGTTACAAAAGTAAAAAATTCATAATGCAACACACACATCGAGGATCTGTAATTCTGTTGCTTGTAAACGCAACTGACAATAATTTTCGCCTCTTCACATGTAAAAACGATAATCACCGCATTAATGTCAGTAAGACAAAGAAATCATGTTACCTTAATATATTACATGTGTAATAGGAATACGAAAAGTCGTTTTATTGTTAAAATCAGCGCTTGACTTCATGTGTAAAATAGAAACATTGTGGTTCGTAACGCCGAAGCCTCAGTCACGTGACTCGGGGCAGTGTCAGAAGTTTCAAACCACAAAACAGCATGCGCAGTCTATGTTATCTTTGGTCTATGGTTGTCACGATGGACACACGCGCTGTCTACGGCGGGTCACGTGGTAGGTTGGCTTCAAATTGGTACTTACGAGTCAAGAGTATTACTTCATACTAACGTGAATCGTAACGTAACAGTGTTAATTGTGCAGTATCTCTTTTCTAGAGAGTAAAAAAAGTGTCGCATCCTAAGAAAGACTAATTATCACGTATATGTTGAGCGTCTTCATTGAACTATCCTTACAGCCTCACTATGTCAAGAATTCACGACTTGCGCACCGTCTGCTGTGCATAGGAGAACACCTGAAGATTTCTGGTTGGTGAAGAATTTTTTTCTAGAACTATTCACTTTAATTTTGAATCACTGAAAACACATAGGATTTGTTCAGTCATCTCGTTACAACCGACAAATGGTTCAAGTTGCTTACTGTTACCTCTTCAACGGTTCAGCGATTTATAACGAAAGTTATGGAATTCGCCCGTCGTACAGGGCATCCATTGCGCGGGAATGTTTAAAGTAAGGAAATGAGGCAATAAGGTGGTAATTTAGCGTTTGGGAAACTGTTGAACTGTGCAAAATGTAGATGCAGAATTAAAGTGACCGACTCGAGTGAATAGATGAACTGTGAACTGTGTTTTAACATTTATCTTATGAATTAAATTGCTGTAAAAATAATTTGAACAGTATTAGTAGATGCCATAGACAAACATGTAGCTTAATATCATGAGGTTGGAAGCTTTGTGTACACAAAAAATAAATCGCGTTTAGTAAAAAGTGGATATTAGAGTCAAGTGTGGTTCACTACCATGAGGCCAAATGGCAGAAGTATCGTCTACAAATCAGGTTTCAAGGTCGCTGACTCCGTGAAATTTAACCGACAGGAAGAAGATGCTTTGATATGCAAATGATTAGCTTTTCACAGCATTCACACAAGGTTGGGGCCGGAGGTGACACCTACAACGTGCTGACATGAGGAAAGTTACCAACCGATTCCTCATACACAAACAGCAGTTGCCCGGCGTTGCCTGGTGAAACGTTGTTGTGATGCCTCGTGTAAGGAGGAGAAATGCGTACCATCATGTTTCCGACTTTGACAAAGGTCGGATTATAGCCTATCGCGATTGCGGTTTATCGTAGCGCGACATTGCTGCCTGCGTTGGTCACGATCCAATGACTGTTAGCAGAATATGGAATCGGTGGGTTCAGGAGGGCAATACGGAACGCCGTGTTGGATCCCAACGGCCTCACATAACTAGCAGTCGAAATGACAGACATCCGCATGGCTGTAACGGATCGTGCACCACGTCTCGATCCCTGAGTCAACAGATGAGGACGTTTGCAAGACAACAACCATCTGCACAAACAGTTCGACGACGTTTGCAGCAACACGGACTATCAGCTCGGAGACCATGGCTGCGGTTACACTTGACGCTACATCACAGACAGGAGCTCCTGCGATGACGTGTGCAACGACGAACCTGGTTGCACCAATGGCAAAACGTCATGTTTTCGGATGAAGCCAGATTCTTTTTACAGCATCATGATGGTCACATCCGTGTTTGGCGACATCGCGGTGAACGCACATTGGAAGGCCGGTTGCGGTGGCCGAGGGCATGGATGTTTGTGCCGTCCTTAGTGTTAGCTAAGTGTTAGCTAAGTTATCTAGTTTCTAAGTTTAGGGACTGATGACCCCGTAGTTAAGTCCCATAAGCTCTACAAACATTTGAAAATTTGAACATTTTGCACATTGGAAGCGTATATTCATTGCCATACTGGCGTATCACCCGGCGTGATGGTATGGGGTGCCATTGGTTACACGTCTCGGTCACCTCTTGTTTCCATCGACGGCACTTTGAACAGTGACCGTTACATTTCAGATGTGATACGACCCGTGGCTCTACGCTTCATTCGATCCCTGTGAAACCCTACATTTCGGCATGTTCGATTGCTGCTCTAGCTAGCACATTCTCCAGATCTCTCACCAATTGAAAACGTTTGGTCAATGGTGGATGAGCAACTGGCTCGTCAGAATACGCCAGTCACTACTCTTGATGAACTGTGGTATCGTGTTGAAGCTGCATGGGCATCTGTAGCTGTACACGCCATCCAAACTCTGTTTGAGTCAATGCCCAGGCGTATGAAGGCCGTTATTACGGTCAGAAGTGTTTGTTATGGGTATTGATTTGTCTGGATCTATTCACCCAAATTGGGTGAAAATGTAATCACAGGCCAGTTCTAGTATAATATATTTGTCCAATGAATTCTCGTTTATCATCTGCATTTCCTCTTGGTGTATCAATTTTAATGCCAGTGTGTATGTAGATACATTTGTGCTTTTGTCTCATGGTAGTCAGAATTTAAAAGGCTTTTTGGAAAACCTAAAATCTATCTACTCGAATATTCAGTTCACTGTGAAGGTGGATAGGCTGCCTTTTCTTTCTTGACGTGTTAGTCAGAAGAAAAATTGATGGTAAGTTGGGACATTCTGTTTATAGGAAGCCTACTGATTTGTATCTGCGAGCTGATAGTTGTCACCATCCAGCGCAGCATGAAGGAGTACTTCGTACCTTGCTTCACAGGGCGCATATCATTTCAGACGCTGAAAGTTTGTCAGCTGAGTTGTCCCATCTCGAGGTCACCTTACGTGAGAGTGGTTATTGTGAGAGGCAGATAAAACGTGCGTTGCGTTATGATTCTGCTGTGCAACGGTTGAGTTACGATGGTAATGAAGTGAATGAAAATCTATGGCCGTTTTGCAGGAAGTATGATGTTTAATGTGTTTTTCGACCACTTTGTGAGATAATGGCCCTTTTGGGGTTCGTAAACGATGATCTTGGTTTGCGTATGGCTGGTGTCTATCATATTCCTTGCTGCTGTGGCATTTCATATATTGGTCAGACAATCAGGACTGTGGAAGACCGGTGTATTGAACATAAACGTTACACGCGCTTACAACGGCCAAACAAATCCGCTGTTGAAGAAGATTGTCTTGGCACCGGTCATCCTATGGAATACAACAACACGGAGATTCTGGCATGCACTTCCACCTATTGGGATAGTGTTGTTAAGGAATCTTAAAATTAAACAATCAAGCAACCTTATAGAGATGGTGGTTTTTCTTTCAATTCTGCTTACAATCCGGCCCTGCCTCTCATCAAAAAACAGAGGGACGGAATTAATGCTGCCTCACCTGTCGATTAATAGTCGCTTTCGATATTTCTGATGTTAGTAATCTTTGGTTGTCTTAACTCTGCGCTCACTTTTACTGTGCGTGTTATCTTCCTTGTAACTTTGCAAACCGAGATAATAAATTCGCTTGCACATTGCTCCCTTGAGTGCAGTTGTGCCTAGAGAATGGCAGGGTGTCCTCCTGTCGAGATACCGACGGTGGTCCACGACCTCACCCGGTAGCATACCCGTAAGTTGTCTGAACATTCAGTGTGACGGGAAAGGTTAAGGTTTCGCACGTACCACATTACTTCCAGAGTCGACGGCTGCCCGCACGCGCAACGTAGAAGAAAGCAGACAGCGGAGGGGCGCTGAAACAAAGGAAACGGTCGAGTGAGGGGCCTGTATAGAAGAACTGCCAACAGCCCGTGGAGGTGAGCCTAAAGCCCTAAAGCCTAAAGCGCCAGCCACGAGAACGACGACTGTATACACGCGCCACAAGAAAAGTATTTGTAAACGTTTACTTACTGCACATTTGTAAGAGACTGTTGTCAGCAGTACTTACATGGAAACTTCCTGGCAGATTAAAATTGTGTGCCGGAACCGGGACTTGAACCTGGGACCTTTGCCTTTCGCGGGCAAGCGCTCTACCGACTGAGCTATCCCGACACGACTCACGATGCCGCCCCACAAATTTACTTCCGCCAGTTCCTCGCCTCCTACTTTCCAAACTTCACAGTAGCTCTCCTGCGAACTTTGCAAGACTAGCACTCCTGGAAGAAAGGATATGGTGGAGACATAGCTTAAATTTTTAAGCAAGTTCGGTAGGATAGTTTTATTTAATTTTACTAATGACAAAATGGAGAATGAAAGAGAAAGCAGGGACTCTCTTTGAAGTAAGGAGAGAAATAATATTCATGAATGTGGTAATCTGAAAGCAGCAATAACCTTGCTGATCTATTAAGCTGCACAGATTACAATATTCCAGGTAATGTTGATGAAACTGGGGAATCTACCTTAATAAGTTGCAATAGACAAGTAAATACTGCCGCTCTTGGCCACAGTGGCGTGGACGGAGACACAGGGGACTCACAACCCGACACTGACATCTCGAACGAGGGGAAAATAGAGTCGAGTATACTGGGTCAGAGAACTCGTTCCGAAAATAGCTTACCAGCAGAAGATAGTTGAGAGACTGAAAGTGGTAAGGAGCCAAATATACTGTTAATGCTTAATTCTATGTTGGTAGAAATCGGAGAAAAATTAAATGAAAATAAAATGAAATTGGGGAACAACTCAAAATAGAAATCGAAAAAAAACCTCGGAGAATGTAAAATGGCAATAAAAAACGAAACTGAAATAAATAATCTTCAAATGAATAACCTGAATAATTTGATAGTTTGGACAACATAGTAGCTGTAAATGAAGCTAAAGCAGAACAGCGTTGAGCAAAAATATATCACGAAACAAAAGTATGCGGTAAAAAAGACAGGAAATAGAAAATCAGAAATTAACAACAAAGTACTTCTGAAGTTAACGAGATTTGTGATTACATAATGGTATAGGAAAGTCAGGTTAATTCAGTAAATAAGTATATTGACGTAATGAGAAATGGAAAAGTAGAGGTTAGTAAGATATGCACTAGCAGGTATCAAATACAACAAGCTGATATAGGACAAGTAAAGAATTGTGTTTTCTCTTTAAATTGCAAAATAATACGTGTAGAATCTACTTGTAAGTGTAATGCAAACACGAGCCAGGATAAATTAACTGAAACAGAGCAATAAATAAATTAAATTTATGAAACATATTAATTGTACAGAGAATGAACTGAAACGGAAGCTCGAAACATGGCTTGAGCAAGAAAGGAGGAAAGGGTAGTTAATGTTAGTGAAGCATTGACTCGTGCTCGTACAAATAAATTTCATTATTTCTCAAGCCAAGGAAATATCCATCCTACTGCTTTTATTCGGCAGTTCGAGGGGATAAATCTAGTTAACATAATTGATCAAAAAACAATAAAGTTTGTTGCCAGTAGGCACGAAGAAGAAGTCATTTCATGGGGAACCAGGTGTGCAACGCGTACGAGTTTTTTTTAAGGACTTTCTTAAATCAATATTGATCGTCAAGTACCGAAAACAGCGTGAGAACAGAAATCTTTGCAGACAGAAGGTTTAATCCACGAGAACTCGCGCCTTTAAAAGTTACGCGATCGATTGCGTGTATAGCATATTTCTGACAGTCAAAGAACCTTTTGTAATGCACTTAATAAGTTTAAATAACTATTTCTATTTGCGTTTATAAGAAAACACACATATTTGACTGGTTAAATGCCGATTGTTTTAAGCTTACTGTGAGCTAAATGTTCACGCGCGAATCCTCGTGGGTTAATAACAGTGGTTGTCCTAGATATGAGCAGTTTTTCCCAACACTACTGCGAAAATAAGGGAGGAGGAAAACTGTAAGTCTACTGCGAAAAGAACCAATACTTTACAGATCCTCTGAGAGACTCCGATATGACTGAAATAATTGGTGCAGGGATAATTAATGAATGTAGAGAAAAGCGACGTCGACAACCTCTGCTCATGCTGGTACAACCAGACGCGCTGTAGGGCGAGACTGAAGGCCAGGGGGCGAGGCAGAAATGATGACCAGAGAAGGCGTGAAGAAGACAGGCGACCTAAGTACACAGTTCCAGTCTGTCTAGGAGGGAAAAGGTGCTCGCGAAAAGGCACGAATCGAGGAGGCGACTGTTGTACTAACAGGGACTACAGTAATAATAACCAAAACAGAAAACTCAGTTTGTGTTGCCATGACCAGGTACCCAAGTTAACTGACAGCTTACTTCCTTTCATTTCACGATATTAGTTCTTCTCTCTTCATCATACCGAACTATTCTTGATGTGATTTAACTTTCTTAACTATCGGATGTCTTAAAGAGTACAGAGAAGGAAAAGTCATAAAGAAATGACATAGATTTTTACAGAATAAAATAGGATCATGACCACAACAAGTAACACGACAAGAAACATTTGCAAAGCACGTGGGAATACAAAAAAAGTAAACAACATCAGATAAATAGGAGACATTTACAATCCGCAGAGATAATATTATTTATGAGGTTGTAAGCAACGAGCAATTTTACATGATCTTAAAACTATTATTATTTATTTATATACATGTATGAAAACAGGTGAAGCAGGCGAATAGGAGAAATCTAAACCAGGTAAGTGAATATTAAAATATAAATTGAGAGAGTAAAGGAAATAAAGTTGGATGAAAGATTTTGCAGAGTATATGTTGTGGTTGTTAGTAAACAAAGTAGTAAATAGTCTACTCATTGCATAGGAAGATGAAGTTTATTATTATTAAGGCGACAGTAAGTCAGCCAAAAGAATATGGATGTAGAATTATTTCATTATTATTAAGGCGATGGGAAGTTAGGTAATTATATGATGTAGCCATAAGAGGTTTATTATGCCGACAGAGAAGTCGGCCATTCATGTACGTAGAAAAGGTGAAACTTGAGAAATAAGGTGACGCTAGCATCGGCCATTAAAATTGCTAAACCAAGAAGAAATGCTGATGATAAGAAATATTTATTGGACAAATATACTATAATTGACATGTGATTACATTTTCACGCAATTTGGGTGCATAGATACTGACAAATCAATACCCACAACAACCACCTCTGGCCGTAATAACTGCCTTGATATGCCTGGGCATTGAGTCAAACAGAGCTTGGATGGCGTGTACAGGTACAGATGCCCATGCATCTTCAACACGATACGACAGTTCATCAAGAGTAGTGACTGGCGTATTGTGACGAGCCAGTTGCTCGGCCACCATTAGCCATACGTTTTCAATTGGTGAGAGATCTGTAGAATGTGCTGGCCAGGGCAGCAGTCGAACATTTTTCATATCCAGAAATACCCGTACAGGACCTGCAACATGTGGTCACGCATTATCCTGCTGAAATGTAGGGTTTTGCAGGGATCGTATGAAGGGTATAGGCACGGATCGTAACACATCTGAGGTGTAACGGCCACTGTTCAAAGTGCCGTCGATGCGAACAAGAGGTGACCGCGACGTGTAACCAGTAGTACCCAATACCATGACGCCGAGTGATACGCCAGTATGGCGATGACGAATAGACGCTTGCAATGTGCGTTAGCGCGATGTCACCAAACTCCGATGGGACCATCATGATGCTGTAAACAGAACCTGGATTCATGCGAAAAAATGACGTTTTGCCATTCCTGTAACCAGCTTCGTCTTTGCGTACACCATTGCAGGCGCTCCTGTCTGTGATGCAGCATCAAGGGTAACCGCAGCCATGTTCTCGAAGCTGATAGTCCATGCTGCTGCAAACGTCTTCGAACTGTTCGTGCAGATGGTTGTTGTCTTGCAAACATCCCCATCTGTTGACTCAGGGATCGAGACGTGGGTGCACGATCTGTTACAGTCATGTGGATAAGATGCCTGTCATCTCGACTGCTAGTGATACGAGGCCGTTGGGATTCAGCACGGCATTACGTATTGCCCTCCTGAATCCACCGATTCCATATTCTGCTAACAGTCATTGGATCGCGACCAACGCAAGCAGCAATGTCGCGATACGATAAACCGCAATCGAAATAGGGTACAATCCGATCTTTATCGAAGTCGAAAACGTGATGGTACGCATTTCTCCTCCTTACACGAGGCATTACAACGTTTCATCAGACAACGCCGGTCAACTGCTGTTTGTGTATGAGAAATCGGTTGGAAACTTCCCTCATGTCAGCACGTTTTAGGTGGAGCCATAGGCGACAACCTTGTGTAAATGCTAAATGCTAATCATTTGCATATCACAGCATCTTGTTCCTGTCGATTAAATTTCGCGTCTGTAGCACATCTTCGTGGAGTAGCAATTTTAATGCCCGGAGTGTATTATTGGACTACAAAAACAGACGACGCGGTTAAAGGATGCAATGAAGTAGGAAAAGGATGCAATGAAGTAGGAAAGTTATCATTTAATGACAATCACATATCGTAAGGGATTCACAGAAATAAAGATATTGTTTTGAAGAAAGGTAAATATTGATGAAGGCCGCCCTGAGTGGTAAAAAGGAAAACATTAATAGTTTAGAAAGACGAAAACATAGTGTAGGTTATTATCATATTATTTACAACAACACCTTAAAAATAAAACATTTAATCTGGCTGACGAATAAAAGCAATATCTTGTACATCAAGGTTTTTGCTTATTATATAACATTTATGAACGACAAATGAATCGTATTTGTACACCTAGTAAGATTCATCTACACCTACATGGGTTACTCTGCAAATCACATTTAAGTGCCTGGCAGAGGGTTCATCGAACCACCGTTATACTATTTATCTCCCATTCTATTCTCGAATAGCGCGCGGGAAGAAAGAACACCTGAATCTCTCCGTTCGAGCTCTGATTTCTCGTATTTTATTCTGATGATCATTTCTACCTATGTAAGTGGCAGTCAACAATATATTTTCGCATTCGGAGGAGAATGTCACGATTGCAGTTTCGAAAGTAGCCCACGCCGCATCGATAAGCGCCGTTGTTGTAATGATTCCCATCCCAGATCCTGTATCATTTCCGAAACGCTGTTTCCCCTGTATCGTGACAATACGAAACGAGCTGCCCTTTTTTGGACTCTCTTTCGATGTCCTCCGTCAAACCCACCTGATAAGGATCCCACACTGGGCAGCAATACACCAAAAATGGACGGGCAAGCGTAGTGTATGCAGTTTCTTAATTTAAGTCTGAAGTAATAGTAATTCCTAGGTATTTTGTGGAGTTTAGGCCTTCACTTTTGATTGATTGATCTTGTAAACAAACGGATTCCTTTTCGTACTCATGTGGACGATTTCACACTTCTCATTACCTTATTTAGAGTCAATTGTCAATTTTTACACCATAGTTAAATCTTATTCAGCTCGTTCTGCAGTTGGTTTTGATCTTTAGATGATTTTACTGGACGGTAAATGACGGCGTCATCTGCAAACAACCTAAGAGAGCTACTTAGATTTTCTCCCAAATCGTTTATGTAAATAAGGAACAGCAGAGGACCAATAACATTACCCTGTGGAACGCCCGATACCATCTCTGTTTTAGTCGATGCCTTACCATCGATCACTACGAACTGTGTCCTCTCTGTCAGGAAATCCCCTATCCAATCGCAAATTCGGGGCGATATACCATAACTACGCAATTTGAGTAAAAGCCGTTTGTGAGGTATGGTGTAAAAAGCTTTCTGGTAATCAAGAAATACTGAATCGATTTGGGAACCCTTGTCGATAACACCCATCTCTTCGTGTGAATAAAGAGCTAGTTGTGTGTCGCATGTAATCCGTGTTGACCATGGGTCAGTAGATCGTTCTGTTCGAGATATATATTATATTTGATAAGAAAAGAGAGAATTGTTAAATTCAGTGAAATTACTGTTAAGAGATGACACGACAGCGCACACCGTGTTTAAAATACGAGCAGGCGGCGAGAGGCCAACAGCTGACTCTGACTCACGTTTAAAGCGCTCCGGGCAACATCCGGTTGTCGAGCGGAGTCCTGCTGCAACAGAACCGAGTGTAAGCAAACAACAGCTAACCGGACGATGACATTTATGTGTACTGTATTTACGTCAAACTTACGTAATTTTGCAACCTGTATTATCTCTTATGTATTACGTTTATGCATGGCCTTATGACATCCCATTTTGTGAATTTCGTGAAGCTATACCAGGTTAAGTCAATTATTATCCGCAATTTAGCTATATTTTTGTTTATGTTGGTAGTACTGTCATTTTACGTTAGTGAGGCATGCTTTGTTTATTTGTTGTTATATTTTCAAGCTGCTACGTTAGTTTCGTTGTCGCTGCCGTGTTGTTAATCATGGCTGCTCCGCTGTCTATTTGCACCAAAGAAGAGAAACGTTCAGTGATACGTTTTTTGTGGGCGGAAGGTGTGTCAGGGGCCGAAATTCATAGAAGACTTTCAGTACAGTACGGGAGCAGTGTTTTGCCACAACGAAGTGTGTACGAGTGGATTGAAAAATTCCGAAGTGGTCGCACGATGAAGGAGTCGGACGACCGTTTACCGCCACAAATGAAGAAACCATTGAGCTATCACGTGAAATTATTCTCTTAGACAGACGATTAACTATTGATGACGTGGCTCATCGTCTTTAAATTAGTCATGGTTCTGCCTACGAAATTATTCACAACAGACTTGGGTTTCGTAAAGTTTGTGCAAGATGGGTCCCAAAACAACTCACACAGTTGCATAAGCAAACGCGCCTCGACATCTGCAAAAAAACATTTGGATCGCTATGGTAACGAAGGGGACAACTTCTTAGACAGAATCATTACTGGTGACGAAACATGGATCCATCATTACGAGCCGGAGAGTAAACGGTAGAGTATGGAATGGAAACATCCAAATTCTCCGTGTAAGAAAAAGTTCAAGACCCAACCGTCCGCAGAAAAACTGATGCTTACGGGTTTTTTTTTTGGGATGCAAGAGGTCCTGTACTGGAACATTATGGTGAAAGGGGCACAAGAATAAACAGTGTACGTTACAGTGAGATGCTTACTGACAGGCTAAAGCCTGCAATTCGAAGCAAACGCCGAGGATTGCTGTCGGAAGGTGTGTTGTTGCACGACAATGCCCGTCCACATACTGCTGTCCACACTGCTAAAACGCTCCAGAAACTCAAATTCGAAGTACTGGATCATCTTCCATATAGTCCCGACCTTGCCCCTTCTATCACTTGTTTGGTCCACTCAAACAGGCATTAAGGGGCCGTCGATTTGACTGGGACGAAGCATTGAAGGAAGCGGTGCATTCCTAGCTCGTAGCTCAACCGAAAACCTTTTATGAGGGCATAAGGAAGCTTATAGAGCGACAGACGAAGTGCATTGAAAAGCAAGGAGACTATGTCGAAAAATGATGTTCTTGTAAGTTTCGTATTTTATTACAATAAAATTTTATAACTGCTTTGCGGATAATAATTTACTCACCCTCGTATTAAGGCATAATGATGATAATTGTGTTAATGTGGTGTGGAGATCATGTGATGCTTTTATAAACGGCATAACGCCGAAAGCAGGGTAGTGATTTCGTGAATACGTTTGAAGCAGTTATGAATGGAAAAGCGCCGATAATTGTGATTAGTAAAACCAACTATAGGATAGTGAATTTCAGAGCATTTGTCAATTTGAGCGTATCTCATATTATGGACGGCTTTGTGCCAGTATTACTATATTTAATGTAAATTTCTTTTGTAGGATGTTTTCAGTGTTTTGGTAGTTTGAAGTGAAATGATTTCATGGGGGAGAATGTGCGCCGATATGGGCATGTAGGCTGTGCCGGTGTATCAACTGTACAAGTTCATATTGCATCTACAGCCGGACGGAATTATAATGTTCACTCAATATTTCTGCGGTCCACCTGATTATGGCGGCTAGGTGGACCGCAGAAATATTGAGTGAACATTATAATTCCGTCCGGCTGGAGACGCAACATGAATTTGAAGAATGCGCCAATATTTATGAATACTTCACGGATTGAAGCCATTGTGTAATCGTATGATTTAATTTTGACAAGAATTGATCCATGTTATGAAAAGTTTGTCTTAGTTTATTGTCATTTTGAAAGTTTAATAATGGTTATGTGATCCAAACAGCGCAGTGATGTCAAAAGCAGAACATTTTTGCAATTTGTGGTGAAGGATTGTCAGAATCTCATGATAGGATATATAGCTGATGAGACATGTATTTATTGTAATAGGTAAATAGGTACAAAAAGGTAATCAATAATTTTTTTTGAATATGCAATTAATACGGATTTTGACAAAGTATAGTAAGAAAGTAAATACTGTAAATAGTGAAGCTTATAGAGGGATTTTTTTTTTTAAATTGTGTCAAGATTTTAGCTAATATATAAAGCAGAGTGTTTGTATGTTTGTACGTGTTGCATACGAATCTACAGTTTTGTACCAATCTTTATGAAATTTTGCACACGTAAGCGTCAATCCATGAGGACGGTCGCCGTAAGTATAAGAATCACGTACAACTCATTGTTCACGAGATATGACGTCATAAACAATGAGATGCGCGATAACTGCTGCATTAAGCGAAAATGCTGCTCATTTCCTCCTAAACCACTGGAACGATTTCAATCAAATTTAGTACGCGTATTCCTTACGTGAGATAACAATTGCTGTAGGGGTAAGAACCACATACAACACATGGTTCCGGATATATAGCTTCATAAGCGATATGAGCTGCAAGAAACTGGCACATAATGCGGCGAGACTTTAAAAATACACTGCATGAGAAGACAGTACTGAGCGACTTGCAACAAAATTTAAACATAATTTCAAACCTTTATTAAATTTTTTCCCGCTGCCAATCACATCAAAATAATGAATGGAAAAAAGTTTCTCGCTTACTACTTTTCCGCCGTTCATGGATTAAAACTACGGCATTCGGTATGACGTTACAATTAATAATTCCTGCACTACAAAGTGTAGCCGCAGGAATTTGTACAGACAGTATACACATATACAGCTGAATCTACCTTCTAAATTGTATCACAGTACGACATTTAGTTCATGAGATATGAGCACATAAACAGTAACGTTAATGGAAAATCGCCTCATCACGCACCAAGTTTTAATGTATTATTTCTTTACTACTAATTGTATTCGCAACAGATTTTACAGACATGCAGCACTTATACAAATGTATATATATATATATATATATATATATATATATATATATATATATATATATATTACTTAAAAATTATACAGTTGTACAACTTATAACTTAATAAATATGAGATCGTACGCATTTTTTACGCATTATTTTGATTACTGTCTTTGTTTCGATACGGAAAGTATAATTTTGTACATTGAGAGACAGCCTTATTTCTTATTTATTCTCATATAAATATTGCGTGTTTTTAGAAAAAAAAGGAGCAGAGGGAGATGGGATAGGAGAAGTACTAACTCAAGCCTAGGAATAAATAAATAAATACCCGGGCAACGCCGGGTTTTCAGCTAGTCATTTCATAAACTGGCTGTTGTCTTTGAGTACGTTCCAACTCTCTGAGGAAGGGCATGTGTAATATTTCGGCTTCCATCCATCATATTAAGAAATCGGTAGGTTTCCCCAAAGCAAGCGGAAGCACGCGTATGCAGATGTTAGGCAGTGGTGTGAGGTACTGTAGCAGAGACATGCGGCACTGTAGCTGCTGTTCCCGTAGGAAGAGCTGCCTCACTCTGGTTGGCTGGAGAATTGAGAGGCTATGCGCCAAACTAGATCGTATTATTAAGTATATTTAATAAACTACTTGTTAAATATATGTTATACTCTAAAAGTAACATCTGTCATCAGCCAGCTATGTTTCTGCAGTTTTAGAACAATTCAGTTAACTATAAATAACGTAGAGAAAATCATAACGAAAGGAGGGGCGATTCGTGTCGGCCATGTTTTGTCGCCACTTTGTGCGCCGAAGAGCAGACATGGAGAGGGAGTTAGGCACTCCGGGGTCACGCGACAGGTTGAACTGAAGTTGGTGCTTACGATTCAAGATCAAGAGAATAGAGTGGCATCCCGAGAAAGACTAATTATTGTGTATATGTTGAGCATCTTCATTAAACTATCCTTTCAGCCTCGCTATATCAAGAATTCCCGACCTGCGCGCCATCTTCTGTGCATGGGATAACACATGAAGATTTCAGGTCGGTGAACTAAATTTTTCCTAGAACTATTCAGTAGGCACTTTGTAGCCGTGAAAATACCTAGGACTTGTTCAGCCTTTTCGTTACGACCGAGAACTGGTACGAGCTGCTTATTGGTAACACTAATTTTTCACGCTATGCGAGTATAGTGAGTTGTGTGACTAATTCATTGTTATTTTTACGAAAGATATTTGCAGCTGATTTTATTAATAATAACTAGCTGAAGCCCCGCTGCGTCGCATGCGTAGGCTAGTTGGTCTGCACCAGTTGTTTCTTTTTAATCCTGATGAAGAATCCATATCTTAAGTTTCGTAGTTATACCTTGAAATTTGCGTTAACAGTACCATATTTTTGAAAATCAATTTTTGCATCTCGTATTTCACCCCCTTATTAGTCTAATTTCCAAAAGTACCGAAACACGTGTCTTTTTAATTCGAACCCCGAATCCAAATCCGAAAATTTGTAATTTTAACTTCAAAATTGCCTAAATAGCAACAGATTTTCGAAAAACAACCCCCTTGATGGTTGAATTTCCAAAAATACCGAAAGACGTATTTTTATATCATAACGAACAATACAAATACCAATTTTTGTTGCTATAGCTTCAAAATTGTCTTGACAACAATGTGTTTTCAAAAAGAATTTTTGATCCTCTATTTAACCCTCTTACTTGTTGAATTTCCAAAAATACTAAAAATCATGAATTTTTAATCCTGACCAAGATTCCATATCCAAAGTTTCGTAGTTGTAGCTCATAATTTGAGTTAACAGCAACAAATTTTTTTAAAAACAAATTTTTGCGTCACCTATTTTACCCCCTTATTTGTCGAATTTCAAAAAATGCCGAAAGACGTGTCTTTTAAATTCGAACCCTGAATTAAAATCCGAAATTTTGTTTGTAGTACTAGCTTCAAAATTGCCTAAATAGCTACGTGTTTTCAAAAAAACCTTTCATCCCCTCCTTACGGACGGAATATCGAAAAATTTCTTCTTAAATGACGCCTACAGAGTAAGATCAACACCCTCTGCAAATTTCAAGTTTCTGTCTTCAGTGGTTTGGGCTGGGCGATGATGAGTCAGTCAGTCAGTCAGGCAGGCAATTGGGACACTTCCTTTTATATATAGATAGACAAGATAATGAGGCGTGCATGATGTAGATTCACCTACCTGTCTGAACGAATTTACACTAAACAAATTCAATTATGACCGCGTAAACCTGTTTAACCTAATTGACAAAGTGCGAAAATTTATCAGACCCCTTCCCTTTTGTAAGGGGCGGGGGGGGGGGGGGCGGACCGCACCGGGCCTCCAAATACCTCGAAAGCACTTTTTTTTTTTCAGCGCCTTTGTCCTCTCGTTTTGGGGCCCCCAAATCTGTAAAGTTACTTTTCTTATAGCTATACATGTATTTACAAGTCGACGGAGCCCTCATTTCGTTTTCCCGCCTCCCCGGGCCTCTGACAGCCTTGGGCTAGGCGCAAATTGAGACGCGTATAGCACTCGCGCAGTGCCGTAACACTCCAGCGCTACCCGCGCCTTCCACATGCGCTGCGCCGGACCAGCGCAGACTGGGACGCGGGCGCGAGCGACAGTCAGGCGGAGTGGCGCTGGTTATTCACCAGTCTGACAATAGGTTCGTTCGAGTGGCCCAAACGCTGATACTTCCTGATAGTTAGTGACGATTTGGAAGGCCTCCACTGCGCATGCGCGCTTTTTGACAGTTGCCATCTCGGGAGCCAACTCGAACGCTTATTTCACCTGTTTCGCAGTTTGGCCACCCATAGCGCTAGTTGGCATCTTTTCTCTCTATCGATGTTGAAAGTGAGGTTATGACTGGCGATATGTTATGTATTTCTCAATTGAGAAAACTATTTAAGTCGTCATGAAACATTTGCAATTTACCGTTAAACCAAAGTATAATAATAAAGATTAACAAGACACATTTGCCTGCAAGCCGTGTATCTGTCGAGTATAAAATTCGCGTGACGAAACTAGGTTAACTTGCGAGTCGCGATGTTACCAGACGACCGTTCCATCAAAACATTCTTCTTGAGAAAGCTCACGTTGACATGAGGTGGCGGACCGGCGACGGACAGTGTGCATTCCGCCATTAGAAATACATTGTGGATTAAATTCTGATCATAAACTTCGACAAAACGCAAAATGTACGTAAACATGTCCTCCCATTTATAAATAAAGTAGCCAATTTAACCTGAGAAAACCTCATACAAAAATGAGGTAAATTAGGATAGTTGTGTGAAAGGTATATTTGGTAACATACAACTTCATAGGCATATGCATTTTGTCCCATTTTGAGTTAGAATAAAACTTAAAAAATGAAACATACAAATTAATATACAAAAATTTGCAGGTGTTGTGCAAGAATTATCATCGTACCAGTGGCGTAGCTATCATAGGGCTAGGCGGGGCAGTGCCCCGGGGCCCCTGAGGTCAAGGGGCCCCTCGGCCTCCGTGAGCAAAGCTCGGAAAAATTACAGTAGAGCGTCGTTCAATTCCCCCTCCCGTCAAACTAAGCTGCCCACAGTAGCCGCACTGGGCCAGAGGGTGACGGAACATGGCTTCTAGTGGGGCCTGCTGACAGGCCAAGCCGACAGTCGCTTGAGTAAAATAATCGGCACACTCCAGTCGGCAGAAGCAGTTGTAGCATCGCAGCTGTTCACAGCAACAGCTGCGCCATCCAAGTGTTGCGGCGTGCCGCTTGGCGCAATGTACTATTTGGCCACGATAACTTGACGATTCGCGCGGTGGCTGCTGGGAGCTGCAGGAAGCCTGCCTTGCACGAACGGACGGCAGCATCGGCTGCTTGCTGCAGTGCTGCAACCGTTACCCTAACAATATGCACAGTAATTCTTCGCGGCAAGGAGCATTGTAAAGTTGGCAGCGTATGTAAATAAATGAATATCTTTCAACTGATGCCGATTTTGTCCGCTTGTGGCAGCACCAACAAAATCGTCAAGTTATCGTGGCCAAACAGTAAAGGATCGCGCGACTCAAAATACTGTATAAATACATTTACTGTACAGTACTTCTTATTGGCAAGTAGAAGTGTACAGTTCGATTTTACGAATAATCGTTTTTCTGAACATCCATGCCCCCCAATTACACTTCGGATAATCGACGTTCTACTGTATATAATATTTTAGCTGAATGAAGAATTTTCGACTTTTAACTTTTTGAACACTGCCAACAAACTTCAAACGCACGAAGTGAAATCCAAAAATTATTCCCATCTCAGAATATAAACATAAAAAGGTATTGCTTGTCCTGCCACGTGCTGAATTACTAGCAGTGTGTGCCGATACTGTTCATGGTTTGATTCGCGGCAGGGGGCCATAATTTCGTGGTTGAGTAAAACTTCATTACTCATTTTTACCACCTTCTGCATGCGACTTCATTCACCTAGCATGGAGCAACATCGAAAACTATTCCATGGTAGTTTTATCTGTATGTCCTACCGGGTCCAATTCTATCCCTCTCCAAAATTTCATCCAAATCCACCCAATAGTTTCTGCTTGAAAACATAATTAACTTTCACAGTTATAATTATATTAGAGAGTAAGATTAAATATTATCTGCTGCGTGACACACAGTAATTTACTTAAAAGTACGTTTGCCTTATTATGTCCTCCAGTAAGCGGTAAGGACCTGATGAAGTAGTATTGCAACTATATAGTTCATAGGCGCCGATTACGGGTATGCTCGGTCGCTCAGGCGTACCCCAAAATTTGAGTGGGTATGCTCGACATACACCACTGATAATTTTTGTATTATTTTTTCCTTTACGTTATATTTCTTGATTGTAATTAAATTCGACTCTCTCATTCCATTGATGGGTGGCTGGCTTTTGTAATACACCGCTGTAAAAAGATTATCTAAAACAAACAGGTAATTGAATTCGTAGGCATTAAAATTCATGTTGACATGTGAGTCAAGTGATCATTTTCTAAATAGTCCGAATGTTAATGGAATGCTGCATGTATGTTCAATATCATAAACTGAAGGCGGTAACCGTTAATTGTTGTGTCAAATTACTAGAAATGAAGTGGGTTTGGTACGATACGACAAAAATGTGTATCCTCTTAGAAGTCAATTGTCTTCAAGGAATCGTGTTAGTGTTAAGTCGTGACATTTTTTATCCTGTTTACTGAATTGGTGTGTGATGTAACAATGGGTTGTGAACCTTTTGGTATCGACAGACACGGTATGACAGCAGAAGTCGTTAGGGACTATTTTCGTAATACTGTATAGAAAATAAGTCTTCGGGAGAAAGAAGGCAGGAAAACCATTCGATGTTAGTTTTTGCGATAATGAACACAGTATTCACAATACACATCATTATTTGATATGCATGTCTCAGAAGACGAAAATTCTAAAAATGACCTCAGTAGTTACTACAACGGGAAAACTGCTTAAAATGGTCGCAAAAGCCGCCCAGTAGTTCTGAAACGTGAAATTGAAATCAATGACTGTTAATTTTCTTTACTGTGTATTATAAAATTATTTTTCTCCTTTCAGAGATTAAAACTGTCTTAAATTAACACCAGATGAAGCAAAAAAGAAGAAATACTACTAAACTAAAACGAAATTATTACTTTACCTTTGTACCTGGAATTAGAAAAATATAATAAAGATTTTTTAGAAATACCTGTGGGGGGATTGCAGGCCGGCAACCACCTCCCCCCTATTGGGAACGCCACTGAGCATAGCCCAAGATTTTCAAAAGTCGGCGCCTGTGGTATAGTTTTAGTTTAGAGAGGGCCCCAACGTCATTTTTGCCCCGGGGCCCTTGGTGTAGTAGCTACGCCACTGCATCGTACATGATTTTCTCAGTGTAGAAACGCCCACATTGGTACTAATAGATTTCTATAATATATAACCACAAGGAGAAACACGGAACAGTAATTGTGAGACGCTATAGTGGCACATATGTCGGTTATAAAAATCTATCACTGCTAATGCCTGTTGTGAACTATATTATTCTTATGTGTCAATCACTTCATTTACAGATGGCTCAGAAAATCTTAGTAGGACTATTTTGACTTCCTTTTCAGGCGAATATATCACAATCCAAACTGTAAAAACATCCGCATTCATCTTTAAATTCGTATGTTATGAAAATTTCCACACCTTTCATTTATAGTATGTATGGGTGTAATAAAAAGGGGACGTACTGTATTAGAAGGCCACATAAGTTGAAAGAATACCTGTCTAATATACAAACTCAGCCTCAATCAAGAGAAAATCGAAGACTTGGAACACAAACCTCTTCGTAAATATGCGGGTTTGTCTTTTGGAGGAGACTTGCTAAACGCTTTGGAGTCAGTCAGAAAACAGTTTGACGAAAATCCGCTGACTTAAACTTACGGTCGCCAACTATCAGCTCCGCCACTCGAACACCAGATTGGCCAGTCAGATATCGTCAGAAAGAGTCAAAAGTGCCACTCGAACGCCTCAAACTGTTCCTGACCCTCAGCAGCGCCACTCGAATGAAGCTAATGAGTGATTTGCAGGTAAAGCCAGTACCGGCGGAAGGGCCGGGCGAGCCGGGCGACCGCCCGGGGCGCCAAATTTTATGGGAGCTTGGGGGGCGCCAAAATCCTTGCTATATTTATATTATTGTAAACACTGAACTAAAAATCAACTTTTTTCATAAATTGTGTAGCAACATTGGTTACTACCTCATGCTATAGGGCTCACTCTTTATAACAACCCCAGTTTCGTCTTGAATCTCCTATAAAGGAAATCCCTTCATCCCTTCAGTTTGTCTCTAAAAAATCTCCGCTGAGAAAGCTAAAGGCTATTGTTGAGAGTTGGGAGTTTTGAGCAACAATAACACGCTCTGACAATTACAACCGCCGCGGTTGCGACAATTGCACTCCTTGCTACAAAGCTATGTCGGCCGCTCTAACAATACACACAAACAATATTGAGTTACAGGCAACCAAAAAGAAATTAGTCCTGTTTGTACTGTCAAATGTCTCGTGAAAGAAAATTATAAATCAGAAGTCATGTACATGTAGTGCAGGCTTCATGGTGTGCGTGTACTTCTTTTGTCTCCTGAATTTCTACTCTTAGTAGAAGTATCGTTGCGGTTAATGTGTTCTTTATCAACATGTTGAAAAAAAAAAAAAAGCCTTCTGGAAATGTATACAGAAAAAGAAGAGTACAATTGGCGGCTTAAAATGAGAAACAGGCAGCCACATTAAAGAAATTCTTTCCTACTCCTGAAACAGACAATAAAACATAGAACCAGAGAATGAGGAAGCCAGCAAGAAATCAGCAAATATTCCAGAAGATAACACAGTACAGGTAAGTAGGCCTACATTACGTAACGTATTTTCGTTTTATTACGTTTAATAGAGAATAGGTGTTTACACACGCAGCGTCTTAGCAGTAGCGGTGGCGGCCTCTCAGATAGGCGGCGAACTTTAGGCCGAAAGAAAGTTCTTTCCCCATTGCTATAAGTAGTAATAATTACATTCTATACCAACACTGATGCTTGATACATGTACCAAAGCGATAAGACTTTTACTCGTTATATTTGTACTAACAACTTTAATTAAAGACTTTTCAGAGAAAAAGGCACGAAAAGTTAATTTTACTTACCTTTGTAAACAACTCAAATGACTATTTGCATTAAAACTGTATAAAGATATAAAATTATATTACTGGCTGTATTACGAAATCTTTGTACAATGCTGTTACAAAATATATTTGTATATTCTTTTCTTCATGTGTGTTCTCTTTCGCAGTTAACAAGGTTGTTTATGTATATATGTGTAAATAAATGCTGTATCGCATCATCGATCTTAATTTTATATAAATCTTTGTTTCTTGAATCGTTCTGCAAATTTCTAGTCAGTGACGTATAACATTCTGCATGTTCATGTGTAAATAATTGTTTCGTACATCGTTAACCAAAACTTACTTTGTGTATTTAACTGAGAAAAGATCTTACTCAGTTTGATGATTGATTCTTATAGTTGCAGTTATAAAGTTCAAGGAGTTATCCTTTAAAAACAGCTGTCTGTAAGGTAGCATAGCAAATTTAAAGTCAGTAATACTAATGGGTTGTAGGGGGCGCCATATGGATTCTTTGCACGGGTGATACTTTCCCCTTCCGCCGGCTCTGCGTAAAGCAGTTGTTGTTGTTACAGCAGAGTTCCGAATCTGGTTCGGATGCCAACGCTGAAGACGAAGCTTCATTAACACATCACGAGGGACCTACACACGTGACCAGAAAATCAAATTTTTCTGCACTGCAGTACTTCAAGCTACTAGCAACAGTCGCCGAGTTCGTAGGCTTTCGATCGCGGCATGACGCCGCTCAGATAACTCGCAATAGCTTGTGAAAGGAGGTAGATATCGGTGCGACTACTATTTCAAAAACTTTTCCATACTTTTAGCTCCATTTCGTTCGCTGTACTGTATGGTCTAAAATGCATACAACAGTAAGCTGCCCGCTATCGAACTTTTTCAATACACGATTTGTAAATTAAGTGTGCATACTTGACAAATAGCGTCATTTGAAAACAACTCTTACGAATTTCGAAAAGGTGAATGTTTTATTCGAAAGCTAAGATGTTGCACTACCCTGTGTACAAAATTGAGATTTTTTAACCTAATACTTTCATCATAATCGAGTGAGGAGCGTTACGAAACTAAAAACTCTCGCGGAATGAAAAGTAGACTTTATTTTTTCACGGCCAGGCAAAGCTTTTAAGGAAAAAATAAGTTGATAAAACGATGTGGCGTTGTCTTATATACCGTCAAAATTTTTTGCAACTTGAAAATCGGAAAAGTTGATTTTCCCCCTCTTTTTCGGCTCGGCTCGGCCCGGCGCGCAGTGTGAACGCACCAGTCCGTCACTGGTAAGGGGACAGCTTCGTGGGGACACTTGAAGTCTGCAATTCTGTTGTAAATTTCAGATCAGAAGGAGCGTCATCTGTCGGACATTTTTAACCTTTTTTTAAAAAAAATGTCATTCCAAGCATTTGTGTCAATTTTTACCTCTCTATCTACATTATTCTGTGATTTATTAAGTTTTCAAATTTATACTGACTTTTTCATACCCGGTATATTCGTAAAGGCTAGTCTACACGACACCAGGCTGCGACACTCGATTCATGAGATGAGTTGCGCGCAACTGGTTCCGTGTATCTCTGTATCTAGACACGGTGCCAGTACTATTCGTTGTTTTGTGAGTGCCGCAGTCGCCGTAGACTGAAAGTTTTGGTAGCTGTAAAAGTTGTGCTATTACTTCTCTGTGTGAAGTCGCTGCATAAGATTAAACATAAAAAGACTAAGAAACGTGTTTGGGTTTGTGACTGGATTAAAAAAAAGACGTCAGATCAGTTGCTGAAAAAAATTGTGATCGAAGACCCTAGAAGTTATTTTAATCAACTCAGAATGTTACCAGAGCAGTTTACGTTCCTTTTAAATTGAGTTAGTAATGTAATAAAGAAACAAGATACTGTTATGCGTGAAGCATTGTCACCAGTACTGAAATTACAAATTGCATTACGTTTCTTGTCAAATAGATATCTCTACAATACATGTACCGTGTTCTCAAATCCACAATTGCCGTAGTTCGTTTGTATAGGTATTTGGAATTGAATGTACTTTAGTCTGCAATTCACTAATCGTCAACCCATCAATATTTAATTCACGAATAATTGCTTCAAGAACACTAACAAGCCGCTGCTTATTCCTGAAATTTTCATCGTTAAAATGGGACAAACATCTTTGTATCGTATATATGTTCAAAAACCGTATTATTTCTTTCTTCCCCCCCCCCCCCTTTATGTTGTGTTTTGTTCTGTATTGGTCATCACCTAACCTAAAAACACGCGCAATCAGTTTCGCCAAAGTTGTAGGTGCCGAAACTGATTAGTTTCGCCAACGAGTTGCGCGAACGCCTGCCGCGCATGCGCACTGGCCAGTAGCACAGTTTCATGAAACCTAGTGTCGTCGTTTAAACTAGCCTTAACAGCAAAGGACACAAAACTGAACCGTGTGGGACCCATTCTTCATAGCTCCCCAGTTTGAGGAATCAGCTGATTTCTGCAGTTTACCTGAACCACGTATTTCAACTTTTTGCAGTCTTCCAGTTTACGATGAATTAAACCACATGTGTGCTGTCCCGCTAATACCATAATGCTTAAGGTTATCTAGAAAAATTCCGTGATTTACACGATCAAAGTCTTTGACTGATCACAATATATCCCATCGAGTGATGTCCGTTTTTTCAGGGCATTTAATATTTGATCAGTGAAAGCACATATAACACCAAAATGTTCTGTCAATAGCGTTTCTAGTAAACAAATAATAAATTTAAACGTCACACGTGATTTGCGTTATGTAGAAGGTAGATTTTGATGCGTCTATCAGATTATATCTCCTGAACCATGCGCTATACAGTGATTTAATTTTGCAGGTACATTCAGTTGTGTATGTATGGCAGAGCAATCCCAATGAGAATGGATGGCACCGTGTTGTGGGGGAGACGAGCAGATTGCTTTCTTTGTTGAATCAAGGTTTGGCATTGCACTCGAAGATATCACGGCCCCAGATTCACAAAACGTTAGCAATAGGCACAGGAAACACAGTCATATAGGCCTTTATCTTAACAATAATAGTGTGAACGAACTGGACCATAATGTTATTTAACAAATAAGAAACTGTTACACCTGTCTAATAAATTAAAACTTCATAGCAGACGCTAAAAGTTGACGGCATGTACAACGAAAATTTGGTAGCCGATAAACTCTCATCACTTTGTCTGAGATTTCAGAAAAAAGAAACTTCCCTAAACGTTTGTTTAGTATGAAGTTTGTTGGAACTCGATAAGTGTTCATATTTTCAAGTAATGGAAGAATGAAGTTGGAGTAGTTGAGCGTCATCATTTTCAAGATAAAGCCACTGTTTACAATTGTAATTGTTATCTTATCACGTTAAACCTGAAATACGATTTGACCCATTAATCAGTAGATAATGTTAGCGTTTCAAATTCTTATATTCGGTCAGTAATTAAGCGAAGTAGTGTAAATGAGATTCCTGGTACCCGGTAGACGTCTTGTAATTTTTCACGACCTCCACCCTCCCATAGTGTAGTGTGTTGGGGTAAACGAAGGCAGGTTCGTTCGATGGCATTGATGTTGTACATAAGAAAGCCAGAACATAGCAATGCTATGCAAAAACTGACTGTGTCCTGTTTCAGCAAGTGACTTAATTTCACTGTTTCAAGTAGCAGGTGAAGTTCAAATTCAAATGTTTGTACAGCTTATGGGACCTAACTACAGGGTCATTAGTACCTAAACTACTTGTGAACTAGCTAAGACTAAAGACGGCACAAATATTCATGCCCGAGGGGAGATTCGAACACCCGACCATAGTGGCCGTGCAGAACGTGACTGGCGCGCCGCAGGCCGCTCGGTCACTGCGGCCGGCAGCAGGTGAAGTATCGCTGTGAAGAGAAAACTTTTTATGTCCTTTGACTGAAAATGCCTGAAATTAAGTGACACAACAGGCACATAGTTTACACTTCGAGTTCATTGTATTGCGTAAATATGTGGCGGACTGTTTAGGTAATTACTTAGCGTTCTGCCGCGTGGTCAATAAATCGATTAGTGGACAACGAGGAGATCACACGCGATGAATGCCAAACAGCGCTCACACTCGTGGTCATCGTTGCGGAACACAGGCACTCGTATTTTCCTGGTGGGTGGTGGTGTAGTGGAGGATCTCCGTGTGACTATTTTTGCGATTTGTTTCGCTGAAATAAAAATATCGACTGCATAATTTATTCTTAAGTTCGGCATTCCCTATCCTTCTAGAGTCTTGGCTTGATACGTATTATTTCCTCAAAAATAAAACTGCAGCCAGTGCACGGGACTTCATAGGTACTTCGAACACAAAGGCGTGGGGAATCCTCTCTCTCTCTCTCTCTCTCTCTCTCTCTCTCTCTCTCTCTCTCTCTCTCTCTCACACACACACACACACACACACACACAGAGAGAGAGAGAGAGAGAGAGAGAGATCCGCTATGCATAAAATGAAAGGTTCGAATCCCCCCCTCGGGCATGGATATTTGTGCCGTCCTTAGTATAAGGTAGTTCGTAAGTAGTTTGTAAGTTTAGGGACTAATGACCCCGTAGTTAAGTACCATAAGCTTAACAAACATTTGAAATGAAAGGTATTTGATTAACTGCAATATAACCATTGATAACAATTGACACAGTATTGAAATTCATATAAAACAATCACAGTCTGTTGTCAATTTATAGACTGAATAGTGTTTGTGATATTTAAAATATTCGAAGACGTGCTTTGGGGAGGCCTAAACTTCTCGAAGATTGTTTCTATATATTTCAGTCCGCCGTCATTTCATACGAGTAAACCTATGTGGTCGATCGATTTGAAATCGTTCCTTATGCACGCTCCTAGATGTTTTATGGAAATAACTTACTTACAGTGACTCTTCTGCTGTTGCGTAAGTTTGGATCTTTTTTTTTTCTGTGTATTCGCGTTACGTAACATATTTTTAAGCTCAGGGTGGACTCCCCTAACCAAATTCCGGCCTCTTGTCTATCGGCATTGTCCTAGGTTGCGACTTCTTTCTATATTAGAGCACCTGCCGCGAAAAGGCTTGCTGCATGTGAAAATTTCAGTGAATAGGATCAGGAAATATAGGTAACAAGAGTTAAAAACAAAATACCTGTACTGGCCTTCAAAGAAACCGCCATTGGCTACAACACACTTGTGACATCGGTTGTACAGCTGATGTAAACTGTCAGCGGACGCTTCTTGTGAAATCCCTTGAAGTACTGAGGACACGCGATGTGGATCTCCGCAGACACTCAAGCACACACTTTTTACTCGCTGCTTCAACACCCACGGGTCTCCGTCGCCGAGTTACCTAAACTGAAACAAAATTCGATGTTGACGCGTTGCTCATTGCTCTCATTTTGCGCTCCATGGGGCAGTGACACGAGTTCTCACACTGAACCAGTTAGCTGGTCGCAGCGAGTACCACCGCTTCACTGCGGTGCTTTGTGCTCGTTGACATGCCCCTCAATGTGTATGCGCGGGCACCTCATCCTCGCCAGCGAAGATTGTAAAATAATGGACCATTCACCGAACTTTTCAGACGCACCTTGAATGTATAGGAGACTGGTTCTTGTGTGTTCGTCCGCATCATCGCTTTCATCATCATCGACAACCAAGTCGCCGAAAGTGACATCAATCAAAACACTTACCGTGGGCGGCCGAACCCCGATGGAAATATCCCAGCCACTAAACGCTATACGATGATTTCATTCGACCTGTATGCATCTGCCCTGCGGACCGCGTACACCCCTAAATGTGGTGAGCCACAGTGGTTTGTACCAGCAGAGCAACGAAAGTTGGCAAACAGCCCACAATGTACGGGAATGTTTCCAAGAGCACCAGGACGAGTTCACGATACTCCACTGACCACCAGAAATAAACCCAAAATCCAAAAGAAGGCCGAGGGACCGTTCTACATCTAAATTTGCACACATTATCCTCAATCTTTTATTTGTGGTTCAAATGTTTGTATAGTCTATGGGACTTAACTACGGGGTCATCAGTCCCTAAACGTGCAAACTACTTATGAACTACTTACGAACTAGGACGGCACAAATATCCATGCCCGAGGGGGGATTCGAACCCCCGACCGTAGTGGTCGTGCTGACCGTGACTGGAGCGCCTCAGTCACCTCGGCCACCGCGGCCAGCTTTTATTTGTGGTCTTTACGAGAATTGTAAGTTGATGGCATCGATTAGCAGTCAGCTGCAAATATCAACCCTCCAAATCTCCTCAATATTGCTTCTTGAAAACAATGGAGCTTTCCGTCCAGCGATTCCCATTTTATTTCCCGAAACATCTTTGTAAAAAAAAATTAGCAGCTGGCGTCTGAAATTCTTATACGTCTTTCTTTAAGCAGATCTGGTGAGGATTCCAGACACTTGAGCAATACTCGAGATTAGTTTGTACAAACATTCTATACACGGACTCCTTTACAGATGAACCACATCTTCCCAAAATTCTTCCAATAAACGCAAGTCTACCACCTGCCTATCCCACGACTGTCCTTACACGCTCATTCCCGCAACATTTCGTGTAGATATTTATTCGATGAACTGTGTCCAGGAGCGTACTGCTAATAATGTAGAACATTAGGAAACGTTTTTTCCGTAAACATCTACAACACCTCAGTTTTTAGTATATTTAGAGCTAGACACTATTCCTCACATCAGCTAGAAATTTCGTGCAAATCACCTTCCATCACACTACAGTCACTCAATAACACCTTTTAGTACACCACAGCATCATCAGCAAACAACCGCAGACAGCTACTCAACCTGTCTGTCACATCTTTTTCTATGTACGTGTGGCGTCTGTTCCGAAACGTGGCCGGCGAGAATGACATGCCCCAGCGCAACCGTCACGCCACGTAAGCAAGGTAGTTCCGAGCCGGCGAGATCGCTAGCCGATTGGCCGGCCGCTGGGACACTGCCCACTGCGTCATAGCGGGCAGCCACTGAGCTAGCGATCGCGCCGGCTCGGAACTACCTTGCTTACGTGGCATGACGACTGCGCTGGGGCCTGTCTTCTCGTAGGCCTCGATTCAGAAAGAACAGACGTTACTTCTGATCCTGCAGTAGTTATTTTCTCATATTCACAGAATATATGACGTCAACAGCGAGCGAATGGGCAAAGCTGAAAATGTGTACCCAGCCGGGATTCGAACCCGGGTCTCACGCTTTCTAGGCAGTTGCGCTGACCACTACACTAACGAAGACACAGTGATCACCGCACCTGCATGGACTACCTAAGCACGCCTCCCATCAGACAAAAAGTCCCAGCTTTACCTGCCCACAGTACTCAAACTCATAGTTTGTAATGTAATGTAATGTTTGTATAGTCTATGGGACTTAACTACGGGGTCATCAGTCCCTAAACTTACAAACTACTTATGAACTACTTACGAACTAGGACGGCACAAATATCCATGCCCGAGGGGGGATTCGAACCCCCGACCGTAGTGGCCGTGCAGACCGTGACTGGAGCGCCTTAGTCCCCGCGGCCACCGCGGCCGGCAAACTCATAGTTTCAGAAACTAATTCCTGTAAGAGTAAGGGTCCTAAACTTGATCATCCCTCTCCACTAACGAAAGGATCATTACCCATCACCAGCATATTGTGTGTGTGTGTGGGGGGGGGGGGGCGTCTGTTCTGAAAGAACAGAAATCACTTCTGATTCTGCAGTTGTTATTCTTTCATATTCACGGAATGTATGATATCAACTGCGAATGGGCAACCTGAAAATGTGTACCCAGCTGGGATTCGAACCCGAATCTCACGCTTTCTAGGCAGTTGCGTTGACCACTACACCATTGGGGACACAGTGATCACCGCACCTGCAACGACTACCTAAGCATGCCTCCCATCACACACAAATTCCCAGCTCTACCATGCCCACAGTGCTGCCATATATATATATATATATATATATATATATATATATATATATATATATATATATATATACAACCTCATGGAATTGCACTGATTTAACCAATGAATCCCGTTGGTGCCTGCCACCACCACGACGGTCGGACCCGGTCTGGAGGCACAGTGGCGGGGCTGGGCTGTCCACTCGTGCGCTACAGCACTGGGGTGCTGTTGGGTGGATCTCCCACCGCCTCCCTGTTATACACTGTTAGTCCACCAACCAGGCGCAGCCTCACAACTTCGGAATTTGTCGAAAGCCGCACTGAACCAGGTAGTGCGTGAGCGCACACGACAGGCAGTGATGTGGACTTATTCGTCGTCCACCCGACTGCAGCGCCTCCCTCTTCTTCCAATCTCTCCCGATCAAAAATGTCGGCCCGTCACTACCGAACAACCGGCCCGGGACATACACCACCCACTGCTACACCGGATCGACTCTGGCAATATGTGCAACCAGCAGGGATTGCAATACTCGCACAACACATGCAGAGACATTTGGTCCAATGCTTAGGCGCGTAGCAGCGGTTAAACTACATTCAATACCTATTTCATTATCTCCCTTACCTCACATGACGCTATTTTCAATCGTGTGATCTTTGTACAACCTTTTATCATAATAGTAGTGATGGTAGTAATAGTAGTAGAATGGTAGTAATAGTAGTTAACACACTTAGATGCCAGGCAGCTAAAGGTGGTTTGGAAGTTTTCTTAGAGAAGACCAAATATCTCACGAACATTAGTGACAGCCCCAGAGAATTGCATCTGGAAGAGGGAAAAATGGAGAGGGTTAACACGTTATGGTACCTAGGAGAGTGACTTGAACCTAATATAACAGAACGGGTAGCTCTAACCATCCGAATTAATAAACTGGAACTGACATACCGTCTGACGAAGAAGATACACACACAATACGAGAGGCCTCTCGCGCAATACCGAGCTCAGACATTACCACACTGTCATTCCTCAACGCCTCTGAATACCTCGTCGTGAACAGGAAAGGCTTCAGTGAAAAACTGGAAATGAAGGAGACGAAGATCCTGAAGAAGATAAAGGGACAAGTGAATGTAGACGGTGAATACAGGTGGCGCCACAATCAGGAACTGTGTGACTACACCGAGAATATCACAATTGTAATTAGAAAGAAATGTTTTAACCTCTATGGCCACATTTCGAAGGTAGTTCCCAACTGAATGACCCCTCAGTCCTATCCCACTGGCAGAACAGACAGGTTATGTCCCCACGCTTAATGGAAATGTCGAAAAATCTTCGATAATGGGGACTTGTTATTAGTGACATCAAGAATCTTTCAGAATTATTTTAAATTAAAAGAGATTCCAGTACATTCCACCCTGTAAGAAGACAGGTGTCTTCAGGACGAAGGAGAAACAAAGCCAGAGAGTGCGTATATACTGGGCAAATATCAAAACACACTCCCAGCGAAAAAGTTGCAAATCGTTGTCCTTAGTTGGCCTATTTGAGGAGAGACAGTAGTTGGCTTCTAAAGAGATTCGAAGAACCCATACTGATCTCACGTGATTCCTCCAGCTTATCCTGTCTTGCCAATTGCTTATTCCTATTCCTTTCCATGTGCTGTCGCTTTCATTGCGCCAACTATTCCTGAGTGTCCCCCTTGGTCCTTTACCGTATGACTTCTCCCTGAATTTTCTTTACACAATTTGGTCCTTCACCATTCTCATCAAATGGCAAGCCGATTGAAGTCATCTAGCATTTATTATCTTTACTATTATAGCTTGTTGAACTAGCTTGTGGATTTGTGTGTTGTGTCTTTTCTTGCACGATTGAGATTCTTTATCATAATATGGTCCAAAGATTTTCCTGTAAACTTCACTCTCAAAAACCTGTAACTGTTGTGCTACTGTGTTACAAAAAGGTAGGGCCAAACTTTCAGAAAACATTCCTCACACACAAAGAAAGAAAATATGTTATGTGGACATGTGTCCGGAAACGCTTAATTTCCATGTTAGAGCTCATTTTATTACTTCTCTTCAAATCACATTAATCACGGAATGGAAACACACAGCAACAGACCGTACCAGCGTCACTTCAAACATTTTGTTACATGAAATGTTCAAAATGTCCTCCGTTAGCGAGGATACATGCATGCACCCTCCGTCGCATGGAATCCCTGATGTGCTAATGCAGCCCTGGAGAATGGTGTATTGTATCACAGCCATCCACAATACGAACACGAAGAGTGTCTACATTTGGTACCAGGGTTGCATAGATAAGAGCTTTCAAATGCTCCCATAAATGAAAGTCAAGACGGTTGAGGTCAGAAGAGCATGGAGGCCATGGAATTGGTCCGCCTCTACCAATCCATCGGTCACCGAATCTGTTGTTGAGTAGCGTACAAAGACGTCGAGTGAAATGTGCAGGAGCTCCATCGTGCATGAACCACATGTTGTGTCGTACTTGTAAAGGTACATGTTCTAGCAGCGCAGGTAGAGTATCCCGCATGAAATCATGATAACGTGCTCCAGTGTGTGTAGGTGGAAGAATGTGAGGCCCAATCAAGACATCAGCAACAATTCCTGCCCAAACGCTCACATAAAATCTGTGTCGATGACGTGGAATCGAGGAAGTACAGTCCATACTAACAAAACAATTGGGTATTTCGACAATTGTCTGCAAGAATTATTTCAATTTACATTTAAAGAGAAATACTGAAATGAGCTCTGACATGGAAGTTAAACGTTTCCGGACACGTCCACATAACATATTTTCTTTCTTTGCGTGTGAGGAATGTTTCCCTAAATCATTCCAAGCAAATGCCAGGATGGTTCCTTTGAAAGGGGATGGCCGTACCTTTTTGTAACACCCTGTATATATTGATTTTCCTTATCAGAATGTGGGACCAGAAAAGATTTTGCATTGTATCGCAGGCTCAGTTAGCACTTGTTGTTAGTGCTTGTCTCTGGTTTTGCTCCTCAGTGACTGTAGTTCGGACACTTCCGTTAGGGGCAGGACTGCACTTAGCCACGTGACGTCGCCACCCCTCAGCCTAACGCCCCCGTGTACAGGTGGTCTGGTCTGGCGGCCGTGACCTTGCAGCCTCGCCACCCCTGCGCCGGCACTGGCACGCCCTGCAGACGGCTAGGCCTCCCCCCACCCTCCCCCGTTTAAACCCCCGCCCTCCGGTATTGATTCTCCAGTCCCACCCCCACCACCTGCGCGACTGCAGTTCCCACGTCTGGCACTGCGGGGCGCTGACTCCCACCCTCGCCCCTCAACACCGGGGAAAACTCCACTGACTGACAGGAAGGGTGGCGGGGAGGCGTGAGAGGGGGCTACAAATGCGAGCTAACAACACCAAGGGACAATGCGGGAAATGAAGGCTGTTGTTTGGCGTCAATTTTTTAGGAATTGTTATTGCTGTGGTCTTCAGTCCAGAGACTGGTTTGATGCAGCTCTCCACAATACCCTATCCTGAGCAAGCCTCTTCATCTCCACATAAGAACGGCAACCTACATCTGTCTGAATCTGCTTACTGTATCCATCTCTTGGTCTTCCTCTGCGGTTTTTACACCACACACTTCCCTCCAACGCTAAATTCACAATTCCTTGATATCTAAAAATGGCCCTACCAATATATCCCTTCTTTTAGTCATGGTATGCCAGAAATTTCTTTTCTCCCCATTTCTGTTCAGTACCTCCTCATTAGTTACGCGATCCACCCACCTAATCTTCAGCATTCTTCTGTAGCACCACAATCCTCTTCCTGTCCGCACTGTTTATCGTCCATGTTTGACTCCCATACAAGGCAACACTCCATACAAATGCCTTCAGAAAGGACTTCCTTATGCTTAAAGCAATATTTGATGTTAACAAATTTCTCTTTTTAAACAACGCTTTTCTACCCATTGCCATTCTGCATTTTATATCCTCTGTACTGTGACCATCATTTGTTATTTTACTGCCCAAGTAACAAAACTCATCTACCTCCTTTATTGCTTCGTTACCTAATCTAATGCCTTCAGCATCGCCTGATTTTCTTAGGCTGCACTCCATTACCCTAGATTTGCTCTTGTTAATGTTCATCTTATATGCACCTTTCAGCACACTGTCCATTCGGTTCAATTGCTCTTCCAGGTCCTTTGCTGTATCTGACAGAATTACTATGTCGTCGACAAAACGCAATGTTTTTAATACTTCCCCCAGAACTTGAATTCCTTCACCTAATTTCTCCTTGCTTTCCTTTATAGCATGCTCAATGTACAAATTGAACAACATTGGAGAAAGGCTACAACCTTGTCTTACTCCCTTCCCAACCACTGCATCCCTTTCATGCCCTTCAACTCTGACAACCGCTGTCTGGTTTTTGTACAAGTTGTAAATAACCTTACGCTACCTATATTTTACTCCTGCTTGCTTCAGAACTTGAAAGAGTTTATTCCAATCAACATTGTCAAAACCCTTCTCCAAATCTACAAAAGCTAGAAATGCATGTTTGCCTTTTCTTAATCTATCTTCTAGGATAAGCCGTAAAGTGAGTATTGCCTCGTTTGTTTGTTTGTAGATCTATCGGACCAAACTCCGTGGTCATCAGTCCGTAGAGTATTGCCTCCCGAATTCCTACATTTCTCCTGAACCCAAACTGATCTTCCCCGAGGTCGGCTTCTACCAGCTTTTCCAACCTTCTGTAAAATGGGGATTATAACATTTTTCTTAAAGTCTGAGGGTACTTCATCTGTCTCATACATCTTACACACCAGGTGAAACAATTTTGTCATGGCTGCTTCTCCCAGAGACTTCAGTAGCTCTGAGGGAATATCATCTACTCCAGGGGCCTTGTTTCGACTTAGGTCTTTCAGTGCTCTGTCAAATTCATCTCTCAGTATAGTATCTCCAATTTCATCCTCATCTACTTCTTCTCCCCTTTCTACAATATTTCCGCTAAGTTCATTTCCTTCATAGAGCCTCTCTATATACTCTTTCCACCTTTCAGCTTTCCCTTCTTTGCTGAGAACTGGTTTTCCATCAGATTCCTTGATATTCATAGAGCTGTTTTTCTTATCTCCAAATGTTACTTTTATTTTCCTGTAGGCTGTATCTATTTTTCCCTTATTTATACATTCTTCTACACCCTTGCATTTGCCTTCTAGCCACTCCTGCTTAGCCATTTTGCACTTCTTGTCAATCTAATTTCTAAGTCGTCTGTACTTCATTTTGCCTTTTTCATTTACTGCATTTTTATATTTTCTCCTTTCATCGATTAAATTTAGTGTGTCCTGTGATTTACAAGGATTTTTTGTAGGTCTTGCCTTCCTACCTATTTTGTCCTCTGCTGCCTTCACTATTTCATCTCTCAATGCTACCCATTCCTCCTCTACTGTATTTATTTTCCCCCGTTTCTGTCAATTGTTGCCTAAATCTCCTTCTGATATTCTTAAGAACTTCAGGTTCCTTCAATTTATCCAGGCCCCATCTCCATATTTTCCTACCTTTTTGTAGTTTCTTCAGTTTCAGCCTACAGTTCATAACCAACAAGTTATGGTCAGAGTCTATATCTGCCTCTGGGTATGTCTTACAGTTTAAAACATGGTTCCGAAATCTATGTCTTACCATTATAAAATCTATCTGGTATCTCCCGCTGTCTCCTGGTCTCTTCCACGTATACAACCTTCTTTTGTGATTCTTGAACCAGGTGTTTGTTATAACTAAATTATGTTCCGTGCAAAATTCTTCCAGGTGGCTACCTCTTTCATTCCTTTTGCCCAGACAATATTCACCTACTATCTTCCCTTCCCTTCCTTGTCCTACTACCGAATTCCAGCCTCCCATAACAATTAAGTTTTCCTCTCCCTTAATTGTCTGAATAATTTTCTTTAGCTCCTCATATATTTCTTCGATCTCCTCATAATCGGCAGAGCTAGTTGGCATATGAACCTGTACTACTGTGATCGGTGATGGCTTCGTATCTATCGTGACTACGATAATGCGATCACTGTGTTGCTCATAGTAGTTTACCCGCATTCCTATTTTCTTATTCATTATCAGACCTACTCCTGTAATATCCCCAACTGATTTTGTATTTATAATCCTGAACTCGCCTGACCAGAAATCCTGTACCTCTTTCCACTGAACTACACTAATCCCCACTACATTTAACTTCAACCTATCCATCTCCCTTTTTAAATTTTATAGCTTCCCTACCCGATTAGGGGATCTAACATTCCACGCTCCGATCCGCAGAATGCCAGTGTTGTCTTTCCTGGCGATCACATCCTCCTGAGTAGTGCCCGCCCGGAGATCCGAATGGGGGACTATTTTACCTCCGGAATATTTTACCCGAGATGATGCCATCATCATCTGTTCATACAGTAGAGCTGCATGTCCTCGGGAAAAGTAACGGCTGTAGTTTCCCCTTGCTTTTAGCCTTTCGCAGTAACTGTGTGGCAAAGCCACATTAGCTGATGTTACAAGGCCAGCTCAGTCAATCATCCAGACTGTTGCCCCTGTAACTACTGAAAAAGCTGCTGCCCCTCTTCAGGAACCACACGTTTGTCTGGCTTACTCACAGATACCCCTCCGCTGTGTTTGCACCTACGGTACGGCTATCGGTATCGTTGAGGCACGCAAGCCACCCCACCTCGGCAATGTCTGTGGTTCATGGGAGTGGTTTTAGGAATTACTCGAATGTTTTGAGCCGTTTTTGGTTAACCCTTTCAGACCTGTTTTTTTTCTGGAGGAAGGAAATTATTATTATTATATTGCTGTATTCCTCTTAAGTTACGTTTTTAATGATTTTAGAAGCAAGATTTGCGCTGTTGTATGCATCCATTTACATACTACAAAACTGCATATGCTGATAAGCAAGGCTTCTGCTTATGGATTAAAATAATTAATTTTGTAGCACTAACTTTTGTACTAAATAAACTGATCATTCAATAGTTGCCATTCAAAATAAGTACTACTACTTTTTAGTTGTACAGTGGAATACAAGTAACCAACGACTTGGGCGTTCTTTGGAGTTCACAAGCTGCTGCGCAGTGCAACACTGATTACTTTTTAGAGATCTTCTGCAGTTGACAGTAAGACTGCACGATGAAAAGTTCGAACATTCATAGTCATATGCATGTTGTTTGAATTGAGAAAAAATGTTTCTGATCTATCTTAGACACTGTAAATGTACACAATTGTAGCTAGAGGATCTGAAAGGGTTAAGGTTGAGTTGACTGTACAGGGTTTTCCAAAGAAAACTGTCGAATATTTTGAGAGGAGATAGTATTCATCATAAGTTCAATAAACACGATACCGGAAATGTTCAAATGTTTGTAAATCTATCGGACCAATCTGCGTGGTCATCAGTCTGTAACTTATAAACTACTTAAACTAAGATAAATTAACCTAAGGACAACACAAACACCCATGCCCCAGGGAGGACTCGAACCTCCTACGGCGAGCAACCGCGCGCTGCACAGCGAGGTGCTTTAGACCGCTCGGCTACTCCATGGGGGCGTACACGAATTAAGGGACAGTTTTATAATTGTACGCCATAGTGTGGTGGGTAGCGCGTTAGGTTGTGATGCACATGGTCGATAGTATTATCAGCAGGTTGCAGGATAGCACGTTATTCAATTTGATAAGGCTCAGCAGCTACTAATGGATACCACGAAAGACTGTACAGGGAGGCTATAGAAACTGTAAAACACCCCAATAATGTCAATAGGATGGAGGAGGGCGTGAAACTAAATGAAATCTGGTTTCCGGTGTTGAAGAAGAAATGTAACAGTCTTCCACCATGGGACGATATTAACGGACGACGGCAATCAGCAACATCTCACGTCACACCTCTGCGCACGAGCTCTCGTAAACTGAGTTTGGCTTCAGTCAGCAGCGAGCCAGGGTGTGCATCGGACAGTCAAAAGTGCCACGATCCCCCTTGAGAATGTCCTCTGCAGTTGGGGACGAAACGCAGTTGGGGACGAAACGTTGGGTTTCTATAATAAATCCACTATCCCGGAAATTTTTAGTAATTTTGACCTTTCCGGCCGTGAAAGTTTACGTTTTACATGTTCACCTCAGCAAATGATTTGTTCCTGTTAACATTATTACGATAAAGCTGTGTAACACGCTCCGCGCTCGGCGTACCTGACGACGCTGTGCACGATCTTTGCGTCGAAACGCTTAGGAAAGAAATTTCGAAATGCGTATTAGTGATTTCCAGGCCAGGCCAGACGGTGTGTTTGGAGGAGTTGGCGAGGCGCCTTGGATGGATGGATTCTTGGGGTTTAACGTCCCGTCGACAGCTTGGTCATTAGAGACGGGAGGCGCCTTGCCCTGCAGCGGCCGGCACCGCCTTGTCCTGTCGCTTCTGCACGACGGTTGAACGCTACATCTACATCTGCATCTACATGGCATACTCTGCAAATCACATTTAAGTGACTGTCAGAGGGTTCATCGAACCACCGTTATACTATTTATCTCCCATTACATTCTGGAATAGCGCGCGGGAAGAAAGAACACCTGAATCTCACTGTTCGAGCACTGATTTCTCGTATTTTATTCTTATCATTTCTATCTAAGTAAGAGGGAGTTAACAATATATTTTCGCATTCGGAGGAGAATGTTGGCGATTGGAGTTTCGTACGTAGCCCACGCCGCAGCGATAAGCGCCGTTGTTGTAATGATTCCCATACCACATCCTGTATTATTTCCGTAACGCTGTCTCCCCTGTATCGTGACAATACGAAACGAGCTGCCCTTCTTTGGACTCTTTCGACGTCCTACGTCAAATCAACATGATAAGGGTCCCACACTGGGCAGCAATACACCATAAAAGAACAGACAAGCGTAGTGTATGCAGTTTCTTCAGTAGTTCTGTTGCATCTTTTAAGGGTTCTGTCAATAAAACGCAGTCTCTGGTTCGCCTTTCCCACGACATTATCTATGTGTTCTTTCCAATTTAAGTCTGAAGTAATAGTAATTCCTAGGTATTTTGTGTAGTTTACGACCTTCACTTTTGATTGATTTATTTTGTAAACAAAGTTTAACGGATTTCTTTTCGTACTCATGTGGATGACTTCACGCTTCTCTTTATTTAGAGTCAATTGCCAATTTTTACAGCATAGTGATATCTTATTCAGATCGTTCTGCAGTTGGTTTTGATCTTCAGATACTTTTAGTAGACGGTAAATGACGGCGTCATCTGCAAACAACTTAAGAGAGCTACTTAGATTTTCTCCTAAATCCTTCATGTAAATAAGGAACAGCAGAGGACCAATAACACTACCCTGTGGAACGCCCGATATCACCTCCGTTTTAGTCGATGCCTTACCATCGATTACTACGAACTGTGTCCTCTCTGACAAGAAATCCCCTACGCAATCGCAAATTTGGGGCGATATACCATAACCACGCAATTTGATTAAAAGCCGTTTGTGAGGTACGGTGTCAAAAGCCTTGTCATAGCACACATCACTTCGTGTGAGTAAAGAGCTAGTTGTGTTTCGCATGAACAATATTTTCTAAATTCATGTTGACCTTGGGCCGATAGATCGTTCTGTTCGAGGTAATTCATAATATTTGAATACAGGATGTGTTCCAAAACCCTGCTGCAAATTGAAGTCAATGAAATAGGCCTGTAGTTTAGTGGGTTACTCCTACTGCCTTTCTTGAATATAGGTGTGACCAGTGCAACTGTCCAATCTTTTGGTACAGATCCTTCTTTGAGAGAGCGGTTGTATATGGCTGTTAAGTAAGGAGCTATCGCTGCAACATAATCAGATAGATATCTAATGGGTATACAGTCCGGACCAGAGACTTGTTCTTGTTACGTGATTTTAGTTGCTGCACTACTCCGATGATATCTACTTCTACATTACTCATTACGGCTTCTGTTCGTAATTCGAAATCAGGAATATTGGTTTCGTCTTCTTTGGCGAATGAGTTTCCAAAAGCTATGTTTAGTAACTCTGCTTTAGTAGCGATGTTGTCGTTAGGATCGCCATTACTATCACGCAGTGAGGGCATTGTTCGTGTTTTGCCCCTGGTATATTTAACATATGACCAAAATCTCTTTGGGTTTTCAGTCAAATTTCGAGAAAGAGTTTCGTTGTGATAACTATTGTAGGCATCTTGCATTGACGTCCTCGCTAAATTTCGACATTCTGTGTAGGATCGCCAATCCTGGGGATTTTGTGTTCGTTTAAATTTAGTATGCCTTTTCCTTTGCTTTTTCACTGAGGGTTGAGGGGTGAGGGTTGAGTGCCCGCGAAGGTCGCCGGGCGCCGTAACGAGCCACTCCTGTGCGGCCGCGTCGCTTAGCCGCCGCTCGCTCTCACTGCTGTCAAGTTGGCAGCCCTTTCTTCTAAAACTGTACCTTTCTTTCACAGTTCTAGACAGATAAGAAACAGTTCTGGAGTACTCTGCACAAACTGCCGATAGTTCTACAACATTTTGCCCAAATAGTAGGGAAAAAATTGGAATAAATTTTAGTGTTTTTCAAAATAATATTTTGCCTAATAGCGGAAACATAGTACTTATCACAGTTCCGAACAGCTCCCAAGGAGCTCAACAGAAAATTCCAATGACATTTTTTTTGTAAAGATTATACTTTATGAGGCAATTGCAGTAATGAGGGATCCATTTTCACACTACAACGTTTTTGTAAAGTGGTCGTTATTTTCAAAGTTCTAGACCGATATGCAAAAAATGAAAACAGTTTTGCAAAAATTCGCGAAAAAAGTAGAAAATTGTAACAAATTTTAGTGTGTTAAAAATGTTTTTTTTTTTCCTCTATTAATGGAAACAATTCTGATCACAGTTCTTAATATCTCTCAAAGAGCTCTACAAAAAGTCCTCATGACAATTTTTTACGCAGATTATACTTTGTGAGATAACTTAAATAATAAAGGATCCAGTTTCACGCAACTGCGAAGTTGGCACCCCATTTTTGCAAAATGTACATTTTTTTCAGGTTTCTTAACAGATATTCAAAAGTACTGGAGTACTCTGCAAAATAAATAAATAAATAAATAAAAATAAAATAAATAAAAAATAAGAGCATAATTATGGAAATATTGCAAAAATATTTAAAAATTAGAATGAATTTTAGTTTCTTAATTATTATTTTGCCTATAAGTAGACACACAGTTCTGATCGCAGTTCCGAATAGCTCCAAAGAGATTCTACAGAAAATCCTAATTACAATTTTTTGTGTAGGTATACTTTATGATATAATTGCTATAATGAGACATTTATTTTCAAAGTACTCTGAAGTTGTGGACCTTATTTCGAGAAATATGCATGTTTTCAGAGTTTAGGGAAGAACTTTCTCTCTCTCTACAAATTGGTGACAGGGAAAAATAGGATGTGCAGTCTGCTCGAAAAAGAATGTGTGCCTATAAACGGAAAAATGAATGTGAAATACGCATAGTATTGCATGTATTGCACCGTTTCGAAATTTACTATACGAAGAATAACTCTGAGCTAAGTTGCTACACCTGGAGACCAAATGTAGCCACTACAAGTTTAAAAAACAAGTTTAAAAATAAAGAAAGGGGGCGATAAGGATTTCAGACAAAAATATGATGGAATCTTTTGAAATGTGGTGCTACAGACGAATGATGAAAATTAGATGGGTAGTTCACGTAACTAATGAGAAGGTGCTTAACCGAAATGCGGAGGAAAGGAGTTTCTGGCATATCCTGACTAAGAGAAGGGATAGATTGGTGGGGCACATTCTGAGACATCAAGGAATCGTCAACGTAGCATTACAGGGAAGTGTGTGGGGTAAAATCGTAGAGGGAGAGCGAGGGACGAATACAGGAGATTGAAAAGGATGTAGGATGCCGAACGTATTCTCAGATGAAGAGACTTGCATAGGACAGGGTAGCGTGGAGAGCTGCATCAAACCAGTCTGCGGACTGAAGACCAGCAGAGCAACAACCTTTTCTCTTTGTACATTATACACAGTGACTATCAATAAAATTCTTCCGGGTATGAGTCCGCGTCGTCATTTTATAAACTCTACCGACGTTTCGGCCACTGCAGGCGGCCTTCATCAGGGTCTGTGCCTGAGGAGGCGGCCTCATACCCGGAAGAATTTTATTGATAGTGACAACTGCCGCGGAAGCCTACGTTTGCATATGCACAGTGTCTTAGGAAACAACATGGGACAGGCGCCTCATATTCCCTCTGGCCGCGTGGCCTGCAGTGAGCGGTGAACACCCGTGTAGTTCCCTGGCGCTCCCTTTGACGCACCAGCCCCCAATCGTATTCACGCGTGGACAGCGGCAGACAAATCTGGTCTCTCCACGGGTGCAGAATCCCTGCCACTGTATATTCTCGTCACCGAGTGTGCTGTCGACTATTGTGGCACGTGACGGCAACTGGCACACGTGAGGATACAGGGTTTTAGGTTAGTAACCGCTTTGGTAAGTTTTGGCCGATCGATAGTTATCGGTGGTGTGCAGCGAGAGCTGCTGGCAACAATGCTTAGGTTGGAATGTCATCGTAGTGGCACGCAGTTATTAAATCAGTGTGTTTAAAGGGAAGAGTTTTTAACATTTGTCGTTTCATAATAAAGGAAGTTAACAAAGTTTACTGTTACGGATCAACCTCGTAATTGTCCGCATCCCATACTGTCAAATCATTGGAACAATCATTAAATGATTAAGCATAAAATAGAATGTAACGGCAACTTCGCCCATCGAGGATTAGGTGGACGCAGCTGTGACGTTACACACACGTGTGAGGGTACTGATGCGAGCGCATTACCAGAACAGACATGCTGATTAATAGAACAGTTTATTCAGACTTGAAGCAGGGATGGGTATGAACGCTTTCGAGAAACGCGAGCCGCTAAGGCAAATTCTCGAGTACTCTCGAGAAGATGTCGACAGTGCTGTGCTCTTTGAAGGCTGACCGAAACTTCTGTACAAGGAAGCATTGTGACAGAGTATTTGTATTCGTTGTCTTCCGTATGTGCAAGGAAGAAACTGAATTGTTTTCATTATTATTATTATTATTATTATTATTAGTAGTAGTAGTAGTAGTAGTAGTAGAAGAAGAAGAAGAAGAATGTTACGCAGAAGACAAAAATCATAGGACTATTATTAAATCACGTACCTTACACGAAACTTAAAACAAATATGCATTCCGCATGTATTTATACTTACACGAGGGAAAAATGCTACATGTTCCACCCAAAAACTCCTCACATACATTTACTAATTGTAGAAAAAAATTCAATAGAGCTTACAGTATTAGCCAGCGTTACGTACCTAAGCTTCCGACCTTATTTCAGCTTAAAGCTCTGGTACTTTCTCAACACTGCCACCACAATTCACAACTACAATACTGACTGTTGGTCCTCATTCTGTTCGAAAGCTAGGATAAGTGTGACTTTTCAAGCTTTCACGGCGGATCTGTTGTAAATTCATTTCGCGGGTTTGCCGCCGGATGACATCTACATCTACATGGGATACTCTGCAAATCACATTTAAGTGCCTGGCAGAGGGTTAATCGAACCACAAGTATACTATTTATCTCCCATTCCATTCTCGAATAGCGCGCGGGAAGAAAGAACACCTGAATCTCTCTGTTCGAGCTCTGATTTCTCTTATTTTATTCTGATGATCATAAGTGGGAATCAACAATATATTTTCGCATTCGGAGGAGAATGTTGGCAATTGGAGTTTCGCAAGTAACCCACACCTCAGCGATAAGCGCCGTTGTTGTAATGATTCCCATCCCAGATCCTGTATCATTTCCGTAACGCTGTCTCCCCTGTATCGTGACAATACGAAACGAGCGGCCCTTCTTTGGACTCTCTCGATGTCCTCCGTCAAACCCACCTGATAAGGATCCCATGACATTGTGAATCTCCCACAATACTTCGTCGACCCAACTGTTCGACATCTTCAGCTAGTGGTAGCTGTCAGTACTTCAAGGCGTGCCTTGAAGTACTGACAGCTACCACCACCTGAAAGCTACCACCACCTGAAGATGAAGAACAGTTGGGTCGACGAAATATTGTGGGAGATTCACAATGTCATCCGGCGGCAAACCCGCGAAGTGTATTTACAGCTAGGATATTGTTAATTTCTATGCATTTTGCATGTTATTGTAATTTTCCGATACTGACTCACTGTTTCAGGCACTATCCAATCTTTTTCAGGAATCTCCTTTTAATGTAGTTTGAATGGATAAACATACGTAATGGTTGGGTGTTTTGAGTGACTTGTATTAATATAAGAATGCACTTTTGCATCCGGAAACGTATCTGTTTGATTGCTAGATATATTGCGTAATTTTAAACGTGTTATCATCCGTGTTGTATTTTTTGCTACACTACGGAGCTTTGCAAGAGACGTCTCCACCCTACGTAAAATTCTGGCAGCCTGAAGCAGGGTGACATGAAGACTGCTGAGTGACTACTGTAGGCTAGATTCTGTCGCCGCCGGCCGTGTGCCCGGCAGCCAGCTGTCTCGTGACCGGCACGTGTAGGCCGGCGGTGTGAAGAGATCGCCCCTCCCTCCCTGCCCCAGGCGTGGCCGAGTGTCTGCAATTGGTGAATGAGGCTGTGCCTCGCCTCCCGAACTGCTTTTTCTCGTCGCTGTGCTGGTGGTGTGCATTCGATACGTCAGGACTGCACTCACGCCGAACAGCTGGCGTTCTCTGACATCACAGACATGCTCAACGGGCTTGAAGTCCGGGCTCCGAAGTGGCCGCGTCAGTTTTTGGACCTACCCCTGGAACCATTCCCTGACGCTATGACTTCGGTGTAGCATTATCGTCCCGAAATATCACAGATCCGTCAGGGTGTCGGGAGGATAAACATGGATATAGGTACTTCCCCAGCAGCTCATGAAATATTAAATCACCAGTTGGGATTTTTTGTGATCTCTCAATGGCTTTTGATTGTGTAAATCATGGGATTCTTCTAGATAAGCTCAAGTATTGTGGTATGAGTAACACAGTGCACAAATGGTTTAAATCATAGCCGGCCGCGGTGGCCGAGCGTTCTGCGGCGCGTCAGTCACAGTCTGCACGGTCACAACGGTCGGGGTTCGAATCCTCCCTCGGGCATGCATATTTGTGCCGTCCTTACTATTAGTTAGTTCAAGTAGTTTGTAAATTTATGGGCTTAAGTCCCATAAGCTCTACAGACATTTGAACATTTTGTTCAAATCATACTTAAATGGAATAGTGCAGAAAATTGAAATAAGTAGTTCATATGATATAGATGAAACAATTAATTCCTCTAACTGGGGAGTTATCAGAAATGGGGTCCCACAGGGTTCGCTCTTGGGGCCTTTGCTGTTCTCAATATATATTAATGACTTGCTATTCTACATTCACGAAGATGCTAAGCTAGTACTTTTTGCTGATGATACAAGGATAGCTATCACAACTGCACCTGACAAACAGGAATTAACTGATGAAATTGTAAATGTATACTTCAGAAAGTTATTAAATGTTTCTCTACAAATGGACTCTTATTTAACTTTGATAAAATCCAGTATAAGCAGTTTCAGTAAATGGCATGACAGCATTAATAAATTTAGACTTTGAACATAAATCTGTAGCTAAGGCAGAATATTCAGAATTTTTAGGTGTTAGTATTGACGAGTGATTGAATTGGAAGAAACATATTGAAGATCTGAAACGTTTGAGTTCAGCTACTTATGCTACAAGAGTCATTCCTAAATTTGGTGATATACATCTCAGTAAATTAGCTTACTACGCCTATTTTCATTCATTCCTTTCATATGGGATCTTATTCTGGGGCAATTCAACATTGAGTAAAAAAATTGTTCATTGCCCAAAAGCGTGTAATCAGAATAACTGTTGGCGCCCACCCAAGATCATCCTGCAGACATTTCTTTAGGGATCTAGGAATCTTCACTGTAGCTTCACAATACAATCCGATCCAATTCAAAAGTAATAGCAGTGTGCATAGCTACAACACTAGGAGAAAGGCTGATATTCACTATTCAAGGTTAAATCTAACTTTGGCACAGAAAGGAGTGAATTATGCTGTCACGAAAGTCTTTCGTCACTTACCAAGTAGAATCAAAAGTCTGACAGGTAGCCAACTAGTATTTTAAAAAAATTAAAGGAATTTCTGAATGGCAACTCCTTCTACAATGTAAATGAATTTTTAGATAAAACTTAAAAATAAAAAATAGAAATAAAAAAACCAACAAAAATGTAATAAAAAATCCTTAAAATATTCATTGTCAAGTGTAGACAACATTTACTAAACTGACACGTTCCACATCATTACGAAATGTCGTATACAGGATGTCCCAGCCATCTTGTCCACGCAAAATATCGCTGGAACAACAGCTATTGGAAAACGACTTTCACCGGTATCAATGTACGGCTGGGGCCCATGAATGTACATATTTGGAACATTCTAAAACGAAAGCAAATGTGTTTTTTAACACAAACTTTTTTTTTTTTTTTTTTAAATGGACACCCTATATTTTTTCTTCAGCAATCCATAGCATGACAAAGCACATAAACAATGGCGTTCATTGCATCGAAATATTCCAATTAGATTCCGAGATATTGCAACGAGAAGTTGACGCTTGAAAAACCCGAAATACGGTGCTAGCGCACGTCCTGAGATTCAGGCGTGAACCCCATGCTGCCCGTAATCGCGATGTGATTGACATGCGTAATCGCACTTCCATACTTATCAAGAGTTCCGAAACGAATAATACAGTCTGCTGCCATCAACTCTCATAAGACCACAATGGTTTCCCTCTTGCACGTTTTATATGTCTACGTACACAATATGAACCAGTACCGATCGGAATACACCAATCAGGTTGTCTTATTTATCCTGCACACCCAAAATAAGGTTTATCGAATGCGTTAAATGACCCATTGTGCCTTTCACGCACTCGTTCATCCAGGGCCTAGCTCTACCTAGACACGTGTCCAACGTAGTTCCCACTACAGCCACAGTTACCACTTCACCTTGTTTGTGATTTGCGACCCATGCAAACTCCTGTACTCCACTACCCTCCGAGCATCCCATTTGTTGTTGCTTTGGCGTGCAGTACACCGCTTGCCAGTGTAGTCGTGCATCAGAGTAATCTAGTGACGGCACGGAGGTGGCCGGCCGCGGTGGCCGAGGGGACTGAGGCGCTCCAGTCACAGTCTGAACGGGCACTACGGTCGGGGGTTCGAATCCCCCCTCGGGCATGGATATTTGTGCCGTCCTTAATCTTAGCTAGTTCATAAGTAGTTTGTAAGTTTAGGGACTGATGCCCCGTAGTTAAGTCCCATATGCTTTACAAACATTTGAATTCGGTACACACCAGTCAGGTTGTCTTATTTATCTTGCACACACAAAACAAGGTTTATCGAATACGTTAAATGACCCATTGTGCCTTTCGCGCACTCGTTCATTCAGGGCCTAGCTCTACGTAGACACGTGTCCAACTCAGTTCCCACTACAGCCACAGTTACCACTTCGCCTTGTTTGTGATTCGCGACCCATGCAAACTCCTGTACTCCACTACCCTCCGAGCATCCCATTTGTTGTTGCTTTGGCGTGCAGTACACCGCCTGCCAGTGTAGTCGTGCATCAGAGTAATCTAGTGACGACACGGAGGTGGCCGGCCGCGGTGGCCGAGGGGACTGAGGCGCTCCAGCCACAGTCTGAACGGGCACTACGGTCGGGGGTTCAAATCCCCCCTCGGGCATGGATATTTGTGCCGTCCTTAATCTTAGCTAGTTCATAAGTAGTTTGTAAGCTTAGGGACTGATGACCCCGTAGTTAAGTCCCATAAGTTCTACAAACATTTGAGCACGGAGAGAAATCAGATCGAAAACGGAACGATTTAGGTGTTCTTTCTTCCCGCGTGCTATTAGAGAATGGAACGGTAGAGAAAAGTTATGAAGGTGGTTAATGAACCCTCTGCCAGGCACTTAAATGTGATTTGCAGAGTATCGATGTAGATGTAGATGTAGGTAGTACATATTGTGAATAAACGTTGTGTTATGGAACTTATGCTGTATTATGTACACACATGAAGATATGGTAGAAATGCTGCTGATCTAGGGAGAATGTACGTTGACGGGAAATACGTTATTATATTGCTTGTTTGTTAATAGTACTGTTAGAGAATATTATGATTATTACGTTAATATGTCTGTTTTCTACCCTACTCTACATACCTACACTGTACCCTGTTGTAGGCGGGCGAAATTCTGTTTAGGCAGAACGACTGTACAGAAGACGATGATTGGTCGTAATCCGTGTTGAGGTGATCCTCGTGGATGTGTAACATATTTTAATTATTAGAACTTGTGTCGGTGTAGTTGTAGCTGATAGGTAGGACCGTCGTTGAGCCGTGCCAGAGAGCGACGTGTCGGAACAACAGCAGGTGGCCTGTCGGCCCAGACGGCCGCGAGACACGCCAGCTCACATGACGATGCCTCCACTAGCGTGCCGAAACGCCGGCGACGAGGCGATGCCGTCTGGCGATATTCGGGAATACCGACTGACGTCAGCCAGTGCTACACCACGTACATGACGTGCTACAGACGCGAAATTCAACCGACAGGAAGAAGATGCTGTGATATGCAAACGATTAGCTTTTCAGAGCATTGCTATTGATTCCCTAAGAAATAATAATGGGATATCCCTCAAAAAACCGTCTCATTCTAATGAATAAAATGTTTTTGTTTGTGAGGCAGCACTGCACGACGTTCCGGCCATTATTGTAAGTGGCCTTCTTCTACGTATTTAAGCAGTGAATTGATTGATAATGGCCGCGGAAGCCTACGCTTAAATATATCGGTACTTACTTTCGTAAGCCCCTGCCGTGAATGTCGTTTTCCAGTATCTATTGTAGTTCCAGAGAGATCTCGAGTGAAAAGGTTCACTGAGAAACCCTGTATTCAACCTCCCTTTATTACAATTCAGTATTTGTCAAAAAATCAAAAAAATAAATAAATAGGTCAACAACTTTTGCAGATAAACTGATATGCAGCAAAAAAAAAATTATACCTGACCTCCGAGCAAATAGACACGTTCGTCGCACGTCACCGGCGTGCGCACAATCGAGGGAAACACAGCCACTTGTGATCGAGCGGTCTAACGTAATGGTGCCACTATGATTTCGAAACAGGAACAACGGAGTTGGATCATGATTGAATGTGCCAGAGGTCGTACAGCACGACAGTGTCATTAAGGGTATTCAAGAGGCGTGCAGGGATTCGGCATTGCACGACAATGCGCGGGCGCAAACAGCGCAAGCTGTGGCTGCTCTGTGCGGTCCATGGCACTGGGAAGTACTGCACTATCAACCACACTCCCCGGACCTAAGTCCTTTTCACTTTGATTTGATTCCGAAGATGAAGGAACCACTTCTTGGCATTCGCTTCAGAACTGTTCCAGAGATTCGTCAGGCAGTAGATCGCTCCATTCGTACCATCAACAGAACAGGATCTGATAACGGTATACTACGCTGGCAACGATTATTGCATAATACTGGTCAACACTTGCAAGGACAGTAACACGTACAGACATGTAACGCTTTTGTATCGGTTTACAATAAATACACTCCTGGCCATTAATATTGCTACACCACGAAGATGGCGTGCTACAGACACGAAATTTAACCGACAGCAATAAGATGCTGTGATATTCAAATGATTAGCTTTTCAGAACATTCACAAAGGTTGGCGCCGGTGGCGACACATACAACGTGCTGACATGACGAAAGTTTCCAACCGATTTCTCATACACAAACAGCAGTTGACCGGCGTTGCCTGGTGAAACGGTGTTCTGATGCCTCGTGTAAGGAGGAGAAATGCGTACCATCACGTTTCCGGCTTTGATAAAGGTCGGATTGTAGCCTATCGCGATTGCGGTTTATTGTATCGCAACATTGCTGTTCGCTTTGGTCGCGATCCAGTGACTGTTGTTAGCAGGATATGGAATCGCTGGGTTCAGGAGGGCAATACGGAACGCCGTGCTGGATCCCAAAGGGCTCGTATCACTAGCAGTCGAGATGGCAGGCATCTTATCCGCATGGCTGTAACGGATCGTGTAGCCACGTCTCGATCCCTGAGTCAACAGATGGAGACGTTTGGAAGACAACAACCATCTGCACGAACAGTTCGACGACGTTTGCAGCAGCATGGACTATCAGCTCAGAGACCATGGCTGCGGTTACCCTTGACGCTGCATCACAGACAGCAGCGTCTGCGATGGTGTACGCAACGACGAACCTGCGACGAACCTCTGTCAGTTAAACTTTGTAATGACTTGGAGCGATTAGAAAAGAATTTTTTGGGGGGGTACTTACACCCTACGATGCACTCGTGTTTTACGGTATAAGCGAGAGACTCCATAAAAAATCGGGTGTGAGAAAATGTGTTCATCGCGAAAAGAATTGTTTACAATGTCTAATAATATCGCGATTGGGTACAGCGCGAAATTGAGTTAGTTTGTGTGCCAATATTCCGTGTGTAATCAGTGCAAGAACTTTATTATAACGAGAGTGCGAAGAATCTAGAATATGATCGTCTGTATGTTTGATTAGCGCAAAAATGTTTTACCTCCGTAAATGAAACTCAACACCCTGGCGCAAGATGCGGACTGCTCCACGCCTTATAAGTTTTTGTGCTGCGAGTAATGAGGTTTTATTTTTGATACTTCGAAGACTCAAAAGCGATATATACATACCGCCGCGCGGGAGTAGCCGAGCGGTCTGGAGCGCCACGTTACGGATCGCGCGGCCTCTGGCGTCGGGGGTTCGAATCCTCCCTCGGGCATGTATGTGTGTGTTGTCCTTAGGTTAGTTTAACTTAGTTTCAGTAATTTGTAAGCTAAGGACTAATAACGAAGCAGTTCAGTCCCATTGATTTACAAACATTTGAACATTTTAATTTTTCGTCTCGTATGGCTGACGATCGTGTACTTTTTTTGAATTTGTATCTATGGAAATGCGATGTGTTCAGGAATGATCTTGATGCTCAATTTAAGATTGGAGGATACTAACAGTCTCGTACGGGTGTTTAGTTGCACTGCTGCGAGGAGTCTCAATGCAAGTGCAATGGACACTGAGCTGTATTCAAGTTACCGTTAGGCGTTTTTATTTTTAAACTGATGTTCTCCTCTAGGTCATGCGTTACTTGTGGCTACATATTACCCACTTCCACGGTGTCTATCGCATGCATAGAAACAATTTGTTTAAGGTAATGATTTCATCTACCGTTTGTCGGTATTACTACTTGTAGTTTTGACTGTTCTTTTTATAAAAATATTAGCAAACACGGCAACGCTTCGCAGTCGCTAATGTGAATGGGATATATACCCTAATCTCTTCTCTTCTTCTCCTGATGTCTATCCCTTCCTCCCTCCTCTACTTCTCCATCGCCTTCTCCCACCTTCCTTTGTCCATCTCCTCCTCCCCGTATCTTCACACCGCTCCCTCTTACCCCACACCATATCCATCTCCTCCCCCTGATTTGATTTGATTTTTCCAGGGAAGCCAAAACAGTCTTGGTCTAACCCGCCACTGCCCGCACCGAAACTAAGTTTATTGTGCGGTATCGCTCCCTGTATGTCTAGTAAAGCCAATCAATGCCCTTGAGCAGAGCAAGGAGTCCCTTTACCAGTTCTTTATTAGACACAATTTCTTCGGGTCTAGTTGTCCCAAATGTTCTGTGCCTTTTACTCTCCAATGCAATGCATTCGAAGATTAGATGTGATGCAGTTTCATCACCGTCATCACAGATCCTACATTTAGGGTCCTCTTCTGTTATTCCCATTGTATGTAGGTGTTTTTTGAAATTCCCATGGCCTGTCAGCAATCCAACCATGAGTCTAATCTCTCTCCTGTTCAGGCCCAGGATTGCAGAGCTTCTTTTAAAACATGGCTTTGGCATCATTACCTTGCCATGTTTTTGTTGATGGACTTTGGTCCAATATTCTACGTGCTGTCTTCTGAGCCAGTTACGTAGCTCCAATTTGATCATTGCCTTGGTGATTGTCAGGACAGGTTCCGGTCCAATAAATGGAGTCTCTGCCCCCATCCTGACTAATCTGTCGGCATGTTCGTTGCCACTGATCCCCGAGTGGCCTGGGACCCACAATAGGTTGACTCTATTGCTTTCCCCTAGTTCCACCAGAACCCTGTGACATTCTGCAACAATTTTAGACCTTGTTGCACGAGCTGCCAGTGATCTCAGGGCTGCCTGGCTGTCTGAATAGATATAGATGCTACGATCTTTGTAGCACCTACGCAAATTCTCCTCCACACACGCCCTGATGGCAGTGATTTCGGCCTGGAATACTGAGGCCAGTTTTCCTAGAGAGATGACGCCCTCCAGTCTTGGCTGCACCCCATATACCCCGGCCCCAACACCTTGGTCGGATTTTGATCTGTCAGTGAACCAGACAATATCCCCCGTACGGTGTCGAACTATTTTCTCCCATTGCTCCCTACTTCCAATTGTTATATTGAAAGGCTTGTTGAAGCAGTATGGGGTTATAATATAGTCGGCTGGCATTTCCCCAACCTTTCCAATATTTACCTCACTCACTATTTTAGTGTGTGATCTCCTCCCCCTCCTATCATCCCCCGTTTTTAAATCCATTTCATTCCCCCATTCTCTATCCCCTCCTCTCCTTCTCTCTCATCTTATTTATTATTATTGCAATCGGGGCCCGGATTGGGAATAGAAGAGAAGTAGGATGGGTAAAACAATTGTAAACGGGTTATTAGAGAGAACTTTCGAGCTGCTGTATCTGTGAGGTTAGTAGCTTTAATGTGCGTACTCTTAATGGTTTTATTGCACGAACAAACATACCAACGGCGAACTGATGAAACAATCTGCGGCATTTCAGTATGTGATTGTCCTCGTTTCGGTGAATCATCAAATGGTAGGCATAAAAATTCATACAGTTGACCTTCCTGTTAGTTACTTTACCTGTAAGTGAATAATGAACTCTTATTAGGAATCTAAATGAAACATAGTTAAGAACATTGCTACATACCGGTAAGATTTTACATTCCGCGACGCAGGCAGCAGCTGTTGGATCGTGGGAATGAAGCCGACCAATCGTGGCAAAGCTTGAGACAGCCAATGAAATTTTAGTTGGCGACAGTTGTTTTCTCTTCATACTAAACGATATTATTTTGAGAATCCGCATAATAATTTAGTTTCAGACACTGCAAACGCACTGAGGAAGAAGACGTTTTTGAAGTATAAGAGTGAAACGGACTTTCTTTTATGGAAACAGTCTTACAAATGCTAATCACAACCACGAGAACAATCAATAGTGTTTCCATAAACGAAAAACGTAGTACTGGTAAGAAATCGGCAAATCACATTGGATATTGTATACTATCACCCGATTGGCTAACGGCGACGTAACGCATTTTCCCGGAATCAACGGCTGTTCCAAACACTGCCCACTAGGTCCGTGTAGCGGATTTAACATTAAACCCTACATGCCAGTTAATCCCTGGCTTCAAGCAATGCCCTCCCTTTCTTCTAACCTCTTTGGTGTATTTGTTTGCTCCGTTACAGCTTATTTGGTCGCTAGGCGAGTAGCGAAGGAATAAGCTGATTGTTGGAGAATATAGAAGATGACCCGAGTTGGAAGCGTACATTCAGTTATTTTCAAATTCTAATATATCCGGTAGATTTTCATAAATTTTCTTTCATACAAACCTTGTCCTGAGGATTACGAACAGAACAAAGAAAAGATCAGCCAAATTGGCGAAGTCATTCTCAAGTGATGCGCTTTCATACATGCAGCAATTAATTTTTATTAATATAGATAGATAAGAGACATCATGTAATTATACCAATATGTTGCTATAAAGTTTTTTATTATAATGTTGTTATCGATCCATTTCGGCACAATTAGCCTTCGTCAGACAATGACCACGTGACATCCTTGGCAATGTCTTGCTGTTTATTTAACAACAATGTGAACTTTTGTGTCACATGTAGTATTATACAAATATCGTTAAATAAAATTTTAATATTTTTTATCGTGATGTTCTGACAGATGTGTCATACATAAAATATTAAATGCATAGGTATCAAGAACCTTCCTATGTCCTTCTCCTGCTTCTAAAGTACCTCCCCACCAATTTTGAGCCAAATCGGTTCAGACGTTCTTTGCTTATAAATAGTGTAACTAACACGACTTTCTTTTATATATATAAATATACATATTGGACGCGTCCCTGGTGGACGGATGCGGCGTGGCCGGTGCTCGAAGACAGGCGAGAGCTTGTGGGTTCGCCTATTGTCCGTAACTTGCTACTGTTTACGAGACTTCAGAATTAATCTGATATGCAGATAGACAAAATAATCGGGGGTGGCAGGAGACGGTGGGGACAAATTCCTGGAAGGGCGAGGCGGTGGTAGTTGTAACTTCCTGGTAGATTAAAATTGCGTGCCTGAACCGAGACTCGAACCTGGGACCTTTGCCTTTCGTGGGCAAGTTTCGCAGGAGAGCTTCTGCGAAGTTTGGAAAGTAGGAGGCGAGGTACTGGCGGAAGTAAAGGTGTGAGGCGGCCTCGTGAGTCGTCTCGGGATAGCTCAGTCGGTAGAGCGCTCATCCGCGCAAGGCAAAGGTCCCAGGATCGAGCCCCGCTTCAGGCACGCAATTTTAATCTGCCAGGAAGTTTCATATCAGCGCACACTCCGCTGCAGACTTAAAGTTTCATTCTGGTAAGTTGTTATTGTTTACGAGTACTCAAACTCTTGTGCAACATCATGTTTGACGTTATCAGTTGTTCCTGGTAATTACATTGTCCAGTGTGTAGTTACATGTTATCTGTCACTCGTCCTTAAGAGCATCCAGGGAGCTCACAGTTCTCTCGTTAGTACGTGCGTGGCGAACATGGGACCCTGCGCTAATGAAGTCTTCCTTCCTTATTTACTTCCCGGACTGCATTTCTTTTCCCCTCCCCTCCTTTCCTATCCTCACTCCTTCCCCTCCCCACCGGGGGACTGATAACCTCAGTAGTTTAGTCCCCCTATCCCAAACAAACAACCTAACCCAACCCGTTCATAAGATCGTCGCTGTTCTACTGGGGCGAGTACACGTTCGATGTCATCCATGGCAGCGTCCTTTGGTCAGCGGCGAGCTCTGTTGCCTGAGGGTGGTGGGGGGGGGGAGGGGGGAGGTAACGATACCTGCCGCCGGTGACAAACAAGAGGTGGTCGGTACTCAGTGGCGCGAGAATCCCGTTACTGCACTACCGAACGATGACCTCAGCAGCCTGGTCCTTTACTGGGGAGGCGAAACCAGCACAGACACGTAACAGCTCGCGCTAGTCGTCCACGGTCGGAGGGCCCTAGACACGGATTCACAGGTAGATGCTCTGTTTCTTCCGCAAGGCGTTTGATACAGTTCCCCACAAACGTTTAATGAACAAAGTAAGAGCATATGGTCTACCAGACCAATTGTGTGATTGGATTCAGGAATTCCAAGATAACAGAAAGCAGCAGGTCATTCTCAATGGAGAGAAGTCTTCCGAAGTAAGAGTGATGTCAGGTGTGACACAGGGGAGTGTCGTGGGTCCGTTGCCGTTCACGATATATATAAATGATTTTGCGGATAACATCGGAAGTTCACTGAGGCTTTTTGCGAATGATGCTGTAGTATATAGAGAGGTTGTAACAATGGAAAATTGTATTGAAATGCAGGGAATGACAATTGAATCTCGATGTAGACAAGTGTAATGTACTGCGAATACATAGAAAGAAAGATACTGTATCATTTAGCTACACTATAGCAGGTCAGCAACTGGAAGCAGTTAATTCCATAAATTATCTGGGAGTAAGCATTAGAAGTGATTTAAAATGGAACGACCATATAAAATCAATCGTCGGTAAAGCAGACGCCGGACTTAGATTCATTGGAAGAATCCTAAGGAAATGCAGTCCGAAAAAAAAAGGAAGTACGTTTCAGTACATCTGTTCGCCCACTGCTTGAATACTGCTGACCGGTATGGGATCCGTACCAGGTGGGGTTGATAGAGAAGGTAGAGAAGATCCAACGGAGGGCAGTGCGCTTCGTTACAGGATCATTTGGTAATCGTGAAAGCGTTACGGAGATGATCACTAAACTCCAGTGGAAGACTCTGCAGGAGAGACGCTCTGTCGTTCGGTACGGGCCTTTGTCGAAGTCTCGAGAACATATCTTTACCGAGGAGTATAGCAGTATATTGCTCCTTCTTATGTATATCTCGCGAAGAGATCATGAAGATAAAATAAGAGAGATTAGAGCCCACAGAGAGGCATAACGACAATCTTTCTTTCCGCGAACAATATGTGACTGGGATAGGAGGGAGAACCTATAGTGGTACTCAAGGTACCCTCCGCCATACACGTAGCGGATGGCTTGCGGGGTATGGATGTAGATGTAGAACATGATGTGTTTGATCATTTGTTACTGTTTTTGCCAATCCTTTACTGCACCTTGCGAAAGGTGAACGAAACTTTTATGTGACTTACTGCAGAGGCATTGAGCGGGCTGCAGGCAGTCCGGCGCGAGAGCAGTCACTCTACCTGCATAAAGTAGTACACGCCGGATAATGTTGTTGCTGTTGGTGCTGATGTCACCCTTCACGTACCCGGAAATGGCTATAGTCTGCTTAGCTGTATGCAGCTTGAGGTACGCCTGCGAAGTAGGCTGCCGGAGACACTTGTCGGTTAAGTGGTTTGCCGGCGCAAAGGTGTTATCCTAGAGCCGGCATAACAGTTGCTTTGAAAAGGTACGGACAGTAATGTTACCCTCTCCATCGTAACGGAACAATCCGAGCGCGTCCCCCACTTCTAACGACCACACTGTCGACGGGGCGTTAAACCCTAATCCTGATTCCTCCTCCCTTGCTTCTTGGCTTACGTTTCGTCGCCGTTCTGGAGATGCAGTTTGGCGCTCGAGGAGAATGTACAGGGCGAGTTAAAAAAAGAAATAAATAAAGGCGACGCCTCGAGGCCGGAAGGCTGTGAAGATTTTTTGGCGGTGGAACTCGCGATTCGCGGCAGAGTTTCTGCGACTCTGCGGAGCCAAGGGCGCGAGGCGGCAATCGATGTCAATAAATAGTTAACCAGGCGGCGGCGGCGAGGCGTCACGCTCGATACAGGAGGCTGCGGCGGCGGCGGCGGAGGCGGCTGTCTGGGGGTGGCAGGGGGCGGGGGCAGGGGGCGGCAGCGACTGGGGGCGGGAGGCACTGGGGGCGGGGCACGCATCTGGCACGTCGGCGACAAAATAAGAGCAGCAAACAGAAGCCACGGTCCCATGTCAGGGTGCAGAATACGAGCAGCATTCATGTTATCAAACCTACGATGTTTTTCGTCGCCGACATCTCACACGCAAGGTGTGGAACTTCTGCGGCCAGCCGCGGTGGCCGAGGTGACTGAGGCGCTCCAGTCACGGTCAGCACGGCCACTACGGTCGGATGTTCGAATCCCCCCTCGGGCATGGATATTTGTGCCGTCCTAGTTCGTAAGTAGTTCATAAGTAGTTTGTAAGTTTAGGGGCTGATGACCCCGTAGTTAAGTTCCGTAAGCTTAACAAACATTTGAACTTTTTTTTTTTTTTTTTTTTTTTTTTTTTTTGAACTTCTGCTAGTACTCGACGTAATCTTCCAGCAGCCTCCAACACTGTCCGAAACGTCGGCGACATGATTCCCTGGCCTCTACGAAAGCTTGTTTGTGAGTTTCCTTGAGTCGCTGACACAAATACAGCACCGCTAGAGAATGTGCGACCTGGAAGAGCGTCTTTGGACGTTGGATAAAGACAAAAATAGCTACGCTACAGGTGAGGTCAGTGCGAAGCATTACAGAAGTAGTTGTCACGAAACAAGTGGAGCGTAGCGTTCGGCCGATGTTGTGTCGCGCTGTCGCGACCTGCAAGGCCTACCTAAGCACGCCTCCCGTCAGATACAAATTCTCAGCTTTACCCTGCCCACTAGAACTCAAACTCGTAGACACTTAGTAAACTAATTCCCGTAAGAGTAAGAGCCTAGGAGTGCCTCCGCACTGAAGAAAGGATCATTGCCCGTCATCGGCATTTATATAAGTTGTATATATATATATATATATATATATATAGACTTCGCCAACACACACCTCGGAAAATCGTTCTTGGTGGAATTAATTTGTGAAACGGAAATAACAACGCGTACAAGTGTGGCCCGTGAGCAATGAATCTTGAGTTTGAGAATGACACTGCAAATACTGTATGATAAGTGATGATATGTGCAGACAACGACCTGAAATTCTTAATCATGCGATAAAAATACTGAGAATGTACATATAAAATGGGCTGATAGAACAACGATACAAAGAATAATAGTTTAAAAACACTTTTTATTTTGAAAACCATTTTTTTTTTTTTTTTTTTCGTCACAGTTGCACTATTTAGAAGTTGGTAACTAGTTTCGGACTTGTTCGTCCATAGGCATAATTCCATCCGTAACAATACACTGCATGAAATAAATGACTGATGAATTCTGTACGTTGTCCACTGTTAATACATGATTACATTGAAATTTAAAATAGGTTAAAATAGATGATGCGTTCACGATATGTACGAGTACACGTTTGGAGGCCCGTGCACGCATCATCTATTTTAACCTATTTTAAATTTCAATGTAATGATATATTAACAGTGGACAACGTACAGAATTCATCAGTCATTTATTTCATGCAGTGTATTGGTCCGGATGGAATTAGGCCTATGGACGAACAAGTCCGAAACTAGTTACCAACTTCTAAATAGTGCAACTGAGACGAAAAAATAAAAAATAAATGCTTTTCATTACATATCCAGTTGCTGATCTTACCCCATCTTCACGATCAATTTTCATAACTTTTTATTTTATTTATTTTCCACGATGATCTCTTTTTCTGGGTGTTCACTGAACCATTTGAAACAGAACAGTCATCCCTGGAGCATGGGTGTGTGTGTTGTCCTTAGGTTAGTTTACCTTAGTTTAAGTAGTTTGTAAGCTACGGACTGATGACCACGCAGTTTGGTCCGATAGATTTACAAACATTTTAAAATTTGTACGCTTCCGCGGCCGTTATCAATCAATTCACTGCTTAAATGACCAGAAGAAGGCCACTTCCAACAGTGGCCGGAACGTCGTGTGAGACGGTTTTTGTAAGTGGATACCCCATTAATATTTCTTACGGAATGAACAGCATGAGAAAACGCAAAAAGAATGGCGTTGGTTGCATAGAAATGCGTCAATTACCTCTGTAGAAACAGCGATGCGAAGTTAACGTTTGAAGTACATGAAGATCGTAGACAGCGCGTGCCTACAGACACAGTCGAGATTCTCTGGACACGCGCTGCCTGCCATCTTCGTATATTTCAAACGTCCACTTTGAATCGCTGTTTCTACAGAGGTAACTGACAATGACGCATATCTACGCAACCAACGCCATTCTTTTTGTGATTTTTCATGCTATTGATTCCGTAAGAAATAATACGGGGTATACCCATTAAAAAGCATTAGTTTGTGTTGAAAGTAATATTTCTTTATATTTAGACTGTCTCATTGTGCTTAGTTTCAGAAAGCCCTTGCCGTACGTTCTTAACCGTGAAAGTAGTTTTTGAATATTTATTCTAGTTCCAGGGATATCTAGAGTGAAAACGTTGAGTGGGTCACCCTGTAAATACTGCTTTCTATAGATAACAAAGATATATGTAACATTTTGCGACTTTTAATAACATTAGCAAAATAAAATTTATAGAAATTGTAATATGAGATACATTACAAATTATGTACACAAAAACATGTACGGTACGTATAACAATGCAACGTTGTGTGAAAATTCGGTCAAGAAATTGAAGATGGTGAAGATAGCACTAAACAAAGCTTTAGGTTACACGGAGTTGTAAGAGGAGATAGAGAAAGGGAGACGGGAGGAAATTGTTAAAGAGAGAGGGGAGCAGCAGAGAAACAGGGAGAGTGTGATAGTGACAGGGAGAGGGGGAGGACAAAGAGAGAGAGGAAGAGGTGGGGAGATGGAGGGGGTGACGAGCAGAGGCGCGCAGAGAGGGGAGGGAAGGGAGGGGATATGGCCAAAGAGGTGGGGGGGACGACGATGAGAGGCGCGACGCTAGTATCCGGTTCCCATTATCGAGCACTGTCACGTCAGTCAGTCAGAAATGTGTGCTTTCCCTCTGCGTTCTTTTCGATTTAGCCTGAAATGAGGCAACAGCAATGCGTGACCGGGGACAGTTAGTACCAGAATAATAATGCCATCGTGCGATTGTTTGTGTAATTACTGAGGCAAATCACGCACCAATTGTCAGATACATAAAACTTTATGTCACCGCATGTTTCGGGGCGACAATATCGCATAGGGCGCTGGATTTCAATGATTTCGGGTCATAAAACTAAAATACTAACTTACCTATAAAATTCATCTGCCCTTATGCAAGGTCAGTAATAAACAACAACAACAACAGCCCCTGCAGACCACGCGCTGCTTCCACGCGCTGCCTCCTTTCCTTCCTGTTTTGCGCCCGGTTCCTCCAGGTGTCTTCACTCCCCAGGGCTGACAGGTGCCGCGGTGGAGTAGCCGGGCGGTCTGAAGCGTCTCGCCGCGGAGCGCGCGGTTGCTCGCCGTGGAGGTTCGAGTCCTCCCTGGGGCATGGGTGTGTGTGTGTTGTTCTTAGGTTAGTTTACCTTAGTTTAAGTAGTTTGTAAGCTACGGACTGATGACCACGCAGTTTGGTCCGATAGATTTACAAACATTTGAACATTTGGCTGACAGGTCCTTCGCTAGGTCGTCCACCCAGCGCTGCCTCGGTCGTCCGATGGGGCGTTTGGTGTCTGCTTTCCCTTCTAGTGCCACCTTCGCCTGTCTTCCTACTGGCATACAGGCTACATGGCCCACACACTATATTCTCTTGCTCTTTATCTTCTGTAGCATATTTGGCTCTCGCATCAGAAGGTAGATTTCCTCATCCGTCCCCCATTTTCCGTTATCTAAAATTGGTCCCCATACCTTCCTCGTTACTTTTCTTTCAAACATCCTTTGGTCATGCTCCATGTTTCTGAGTCGTACATTACCGCCGGGCATATCACCGTATTACAGATTTTCATCTTAGTGTTCACAGAAACTGATTTAGAGCCGAGCATCTCTTTGATGGAATGCATGCATTTCATTCCCACTGCTATTCTTTCCTTGGTGTCAATTTCTATTTTGTTTTCCGTGGTAAAACAAGTACCCAGGTATTTCAAATGGTGTACTCTCTTCAATCTCATGCCAGTCTCCAGAAATTTTTCTTGCTCTTCTTTCTAATTGCATGAACTCTCTTTTATCTTGGTTTACTTTGAGCCCAACCTTCTGCGCACAGCTGTGCATTTGTTGGTACGTTCCTTTCAACTCGTGCTCTGATTAACTTAGCAGGACTCTGTCATCTGCATATGCGAGACAGTTGAAGTTGCCGTCCATCAGTACTACAGCCCACTCCTGTTGCCTACACTCTTACATTATTTTCTCTAAGATGACATTGAACAAAACACACGAGAGCACGTCCCCTTGTCTGAGACCTGTTTCTATCTCGAATGTTTTTGATGTGACTCATCGGAAACGTACTGCTGCCTTTGACCCTTCCATACAGGCACGCACCATTCTCACTACCTTCCTATGTATTCTTAGGTCATTAATAGATTTTATTTTTATTCCCAGACGGCTACTACTCTCGGGATGACCCTCATAATTAACAAGTGCGGCGCCTGTTGCTTCAGACGTCTCCTAAAGAACAGGCGTCGCTGTGTGATGTCACGGCTGAGGGTTTTAACTGAGATTTACTTATCTCAGCCGCTGGTGGCTGCTGTAGTGATGCGACAACGTCCCAAACAACAGACGCAGCAGTTCTCAGTTCTAATTCACCTCGTGGAGGTTCGATGCCTATTTGAGTGTGGATGCACACGAGGTGGGCCCGCTGCGAGCGATGCAGTTCACCGGCTGCAGTAGGACCACATAGTTACAAGGTTTGGGGTTCGCGAGGTGCGCGCTAGTATAGTCCTGTATGTGTGTTGAGCCCGCGTGTCTGAGGCAGTACACGGGCTTAGCGCAACTGCCTAGTCACCAGCGGGTCCCGGGTTCGAATCCTGACCCCAAATGAAATTTCCATATGTCCATGTTGTATGATTAGAACCCATATATTAGCTGCTGAGACTCGAAAGCTCCGATTAAAATCTGTTAATATATGTTTAATCTGGAAAAGGCTATTGACCTTGTTCCAAGGAGGAAGCTACTGTCAGTTCTTCAAGATTATGGTATAGGAGGCAAACTTCTGCAGGCAATCAAAGGGCTTTACGTAGACTGTCAGGCAGCAGTTAGAGAAGATGGTAAATTAAGCCCATGGTTCAGGGTAGTTCCAGGGGTAAGACAAGGCTGTAACCTGTCACCACTGTTGTTCATACTATTCATGGATCATATGTTGAAAACAGTAGACTGGCAGGGCAGGATTAAAGTAGATGAAAACAAAATAAGCAGTCTCGCATATGCAGATGACTCAGTTGTAATGGCCGATTCGATTGAAAGGTTGTAAACTAATATTTCAGAGCTTGATCAGAGGTGCAAGGATTTTGATATGAAGATCAGAGGTGCAAGGATTTTGATATGAAGATCAGAATTTCCAAAACGAAAGTAATGTCTGTGGGAAAGAGATTCAAACAGACTGAGTGCGAAATAGGAGGAACAAAGTTAGAAGAGGTAGACAGTTTCAAGTACCTGGGATGTATTTTCTCACAGGATGGCAACATAGCGAAAGAACTGGAATTGAGGTGCAGAAAAGCTAATGCAGTAAGTGCTCAGCGAAGATCTACTCTCTTCTGCAAGAAGGAAGTAAGTACCAAGCCTAAGTTAGCAGTGCACCGCTCTATCTTTCGACCAACTTTGTTGTATGGGAGTGAAAGTTGGGTGGATACAGGTTACATTATTCATAAGATAGAGGTTACAGATATGAAAGTAGCAAGAATGATTGCAAGTACCAATAGATGGGAACAATGGCAGGAGGGTGTCCATAATGAGGAAAAAAGACAAGCTATGAATGAACACCATAGATGAAGCAGTTAGAGCGAACAGACTGAGATGGTGGGGTCATGTTACACGCATGGGAGAAGCAAGGTTACCTAAGAGACTCATGAGCTCGTCAGTGGAGGGTAAGAGGAGTCGAGGTAGACCAAGAAGAAAATACTTAGATTCGATGCAGACTGATTTTGAAGTAAAAGGCATAACATCAGACGAGGCATCAATGTTAGCATTGAATAGGGGATCATGGAGGAATTTTATTAGAGGTACTATGCTCCAGACTGAACGCTGAAAGGCATAATCAGTCTCTAATGATGATGATGATATATTTAATGACATTATATGAGTGTTAATTTCAGCGCAATTGACATATTTTGCCAAGGTATTGAATCGATTTGCATAATATTCCTTGGCACCAGCTTCAGTTTGCCTTTCACAATTTGGTTATAAACTGTTACGAGCTGAACCAAAAACATTTTCAGATAGGGACCGAGCGACGAGACGCCCAACACTGCAGTTCTTCACTCGCTGATATCAACGTATTTATTGCACCTCGCCACTTGGGAATGGCCGTGTGTTCTAAGGCATCATGCTACTGACTGTACGGCAGCTCCCTCCAAAGGCTCGAGTCCTGTCTCGGGCATGGGTATGAGTCTTGTTCCAAGTGTAAGTTACTTTACGTAGTCTGTAAGTCTAGAGACTGATAACCGTAGCAGTTTGGTCCAATAGTTCTACAAACAATTGTGGTTGCGTACTCTTTCCCGGCGCAATAACTGATAATATTTATCTCGGGTTTGCAGCCGGATACCATCGTCAATTAGACACAATATTTCGGCAGACCAACTGGCTGTCATCTTCGGATGAGTGCGCTGATTACACTTTCTCGCCGGAAACTGAGGCAGAACAGAAACAGCGGCTCCTTTATAGAACGCTGACGACCTACCGCGCGTGCGCGAAACCAAAGTAGAGGCCCTCTAGGCGCAGCAGAACTAGTAGCGCGCCAGTGGAGAAAATCGGCAAAACGATGGGTCGAAACAAGACTAGTTAAAAGAAACTGCAGGTCGAAATGAGGACCGTTGTTGCTTAATATCAGATAAGATTGGGTTCCAAATTTTACTTAGAGGGAAGCCCTTGTCGCTATTAATAATATTATCGGCCATACGAATTTCCATTGGTTCTTTGAGAACACATTACCAGTAGCGGGAAGCAAGAGCAATCAGTTTAGTTTCATCATATAACATCTTGTGTCCCTCCTTCAGACAATGTTCAGCAACAGCTGACTTTTCAGGTTGAAGTAAACGAGTATGACGGTGATGTTCCACACACCGATCCTGAACTGTGCGGATCGTTTGGCCGATGTAAGTCTTACCACAATAACATGTAATTCTATAAACACCGGGTTTCCTCAGTCCTAAATCATCTTTGACTGACCCAAGGAGGGCCTTAGTCTTTGGTGGTGGCATAAAAACAGTTTTAATGTAAAATATTCTTCTTGAAATTTTCGACAATATATTTCCGACGAAAGGCAAAAAGGCAATAGACTTGTAGTTGTCCTGTAATTCTTCACCTTTTGGGCCAAATTGAAACGCACGACAAATTTGTCGAGCAGTGTACCCGTTCTGTTTAAAGACAACCTTGAGATGCTCCAGTTCTTCACCCAAATGTTCGGCATCAGAGTTGACGTACGCTCTTTTCACTATAGTATGCAAGACCCTCCTAAGGTGTGGCGATTGCAGCTCGTCGTATGAAGATAAAGATAGGACATAGCGTATATCGCTAACCCACACATACCGATCTTTATCTTCATGCGACGAGCTGTCAACAAATTTGTCGTGCGTTTCAGTTTGGTTCAAAAGGTGAGAGGACAACTCATATTGCATTTGTAAAGTGGTGGAAGTTGCTTTAATACTCCAGACATAGCTACTTATAAATTACGCATGATGGCGGTTAATCTTCATATGAATTCAATTGTATTTTCTTCGTCTTGTTTGGTGAAAGAATTTCGGAAAGTAGTGTTTTGCAATTCTGTTCTAGAATATTTTATTGCAGCTGGATGACGCTGTGCCTGTACTGAGGACAGGTCGCAGCTATCAGTGAAGACGTCTCCTAAGGTACAGGCGGGCAGATTCACACTCACACAACGTAGCTTTTGGCCGCAATGCTGGTCGGAAACCTACAGCATTCCAACAGTACGATCAGAGAGCCAGACGTGGCCACTCGGGAACCCCGTTCTCTGGTGGAGCCGGCGGCAGGCAGCTGAGCATCTCTCTGTCCGTACCCCAGCGACCGTCTCTACTGTTAGCTGCATTTTCTCTGACCATGTTGTGGCAATTTTACTGCAATACTCAGTGGCGGCGCTAGACGAATACTGGGCGTCGGCGAACTCGTCTTTGCGAGGCCCCTTTCATTTTTTATCAGTAAGGAAGGAAACGTTAAATAAAATGAGCTGAATTATAAAACAATAATCATTATACTAATATTTTATAAGTGTAATATACAAGTATTATTGCAATGACAAAAATTACAATAAACAGACATTAAAATAGAGAAACTTTTTGGTGTTTCGTGTCACTGAATATTTTTTTTTTTTTTTTTTTTTTTTTTTTTTTTTTTTTTTTTTAAGATCACATCTTAAATCATACTAGCTGCTATTTCGACTTCAATTGATAGTACTGACAACGCAGTCTTTCTTGGCTCATTGTCCTTCTCAAGTAAGTCTTAATTTTAACTTTGTGAAGCTTCTCTCGGCCGTAGCTGTACTGACTGGAACTGTGAGCATAATTCTGATTGTTATATAACTTATTTTTTTCCCAGTGTACTGAAGAAGTTGTTTTGCAAGTATTTAACTAAAAATTGCGTCACTGCTGTACTCATAGGGAAATAAATACGGACAACTAAATATCTGCCAACGGAGAATGGCCGAGCGCACTAAGTCTTCTTACTACGGTGAATGACATCGCTCTCGTCTGGGGTCGAATACCCCCCTTGGGTACGGATGTTGTGTTTGTCCTTTGGTTAAGCTATTGTAAGTTTGATGTAGGGCGTCACTACATAACCTAGCAGTTGAAAAACGCCGTTAAACATCAAATTTAAAGTTTAGAAAGGTGAACTGGTGGGGCCTAACAGCTTGTACATAATTGCGAAATTCCATATTGACTATAGCTGTTTATTTTATATCTCAGTGCTACCGGTTTCGGTTATTTACCATTTTCAAGCGTTAGCAGAGTTAAGCTATAACATGTTTTTTTTGTTTTTTTTTTTTTTTTTTTTTTTTACAATTTTGCATTTTTGTGTTATGTGATGTTAAGCTATTACCTAAACTCTACTATGGCTTGAAAATGGTAACCTAACCGAAACCGGTAGCACTGAGATAAAAAATCAACAGCTATTGTCAATATGGAATTTCGCAATTATCAAATATAAAAAAAAGAAAAAAAAACTAATATTTTAACTGTATCTTGCGAGGCCCCCACAGGGGCGAGGCCGTCGGCGGTGGCCGACGTCGCCGACGCCTAGCGCCGCCACTGATAATACTCTTTGAAGTAGCGAAGCATTGTTTATTAGAGAAAAAAGTCTAACCTTTGGGAAAGCATTGTCGCGGTTTCTGTAGGTGGAAGTAGTGCATTGTTTGGACTGTTTGCAAACGAACTTTTGCTGGTGCGTGTTCCTGAGGAATAGAGCGCCTGTTACGGTTGTTGGCCTGTGCCGTGGCTGGCATCTCGCCGCCGCTGCCCCCCCCCCCTCCCCCGCAGTATTTCTGAGCGGCCGTCTATTTTGGGACAGGCCCTCAAGTGGGTGGGCAATAACTGCAGGTTGCCTTCCTCGCTAAATATTAACAGATTCCACTGTGCCTTCCACATTTAATAACAAGCCGTGGACAACAGTGCGATATTCTGGCATCCAAAAGAAATAACCTAACACTCTCAATGCTTTCTTAAGTTTGACCACACCGTGTGTACCTTTCAGTTCTAAAGCAGTATCAAACGTTAAGCTGACGGCTCCAAAACGATTCATACGATTTACTCAATCCCTCACTGTCATGGTTCAGGGACTGCAGATGTTGTAATTCTGTCGTATTTAGGGAAAGCAATAGTCGAACACTTTTAAATTTAGTTTATTGTTGCGCTCAGTTTCAGTAGTACAATATTACTATAAACAAGTCACTTGGTGTAACGTAATGGAGGAGTCTAGTCACTAACGCAATACAAGAGAGTCCAAGTACGGTACGCAATTTGATTAGAAGAGGTGCAGTGTCAAAAGCTTTCCGTAAGTCTAGAAAGATGTAATCGATTTGAGAGCCCTTGTCGACAGCACTCATCACTTCTTGTGAGTCAGTCGCGGCGGAGCGGCCGAGCGCATTGAGGCGCTATGCTCCGATGCTCGAGCCCGTTCCCCGTCGGGAGTTCGAATCCCGCCTCTGACATGGATGTTTGTGCCGTCTTTAATATAAGGTAGTTCGTAAGTAGTTTGTAAGTTTAGGGACTGATGACCCCGCAGTTAGGTACCATAAGCTTTACAAACATTTCTACATTTCTTGTGAGTCAAGAGCTAGCTGTGTTTCACAAGGACGATACTTTCTCAATGGTTGTTGACGATGGGGCAACAGGTTGTTCTCTTTGAGGTGTTTCATAATGTTCGAGAAAAGTATATACTCTAAATTCAGCTGCAAACCGACTTGACTAATACAGAACTGTAATTTAGCGCTTCTATTGTCTTTCTTAAATATTGGAGTGACCTGTGCAACTTTCCAGTTGGGTAGGGATGTTTCACTGAGAGAGCGATTCGATTGTATACGATAGGTAATACGATAGCTAATTCGTATACAATCTGGAGCAGGAGACTCGGTCTTGTTAAGAGATTTAAGTTGATTTAATATTTCAGTTACATCAACTTGTAATTTACGTATGCTGGGAGCAGTTGTTGATTCGAATTCTACAGTATTTGCTTCGTCTTCTTTGGTGGAGGAATGTTTAGCAATACCCGCCGCTTGCTCGGGTCAACTGTGGAAATGTGTGTGCGGCGCAGCGCGACTGGCTTTATTCTGTTCTGTCGCTAACGTTTTGTACGTTGTAAGACTGCTACTGCGTTGCGTTGTACCGCTGCCTTTCTTAGAGCCTGAAAATTAATATTATGAGCAGCCAGACAGGAACGTCCAACATACTGCTCTTAACCCTCAGTCGCCGGCCTCAGTGGCCGAGGAGACTGAGGCGCTTCAGTCACGGTCTGCAAGGTCACTACGACCGGGGGTTCGAATCCTCCCTCGGGCATGGATATTTGTGCCGTCCTTAGTTGTAGGTAGTTCATAAGTAGTTTGTAAGTTTAGGGACTGATGACCCCGTAGTTAAGTCCCTTAATCTTAACAAACATTTGAACATTAACCCTCAGTCAGCTAGTCCACACTTTATCTTAACAGAATGTTCCTAATCACTATGAAATTCAGATGACTCGGGAAACTACGACGAAGATGAATTTACATACCTCTCAATAAATTGGTATATTCTTTAACAAAATAAAAACTTCATAATGAGTCTCATATCTTAGAGCAGCGGTTCCCAACCTATGGGCCGCGGGCAGGCTGTCACTGGGCCGCGAACGTTCGTCCAGAGTCGACGTAAAAATTATCCGTAGGTTCAGGGATTTCACTCGTCAGTTGCCTAGGTCACCAAGTAAAAAATTACATAAAAGTTAAAAGTGCAATAGATCCGGTATCACTTGTAAAGGAGTGGAGCATTCTGTCATGCCGAAATCTACCTAAAAAGAAGCGGATAAAACGTACTACATGTACTATTATTTGAACAAGCTCATAGTGACAAAAAGTTTGGAAACCCCTGCTGAGTAGACACTGCAGCCTCTCCGGGGGACACCACCTTGACGAAGCCATGTCCGTGTGGGTGGAGAGGCTTGCGCATCCGTGTGAAGCAGAGGGCTATACCGAAGTTAGGGAACCTACTGCCGGAAAGGCCTCAGCTGATGGATCAGACCAAGTGTGTCCCACAACGTCCCGTCTTTCTTATCCTCTCCCAGTCCTTTCCCAATTTCTTTCCCAACCCAAGGTGTTATGCGATCCGTGCCGAGGGGTGCGTGGCACATGGGTGGATGTGTCTCGAACGGAGCCTCAGGGATACCGGGCGACCTCCCTGAGTAAGTAGCCTTGCACCACGCGGGGTTATCGTGGTGTGGACCATATAAATCCCCAAATCTCGTGGGACTAAGATGAACACATAGAAAGAAAGTATTTTAAAAGAATCTGAGGGGCAGTCTGAGACCTCAGATACCCAGACATCGGGATCAGGACTGATGGCGTGCACTCCTACTTCTGAATCACAGTCTAGGCCTGAGCAAGAAGTGGGAACTGTAACAGAGAAATTGGACCAGATTAGGATTAAGGCCTTGTTTGGGGCTCAGAGGAGGAACAGAAGCAAAAGGAAGGAAAAGAATGGCTTCCTAACCATAAGTGGAGGGAATCAAAAGGGCTTGAGCCCAAGACCCCCAAAAAGAAACTGCCTCCGGTCGAAGGGGATACACAGACCCCCTCGACGTCAAAGACAGGTGGCAAGAGGGCTAGGGAGGAATCTAAGACTCCCTCCTCTCTGAACAAGCGTGACCCTAAAAGGCTGAGGCAGGAAATAGGAAAACAGACTTATAGTACTGCAGTCTCGGTCTCTAGAATGGCGGTTGTCCAAGAAGGATACCCACTGGTGAGCATCACCTCGCAGCGGGAGGAGTTCATGCAGATGGCCCTCTTTGAAGAGATTGGGGGGGGGACGCTGGTCCAGGACCCAAATTCAGGAGGGTCTATCTAGATCGCGGAGCCCTCATTTTTGTCTGCGAGGGGGAGCACTCAGCAGTATGGCTTAAGGACAAGGTGCCCATGATATCCCCATGGGAGGATGCAAAGCTGCTGGTCAAGACAGCAACCGAACTCCTGAAGACGGCAAGACCAAAGATCCTTAAGGATGTCCCTCCAAAGACTCTGTTCGAGAAAATAAGGGTCCAGAACCCAAAAGTCTCGACAGAGGATTGGAGGGTAATTAACCAAAAGGTCGTTCCGGAAGGACGAACCCTGGTGGTGGAGGTCGGAAGGCCTGAAACTGTTTTTTAGGGTTCTCGCAGGTCGCCGTCAGAGTAATCAAAGACCTTAAAGGCAATAATGGCTGCAAGATGGGGACTGGAAGTGCTGCAGATAAACCTGCAACATAGTAAAGGGGCCACTGCTGCCCTGAGCCGTCGCCTGGGTAGACAGGAGGTGGACGTGGCCCTGATACAAGAACCCTATTTATACAAAGGGGGTGTATCGGGCCTCAGTGGTACTGGAGGTAAACTGATTTATGTTAGAAATCTAAAAAACTCCAGAACATGTATTTATGTTAGAAATGGAATACCTTTCATACCAATGATGGATTTTTGTTCCAGGGACATGGTGACCATCAGGATGCAACGTGAGGAAGGTATCACGAGGGAAATTGTTTTGGCCTCAGCATACCTTCCTTATGAAGACAGCTTTCCTCCTCCTTTGGAAGTGAGGAGGCTGACAGAAGCCTGACATCGGCAAGGTGACGAACTGTTGGTGGGATGTGATGCCAATGCCCACAATCTATCGTGGGGCAGCAAGGACACCAACAGTAGAGGTGAGCACCTTCTTGAATTTCTCCTATCTAACAACTTGGAGATCCTAAATAGGAGTGATGAACCTACATTCAGGAATAGTAGAAGGGAAGAAGTAATTGACATAACTTTTGGTTCCATGATGATGGGAAGTTACGTCAAACAGTGGCATGTGGTCCTGGAGCCATCCTCATCAGATCATATGTATATTAAATTCAAGGTTGAAATGGGAACCAGACAGACCATGGTCTATAGGAATCCCAGGAAAACGGACTGGGAGACATATAGGAGAGATCTTGACTTCAGCCTATCGGAAATTAAAATTTCGATAAGGAATCCAGCAGAGTTTGAGGAAGTAGCAGAGGCCGTAAGCCGGCCGCAGTGGCCGAGGGGACTGAGACGCTTCAGTCACGGTCTGCACGGCCACTACGGTCGGGGGTTCGAATCCCCCCTCGGGCATTGATATTTGTGCCGTCCTAGTTCATAAGTAGTTTGTAAGTTTAGGGACTGATGACCCCGTAGTTAAGTCCCATAAGCTTTACAAACATTTGAACATTTTGAGAGGCCGTAACCTCTGCTATAGTGACCTCATACCAGGACAACTGCTCAATCACCAAGAAGTGCACAAATAAGGGTGTGCCTTGGTGGAATAATAACCTGGAAATGCAAAGGAAACAGGTACGAAGACTGTTTAACCTTGTGAGGCGCAAAGGACAATGGGCAAAGTATCGTGAGGCCCTTGTCAATTACAACCTTGCCATCAGACGGGCAAAGGAGGCATTCTGGAAGGTATTCTGTGAGGAGGTGGAGGGCACAGCTGCTCAAGCGAGACTTCATAAAATCCTCACTAGGGTACCAACTAATCCAGGAGGAACATTGAGGAAGGAGGATGGGGAGTATACAAAGACAGCACATGAAACGCTGGAACTGCTCCTCAAGACTCACTTTCCTCAATATACTCTGGGGGATAACTCAGACCAGAATGCGATTCCTGAGAGACAACGGTTCTCAGATATTCGCAAAGAGGACTGGGATCTGGCCAAGGAGTGTGTCGATTTCAGTAAGGTCCGATAGGCGGTGGGAACATTTCAACCGTTCAAGTCACCTGGCCCCGATGGAATCTTTCCAGCTCTCCTGCAACAAGCGTGAGAAAATCTTATTAGATTCCTATGCAGGTTATTCAGGGTTAGCCTAGCAGCAGGAATCATTCCCAATGCCTGGAGGGCAGTGAAGGTTGTCTTCATTCCAAAACCAGGGAGAATTGATCATACCAAGGCCAAGGATATGAGACCAATCAGCCTGTCCTCCTTCATTCTTAAGACATTAGAAAAGCTGGTTAATGTGCATGTTGGAGAAAGGAGGTTAAGTAGGGCTCCTCTACATTCAAACCAACGTGCATATCAGCCAGGTAAATCATGTGAGACAGCTCTCCACCAACTCGTTGGGAAGGTGGAGAAAGCACTACACTTTCAGGAAATAGCCCTCTGTATCTTCCTGGACATCGAGGGGGCTTTTAGCATCATGACCTTCGATTCCATGGTTAGGACAGCAGAGGTGCATGACCTAGGGACCACTATATGTAGGTGGACAAGGGCCATGCTCAGTGGAAGAAAGGTAGAGGCTACCATGATGGATGAAAAAATGGTAATCAACACCATTAGGAGTTGCCCGCAAGGAGGAGTTCTTTCCCCTTTATTGTGGAATCTAGTGGTGAATGATCTCGTTGGAGAATTAAATTCTACGCAGTACTTTTGCCAAGGATACACAGATGATCTTGTCATAGTAATACTTGGCAAACTTGCTGACACAGTGAAGAATATGGCACAAGGTGCATTGGACATTGTGCAAGACTGGTGCAGAAAACAGGATCTGGGGGTTAGTCCTACGAAGACTGTTGTTGTACCATTCACAAAGAAGCATATACAACATTCAAGTTGGAATCTAAAGCTTTTCAATGTAGCGCTACCTGTGAAGGGGACAGTGAAATATCTAGGGGTTACCCTAGATGAGAAACTGACATGGACCCCTCACATTAGGAATATTTGCTCCAAGGCAAAAGGTACTTTAGTAAGTACCAGGAGAGCTTGTGGCAGAAATTGGGGCCTGAGCCCTAAGGGTATGCACTGGATATACACCACGGTGATTAGACCCAGGATCACCTTTGAGGCGGGCGTGTGGTGGAAGAAGGTAGAACAGCAGGTTGCTGCTAAGGAGCTTGGTAAGATGCAGAGATTAGCCTGCTTAGCCATAACAGGCGGAATTAGCAGCACACCAACTGCTGGGATGGAAACCATGCTGGATATGCCCCCATTACACCTTTGGGTCAAGATGGAGGCAGCGGCTGGTGCATACAGACTCAAAACTGGCAACAACTGGAACCCTTTAGGCTATCCAGAATCACACACTAAAATAGTGAGTGATGTAAATATAGGAAAGGTTGGGGAAATGCCAGCCGACTATATTATAACCCCATACTGCTTCAACAAGCCTTTCAATATAACAATTGGAAGCAGGGAGCAGTGGGAGAAAATAGTTAGACACCGTACAGGGGATATTGTCTGGTTCACTGACAGATCAAAATCAGGCCAAGGCGTTGGGGCCGGGGTATATGGGGTGCAGCCAAGACTGGAGGGCGTCATCTCTCTAGGGAAACTGGCCTCAGTATTCCAGGCCAAAATCACTGCCATCAGGGCGTGTGTGGAGGAGAATTTGCGTAGGTGCTACAAAGATCGTAGCATCTATATCTATTCATACAGTCAGGCAGCCCTGAGATCACTGGCAGCTCCTGCAACAAGGTCTAAAATTGTTGCAGAATGTCACAGGGTTCTGGTGGAGCTAGGGGAAAGCAATAGAGTAAACCTATTGTGGGTCCCTGGCCACTCGGGGATCAGTGGCAACGATCATGCCGACAGATTAGCCAGGATGGGGGCAGAGACTCCATTTATTGGACCGGAACCTGTCCTGACAATCACCAAGGCAGTGATGAAATTGGAGCCACGTAATTGGCTCAAAAGACAGCACGTAGAATATTGGACCAAAGTCCATCAACAAAAATATGGCAAGGTAATGATGCCAAAGCCATGTTTTAAAAGAAGCTCTGCAATCCTGGGCCTGAACAGGAGAGAGATTAGACTCATGGTTGAATTGCTGACAGCCCATGGGAATTTCAAAAAACACCTACATACAATGGGAATAACAGAAGAGGACCCTAAATGTAGGATCTGTGATGACGGTGATGAAACTGCATCACATCTAATCTTCGAATGCATTGCACAGAACATTCGGGACAACCAGACCCGAAGAAATTGTGTCTAATAAAGAACTGGTAAAGGGACTCCTTGCACTGTTCAAGGGCATTGGTTGGCTTTACTAGATATACAGGGAGCGATACGGCACAATAAACTTAGTTTCGGTGAGGGCAGTGGTGGGTTGGTCCAAGACTGTTTTGGCTTCCCTGAAAAAATCAAATCAAAATAAAATCAGACACTGCAGCAGTATCTAAGCTTTTTCATGTTTATTGCACGGCCTACTCTCCTAAAATTGAGGATGAAATCGAAAGTTTAATCAGCTGATGAAGACTTGTTAACTGAACTATCAGTCTTTAAAATCGTTTTGTAAAACAACGTAATTGGTTCCATGCTGAATAAGTGTTCGCCAAGATTGCTATGAAACATTTGCTGGGCTTCTGCATCTGATTCTCTCTCTCTCTCATTACAGCTCCTTTTATACACAATTTTCATGCGCAATCACTGACGTTTTGCTGTCCAGCGCCATCTGTCGGACATTTTTGAACTTTTTTTTTTTTTTTGTTTTGTTTTTGTTTTTTTATTTTGTTTTTTTACTAATAAAACTCCATGTCATTCCAAGCATGTGAGTCAATTTTTACCTCTTTATCTACATTATTCCGTGATTTATTAAGTTGTCAAATTTATACTGACTTTTTGATCATCCGGTATATGTCCTGTCTGTTCTTTCGGACATGGCCGAAAGAACAGACGCCACTCTTGATCCTGAAGTTATTGTTGTTGTTGTGGTCTTCAGTCCGGAGACTGGTTTGATGTAGCTCTCCACGCTACCCTGTCCTGTGCAAGTCTCTTCATCTCAGAATACATCCTTTTGAATCTGCTTACTGTATTCGTCCCTCGGTCTCCCTCTACGATTTTTACCCCACACGCTTCCTTTTAATGCTAAGTTGACATTCCTTGATGCCTCAGAATGTGTCCAACCAATCTATCCATTCTCTTAGTCAGGACATGCCAGAACCTCCTTTCCTACCCGATTCGGTTAAGCACCTCCTCATTAGTTACGTGATCTACCCATCTAATTTTCATCATTCGTCTGTAGCACTACATTTCAAAAGCTTCTATCATCTTTTTATCTGAACTCCTTATCGTCCACGTTTTACTCCCATACAATGCTACACTCCAGACAAATGCTTTCAGAAAGGATTTTCTAACATTTAAATTAATATTGGATGTTAATAAGTTTCGCTTCTTTAGAAACTCTTTTCTCCCCATAGCCATTCTGCATTTTATATCTTCTTTACTTCGGCCATCAGAAGTTATGTTGCTACCCAAATAACAAAATTCATCTACTACTTTGATTTTCTCATTACCTAATCTAATTCCTTCTGCATCGCCTGATTTTCTGACATTGCATTCCATTACCTTCGTTTTACTCTTGTTAATGTTCATCTTACATCTTCCTTTCAAGACACTGTCCATTCCATTCAATTGCTCTTACAGATCTTTTGCGGTCTCTGACAGAATTACTATGTCATCAGCAAACCGCAATATTTTTATTTCTTCTCCCTGCACTTTAATGCCCTCTCCGAAGTTCTCCTTCCATTCCTTCACTGCCTGCTCAATGTACAGATTGAAAAACATTGGGGAAAGGCTACAACCCTGTCTTACTCCCTTCCCAACTTCTGCGTCCCTTTCTTGGCCTTCGACTCTAATAACCGTTGTCTGGTTTTTGTATAGATTGAATATATCTCTTCGCTCCCTATATTTAACCCCTGTTACCTTAAGAATCTGGAAGAGTGTATTCCAGTCGACATTGTCAAAAGCTTTCTCCAAATCGACAAAAGCAAAAAACGTAGGTTTCCCTTTCCTTAGCCTATCTTCTAAGATAAGTCGTAATGTGAGTATTGTCTCCAGTATTCCAACATTTCTCCTAAATCCAAACTGATCTTCCCAAGGTGAGATTCTACCAGTTTTTCCATTCGTCTGTAAATAATTCGTGTTAGTATTTCGCAACCATGACTTATTAAACTGATAGTTCTGTAATTTCAAAATGTTCAAATGTTTGTAGAACTTATGGGACTTAACTACGGGGTTATCAGTCCCTAAGCTTACAAACTACTTATGAACTACCTAAGACTAAGGACGGCACAAATATCCATGCCCGAGGGGGGATTCGAACCCCCGACCGTTCTGTAATTTTCACACTTGTCTGCACATGCTTTCTTTGGAATTACGATATTCTTCTAGAAGTAGGAGGGTATTTCCGCTGTCTCATACATCTTGCATATAAGGTGATACAATTTTTTCACGACTGGCTCTCCTAACGATATCAGAAGTTCAGACGGAATATCATCTACTCCAGGGGCCTTGTTTCGACTCAAGTCCTTCAGTGCTCTGTCAAATTCTTCTCGCAGTATCATGTCTCATATGTCATCTTCCTCCACTTCGTCTTCCATTTCTAGAATACTGCCTTCAAGTTTATTTCCTTTGTATAGGCCCACTATATGTCCTTCCACAGTTCAGCTTTCCCCTCTTTGCTTAATACTGGTTTTCCGTCTGAGTTCTTTATATTGATGCAGCTGCTTTTCTTGTCTCCAAATATATCTTTTATTTTCCTGTAGGCGGTATCTATATTTCCCCTAGTTATGCGTTCTTCTACGGTTCTGCATTTGTCTTCTAGCCACTCCTGCTTAACCAGTCTGCACTTCATGTCAGTCTCATTTTTCAGACTTTGTACTCCCTTTTTCCTGTTTCACTTGCTGAATTTGGATTTTTTCTCCTCTCGTCAATTAAGTTCAGTATATCCTGTGTTATACAGGGAAGTCATTATCTATTCATATTCACGGTATGTATGACATTAACTGCGAATGAACCCAGCCGGGATTCGAACCCAGCTTTCCTGATTTTTAGGCAGTTGCGCTGACCCCTAAACCACTAGGGAGAGAGTGATCATCACACCTGCACGGAATGAGCGAATCACGCCTCCCGTCAGATACAAATTCTCAATTTTACCCTGCCCACTAGAACTCAAACTCGTATTTTTGTAAACTAATTCCCTTAAGAGTAAGGGCATAGGAGAGCTTCCGCACTGAAGAAAGGATCATTGACCGTCGCATTCGGATGACGATCTACGATCTTATCTTTGTGGTCTTTACGCGAAATTTAGGTTGGCGGCAGTAGAATCCTTCTGCAGTCCGTCTCTTGCTGATCCTCTAAAGTTTTGGACAGTGTTTCTGGAGAACAACGTTGCCTTTCCTCCAGCGACTCCCATTTGAGTTCCCTAAGCATTTGAGTAACACTCGCGCATTGACCAAACCTAGCAGTAACAAACCTACCCACGCAACTCTGAATTGCTCATGTATCATCCTTTGAACCGATCTGGTGGAGAACTCAAACACTGGAGCAATACACAAGACGGGGTAGTACAAGAGTTTTATATGCGGTCTCCTTTACAGACGAACCACACGTTCCCAAAATTCTCAAATGTTCAAATGTTTTGGATCTTATAGGACTTAGCTACGGGGTCATCAGTCCCTAAGCTTACAAACTACTTATGAACTAGCTTATACTAAAGACGGCACAAACATCCATGCCCGAGGGGGGCGTCGAACCCCCGACCGTAGCGGCTGTGCAGATCGTGACTGGCACGCCGCAGACCGCTCGGCCACTCCGGCCGGCTCCAAAATTCTCCCAATAAACCGAAGTCGACCATTCGCCTTCCCCAAGTCTGTCATACGTTCGTTCCATTCCATATCGCTGTGTAACGTTACGCGTTACATGCATCCGGATGACGGATGCTTTACAAGCATTCGTTTCTCTCTCGTTATATGGAGTGGAACAGGAGAGCAAGAAATTGGTAGCGGCACTAGGTACCCTCCGGCACGCACCTTTGGGTATGTATGTAGATGTAGCGAATATTCGCATTTATAATACTAGTTAGATCCAGAATTGCTGTTTTATTCGTGCATGTCTGCAGTGCTACGACTGATACTACTGGAATCGACTGTTACAGGTGGCTGAGCATGGCTGGTCGCTAGGAGCGGCGACCCGTGTGTGGAGCGCTGCGGTGGTCCTGGCCCTCTGACAAGGTAAACAGGCCGCGAAGTGGTCATCAACACCGCGGCACAGACATACAGCATTAGGCTATGTCCTACATGAGCGGCAAAAGCGCGCGGCAACGTGCGGCAGCTTCAAGCGACAAAATACGACCACGTGTATAGTTACGGAAGTGTCCCAGCTGAGCTGCATCCGACGGGCTGCCTGTCCCCGCAGCGAGTGGCGACGTTTGAAATCAAACCTGCTTGAATCCTGTCGCTGTTGCACGCGCGACAAAGTGTCGAGCTCATTGAGAATCGTCTGCTTGTCGAGGTTATAAAAGATGTCGCAAGAATTCTACGAGCTAATTATCCCTGAAGTTTATGAAACTGCAACTCAAAATGTTCAAATGTTTGTAGATCTTATGGGACTTAACTACGTGGTCATCAGTCCCTAAGCTTACAAACTACTTATGAACTAGCTAAGACTAAGGACGGCACAAATATCCATGCCCGAGGGGGGATTCGAACCCCCGACCGTAGTGGTCATGCAGACCGTGACTGGAGCGCCTCAGTCTCCTCGGCCACCGCGGCCGGCGAAATTGCAACTGTTCCTGAAATAACAGAATATAAAATTGTAGTTGTACATATAATTAAGAATTTCGATTGGGACAATAAGTGTCCAAAAATATCTCGTAAATTTACGAATGAAGTTAAATTTTTAAATTGTTTCTAATATGACAGTCTTTTGTTTTTATTCTGAGCGGTAGTCTGATGTGCACAACGATAAACGTGTTTTGATCAATTACATTTGTGCGCTTTTTAAGCATTTGCAATAACAACAAACTTACTCCAGAGAGAGAGAGAGAGAGAGAGAGAGAGAGAGAGAGAGAGAGAGAGAGAGAGAGATAAAACTAGGATGTCACACGAGATGTGTGTAAAATTACGTTTCCGAATAAAATTATGATATAATGTTTCAGTAGAAATTTAATGTGTTTGTTAGGTTTTCAGTGGGATACGTGCGTTTGCAGTAAAGATGAATATATTGGTATTAACTTCGTAAAAAATTACAACTTGGTAGCCCACATCACTACCCCTACGCAACACCCACTGCTACCAATTCCATCCAGAATTAAATGATTTACTGTCGTCTTACAACAAGACTCAATTTGTACTTATTCAGTTCTTGATGGTTTGCAGTTACAAAAGAAAAACTCTAAACTATCTGTACTCATCGTTGTATTTGGCTGGTGATCTTTACTGTTTATTTGCGTATTTCTAGTTATGTTCAAAATGTTCAAATCTTTGTAAGGCTTATGGGACTTAACTACGGGGTCATCAGTCCCTAAACTTACAAACTACTTACGAACTACTTACGAACTAGGACGGCACAAATATGCATGCCCGAGGGGGGATTCGAACCCCCGACCGTAGGGGCCGTGCTGACCGTGACTGGAGCGCCTTAGTCACCTCGGCCACCGCGGCCGGCTTCTAGTTATGACTGAAATAGTCCACGAACATTCTTCACTTTGTAAATTTAATGCACAGCATTCTATTTTACGGCCTATTTCCTACAGTAAATGAGCTTTATCGCCCTACTCTGGACCTATAATTATTTGTGCCAAATTTTAGAAACAGTTGATCGGTTCTAGCCGCCGTCTTGTAGCGAGATGGTCGGTCACGTAGTACAAGCGGCCGTGTCGCCGCTTGTAGCAGCAGTGTCGCGTCGCTGAACGTCGCTCGCTTTTGTCGCTCACTTTGGGCGGCCTTGGCCATGCCGGACAATGCTATGACCCGCGTCCACACATTGGTACCAACGCTGGCGGCAACATTGGCCAATATTTCTGAGGAAGTGACCACACATTGGAGCCAATATTCGGTTGAATTCGTCGAGAGCCAACGAAAACATATCTGACGCACTAATCGCAGCCAATGCGTTAACGTTTTTGAGTGTGAATAATTACATTTTGTCATTGTAAATTAAAGTGGGAAACATACGTAAAAATGATATGGTGTTGTATCACTTCCTACCGAACATTAATTACGGTACGAAATCATTATTGTTTTAAAATATGCTACAAGTAAACGATACACATTATAAAAACTTAGACCTGCTACTTTAAATGATTGAAAATAAAATAAAAAATTGCACTGACGTGTTTTACGCCCCACTTTAGATTTGTAGTTTTATAAGTTTTTGCAAACATTTTGGACCAAAATAATAATCTAAATAATAATTAATTAATTAATAAGTGTCTTAAATCCTTTTAGGAAAAAAAGGAAGTAGTGGCGGGTTTCGAACCACCGACCTTTCGCGTCTAAGTCCAGCACCTTGCCCACTACGCTATGGCTATAATTTGAATCAAACTTTCTTTAATCTCATTCTATTCATGGCCGTTGTTAACCGATGTTAATATGGCATTTGTAGACATTAGATTATTATTTATCGTACGAAGAACGATGCGTTTTTGTTAATTCCTCACTGTGCCGTTGATTTGAAATGACAACGTGTAAGTTACAACAGTCTGGTTACAATAAGAAAATCATCAAATACGGGAGGAATGTCACGTGACATCTCCGAACGGCTGGTTTTCGTTAATTCAATGGAGGGTGTCAAATATCCACAACCAGTCCTTGTTGTCACAGTTGTTGCTGTTGGTTCCCACAGAGAGATAGAAATCCAAGAAACCAGTTTCGATATCGCTACTTAATGGATATTATACTCCGATGTAGGGACCTGTGGTTGGCATAATGGAATGCCGAAACTGGTACTGAAAGGATGAATGTTTCTATTAAACTTACTGCTGTTGGTATCCCACTTTCTACGTACTCAACACTTCGTACCAAGCGCGACAGCGACAAGGTTCATTTCTACCTATGTAAGTGGGAGTCAACAACATATTTTCGCATTCGGAGGAGAATGTTGGCGATTGGAGTTTCGCAAGTAGCCCACACCGCAGCGATAAGCGCCGTTGTTGTAATGATTCCCATTCCAGATCCTGTATCATTTCCGTAACGCTGGCTCCCCTGTATCGTGACAATACGAAACGAGCTGCCCTTCTTTGGACTCTTTCGACGTCCTACGTCAAATCAACATGATAAGGGTCCCACACTGGGCAGCAATACTCCATAAAAGAACAGACAAGCGTAGTGTATGCAGTTTCTTCAGTAGTTCTGTTGCATCTTTTAAGGGTTCTGCCAATAAAACGCAGTCTCTGGTTCGCCTTTCCCACGACATTATCTATGTGTTCTTTCCAATTTAAGTCTGAAGTAATAGTAATTCCTAGGTATTTTGTGGAGTTTACGGCCTTCGCTTTTGATTGATTTATCTTGTAAACAAAGTTTAACGGATTTCTTTTCGCACTCATGTGGATGACTCCACGCTTCTCTTTATTTAGAGTCAATTGCCAATTTTTACAGCATAGTGATATCATTCAAATCGTTCTGCAGTTGGTTTTGATGTTCAAATGATTTTACTAGACGGTAAATGACGGCGTCATCTGCAAACAATCTAAGAGAGCTACTTAGATTTTCCCGTAAATCGATTATGTAAATAAGGAACAGCAGAGGACCAATAACACTATCCCGTGGAACGCCCGATATCACCTCTGTTTTAGTCGATGCCTTACCATCGATTACTACGAACTGTGTCCTCTCTGCCGGCCGCGGTGGCCGAGCCGTCTGCGACGCGCCAGTCACAGTCTGCACGGTCGCTACGGAGGTTCGAATCCCCCTTGGGGATGGATGTTTGTGTCGTCTTTAGTATAAGCTAGTTTATAAGTAGTTTGTAAGTTTAGGGACTGATGATCCCCGGAGTTAAGTCGCTTAAGCTTAATAAACATTTGAACATTTTTTGTGTCCTCTCTGACAGGAAATCCCCTATACAGTCACAAATTTGGGGCGATATAACATAACCAACAGTCTTAATCAAGAGGCAGTGAATGAGATAGTACAGTCATGTGCTGAGAAGAAATGCCAGCGTTGTACGAGGTGCGATGGTAAACATACCGGAGGGAAGGCCAAGAATGAGGTGAACGGATGACGTTAGGAAGGACCTTCTGAAGATGGGAAGGAATGAAGAAGAAGCTGAAGGCAGAGAGCAATGGCGCAATTGACCCTGGTAGTAAAGGGAAGTAAGTAAAAGTTAGAGAAGTAAATCTTTTACGGACCACATTTTAGCTCTTGCGTATCAGTGATGGGTCGTGGATGACTGATATGGGAACCAAAGCGTTACGCTAACTGGGACTTGGGAAAGGACATCTGAGTTTTATGCAGTGCAGCGTCGAAATGACGGAGCATAGTGAGGGCGTAAAGCGCCTTTTGTCGCGCCGTTATCAGAATCTCGATTCGACGCGCTTTGGGTAATGGACGATGGAAAAAGAGCTGCGTAGACCAGGGACTTTTTGCCGGCAGCCAGGTACACTGCTGCCTTAGGCCCAGTTTACACGACGATCGATAGTTCACAAGAAAGATTATGGTCTACTCCAGCGCTCCAAGCGTACTAACTCGATACTAATGACGTGTGATCATACATGCTTGGTTGCGTTTATACGATAAACTCCCGTCTGCCCATGGAATTAATACTGACAGCAGCACCTATGCGAAAATACGGCCGTACTACTGTTTATATATGAGAACTGTCTAAGTTTGTGTGTATGACTGCTAATATTCAGCTTTTACGTTTACACGCTGTCGGCGGTAGCAGGAGCTGTGGTGTTTATTTGAACACAACAGCGAAGAAGGAATAGAAGCTGGATGCATCCTTGGTTGAGAAGAAGACACAATGACATGTGTACTGCACGCTAATAATGAAGTAACTTGTGACAGAGGACCCCAATGAATTCGAATTTTATTTATTTATTTACGAATGAGTACCGAGTGTTTTACCAAATTGCTTTCGTTCGTCCAACAAAAATACGATACTGAAAGTATTTTGTCAAGCTGAAGAATCAAAATACTTTTTATACTAGAGTTTTATTCTTAGCTTTGTGTAATTTATGCGTCAGTTATTCCTGTAACTGCTTTTTTTTTTTTTTTTTTGCAGGCTCGCTTTAACATAGTGTTTTCTGGCGTCGTGGAATCTTTCAAAAGCCTTTCCTTTGCACGAGGAATTTGTTTACTATTTTAATTGTTGCTGTTGAAATCAGCAAACCAATTTAAATCTGCACTCTATAGTAAGACCTCAGAGGACTTTTTTTTCCTTCGCTATTAACTCCTCCATCACGCTCTCGAGGTTTTGTGCAACTTTCTGTCTGGCATGCTACAATATTATAGACCGTTTATAATATAAAGTAAATCAACAAGACGTAACTTATTCGAACTTCTTTTTAAATGAACACTCTCCTGTTATTTTCTTGATAAAGAACGGTCATTGTACCTTAGTAGAAAATAGAGGATTTTCTGCATCGTCCCTGTATGCCTCAATCAAAACACAGTTCCTGGTCTGTCCCACTGCATTGATGCAAGATGTATGACTCCAGAGAAACAAGCAATTTCGATAAGGACGCGACTATTTCCGTACGTAAACATGAAAGCGGCACAGCGAAATCACTTCCGCGCATACGCCCAGGTCGCTACTAGCAAACTTAGAACCTCTCCTATAGCGTACTAGCTAGTATGAAACGCCATCTCCGCTCACAAAATGCTGGTAGTTCTGCATTTACGTCGCTAGATGGCGCGCAACGTGATCCGTTCGTTACTAGCGCGATTATCGTGTAAACTGGACTTTACAGTTGGCGCCGTTACACGCTACCTGGTCAGAAGTACCTGGATACCCGGATGAACGAAATGGCGAAAACAGTCATTACACATCGGTATGCAGGGACACGTCTGTCGGCGGTATCGCTAACCCAAGGTATAACAAGACGGTACACAGGCAGAGCTGTTGTTGATACTCTGGTGATTCACAAGGGAAACGTTTTCAATCTACAGCAACGCCGGTGACATAATCGACACTCTTCGCACTAAACGCAACACCGCCCCCAGTCACGATCGGCTGACCTACCGCCACCTCCGTGCCTGCCCCCTCCCCTCGTCCTTCCATGACGTTCTTGCCACCGTATACAACGTCATCCTTTTCACTGGCTTTTACCCCGACCTGTGGAAGACCTGCCAAATTCTCAATCCTTAAACCTGTCAAGCCCCCATCCCAGACCTCATCCTACCGTCCCATCAGTCTTACCTCCGTGTTCAGCAAGGTCCTGGAAACCATCCTCTCCCGTCGTATCCATCAGCACCTCCGCCGCCACCAGTTCCTCCCCCTTTCCCAATGTGGCTTCCAACCTCCTTCTCTGTCGACGACCAGCTCCTTCACCTGACCCATCCCCTATCCATCCAGCTCGAGTCCCGTCACTCTGCTATTTTTGTCTCCCTTGATACCCATAAAGCCTACGACCATATATGGCATTCCAGTCTCCTTTTCAAGCTCCAGTTCTACGCCCCTCCTATTAATTACGTCCGCCTCATTGCTTCCTTCCTCACCCACCGCCCCTCCTATGTCACTGTCTGCAACTCCGATTCCCATTTGTTCTACCCTTCTGCCGGGGTGCCCCAAGGTTCCGTCCTCTCTCCTCTCCTTTATCTCATCTACTCCGCCGACATGCCCCAACCCGAGCCTCCCGTCTATCTCCTACAATATGCTGACGACACCACCTTCCTAATCCTCGCCTCATGCCTTGCCCGTTCCCAGTTTTTGCTCCAGTGCCACCTCACCGAGTTCGCGTCATGGTGTAAGCGGTGGCTCCTCTCCGTCAATCCTGACAAATCCCAGGCAATCGTCATAGGTCGTACCACCCCCTCCTTCCGTCTCCATGATTTCTACCTTACCCTCCACAACCATCCCATCCGCCACATACCTTGGCCTCACCTTCGACCGTAAACTATCCTTGACCCCATACCTCAAATCCCTCCGTGAAAAAGCAGTCCCGCCTAAACCTCCTTAATCTCCTCGCCGGCCTGATGTGGGGACTCAACCTTTCCACTATCCTATAAATCTATCATGCGTCCCGTCCTTTGCTCCTTCCACTTCGCCTGTATATCAGCCTCCCACCTTCTACAAAACCCTGCAAATCTTGGAGCGCCACACACTCCGCCTCGCATACTGTATCAGACTCCCTTCCCCCACGCGGATCCTCTATGACCTATTCCCCTTCCCCCCCTCCTACAACACCTCAAACATATCTGAATCCTCTACATTACCCGCAAAATAGAATCCCACAACCCCTTGGTATACCCTATCCTCACCAATCTCGGGCCTCTGCCACGCCTCCACCACAATATCCCTCCCGGCCTTCACCTCCATACGCTCCATATCCTCTCCCAGGGCAACTTCCACACCCTTCCCTCACCAGATAACAGTCTTCGTCCCGATATACACCCATCCTCCCAACCCTGAGCCCTTCTCCGTACCAGCAGCGCCCTCCCCTCTCTCCCATCCTCTCCTTCCCCCTGTTTGGCTACCCCTATCCCACCCTGAGAGTTTCGTCACTCCCTCATTCCCCTCCTTCCCCTCCCTCATCCAATCCCCTCCACCACGCTTCCCCCAACCCTACCCCATCCCCTCCCCCTCCCCCTCCTCCCTTCCCCACTACCCTCCACCCTGCAGAGGCGTCTCGACCATTTTGAACAGTGCACTGTGCTAGTGTCAGTGATCAGTGACTTCCGTGTGATTTTAATCCATGCCTCAACTACCACAATCTACGATTTTTACCGTGCGAACCGTTAACTATATTCGACATGTGTGTGTCTCTCACTGAAATTTTAACCGGCACCGTGGCTCTGAACAGTTTTCATAAATATGTGTGTTTCTTTTCTTTTTTTTTTTTTTCCGCCGCTTGTTTGTACCTATTTGTCTTACATATATATGTCTGTCTAATTGTCAACTTACGTATGTTCTCCAAAATCTCAAATTCTGTATGTTTTTAAATCTCCAATTTTTATTCTTCTTATCATGTACATGTCCTACATGTCATAATACGTATTTCACAAGGCTGAAGAGCAGCCAACGTAGCTGCTGCCAGCCTGCTAACTGTATGTTAGCTTTAAAATAGCAATAAAGGGGGAAAAGGCTACAGCAATTAACATACTTTGAACGAGGATTAAGTTGGAGTTCTAACCATAAGACATTACTTTACAGAAGTCATTATGGAATTCATTATTCCGATTTCAGATCTGTAAAGAGTAGCCGCGGCGGAGTGACCGAGTACATTGAGGAGCTATGCTTCGATGCGCGAGTTCGTTCGCCGTCTGGTGTTCCAATCCGCCCTCGGGCATGGATGTTTGTGCCGTCTTTAGTATAATCTAGTCCATAAGTAGTTTGTAAGTTTAGGGACTGATGACCCCGCAGCTAAGTCCCATAAGCTTTACAAGCATTTGAACATAAATGTAGTAGTGTAATGCGGAACTGACCAGTACACGTCTCGAGAGCCGCAGATGTCAGCAGAGAAGTGCCAGCAAACAGCAGGACGCGTCTTCTAGAGGGCTAGGCTACGGCTGACTCCCTCAGAACGAGTGCCACGGACTGCCACAACCGGAGGCCAGGTGGCGGTGCGGTGCTGTCAGGGAAAGGAAACGAACAGTTCAATACTGACGACTTTGTTCATAGGAAATGTTTTAAACTTATTAGTTTATCAACAGGGCTACTTAAGTCAGTATGCTTCCTTGAAAATAAGCGGCCCTGCCACCAAATGAAATGAAATGACGGCCTAGACTATCCAGGGAGGCCAGTAGTATGTCGTGTGGCAGTCAGATTGTATGACGCTCTTGCCCGGGCTGTATCCAGACTAGGGTTCTTGATAAAATATCGCCCTATACTTGCGAACCCGGCAGACGCTTCGCAATCGCAGTTGCTAATATAAATGGGAATTGGATGCACACCCTAATCACCTTCTCCTTCCCCCTCCCTTTACCTTACTCCTCATCCACTCTCTCTTAGTCAAACTCCCCTTCCTCCCGCCATCTCTATGCATCGCCCTCACCCCACCCCCTGAACATCTACTATCCCCACTCTATACCTCCCACCCTTTCCGCATATCCATTTACATTTTCCTCGTCCCCTCTTTGTCCCTCCTCCCTACCTATCTACGTCTACCTCTGCCTCTACCTCCTCCTCTCTCTCTCGTCCTCTTTTATACCCACCCACCCCCTGTCGTCACCTTTCCTGTTCTCTGCCAGTCCCTCCCCTTCCCTGTATAATCGCATACATCTACCATATTTAATGGTCATCGGTCAGTCTCAAAGACTGGAGTGAGGTATCCTGCACCATGCTAAATCTTCTGTAGACAATGAGGGTTTTCTTGTTTTGAAGGTCAAATGTGAAAAATTTAACCGAGATCTGAACAAAACTCTACATTTTAAGTACGTTGTGAAGTAACGTCTGCCGTGCCCTCACGTATTATTATGTAGCCAGTGCCATTCTCTTGTTTTGAAGATCAAATGTACATAATTTCATCGCAATCAGATAAACGGTGTTGATGGAGATCTGTCAACTACATAATTTCTATCGTCATTTATAATCGAGTATTCCAGTTGAATCAATTAAATGAATTCTCGAGGTCGTGCGTGTGGTGCTAACGAAGAAAAAAAGAAAAAAAATTAAAGCGTGTTGTATACTGCCTCAAAATTTGATCATGTAAGGTAAAGCAGTCAACAATCCGGAGATTGGTTTCAACATCACAGTGCTTTACTAGGCATGGTCATGTTTGGAGGTGCTATGCCGTTGCCTTCCTCCGACCTTCAAACTGATTTACCCAGCCAGTTATAGGGGGCCTTCAGTTTCAAATGTTCAAATGTTTGTAGAGCTTATGGGACTTAACTACGGGATCATCACTCCCTAAACTTACAAACTACTTATGAACTAACTAAGACTAAGGTCGGCACAAACATCCAAGCCCGAGGAGGGATTCGAACCCCCGACCGTAGTGGCCGTGCAGTCAGTGACTGGAGCGCCTCAATCCCCTCGGCCACCGCGGTCGGCGTCCTACAGTTTAACGTGGATTCTGAACCACTATGTTACTACACATTTTTCACATCAGCAACAATGACAGAGGTGAAAGAAGTGGAAAGTGACAAATAAAAATCTTCGGATTGAGCGGAGATCGAACCCGTGACCTTTGGATTCATACTCTTGCACACTACCACTGTTTTACCGACCCCCATGGTGAAATAAAGAATAATAATTACTCCGGGAAAATACTATTTATTCTTAGAATTTTCAACTTTACATATATGTGAAAATGGTTTCAATGGTTCCCGGTCCTAAGAAACACGGATACCTGAAAATTGTTTTACTTGTAAAATTAAAAACATAAATAAAATAGAATAATAAATAATAAATAAATGTGCAAGGCAACATTGCGTCAAAATTTCAATAGAATCTGTGAAGAATTTTCGGAGATTTCAAGATACCCTTACCATTAAGGTGATGAAATATCGGACGGAATTTTCATATTCTTTAACGTAACTTCGAAAAGAACATTAAATTCTCGTGGCAGAACATGAAAGATTTTTGGATGACACTGCAGAATGTTCAAAATGTTTGTAAAGCTTATGGGACTTAACTACGGGGTCATCAGTCCCTAAACTTACAAACTACTTATGAACTAGCTACGACTAAGGACGGCACAAATATCCATGCCCGAGGGGGGGATTCGAACTACCGACCGTAGTGGCCGTGCAGACCGAGACTGGAGCGCCTCAGTCCCCTCGGCCACCGCGGCCGGCACTGCAGAATAATATGATCAAAGAACTTTCGTCGAAATATATATGTTATCAGTCAGAATGTAACAAAACTGTCTAATGTTATCTCTTTGATTTTGGAATTTCGGACATCCATGGAATTTCCACACAAAGGTCCATATTACCATCTAATTCGAACAGTGGATGTCTTATTAAAAAGTACGCATACTTGGAATCACGTTCTACATGTTTAGGAAACTTTTTTTTCTGCAAATCTTCGGTAAACATTTAGCACATAATTACGACTGGAAAACCTTACTGTATATATGATTTCAGTGTCTCATAAATCAGTTCAGCACGTTGCTTTTTAATGTTGTCAGCCGGATGCTCAATATGGTCGAGTGAATGCTTGGCATGTAGCGTTTTTCCGTCCGTCCACGTTCATAAAGCTATCCTTTCACTATGCACCGAACATCAGAAATAAATCTACAATGCGCAGCCTCGGTGCACTGGCTGAGCACTCCAAGGCGCCTAGCTGCGTAGCGCGCCGTTGCTCGCCGCCGGAGGATCGTGCAGAACGAATTTTACTTTCATTATCAACGAGTCTTAAGCCCGATTTCACCAAACTTCATCTAATTAATTATGTTAGACAAACGTCAAACTCAACGCCTCGTTTATTTTTGACGCACCGTCAAAAGCTACAACGTTTCATCGTCGCCAGTCTCAAACAATTGACGAGCCGTTTATTTTAACAGACTCTCCAATCGAAACAGCGTCTAGTATCGTGTATTAAATCGATAATATCGAGTTTTATCTTTGTTTCATTATTGTTCTCCAGTTTTCGATTGAACAAGTGAATATCGCTATGTAAATAGCAGTTTTTCAGTACAGCCAAAGTTGTAGACTGCGCGTGTCCCTATCTCTGCCGTGTTGTGGTTTGAAACCAACATCTAACATTGCCCCTAGTCACGTGACTGAGATTTCGTCATTAGGTTCGTTTAAGCAGCTAACAGCTACCAGATTTCCGTAAACTGAGCATGCGCAGAGCTGTTATCGAAGTACTGTAACAGCTCGGCGCATGCTCAGTTTACAAGAATCTGGTAGCTGTTATCTGCTTAAACGAACCTCTTATGAGCAACAGTTTTTGTAGTTTTCAGTTGAAGACACGTATTGATTTTAACAATAAAACGAAGGCAATATAGTTCTTGTACAATTATAATAATATTAATGCTATGATTATTTTTATATGTGACGAGTTGACACTTATTCAGTTCTTTTTACGAGAAATAGAATTACAGTTAGTGTTTGTGCAGCAAAATCTGATATTATGGATGTAGACCGTTTTTAGTTCCTATAAAAGCATAACACGTATTGTTGAGGAAACGTAAGAAAAGTGATGCTGTTTGTAAAACTGATTTTTCGCTTTCTACTCCCAAGGCGTTGTAAAGTAGGAGACTCGCAGAGCAACAAAAATAACTATTCACTTAATAAGAGCAAGTCATTTATACGTTTCACCTAGGCACATGTAAAAACTATAACCATCGCATTAACATTAAGAATTGTGGAGAAATAACGTTAACTGTACTGCTAAAAGCGTTATAAGCATATGATTAGACATTTTGTTGTTAAAATCAAAGCCAAATTTCAGTTATCAATGGGAAAAACTATATCTGACAGCTCCACTTCACATTTCTCGTTATGACGAAAACGGCTTGTTGCCCCGAGTCACGTGACTTAGATTTTGGTTTCAGTGTAATGACGTCACGCCCAGTCTATCTTATCTATGGTGTGTGATTTTAACAGACGCTCCAATCGAAACAGCGTCTAGTATCGTGTATTAAATCGATAATATCGAGTTTTATCTTTGTTTCATTATTGTTCTCCAGTTTTCGATTGAACAAGTGAATATAGCTATGTAAATAGCGGTTTTTCAGTACAGCCAAAGTTGTTGTGATTCGTAAGTTTGGTGAAACCGGGCAATAATAACGCTAAGAAAATGGAACCTACCGATGAAATAAAGAAGAGAGGTTCTAAATTTTCTGGTGTTGAAAGTTTGTTTGTGGGCCTTCTTTCGAAAATGGAAGACGTAATTCGTTGTGGGGGGTCTCAGCGGTGCAATTGCGGTGAAACGTTCTTGATATGTCGGCTGGTGGTTGATTTCAAAACCCCATAAAAGTCTGCTATTACCATTTGAAGCGATACAGTACCATAGAATCGCAGAGTTAAAAGCACCTTTTTTATTGGGGTTATTGGGCTGTTTCTGTTTGTTGGATACTCTAAGTTATTCCAGATGTTTTAATGCTACTTTCTTGGACAGCCTTAACCTTAAATGAATTTTATATCATTCATTGTGTAAAAATGATCATTGCGCTCAGAAAGCACACGTTCAGGCCCTAGATTTTTTGCAAATCTATGAACAATACTTCCACATAAAAATTATCCCCCATCTTCACAGCCAGAAGACCTGAACAGCGATAAAGTATCTATGTTATCTTTACAAAAACTCCTGAATATTCCAACTAGAGTAAACCTGTCTTTCACAAACGACTCGTCAAATGGTTTGACGACGCAAAATCGGCGCGTCAGTTTTGACGGCAAGTTTAACGATCGTTACAGTAAACACACGTCGATGAAACGCAAAACTGAAAGTTAAACGATCGTCAAAGATTAAACGATCGTCAATGTCATACACGACCCTTGGTGAAATCGGGCATTAAAGTGTTAGATGAGTTTTGTTACTTGGGCAGTAAAATAACAAATGATGGTCGCAGTAGAGAGGATATAAAATACAGAATGGCAATGGGAAGAAAAGCGTTTTTGAAAAAGAGAAATATCTTAACATCGAATATTAATTTAAGTGTACGGATGTCCTTTCTGAAGGCATTTGTGTGGAGTGTTGCCTTGTAGGGAGTGAAACATGGACGATAAACAGTGCGGACAAAAACAGGATTGAGGCTTTTGAAATGTGGTGCTGCAGAAGAATGCTGAAGATTAGGTGGGTGGATCGCGTAACTAATGAGGAGGTACTCAACAGAATTGGGGAGAAAAGAAATTTCTGGCATACCCTGACTAAAAGAAGGGATCGATTGGTAGGACACACTCTTAGACATCGAGGAATCGTGAATTTAGCATTGGAGGGAAGTGTGTGGGGTAAAAATCGCAGACCAAGAGATGGATACAGTAAGCAGATTCAGACAGATGTAGGTTGCCGTTCTTATGAGGAGATGAAAAGGCTTGATCAGGTCATAGCGGGATGGAGAGCTGCATCGAACCAGTCTCCGAACTGAAGACCACAATAACAACACATTTAGAAAATTTACTCATTGTACTTCTCATTCGGTTATAAAATTTCAATGTCTGGGGAAATAATCATAGTTAGTTTTTATTTTATTTTATTTTATTTTTTTTTTTTCGAAAAAAAAGGGGGATGGGGAGGAGCTGTTGAAATGGTTTGATAAGGAGCTTGTTAATGAAATATAGTGGTCTACAGTCAGTCTTCGGAAGTGGTCACAATTTTGAAAGTGAGTACTCTTTGGACGACAGTAATACTATTTAGAAATTTGACAAGTGTGGTGGAAAATGTGGAATGCAGTGCTGTCATTGACCTCTGAATCAAAATGGGAAATGAAGAGAGTTTTGCATAATACTGTTAAGTGTTGACTGGGAGTGATAGGGGAAGCAAAAGACATATGAGATTATACCCTCTTGATACTCAAAATAGTTTCTACTTCAATCATTTATATATTTCACTTTCGAATATATTATATATGCCATCAATAATGTTAAAATTTTTCATCTATCTGGTATAAAACATCAAACGGATTACAGTCCGCTAGCGTGTAATTGAGGCAAAACGTATGCATGTGTAAAGGACATAAAACGATCGCACGTGTAGTAGTAATCATCTGCTGAAAAAATTAAATTTAACTTAAAAAAAAAAAATAGACGACTCATTCATTTATTTATTTCATTCCTGAGTACATCACGTTTTTAATTTCTGAGAGCATACTTTGTTTTGTATATCGGCTACAGAAAATGACGGTTTTTGGACCCTTTCTCTTTTATATATATTTAACATACTTAGGGTTAGAAATATTATTTCTGTGAAAACATATCGCTATTCGAAAGTTTCCGATTGTTGGATTCGTGGTTAATATATGTCTGTGTTTTCGCGCCTACGGGTTAGCTTGCCACAGATATCGCTGAAACGACGGCATGGTGCACCTGCCTAGTTTCGACAGACTCGCGCAGTATCGATAGTCGGCGGCTCGCGGCTGGTAGTTGCGCCAAGTGGCCACAGTACGTCGCTGCCGTCTGCGGAGGCAACATGCGTCGGAATTACAAGTACTTCAGGTGAGCAGAGCGCATCGCTGCGGTGTCGAGTGTAGCGGTGCAGGCTCGCAGAATATAGAGTACAACGATTGTGTTTGGTTTTGAAGCTTTAATACCCTATCGCTGCAGTAGCCATAGTTCTAGTATTTTTCACGCCGAGTTACTGTTATTTCCATTGTCAGTCATTTCTGCGTCGATAGTGAAAATTAGGAAAACGACGGTTTTCAGACGCATTGTGTATGGAATGAATAAGTATTGTAGTTTGGAGTAGAAGATGTATATAAGTCTGTGCCTGCAGTGAAGCACTATTTACTGCGTTTTTTAAAGTTTGTTGTAGGACAAACAATATTAACAATATTCTTGACGTGTCAAGAATGAGTATTGTGATTATTGGGCAAAACATGAGATCTCTTACAGTATTTATTTGATTGTTCGTTTATGATTTATTGAGTTTTACACAAATAGATCACCTAACAAATATTAAGATAGTTGATTCAGTTTTTAACGGACATTTCGCCGTTTTTCAAGAGCAGCTATACTGCAGAATGTATGTGCGGAAAGATTTTTTTTATTGAGTGCGGATTATTATGCAGCGTTTATGGGCATCTGATGTACGTTGAACAAATATTTGTGTAGAGTGGTTTTGCGCATTCTTGTTTAATGTTTCATTGTAAGCATCGTAGCGAAAGAAATATTATTGTTTCTTTAAACGAAATATTTTCCGGAAGTCTTCTCAATGATCTTTTCTTACCGTTTTTCAACATTTATTGACTTGAAAGTGCTTTAAGAATTTTTTTCCGCCTCTGAGTACAGCCTATCAGTATAACTTTATAATATTTTCTGCTATGGTATTATTTACCCAAGACAATATTTTAAGAATTTTTCAAGCAGTTCCAGATTGTTAAAATTCGAGATCGCAGGAAGAAATGCAGATAAAAAAAATATTTTGCATAAGTTGTTTTTCTTGAACATGTGACAGGCTTTGTAAAACAAGATTATTTGTACCTCACCGTCGACATAACACTTAGAACTACTGCAGTTTATCGTGTAAATAAAACAAATGATACCCTGTTTTGAAAGTGAGTGAAAAAGACAAAAGTAATACGGATAAAATGATTTGAGCTATACTTTAGTAGTAAAGTTATAAATTTTGCCGGTTATCCTTGAGAAAGGTATCCACTAAGATTGTCTTTTACATACTCAGCCAAGAGTTTCAGTTTACTTTTGTAACTAAAAGAATATAAACTGATCAACTGCGATAATGTATTTGAAAAAAAAAAATCATTGATTAGCACTTACCAGCAGTTAAGTCGTTTAACCAAATTTCTCATTTTTTCGTTTAAATTTAGAAGATTGTCTGTGCTAACTAAAAACTATGAAATTCAACTATCTAACCCGACCACGTTACCCTGTGGAGCAGTCTCAAGTGCAATAAATGCGAACATTAACTCACAGATAAAATAAAGCAATCAAATTAATGTCCTGCTATTAGTTGGCATGCCTGTGATGAATGGATGGAAAGTTGGAATAATAATATATAATTTTATTGTGATTCGGCTCTTACAGCAATAGACAACGTCAGGAAGATACTTATTCTAAGATTCTATCACACCAATGTTGTTCAGATTAAACAAAGATGTTTCTCACAAAAATAATTGCTTATGGTAAATCCAGTAGAGTGGTCATTATTTTTTTGTATGTCCGTTTTCTGCGGTTAACCAGAGTTGGATCGTGTCCCGTATTATTGTCTTGGGAAGAGTATTCGTTTCCTACAATCTGCTCAACTTTCCACCCGATCTCTTCGGTCTATCTTCTTATTCCTTTGTCAATTTCGTCTTGCCATCGTCGTAGCTATTTAATGTTAAGAAATTAAAATAACAACACACATCAGATTTTGCGGAAAGGGTGGCAAGTGACCAGGAAGTTGCTCTTCCAGGAAAATTAGCGAAATAACGAAGCCAATAACTAGTATTACGATGTTTTGATTTCCACTACTGTCAACAACCTCGGTCTATCAGTTGCATAGTAACCCAGTATGCGTGTGGTACTGAAACGCACTTTTAAACATGAACGTCCCAAGAATGCGATTTCACGAATTATTGTTACTTTCATGTGGCTATTTTAGCACACCAGACTTGTATGCAGGGCAAAAGTTGGCAGCACTTTTTTTCGATTTTCACTTCTGTCAGGAGATAGGGATGAAACTGAAAATATCGATGTTTGAATTGCGAAAATAAATAATCGTACGCAAGGTAAAAGTTGCGACCACCTGTAGCCACTGTAGGCCTATTTACGTCGCAGCATTATTGAAAAGAGTCGGTTTGTTTTTGTCAGGAGAGGCAGCCGTGTTCCATTAAATATATGATGTGTTCAGTTTTCACCACATTGTAATATCCATTACAATTGGTCATTGTTTCGAATTATTAGTACTTATTAAATTAAAACAAGGCGAACGTAAATGGATCAGTTTGTATTACAAGAAATAATGACGCGTTCTTAACACATATGGCATATGATACATGTTTCAAATGATTAATTTAGGGGTAGGTGGGTTTGTAAACGTTAAGTGGGTCAGCTTGTGTTGTAAATAGTAACAAAAGAAAAACTTATTATACACTTCAGTTAACTCCATATATTTAATAATTGACTGGCTTGCCATGACGTCACAACATTATAAGACACTCGCAAAAACAACAAACCTGAAACTATAGTGCTGTAAACTCAATGAGTCTTTTCTTGCCTGTCATTGGTCACACCAGAGTGACGCGCCGTTGGCTACGCAAAATGCTCCGCTAACCTGTGGTCTCAGCTTTAGCCCCTCGACAGATGAACTGACATACGTTACTAGACTAAGGGCCGGTTTTTCAATGTCTCGTTAAGCTTCAGTTAAGATTTTAACTTGTCGTCGCGGAGAATTGCGTTTGTCAATGCTTGGTTATGAGTTAACCTGACTTTCAAAGACATCAAACTAGCCGTTAAGTTAACGAGTAAAATTCTGCTCGTTACACGGCTAACGACCAGTTAAGTGAGAATCTGTAAGAAAATGTCAGGATCCAAAGCGCTAAAATACCGCAATATACTCACGTGATAAACCCCGATTTATCGAACAAAAGCATTACATCTATGAAAAACTAATGTGGAAAGCAGCTTTACTGGAAAATTTTATCGTCATATTTCTCGCCCCATCCATGTCATTAGCGATTAGATGAGTTTGATATATTGCAGATACGTAACATAACCTTAAAATTATTGTTGCGATATCAAAATACAAACTTATGGGTAACGACTAGTTAAGTGAGAATAGGTATGATGAAAATGGCTGGAATAAGATATTTGGTTGACAATGAAGAGGATGTCAATATTTTGGACGATCTAGAGGTCATTGCCCTAGACGTATTTATGTTCGTCCAAATCATTTTGAATGTTAAGACGATGCAGAATTTGTTACGCGATTTCGTCTTCGAAAAGCCACTGTGGAAACGCTTCATGAAAAACTCTACCACCATCTGAAGAGGACAACAGATAGATAAGTATATTGTGAGAGTTCTGTCGTAATAGAGAAAAGAATACAATATTTATGTGAGTCTGCAAACTTATTAATTCAGTATTTACTTATGCTTGTTGCGCCTAGCGTAAGGCCTAAAATGTGATTTCTTCCTCCGATCTACAGGAACAGTGCACTTTCGCCTATGTGCAAGTTGCAATAAGATACTATGCATATTTGAATTGAAAGGTAGTCTCTGTTGCAAATTTGCAACAGAGACTATCTTTCAATTAAATTCAAATGTGGATTCACTGTTGCTACACCAGGCCAATGAACTTTGGAGTAACGTATAAGATACTACGCACTTCGCATAGGGGACTTCGCTAGTGTCTGAAAAACGCCTGCTTGGAAAGCTGTTCGGGAGGTTTCACTGGCAAAGGCCTTTCTCAGTCCAGTGTGTCATATTTCTCTCTATTATGGATACAAGACCTCCGGACTCATTTCTTTAAAATTCGAGCTTCTTTCACGTTTCTTTTACATAGCGCTAAATAATAACTATCTGCTAACCTCTTCCCTACTAGTTCAATATGGCGAACTGCTGTTTATTCAGACGGCACTTTCATTTGTTTCTATTGCCAACATAATCAACGAGCTTAAATTTCATAAAGTGGCTAACACACGAGCTAAAGCCCTCTTTGCGGCAACCTGTGTAAACTCAGCCGCCATATTTTTGGTGGTCATACGCTTGAGAGCAATCTCTCATATGTTGTTGTTGAGCTTGAAGTGTCGTATTTAGTATATACTGTATTTAGTGTCTATCGCCTGTACAATGTTTGCTACTGAAATATGCCTAAAGCGGGTTCAGCATTTAAACGCACAAATCGAAGTGATAAAACGACAAGTCTTTCGTGCAAGAAACCAAACAATTTGCTTTGATCGCAATCTGTCTTTACTGAAACAAACATTCTGACTGATGACACTCAGCTGCCCCAAGAGTGAAGCTTCAGATGACCTACCCTGCAATTAACCATAAAAAAATGCTGTTTTCTACCTAGTGTGGTTTGAGGCATTTCTTCTTCTGCCACTCCTGTGGTTGATGAAACCACACTTTTGACTGTCTACACCTTCTTTAAAAGTATTTTCATTTTTCGCTGACAATACTTATGAGGCATGGGTGACATACAGCCAGTGCAAAGTGTGGAAGCAGTAGTGACAGCCAGAATTTTTTCACTTGTACATGTCTGTGTTCTTTGCAACAAACATGTACTCATTTCAACGTCGCAACAACGAAAGTAATTAATGAAACGTTATTTCAGTGGAAATGCTTTTGTGACAGCTGACCCAGGCACATTCTTATTGCAATATTCCGTTGTCACTTTCGTCTTGGTACTGCAACTTCACGTACCAAACGTTACTTGTTTCAGCATGACAACAGAGAAAGTTATTAAGGACACCTTATTTCGACGTGGAATGCTTTTGTGGCAGATGAACTAGGCGCATTTTTAACTGCAGTATTTTGTTTTCAGTTCCGTCTTTGTACTAAAATATCGCCTACGAAAGTTTACAAGCAACCCCTTTAACAGCAATTTTGCAAGTTTGTAGACTTAATAAGTTTAGTAAACACGAGATAGCTGTATACTAGACTTTATGAAACCAGTTGTTACAACACATTAACAGTAGATGCAAATCCATGGTCGTGATTGTTCGTCATAACAATTACTGTTCACTGAACGTTTCGCAGCTCGTTTAGACCATGTACTTGCATTAAAATCAACACAGATATTTTAGCGGCGACACTTTGTAATTGCAAGCCTCAGCTAACATACTTCGAACTGGAACTGTAATACTGGCAGGTTCGTGAGATTTCATTACCGCGTTCTTAGGAACGGAAGCAGTATTTCGGGGAGCTCTTCCACTTGTGGATAGCTCACGTGTTTTTTTTTTTTTTTTTTTTTTTTTTTTTTTTTTTTTTATGTTGTCGATTTTAATGCCAAACAGGTTTTTGACTTGACAATTATTGTTGCAGACATTTTTTTAACTCACTTTGAACAATTGCTTGTTACTGAAAATTTTGGTTATTGTGCGAAGTTGTTTATGAGCGCCAGTGAGGTGCGGCTCTCAGCCTGAGGCAGAGGCTTAACGCGCTCGGCTTCACTGGTGAGACAGGCGGTTTCAGCGCGCCCTGTCTACCTGATTTGTGTGATCTTGTCGCTGCCGGTGTTACTTGCTTGAAGGTATTAATTATGTATTTCACTATAATGTTTTTAAAGGAAACGCCTCTTGCTACTGCAGTAGCAAAAGGCATTTCCTTTAAAAACATTACAGTAAAATACATAATATTCAGCTGCTGCTGAAATGGCCACTGCAAGCAACGTATTATTTATATTTTAGCATCTTACTCGGTTCTGCAGCCACGTCTTCTACTACATTATTTTAAATACGTCGTGTGTCTAAAGAGTTTAGTGCAGGGTCTCATATCTGAATGGCGCATGTGTGAGTGCATGTGCATGGGCGTTCAGAGACGTGAGGAGAATCGATACAAAGTATGCACCGATGTATACTGCGCCCATTTGAACGTAGTCAGAGATTAAAATGTTCAAATGTTTGTTACGCTTAAGGGACTTAACTACGTGGTCATCAGTCCCTAAACTTACAAACTACCTATGAACTACCTTATACTAAAGACGACGCAAACATCAATGCCCGAGGTGGGGAGATTCGAACCCCCGACCGTAGCGGTCATGCTGACTGTGACTTGCGCACCGCAGACTGCTCGGCAACTGCGGCCGGCGTAGTCAGAGAGGAACTTGATGTTATCACGTGGCTCCATTGCGCTGTGATACTTCCTCTCGCACTGACTACGTTTATCTTGTCGCAGTCTGTTTACAGTGGCAGTCACACGCAGTGTATCGATTCTCAAAATGTTCAAATGTTTGTATAGTCTATGGGACTTAACTAAGGGGTTATCAGTCCCTAAACTTACAAACTACTTATGAACTACTTACGAACTAGGACGGCACAAATATCCATGCCCGTGGGGGATTCGAACCCCCGACCGTAGCGGCCCTGCAGACCGTGACTGGAGCGCCTTAGTCCCCTCGGCCACCGCGGCCGGCTATCGATTCTCCTCACGTCTCTGAACACCCATGCTCATGCAATCACAAATGCGCCAAGTCGCCATTCAGACATGACATCCTGCACCAACCTCTTTTACACACACCACATAATACGTGGTGTCTGTTCTTTCACATATGTCCGAAACTTATTTATTTATTTTTATGATTCGAAAAGGGACAACAACGCAAGGCAATTTTTAATATTAACTTGTAATGTAGAAGCGCTTAAGAACAATATCACTTTTTTTCCAGCCCAGTACTCTGCCGCCAAAATAGTGTTGCTATTTACAGAGAAGAAGCCTAGTTCGTCACAAGGTGCGCTAAGGCTTCTTCGAACCTACAACGATTCACACACCACAAAGTTGAGCAACAGTGACACCCACTTCTGCTTGTTGGAGTAGACTGCATTACTTGTTTGTTGCATAGATCCCTGCTGAGGAGATCCTCGTGCCCGTGGAACATGTCAGTTTATTTTTCTTTGGCTGTACACTTTGTCACTCCGTTCTCGGCCTGTTGAGGGTGTTCCAGGTGAGGTGGCCTGCTGCTGGCAGCTTCTCTTCCGCTGTCCACAGTCCCCCTACAGACTTGGTTCACCACGGCTCGTTACGACATGCTTCTACCTAAATTACAGTGGATGGTGTTGTTGTGACAAGGCCGTGCGCTCTAAGGCACCTTGCTGCGGGGCGCGCGGTTTCTCCCCGTCGGAGGTTCGAGTCCTCTCTCAGGCTTGTGTGTGTGTGTGTGTGTGTGTGTGTGTGTGTGTGTGTGTGTGTCTGTGTGTGTTATCCTTGGGTTAGTTTTAAGTCTATTTGAAGCAGTTTTGATGTGAGAAGGAAGCTTTTCTTATGTTTCAGCCGTGATAACGTGATAGAGCCTCGATTCCAAACATTGAATACTATGGATGTGTTTCTCGCTTTTCCTTTTCAACCTTCGCTTCTATCTGCCTCCATAGATCTGACGGTGCTACTTCAATTTGCAAACGTGTTCAAATGTTTGTATAACTATTGGGCCAAACTCCTGTGGTCATCAGTTCCTATACTTAGAAACTACTTAAACTTACAGTAAGGACAACACACACACACACACCTATGCCCGCGGGAAGACTCGAACCTCCGGCAGGAACGGCCGCCCAGTCCGTAGCATGATGCCTTAGACCACGCGGCCATTCCGTACGGTCATACTTTGCAGGAGAGAGACGCAGGCGAAGGGCAGAGGTGCGGAAGACGCTGGGTGTGCTCCCCGCGTGCCGACCGTCGATTTGCGCACGAGGTTGTTCCTAGCGCTTACTCCCTGTTTCGTGTCCGTATAGTGAAGTTAAGGCGATCCAGTTTTACTCGCAAGTACTTTGGGTAGTCACTGTGAATGAAATCGAGACCTTTGCGATCCTGCAGGTGGTACAATTCAACACACAAAGAAGTTTACGACGCTAGCTGTCAGTGTTGTTGTTGTGGTCTTCAGTCCGGAGACTGGTTTGATGCAGCTCTCCACCCTACTCTATCCTGAGCAAGCCTTTTCATCTCCTCGTAAGAACGACAACCCACATCCACTTGAATCTGCTTACTATACGCGTCTCTTGGTCTCCCTCTGCGATTTTTACTCCACACACTTCCCTCCAATGCTAAATTTACGATTCCTCGATGTCTAAGAATGTGTCCTACCAAGCGATCCCTTCTTTTAGTCAGGGTGTGCCAAAAATTCCTTTTCTCACCAATTCTGTTAAGTACCTCTTCATTAGTTATGCGATCTACCCACCTAATTTCAGCATTCTTCTGTAGCACCACATTTCAAAAGCCTCTATCCTCTTCCTGTCAGCACTGCTTATCGTCCATGTTTCACTCCCGTACAAGGCAACACTCCACACAAATGCCTTCAGAAAAGACTTCCTTACATTTAAATTAATATTCGATGTTAACAAATTTCTCTTTTTCAAAAATGCTTTTCTTCCCATTGCCATTCTGCACTTTATATCCTCTGTACTGCTACCATCGCATGTTATTTTACTACCCAAGTAACAAAACTCATCTACCACCTTCATTGTTTCGTTACCTAATCTAATTCCTTCAGCATCACCTGATTTTCTAAGACCGCATTCCATTATTTTTGTTTTGCTCTTGTTAATGTTCATTTTATACGCTCTCTTCAACACACTGTCCATTCCATTCAACTGCTCTTCCAGGTCCTTTGCTGTCTCCGACAGAATTACAATTTCATCATCAAAACCCAATGTTTTTATTTCTTCCCCCTGAACTTTAATCCCTATTCCAAATTTTTCCTTGCTTTCCTTCACCGCCTGCTCGATGTACAAATTGAATAGCATCGGAGAAAGGCTACAACCCTGTCTTATTCCCTTCCCAACCGATGCTTCCCTTTCATGCCCTTCGAGTCTAATAACTGCGGTCTAGCTTTTGTACAAGTTGTAAATAACTCTCCTTTTCCTGTATTTTACCCCTGCTGACTTCAGAATTTGAAAGAGTGTACTCCAGTCAACATTGTCAAAAGCTTTCTCTAAATCTAGAAAAGCTAAAAATGTAGGTTTGCCTTTCCTTAATCTATCTTCTAAGATAAGACGTAAAGTGAGTATTGCCTCCCGGGTTCCTACGTTCCTCCTGAATCCAAAATGATCTTCCCCGAGGTCAGCTTCTACCAGCTTTTCCATTCTCCTGTAGATAATTCGTGTTAAAATTTTGCAACCATGACTTATCAAACTGATGGTTCTGTAATTTGCGCCTGATTTCTTTGGAATGGGGATTATTACATTTTTCTTAAAGTCTGAGGGTATTTCGCCTGTCTCATACATCCTACACACCAGTTCAAATAGTTTTGTTCTGGCTGGCTCTACCAGAGACTTTAGTAGCTCTGAGGGTATGTCATCTACTCCTCGTGACTTGTTCCGACCTAGGCCTTTCTGCAGTTTTTTCAGTTTCAGCCTGCAGTTCATGACTAACAATTTATGGTCAGAGTCTATATCTGCCCTGGGTATGTTTTACAGTTTATCACCTGGTTCCGGAATCTATGTTTTACCATTATAAAATCTATCTGATACCTTCCGGTGTCTCCTGGTCTATTCCACGTATACAACCTTCTTTTGTGATTCTTAAACCACGTGTTTGTTACGATTAAATCATGTTCCGTGCAAAATTCTACCAGGCGACTTCCTCTTTCATTCCTTCTTCCCAGTCCATATTCACCTACTATTTTTCCTCCTCTTCCTTTTCCTACTACCGAATTCCAGTCTCCCATCACAATTAAGATTTCCTCTCCCTTAACTGTCTGAATAATATCCTTTAGCTCCTCATATATTTCTTCGATCTCCTCATCATCGGCAGAGCTAGTTGCCATATAAACCTGTACTACTGTTGTCGGTGTTGGCTTCCTACCTATCTTGACAATGATAATGCGATCACTGTGCTGCTCATAGTAGTTTACCCGCATTCCTATTTTCTTATTCATTATCAGACCTACTCCTGTAATATCCCCAACTGATTTTGTATTTATTATCCTGTACTCACCTGACCAGAAATCTTGTTCATCCTGCCAACGAACTTCACTAATCCCCACAATATCTAAATTCAACCTATCCATTTCCCTTTTTAAATTTTATGATTTTTCTATCCGATTAAGGGATCTAACATTCCACGCTCCGATCCGTAGAATGGCAGTATTGTCTTTCCTGATGACAACATCCTCCTGAGTAGTCCCCGCCCGGAGATCCGAATGGGGGACTATTTTACCTCCGGTATATTTTACCCGAGAGGATGCCATCATCATATGTTCATACAGTAGAGCTGCATGTCCTCGGGAAAAGTAACGGCTTTAGTTTCCCATTGCTTTCAGCCGTTCGCAGTAGCTGTGTGGCAAAGTCACGTTAGCTAATGTTACAAGGCCAGCTCAGTCAATCATCCAGACTGTTGCCCCTGTAACTACTGAAAAGGCTGCTGCCCCTGTTCAGGAACCACACGTTTGTCTGGCCTCTCCACAGATACCCCTCCGCTGTGGTTGCACCTACGGCACGGCTATCTGCATCGTTGAGGCACGCAAGCCACCCCACCTCGGCAATGTCTGTGGTTCGTGGGGGTGGAGCTGTCAGTGTACAGAGGAATAAATCAACGAGGAAAATTGACAATTAATACCCAAGCGTGATTCGAACCCAGGTCGTCCTGCTTACCGGGCAGTCACGCTGACGGCTTCGCCACTGGAGACACAGTGCAGGGCCCTCGCACGCCTCCGTCGGGCGCAGCTTCTCGCCTCGTTCACACACTGCTAACATAGTGCCGCTGCCAGTCGGCACTGGAGCGAGGTGCCAACACCAGGACTCGCAGTGGGGAGGGCGGTGGTTGAAATCCACGTCCGGCCATCTAGGTTTACGTTTCCCGTGATTGCCCTAAATCGCTCCATGCAGCTTCCGAGATGGTTCCTTTGAAAAGGCTCGGCCGATTTCTTTCTCCACCCTTACCCAGACAATCCGAGCGACAAATCTGTCTCAATGGTGACGCCATCGACGGGATGTCAAACTGCACTCTTCCTCCCTTGATTAGTCGCGGCTTGTCGCCGATTTCCAAAACGTTCAAATGTTTGGAAATCTATCGGACTCAACTGCTTGACCATAAGTGCGTAGTTTACAAACTACTTTAACTAAGATAAACTTGCAGTGTAGTAGACAACACAAACACCCATGCCCGAAGGGGGACTCGAACCTCCGGCGGCGAACAGCCGCCCTCGGCGCCCCAGTGCGCACGGCTAATCCGCCGCGGCTCGCCGATTTCCGTGAGTTCGGGTCTCGTCTTCATCCTCACAAAATAAACTATCACTAGTCGTTGCAAACACTGCGCACACACACACACACACACACACACACACACACACACACACATGAATAAAATTAAGACGAAGACGGTCGTCCAACCATTTCAGTCTACACTACATCTACATATATACTCCGGAATCCACCGTAAGGTGCGTCGCGGAGGGTACACTGTACAACTACTAGGCATTTCCTTTCCTATTCCATTCCCAAATAGTACGAGCCCTAATTTCTCTTATCTAGTCATTGTGATCACTACGCTAAATGTAAGTAGGCGGCAGTAATATCGTACTACACAGAGCTTCAAATTCCGGCCCTCTAAATTTACTTAACAGAAATTCACGAAAAGAACGTCGTCTTTCCTCCAGCGATCCCAAATTGAGTTGCCGTAGCAGTTTCATGACACTCGCGCATTGGTCGAACCTACCACTAACAAACCTAGCTGCTCGCCTCTGAACTACTTCTATGTCTTCCATTAAACTGATCTGCCGCGGATCCCAAATACTTGAGCAATACTCAAGACGTGGTCGCACAAGCGTTTTATACGCGGTCTCCTTTACAGATGAAGTACATGTACTATGAAATAATTTTGTGGTTACATTCATCGCCATAAATGGTTACAGTACGCAGAATATGTTACGAATATTTTTAGTAGCAAAGAAGTAACAAATTTAAGTCATTCATAGTGCGACAGTTTTTATGCGTCTCAGTGTGTATGGCGAAGTATCTCCAGAACAATGTTTCGTACACCGATATAGCTATGCCTATAAGTTTCGCGAAACTGCAAACAATATATTGAAAAACATTCATCGCAGTCCCTTGAACGGAATACAAACATTTTTTATATATATTAGATAAAGTATTAACGGCTAATAGGGCTACCAAAATTTTAAGGCTTTATTTTGTTTAATCGTAATATACAGGGTGTTACAAAAAGGCACGGCCAAACTTTCAGGAAACATTCCTCATACTCAAAGAAAGAAAATACGTTACGTGGACATGTGTCCGGAAACACTTAATTTCTCATGTTCTTCCACCTACGCTCACTGGAGCACGTTATTATGATTTCATACGAGATACTCTACCTGTGCTGCTAGAACATGTGCCTTTACACGTACAACACGACATGTGGTTCATGCACGATGGAGCTCCTGCACATTTCAGTCGACGTGTTCGTACGCTTCTCAACAGATTCGGTGACCGATTGATTGGTAGAGGCGGACCAATTCCATGGCCTCCACGCTCTCCTGACCTCAACCCTCATGACTTTCATTTATGGGGGCATTTGAAAGCTCTTGTCTACGCAACCCCAGTACCAAATGTAGAGACTCTTTGTGCTCGTATTGTGGACGGCTGTGATACGAGTTATGTCCACAAAGTAAGTTCCGTTTTGTTATATAAACCAAATGTGAACAGATACAGAAAAAAAAAATGTATAAAACTCTCCAACTGTTCAACTACTTTTCTACATAACTTCCGAAATTTTGTAGGCACTTGTCATAGCGGGGGACAAGTTTTTGTGTGCCTTCTTCATAGAAGGTTGCCGCCTCTGTATTCAACCGTGTGGCAAACATGTTCTTTCAGCTCATCATCGTTGAAGTGTTGACCACCACGGACAGATTTTAGGTGTAAGAAGAGATGAAAGAAGTCTTATTCTTCCCTTCACGTTGCCGCCCGACCTCGAAAGGCGAATGTGACCAAACAACTCTCACGGGAATTTCACTGGGACGTGTTTGATCATCCTCCGTACAGTCTCGCTCCTAGCGACTTTCTTCTTACGCCTAAAACCTGTCCATGGTGGTCAACACTTCAGCGATGATGACGAGCTGAAAGAACATGATACCACTTGGTTAAATACACAGGCGGCAACCTTCTACGAAGAAGGCATACAAAGACTTCTGCCACGCTATGACAAATGCCTACAAAATTTCGGAAGCTATGTAGAAAAGTAGTTTAATAGTTGTATATTTTTGTACAATAAATATTTTTTTCTGTATCTGTACACGTTCGTTTCATATAACCAAACGGAACATACTTTGTGGACATACTTTTGGCCGTACAATGCGCCATTCTCCAGGGCTGCATCAGCGCATCAGGGATTCCATGCGACGGAGGGTGGATGCATGTATCCTCGCTAACGGAAGACATTTTGAACATTTCCTGTGACAAAGTGTTTGAAGTCACGCTGGTACGTTCTGTTGCTGTGTGTTTCCATTCCATGATTAATGTGATTTCAGGAGAAGTAATACAATTAGCTCTAACATGGAAATTAAGCGTTTCCGGACACATGTCCACATAACATATTTTCTATCTTAGTGTGTGAGGAATGTTTCCTGAAAGTTTGGCCGTATCTTTTTGTAACACCCTGTATATGTAATCTATGGCACAATTGTAAAAAATAAATGTATGTTCGTGGTTTTTAGAGCACGTTTATTTTTGACGTACTGTTGAATTTGCGACTCGCTGCTCTGTGTATCTCCAGCGACAACATTAACACGGCACGGCACGTGTCGCAGACTCCGCTTTACCCAGCGTTGTTTGCTGGGGTTGTTTGCCGGCTACGGGGTATGCTGGCAGCCCCGCCTAGCGCTCGGGGGCCGCAGCGGTCGTAAAAAACTGACTGACGTAAACGCCACTGCGGGGGTTTCTGGCTGCACCGCTCTAGACGCGAGGGTGCCGAAGTGGAGGCCGTCCTGAAGCCAGCAGGGCAGTGTGGCAGCAGTGTCGCCAACCTAAAGTAGGTCAATTCCACTACAATATCGAATATACCCCAAGCCCCCACAATCGCGTAAGCGGCCGATGGCGAACAGCGGACAAATTGAAAAGCGCCTCGGCGACCATTGTAGTGGCAATGTGGCGAACTTAAAATGTCCGTAAGATTATCTTGATTAGTGAGAGTATTCGTTTGAGTTAAGTCGCGAAAATTATGTAATCTTCAATCAATCTATATATAAAATGCTTGTGTGTGTACGTGCTGATAGACTTTTCTCCGTGACCACATACTGCCACCCACTCGTGGTTGTGGTGGTAGATAGCCCTCGGTCTAATGATGTTAGTAAGGGAGTTTGGTCGCGGTGCGTGGCAATGGGTGAGTGTGACGAGCAAAAATTCGCAAAATATGCAATACATACTCTTAGGGAAAGTTATATCCTCTGTGACTTACGAACTTTACGGTACGAGTCAAAATCTGTTTATTCTTTCGATCGTCAGACAATGAGGTCCTTTCTACATCTACATCTACGTCTACATGGGATACTCTGCAAATCACATTTAAGTGCCTGGCAGAGGGTTCATCGAACCACAATTATACTATTTATCTCCCATTCCATTCTCGAATAGCGCGCGGGAAGAAAGAACACCTGAATCTCTCTGTTCGAGCTCTGATTTCTCTTATTTTATTCTGATGATCATTTCTACCTATGTAAGTGGGAGTCAACAATATATTTTCGCATTCGGAGGAGAATGTTGGCGATTGGAGTTTCGCAAGTAACCCACGCCTCAGCGATAAGCGCCGTTGTTGTAATGATTCCCATCCCAGATCCTGTATCATTTCCGTAACGCTGTCTCCCCTGTATCGTGACAATACGAAACGAGCTGCCCTTCTTTGGACACTTTCGATGTCCTCCGTCAAACCCACCTGATAAGGATCCCACACTGGGCTGCAATACTCCAAAAATGGACGGACAAGCGCAGTGTATGCAGTTTCTTTAGTAGTTCTGTTGCATCTTTTAAGAATTCTGCCAATAAAACGTAGTCTCTGGTTCGCCTTTCCCACGATATTACCTACGTGTTCTTTCCAGTTTAAGTCTGAAGTAATAGTGATTCCTAGGTATTTTGTGGAGTTTACGGCGTTCACATTTGATTGATTTATGTTGTAAACAAAGTTTAACGGATTTCTTTTCGTACTCATGTGGACGACTTCACACTTCTCATTATTTAGAGTCAATTGCCAATTTTTACACCATACTGATATCTTTCAGTCTTTCAGACTTTAATGACGACGAGGAATAATAATACGCAACTTTTTAAATATATCACATGTTTCCGTCAACCACACATTACCGACTATGAACAGACACACAAAAGAAAGATAAAAATCCAGATAGACTCAAAGATAAAAATACTCGTGACCCATTGATCACTGTCGTGGAAGCGCGGTGGAAACACAGACATACATTAATGAATGTCTCTTAGACCATAGATATTGATATGCCTGTGCCAGTAAGCTCACTGGTCTGTGCTAATCAGTGATCTCTGATACATATAGCCGCGACACACTCTGCTGTGAAAGGTGTTATCATTTGACAGCTGGGTCAAGAAAAGCTATGCGACGTAGTCCTACTCATATCCCGGCGGTCTCCTGTGATAATGTTGGCAACAGATATTGAATAACGAGAATCATGTGACATCGTCATAAACCATTTTGTCGTGAAATGAAGCATACAGCAGGAACAGCAGTATTTATCTACTCTCTATGTGTTTCGGTCATGTTTGCAACGATTTTACATCGTGTTATTGATGTTGCCAACATAAAAACACGAGGCCGCCAGGATAGAAAGTAAAATTTTACCGTATCAGATAGATCCGTTGTTGTCACATCTCATTATGACCAGCACTTTCACGCGAAACTCTTCTGTATAGAGTCTCATGATTCACACAGTCTTAAAATTCATTCCAAATTCCTATTCAAGAAGATATTTGTGATAACTGTTACATACCAATATTCGCACTTATCCAATATCGTTTTCAGAAATGTTATTTGCCAGCCGCTTTCGGCGCTGCTGTTGCAATGTGTAACTTTATGAACACAACCTATCATTGAATTTACATTGTTCCGAAGCACGGACTTAAATTAATTTCACTCTTAGTATGAAAAACTTTATGATCATTAATCGTTTTCGACAATGACTTCTACTTAAATTTGACATCTTGAGTTTATTGACAGAGAGATCCAACAAGGATTGTGTTTTTGCTGACCTATGTCCGGAACCCAAAGAACCATGATATACTCAGGACTTTCTTTAACAACCGTTGCGATGCACGGACATATAAGCTAGTTGAAATATATAACTACAAAACAGCTTCAGACTGCTTGATTATACATCAACTATCGATTGTGTGTAAATTTTTTTACACGTACGGTGTACAAATTGGCCAACAGCGTTTCCTCTTCCTAACGAAACCGAACTATAAAATGCAGTTTTTTTTTTTGCGTTCAAAGTGCAGCATATGAACGGAATTTATCGGCAAACAATTTTTTTCACTTTCTCAGTATATTCTACGACTGTGAAACTTTTGTACAAACATTAATTTCGGAAGAGATTCACACTTTACGTCTCTGCTTTAATGCTGTATTCTCCAATATTTAGATGTTTCATAGTATCAAAAAATCAAACAGAGCTGACTGAAACAGCTAATGTGAAATATGCCATCAGATACATACCTTTCAATTCTGCATTACAAGTTGCTAATATTAATTTCATAAACAAAAATTCGAACTGCAGTGAAGCAACTAATTTCGTGACCCCAATAGTTACTTTACACAATCATAAAATGAAGCTTTTTGAACCTCCTGTCCACCAGTACTGCCTAAGTAGCTCCTTTTTAAGAGCTACCAGTATTATAAAAGCCTTTTATTTAATTCAATCCTATATTATGTTGACTAGCAGTCTGTTAAGCCAGAAGGGCTACTTGTATTCCTGAGAAATATAAATGGGAATACGGTATTCGATCCTTTTTTTTTTAATTGATTTATGTATTTAAACTCTGAGAAGCTTTTCAACATCGTGCTTCATGTACACTGCGATAGTCAAACAGTACAGACGTGATTATCAATTGTGTATATATCCCGCAGTAGCTATTTAATACACGATTTACCTGCTAATAACACTCGTATTTATTGTGACGCTTGCCACTACTATGGCGGCCGGGTGAAGGTTCAAATTATCCCGCGACAGCAGCGCCGTCAGGGAGTGTAGTTATTTTTACAAGGTCTTTGATATACCCAGAAGAACCAAAGACACTGGTACATCTGCGTTCAAATTTCACTACATAAGAACCAAAGACACTGGTACACCTGCGTAACATACTGTAGGGCACCTGCTAACACACAAAAGTGTCGCAACACAATGAGGCATGAAGTCCACTGATGTCTGAAGCAGTGTTGGAGGAAACTGACACCACGCACCCTACAGCGCTGTCCAAAACTCGGTAACAGTATGAGGGGCTGGAGGTATCTTCTGAACAGCACGTTGCAAGACATTGCAGGTGGCCTCAATAATGTCCATGTCTGAGGCAGGGGCGTAGATAAATTTTTCCTCGGTGGGGAGGGGGTGGGGTGGAAATTCAGAGCCCTCTCACAGAGTTCACAGGTGCCAAAGCTGTGACGCCGCTCGCCCATAAAACAAACTTTTATTTGTTTCTATGAATTTGGAAAATTTTGTGAATAGTTGATAAAAGAACGAAGCGGTATTAGAAAAGATTGTAGACATGAAGAGCAGTCTTTTCTGGTATGTGGTATACCTTGAAAACGATGGGCGTCCACCTACCGAAATACTGGATGTTGACGAAGACGCTGCCTAACTATATTCCCGTAAATTATTTGTGCATTACATTCAGAAAAAGCCAAATTTTCAGAGCAAAAGTAATGGATATAGGGATTAGTGAATTAGAAATACCTTCCGCAGTATCACCTCTGGATCAAGTCATCAGTTATAAGCAATAGCAAAAACTCGAAAGTCGTCAGACAAATAACATAGGGGAAAGGCGCCAACTTTAGGGAAACCAATTTTTTTAGCTTATTAAAAGTGTGTCTTTTTCTTACAGAATAATACTACAGCTTCGTACGTGCGTACGTGTCACCTGTCAGAGTCGTACCTAGACGTGTCAGGTGCCCCGCATCACTCCAACTGGACACACTCCACACCATTACACAGCGTCCACCAGCTTGAATAGTCTTCTGCGTACATGTGGTGTCCATAGGCTAGATGAATCTGGTTTCTTCCATATCAGCACACGTCCATTCGCGTGACACAAATGGAAACGAAATTTGTCATACCAGGCTACAACTGTCCAGTCAGTATTGATGGCCTGTGTCGTGCAGTCAGCAAGGGTACACGAGTGGGCTGCCCGATTCGAAAGCCCATGTTTTGTCAAGTGGTTCGTACGCTGACACATGCTGATGGTCCAGCACTGAAATCCGCAGCAGTTAGCGGAAGGGTCGCACTTGTGTCACGTTGAGCGATTTTGTTGAGTCGTCATTGATCCCGTTCGTGCAGGATCTTTTTCCGACCGCAGCGATGTCGGAGATTTAATGTTTTACCTGGTTTCCGATATTCTCGGTGCCCTCATGAAATGGTCTTATGGGAAAATTCCCACCTTATCTCTAACTCGCAGATGCTGTGTCCCATCTCTCATGCCCTGACTAAAACGTCTGACAGTAGAGTTCGATGTATAGTCCTGTAATTTTCACATAGATGAACTATGAAATGCAGTTACCTTACTGTACTTCGAAATAGTCACCTACCGTAACTCTTCACCACTCAGATCTACGATACATGTCCTGGACACTTTGCACGAAGTTTTCCTTTGGGATGGTGTTCAAAAGCTTCGTCACATTTCGTTGGATGACAGGAATATCGTCCAACTTTTTTTCCTTTGCTTCTTTGCAGAGCTCTCACATTTGCATAATGTTGCATTCATTTTGAATCACTCTGTAGATTACATAAATTACTGACGATATACGGAAAGGTACAAAACGACATAGTGGGTATAACTGAAGTGTTTATTCAAAAGTAATCACCAGGGCACCAGCACAATATCCCACTACCGAAGGATTCCCTGTTCCCAGAATTCCTGTAGCTGTGACAAGAGCCAGTTCTCTACTGAGTCCAGTTCGTCGTCCAAGTTGAAGGGCTTTCCTTTGACATGTTTTTTTTTTTTTTTTTTTTTTTTTTTTTATCATCAGACCACACAGATAAAAGTCACAGCGCGACATGGCCTGGCTGTAGGGCGGATGCTGAAGCTGCTTCCTCTGGAACTTGGCCAATACACTTTGTGCAACCCTGGAGACGTGTGGACGCGCCTCATCACGGAGCAGAGCCTCTTCCTCCGCGAGCAGCCCAGGCCGCCTGATCTTGATCGACTCGCGTAGGCTACGGAGTGCATCACAGTTCGCGGCACTGTTAATAGTTTATCCGTGCTCCAGGAATTCGATGAGTATCGGACCTCGGACCAGCGAGAAAGATGATGAGCACCACCTTGCCTGCGGAGTGCACAACCTTTAATTTTTAGTGACAGGTGACGACGCATGCTTCGATTGCCAAAGTGACATATTCAAATTTCAAATGGTTTGGTTCTTAAAACATTTCGTACCTTTTCATTTGAATACTCCTCGTATACACGAGATAGCCAATTTAAACTACAAAATGTACATTGCGTACATTTGTGGTTAGTCCATTTAACAGTCAGTGACACCAGCAATGACAGTAATGAACTTGCAGATCTGGATAGTTAATAAGATCGCTGTTAATTTAACGATTATAGTTTAATACAACAGAATTTGAACTTAGGAAAGTATAAGAAAATGCTTCTCAAGCGGATTTTGTTAGGCTTATGTATGAAATGGTTCCGTTTTTCTTAAAATTCTTAGCTTACTAGGTCCATTTATGTTGAAAAACAGCTGTGGCTGCACTCTGTGGCTGCAGGTAGCAATGTGCTGTCTGTAGAAGTCAGCTCCAGCCACATGGGATGTGTATATGCTTCCGAAGATGACCTAAGATAAGGTCGAAACCGGTTAAATAAAATAATCTAGGTTTTCAATACAAACATCTTTAAAGAAGATCGCTGTTCCTCCTTTGATAATGTTGTCCAAATTGATTACTAGGTCTACCTTATTTCCTTTTCTTATGTGCTTTCGAGAAGTCAGTTTTAGCTCTTGTTATTTAATCGCGCACAACTTGTTGAATTTATTTAATAAAATATTGTTGCCGTCTCGTGCGACAGTTGTCGTTTTACTTAGGTAACTGTGATGTCTCAAGATGTTTTCTATACACATGATAACTTAACGTGAAGACGGGCAGAGATTGTACATGCACAGAATGCTGGAACTCTTACGGGAATCTGGGAAACACCGCGAATAATGAGGTTAATTTGTGAGGGCGCTACGGCAGTGGTGGGTGGGGAAGTTGAGGATTCACGTCTGACGGAAGGCGCGGTAGGCCGGTCGTGTAGGTGCGGTAGGTGTTCACTGTGACCAGGTAGTACAGTGGGGAGCGGACAGCCTGCTAAGCGAACGCGCTCAGCTGCACCACTGAGCTATTCCCGTACAACTCTGACGGCTTCGATTTTGACAGTACCTCACTCCCACTTTCCGAAGTTCATAAAGTTTTAATGCTTATTTTATATATGAAACATCTGTTCTAAATGATCAGACGTTCGTGATATCCCGCAGACACATGTGAGAAATTAAATAGTCAATTAGCTGAAGTCGGCAGAATCGCTAATTGCGAATTAATAATCGACTATTTAATGCTTATTTTCACTGGGAGGAAGGATATTACGAGGAAGTCGCTTATCCACGACTGAGGCGTCCGTTTCGAGAGTAGAATTTCGACGATTTTGAAACTTTTTGTCGGATCCTCTGCTCGGGAAAGGCAATGGTGCAGAGCCCGTGACCTTTGCAACCAGCATAGTTGCACAACTGACTCAGCATCCACAAATTGTGTTGGCACGGGCGCGTCTCCGTGGGGCCATAGCAGCACTAATGGCCATAGCAGATTAATCCAATACGCTTACAAACATTTTACCTGCAATCATCGGTTCAAAATCTATGGCACCTTTCCAGGTGTACTATTTTTTATGCAATTTATTTGTTTCTCAGAATACTCACCCTAGCAACGAACTTCTATGTTCTAGAACATTTGACTGTTTTGGCGGAGCCAGAACTTCACCTCTGCTGTCGCTTTATCACTGTCGAAGTGAATTTCTCGAAAGTATTCTTCAAGTTATGGAAACAAATGAAAATCGGTTGAGGCTAACTGGTTGGAACTGTACATTATTTTGATTTATTCGTGGTAAGTAGAAGTCAGATTTTTGTCTAGTATCAACACTCAAAATATATAAGTACTTGTGTAAAGAAACTGGTAAAGTATGTATCACAAAAATATTTTACCAAATACCTAACTTAAAACTGACAAATCGTCTGAAATTAACGTCCGAATTGCACCATATCCTATTATATTATCGTAATACATTAAGAATGTGCATTTCACATTACATAATATTTAATTTGGAAGTCTGTACTGCCCTAACGATAGAATACCATTATCGTTCGCATCTGGTAACTCTAACGTCCGCTCCTTCCTGGCACGGCGAGGGACGAGATAAACGAACTCACTGAAATCACAACGTTATCAGAGCCTAATTTTTTGTTTGGATCGCAATTAAAAACAGTAGCTAATTGTGAAGCTTGTTTTTAAGTCATCATGGGAACAGCAACGGGCGAAGAACCATGAAAAATTCTCAAAAATTACAACGTGTATAAACGATTCATTACATATCAATTGTCAAATAAGGAGTGTTTACTCGTAAAAAAAGACACATTGTTATCAGTATAGGAATAGCTCATCATACAAGATTGATCAGAACGAAATGACAGCATGTTCCATCACGATCAAGAATTGCGTAAACAAAATCTAAAAATGGTGAACAGTCGAAGCAATTCCGTCTCCATTTTCCGACAAACAGCAGCTCTCCATTCCAGCCGCCATTATTCATCTGACTTCTGCAACGTTCCAGTCCTTCGGTGCCGATCTTCGCGACATTTAGTAAACGATTGAAGAATGGGATCCCCGTCTTTCTTCCTTTGCTGTTCTTGACTATTAATGACTTGTCATTCTTTATCCACGAAGATGTAAAACTAGTTGTTTAGCTGATGATGTAAGTGTAGTAATCACACCCGATAAACAAGAATTAGCAAATGAACTTAAAAATGTATATCAGAAAATTATTAAGTAAGTCTCTGCACTTGGACGCTAATAAATATAGACACTGAATAGAAAACTGTAGCTAATGTGAGAATATACAAAAATTTTAGGTATTTCCATTGATGAGTGAATTATAAGTAATAGACCGATGATCCACTGAAAAGCTTTTGTGTTCAGCTACTTACGGTATGACCGTTATTGCAAATTCTGGTGATACGTATTTCAGTAAATAAGCTTACTACGCCTATTTTGATTCAGTTCAGTTATATAGTATCATATTGTGGGGTAATTCATCATTGAGTGAAAAAAAATTATTTTGTCCGTAGCAACAACTGTAATTCATTTTGTTTTTAAAGTAGCAGCAAAGAGTTGCATTTAAATAGGTTTTCATTGTGAGCGTTTTCGAGCACTTAGCGCCCGTATTCAGACGTACATTGTCACCGTTATGTGTTATATAAGTGTGCCAATATATTATGTAAAAACACGAGTAACAGCTGAGCGACAGTTAAATAACATGTGCAAGAAGTAAATATAAAATTCACGTAAAAATTACGTGAGCAGAACAATTGTGAGACATACAACTGCTACGATATGAGAACCGCAAAATCCAAACCGGAAAGATGACAACCTAACCCACAGAGGATTTCTTGAAGTAAGAAAGGCCAAACGCATCTGGAAATTAAATAAATCGCAGTAATAATTTTTTTTCCTAAAACGAATACTTCATTAGTTTGTGTGGAACGTGGTGACACAAACAGACTTATTAGTCGTGATCGTATCTTATACCGCTACACAGTTACTGTTGCTAATCAGTTAATCATCTGCTTACAAAGACAACGCAAGAACATTTCCTCAGGCAATTGCAGTGTTAGAATTTTGGGTCTATTGATGGTGACAGGAGTCTGGAACACAGAGCAGTTGATACCGAATGTTTTTTAATTCTTCTTTATTATGGCTTTTGGTTACAGTGACCATACAGCCAGCGGTTATTACAGTGGCAACATTACAATAGAACTGAAACTCTTACAATGTATATCACGATGTTAATAGGTATCTCACATCATACAGCCTTAGAATAAAAGTAGAAAAATCATATGTACAAGACATAAACAATACATATTTAACACTACGAGTGACAGGTATAATACAACGAAAGTGCAAACAGCATAAGACCAAATGAGAGGTGCAAAGACATATAAAAGTCAAAATATAAAATTACTTATGTAGTTTCAAGCTGTCCATGTTCAAGTTAAACACTCCAGCTCTTAAATTAGAGCTGTATGCCGGTGACTTTGAGGTAGTCCTTCAGTAAACTGTACTTAAACTTGTCGAATCCATGAAGGAGGACAGTGACACTTGTGGGGAGGGGGTAACCCCTCGCAACCAAATTAAGTCATTCTTGTTTCTAGTATTGATTTTATGATTTGATTTTTTGGTTTGTAAAGAGATATATTTTAAAGACAAATTTCAGTAGAGAATAAATAAATCGGGAAGGAGTAGTTAATATTTACAGTTCCTTAAATACGTCTCTTCAAAATGTCCTTGAGATGACACCGCACATTATCCGTATTTCACGTTTTTGGACTCGGGAAGCTTTAGCTTGGCCTGGTGAGATACCCAGAAAATAATCCCGTATTACATTGTGGAATCAAAGTACACATAATATGCTAGCTTATGAATATTAAGTCTTATATGTCTGACAGCATTCTCTTAGTAAATAGGGACTTGTTTTGGCGCTTCAGCAGTTCTGTGGTATGAATCTCGTCGTCAAATTTATTGTCATTCTGTAATCCCAAACCGTGGTTCTGAACCCACGTTAAACTGTAGGCCCCCCTATAACTGGCTGGGCAAGTCAGTTCGAAGGTCGGAGGAAGGCAACGGCAGACCACCTCCAAACAGGACCATGCCTAGAAAAGCACTGTGGTGTTCAAACCAATCTTCGGATTGTTGATGCTTTACCTTTACCTTGATCCCAAGTGTTTGACACTATCAACTTCTTCTATCTTCTTGTCGTCGTATTTTAGGAAGGAACCTTTTACAAGTCCTAAACTGCGTATAGTATATTTTTTCAAGGTTCCTAGGAACGATTTATTTGTATCCATAAAAACTTAATTAGCCGACCATTGTATCTGTTATTCATTGCAATGTTCGTAACGTCCGCAAACAAAACAAACTTGGAATCAGTGGTATTGATGATGAAAGGTCGTTGGTATATAGAAGAAACAGCAGGGGCCCTAACGTGGAACCTTGGGGGAACCACATGTTATTCGTTCCCTGTTGAATGACCTCACAAGTTCGAACCTTGGGGGACCCCATAAAATGTGGAATTAAGTCATTATGTAATTAAGTCTGCTGAGTTTGTCTAAACCTTATTTTTGAGTACAGAAATTAAAATACCCATACTATCCCAAAGATATTATTTTTGATCTTGTTCGTGTGAAGAATGTGTATTTGTAATGGTGGAATGTTTTCGATGCGCGAGAAATATTGCAAAGTGAAGTTTATGCCCATATTTTTTTGATTTTTCAAAGCCGCAATATGCAGTGGTGTGGTCAAAAATTGCGACTACGACACACAGTGACGATCAATTACCTGGTCGTAGCGACGCAGGCACGCAGCACACATGGGGGAACCCAGTGACGGGGCGACTGCAGCAGCGGGCGTGGCTTCGCGCAGCCAGCGCATCGGGAACTTTTGTAACTTAACGAGCTGAGCGTTCCCACCGCCCCTCACCAGCTTCATTCATGTTGACAGTGTTTACGTCAACGTCGAACGAAACACGATTTGCGGCCGAAACAGAAACCGTGGGTCCTTTTTCGGCCGAAACCGAAACTACGCAACTAGGTTCAAACTTCGGTAAATTTAACTAATACCGAGAATCACTAGTTTTTTCCCACATTATACAACATCCCATTCCCCTACTAAGCCTCCTTCAATGAGCGTAAATATAATCATGAGTTTGTACAAGATGACGTAGGCGTTCAGATTTACTGGCCAGCCTAAAATTTCCATCCGGCAGTTAGCAATATTAAGCCAACCAACTACTCCTGAAGTCTAACTTGTGAACCAGCGCGTACGAGCACCTTGTTACTAGTGAAGCTGTGTCGTTTTCTCTCACAGTTCTCGCAGCGCTTTGCATTTCTAAAGAAAATTGCAAAGCAGAATATCTGGAAAATATACTAAGTTGTTGCTGGTAGGTATACTGTTCAAAATAAAATGCGGGATCGCAGTTACGAAACATTTCTTGGTGATGACGCTGTAATATAGAAATTAAATTTACACTTTACCCCTAACATTGATACATAAGCAAAAATCCTTCAAATACCCTCCTGGCCATTGCAAATTCCTACACCACGAAGATGACGTGCTACAGATGCGAAATTTAACCGACAGGAAGAAGATGCTGTGATATGCAAATGATTATCTTTTCATAGCATTCACACAAGGTTGGCGCCGCTGGCGACACCTACAAGGTGCTGACATGAGGAAAGTTTCCAACCGATCTCTCATGCACAAACAGCAGTTGACCGGCGTTGCCTGGTGAAACGTTGTTGTGATGCCTCGTGAAAGGAGGAGAAATGCGTACCATCACGTTTCCGACTTTTTGCTCGCGTTGGTTGCGATCCAATGACTGTTAGAAGAACACGGAATCGGTGGGTTCAGAAAAGCAATACGGAACGCCGTGCTGGATCCCAACGGTCTCGTATCACTAGCAGTCGAGATGACAGGCATCTTATCCGCATGGGTGTAACGAATCGTGCAGCCACGTCCCGATCCCTGAGTCAACGGATTGGGACGTTTGCAAGACAACCATCTGCACTAACAGTTCGACGACGTTTGCAGCAGCGTGGACTATCAGCTCGGAGACCATTGATGCGGTTACCTTGACGCTGTATCACAGACAGGAGCGCCTGCTATGCTGTACGCAACGACGAACCTGGGAGCACGAACGGCAAAACATCATTTTTTCGGGTGAATCCAGGTTCTGTTTACAGCACCACGATGGTCGCATCTGTGTTTGTCGACATCACGGTGAACGCACACTGGAAGCGTGTATTCGGCTTCGCCATACTGGCGTATCACTTGGCGTGATAGTATGGGGTGCCACTGGTTACACGTCTCGGTCACCGCTTGTTCTCTTCGACGGCACTTTGAACAATGGCCGTTATATTTCAAATGTGGCTCTACCCTTCATTCGATACCTGCGAAACGCGACATTTCAGCAGGATAATGCACGACCGCATGTTGCAGGTCTTGTACGGGCTTTTCTGGATACGGAAAATGTTCGACTGGTGTCCTGGCCAGAACATTCTCCAGATCTCTCACCAATTGAGAACGTCTGGTCAACGGTGACCGAGCTATTGGCTTGTCACAATACGCCAGTCACTACTCTTGATGAACTGTGGCATCGTGTTGAAGCTGCATGGACATCTGTATCTGTACACACCATCCAAGCTCTGTTTGACTCAATGCCCAGGCGTATCAAGGCCGTTATTACGACCAGAGGTGGTGGTTGTGGGTGCTGATGTCTCAGAATCTATGCACCTAAATTGCGTGAAAATGTAATCACATGTCAGTTCTAGTATAATATATTTGTCCAATGAATACCCGTTTATCACCTGCATTTCTTCTTGGTGTAGCAATTTTAATGGCCAGTAGTGTATTTATAAACCTATTGGACCGAAGTGTTTTGGTGATCAGGCGCTACACTTACAACCTACTTAAACTACCTTACACTGGCCGCCCAGTCCATACGATGACGCATTAGATCACGCGGTCATTTGCAAGCAAATTGTGGAGTATGGGTCATTCCATGACTCAGATTAGGCCCTTTGCCGATAGAGTTGATTCGCGCGCAGCTAGGACCTCCGAAATGCTTTGAAAAATTTCGTTGGGTGTTCGTATCTCTTCGTTGACGTAATTATTTTTCATTCGTTTATGACAGTAATTAGATTTAAGCGAAGTAAAGTTGTTGTTATATAGTGCTGATGACTAATAGGTTTCGTTCCTGTAAAAAATCAACTTCAATCAGTGGTGCATAAAGTATTTCGAAAAAAAAAACAAAACTTTATAATTCCGACTAATAGCATGATTGTTGTCATTAAAAATGTACGCAAACTCAACAGGAAAAACTGTTACCACAATGTTTCGGTGTTTCCTAAAACCAAATTGGCTATTATATAAGCACATCGTTTTCAAGAAAACACATCAATAAAACTTTTCAGCACAACAATACGATAACCCGTTCAAATATAGATTCGCGCGCAGCTAGGACCTCCGAAATGCTTTGACAAATTTCGTTGGGTGTTCGTATCTCTTCGTTGACGTAATTATTTTTCATTCGTTTATGAGAATTGAATATGTTAAATTGTTACAAACGCAATATAAGAATATCACCATAAGGTGCGATTACGTTAAATTGTAATTAATAATGAATTATAATTTTTACGCGCACCGAATCCACCCCGAACGTGACTCGTCTTCATCCGAAAGTTCATCAAAACTAGTTTCGGCCAAGCCGAATAGTGGCTGATTTCTGGACGATATCAAACTGCGGCTGAAACCAATATTTTGGCTCAATCTGGCCGAATCCGAAACCGAATACTCGGTTGGTCCCTAGTCTTAAACATACAGGGGGGTCAAAATAATGTGAGCACTATGCAATACACTGGACATGTTCAAGTTGGCATCCCTGCGCACATGTTGAAACTTTGGATTGAGAGTATTTGGTGATTGCAACTGTTTTTAATGTGCTTACTTATTTTGTAAGTAAATATTCCATTTTATTTCACAGCATCAGATCTTTCGCGACAGCAAAAAAGGGTAACAAAATACGACTGGATTTGAATACGGGACGCAAAAAATGTAAACTAACCGTTGCCATCAGTTAAAAAAAAAAAAAAAAAAAATCCGAAACATTAATGATTTCGCGTCAATGTTAGAGCGAAATGCGGCTGGCCTCGCTGAACACGCTTGTGTTGAACGTGTGACTGACGCGAATTTCATTATTGTGCGTTTGCGAGTTACTGTTGAGTTCTGTATTGAGCAACACGTTGTGTCACACAGTTTACGGGTTTCGAAATGTCAGAGTTAGAGCAACGGGTTCGAAGTAAGTTTAGAGCGAAACATAAGATAACCTTTATAGAGTCACAGCACATGAAGACTACGGTGATAAACGCTTAGACCGTACTCGGTGATAGGAATGGTTCACACAGCGTAAAAATCGCATCTTTCACGACGCCTTTCGACATTTACCGACGACGAACGTCAATTAAATTGTGCATTCCAATCGAAGATTACTGTCCGAGAGATTGTAGAAGAATGTAACATTTTATTGTATCTTCTCATGAAAGGAAAGCGCCTCCTGCATCACGATAAAACAACCACACATTCATCCATGTTCGCGCGTGAGTATTGTTCAAAACGCAACGCATATTTAACAGGAAAACAAGGACAACAAAGAACAGCATTCCATACAATGGCAACCTTTTATTTCACTCTAAACACAGACAGTAATACCATGGCGGTATGATTAGAAAGCATTACAGATAAGCAACATCGATTTGTGCTGCCACATACATTCCATTCTCGAAGTGGCATGAGTCAAAACTAGTCTTTTATAAAAGAGCAGGAGTCAAAAAAATTAACACTCTTTTTCAGTATCACATGAAATACACAATAGCTGGTGTACTGTAGTCCTTTTAATGTCAGTTGGTGCAGCTGTATACGGAGAGTCTTACTTAATGGTAAACTAAAACTCACCAAATTGCTGACTGAAGCCCATTATAAAATATGTTGTAGTTGTGATATTCAGCCTGGAGACTTGTTTGATGCAGCTCTCCACCCTACTCTATCCTGAGCAAGCCTTTCATCTCCTTATAAGAACGACAACACACATCCATTTGAATCTGCGTACTATAGCCATTTCTTGGTCTCCCTCTGCGATTTTTACCCCACACACTGCCCTCCAACGCTAAATTTACGATTCCTCGATGTCTAAGAATGTGTCCTACCAAGCGATCCCTTCTTTTAGTCAAGGTATGCCAGAAATTCCTTTTCTCAGCAATTCTGTTCAGTACCTCCTCATTAGTTATGCGATCTACCCACCTAATCTTCAACATTCTTCTGTAGCACCGCATTTCAAAAGCTTCTATTCTCTTCCTGTCTTTACTTATCGTCCATGTTTCACTCCCATACAAGGCAACACTCCACACAAATGCCTTCAGAAAAGACTTCCTTAAAAATATACAGTTCAATAATTCAGAAGAGGCTGACCTACAGGCACCTTCGGGCCTGCTCCTGTTCTTTTTATATAGCCCTTCCGTCCTCTACACCGTCATCCTATACACCGACTTCTTCTCCGTCCTGTGGAAAACTCCCCTATCCTCATGTTTCTTGAACCCGGCAGGCCACCCTCTGACGCCTCATCCTATCGTCCCATCGGCCTCACCTCGGTGTTCAGCAAGGTCCTGGAAACCACCCTGTCTCACCGCATCCATCAGCGCCTCCGCCAACACCAACTCCTCCCCCTCTCCCAGTGTGGCTTCCGACCTTCCTTCTCTGTCGATGAACAACTCCTGCGTCTCACCCCTTTCCATCCAGATGAACTCTCGTTGAGCTGCTATCCCCGTTTCTCTTCACATCGAGAAGGCTACGACCGCATATGGCATTCTGGTCTCTTTTTCAAACTCCAACTGTACGCCCTTCCTGATAATTATGTCCGATTCATCGCATCCTTTCTCGCCTGTCGCCCATCATATGTCATCGTCAGTAACTCCGACTCCCGTTTGTTTAACCCCTCCTCCGGGGTGCCCCAGGGCTCTGTCCTCTGCCCCCTCCTCCTCCTCTAACTCATTTACTGGGCTGACATGCCCAATCCGAGTCTCCTGTCCACCTCCTGCAATATGCTGACGACACCGCCTTCCTTGGCGTTGCCCCTTCTCTCGCCCAATCCCAACACCTCCTTCAATCCCATCTCTCCGAATTCTCCACATGGTGTAACCAGTGGCTCATCACTGTTAACCCCCCAAATCCCAGGAAATCATCATAGGTCACAGCACCCCATCCTTCCATCATTGCGACCTCTACCTTACACTTCATGACTGTCCCATCCTGGAAACCAAAACGCTCAGATACCTAGGCCTTACCCTTCGACTGCTCCCTGTCCTGGTAACTCCAGCTTCAAACAGTCCGTGATAAAGCCCTCTCCTACCTCAACCTCCTCAAACTCCTTTCCATCCGGACATGGGGGCCCAACGTTTCCACCATCCTCTTCATCTACCATTCCATCATGCGTCCTATCCTACGCTTGGGTTTCCGCTTCCATTGCCCACTACCACTCCCTCCAGATCCTCGAACGTCATGCTCTCAATTCGCTTACCAAATCCGCCTCCCTTCCCCCGCACAGATCCTTCATGATGTTATTCCTTTCCCACACCTGCTCAAGTTTCTCGAACACCTCCACTTCTGATATATAACCAGCACCCACTCGTATCCTGTCTCCTGCTGCATCCCGGGCCTCTGCCATACTGATACCTTGTTATTTCTCCCTCGCTTCACCTCCACATTCTCCACGTCCTCTCTGAGGGTGCCTTCCGTCACCTCCCCCTCCCGGATGACGCCCTCCGTCCCGACATCTACCTATTCTATCGACACTGCTCCATCCCCTTATTTGTACGCCCCGTCTCCTTCACCCTCCTATCTCACTCCCTCGCACGCTTGGCCTCCCCCTCCTCCCCCATCCCTTGGAGTCTTTGCGCTTTGCCCCCTTCCCCCCCCCTCCCCTTCACTTCCCATCCCTCTTCTCCGCGCCTCCCCTCCCTTCCTCATCCCCTGTGGGGTACCTGTGCCCTACAACTTCCAACACTGCGCCGTTAGTGTTGTGCCAGAGTATGTGTATGCTACAACTGCCTCTTTTAAAACATAAGCAACCCCCGAATATGCACAATATTCGTGTTGCCGTGTATTATAAGCAATGACTTCGTCGTCGTCTAGTGTGTTCCACCAATGTGACTCTAACCGTCCTGGCTTTTTAACTTCTATCTAAGTGTGATTTTAACCACCATGGCTGTGTTAAATGCGACCTTTTTTTTTTTTTTTTTTTTTTTTTTTATTTTTTTTATGGCCATCGTCCGTAGACTGGTTTGATACAGCTCTTCACCCTACTCTATCTAATGTTCTTCTTCTAAATGTTAGAATGTTTGTAGAGCTTATGGGACTTACCTACTTACGAACTAGCTAATACTAACGACGGGACAAATATCCATGCCCGAGGGGGGGATTCGAACTCCCGACCGTAGTGACCATTCAGCCCGTAACTGTCACGCCGCAGACCGCTCGGCCACCGCGGCTGGTTCCTATTCTATCCTGAGCAAGGCTTTTCATCTCGTCATAAGAACGGCAACACACATACATTTGAATCTGCTTACTATATGCGTCTCTTGGTCTCCCTCTGCGATTTTTACAGCACACACTTGCCTCCAATGCTAAATTTACGATTCCTCGATGTCTAAGAATGTGTCCTACCAATCGATCCCTTCTTTTATTGAAGGTATGCCAGAAATTCCTTTTCTCCCCAATTCTGTTCAGTAACTCTTCATTAGTTATCCGATCTACCCACCTAATCTTCAGCATTCTTCTGTAGCACCACATTTCAAAAGCCACGATTCTCTTCTTGTCCGCACTATTTATCGTCCATGTTTCACTCCCGTGCAAGGCAACACTCCACACAAATGCCTTCAGAAAAGGCTTCCTTACACTTAAATTAATATTCGATGTTAGCAAATTTCTCTTTTTCAAAAATGCTTTTCTTCCCATTGCCATTCTGCTTTTTATATCCTCTGTACTGCGACCATCGCATGTTATTTTACGACCCAAGTAACAAAACTCATCTACCTCCTTCGTTGTTTCCTTACCTAATCTAATTTCTTCAGCATCTTCTGATTTTCTAAGACTGCATTCCATTATTTTTGTTTTGCTCTTGTTAATGTTCATCTGTGTCTGTTATCTCCATTTTATTCTCCCTTTAACTGTTTAAATTCACGTTTTTATCACCTTTCTGTTTTTAACGAACACCTTGTCAAAATTGTAAATACAATCGGCTGAAGTGTAGCAATGAAGCTGCTGCCAGCAGCCACTTCCGGTGGCTTTAAAAATCAATAAAGAGAAAAACAATAATTCAGAAGAACAACAGTCCGCACAGTATTTTTATCATGTTTCGTCAGTTTAGCCCGGTCACCCTAGCTGCGCGCCCCACGGCAGAGAGCTGGGACACTGTGAGTGGCGGGCGGAGTTAATGAGGCCGCAGGCCACGGTGGCGACCGCCGCCCCCATCAGAGGGGTGGAGCTGGAGCTGCCTCAAAGGCGAGCCGCCAGCAGCTGCTGGCGACACCGAGTCTGTCCGATCAAGGACGCTTTATGCTTGTCCGTGACATACAGGGAATTAAAAAAAGTGAACACTTTTAGAGGCGTTACAACTCGCCGAAATAAGAAAAACAGGTCCAATAAACAGGGGCTGGGAAACACATACTGTAGAGTCTCTGTAACCCGACACTTCGCCAGTCCGACACAAGTTGAGGTCACGTGACGTAGACGGCTGGGGCCACTTCAGGCGAACGGATTCAAATCAAATGTTTGTAAATCTGTCGTTCCCAATGCCGTGGTTATTACTCCCTAGCTTATAAACTAATAAAAGCAAGGTCAACTAACCTAAGGATAACACCCACCCACCCACCCAGCCAGCCACACACACACACACACACACACACACATGCCCGAAGGGGAATTCGAACGCCGGCCGCGGTGGCCGAGGGGTCTGAGGCGCTCCAGTCACGGTCTGCACGGCCACTACGGTCGGGGGTTCGAATCCCCCCTCGGGCAAATGATATTTGTGCCGTCCTTAGTCTTAGGTAGTTCATAAATAGTTTGTAAGTTCAGGGACTGATGACCCTGTAGTTAAGTCCCATAAGCTATACAAACATTTGAACATTGCAATTCGAAGCCCCGACGGCGAACGGCCGCGCGCACCGCAGCAAGGCGCCCCAGCGCGCACGGCTAATCCGCCGAGGAGCGAACGGATTCTTCTTCTTCTAATCTAATATATAAAGCAGTGTGTCCGTATGTTTGTGTTGCATACAAATCTACATTTTCTTCCATTTTTTATGAAATTTTAAACCTTTATTAAACTTTTTTTCGCTGACAACCATACCAAAACGATTAAAGGAAAAAATTTCTCGCTTGCTACTTTTACGCTGTTTATGGAGTAAAACCACGGCATTCGGTTTGACGTTACAATTTATAATTTGTACACTACAAACTGTAACCGCAGGAAATTATGCAGACAGTGTACACATATAGCTGAATATACCTTATAAATTGTATTACAGTACGACACGTAGTTCATGAGATATGAGCACATAAACAGTAACGTACATAGAAAACCGCCACATCTTGCACCAAGTTTTAATCTATTACTTCTTTACTACTAATTGTATTCCCAAGAGATTTTACAGACATAGAGCCCTCATAGAAATGAATATATACCTGAAAAATGGCAAGAATAAATATATAAATACCTGGCCAAAGCCGGGTTTTCAGCTAGTCTTCTAATATCTACATCTACATCTACATACATACTCCGCAATTCACCGTAAGGTGCGTGGCGGAGGGTACACCGTACCACTACTAGGCAATTCCTTTCCTATTCCACTCCCAAATTGAACGAGGAAAAAAAGAATGCCTATATGCCTCCGTACGAGCCCTAATTTCTCTTATCTTGTCTTTGTGATCTTTACGCGAAATGTAAGTAGGCGGCAGCAAGATCGTACTACACTCAGCTTCAAATTCCGGCCCTCTAAATTTACTTAACAGAAATTCACGAAAAGAACGTCGTCTTTCTTCCAGCGATCCCAAATTGAGTTGCCGGAGCATTTCCGAGACACTCGCGCATTGGTCGAACCTACCGGTAACAAATCTAGCTGCTCGCCTCTGAACCGCCTCTATGTCTTCCTTCAAACCGATCTGCTGCGGGTCCCAAATACTTGAGCAATACTCAAGACGTGGTCGTACAAGCGTTTTATACGCGGTCTCCTTTACAGGTGAAGTACATCTGCCCAAAATTCTCCCAATAAACCGAAGTCGGCTGTCTGCCTTACTCACAACTGTCCTTACATGCTCGTTCCATTTCATATCGCTCTGCAATGTTACGCCTAGATATTTGAACGACGCGACCGCATCAAGAAGCTCACTACTGATGCTGTATTCGAACATTATAGGATTGTTTTTTCTACTCATGCGCATCACCTTACATTTTTCTACATTGAGAGCTAGCTGCCATTCTTCGCACCAACTAGAAATTTTGTCTAAGTCAACCTTTATGCTATTACAGTCAGTTACAGACGACACCCTCCCATACACCACAGCATCATCAGCAAACAGCCGCAAATTACAACTTACTCTGTCCATCAGATCATTTATATAGATAGAAAATAATAGCGGTCCTATCACACTCCCCTGGGGCACGCCTGACGATACACTCGTCTCTGATGAGCACTCGCCGTCGAGAACAACGTACTGCGTTCTATTACTTAGGAAGTCTTCCAGCCAGTCACAAATCTGTGAACATATTCCATAAGCTCGTACCTTCGTTAGCAGTCTGCAGTGTGGCACCGTGTCGAACGCCTTTTTGAAGTCGAGAAAAACACAATCCGCCTGTTGCCCTTCGTCCATGGCTCGCAAGATGTCATGTGAGAAAAGGGCAAGCTGAGTTTCGCATGAATGATGTTTCCTAAACCCGTGTTGATTCATGGAAAGAAGCTTTTCCGTTTCAAGGAAATTTACTATATTCGAACTGAGAATATGCTCCAAAATTCTACATGAAACCGATGTCAACGATATTGGCCTGTAATTGTATGGGTCAGTTCTCTTTCCTTTCTTATACACGGGAGTCACCTGCGCTTTTTTCCAATCACTAGGAACTTTGCGCTGAATTAAAGATTCGCTATAAATGCAAGCTAGGTAGGGGGCCAATGCCGCAGAATAGTCTTTATAAAACCGAACTGGTATTCCATCCGGACCAGCAGACTTTTTCGTATTTAGCTCTCTCAGCTGCTTCTCTACACCGGAAATACCTATTGCTATGTCCCCCATTTCGGAATTAGTACGTTGATCAAATGATGGTATATTTGTGCGGTCCTCCTGCGTGAAAGATTTCTTAAAGGTTAAATTTAGAACTTCAGCTTTCCGTTTGTTTTCTTCTATTACTATATATTACTATATAAAGCATAGTGTAAGTATGTTTGTACGTGTTGCTTACAAATCAACAGTTTTGTTCCAATCTTTATGAAATTTTGTACACGTAAGCTCCAATCATGAGGACGATCGCCGTAAGTGTAAGAATCACATACGATATATAGTTCACGAGATATGACGTCATAAACAATGAGATGCGTTAAAAACTGCTGCATTTTGCGACAATGCTGCTCATTTTCTCCTAAAGCATTGGACCGATTTCAACCAAATTTGGTACACACATACCTTACTATGAGGTAATAATTTTTACAGACATACAGCCCTCATAGAAATGAATATACACCTGAAAAATGACAGGAATAAATAAATAAATAAATACCCGTGAAATGCTGGGTTTTGAGCTAGACTAATATATAAAACAGAGTGTCCGTACGTTTGTGTGTACGAGTTGCATACAAATCTACAGTTTTGCTCCAATCTTTATGAAATTTTGCACACGTAAGCTTCAAACCATGAAGACGGTCGCCGTAAGTTTAAGAATCACGTACGATACGATATGACGTCATAATGAGATGCGCGGAAAACTGCTGGACTTAGCGACAATGCTGCTCATTTTCTCCTAAACCTCTGGACCGATTTCACCCAAATTTGGTACACATATTCCTTACGTGAGGTAACAATTGCTGTAGGAGTAAGAACCACTTACGACTCCTCGTTCAGGAGATATAACGTCATAAACAATACAGCTCCAAAAAACTGCCACATAATGCGACGAGATTTTATAAATGCACTATATGAGAATGAAAGTACTTAGCGACTTACAACAAACTTTAAACATAATTTCAAATCTTTATTAAACTTTTCCTCGCTGAGAACCACATCAATATAATGAAAAGAAGAAAGTTCCTCGCTTACTACTTTCCCGCTGTTCATGGATCTAAATTATGGCCTTCGGTATGACGTTGCAGTTAATTTCTACACTAAAAACTATAGCTGAAGGAAATTTTATAGACAGTATACACATATAGCTGAATGTACCTTCGAGATTTTATCACAGTACGACTGTTAGTCCATGATATATCAGCACATAAAAAGTAAAGTTCATGGAAAATCGTCCCATCACGCACCAAGCCTTAATCTATTACTTCTTTACTACTAGTTGTATTCGCAACGGATTTTACAGATATACAGCACTTATACAAATGAATATATAACTGCAAAATTATACAATTGTACAACACGAAATTCAGTAAATATGAGATCGTATATACTGTGATGGGTAAAAACCTGACACATCATGCAACACGTATTCCAGTCAGCTTAAGGAAATTCCTGGAAAGCTGACAGTAGCAGAGGAGCCGCAAACTGCCCCATTGAAATTTCTGAGGGGAGGGGGGAGGAGAGGGGGTGAAAAAGTTCATGGAATACGTACGGCAGCCTACATCCTTTTGAATCTGCTTACTGTATTCGTCCCTCGGTATCTCTCTACGATTTTTACCCCACACGCTTCCTCCTAATGCTAAGTTGACAATTCCTTGATGTCTTAGAATGTGTCCAACCAATCTACCCCTTCTCTTAGTCAGGATATGCCAGAAACTCCTTTTCTCCCGAATTCTGTTGAGAACCTCCTCATTAGTTACGTGATCAACCCATCTAATCTTCATCATTCGTCTTTAACACCACATTTCTAAAGCTTCCATCATATTTTTGTCTGAACTCTTATCGTCCTCGTTTCACTCCCATACAATGCTACACTCCAGACAAATGCTTTCAGAAAGGACTTCCTAACATTTAAACTAATATTGGATGTCAGCAAATTTCGCTTTTTCAGAAACGCTTTTCTTCCCATACCCACTCTCCATTTTACATCTCTTTATTTCAGCCATCAGAAGTTATCATGCTACAAAACTCATCTACTACTTTTATCGTCTCATTACCTAATCAAATGCCTTCAGTATCACCTGATTTTCTGACACTACATTCCATTACCTTTGTTTTACTCTTGCTGATGTTCATTTTATACCTTCCTTTCAAGGCACTATCCATTCCATTTAATTGCTCTTCCAGGTATTTTTCTGTCTCCGACAGAATTACTATGTCGCCAGCAAACCGCAAGGTGTTTATTCCATCTCCCTGGACTTTAATTCCCTCTCCAAATTTCTCCTTGCATTCCTTCACAGCATGCCCAATGTACAGATTGAACAGCATTAGGGAGAGACTGCAATCCTGTCTTACTCCCTTCCCAGCCACTGCGACCCTTTCATAACCTTCGACCTTAATAATTGGTGTCTGGTTTTTGTACAAGGTGAATATAGCTCTTCGCTCCCTCCATTTTACCCCTGCTACTTCCAGAATCTCAAAACGTGTAGTCCAGACAACATTGTCAAAAACTCTCTGCAGATCCACAAATGCTAAAAACGTAGATTTCCCTTCCCTTAATCTACTTCTAAGATAATTCGTAATGTGAGTATTGCCTCGCGTGTTCCTACATTTCTCCTAAATCCAAATTGATCTTCCCCAAGGTCGAATTCCACATGTTTTTCCATTCGTCTGTAAATAATTCGTGTATTTTGTAACCATGACTTATTAAACTGATAGTTCTGTAATTTTCACATTTGTCTGCACTTGAACATGGGCAGAGTTTTACTTATACTTTCCGACTTCGTCGTTTCAGTATCAGGGTTCCTTACCTCTTATTAATGCATTTATATTTTTCCGTCGTCTGTGAAAGCTTGTATCATCATCACGGAATCTCACTGTATTCCGATTGTACTTCACATTACTACATAGCACAGTTGTTGACACACACACACACACACACACACACACACACACACACACACACACACATAGAATGAGAGATGGGGAGGCAGATTGGAAATGGTCTTTCAGTGTGACGCACGCGACCGTGCGGAAACTCTCTTCGTGTGACTGCAGCCGGATATCACCTGTCGGGGCGAATATCCGGCCCGCGTGAAAAACCGCTGACAACCCTAACTGGGCCCCCTGCGCAGACACTCAGCCATGGCTTATGCAGTGTTTACCGGTCTCCAAAATGTACGTATCTCACGGAAAGAGCGAAAATGGGAGGAAGAAATGTGAACAGCAGCTGCTGTTAAGCGGCAGTCAGTATTTTCCCCAATATATGCGGGAAATGAATTCTCCCTCTCATAGCAAGTAGCTGAAATGTGGCAGAGTTCCTGTGATATCGTGGCAGTCTGTCCGTGCAACTGCAGCACCTGGACGCGCCGTGGATTCAATGCGTGGTAGCAAGGAACGGTGAGCCATGCTTCAGAGTCCATCATCGGGAAAGTGATTCCAAGCAGGATTTTGTGCGCGAAATGACCCCTCGATTATGGTCCATAAATGTTAGATGGGATTCATCTCGAGGGACCTCTGTGTCAGACATGTTAGCTTGAATTGTCCAGGGAGTTCTTCAAACCAGTCGCGAACAATTGTGACTGGATGGTACAGTGCAGAGTGTAATGTTTACTTGATATTTAAGTGTTTACAGTTCATTCTACCAATTCCAAACAAGATACTTAGCTTTTCAACATTCCGATGTATGGGGGTTCTGCTCGCTGCAACATTATTCTCCTGGGGCGTCGCGGTAGAAATAAATACTCGTAGGTACAATTTTTCACTTCTTCTTTAATTTGAATCAAACTTCTTCTCCACCAAAACATTATAACTTAATGATGTACACAATGGAACAGAACTTAGGTGATAGTACTTCCATTTCAGAATACAGAGTGACATAGATTCAAGAGCACTTCAGAACCGCCGAAACTCGAACTCCCACGCAAGGCGGTGAGGCAAATATATAACATCGACAATAATGACGTTACATTATGCATTGTTCATAACAATTGAATATACTAATTTACAATTACCAAACAGACAAGTAAAACATTTCATGTACACAAAAATAATCACAATATAGAATGAAAACTATACATACAATAAGTTTGAATGGTGCATATCTTTTTAAGTTGAAATTACGGACCTTGCTGTTTGACAACGAAGTGCGATGTTAAATGTCAATTAATTAATGAGTACATCATACATGTTCCTAACATATATTGAACTATCAAATATATTGGAAATTGTCAAATTATATTCTAAATCTCACGTCAGTCAATATATACAAAGAATTACAATAATCGAATCTCGACTATTACATTAATTAACACAATTAGCTGGTCAACACAACTTGTTTATGAGCCTGACATATATAAAATGCTATTTATTTTCATTTCTTATTGTTTTTCACAAAAGTTTTTACAATTCGTCTATTTAAGTCTTTAAATAACATACAATGACGAAACTACTGTTTATAGAACTGTCTGGAAAGAAAATATATGAAACTCTTAATTAATGAAATCTATCATTTGTTAACTAATCACAGTATCACCGAGACACTGTTCTACCTGATTCCTAGGCTGTCTATTTCGTTTTTAACTAACTTCACACGCAACATGTATCACTATTGAACCACATGATTCCGGGTCCGACGCAGACGGTATCGTACGATAACATTGAGATGGGAGGGCCAGCAGTATCATCACAATAGTCATCCATAAAAATTCCATTTTTTTTTTAAATTCTCGGCAAATAGTCTCAAAGTAAACGAATACAAACATTTCCAGTCAATGATTGCTTGAGTTGAACCAGAGGACACAGTCCATCCTAGGTGTAAACAACCAACACAATTATGGAGCCGTGTTGACAAGTTGAGTCCATAGTTTCGTAGGGTCTACGCCGCATTATAAAATTATCATTTCCTCTTACTGTCCGAAATCAGGACCCATCCGTAAAAGCAACGGTTTTTCTTCGTCTTAGATCCAACCGATGTGGTCAGGTATTTCTGTACAGGCGATCGCAACATTTGTGTTTGCAATTAAATGTTTGGTAGAATTGACACAAAATTCAGGTTGAATATTATATTTGAATCCTTTTTAAAGTAAATTAGTTTTGGTATCTGTGAATTCGATGTTTGTTAGGTGTTTTATTCTCGTGTCACGTGTGATTGTGGAATTGCATTCCATGTTTAAAAGTTTTGTTTTGTCTTTGTTTTGTATCAGTTTGTTGAAATTTTTGGTACGTGTAAAATTAGCATATTTGTTGTAATAAACACCATAATAATCTATAAATAAAAACATTATCAAATAATTGAGACAGGAAAAGAATCTAGAATTTTGATATATGGTGGTACCGAAGAATGCTGAAGATTAGATGGGTAGTTCGCGTAACTAATGAATTGATACTCAATAGAATAGTGGAGACTAAAGGAAGAGATCGATTGATACGAAAAACCATCAAGGAATCGTGAATTTAGGATTGGGGGGAAGTGTTGTTGTTGTTATGGTCTTCAGTCCGGAGACTGGTTTGATGCAGCCCTCCACCCTACTCTATCCTGAGCAAGCCTTTCATCTCCTCATAAGAACGGCAACACACATCCACTTGAATCTGCTTACTATACGCGTCTGTTGGTCTCCCTCTGCGATTTTTAACCCACACACTTCCCTCCAATGCTAAATTTACGATTCCTCGATGTCTAAGAATGTGTCCTACCAAGCGATCCCTTCTTTTAGTCAAGGTATGCCAAAAATTCCTTTTTTCACCAATTCTGTTCAATACCTCTTCATTAGTTATGCGATCTACTCACCTAATCTTCAACATTCTTCTGTATCACCACATTTCAAAAACTTCTATTCTCTTCCTGTCCTCACTGTTTATCGTGCATGTTTCACTCCCGTACAAGGCAACACTCCACACAAATGCCTTCAGAAAAGACTTCCTTACACTTAAATTAATATTCGATGTAAGCAAATTTCTCTTTTTCAAAAACGCTTTTCTTCCCATTGCCATTCTGCATTTTATATCTTCTGTACTGCGACCATCGCATGTTATTTTACTACCCAAGTAACAAAACTTATGTATCACCTTCATTGTTTCGTTACCTAATCGAATTCCTTCAGCATCGCCTGATTTTCTAAGTCCGCATTCCATTATTTTTGTTTTGCTCTTGTTAATGTTTTACGCTCTCTTCAACACACTGTCCATTCCATTCAACTGCTCTTCCAGGTCCTTTGCAGTCTCTGACAGAATTACAATGTCGTCAGCAAAACGCAATGTTTTTATTTCTTCCCCCTGAACTTTAATCCCAGTTCCAAATTTTTCCTTGCTTTCCTTCACCGCCTGCTCGATGTACAAATTGAATAGCATCGGAGAAAGGCTACAACCCTGTCTTATTCCCTTCCCAAGTGATGCTTTCCTGTCATGTTCTCAGAGTCTAATAACTGCGGTCTGGCTTTTGTAAAAGTTGTAAGTAACTCTCCTTTTCCTGTATTTTACCCCTACTGACTTCAGGATTTGAAAGAGTGTATTCCAGTCAACATTGTCAAACGATTTCTCCAAATCTACAAAAGCTAAAAATGTAGGTTTGCCTTTTCTTAATCTATCTTCTAAGATAAGACGTAAAGTGAGTATTGCTTCCCGGGTTCCTACGTTCCTCCTGAATCCAAACTGATCTTCCCCGACGTCAGCTTCTACCAGATATTCCATTCTCCTGCAGATAATTCATGTTAAAATTTTGCAACCATGACTTATCAAACTGATGGTTCTGTAATTTTCACACCTGTCTGCGCCTGATTTCTTTGGAATGGGGATTATTACATTTTTCTTAAAGTCTGAGGGTATTTCGCCTGTCTCATACATCTTACATACCAGTTCAAATAGTTTTGTCATGGCTGGCTCTCCGAGAGACTTTAGTATCTCTGAGGGTATGTCATCTACTCCTGGGGCCTTGTTCCGACCTAGGTCTTTCTGGGCTCTGTCAAATTCATCTCTCAGTATAGTATCACCTATTTCATCTTGATCTACTTCCTCTTCCCTTCCTAAAACATCGTCTCTAAGTTCATTTCCTTTGTAGAGCTGCTCTATGTACTCTTTCCACCTTTCAGCTTTCCCTTCTTTGCTGAGAACTGGTTTTCCATCAGAGTCCTTGGTATTCATAGAGCTGTTTTTCTTATCTCCAAATGTTTCTTTTATTTTCCTGTAGGCTGTATCTATTTTTCCCCTATTTATACATTCTTCTACAGATTTGCATTTGGCTTCTAGCCACTCCTGCTTAGCCATTTTGCACTTCCTGTCAATCTCATTTCTTAGTCGTCTGTACTCCATTTTGCCTGTTTCATTTACTGCATTTTTATATTTTCTCCTTTCATAAATTAAATTTAGTATTTCCTGTGATATCCAAGGATTTTTTGTAGGTCTTGCCTTTCTACCTATTTTGTCCTCTGCTGCCTTCACTATTTCATCTCTCAATGCTACCCATTCCTCTTCTACTGTTTTATTTCCCCCTGTTTCTGTCAATTGATGCCTAAATCTCCCTCTGAATTTTTCCAGAACTTCACGTTCCTTCAATTTATCTAGGTCCCATCTCATTTTCCTACCTTTCTGCAGTTTTTGCAGTTTCAGCCTACAGTTCATGAGGGACTGATGACCTCGTTGTTTGGTCCCTCATGTCCACCACCCCCCCCCCCCCCCCCCACAGTTCATGACTAACAATTTATGGTCAGAGTCTATATCTGCCCCTGGGTATGTCTTACAGTTTATAACTTGGTTCCGGAATCTGTGTTTTACCATTATAAAATCTATCTGATACCTTCCGGTGTCTCCTGGTCTCTTCCACGTATACAACCTTCTTTTGTGATTCTTAAACCACGTGTTTGTTACGATTAAATCATGTTCCGTGCAAAATTCTACCAGGCGACTTCCTCTTTCATTCCTTCTGTCCAGTCCATATTCACCTACTATTTTTCCTTCTCTTCCTTTTCCTACTACCGAATTCCAGGCTCCCATCACAATTAAGTTTTCCTCTCCCTTAACTGTCTGAATAATTTCCTTTAGCTCCTCATATATTTCTTCGATCTCCTCATTATCGGCAGAGCTAGTTGGCATATAAACCTGTACTACTATTGTCGGTGTTGGCTTTGTATCTATCTTGACAATGATAATGCGATCAGTGTGCTGCTCATAGTAGTTTACCCGCATTCCTATTTTCTTATTCATTATCAGTCCTACTCCTGTGATACCCTCAAATGATTTTGTATTTATTATCCTGTACTCACCTGACCAGAAATCCTGTTCATCCTTCCACCGAACTTCACTAATCCCCACTATATCTAACTACAACCTATCCATTTCCCTTTTCCTTGATAACATTCTCCTGAGTAGCCCCCGCCCGGAGATCTGAATTGGGGACTATTTTACCTCCGGTATATTTTGCCCGAAAGGATGCCATCGTCATCTATATCTATCTATATCTATATATAAAAGGCTTGTGTGTGTACGTGCTGACAGACTTTTCTCCGTGACCACATACTGCCACCCACTCGTGGTTATGGTGGTAGATAACCCTTGGTCTAATGATGTTAGTAAGGGAGTTTGGTCGCGGTGCGTGGTAGTGGGTGAGTGTGACGAGCAAAAATTCGCAAAATATGCAATAAATACTCTGAGGAAAAGCTATATACTCTGTGACTTACGAACTTTAGGGTACGAGTCAAAATCTGTTTATTCTTTCAATCGTCAGACAATGTGGTCCTTTCAGACTTTAATAACGACGAGGAATATCAAATACGCAAGTTTTTAAATAGATCACATGTTTCCGTCAACCACACATTACCGACTATGAACAGAGACACAAAACAAAGAAAAATCCAGATAGACTCAAAGATAAAAATACTCGTGGAACATTGATCACTGTCGTGGAAGCGTGGTGGAAACACAGACATACATTAATGAATGTCCCTTAGGCCATAGATATTGATATGCCTGCACCAGTAAGCTCACTGGTCTGTGCTAATCAGTTATCTCAGCTGTGAAAGGTGTTATCGTTTGACAGCTGGGTCAAGAAAAACTATGCGACGTAGTCCTACCAGTGATCTCCATACTAACTGGATGTATAACTCTGGCATCTGAGCATATAACTGCAGCGTGCTTGCACATTCATATGTTTTGCACACGATTTCGCATTGTCCGCCATGTTTAAGTTTGGCAAACGAGTTTCCATAAGTTATTACGTAACAAAGAATTGCTAGCTTACCTCTTGATTTGGAATTTAATTAATTATTCGATGTAATAAGCTGATATGGGAGCGGAATCGAAACATGTTTTCTTCTCTTTTTCTTGTAATGCGTCTTAGCAGCCATCCAGATATTATAGAGATCAATGAGTCCTACTCATATCCCGGCGGCCTCCTGTGATAATGTTGGCAATAGATGTTGAATAACGAGAATCATGTGACATCGTCATAAGCCAATCGTGTGACACGCAAATATTTTGTCGTGAAATCAAGTATACAGCAGGAACAACAGTATTTATCTACACTCTAAGTGGTTCGGTCATCTTTGCAACGATTTTATATCGTGTTATTGATGTTGCCAACATAAAAACACGAGGCCGCCAGGATAGAAAGTAAAATTTTACCGAATCAGATACATCCGTTGTTGTCACATCTCATTATGATCAGCAAAGTGTTCAAATGTTCAAATGTTTGTTAAGCTTATGGGACTTAACTACGGGGTCATCAGTCCCTAAACTTACTAACTACTTATGAACTACTTACGAACTAGGACGGAACAAATATCCATGCCCGAGGGGGGATTCGAACCCCCGACCGTAGTGGCCGTGCAGACCGTGACTAGAGCGCCTCAGTCTCCTCGGCCACCGCGGCCGGCTATGATCAGCACTTTCACGCGAAATTCTTTTGTATAGAGTCTCATGATGCACACAGTCTTACAATTCATTCCAAATTTCTATTCAAGAAGATATTTGTGAAAACTGTTACAAATCAATATTCGCACTTATCCAATATCGTTTTCAAAAATGTAATTTTCACGCGGCTGTTGCAATGTGTAACAAAATTGAGAATAACGACGCATTATTACTATTTCTCATTTCATCGATAGCAGTGTTCACAGAAGTTCACGCCAAATATACAATTACACACTGCAGTCTTAACTTGATGAACACAACCTAACATTGATTTTACGTCGTTACTTTAATTTCACTTTTTGTATGAAAAACTTTATGAATATTCATGGCTAAGAGAACTGAGTTTATTGACAGAGCGATCCAACAAGGATTTTGTTTTTGCTGTCCTAGGTCCGAAAACCTAAAAAAAATCCACGATATACATAGGTCCTTCGTTAACAACCGTTGCGAAGCACGGGCATATAAGCTAGTCTATATATAAAAGGCTTGTGTGTGTACGTGCTGACAGATTTTTCTCCATGACCACATACTGCCGCCCACTCGTTGTTGTGGAGATAGACAGCCCTTAGTCTAATGATGTTAGTAAGGGAGTTTGGTCGCGGTGCGTGGCAGTGGGTCAGTGTGACGAGCAAAAATTCGCAAAATATGCAATAAATACTCTTAGGAAAAGCTATATACTCTGTGACTTACGAACTTTACGGTACGAGTCAAAATCTGTTTATTCTTTCAATCGTCAGACAAAACAAAGATAAAATCCAGATAGACTCAAAGATAAAAATACTCGTGGAACATTGATCGTTTGACAGCTGGGTCAAGAAAAACTATGCGACGTAGTCCTACTCATATCCCGGCGGCCTACTGTTATAATGTTGGCAACAGATGTTGAATAACGAGAATCATGTGACATCGTCGTAAGCCAATCGCGTGACACGCAAATATTTTGTCGTGAAATCAAGCATACAGCAGGAACAGCAGTATTTATGTACATTCTATGTGGTTCGGTCATCTTTGCAACGATTTTATATCGTGTTATTGAAGTTGCCAACATAAAAACACGGGGCCGCCAGGATAGAAAGTAAAATTTTACCGAATCAGATACATCCGTTGTCACATCTCATTATGAGCAGCACTTTCACGCGAAACTCTTTTGTACAGAGTGTCATGATTCACACAGTCTTACAATTCATTCCAAATACCTATTCAAGAAGATATTTGTGAAAACTGTTACAAATCAATATTCGCACTTCTCCAATATCGTTTTCAGAAATGTAATTTGTCAGCCGCTTTCGGCGGTGCTGTTACAATGTGTGACGAAACTGAGAATAACGACGCATAATATCAAATATATAAGTTTTTAACTTCTCGGCGCGTTTTCCTCAATCACACATTACCGACGATCAACAGAGACAAAGATGAAAATGCAGATAGGCTAACAAATGAATAATAGAGCGCTACACTACAGTCACTATTAGTTGGTGTGGGTGATTTAATATTGCGAATATAATGAATGACCGCCAAAAAAAAAGGACAGACGGTCTTTATACCACGAATACCCTTATCATCTGGGTTGCAGTTTCCAGTAAAATACATATATCAAGAATGCTCAGGGGCAAACATTCAAATAATACAGCGGCGTTAATTTAACGGAATCGTGCTCTTCTCACGGACAATTGTACGTCGCGTGCTCACGAGCTGCATCTCCTACACATTTGTTCCTTTACACTCCCAACAATAAAACTGCAAATATAGTCTATAAGCAAATATTGTAAAGACAAAAATTATGTTATACTGATGTATATGAAATGAAAAATACATGCCTTGAGAAATATAGTAACGTCCAATCGCTTCCAGCTTCATTTAAATACTATTATGTTAAAACAATATTACCAAACTTGCATTGGCCCCATATATTTTCACATATACGGAGTTCGTGTATTATTTAGCTTCACCTAAGATTATTTATTACTCCATATTTCGTGGATTTTCGCCCACCACACTCACCCATTAATACCCAACGCGGCCAGAATACCTAGCACGATAACTGCTTCACAATATCTCAATTAAACAGTCTGTATTCATCTCATATTTAGAATAATACTCAAGCTGTCTCTCATGCCACATATTCTAACCCAAGCAACGCTGGGTTTCTCAGCTAGTATTTTCATACAATAGAGCTGCATGTCCTCGGGAAAAGTAACGGCTGTAGGTTCCCCTTGCTTTCAGCCGTTCGCAGTAACTGCATGGCAAAGCCACATTAGCTGATGTTACAAGGCCAGCTCAATCAATCATCCAGACTGTTGCCCCTGTAACTACTGAAAAGGCTGCTGCCCCTGTTCAGGAACCACACGTTTGTCTGGCCTCTCCACAGATACCCCTCCGCTGTGGTTGCACCTACGGTAAGGCTATCTGCATCGTTGAGGCACGCAAGCCGCCCCACCTCGGCAATGTCTGTGGTTCATGGGGGTGGATTTTCTTGTTATGTTCTGTTAAATTTTTGCACGCTTTAACGGAAACACCGTATAACATTCACTGAACTGGTATAATTATTATTAGGAGTCGGTACTTCAATTTTCGTGTTGGCATATTGATATTATGATATTTCAAAGAATATTTCGTTCTTACAAGGAAAGTACATGGGCTCGAACGAACACATCTGTATGAACGTATGCTTACAGGATCTCTACGTACACCTCAATGTGCTGGTGGGTGTCGTTTTTCTGCAAAGCTCTGCAACCATGCTCTAGATAGCACAGTAGATGTAATTGTAGACGCCATATGTAATGCAGATATGTTAACTATAACTTATGTAATAACCATCGTAGCCGGCCGCGGTTGCCGAGGGGACTGAGGCGCTCCAGTCACGGTCTGCACGGCCACTACGGTCGGGGTTCGAATCCCCCCTCTGGCATGGATATTTGTGCCGTCCTAGTTCGTATGTAGTTCATAAGTAGTTTGTAAGTTTAGGGACTGATGACCCCGTAGTTAAGTCCCATAATATATATAAAAATCATCGTACATGTTCTCTAGCGAATTGTCATCAAAAATCGTGATGATAGTTGCAACTTTGACCTTCTTCCCGAAAGACTGTTGGTATTCACTGCCACTGCTTCCATCGCCTCTTCCCGCACTTACCGTAGCACTACCGCTTGCAATGAGTTGTTCGTCACTATCATCCCTATTATCATTATTATGAGTTTGTAACAACAGTATCTAAATTATGCTCATATTTCTGTACCACAACAGATACGAGAAAGCATGCAAATGATTCATCTTCTACACTAATACCATCTTCACGAAGAATGGTTCTTCGTAACTTCATCTCAACTAATCGCAATACATCAGCAGGATTGATTAGCAATCGCCGCCCCATCTGACGCTTCACCACACAAATAACATCACAAAACGCAACTTCAGAGGCACACTGCACCGTCCCTACTGGCGAACCGACAGGTCAAAGTGCAATGCGGCACGGCACACGCAGAGGCCTCTAACGAACGACTGCAGAGTTTTGCAGATGCGGGATTATCACTAGTGCAATAAGGGATCTTTACATTATCTCTCATACGATTTTGGTGTATATGTGTTTGTTCGAGCCCAAGTACTTTCCTTGTTAGTGGTATTTTGTTTTGCTTGACATTCACCGGAGCTGACGTTCTGTTATGCTCGTCTTATTTTTCACAATATGTCCGCTACGTCGCACAGCGTATGCCCTTTCGCCGAGTTCACGTACTGTTGAATGGGAGTGCTCTCAGAACGCCACGAGGTAATAAAAGTTGCTCGGGAAGCGTGGATAAATAATTCGGAACAACTGCAACTAGGAGAGGCAGCTCTATTCTATTCCAGGAAATGGTCGATTAAAAACGTCCGTGAGGGACGTTCGTGCCGAGTTACGCCCGTGCGGTATCGACGTGCACATTTTTTGGTCCTCGGCTAACGAAGCGGCCGTCCAACTTCGCGGCAGCTCTGTGACGACTGGCCGCTGAACTTTTGCAGCGCGGTATTTCGCTTCCAACCCGCGCGACAAGTGAGCAGTTTCGGCCGCAGCGCCTGCTTCATCGTCAGGCTCCGGCGAGTGTCACGGTGTCCGCATCTCCAGGCAAAGCGAGTCCACTGGCGGGGAAACTCTGCAAGGACGTTCTCATCGTTAACACTCTTCTTCTCTTTCTAGACCTTACTAGTTTCACTCGGAAGCCTGAAAACGTACTTCCATCACATTCCAGCATGGTTGCAGCTGAAGCTGATGTCGCGTAATTATTTTTGTCAAACAAGTAGCCTCAACCACACATATCGTGTAAAAACACTAAAATATTACGCGTTTCAAGGGTCAAGCCCTCATCTGCAGATAATCTGTACAAGACTCTTAAAACGTGAAACCATAAAAATATAAAACGTTTCGTAGGAGAACTTCTGTGAAGTTTGGAAAGTAGGAGGCGAGGTACTGGCAGAGTTGAAGTTGTGGGGCGGCACCGTGAGGCGTGTCGGTATAGCTCAGTGCTAGAGCGCTTGGACGCAAAAGGTAAAAGGTCCCAGGTTCGAGTCCCGATTCTGGCACATAATTTTATACTCCCAGGAAGTTTCATATCAGCGCACACTCCGCTGCAGAGTGACAGTTTCATTCTGAAAAAAGAAATAACTAGACAAAAACGAAAAACTGTATGTATTATTTATGAAATGTCCCTCGTACTTTATCTCGGTGGTGGCAGGAACTGCCCTTCATTACACACGCTGTTTCAGGAATAGTAGTGTGTGTTTTAGGAGTTGGTTGTATAGACGAATTGCAGTGAAAATACCGAATGACGGGTGGCCAGTTTATAGTGAGTACAGAGGTGCAACTGAGTTGAATGCATTTTCGTTTCGTTTGTTGGTACACCGGTTACTATGGGCTTGTACATGAGCAGTGGCGTGTTGGAGGTTCAAACTGTGAAGTCGTGCTTTGGTTTATACTGCAGTTTGAATTGTGACACGCTTTCTCTGTAAATGTGTGGTATGGTTTAACAGACAATCAGTTGACTGGGTCTTTTGTGTTACGCCTGCCTTGTGGTCTGCGGCACTACGTTACGGATTGCACGGATTCCAAAGAACAGACGTCACTTCTGATCCAGCAGTTGTTATTATTATTTAATATTCACAGAATATATGACATCAACTGCGATTGGGCAAAGCTGAAAATGTGTACCCAGCCGGGATTCTAACCCGCAGCCAACCTGTCAACGCGCCTTCTGCGACCGTCCCCCGGCCCGAGCGGGCAGGGTCGGCGCCCTGGACGGGTTGGCACACCTGGACTAGCGGTTCTTCCGCCAAACTGCGCGAAGGCGTGTGTCCCTCCGCCGTTGGTGAGGAAGAAGCGAAGATGCCACACGGCCACCTTCTTCGGCGGGAGGACGCACCACAGTGTGACTGTGGCGCCCCCTTGACAGTGGTCCACATTCTGGTGGACTGTCCACTTTTAGTTGCCTTGCGACAATCTTTTACTCTACCAGATGCGCTTTCTTTTATGCTAGGAGACGATGCTGCTATGGTTGAACGTGTTTTACATTTTATTCGCGCAGATGGTTTTTATCATGTGATTTAATAGTGGGTACCTAAACCTGTTATTTCAGGCACCCACCATTCAAACGGTTTTAATGTTTTCACTTTCGTCCTGTCAGTTCCATCTTTGACTGGCAGTTCTAGTGTGTGCAGAATGCCTGGCTCATCCTATATTATCTTTGCGATCAGCCAGCCACAATCTTCTGCTGTGATATTTTAGTGTTGTTCTCTGTTTCATCAACTACTTTGGTGGTTTTCCTTCAAATGTTATCGTCTTAGCACATATTATCACTCTGACCGTCTCGTGCATTGGACGTGGAGTACTTTTTAGCGGCTCATTAAAAGATGTACTCTCTTCGCTAAGAACAGGGAACTGATAACCTAGCCGTTTAGCCCCCTTTCAAAAACTCAACAACAACAGATTTAAACTGACGGCCAAACGGGCCTTTCATGACTACGCCATATTGCTCCATTTCCATATTAATAAAATGGGACTCGATAAAATTATAAATCCTCCGCCAGTAGGGAGTCAAGGTGTCAGCCAAGCCTGTGGAGGTTCATACTTGTCGGGCAAAATTCACTTTATGATGTTAAATTTGCAATTCATTTATACTACTTGTAAAGAAAGTACTGGGCCGATCAGCCAGTGACCGATATCATTCCATTCGTAATTTCCGGTAACGGCCGAATCTGCTGACGAAATCACGGGATCAATTTTATTCCCGTACTCTCCCTTTGTCACAGGGCTGGACTATCTGTCATTTGCGTCTGCCTTCCTTCAGCAGTTAGGTAGCCCAAGATATTGGCGCTACATAAGTTCTGAGCAACAACTGAATCGTGCCATCGAATAACGCTGTATGACACATTTCGACATTTCGTAGAATCGCGTGGAATAATGATGTAAGCGGCAGTCTGCATCGCCTGCTGTAAAAGTACCAACACTAAACCGCGAGGAGACCCACGAAGTTTTCCTGCCTCCGCTGGAACAATGCTGTATGTTAAAATAATGGCGGAGTGTACCAAGGTGACGCTTACAGAAAGCGGTTTGAAACGCGCTAATAACACATGGAAAAGGAAAATTAACATCACTAATTGGCAGGATATTAAGAGGAAAAGGCTTCGTGATGTTGGAATGGAATATAAATTACGGAAAGGATAGGTAGTTTTTGGGAAACAACCTCCAACACAGGTGAGTGGAATAATGCTGTATGGGTTCCGTATACATCAAATAAAAAAAATTACCGTTGTCTTCTGGTTTTCGTTTGCTTTACAACGGGGCACTGACACTTCAGAAGGAGAAGAAAAAGGATCTTTTGGACATGATAAAATACATGGATACAAAATACCGAGATTTTTACGAAAACCTACAGTGTGACAGCTGAGCTTGGCTACCAGATTTATGTCTCAATTTTTACAGACTCATGTACTACTACTTTTTTAAGACCAATGTAATCAGTATACAATAAATATTTTTTGTATCTTGTAATAATTGTCTTACTTACACTTTTTGGATTCTAGACAACCTTACCATTAAAGCATAGTACAGAGGATATGGAATAAAGCTGTATACCCAGTGTATACAGCGATTATCCATTTTCAAAATTTTCAAAAAAACTTTGTTTAGTGAAATTTTGGAAAGCACAACCAAGTATTTTTAAGAGTCTGTATGCACAAATAATACGTATCTACTGGTACATTACTATTTTCCATCAATTCTCTGGAATTAACAGTTTTTTTCGATTTCCCATAAACTGCAAAATGTGCCATACAGCGTTATTCGATGTGACGATTCAACTGTTGAAGCCCCTTAACAGGTCGCACTAGCGCTTCGCTGCCACGCGAGACACAGCGGCAGTTTCGGCGCGGGGCGCAGCGTCCGTCTTCAGGTGAGTCCCGGCATTGTCTGCAGTGCGCTTTTTATGGCGCAGCTGCTTCAGCCGCCCCGCTTGAGGAAACCCTTTGTCTGCCAACGACGGCCAATTCCCAGCCGCCTCTGTCCTGCAGGCGGACGAAGGCCTCGCTGTAGAGCACTGTACAGTACAAGCAGAACAATCCGCCGTTTTGAATCCCATGTTGAATGCGCTCATTTAAAGACTATCTCATTGACGTCGATTTTCAGTAGTATTTTGGAACATATACTTTGTTCGAATATTATGTACTACCTCGAAGAGAACGACCTATTAACCAATAGTCAGCACGGATTCAGAAAGTATCGCTCTTGCGAAACACAGCTTGCCCTTTATTCACATGAAGTGTTAAGTGCGATCGACAAGGGATCTCAAATCGATTCCATATTTCTGGACTTCCGGAAGGCTTTTGACACTGTACCCCACAAGCGGCTTCTAATGAAATTGCGTGCTTATGGAATATCTCCCCAATTGCGCGATTGGATTCACAATTTCCTATCAGAAAGGACACAGTTCGTTGTAATTGACGGTAAGTCATCGAGTAAAACTGAAGTGATATCTGGCGTTGCACAGGGAAGCGTTATATGTCCTCTACTCTTCCTCGTGTTTATAAACGATTTAGGAGATAATCTGAATAGCTCCCTTAGATTGTTCGCGGATGATGCTGTCGTTTATCGGTTAGTGAAGTCAACAGAGGATCAAAAGCAACTGCAAAGCGATTTAGACAACATTTCTACAAGGTGCGAAAATTGGCAATTGACACTAAATAAAGAAAAGTGTGAAGTAATACACATGACCACTAAAAGAAATCCGCTGAACTTCAATTACGCGATAAATCAGTCAAACCTTAAGATCGTAAATTCTACCAAATACCTAGGAGTTGCAATTACGAACAACTTTGACTGGAGAGAACACACAGAAAATATTGTGGGGAAAGCGAACCAAAGGTTACGTTTCATTGGCAGAACGCTTAGAAGATGCACCAGCTCCACCAAAGAGACTGCCTACATCACACTTGTGCGTCCTCTCTTGGAGTACTGTTGCCCCTTGTGGGACCCTCACCAGGTGGGACTGACGGAAGATATTGAGAAGGTTCAGAGAAGGGCAGCTCGTTTTGTTTTATCACGTTACGGGGGGAAAGAGTCACGGAAATGTTACACGAATTGGGGTGGAAATCATTAAAAGAAAGACGTTATTCATTGCGGCGTGATCTGTTTGCGAAGTTTCAATCACCGACTTTTAGTTCTGAATGTGAAAATATTTTGCTAGCACCCACCTACTTAGGGAGACATGACCATCCCAATAAAATAAGAGAAATCAGATCGAAAACGGAACGATTTAGGTATTCTTTCTTCCCGCGCGCTATTAGAGAATGGAACGGTAGAGAAAAGTTATGAAAGTGGTTAATGAACCCTCTGCCAGGCACTTGAATGTGATTTGCAGAGTATCTATGTAGTTGTAGATGTAGATGAACACTGACGCTGTTTAATATCCTCTGAAGGCCATTAAATTTACTGTCCTAGCGCAGAAAATATTACAGGATAGTAAATTTATTTCCTTACATTTGACTGTAAGAGGCAAGCAACCCTAAGTTAGCGATTAGATTGATATTTAAAAGTATGATACATTCACTTACATTACATTCCATCCCCCCCTCCAATACCTCGCATATTTTCACACACCATATTTCAGAGAAGATCTTAAGTTAAAGTGTGTTTAATAACTTTACACGTCTGGTTTTGTTAGATAACAACTATATAAAGACTCTCTTGTAGCATGCACTTTGACATAAAGTGAATGTTGAATGCTAATTTTGAATGTAATGTCTTTCATGTACGACTTCTTTCCTGTTCACATTCTTTGTTTTTAGACATCCTGTTCACAGCATGACTTAGGCCAACATATTTCCGTGTCGAGAGTCACATTTAAATTAAACACTGAACTAATGCGAAACAATATAATTAAAAAAAAACACTAGCTGGGTAAAGCCATCTGCATTCTTGGGTCACTTAAAATACAATTAACAGCCCTTAGAATAACTTCGCCGGCCGCGGTGGCCGAGGGGAATGAGGCGCTCCAGTCACGGTCTGCACGGCCTCTACGGTCGGGGGTTCGAATCCCCCCTCGAGCATGGATATTTGTGCCGTACTTAGGATTAGCTAGTTCATAAGTAGTTTGTAAGCTTAGGGACTGATGACCGCGTAGTTAAGTCCCATAAGTTCTACAAACATTTGAACATTTTTGAGAATAAACTCACCAGATGTAATTAGCAGCATTGGCCGTTAATGTTTTATTTTAAAAAACCACAGATCGATTTCGATCACATAATGATCATCTTCAGTGTCCTTCCAACGAGCATATGCATGCCCTGAATGCAACTGCAACGGTAATTTGCAGTGTCAAAGTTTGAAATCTTGAGAATAACTTCTTGTTGTTGTTGTTGTGGTCTTCAGTCCGCAGCTCTCCACAATACCCTATCCTGAGCAAGCCTCTTCATCTCCACATAAGAACGGCAACCTACATCTGTCTGAATCTGCTTACTGTATCCATCTCTTGGTCTTCCTCTGCGATTTTTTCCCCACGCACTTCCCTCCAACGCTAAATTCGCAATTCCTTGATGTCTAAGAATGTGTCCTACCAATCTATCCCTTCTTTTAGTCAAGGAATGCCAGAAATTTCTTTTCTCCCCAATTCTGTTCATTACCTCCTCATTAGTTACGCGATCCACCCACCTAATCTTCAGGATTCTTCTGTAGCACCATATTTCAAAAGCCTCAATCCTCTTCCTGTCCGCACTGTTTATCGTCCATGTCTCACTCCCATACAAGGCAACACTCCATACAAATGCCTTCAGAAAAGACTTCCTTAGGCTTAAATCAATATTTGATGTTAACAAATTTCTCTTTTTCAAAAACGCTTTTCTAACCATTGCCATTCTGCATTTTATATCCTCTGTACTGCGACAATCATTTGTTATTTTACTGCCCAAATAACAAAACTCATCTACCTCCTTTATTGCTTCGTTTCCCAATCTAATTCCTTCAGCATCACCTGATTTCCTTACACTGCACTCCATTACCCTAGTTTTTCTCTTGTTAATGTTCATCTTATATGTACCTTTCAGCACACTGTCCATTCCCTTCAACTGCTCTTCCAGGTCTTTTGCTGTCTCTGAGATTATTACAATGTCGTCGGCAAAACGCAATGTTTTTAATTCTTCACCCTGAACTTTAATTCCTTCTCCAAATTTCTCCTTGCTTTCCTTTATAGCTTGCTCAATGTACAAATTGAATAACAATGGAGAAAGACTACAACCCTGTCTTACTCCCTTTCCAACCACTGCATCCCTTTCATGCCCTTCAACTCTGATAACCGCTGTCTGGTTTTTGTACAAGTTGTAAATAACCTTACGCTCCCTATATTTTACTCCTGCTTGCTTCAGAACTTGAAAGAGTTTATACCAATCAACATTGTCAAAAGCCTTCTCCAAATCTACAAAAGCTAGAAATGTAGGTTTGCCTTTTCTTAATCTATCTTAGTTGGTGCATATAAAACCAAGAGAAGTGGCTTACTTTAAACACACTGTACGTCGTGTTATGTTAATAATCTGTAGCAAAATTAAACCAATTATTACATGTATAGGCCTATATTTTCATCACTGCCTCTCTTTGAGCATAACTGTTTCTAAAACCAATAACAAAAAGTTTTGTACTTAACATTACACAAACAGTTGCTTAATTTTGGCGGCCACACTTTGCGTTTGGTATTTAGAAGCCACCTTTTACGCCGATCTGTGTTGAAGGACACCGATAAAACTTACAGCGGCCGTGTCTGCTGTTATTTGAGCAGTTTGGAGCGGCCAACCAACCATTTCACACAGAACCACTCCAAAAACAAAAAAAAAACAAAAAAAAAACAAAAAAAAAAAACGTATATGGTAGTCTGTCTGGACACTGACTAAAATTTTGCTCGTCAAGCAGATCTATTCCCCCCCCCCCCCCCCCAAAGCTAAGTCCTAGTTACGCCACTGTCTAATGCCTTACATCGCTGTAAACACTGGATATACCGAGCTGAACAGTCCGCCGTTTTGAATCCCAATCCGACGACAGTGTTGAATGCTTTGTGTGGTGCAGCGAAGTGAGTCAACGAATACTTTGTGATTTTATTGTTTCGTAGTGTGAAATGGTTGGTTGTGCAGCTCCAAACTGCTCAAATAATAGCAGACATGGTCGTTGTAGGTTTTATCGGTTTTCTTCACATACATATCGGCGTAAAAGTTCGTTTGTAAATTCCAGACGAAGTATGGACGCCAAAATCGAACAAAGTATCTGTGTAACGTTAAGAAGAAAATCTTTTTAGTTTGTATTAGAAACAGTTATGCTCAATGAAAATATAGGCCTACACATGTAAGCAATGGTTTATTTTAATTTTGCTAGATTATTAATATAACACGACATACGGTGTGTTTAAAGTTGCTTTTCTTGATTTTATTTAGACCAACTGAGGATGTATTCTAAGGGCTGTTAATTGTATTTTAAGTGATGCTTGAGTGCAGCTAGCTTTACCCATTTAGTGCTATGTAAATTATATTGATTCGCATTAGTACAGTGTTTAACTTAAGTGCGAATCTCAACACGGAAATATGTAAGCCTAAGCCAAGCTGTGAACAGGATATCTGAAAAACAAAAATAATAAACTGAACTTCGCAAAGAATGGGAACAGGAAAGAAGTCGTACATGAAAGGCATTAAATTCATAACTTAGCATGCAACATTCACTTTATTTCCAAGTGCATGCTACCAGAGAGACATTTTTAGTCGTTTTCTAACGAAACGAGACGTTGTAATTTATTAAACACATTTTTGACGTAAAATCTCCTCTGAAATATTGTGTGTGTAAAATATGCGAGACGTTAGAGGGGGCAATATGGAAAGTACAGTATCGTAATATTTAACATTGTTCCGCAACTGTTTTCGTGTGTAGTTCTTAGTTACGGTAAACGTATGTGGATGTACTATTTATAACCATAAAATACGATAATTGTATTGTAACTAAATCTGATAAATATTTAGAACGGCAACATATGCTTTAATATGGAATGTAAATGAATGTGTCATATCTCTAAATACCCCTCTAATCACTATCTTTAAGTTGCTTGCCTCCTACAGTCAAATGTAAGCCAATAAATTTGCTATGGTGTAGGCCTAATATTTTCTGCGTTAGGAAAGTATATTTAATGGCCTTAAGATCATATTAAAAGCGTAAGTGTTCCATAGTCGCCGGCCGCGGTGGCCGAGGCGATTGAGGCGCTCCAGACACGGTCTGCTCGGCCACTACGGTCGGGGGTTCGAATCCCCCTTCGGGCATGGATATTTGTGTCGTCCTTAGGATTAGCTAGTTCATAAGTAGTTTGTAAGTTTAGGGACTGATGACCCCGTAGTTAAGTCCCATAGACTTTACAAACATTTGAACATTTTTTTTTTGTTCCATAGTCTTTAAATACGCACCTTCATCATGGGATTCAAAATAGCGGATTGTTCTGCTTGTACTACATAGTGCTCTACCTCGCTGGGTGACGTCACGGCAAAGTGTCCGTGCACCAGAGCACAGAGTAACATTAGGCCCAGGGCACTTTCCTTATGTACAATCGAAAACGGAGGACTCTGAGAAATCGATTCCTAAAGGTTATAATGAGCAATCGACTCAAAATGTTCGAGATCGATAGATAATTTTAAATAGAGCATTTATCTAATTATTTTGATTATTTATTTTGTCAAGTAGGCTCAACCACAGATATCGTGTAAAAACACTAAAATATGACGCGTTTCAAGGGTCAAGCCCTCATCATCAAATAATCTGTACAAGAATCTTAAAACAAACCATAAAACCAGTATGGCAGAGGTTGAAATTTAAAATGAACGACTTTTATTATAATAGGTCCACAAAGTTTTTAAAAAAGCTGTATGTATTACCTTGAACTTGATCATTTAATGAAGCGTCGCTTTTAGCGTTATGTATTGTATTCTCCAGCTGTTCTATCAGATCTAAGTTTCTCCCCTTATCTTGTCTATGCAAAATTGTATGGTCTTCTTCAAGCCCGCTTTAAAGGAAGGCCAGTTTCGCGGATATGCGTAGCTACAGCGGACGTGTCAAAATTATTAAGTCGGAATGCGTGCATATGTTTCTTTTACCTAACTAACGATCTACCAGTCTGACCAATGTAGTTGGCATTGCAACTATTACACTGTATCTTATAAACTCCTGTTTTGTCATATTTATCAGTCTCTTGGTTTAAGTCATTCCGTAATTTATGACGTAACGTATTATTAGTTTTAAAAACAGCTTCCACTTTAAAAGGTTTTAGTATGTTGGCCACTTTCTGAGATAGTTTACCAAAATACGGAACCATTACTCTCTTGATATTTTCCGTGCCATTTTTATTTCATTTCGCACGCTGTTTCTTTCGTATTAAGTTATTCACTACGTTTTCCTAGTAACCATTCACCCTAGCAAGCTGTCTTCGATGTTAAATTCAGTAGATCTGTCTTTTTCGTTCATTGGCTCTTTGAAGGCTCTATCGACTAAACAGCGTAGGGCAGAACGTTTTTGGCAATTAGGGTGATAAGAGCAGTTATCTATTAGAAAGTCGGTTGTTGTAGGTTTCCTATACACTTTAAATAAGTGTCTACCATCCTGCTTCGTAATGTTGAGGTCAAGGAACTGAAGTGTGCCATCCTTCTCTTGTTCAACGGTAAATTCGATTTTCTCATGTAGGCTGTTAAATTTACTAACTATTTCAGTAATTTCAGTTTATTGTCCATCTATAAATAGCAACGTATCGTCAACGTAGCGTTTATAATATAAGATTTTATCAACTGGGTGCTGCATATTTGTGAAAAGCCGGTTTTGTAGGTTATTAATAAAAATGTCTGCTATTGTTCCTGAAATACTTGAACCCATAGCCAGTCCGTCTTTTTGTATATAAAATTTCCCGTTGAAAACAAAATAGTTATATTTCAGAATAAACTGAAGTAAGTCAATGAATTCAACGATTTCTTGCTGAGCTCGTCTCTTGTGTTTAAGTAAGTTAAGTTTCATCAACTCCACGGCCTCGTCAACCGGAACATTTGCATATAAATTTTTAATATCAAGAGACATAAGGTGGGATGGATATAATTAAGAGCATTTTTCACCATCATTTATGGTTCCACAGACGCATACTTTTCCAGAAATCGAGGAATATAAATTATACAACTGTCGCTATGTAAGCACATAGTGGACCTTTTCGCCGAGAGTACGAGGCCAAGGTCGCTGGTTGGCAAGCAGAGAACCCGGGTTCGAATGTCGAGGAAATTGTACTCCTCTAATATCTTTAAATTGTAGTTAATCGTATTAGAATTCGTAGATATAGAAGGGTTAATAAGGTAAGTAAATCAATAAGGAATGGTAACTAGGTAGGCCGAGGGGACTGAGGCGCTTCAGTCACGGTCTGCACGGCCACTACGGTCGGGGGTTCGAATCCCCCCTCGGGCATGGATATTTGTGCCGTCCTAGTTCGTAAGTAGTTCATAAGTAGTTTGTAAGTTTAGGGACTGATGACCTCGTGGTTAAGTCCCATAAGCTTTACAAACATTTGATTTGGTAACAAGGTGAGTAAATCAATTTATCATACTACTTGGGATAGCATGGAACTAAAATAACAAACACAAATTTCGATATGATTTAAGAAAAAATGCAACCAGCCACTTTGATTTGAAATGATAGTGTTTCATTCCATTAACCGGTTTTCGAACTTTCTCAGGTTCGTTTTCAGCCGGTGCATGTGTTACAGGATCAGTTTGAGCGTGATGGCGTGATGTGGTGGCAAGATGGAAACATACTTTAGTAAATCGACTTACACGTTGTTTACGTCGTGTTTTGTATCTGGAAATTTACGTGAAATTTGTTGTTTTACTTAATGCGACTGTATATCCGGCTTTTTATAATTACTTTCCATTTCACGGGTGTCCTTGTGATTAGATAACAGTACTACACGCTCGATTTTTCACTATTGGGCTCTATAATATACTGTCAACACCACTTCAGTAGCGTCCAACATGTAGTTTTATTTGATGAAATAACACACTTTAAAAAGTACAGGTAAGTTTGTTTTGTTTGTGTCTGATACAATCGATCACTTAGCAAAATTATTTCGGTAAGGTTTTTAGTCTAAATATGCATGCATATTATCAGTTAAAAGGACAAGAAGAATATTTGTACTATTGCTTATATTTATTCATAGACTATAGTGTACTAGAACATTAGTAAAGACTGCATTGTGTTTCATAAAATGCATTTTTAAAAAACCATCGGCTGTTTATTCAAAACCTTATATATCTACCCGTTTCGGTCAATAGACCTTCTTCATGGATAAAAAGGTGTTAAAACTGAATGGTAAAATGCATCAAATAAAATACATCTAGCTGAGACAAACAGGAGTCAGTATAACTAATAGTGTTAAAAATACAGTGGTCATCTTAGATAAAACCTATCAGTCAAACACAACATAAAAGCTTTTATCTAAGATGACTACTGTATTTTTAGCACTTTTAGTTATACTGACTCCTGTTTGTCTCAGTTAGATGTCTTTTATTTGATGCATTTTACCATTCATTTTTAACACCTTTTTATCCATGAAGATGGTCTATTGACCGAAACGGGTAAATATATAAGGTTTTGAATAAACGGCCGATGTTTTATTTAAAATGCATGTTATGAAATATATTACGGCTGTTGACACTCGTCTCACCAAAGCATGCATTGTGTTTAAATGACAGTAGGTGTGTGGTTATTGTATTATTGTAGAATAGAAGTAATAGGTGTTTAGATGCATAATTAGTTTATCTACATCTAAATACGTATTCCTGAGGAATGGTGGAGCATAACACGTGCTTTGAAGAGAATTCGATAATAAGCTAAGCGTTATTATCGCGTTTCGTACGGACGTCATTGTCGGAGCTAAACGCACAGCAGAAAAGAAAAATTGCAAGTTGTGTCAGCTTAAAGCGCTTGGAGTGCAGCAGTTCCACAGGGGATGGAGAGAGAAAATAGAGGTGTGTGTGTGTGTGTGTGTGTGTATGTGTGTGTGGCACTAGATTGGATTCGGCCGGTTGAGCGGTTAATTGCGTGTGAAGCTAGTTTGTCGCTTAATTGCGCTCTACGAAAGCCGTGGTTCACTTTAATGTCTACCGTTCGATACGCGTGCGACACAACAATCCCCCGCCCCCCGCGGCAGGGTATCCAATCGGAAATTCGCAGCGTTCATTTATCTTGAGTCGCGTTCATCTGTTACCGTTGCGCTGGCCGTAGCCGCTATTCATTCGCTGCTTTGTACCTGACGTCGCAGCGTACCGACTCTACACTCGGCCTCATATGCAGCTGAACTTTGTTATAACTACATCGGTTACTACGGCAACTGGAATATAACATCGTGTTTGCTGTGGAATGGCCGTATTCTTCTTATGCACATGTTTCTCATCTTTGCTTTATAAAACAAATACGTCTGTGGAAAAATAGTACATCAGGGAAGACGACGTAGATTTTTATCAGATGAGAGTAGAATTCACTAGGTGGGCATTTGACGAGTTGATAATAAATGAATGCTTGCTGCAGCAGACAGCCGAGCGACATGGCTGCCAAAGCGGCGTCTGTGTGTTCCTTTGGTACGGAGTGTTTACAGCCGGCCGCGGTGGAGTAGCCGAGCGGTCTAAAGGGTACGGCCATAGTGAGCCGCTCCACGCTTCCTGCTCCTCGGCGGCAGGTAGGCGGCTGGAAAACCCAGTGGGAGATCCCATTGGGGTGGCCACAGTGCACCCACGCGGCCGCCTCAGCTCGCTCACATCGCTTTCACACGCGCGTGCAACAAAGAATTTATGTTTCTTGTGACGCTCTCAGCTCGCGGGTGCCGAGGTTTCAACGCTGTGCGCTGCGCGTCGTGTTTAATGTGGGAGCTGTTAAAGACGTGTTTATCTCAGAACTGTTGAATGAAAGGCCATTAATTCACTGTAGCTGAATTTTATTGAACTTTTGTAGACTCGCACAACCGGCTTTGCAATGTCTAATTGCATCTTATTGTTCATATTGGTGCAAGAATACCAGTACTTTAATATAGCAAACAACTACACATTCAAGATAATTTACGTGTAGATAGGTTATTTAGCTCAGAATATGAAATGGTTACTTCTTTGCTAAAGGTTACACGTGAAATTGGCTTTTTTGTGAGCCAATAACACGAGGCTACTTTATTCATAATTACTTTGCTGCCATTCCATGTCAGTTTACCTTAACAAATTTTTTTTTGTTTGTGAACGGTATAAAATATCGGTATGTGATTAGGAACCTTGACAGTGAAATAATCGTAACTGTTGTCCTACTATAATCTCAAAATACGAACACTGTGACAGACAGTAACTGTCAGTTACAATGTAATTTCAAGTAAAAACAGTCTTGGTTACAAAGTGATGTTATTAATTACCAATAGCGCGTTTCGCCCTCACATCAGGCCATCATCTTACCTGCACTACAAACATTACATAATAATTACTACAACATTTAAAGTAGTGAAACAGCGGTTGTTGTAGTAATTTCCGTAACTTTTGTCATGCAGATAATGTGATGATACTATGCAGTGAGGACGAAACTTGTCATTGGTAATTAAAAAAACCGCTTTGCAACCAAGACTGTTTTTACTTGAAATTAAAATTTGACTTGTTGCTGTAGGAGCCACACCATGGACTATAGAAAACCTTATATAGTTACATTGTATATTGAGATTATAGGACAGCAGTTACAACTTTTTCCCTGTCGTGATCTAACGGTTACTACCCCATGCCAACAACTAGTGAGTCCAGTTTTGACATTTTATGCAATTTGCGATCAAAGCTTTTTTTTTTTTTTTTTTTTTTTTTTTTTTTTTTTTTTTTTTTTCGTTATCATCATCCGTGGATGGTGCCAAGTTATAACAGCAGTTTCATTATAGTGTATAATGACACCCGCTATTATTAAAAGAAAATTTTATATTACACGGCCACAGGAGCGTGTTTCTCACGCGCGTTTCTGCCGGAATTGTGGCAACACGCGGAGCTCGGAAAGTGTTGGCCACACGGCCGCCTCTCTCACGCGGCGTGAAGCCCAGCGAGATCCCATTAGCAACACTTAATGTGCGCAGTTTGGTATCGACTACTGTGGGAGTGCATTGGCATTAACTAAGAACGCGGTTCTTGCATTATGTGCAGCATTTGTTGTACATGGGCGTCGCAAACGACGACGTGAAAAGAAATATTGGATTCGTCCTATATTAAGTGAAAGATCGACCAAAGGAAAATTTGTGCTTATACACAACAAACTGAATGCAAACCCGGACAAGTTTTTTGAATACTACAGGATGTCTGTTAACTCATTTGAAATGCTTCTGAGCATGATTGGAGACAAAATTTCTAAAATTTTTGTATTCTTGATCCCTTGTATTGTACAGCCACGGATGTTTCTGCACTTCCATAATAATGATTTCACTGTCCGGAGGCTCCATTCTGACACGTTATAGAAGACTGCCACAATGATAATGAAGCGAGGGTGGTAAAGTCTGTCGAAACAGCGAGCTGCCGAGTCCCAGCCCATTAACCCAGCTACGTCACGAGAACACTTGCATACAGGCTGTCCCACAAATTTCTCCAACAGGCGTGCAGTATCCCTTGCCAAATCAGTGATCACACATTGCCCAGACACTGATAATTTTTCATCAGACCTATTATACTAATATAAATAACGCTATATTATACTACACTTATATAAATAATATATAGATAATGCAAAACCGCACTCCGCTCTAGTAGACAGGCAGTCACCCTGTACTGGCCTTGTTCCTAGAAGGCGGCAACCCCCAGGAGGGTCGTAAAACCGCAGCGTGCCTGCCGCCACAGAGAGTAACATATACAGAGACGCAGCCCCCTCTAAACCACTGTCCTACGCTCTCCTGGTAGTTCCGTAAGATGCTAGCAGGTGTCAGGCGTATCGCTGGCTTAGGGTGCCTCTCACACGTCAGAGGGTAGCGTGGAGGGGAGGCTGAGGGGAGAGCTCGTGCCGCCTGCCACGAGGCCACGGCTGTGTCCGGTGTGCCGGCGTTTGAGGGGAGGTGGTGGTGGGGGCAGCCGCTACCTGCCGCCTGCTCTAGCGGCTGCTTTTGACCTCAGCGCCATCATGGGACATCTTACGGAACTGCTGAAATCCCTCCCTCCCCGCACCCCTGAGCGTAGGACCGTGCCCTTACGGAGGTTTCCCGTCTGATGTTACTCTGTGCTGCCGCTCGTGTGGCCAGCGCCACAGAGTAACATATATATATATATATATTTGTCTGTGCCAGCGCCCGGCGTGGAAAACACGCAGCACGGATGGACCGCCGCGGTGGAGTAGCCGAGCGGTCTAAAGCGTCTCGCTGCGGAGCGCGCGGTTGCTCTCCGTCGGAGATTCGAGTCCTCCCTGGGGCATGGGTGTGTGTGTGTCTGTCCTTATGTTAGTTTTCCTTAGTTTAAGTAGTTTGTTAGCTACGGACTGATGACCACGCAGTTTGGTCCGATAGATTTACAAACATTTGAACATTTGTTTACAGCCATAAGGTGCAGTGTGAAGCAAACGCACTCCTGATTCCTAGATGTCATTATTTACGTCACTTTGTAAAAGGATCTTAATCAGAGTGGCCATATTTTCAACCACAAAAAGCAAGATGTATCGTTTATGCAACATAATAGTACTAATTTATCTCATCTATTTTTTGTAATTGATTAAAAGAGCATATAACAAGTCAATACTCAACAACTTATCACTCTAAATATGGTGAATCAAATAATAAAGGTGAAATAGAATCATGCTGAATACAGTGCTCTGAATATGGTGTAACATAATCAAGTATATTTTTCACTTGACTCAATTTTAATATTGCACAATTTCTCAGAAGTGTATCATAGATCTTAAGACACTTTTAATCAAATGTTTCTGTCTTAAGTCTGGATTATTCATGAGTCCATATATTGATCACTACAGAGAAAACATTCGTTACGTTTGCGCATTTGTAACCGAGAAGAAACTAACCACCTTGTTTGCAACCGGCAGGAAAAGAATGAAGTATGCAATGCTACAAACAATACGTTAATCAACATTTAGCTCATCAAGTTTTGTAAATAATTTAACCCATTTTAAGTAGATATTTTGTGACTTGTATTCCATTCCTTTCCTGTAGTATTAGTAACATACCGTGTAACATTTGAAATTTTATCAAAACGTTTTTGTCATTAATTTCCCTCCCAGTGTTTTTAAGTACAAAATACAAAGGTCTTTTAACATCAAACCAGTCCAACAGGATTCGGGTGATCCCAACTCAATACTTTCAATTAATAAAAACCCGATGCCTCTTTATCGCCTACAATAAGTGGATATAACGATCGCAATATATATTTTTTTTTTAATAAATTTATGAATCACTTGTATTCACCTTAACAATTACCAACTGACCCGTGCGAATAATCCGCACTCAATCCTGATCAGTCACTGTTAGGTACGATAGTAATAGAGAAGAGGCAGTTGCAAGTACATATATATAAATAAGTTAATAAACTTTAAATATCAGCAACAAATATTGTGAGAAAGTGTGTATAATTAAATACAAATACAATACGATTGATCGAGATACATATCAAAAATCAGATACTGATTTTTTCATATTTATTTTATTTTTTGGAAACTTGTTTATTTCACAAAATTCAGTTTATCCGCGCAACACAACGCTTGCTAGAACAAAGTAAACAATTTCAACACCTGTTGTGCATCGACGTGTGAAACAGAAATCAGTGATAAACTTCGCTTGCGTAAATAAACTAAACAACTGGAAGAGCTTTCGTGCCTGTGAGTTACATTAACTTTTTGGTGTATTTTTCGTCGTTACATTGACGTGTATAACCGAAATCGTGTGATAAAGTATGCTTTTCATCAGTGTGTGTCACCGAAGTCGTATGATAAACTGTGCTTGCATCAAATAACGTATTTGGCTTGCATAAAGAATAAATAATCTAAACAACTGCAAGATCTGTCGTTCATGTTAGTTAAACAGATTTTCAATAGATGGCACATTCTACATTTCTTTTATATTGACCGCGGAAACTTAAGTTAATACTCAGCGCGGTAAATACCTATTCTATTTACGATCGTTCGCTGGGTGTCAAATTGTACGAATAGTACGAATTTAAAAAATTTTAAAAATGTGTGAAAACAGAAACTTTAAATTATGTAGTAATTAATAAAAAATTAGTTATTGTATTGTATTATTTCATTTTTTTACTAAGTCAGTAATAAATGATCTCCTAATTTAAATTATGCATTGAAATTAACAAACTCTTGAAAAATATCCAAAAAAAGTCCCATTTCTGCTGTAAGTAATTATTTGAATTGACCGCGCTTATTGTGCCTAATGGAATCTTTGGAATAACAGATGCAGGTTCGTATAGAGAAGAAAAGAACCACAGTATTTATCGAATTAATATTACAGTTCTTACTTGATGATTATGCTACACTTCGTGGCGTAGCCGAAGATTTTTCTGTATATATGGAACCAAATTCTTTCATGAGAAAAGACGAAATCGATTGTAGCTGTTTGTTCGAATTTTTTCATCGGTCAAAGTATTGTCAGTTGTAAAATATTCACTTAGAACGTCCACGAAAGTTTACTAAATGTCTTTTATGAAGTATCCTTTCCACATAAAATAATTTCAATTGTCTTATAAATCTCATAGAACACGCAAAACAGTTCCGGGAATAATACCTCGGAAATATTTCATTGGGCCACAATTACTTTCTCTGGCGACACACATACTAATATGTCAATAATGGAAAGGGCTTTTTTAATAAGTTTTTGAAACACCAGTTTTAAGATAACTTCTCAAATATATTCTCACCTTAGATTCTTGATACAACAAATATACATCAGCAAGACACTATCACTAAAAAACAAAACACAGAATAAAAAACAATGGCAGAACCCTTTTTTTTAAAATGAGAGCATAGGATTTCTATATCCTAAGAATAGTAACACTACGTATTACTTGTGTGGTGTCGCACAAGTCCAAAGTGCGCGCCACCTACTTTCGCCGCGCGCCGCCATGCACGCACGGCGCGGCGTTCTTACAACGTCAGCCACGAGCGCCCTCTGCTACAACTCCGCTCGTGGCCACCACTGAACGACATCGTTCGTTCAGTTGGGACTGAGATAGGAACCAGTTAAAACTTCGGAATCAGATAGGCACCAGTGAAGACTTCGCTATCGGATAGGCACTAGGCATGCCTCTAGCTCAACTATGTATCAGCATTCTGCAGTACTGAGCTATATAAAAGTTAAGTAATTGTATAAATTCTGTGCAATATATATCTCGTTCTAATTTACTCTAGTGTTTCTAGTTTCTGCTTTCCCACTGGCTGCTCCCCTCCGTACCTGCACAAGCGTGCTACCTTTATTCCTGTGTCGGTCTTCCTACTCGGCCACCGACACCTACGACGGAAACAAGACACAAAAGCGGCGACGAGGCTGGGACACAAAAACTTGTACAGTCTTTACTACACTACTTATTTATTATTTCTGATAAAATGGCAAATGAATGAATAATGTTCTTGTTTATCAAGAAAAATGTTCAATTACCGACTTCGCATAATATTTAATTTATCCAAAAAAATATGCTTTTAGATCTGTTCCAAAGTGTGTGTGTATTATAATTAGCTCTGTATTTTTCGTCATTAGTAGAGAACGAAACCTTGGGGGAAAATGATACCTCAATCATTAATTTTGAATAAGTAATACGGCAGATATGGCGTACCCACAAAAAAACACGGATGAGAAATAATATATATGACCAGTCACTCGCTCGACTCTCAGCGGTCTGTTGGCCAGCCTGATTCAGAACGCGCGCTGTTTATTGCATACAAAGTCATTTTGTCTCAAATTAAGTCAGGCAGTTTACATGCAGCGTTCTACTGCCGCCCTTTAACAATGTGACTGTGCTTTTATACGAGTACAATGTGCATCCCGCCCTGTTTGCAGGGTAATGCCATTGTAACAGTCGGACAATGGAATTGTGCTTCAGCGCAAAGCGCACTGCAACGTAATTAATGCCTTAAAATGATTTAATAACAGCGCAGCGTCGCCTTTTTCCCCCGGAGAGTGCTGGTAGTTTTGTCACAGAATTACGAACACTGCGCAGAGTTAACTTTGTCCATTTGTCTTGCGTCGTTGGGCATTTTGCCTTTAAAAATTGGAATGTGACCTACGAACTTGACCTGAAAAATTATTCAAATGACGTTCGGAACAGTATGTAACTCTGTAGTTAAAAACTACCGCAAACTGTTGTAAGTGGTTTCCACATTTCTTTGTTGATTCTTTTGTCTATGAATGTTGCACTGCTGCTCCTGCGTTTCCATAGATCCTCTTACATCTTTACGAGTCTAAACGTAATTTTTAGTTAACTCTGAATAGAAGAAGTGCGGCACTTATTTCGACTAAATCGTCATTCATTCGAAGTTTCACGCAGTTTTTAACTATCACTAATGCTAAAATAGAGGATCACACGTCTGTATACTATGGAAGACCCACTAAGATTTCGCTAGATTAGCGCCACTCAATCCGCAGCGACATGATATAAATTGAAAGCTGCAGTATTTAAGTATAGATTTTTTCAGTGAATTTAACGGTTCGAAACATACACGCGACAGCTGTAATTACGATAACTTTTATCCTAGCAAATGCAAATGAAACAGAACGAAAATGGGAAGTATTACAGTTTCAATTGTTCCGCTATGGTGAGTCAGAATCGAAACTACCTCAACAAATGCGAATTTTGTAAATACCATTGGACCTTCTCTATAAGTAGGGACTTTGGTATAAATTATTTCGATGCATTTAGCATTTACTAATGAAATGGACCACAATATCCAGTGTTTCCATCCAAACTGGACAACTATAAGCTCCATAACAAAGAAAAACACACCCAGAGGACTTTGAAAAAATATACGTGCAGTTACAATAGAATATGTGATGAGCTTTATGAAGAGAACCATCTCAGCAACAGAGCAGAGGTTGCTGATGAACTATTACAATGCCTGGTTGCTGCCAGAAAAGATAAGTGGAATTCAATGACAGTAAGCATGGCTTTTCAACATTCAAACAGAAAAGCATGTACTCTTCTTATCAAACTTGGAAGCTGTATTCCCAAATATATTAATAAGAGCTCAGAGGTATCTCATGCGGATTTAGTCAACATAATCATAAAAAATATCTAATATAACAGATAATGTCAATAAATGTGAAGGAAAAATGTCAATAAAGAGCTATTCTCTACTGAATCAATCATCCAGGTTTCAGGAGAATTCATACCTTCAGAAGTAAAATCAGGCAAATCAGCAAGAGTGGTTGGGATATATCCAGAATTTCTGAAACGCTGTGGACCGAGAACCCTTCACTGGTCGGTTATATTTTTTAATGACATCTTAAGAAGTGGTTGGCTTCCGTGCTTGCTTAAGAGAACTAAAATAGTTGACATTCTAAAGCCCGGGAAAGCTGGAGATATTCCTGCAGATTATGGACCAATAGCACTCATAAGCATTTGTTACAAGTTGATGAAAAGAATGATTTACAACAGAAATTCAACCAAAGTCTTACAACATATACTAGCTGAACAAAGAGGATTCCGACGTAAAATAAGCTGATGTGACCAGGTTTTGGCACTCAGCAGCCACACTGAGAACGCATTGCAAAACAAGAATAGATCATCGCTATTTTTGGAGACTTGACATCAGCTTATAGCACAGTATGGCCACAAGGGATGATTTTGAAATTCTTGAACATAATTTCCTGTAAGATCCTTGCAACATTCTAGGCAATAGTGTTCGAAATACATTTAAATAGCCGTAAGAGAAAGTCTTATGTACTAAACTATGGTTTACCCCAAGGATCAGTTCTTTCTCCTCTACTTTTCAGCATCTATACTGTAGATTTTCCAGAAACTACTTCGAAATTTGTTATGTATGCAGATGACATAGCTCTAGCTGCCCAATCTAGTGAATTCAAAACGGAAGAAACTACACTGATAAAGATTCTCCATAACCTGAACAAATTGTTCGTTATATGACGACTTAAACAAAACTGAAGCAAGCTTCTTCCATATAGACAACCAAAAAACAATGATGTACGTCAAATAAAATTCAAGGGCCAACAAAAGTGTAACCCATATACAAAGTATCTGGGCCTGACAACGGACCGGATACTTTCATACAAGCAACAACTCTCAAACACTGCATGCAAGATGAAAACAAGGAACAACATATTACACTAGCTCAATGGAACAGGTTGGGGAGCAAACGCGGCAGGTTTATGGACATGAGCTCATGCCTTTATCTGTCCAGTTGCCAGTACTGCTGTCCTGCGTGCCTTAGCAGTGTATATACTCCACAAGTCCCAACTGAATGGTACTGTGAGGACAATATCAGGCACCGTAAAATCGACACCCCTAAAATGGTTAGCTGTTTGATCCAACATCCAGCCCGCTCATATACAAAGAGAAGTGGCTCTTGTAAGAGAATGGCAGAAATGCCCTTACATCACAATTGCAACCCTCAGAAACTGAAGAGATTTGTACTTATATCTACTTGAACTTGACGTCCATATAACATCAGTAGTACACGCCATATAACTGCCACTGCTTAGTTGTTGGTAAAACGTAAAGATAAGGAATGGTTTGACAGTTATTTGACGGTAAATAACTATGAGGTTATTTGTTTACACAGTATATGCAGTTACGCAGCGTAATGTTATTTTACACAGGCTGGAGTTTGATTAGGGTAATCTTTGGTTGGTAGGATTTTTGTTTTCATAATTATCGATTTGTTGTTGTACTATGTCAATAAATTTTTAGGTAGTTTTAATGTTTGAAGTTTATATGTTTGTTTAATATTTCACTTGGATACCGAACGCTCGCACTACGAATTCTCTTGAGGAATTAGAAATTTATATAAACGTATCAAAAATCTCGAAGAAATATTAAACCTACATATAAACTTTAAACATATGAACAGAATTTTCATTGACATACTACTACATGAAAATAGTTAAAATAAAACACGTATAAACCAAAGGTAACTCATTTCAAAATCCAACCTGTAAACAATGCATTATCGTGTCCTAATTGCATATAGTTTGTAAACATATAAAATTATAGTAATTAAGAGTCGAAGTACTGTCACACCATTCCACCTGTTTATTACGTCATTATTTTACCAATAAAAGAACAGTGGCATTACATGAATGTAGTATTGGTCATTTGGATCTCAGGTTCATCTGGTTGTAAGGAAAAAATCTGTAGTTAGTGAAATATGCAATACTAACAGTATGTATTCGTGTAATACTACCAATACTGTTTTTTCGAGTCAGTTGAAAATGGCAATAAAAGCAGAAACAGGGCTGCCGTAATAAGACTAATTACATTGGAGCGATTGTGACCTATTGTTTATAACGTCATTCCCTCTTGGTGTCTTTGGCCCACTTTAGGTTACGGTAGTAAAACTAAAAGTAGGCCTTTGCGATCGTCTTTTGACAGCTCGAAATTTAAATGAAAATAACGGCTTAACTATCCATCTGACTCGAAAATTGAATACCCGAATTTGTAGAGGAGAAAATTCACAGCAACTTTGCTTTTTTTTTTTTTCTTTCTTTTTTTTTTTTTTTTTTTTTTTTTTTTTTTTTTTTTTTTTTTTTTTCATATCTCGTATCGTTTCAGAGATATTTGCAAAAATAACGGCGATTTCGAGATGTATGTCTGTTCCCTGTTTTTAAGACGAACCGTTCAACCGATCAGCACCAAATTTTGCACACATAATTGTAGGCCGCCAGAGACCAGAACCTCCCTTTTTCAAATTCTTGGGACAAAAAATACGGTAGTAAAACCAAAAAAGCCGTTTGTAATATCATTATAATTGCAAACGAACCATTCATCTGACACAAAAATTGAATAACCTAATTGGTAGAGGAGAAAATTCTTTACAACCTAGCTCCCTTACGTTTTTTTCATATCTCGTATCGTTTGAGACATATTTGCAAAAATAACGGAGATTTGACACCCTCCATTGAATTAACGAAAACCAGCCGTTCGGAGATGTCACGTGACATTCCGTATTTGATGATTTTCTTATTGTAACTTACACGTCGTCGTTTCAAAGCAGTGGCGCACTGAAGAATTAACAAAAACACATCGTTGTTCGTACGATAAATGATAATCTAATGTCTACAAATGCCATATTAACATCAGTTAACAAAGGCAATCAATAATCCGAGATTAAAGAAATCCTGTTTTGATTTATAGCTGTAGCGTAGTGGGCAAGGTGCTGAACTGTGTCGCGAAAGGTCGGTGGTTCGAAACCCCGCCACTGCCTTTTTTTTTTTTTCCTACAAGGGTTTCAGACTCTTTTATTAATTAATTTATTATTGTTTAGATTATTATTTTGGTCCAAAATGTTTGCAAAAACTTATAAAACTACACATCTAAAGTGGGCCGTAAAACACGTCAGTGCGATTTTTTTGATGACTTTTGAAACTTTTCTCTCGAGCGCGTCGGATCGCAGCTTTGTTTTTGGACCAGTGGTGGTGGGCTGTGTCGCAGACGCCGCTGGCTGGATGCCTCGCTGGCCAGCGCGGCCGCCGCCGCCGCCCTGTGGCTATGAAGCATTGATGGCGCTAAAAGCCTTCCCTGGTCGTGCTGGGGCCCGTCTGTCTGTCCGTCACTCGCCTCCACCGACAACGCAGCACAACAGGAGCGTCACGGGAGAGTCACACTCCAACACACACATCAATTTTCCTCTGTTATTTTTTTACGTAATTAGTATTCGCCAGGTGTCATACATCCCTACTTCTTCGTATCTTGTGTTTGCTTCCCCATTTTTTCGTGATTACTGCAGTCAACATCTTGGATACTCTGTTTCCCAAATAAATTCCAATTGTTGTGTTCTCTGGCATTTTTTCCCCGATGTTTGCTCCAGCGCCAAGAATATATGTCGAAACATGTTTTACAATAGCCGGCATTTTCATCGCAAAAAAAAGCTTCAGAATACTGTACGGGTATATAGGAGAAATAATCGGAGTGTACGTAGAAGAAACGGCGGGGCAGACAGGCTTTGGTGACCAGTTACCCAAACTCCGTAGTGCAGGGGGCAGCAAGCTGGAGACCCGGGTTCGAATGCCGGCTGGGTTCACATTTTTAACTCTGCCCATTCGAAGTTAATGTCGTAAATTCCGTCAATATGAATTTAACGGTATTCGTCGGACACTTTGCGGGGGGGGGGGGGGGGATGTTTGCATTTGTGCTTGGTGAGATCGTCTGTCTCTCTCTGCCGCTTTTAGGTACTGCCTACCACTGCCGAATGTACTTATATCTGAAACTTCCTGGCAGATTAAAATCGTGTGCCGGAACCGGGACTCGAACCTTTGCCTTTCGCGGGCAAGCGCTCTACCGACTGAGCTATCCCGACACGACTCACGATGCCGCCTCACAACTTTACTTCCGCCAGTACCTCGCCTCCCACTTTCCAAACTTCACTCCGTGAAAGTTTCATTCTGGAAACATCCCTTAGGCTGTGGCTAAGCCATGTCTGCACCGTATCCTTTCTTCCAGGAGTGCTAGTCTTGCATGGTTTGCAGGAAAGTGAAATTTGGAAAGTAGGAGGCGAGTTACTGGCCGAAGTAAAGTTGTGAGGCGGCATCGTGAGTCGTGTCGGGATAGCTCAGTCGCTAGAGCGCTTGCCCGCGAAAGGCAAAGGTCCCAGGTTCGAGTTCCGGTTCCCGCACACAATTTTAATCTGCCAGGAAGTTTCATATCAGCGCACACTCCGCTGCAGAGTGAAAGTTCCATTCTGGTCCTTATATTTGATTAGATTAATACTTGTTCGATACATCATGAATATGACACTTCATAATGACGTGGAATGTGTCAGATTAATGACGGGTGTCTGTACAAGACATTACATTACACAAAATATTACACGACACAATTTTTTGTTAGATTCACTAATTTATATCTAAAAAATCATCCATTGAGTAGATGGAGTTGTCATTCAAAAATTCCTTTAATTTATTTTTAAATGCTAGTTGGCTATCTGTCAGGCTCCTGATGCTGCTTGGTAGATGACCAAAGACTTTTTTGGCAGCGTAATTTACCCCATTCTGTGCCAAACTTAGATTTAGCGCTAGTGAAGATCATCCTTTCTCCTGGTGTTATAGCTCTGCACACTGCTATTAATTTGGAACTGGGTTGGATTATTAACAACAAATTTCATAAGTGAATATATATACTATGGGGATACCTAAATCCTTAAACAGACGTCTTCAGGATGATCGTGGGTGGGCTTCAGAAATTACTCTGATTACACGCTTTTGTGCAATGAATTCTTTTTTACTCAATGATAAATTATCCCAGAATATGATGCCATACGAAAAAAAGTGAATGAGAAAAAGGCATAGTAACCTAATTTGCTGAGATTCTTATCGCCAAAATTTGCAATAACCCTAACACCACACGTAGCTGAACTCAAATGTTTCAGCAGACCGTCTATATGTTGCTTACAGTTTAATCTCTCATCAATGCACACAGCTAAAAATTTAAAATTCTACCTTAATTACAGATTTATGTTCAAAGTCTTTATTTATTACTGGAGTTCTGCAATTTACTGCGCAGAACTGTGTATACTGTGTTTTATCAAATTTAATGAGACTTCGTTTGCAGAGAACCACTTAATAATTTTGTGAAAAACATTGTTTACGATTACATCACTTCTTGTGTTTTGGATGTGATTACTATACTTGTATCACCAGCAAAAAGAATTAACTTTGCATCTTCATCAATGTAGAATGGCGAGTCATTTATGTATATCAAGAATAGTAAAGGACCTACGACCGAACCCTGTGGCACCCATCCTTGATAGTCCCCCAGTTTGAGGAATCGGCAGATGTTCGGATTTGTTTTGCTTTGTACTGCGTCGTGCTTGCTGCTTCTTGTTTATATTCCGTATTTATAAACGAGTAAAGATGGTACTCCAGGTCCGTCACGGGCTCGACTGTCCCTGTCAAAAGGAAAGGGACGTGAGTAATACGACGTGGTGCTCGTAAAACGACGCACAACTTGACACAGTTCTGTGAGGCGGATAAGGAGAGCAGTAATTTCCCACGTCCTATCGCTCAGGTCTCGCAAGAGAGCTGCCTCTTGCACCGCAAAAAGTACACAAACCCTTAGCAAGTTTCCAAGCTCCCACGCAGAAGAATCGCCCGGTACAATCAGAATGTGCCGCCTCCTCATTAAACGGTAATTCGATGGGATTAGCGCGGAAAGCTGTGTTGAACAAAGTAAATCTCTCGTAAGAATGTGGTGACATGCTCTCTACCGGTCGTGTTTAGCTTGTGAGGCGTCAGGGGAAACTCAACAAAACCTTGTATGTTTTGGTGAATCATGAATTGACAGCAACCTAAACATGAGGCACACGCTGGGAAGACCACAAGCTGTATTCGGTGTCATGGAGTGGGTAAATGTCTTCAGAAGAATGACAATGGTAAGTATTCGCCCATAGGAGAAGCCACATATGAGCGAGCACGTCCTCTCCGGTGACGTATCAGCAGCAAATATAAAGACACTCGCAGACGGTGTTTCCAGTAATGTCACTAGAAACCACGGGGAAAGGGACTGTAGAAAAGTGCGCGTTTATTGACGGCGCGATGGTGTTGAGAAAGTTTCAGTTGCCTAAATTATGGGGACGCGGCGGAGTGGCCGAGCGCATTGAGGCGCTGTGCTCCAATGCGCGAGGCCGTTTCCAGTCGGGGTTTCGAATCCTCCCTCGGGCATGGATGTTTGTGCTGTTAGTTTGTAAGTGTAGCGACTGATGACCCCACAGTTAAGTCCCATAATCTTAACAAACTTATAAACATTTAAATTAATAGGCGTGCTAATTACACCACTGAAGAGTCACGGACACGGCGAAACATGAGAGCTCCTCTCGCGCGGTCGTAGTGGATCTCCCTTCACCGCCGCGGTGGAGTGGTCGAGCGGTCTAAGGCTGCTTGCTGCGAAGCGCGATGTCGCTCGCCGTCGAAGGTTCGAGTTTTCTCTCGGGCATAAATGTGTGTGTGTGTGTTTTGTCCTTAGGTCAGTTTAACTTAGTGTAAGTAATTTGTAAGTCTGCGAATGATGATCGTAGCAGTTTGGTCCAAACGGTTTACAAACATTTGAACATTTGGATCTTCACCAGCCGACACGGCAGAGAGTGACCGCGAAAATGATTAACATGCGTCGTGAAACTTTTCATGCAAATTAATGCTATTCTGATTTAAGTACATTGCTTTTTATTATACATTTTGTTTACTTCTCATATAATGTTATTTCTAATAAGTGTTTCGTCCTTTCTAGCAACACATACCTTCGTAGAATTTACAAGACAGTTTTCACTGAAGCGCAGAATACTGGCGTATCGAGCCTTCTCTGCCAGAACGGCAGCTCAGTAACACCCGTCAAAATGACGGCTACGTTCAAATTGTCAGTGAGCTGTGACGTTTTGAGGAACAAGTGTACACGGTTATAGTGTTGGTTTGGTATCACACCCGCCGAATTGACGGCTGTTCTGACAACAGATCAAAACCCCCTGAAAGACGGGTGTTAGTAGGGAGCGTTACATCCAGATATTAGTAACGCAGGGTAAAAAGGCACGTGGCGTGCCTACCTGCATGTTCACTAGCCACGTACCGATCCACAGCGGCGACAGCTGCGATGCTGTACCAGCCACGTTTTATGCCAGTATGCAGAAAGATGTCAACTCGGACGGTTCCGTGGTGTCAGTCTGGATTTTCGTGCGGCTTACCTTGGTTTGATGACACAAGCAGCAGCGACAGTAGTGACGATGGGCTGGTTTTATTGTATTCTTTGGCTTCAAGAAACTAGTGGCTGCATCCAATCAATAGGAGAAGGAAGAAGCATGGCAATCTGGTTCATTTAAGAGATAGTTAAACTGTTTTCCCTGGGAATTTCAATGAAATAAATATTTTGGTTGTTCCTTTTTTGGACTGATTGTTACTTAATTTAAAAAGCGCACCATTATTTTATGAAAACCCTGTTATGGATATTCACTGTCTGTAAAGAAAATGAACAATGAACGTCAATGGCGTTCGAACCTCCATAATGGCATTTTTATTTTATTTTATTTATTTATTTTTGTATTTTATAATATTCTCATTTCTTGCTTTATTTTGAAGTAGAACATAAGGAAATGTGATTAATATTCGTTTAAGTGTATTATCTGTTTAAGGCTGTTTTAGTTGTGATTTACTGTGCCTATCACGTCCACGATGTGGCTGGGACGTTAAACCCTAAGCTTCCTTCCTCTATAGACGTTCGGTAAACGGAATGGCCGCCCATTGCACTGACTGTAACCCAGTGGAACTGCTACAGGATAAGCTAAACAGGAGGAATAACTAGTGAGACACAACTGTGCGAGGTCTGCAGCAAGAATGGAGATTATTGGCTATTTTGGGGATCGACAATTTAATCGTCGCATCTTCCTGTATAACTTAATAAATATTTGGAAAGCAATAAAATTCGACTTCGTTTTGTATTTCCTTTCCATTGTCTATAATCACTAGGTATTTCCAAAGTTATGTGGAAGGAAATAATATTAAAAAAAGGTAAAGCAGTCAACAATCCGAAGATTGGTTTGAATACCAGCGTGCTTTACTAGGCATGGTCCTGTTTGAAGGTGGTATGCCGTTGCCTTCCTCCGACCTTCAAACTGACTTACCCAGCCAGTTTTTTTTTTTTTTTTTTTTTTTTTTTTTCCTCTGCGGGCACTTCTTGTCCTTGCGGACGCTGATCGTGTTTGTTCGGTTATGATTCTACGTGTTCTTTGGCTCAGCTTTTTTATTACGGAGGGCGTTCAGCCCTCTGACCGGGCGCGCTGAGCCACGGCGCCCGGCATGGATTAGAAAACGATTCACATGTGGACAAAATTTATTTAGTCACATGTAGAAGATTGTATACTATCTGTAGGGTTCTTGTGCTCAGCAACTGTTCATGTAATTACTGAGAATAGCAAAGCTATCGGTCGCAGTAACTCTGTTTTTAATCGCAGATCGATTAATTAACAGATGTATTGCGACCGAACGCTGTGTTATTCCCAGTAATCTGTATGTTTTGTAATGAACTTTGATTTAACACGCTCCGTGACCTGATAGCTCTGCCTTGCACCATCCAGCGCAACTCGAGTTAGGAGAAGGCAGAAGAAAACAGTTAATTGTGACTTTTCGAGTATTAATGTCAGCAAACGGGCAAAGATAATTATTTTAAAATTTTAACCTACCAATTACAACAAATAATAATTGAAACAATAATGCGCAGTATACATAATAGAGTTCGGGAACGATTATGCTGGGTCAATTTAGCCGACGAAATTACGATAAAAAGAAGAATCGATATTAAAAATGCTTTGTGATGCTGTAGAGCCGAAGTCAGTCACAGATCTGATATGATGATGGTAGAAGCAAATGAGAAAGAAGAAAAATAGAAGAGGTTGATTATTGGAAAAAATAATGTGTGGAATAAAAGTCTTCTCGGCAACTGGAGAAAAATTGTCAAAATAAGAAGTGACGGTTTAAGTACGACACATGACTACTGATGCTATAAAAATCGTCGATTTGTAAATATAAAGCTAGTGCGCCTCGGTTGCACAGTGGTAGAGTGTAAGACTATAAATCTAAAGGTCGCGGGTTCGATCCCCACAAGGTCCTAGGATTTTCCACTTCTTTCCCCTCTGGCAGTGAAAGGGTATTGGTCATATGAAAAATACCGAGCAGCGCCGTGGTTCGGAACCCACGTTAAACTGTAGGTCCCCCTATAACTAGCTGGGTAAGTCAGTTCGAAGGTCGGAGGAAGGCAACGGCATACCACCTCCAAACAGGACCATGCCTTGTAAAGCAATATTGTGATCAAACCAACCTTCGGATTGTTGACTGCTTTGCCTTTACCTCATGCCACAGTACAGGAAGAATTTGCTACCCACAGACGATAGTTCCTTAGCATGTCGCATTGCGCACAGTGACTTCGGTAATCCATGCGAATTTCCTATTCCATCATTGCCTTCACGTATCCGCGCTGACATTTCGGAGCAAAGTTGTCGGTAACAAGGCAATGCCAACTGTTGGAGCCCAGGGACATAAAGTCTGCACTCCGCACAACTTGGCAGAACCCGCCGAAAGCTCGCCCCGTGCGGAGCGGCCGGATTACTCGGGCGTCCCTGCACTGACTGCAGGCTCAACTTGTCCGCACAAGTTTGTGAGGACGACGCCAGCTCTGCGCCACTCTGCTCAGGGCTGCCAACCGACGAGCGAGGAATACAATGTGCGTCCAGCATTGTTCGATTGATTAATTCATTAATACGGCGTTCAGTACACCCGTACGTGGAGAAACAAGTCCACTTTACACTGCTATAGGTAGACTCGGCAACTACAGGCCACTTTTGTCAGAAAGCCGCGGCGGAGTGGTCGAGCGCATTGAGGCGCTGTGCTCCGATGCGCGAGGCCGCCCCCCGTCGGGGGTTAGAATCCTCCCTCGGGCATGGATGTTTGTGTTGTCTTTAGTATAAGTTAGTTTATAAGCAGTTTATAAGTTTAGGGACTGATGACCCTGCAGTTAAGTCCCATATGCTTAACAAACATTTGAACTTTTTTTTGTCAGAGACACTGGCAACTATTTAAGGTTCCTGCTAAGCAACTGATTTGACAATCATGGGTATTAGTCACGTAGTTCCGTTATAATTAAGTGGTTCTCATATCTTCTGATACTAATAACGCTTAATGTAATTAGCTACTAGCTAGTACGCGCCCTTATCCCCCAACACCAGGGATTCTAAAATTTCCGTTTCCTGAAATACTATGAACTACCTCTAAGAGAACGACCTATTGACTTGTAGTGAACACGAATTCAGAAAATATCTTCTTCTGAATTTTACTCACATGAAATGATGAGTGCTATACACAAGGGATCTCAAATTGATTCCATATTTCTAGAAGGCTTTTGATGCTGTAACTCACAAGGGTCTTGTAATCATATTGCTTGTTTGTAGGATGTCGCCACGGTTGTGCTATTGGATTCGTGATTTCCTGTCAAAAAGAACACTGTACGTTGTAACTGACGGAAAGTCATCGAGTAAAACGGAAATAATATTTACCGTTCCCCAGGGAAGTATGATAGGGTCCCTATTGTTCCTTATCTTTATAAACGATTTAGGAGACAATCTCAGCAGCTCAGTAAGACTGTTCGCGGATGATACTTTCATTTATCGGTTAGTTAAGTCTCCAGAAGATCAGAAGCAACTGCAAAATGATTTAGATAAGGTTTCAGCATGGTGCAAAAGTTGGCAATTGACCGTTAAGTGTGAAGTCATCAATATGAGCACTAAAAGAAATCCGGTTAACTTATTTACACCATAAATCAGTCAAATCTATAACCGTAAATTCAACTAAACACCTAGGAATAACAATCTTAAATTGGAAAGCCCACACAGAAAATATTATAGGGAAGGCGAACCAAATGGTACGTTTCTTTGGCAGAACACTTAGAAGATGTAACAGTTCTGCTAAAGAAACTGGCTACGCTACAGTTGTGCATCCAATTTTGAAGTATTGCTGTTCATTGGGGGTCTCCACCAAGTGGGGCTGACGGACGATTTTAGAAAAACTTCAGAGAAGGACGGCTCGCTGTCTCCTATCGCGATTTAGGGGAGAGAGTGTCAAGGAAATGATGCAAGAATTGGGGTGGAAATCACTAAAAGAAATGCGTTATTCGTTGCGGATGGGACATTATTAAATGAAAATAGGGTGGAGACATGGCTCTTAACAAAAGAAGGTATATTTTAAAGTAAAATGTAACAGCACTCACACTTACATCACAAAGCAGTCTGCGTACATGTTCACCCTTAATAAGCTCAAACAAGAGAGTGAACGATCGCGGTTCCGTCCTCTCCTCTAGGCAAGCCAGGAAAAAAAAAAAAAAAAAAAAAAAAAAAAAAAAAAAAAAAAAAAAAAAAAAAAAAAGCCGGCCGAGGTGACTGAGGCGCTACAGTCACGGTCTGCACGGCCACTACGGTCGGGGATTCGAATCCCCCCTCGGGCATGGATATTTGTGCCGTCCTAGTTCGTAAGTAGTTCATAAGTAGTTTGTAAGTTTAGGGACTGATAACCCCGTAGTTAAGTCCCATAAGCTTAACAAACATTTGAACATTTTTTTTTGGAAAAAGAAAAAAAAAACAAAGACGAGCGAAAACACATTTCCGCGGGTTAAATATTTCGAAGGGGAGGGAAACACAGCGACAAGCGTCCCTGATTGATAAAAGAAATTAATTTAATTATGTATCGTTACACGTCCCTAGTTTGTTCATTTGGATATATGGAACGCCTGCGGGAGTTTGCGCTTGGCGTTTGGAAGCAGGAAACGGAGCTGCTCTCTCTGTCTCTCTCGCTGGGGGGTCACATTTCACCGAATAACGCAGGCTGGGGCAGCAGCTGTTCTCCCGACTATAATCCGGCGCGCCCACCACTCTTCCTGCACCCGCATTCTGCTGACTGCTGCAGCTGCAGCGGCAGCGGCAGGTGTTATCCGGCCTGCGTCAGCGGGCAGCTAGCGTGTCTTGTCTAAAGCTCTGTATAGGGATACAGAGCTTTAGTCTTGTCGCCTCGCTGATACAAGTAGTTCGCCCAGGACTCTGTGGGCATTCTTTTCCGTAGAAGACGTTGGACGGATCAAAAGGGGATATCTACACTAGCGGTAACCATTTGAAATGGCTTTCGAATATGGAGAGGGCTTAAAAAAACAACCCTCCCCCCGTGACTACAGATGAACTGTGTGTCGGATAGGGAGTCAATCCCCGAACTCTCTTTTAGCGAACAGTGTACTATGTACTCCGTAAATAAAAACTGGTAACACATACGGAGTGTAAACTTTGCTTTCCAGATGTAACGCTCTTTGCCTTATCAAAAGAACTCCAGGTAGCATTTCTTTTATAGTTTATTTATTTAGCAGTTTATCCAGGCACTACTGTGCGGAGCCAGGCAGCTTAGAAAACCACGCAAAGCAGATACAAAATGACTGAAAAGTTCGTGAGCTGTTCTCGCTAAGTTATCCCGAAACAGTCACGGTAGAACAGCCATATGCTGCGGTGCGCGCGGCCGTTCGCCGTCGGGGGTTCGAGTCCTCCCTCGCGCGTGCTTGTTTGTGTTGTCCTTAGCTTAAGTTACTTTAAGTTAGTGTAAGTAGGTTGTAAGCCTAGGGACTGGTGACCAACGTAGTTAGGTTCCTTAGATTTACAAATATTTTTATACCGAAACATATTGCAGAGTGTCTTAGGCACACGAGTAATTTCCAAGACTTATACCCGACGATGGCGAAGTATCTTAAGTAAGCGTGCCAAGTAGTGGTAGCTAGGATGACACGCAAATTTCCTGTTCTTTTCCGAATGTCGTTTGAGGTCAATCCGTACCAAGAGGTCCAGGGAAAAAAAATGATCAGCTGACACTCAATAAAAAGAAACTATACTATAAAGTATAATTACACAAAATATTAAATTTTCTTAGGAAAACAGCTACTCAACCTATGATTTTTTTTTTAATTTCTTGCTGATAACTGTGAACAAACAACATATATTACAGAATATATTCAGCTAAGTATGTTCTTGTCGTTGTTGTAGGTTTTAGTCCGCAAACGGTTTGCTGCAGCTCCCAACAATACCCTGTCCTGTGCAAGCCTCTTCATCTGCGAATAAGACGGCAATCAACATCCTTTTGAACTTGCTTACTGTATACATCTTCAGGTCTCCCACTGCGATTTTTACCCCAAACAGTTCCTTGTAGCCGCGCAGGAGTAGCCGAGCGGTCTGGAGCCCCACGTAACGGATCAGGCGGCCTCCCGCGTTGGGGGTTCGTGTCCTCCCTCGGGCATGGATGTGTGTGTTGTCCTTAGGATAGTAAAAGTTAATTGAGGTACTTTGTAAGACTAGGAATTGATAACCAACGCAGTTTGGTCCCCATAGGAGCACAAACATTTGAACTTTTTTTTTTTTTTTTTTTTTTTTTTTTTTTTTTTTTTTTTTTTAGGTCCTTGTTTTGCTAAGTTGACGATACCTTAAGGTCTCCAGCTAAATAATAATGAAAGTTATGTTGTAAGCCAAAGTGTATTGAATTAAATGCATTTTTTCTGAAAGACTTAGCAGAATACACTACTGAATAATTTTTTAAAATGCAGATGCTTGCAAATACGAGAAAATGCAAGCGGCCTAGAAAAAAAAATGGTCGGCGTTTCTGAATAATAAACAACAAATATTTTTCTGACCACTAAACATTGGGAACTTCACTCAGTAAAGATCAAATTTTTGAGGTGGTCAACCAACCAGTCCTGGACCACTTATCACGTGCATTATTCAGCCGATTAACGGCAGGGGGAAGAGAAACTAATGAATAGAGATAGGTCGGTATTGGATTGTCTATTATGCCTTCCAGTTGAAAAGGAATTTTATTGAGCATTTTCCAATGTTTCAGCTAATCCAAAACACTTTCATGATTTTGAATAGAAGGAGAAACATTGAATAAAATTTCTGCTGCGGTCGGGATTCTAACCTAAGGTCTACTGATTACTAGAGAGATGGCTGCCAAGGAGGGGAAGAAGGCCAACGTGCACTCCGAGTGCATACCGGGTGGAGTCATTCCAGATGTGGAACGGATCCTCCCGTATGCCATGAAGGGTACGAGGTGCTGCCAACTGCAGGTGGTGGCTCACGTCGGTACCAATGATGTGTGTCGTTTCGGATCTGAAGAGATCCTCTCAGGTTTCGAGCGACTATCTGAAGTGGTAAAGACTGCCAATCTTCCTTGCAAGATGAAAGCATAGCTCACCATCTGCAGCATAGTTGACAGGACCGACTGTAGACCTCTGGTACAGAGCCGAGTGGAGGGTCTGAATCAGAAGCTCAGACGGTTATGTGACCGTGTAGGCTGCAGATTCCTCGACTTGCGCCATCGGGTGGTGGGTTTCCGGGTTCCGCTGAATAGGTCAGGAGTCCACTATACGCAGGAAGCGCCTACACGGGTAGGGGGGGCTGTGTGGCGTGGACTGGGCGGTTTTTTAGGATAGAAGGCTTCGGGGAAAAATAAAATGGGCAATCACAAAGAGTGCAGGTGGATCACAGAAGAAATGCAGATCTAGGAACTATCGGTATAACAGTTGTAAATTGTCGTAGCTGTGTCGGGAAAGTATCACAACTCCAAGCGTTAATAGAGAGCACCAAATCACACATCATTGTAGGCAGTGAAAGTTGGCTCAAGCCGGAAATAAGTTCAGCAGAAGTTTTTGCAAAAGATCTAACTGTTTTTAGAAAGGATAGATTAAACATAATAGGTGGAGGTGTGGTTGACGCTGTCAAAAGTAGTCGTTGAAGTTGATAGTTCCTGTGATTTATTATGGGTGGAGGTTGTACCTAAAAATCGTAAAAAGTTAAAAATTGGTTCCTTTTACCGGCCTCCCGACTCTGACGATACAATAGCAGAGAGGTCAAAGAAAATCTGAGTCAAATTATAAAAACGTACCCGAATCATACGATAATAGTAGGCGGAGATTTTAATTTACCCTCAATCTGTTGGCGAAATTATATTTTCAAATCAGGTGGTAAGCATAAAACTACGTGTGAAATTGTACTCAGCGCATTCTCTGAGGATTACTTCGAACAGTTAGTTCATGAGCCAACTAGAATTGTAAATGGATGTGAAAACACTCTTGATCTCTTAGCAACAAACAATCCTGAGCTCATAACGAGCATCAAAACGGATACAGGTATTAGTGAACAGAGAGCTGTCGTAGCGCGATTGAATATCGAAAGTCCCAAAGTTACCAAAAATAAACGAAACCTATATTTGTTCCGGAAAGCAGATAGAAATAAAATACATTGCTTCTTGAAAGATAGCCTCCGCTCGTTTCTAATACTAAATGTAGGTGTAGACCAGATGTGGCTCAATTTCAAAGAAGTTGTATCGACAGCAATTGACAATTTTATACCAAATAAATTAATAAAATATGGAAGTGATTCTCCTTGCTACACAAAACAGGTCAGGACACTGTTGCAAAAGCAACGGAAAAGGCATACTAAATTTAAACGAACACAAAATCCCCAGGATTGGCGATCCTACACAGAAACTCGAAATTTAGCGAGGACTTCAATGCGAGATGCCTACAATACTTATCACAATGAAACTATTTCTCGAAATTTGACTGAAAACCCAAAGAGATTTTGGTCATATGTTAAATATACTAGGGGCAAAACACAAACAATACCCTCACTACATGATGATAATGACGATCCTGCCGATGACAGCCCTACTAAAGGAGGGTTACTAAACATAGCTTTTAGAAACTCATTCACCAAAGAAGACGAAACCAATATCTCAGGTTTCGAATTACGAACAGAGGCCGTAATGAATAACGTAGAAGTAGATATTATCGGAGTAGTGAAGCAACTAAAATCACTTAACAAGAACAAGTCTTCTGGTCCGGATTGTATACCCATTAGATATCTATCTGAAGCGATAGCTCCTTACTTAACAGCCATATACAACCGCTCTCTCAAAGAAGGATCTGTACCAAAAGATTGGAAAGTTGCACAGGTCACACCTATATTCAAGTAAGGCAGTAGGAGTAATCCACTACAGGCCTATTTCACTGACTTCAATTTGCAGCAGGGTTTGGAACACATCCTGTTTTCAAATATTATGAATTATCTCGAACAGAATGATCTATTGGTCCAAGGTCAACATGGATTTAGAAAATATCCTTCATCCGAAGTGATGTGTGACTCACACGAAGTGATGTGTGCTATCGACAAGGGTTCACAAATTGATTCAGTATTTCTTGATTTCCGTACCTCACAAACGGCCTTTAATGAAATTGCGTGGTTATGGTATATCGCCCCAAATTTGCGACTGGGTAGGGGATTTCCTGTCAGAGAGGACACAGTTTGTAGTAATCGATGGAAAGGCATCGATTAAAACAGAGGTGATTTCGGGCGTTCCACAGGGTAGTGTTATTGGTCCTCTACTGTTCCTTATTTACATAAACGATTTAGGGGAAAATCTAAGTAGCTCTCTTAGGTTGTTTGCAGATGACGCCGTCATTTACCGTCTAGTAAAATCATCTGAAGATCAAAACCAACTGCAGAACGATTTGAATAAGATATCAGTATGGTGTAAGAATTGGCAGTTGACTCTAAATAATGAGAAGTGTGAAGTCGTCTACATGAGTACGAAAAGATTCCGTTAAAATTTGTTTAAATGATAAATCAATCAAGAGTGAAGGCCGTAAACTTCACAAAATACCTAGGAATTACAATTACTTCTGACTTAAATTGGAAAGAACACGTAGATAATGTCGTGGGAAAGGCGAACCAGAGACTGCGTTTTATTAGCAGAACCCTTAAAAGATGCAACACAACTACTAAAGAAACTGCATACACTACGCTTGTCCGTCCTTTTATGGAGTATTGCTGCCCAGTGTGGGATCCTTATCAGGTGGGTTTGACGGAGGACATCGAAAGAGTCCAAAGAAGGGCAGCTCGTTTCGTATTGTCACGATACAGGGGAGACAGCGTTACGGAAATGATACACGATCTGGGATGGGAATCATTACAACAACGACGCTTATCGCTGCGGCGTGGCCTACTTGCGAAACTCGAATCGCCAACATTCTCCTCCGAATGCGAAAATATATTATTGACTCCCACTTACATAGGTAGAAATGATCATCAGAATAAAATACGAGAAATCAGAGCCCGAACGGAGAGATTCAAGTGATCATTCTTTCCGCGCTATTCGAGAATGGAATGGGAGGTAAAATAGTATAACGATGGTTCGATGAACCCTCTGTCAGGCACTTAAATGTGATTTGCAGAGTATTCCATGTAGATGTATATGTAGATCTCCATAACATATTTGAGTTTTGTATTTTGACTCTGTCTTGATTTGTTTGTGATTATACCTCACTGCAATAAAATCAGTACTTTTGTTGTATGATGGAAAGTTACAAGATCACTGGAACAATGTTTCATTTTGATTCAACCTGTATAAGTTATTATGTTAATTTGATATTTTACTTAATGACAACTTGCATCTTAATACATATGCAAACCTATGTCGCAAAAATGTCATCTGGCATATACCGAGTAAATGGACTATTGTTAAGTATAAGAACCTATATTACCCTCCACATTAGATAATTCCAATGCTTTTTCACCCAGTGTTCTAATGCTTATATTGACTATTGTAATTACAGTGTGCACTTGATAATGGTCTAAAAGCCGAAATCCGGTTGTGATAATAAATAATATTATTTTACAGTCAAATGGCGATCCAATCATTTAATGAGTACTGTATGACTGTGTCTCAACATAACAAAGTATTACACAATTTTGTGTTTGTTCTACAGGTTTGTTTATTAAGTGAATGGATAGTGTGATGATGGCCTAAGAAGCCAAAAATCAATTTACGTAATAAACAAACGTGCAGAACAAACACAAAATTGTGTATTTTAAGTTTCTTTAACTAATGTAAGGAACTAACATTTCTTGTCAGCGTCATCTGGATACTTCCTAATAAGCCGAAAACTAATTCGAAGAGAATTAAAAATGAGTAAAACAAAAACAGTTTATTTGTTTTAACCTGAAAGATAGAACAATAATCTTTTGGCGCGTACCCTCGAAATACACTTGCCAATGACAGAAAAGAACTAAAATTTTGCGAGGTCTTCTCCACAGGATTAGTACATACTGTAGCGTCTGTTATCGATACCTCACACCACCTTGCGTCATCTGCGTAGTGCTGAGCTCTGAACGGTTCTAAGGAGAGTTAGTTGGTTCTGAATAAGATGGTCGCAGAGCCAGAAGTTTTTTTTTTTTTTTTTTTTTTTTTTTTTTTTTTTTTTTTTTTTTTTTTTTTTTTTTGTTCAGAAAGATAAACAGGTGGGGCTTAACAGCTTTGAAATAATTGCAAAACGACATATTGACCATAGCTGGTTTTTTTTTTATCTTAATGCTACCGATTTTGGTTAGTTTACCATAATCAAGAGTTATCAGAGTTTAGCTAATAGGTTAATCTGTCGTAACCCAAAAAATTCAAAATTGTAATATAAGTATTTGTTGTCATGACTGTAATCCTTATTGATATTACCACAGTGACTGGCTGTTACGAACTGAAGCATACATTGACGATTGTGCAATAAAAGTTTGTATGTATGTATTGCAAAATAAGTATTTGTTGTTATTACTGTAATACTTATTGATATTTATTTATTTGTATTGATTTTTATTGCACACTCATCAATGTATGCTGCAGTTTGTAACAGTCAGCCACTGTGGTAATATCAATAAGGCTTACAGTAATGAAAACAAATTCTTATTTTACAATTTTGCATTTTTGTGTTACGACTTGTTAAGCTATTAGCTAAACTCTGCTAACGCTTGAAAATGGTAAACTAACCGAAACCGGTAGAATTGAGATAAAAAATTAAACAGCTATGGTCAACATGTCGTTTTGCAAAAACAGATGTTTTGGACTGGCCTCATATCATAGTTCTTGCCCATGTAGTGTATACGCAAAATAAATACAATTTCGTCCTTTACTACCCCTCCTGGTTTTACTGGAGTTAGTGTAAGCCTGTGGAACGCACGCGCCACGCGTAAACCGGGCCACAGCCGGAAGTGCGTTATCAGAGAGCGCGGGACCGTGCCTTTTGTCTCGCTGCTTTCACACCTCACCTCAGCCTGTTCCGTTTTCTCCCTTTGACACATACAATACGGTGGACAGTTAAAAATCTACCGCCCATTTCCCGGCATCCCCTGCCCGTTATTCATTCACTTTATCCGGACAGATACCGATCGTGATCGCGCAGTGATTAGGTCAACAAACTGCCATCCAATTTAGGTTTGCTGTCGTTTTCCTAAATCGCTTCAAGCAAATGCCGGGTTGTTTCTTTTAAAAGAGCATAACGCATTGGTTTCCCATCCCCGAAAACATTCCGAACTTGTGCTCCGTCTGCAGTGACCTCAGTGTCGACTGCACATTGAGCACTGGTCTTCCTTCCAATGTTCCTAGTTGCGAACTCCAGTGTTGTGTGGACTCATACTCTGGAGAACATTGGTTCAGCTCGCCCTCAGCCCTGACAACAACTGTTGGAACGTGTCGTCTGACTCTGATGACCGCCACGTTGACGGTATCTTAACCCCTAATCTTCCGTTTTTTCCTTTCTTTCCGTTACGAACTCCAACGTTGGAACAACAGAGTAATCTCCCTGTTGGTCTGCCCCTGTTCCATCCAACGGTTGACGTATGCATGATTTATCACGAGGACCACAAGAAAAAAAAATGCACTTGCCACTTGATGCATTTGTTTGCCGTGTGTAGGAGTGAGGTAGAAAAGTGTGAAGACAGTGAGCACCTAATGTAGGGACGGCGGTTGAGTTCCCGGTTCGCTCATGCAGGTTTAGTTGTTTTTGAGGTTTCCCTAAATCTCAGTAGAATGTTGCCGGTATCTTTCGCACATTCTTTCTTTCTTTCTCTTTAGCCGTTTTCCCACACATTGCAGGGTCGGCTTGTTAATGTGGATTTGGCATGTTAGTAATTACGGGGTGGCTGGATGCCCTTCCTCTCGCCACCCTACGCCCCTTGGGAGGAAATGTGTACCGCAAATGTCTGCGTACAGTGTTATACGTGTGAACGTTGAAGTGTTACGAGATGTTTGCGAATCGTGTAACTGAGGAGGGACTTGGATACCAGCCCGGTATTCACATAGGGGGATGTGGAAAACCGGTCTCTTTCGCACATTGATGTTGCATTAACTAATCACCACTGCTGTTTTATCTATAATAAACTGTGTCCGACGGGACTTTCCTTTCTTTGTCTAGCTATGAGGCTGACGGATTTCCGTATCCCAGTATGCCATCCATCACCTTCCTGTTCTTAATTATATATTTATTTGCTGTTTCTCTCACTTGTCGTTACAGTAGTACTCACCCGATGTGGACGGTGCAGATTCGAGCGGCGTTCGTCTCTCCGAACCTTCTCTTGCAGCATTTTCTCTTGCAAGATGTCCTCTTCTTTTCACACACTTATCAATTAATTCATCGACAAGAGTCATTTCGAGAAGTTGCATACTTCGTTGTTCCTGGAGTCAGGTGTTCAATATAACATGCTGTAAGCCGCCGCACTGGAGGTAGGGATCCTGCCTCCCATTCAATTGTTTTATCCTTTTACGTCATAACTGCTCTGCTTACCATTAGCTGTTCTGTTGTGGCATCTGAGCCTCTAGGGAAGATAATGTGCTGCAGTTTGAAACGCGCTCTTCATCCTTCGAAACCACTCTTTCGCTATCAAATATATCCATCAGTATATCTGCTATTTCAACATCACGATAAAGGCCATTGTCTTCAGAAAAAATCCTTACAAAATATATTAATTGTAAAGGTGGAAATACAGGTCCCTGAGTAGAGGTGAATGACTTTTACAAACTGATTTGTGACTCGCAGTCCCCCTTCCGTAAAATAGACATTCCATTGTTCAAACCAACAATGGCATCACTTTCTAATACAGTACCCACCTTATGACAGCCGTACATATTCCATCGTTGGTAGACTGAATATTGTCATAATTTGCTGTAATAATCAAGGTTAAGGTATACAGGATCTACAGCGGCCCGGCTGGAGAAGTACTATTTCTGTGATGCCAAACTGGATCTCTAATTTTTTTCACCATATACTTCACTAACAGGCAAACAAATTCAATGAAGGCAATTTATAAAAACTAAATATATTCAAAATTATAGACCAGCATACTGTAAGTTAAAATAGAAATATGAATTTCGTAAAGTAAATCCAATTCATCATAGAACTTTTAATGAAAATAATTGTATTTGTTTCCAATAATGTCTGTATACATTCTGCTATTATCAGGGTGAATATATACCCAATTTGAGTCTACATATTTGTACTGATGTTCTGTAAAAGAGTAACCACTAGTTAGGAAAAGCACAACAAAGTCTGTGACAGGCTGAAATGGTCAATGTGCAAATATATTTAACTTTTCAGATGACTGTGTCGAGTTTTTACCCACTGATTACATCCGACGGAACATATAAACATTTGCTTTGTTCCTCACATTCACTTATTAGCTTAAATATTTACCCCTTCATTTTGCCACGATGTACACAACTGCTACACAATACGCTTTAATTCCAATTATCTTCCAAAACATCTCAAAAAGCCAGTTTCCTTACACAACAAAACAGTGTTACCGAACTTGTTCACACCATCAAATTTGTAATTAAGAAACTGTTGAAATCGTATTGTCAAAAAATTTCTGTTCTCTTTTTCACTATTTTCGTTTTCTTTCGTTTCAGGTAAGCTCCATGCTGATCGACATGAACTACTGGTATACAAAGAGGAAAGACACTGTTCCTCCACAGCCCGCAGCGGCAACCTCGGATAAAAGTAAGCTTTTGGTAGTTTATGGGGACAGCACAGTGATTGGCGTGATGTGTTTCTTTGCCTTGTTTCTATGCGCTGCATGAAGCATCCATTAGGCGTTTCTAGAAGCTGGCGTTGGATTCGTTTCTACTTCTCGCCAGCAGCAGCAACGGGCGGATAGATGCCTCTGTGGAACGAAAAGTCTTTCAAGGGCATTCCCTAGCTGCACTACGAGCAACAGTTAAGTCTTTAATGTCGTTGTTCACTTCAAACAGAAAGAACAGAAAGGCGTTCATAATTAATAGAAAGTCCTTGTGACTACATAACTGGGTGTCGTTGTAAGATGTTAGAAAATAGACTTCTTTTTCATTGTTCATCAATTAAAATTTAGTTTGTTTTACTTATTTCAAATGTTGGTAGTCCTAAAGCGTATCGCTAGTTTTTCTCATCAAGAGTAGAAGTCGTGCTCATCTAGCACAACCTTAAGAACAATAGATTAAAATGTGTTCCCTGAATGTGTGAGAATTACTACTATTGGTAGTTCTTGAAATTTCAGCAACTTCTTGCGAAAGAAGCGTAAGCACGTCAAAACGTCTTAAAACCTACCTTCGCAACACAGTGACAAAAACTAGACTGTCAAATTTGGTGTCTTTGGCTATAGAGCAGGGAGCTGCGAATTGTCGAAGCAAATGGCAGGAATTCTTGTCTCTTGTTATCGGTGGCCATGCCCAGAGGACAGTAGGAGAGAACTGATTTACAAAAAGATGTGCGTTACAGTATTATAATTTTGTAGTTGTTTAATATTTCTATGCATTTATTATGAATCGAACAGAACGATCTATTGACCCAAGGTCACCACGGATTTAAAAAATACCATTCATGTGAAACACAACTAGCTCTTTATTCACACGAAGTGATGGGTGCTACCGACAAGGGTTCGCAAATCGATTCCGTATTTCTTGATTTACAGAAAGCTTTTGACACCGTACCTCACAAACGGCTTTTAATCAAATTGCGTGGTTATGGTATATCGCCCGAAATTTGCGATTGGATAGGGGATTTCCTGTCAGAGAGGACACAGTTCGTAGTAATCGATGGTAAGGCATCGACTAAGGTGATATCGGACGTTCCAAAGGGTAGTTATTGGTCCTCTGCTGTTCCTTATTTACATAAACGATTTATGGGGAAAATCTAAGTAGCTCTCTTAGGTTGTTTGCAGATGACGCCGTCATTCACCGTCTAGTAAAATCATCTGAAGATCAAAACCAACTGCAGAACGATCTGAATAAGATATCTGAATGGTGTAAGAATTGGCAGTTGACTCTAAATAATGAGAAGTGTGAAGTCGTCCACATGAGTACGAAAAGAAATCCGTTAAACTTTGTTTACAAGATAAATCAATCAAAAGTGAAGGCCGTAAACTCCACAAAATACCTAGGAATTACAATTACTTCTGACTTAAATTGGAAAGAACACGTAAATAACGTCGTGGGAAAGGCGAACCAGAGACTGCGTTTTATTGGCAGAACCCTTAAAACATGCAACAGGACTACAAAAGAAACTGCATACACTACGATTGTCCGTTCATTTTTGGAGTATTGCAGCCCAGTGTGGGATCCTTATCAGGTGGGTTTGACGGAGGACATCGTAAGAGTCCGAAGAAGGGCAACTCGTTTCGTATTGTCACGATACAGGGGAGACAGCGTTACGGAAATGATACAGGATCTGGGATGGGAATCATTACAACAACGGCGCTTATCGCTGCGGCGTGGCCTACTTGCGAAACTCCAATCGCCAACATTCTCCTCCGAATGCGAAAAAATATTGTTGACTCCCACTTACACAGGTAGAAATGATCATCAGAATAAAATACGAGAAATCAGAGCTCGAACGGAGAGATTCATGTGTTCTTTCTCCCCGTGCGCTATTCGAGAATGGAATGGGAGATAAATAGTATAATCGTGGTTCGATGAACCCTCTGCCAGGCATTTAAATGTGATTTGCAGAGTACCCCATGTAGATGTAGATGTATTTTTAACAATACCTATAAGGTAGTAGTTCCTTGCTACCTCTGTACAAAAGTAACTAAGTTTTTCAGTCTTTTTATATTTCAAGTTTTTGGTTTAAGATTTTTTTCTTCAAAACTCTTTATTCTCAGCCTTCCCTACAAATCTCCGAAAGATCTATGACGGTGTTTGTCCTTCGGTAGCAGCACCTTGACGCATTTTCTGATGCCAGTAGTCGACGCGTTAGTCGCTTCCCTGCATGTCGGGGCTCACAGACAAGAAATTATTGCATCGCTTTTTTGCTGTTGTTGTGGCTGGAAACAGCCTGTCTCTCATCCTCGCTGCCCGAGCGAAAGCTTCGTCAAGCATACGACCGTGGCTATAGTTGAGGCCGTTTTTTCTCTGCAGCGCGTCGCCGAGTAGTTTTTGCACTTGCAGGCAGTAACGCTGGTTAGCAGTTACAACAAATTTGTCGCGCACTATCCCATCCCAGTCGAAAAACGCAGCTCTGCCTTGCACGTTGGCTCACTCCTGTTTTGCTTTCATTGGTCTCGATGACGTTGCAGACGACTCGGCACTTCCGCTTCGTACGCCTCCTGAGGCAACGTGACGAGTTCGCTGTTACTTTTCGGAAAAGAATGCAGAATGTGATGTAATTTCTTGTTTCTGGCTCACCAGAAACTGTAAAATTGCCGTTCACAGGAAACGGCTGGTAGTGAAACAAGCATTCTGACATGGTTGACGATTTTACACGGCTGACGGACGCTTTCGTCAACTGATGAAAGAAAAGGAAGGAAAAAGAAAGAATAAAGAACAAATCGTGTATCTATGTAACTGCTGAAGTTTTTCGAAAGAAGATTAAGCAAGAAGGGTTGCTGCCTATCGCCTTTCCTCTCAGACAGGAAGTTACACTCACCTGCTGATCTGCTGTCCTTGGACCGTAAAGGCGTCGGACTTCTTCTCTTGGCAGGTGTTTCGTCGCCTTATTGAAGATTCATTAATTGAAAAGAGGACAGTAGGAAACCTACAGAACTAATAGGCAGAATTTTGGTGAAATCTATATTCATAAAGATATGACGAAATTGAGGTAGCCCTGTTGCATGTTTAATATTATTTCACAAATAAGACTATTTTGCCACGAAACCACCTTGCTGTAGGACAAGGAATTACGTAATAGTCAATAATTAAACACACTTCAAAACAGATACATTTGCAGACCCTAGAGAGAGCGGAGAGTGGTTAAATCAGAGAGAATGTTGCTAGCCGTGAAGTCGTAATGCTAAAATCAGAGCAGGGGCCAAACGGCCAAGCTTACCTCACTATAAACTGAATGGTAAGTGTACCGGATGCTTCCACTCGCCCGTCATTGTAACAGACGCGGACGGACCTCAAAGTCACACTTTCCTAATACGACGGTAATTTCCGCCCTAGACTGCCCGCGAGGTGGATTCTTCGAAGCTGTGCTACCGAATGGCGTTGCGTGTCTGTTCGCCGGGCACGGCAACGCAGTGTGCTTCCGCTGTTCAAAAGTAGTCCCTGTAGCCAACCTTACAGGTAGGTGAGAGAAACCGTTGGCGAAGCTTAGCCCTTGGGGTCGGCACTATGTCTCGGACACTCAGGTTGGGACACCTGTTTGGAGCGCGGGACAAAGCTGGTATGCCTCCGCCACGGCGTCGCTTCCGGGTGCTTTTAAATTTAACGGCTACAGGAAATTGTCCATTTTTAGCAATTTCTAGATTAACCAAACGGGTAATTTAGAAATTACTCTGTCTCTTCCATTCGATTGTCCTAAGTAAGCAATCATTCTGTGATGCTCCTTGGTTGGTGACAATTAATAAACCATCCTAAATTAATTGTTTTAATTTTGGTACTTTTTAATTAAGGTCCCGTCCGGTATGTTATGGGTATCGGGGAGTTTGTAATTTTACTGGCAACTCGAATCCGTGGTTGGAATAACGTATTTAATTTTATTTTGCTCTGATTTCTTTCTTATGGCACAGCCGTTGCTGCCAAGCATTGTGTGCCCTCAAGAAGTCTGTGCGTTACATCCAGAATGAAAAATGCTTCTAATACAGCACAAGAGATGGCGAATATGTCCTGGCCAGTATGAAAGATATAAAGGAGCTGACGTAGCTTCGAAACTAATTTTGCAGCTTAAAAAACATCTAAAAAAAAATCTTGACATGTTCGTGCATATATAAGGTATCACGATTCATGAGGCTATGCCCTATAATGTGTCACATGGCATACTACTATATTTCCCATGTCGTGTAGTATGACGCCACACGCCATTCAAGTGCAGAGTGCGTGAAACCCCACTCAGGAATATTCGTTGTTACTGGTGCACCCCTATCGAGATGTCAGTGCACTGGAGGACTAGCGTTATCGCGTGAAAAGGTGCTAATATATTAAAATTCTTCGCTTAAGATGTTTTCGGAGATGCCAGGTAAGTCGAGGAGCTAGGTCCCCTGTTTTACTCGTACATCCCTGACTCTGATCAGGACATCTCGCCGTTTGTCGTCCTGTGGTAGGAGATTTTCTCATTCTCGTTCCCATCTTTTATTCTATGTATTATTTGTAGTGATCGACAGAGGCTGTCAATTAGGAAGTTCTCATATTTTCTTCACGAAAAATTAAACGACGACTTGGCGATTCTTTTACTGCACCTACTTAGAGGCTTGGTGCTGTTAACGTATAAACAACGAGATGATATTTAATTGACAAGATACTGTCATCTCTTTAGTCCACCATTGTCTTTACGTCGAACGGTCAATAGCAGATCGGTCAAAAGGTCTACTGTGAGTTCACCCCACCAAGCACTGCACTATAGCTCGTGTGGCAGTCTTGTTCCTCTTGTTTTGAAGTTGAAGTATGAAGAATTTTGTCAGTATCGGAATAAAATTGTAGGCTTGTCTGAAATACAGACACACGGCTGGCGGCTACGGCGTTTCAGAAGGAATATTAAATATTTCAGGAGTTGACATTATAGACGAATTACAATAAAAATCTTATGCAACATCTGTCCAACTTTTATTGACTCGAGAGAGACAGCTTAAAGCAAAGGCGGATGAGAACATCTTCCCGATTCTTGCATAGGTTCTTAAAAGAATATCATTATATTGAATTAAAAGCACAAATTTGTCGTCCAGTGGTTTGAGAACCACTTGCTTTTGGTGGAGATCTCGGTTGTAAGCCGCAGAGAATTATATTACATCTCGTAGTTCCGATATTGTGAAAATTGCAGTAATCTTACTCGTGCCCCTGCTTTGTTGTCCAGCTTTAGTACAGGACGTGTATTTAGTCGTGTATTCTATCAGTTCTTGTGTTGAGCCACATCCTTCTCCCCCCTGCCTTCGTCAATCGCCTTTCGCCGCACATTCTCTCCATTCCATTTCACCTGTAACTCAACTCAGCTTCTGCCTGCTCAATCCATGTGACGTCCTATCTCCTGAAAATTAAGTCCTTCAACTACGTAGAGTACAGTATTAGGAAATTGTCTGCGAAATATGTTACGAAGAGTTAGTATCAAACATCTCATATTTCAAAACTTCATGCGTCATGATGTAGTTTGTCATGCGTATTCGTTTGACATATCTCTTGCAGTATGTGTCGTAGGCTCGTATTGCTTCTTAACACTAGAAAATTGGTACTTGACGATAAATAATATGTGTACCAAGTTTGTTTGAAACTAGTTCAATAGTTTAACACTTAGAAGAAGATGTGGAATACACACACACACACACACACACACACACACACACACACACACACACACACACACACACGGAGGCATTCCACTCTTTGTTTCAGAGTTTGAGTTGGTTACTGTTGGTTACTGTTATTTTGTGCAATGTTGTAGCATGGTGTTCACCTGTATACTATCGCATCGATTATCACTTGACCCTCAGCTAGTAACAGGGAACTGATGACCTAGCTGTTTAGTCCCCTCAAAAACCACCACCACCACCACCACCAACAACAACAACTTGACCCTCAGCACGGCGAATTCAACAGTTTGTCGTTAGGTGCCCTATGTGGCCTTGCAACTGCTTCCAGAATCCGGACATTCACAGTAGAGATGAGTCGTTCGCTAAGGAACGGTTCACAAAAGTGAAGTGAAGGAGCGGCAGTTGGCCGTTCATTAGGTGCTCCAGGTCAGTCCCAATCCTCGGTCCCGGTCCGGAACGGCAGTGGCAGGCAGAACGCGCGGCCGCTCCAGTTCAGTGGCAGCTCACTGCTCGGTATCCAGCTGTCTGTCGCCCGTATTGGTCTTTGGGGTAGCCCATTCTCATTTTGTTTCGGACTCGTTTTACTCTATGAACTACCGATTCTTCGCGTAAGGTCCATGATCAGTAATTAACATTGCACACGTTTTTCATAAGCAGTGCCGCAGTGGCTACGACGGTTTCCATTAGATGAGAGAAGTTAAGCGCTGTCGGGCTTGGCTAGAATTCGGATGGGTCACCGTCTGACGCGTGTTGTTGCGAAGCGGGGAGCACTGCCACTTGAGGAGCTGCTTGGTTAAGAAGTGACGGCTCCGGTAGCGAAGACCGTCACAACGGCCGCGAGTGGTGCGCCGACCACGGCAGAGGATGACACGGCGGCCGGCCGGTAACCAGTGGGCCTTCCGAGGCCCTTGCGGGACAGAGTTTAGGGTAGTGTTTAGTATTTCATAGTTTAGTAACTTGTCGCGAGTAAAAATTGCGTTCTGTGTAATACGTACGTTTTACATTCATCATAAATACTAATCTGTGTATTTCTCCCTAAATTTTATCAACGGCAGAAGACGGAATTTTCGCGAAGTTCTTTACTGTTATCTGCCCATTTTTCGATTTCATCTGCTTCGTTTAATATATCGTTTTTAATGTGACTTTGAATCATTTCTCTAAAATATAATGTAAGAGAGCTCAAATTAATTTTATATTTCCCATTACTACCTACCCGATGCGTGGTATCTTTCCGTTCTTTTTTTCATTTTTACGCAAAATAAATAAATAAAAAAAAATAATATAAATTGTTGTGCTTGATATCGTCTGAGTAAGATCAGCGATTTCAGTTTCTAAAGATTTAGACTGCAATAATAATCACATTTCCTTTTTACCTCAGAAATTATTGTTCAGCTTTTATTAACGAACTACTCAGTTTCTAACTATTTTAATTATCTGTTTGCTGCGCTACCGCTTCGTGGTCCGTTTAGGCCAATTGTTCAATTTTTTTTTATACTTTGCGCAGTGGTCAATATACTGCAAGTGCACTAAATAATAATGCCAAAATGAGCTTGTTGTCTAAAAGCACTTCCACGTGGAGTCTACAATGGTGAAAATTAAAGGAATTCCTCTTTTACTTAACTAGTTATCATTAACTCTCTCAGACCTGATTCTTTCCTCAATAAAGAAATTACTTTATGCTGTAATTCACTTAAGTTTGTGGTGCTTTTACACTACATTAGAACCACATTTTGTATGTGATTCTGAAGTAAAAGTCATACATCACCTTATTGTCTCCGTCGTTCAGTGGTAGATCTCGTAGTTTTAATAGCTAGCCTGCAATTTTCTTTTCTATGAAAGCATTATGACGACGGGTTGTTCACAGGCATAAATTCACAAACATGACATATTTCATTTTATGTATTTTTATTTTTATTCTTGATGACGCACACAAACAGAAGCTGACATGAGGTGTGAAATGAGACTAAGACTGACTGTGTTCTACATATTGACTGCTTAACTACCTGTTGACTACGTAATGACTTCATAACTAATGACTTAATACTCTCTGCGTTCGCGCCAATTCGCGCGTATTAATACAATTGGATTTTTGAGAACATTCTAGAACACGGAAATAGTTAAATACAGTTTTAATAATTTGTTTGTAGAGCATAAATGAATCTAGCCTCAAGTAAAGATACACAAAATTATGACAAATGTAATAATAGGATTTTTGTATCAAAACAAATCACTAATCAAGATCTTAAGTAGTTTACAATTAGAGCAGTAGACAGGTTTGTTTACATTATTTAAGATGGTTAATCCAAAGTAATTATGCAGTTTTACAGTCAGCAAAGTATTACATTAAGGCCAATACATTATGGAGACATCAGATAATGTTAGTGAAGAAATTTGTGTTAAAATTACAATGTTGTGTAATGCGGCTCTCAGGTTTTGAACACATACAGTTTTAAGAAAATAAATCAAGGAATATTATCCTTGTTGTAATAAAATAGTTTTACAACATATTATCACATTTCATAGACAATCACATCAATATACGTAGATAAAGACTTGGTTAAAGAAGGTATCGAACGATTCATTAATCCAAACAAACGGAATTTTATAGGGGATATACATTACAAGTTATAATAGCATGGATTCTAGGAGCTATATTTATACAAGTAACCATTGTCATACAATTGTGTATACTGAAAAACAAGGTTAAAATAATTTTTAATTACTAACGGTAGTATGAAATAAACTGATCATTTAATAAATAACATGTAAAATAACAACTACTACTTTAAGTTTTCCAGGAAAATGTCCCTTATCCTTAACGTGTGTGTACTCTGAAGTACTGATGCAAAGTACAGGACTAACTTGTTGATATCAGCATAGTGATCCACCATAGGTTGCAGTAGGTGTATATGATGAAAGGATTGAACATTAACAGTATAAACGACTTACCAGACTTCCGGAGTATTGTTACATCAAAGCCTCCGAGATAAATCAAAAGAGATAGGGGATAGGTTTTGATAAAATCCGTGGTTGAGATACAAAAGAAAAACGGTCTATTTAAAAAAAAAATGAAATACCATCAAATTCATAAAATGTACAAAAATACACCTCTCACGACGAATTCCTTCCACCGTATAAAGTTGTGAGATGTCCTGGGAAACGAAGTCGGTTATTTTAGTTAGTTATCATACAACAATTCAACTTTGTGTCATAATTTGTTAACTAATTAGTTACCTACCAACATTTACATTGTACATCATAAAGTAATATTTAAAATACTTTGTGCACATGTCAGTGTACTCAGACCCATTTTCGAAAAATTAAATAATGGGATTAGTAAAGGCGTAGGGCAGCCATTCTTTTACATGACAGACGTCACTATTTTATTTGATTGTAATTTGCAGATGCACCTCATGATGAAACATAGATCTTGAAACTTGGGTAGTGCATAAAATATAAAGTTTAAAATCGACAACGATGCGGATCCCATTATTTAAAATGAAGATTGACGGCTGCGGATGTCCCGAAGGAATATATATATATATATATATATATATATATATATATATATATATATATATATATATTGCTCGTTTAAAGATATTAGGTACTAGCTGCAAGTACCCGGGTTTAAAATAAGATTTTCAAAAGAAGCGTACAAAAATGTGTCTTATATGTATAGAGATTGCAATCGAAGTCTGTAAGTAAAGTACTCTTCCCCACGCACCGAACAACATTTTATGTATACAGTAACCTTCATCTTGTTTTCAAGGTCAAGTGTACAAATTTTTATCAAGATCGGAGCAAAACTGTGGATTTTGGCGAAATCCATAAGTACCCTCCACCATACACTGAACGAAATTGCATGTAGACAGTGCCCTTCCTGTTGTTTTGAAGGTCAATTGTTCAAAATTTCATCAAGATCAGTGAGAAGGTATAGATTTACACTGACACATTGAAAATGCACTTCACTTTATCTCAAATTTTCCGGATGGTTTTCCAAAAAATGGAACGAAAGCTATTTAAGAACCTTCCCCATGTAATTTTGTGTACATGTACCAACTTTCACGTTACTTGGTTGTCTGGATCTTGAGTTATAACAGAATAGAGAGACAGACAACAAATGCGTCTTATAAGTATAGAGATAGTCATAGCAATGTTAGTAGACAACTAATTAGATAACAAATTATGAGAAGGTATTGAATAGGTGGTTACATGAATACTAACTAAAATAACCGACTTCCCGTGAGATATCACAACTTTTAACGGTGAAAGGAATTCGTCGCGAAACAGATTTTTGTGCATTTATGTGTAGTAAATTTCAGAACTACGTCGACTTACCAATAACACCCCCACGACAGTGCCGACTATCAAATTAATGCGCGGCTCTTGCTCCCTCGGTTAGTCTATTTTTACAGATACAGGTAAAATGGACATAGTGTGGCAGAAGGCGATGGCTGGAGGGCAGACGACGAGATGGAGTAACTTGAGAAGGGAGTAAACTCTCACCAGGGCAACGCCGGACACTCAGACTAGCTGTGTTCATAAAACTCGATCGCTGTTCGCCCTCCTGAGGTGAACCCAGCCACAGACAGGGGTGTGGTCCGCGCACCCTCCCTCCCCTCCCCAACCAACCGCCGCCCCCTCCCCTGTCCCCTTTCTCATCCCCACCACACCCCTCCACCCGCCCTTGCTTACCGAGATAAGGCGTCGCTGCGCGCTCTACACACCACTTCTTGCCCCTACTCCCCATCCCCACCAAAAAAAACCTTCTGCGGTTCCGGTTCGCTGACGTTTTCGACGACGCTACCTCGCCCACCAAGTTCAAAAGAAATGCGCTGCCGTTATGCGGATATTTTCCCTTCTTGGCTAAGATACCGTGCCGACGTTTCCTTAGATTTTTTGCCAAATCGTCCTATGAAACCTAAAACGAATAGCACATTAAAAATATCTTTGACTACTCGAGGAATTGAGCTGTAACGATACATAATTAAATTAATATATTTTTTTATCAATCAGCGAAGCCTGTCGCCGTGTTTCCCTTTTTCTCGAAATATTTGATCCGTGGAAAGTTTTTTTGCTCGTCTTTCTTTTCTTCCGCCGTGTCGAGAGGACGGAACCGCGATCATTCACTCTCTTGTTTGAGCTTATTAAGTGTGGACATGTACGAAGACTGCTTTGTGATCTAAGTGCTGATAAATTTTACTTTAAAATATACCCTCTTTTGTTAAGAGACATGTCTCCACCCTGTTTTCATTTAATAATGTCCCATTCTTCTTTAATTATTCATTTTCTTTGAGATTTTCCTCCATATTCCATCGTAACATGATGTTCAGACGCCATCACTTTCGCCCCGTGTATTGCCTTGATTAAATCCCTATTAGTTACTTTAAATCATTACCTTTCTTCCTTTTATTACCTGCATTCGTATTAATAGTTTCGCGAAGTCCTATAGATTTTCTTTTTCTGTTTGTTATTTGCGTAATCAAACTTTAGTACACGGTCCGTCAACAATGACTTACGAGGCGAACAGTCTGGACATTATTTTACTGCGGAAAGTATCATAAAGTTTATCTAAACCATTCAACAACTTAATAGTTTCAGCTGCTGTGATCAACATTTCCGAAAAGATACTACAATGGGTACCTTCCGTCAGTTTTCTCTGTGACGTTATTTTTTTGTGTTGCCTCAACCCCAATTTGTATTCCGCCATTTCATCTATTCAATCATTTCATGTATTAATTTCATCCACCCTTGTCAAAAGTATTTAATCAGATTTTTCTATGATAGAAATTTTAACAAAATTTCTTAATCTTTTAATCGCGGAGTAACACGAAAGTAATTTTACAGAGCTACGGCCTTATTTCGTCTGGTCATCTTCTGAACTGCACTCGCTTTTGGTGGAGGATGCATATTGTTGTTATCCAACCGAAAAGTTTAGAAATATTTTCACTGGCCGAAGGTGCAGCAGCTGAGTGACATAGAGTGCGATAAGACAGAATAGTTTCAAATAAGACAGAATGTTGAAGTCGCTGCGTGTTCTAGTGCTTTTAGCAATATTCTGGGACTGGAAATTATATACGGTGTGTGGTACCAAATTCGATTGTCAGGGGCGAATAGGACAAAATTCGGGTCCCACGTGTTAGTAATTTATCAGTGAATATGAATAAAAAAAGAATCGTTTGTTAGTAAAATCCAAAACGTGAAAGTATTTACAGAATCTCAGAGCAAGCACGTAGAAAGATAGCAGGACGAAGGAAACTGTAGAAGAAAAGAATGTCGACTTGCTAAACTTACGGTAGATGTGTGATGAGTAAGACAAGACTTAATTTTTAAACTCGATCAACAGCAATTACTTGAAAGAGTGGCAGAAAACACACTTCGCGTAAATGGACAGTTAGTACATTGTGAATCTAGATATAGAAGTTGGTAGATTTGCCTCGGAGGAATAGACTACAACACCCTGTGATTGATCTCCATCGATGTTGGCAGATGAGTATAGAAGTAATTCCGCTTCTGGCATAATGCATTGTTGCCAGATTTCCACTCACCTCTTCAACCACCTGGGCACTGATGTGGCAAGTCGCAATTAAGTCATCCAAGATGGCGTCAAAATTGGTTCTGCTTGCAAGATGGCTGCTGGCGGGAAATTAAAACATCCCCTCCCATGACACACCCCCACCCTTTCCTCGAAACTGGTGGGGAACTCAGAATTTGTCAAAATTTCCTTCTATTGGCTTCCCTCACCATGCCCGTCCTCCCTTCACATGGTTCGGAGTTCAGGTGTGCCTTAGTGCTGCCCAGGAAAGACGTCTGCGCAGTAGACGATGTAATTATGGTAATTGTTTATGGGGAGTTGTACCGCCCAAAATGTCATATTTTTACTTTTATGCAAATTTTGAAAATATGGATCTTTATGCTTAATTTGGTGTTAGTTTCATTGAAATATATATCCAAATCAGATGGCTTCTTAACATGCCTGCCATTCCTCATCACAAAAGATAATATTTCTTTTTCCTCCACGTTGTCACAGGAGGTGTGCGTTTCAGTCAGTAGATGCCAGGACCCTGCCTCTCCTCTCGGTATTTAAGCAAAAATCACACTGACGACTTGCAGTGTGACATCAGCTGCATTCCTGGATGAGTTCACATTATAATGTTATCACCTATGTAGATGCAGGCGCTCCTGAGTACGGTTAAGAAATCACAAACAGCCTGTGTAACAGAGTTTGAGCTAAAATCATCCTTGTGTCAGTGTATCACATTCTTTAACGGATTTTGACCCCATACCCTGTTACACAAGCTGTTCGTGTTGTAACCACCGCACCACATCCTCGATTTACAGGGGCTGTCCAGGAAGCAATTTTGCGCCATTTTCTCATATGACGGTTATCAGCCATAGTTTTTCTCATGTTCGTCATCCAAGGTACTTCCCGTTAGTACCCTGATACCTTTTGTATGCTGAGCATTGTTGTTTCATGTATATTTTTGTCATGGAGCCTCTGATCAGCCTCATTCAGCTTTTTTATGATTTCCCAAAATCTCTCCAAGCAAGGCAAATCTCTCCTTTAAAAAAAAAAAAAAAATCGATCTTGTACCCCATCTCTGATGACCACGCAGGGACGGTATATTAAACATCAATCCCTGCGTTTCTGGTGTAAATGGCATCAAAGAAATGGGAATTTGTTGGTGTATCTCTTTATACAATGACAATGAACTCAACCTTCACCACTAACTCTAAAATAATTGAAGAGACTACATCTACATAGAATACTCCGATGGGACTGTCGATTTAGTAAATTTCCTCGGGCTTCAACCAATGTCTGTTCTCAGCGTAGATAACGCCACCTCCCTTTAACTTTCTTGGTCTGTCCAATGTAAACATTACATGTCTCTGGTGAGATCATAGATAGTTGGATATTTTACTGCGTGAAAGACAAGGTGAAATGAGGATTACAGATATGAAAACATGTACTTTCTTTTAACACAGTCTAGGAACTGATGACAATAGCAGTTAGGTCGAAAAGGTTTACAAACATTTGAACTAATGTCAATAACGAAGTAAGCAGTGTTGTGACTGCCTTCCAGTTACCTCGTTAAGGTGACTTCTACATCTACATGGGATACTCTGCAAATCACATTTAAGTGCATGGCAGAGGGTTCATCGAACCACCTTTATACTATTTATCTCCCATTCCATTCTCGAATAGCGCGCGGGAAGAAAGAACACCTGAAACACTCCGTTTTAGCTCTGATTTCTCGTATTTTATTCTGATCATCATTTCTACCTATGTAAGTGGGAGTGAACAATATATATCCGCATTCGGAGGAGAATGTTGACGATTTGAGTTTCGTAAGTAGCTCACGCCGCAGCGATAAGCGCCGTTGTTGTAATGATTCCTATCCCAGATCCTGTATCATTTCCGTGACGCAATCTCCCCTGTATCGTGACAATTCGAAACGAGCTGCCCTTTTTTGAACTCTTTCGATGTCCTCCGTCAAAGCCACCTGATAAGGATCCCACACTGGGCAGCAATACTCCAAAAACGGACGGACAAGTGTAATGTATGCAATCTCTTTAGTAGTTCTGTTGCATCGTTTAAGGGTCTGCCGTTTTCTACCTGTTCTTTCCAATTTAAGTCAGAAGTAATTGTAATTCCTAGGTATTTTGTGCAGATTACGGCCTTCACATTTGAATGATTTATCATGTAAACAAAGTTTAACGGATTGCTTTTCGTACTCATGTGGACGACTTCATACTTCTCATTTTTTAACGTCAACTGCCAATTCTTACACCATACAGATAGCTTATTCAAATCGCTCTGCAGTTGGTTTTCATCTTCAGATGATTTTACTAGACGGTGAAGGACGGCGTCATCTGAAAACAACCTAAGAGAGCTACTGAGATTTTCCCATAAATTGTTTATGTAAACAAGGAACAACAGAGGACCAATAACACTACCCTGTGGAACTCCCGATATCACTACTGTTTTAATCGATGTCTTACCATCGATTACTACGAACTGTGCCCTCTCTGACAGGAAATCCCCTATCCAGTCGCAAATTTGGAGCGATATACCGTAACCACGCAATTTGATTAAAAGCCGTTTGTGGGGTACGGTGTCAAAAGCCTTCTGAAAATCAAGGAATACGCAATCATTTTTCGAACCCTTGTCGATAGCACACATCACTTCGTGTGAATAAAGAGTTAGTTGTGTTTCGCATGAACGATATTTGCTAAATCCATGTTGACCTTGGGCCAATAGATCATTCTGTTCGAGATAATTCATAATATTTGAATACAGGATATGTTCCAGAACCCTGCTGCAGATTGACGTAAATGAAATAGGCCTGTAGGTTAATGGTCTACTCCTACTGCCTTTCTTGAATATAGGCGAAAGTATTTAATGCTATGTGATGTTTAATGTTCAATTAATCATGCCAAATATATACTCTAGGGAGAGATGCCGGTACAAATCGTTATCATACTTGATTTATTTTCTGTTACGTTCCACAATTAATTAAAGGTATGATAACTTTTAGCACTCTATTTACTAGTTACCGAGAAAGATTTCAGAGAGGACAGTACAGCAAGAAAAAGCACTGTTGGTGCTACTGTCAGTGCAAAGTAAGTTGATACTCAGTGCGGTATCGGATGGAAGCAATCAATAAGCAATTTCTCAAAGTGCTTGAATTTCTCATTTAAGGTCGCTCCCATTAGTCACCGCTTCGAGCATCGAGTTAGTTCGCTAGTAAAGTATCGATTGATGTTGAGTTTTACTTTCAAATGGTTGTGGTAAGCAGTCTGAAAATATTGTAGTGGATACGTAAAAGTTGTAAATCTGTGCAGTCACTGTTTCGTCATGCCCAAACAAAAGTGTGATTTTAACTGTGAGTTTCCTTTTATCACTGGTAGCGGAGAAACTGTGGAGTGTACGTTGTGCAAATCAAAATTTGCTATTGGGCATGGTGGAAGGTCTGACACTGTGAATCACATTCACAGTGCAGGAACATCGCATGAGTGTTCAAACGAAAAGCGCAAACAAAAGTTTGAGTGACTATTTCACAATCGTAAAAACATCAGTATGGAAAACATGATTCATTTGATGGAGTTTTGTTTGACAATCCTTGCGTCAAATGTTGCTGTGGAACGTGTTTTCATTGGTGAACTCTCTGTGGTCAGATGAAAAAAGAAAAACAACGAAAAGAAAGTTGAAACAGTGAAGGTCTTACTTATTCTCAAAACACACTTTAATGTGCTGACTTTCATGAGAAAATGCACTTCTTGATAAAATACATAAAAGTGAAAAGTATGGTAACAGTGCAGCAGAAGAAATGTAAACATTCATTTGAGATCATTTGAGTGTACGATGAAACGGTAACCATCAGTGTCTATTAAATGTTGTCAGTACAAATTGTGTCCCGTTTTTTCCCTTAATTGTCCCAAGTTTTTTCAAGATTTTAATAAAAAGAATTATATAATTTCAACACTGTATATTCATAATTAGTATTAGTTACAATATAAGCTTATTTCGAAGTCATCTTCATGTGTTACGTCACATTCTTATATACTGTACATTTCGATATTATTGTGACGGATTTTGACATTTATTTGACAGCTCTCCGGAGATGTAGTTGTTTAAAAATGTCCCCCTTTCTAATAAAAATGAAATGGACACCCGATCCTAATCCTGCCTCTTCAACTGTGAATGACAACGGCAAGCCACGCCCTTTTGAGCCTACCTACTGTATCCGTCTCTCGGTCTTCCTCTGTAGTTCGAGCCCCCCGCACATCCGTCTATGCCAAATCGACGATTGCTTGATGTCTGACAATGTGCCCTACTAAACGATCGCTTCTTTTAGTCAATATATACCAGAAATTTATTTTCTCCCCAATCCTGTTAAGTATGGTACCACCTCACTAGTTACGCGATTTACCCAACAAATGTTAGACTTTTCTTGCAGAACCAAATTTCAAAAGTTCCTCTCTTTTTTTTCTCACGTCTTGTTATCGTTTCACTCCCATATAAATACACTCCAGACAACTGACGTCAAAAAACATTTCTCTGGACACTTAACATTAACATTACATGTCAATAAATCTCTCTTCCTCAAAACTGCTTTCTCCCCACAGCCATCAAACTGTTTATAAAGCTATTGAGTTTGTCAGGCGACACCGAAAGCAGTGCCACATGTTGGTTCGAGTTATATACTATACTTGCCTTGACGTCTGTGATTCCGTATTTTATTTGTCTGCGTACCAAAATTTCTTTGAAAGGTTTTCATTTGTTACATGTTTTAAGGTATTACGGTAGAGGACAATTTAGTTAAAGTTCAGGATTGAAAAAATAAAGCATTCCTCTCTGCCATGACCTGTGCAACTCATCAACGTTCCTTGAGAGACGAAAATCTAAGAAACAAATTTCCTTAGGTGGTTGATAAAAAAAGGTACATTTTCCAAAACTTGTAAGGAACTGTTTGCGAACTATGGAAACAAATCATAGGTAACCCTCATTTCAGGCCACTGAAAATGTTTTATATTCAATGAAACGTAACGCGTCTGGAGAAAAGTGATCGCGGTGTATTGCAGTTGCATAATCGGACAAATAATGGCCTTCATAATCTGAACAGTTTATTAGGATAGGATTCGAACTGAAAACAACTCAGTAGATGACACGTATTAGGCCTATACATGTATGCAGTTTCCATGAGGATTTAGGAAGCCGAATGGAAACTACGGCACCTAGCCAAATAGTGAAAATTACATTAATTATAATCCTGTTTAGCCTTATGATTCATAAAAAATAACTTATTCTTCAATACAAATACGTTTCAGTTAAGGTATGGTGATGGTGTGTTGAAAGGCTCATCTAGACTACTCTTTGAATAAAGGCATTCAAATAAAACTTGTCATCATACATTTGCTGATGTTTTAAATTAACCCCCTTTTTTTAAAAAAAATTTACACACAAGGAACAAATTAGAGAGCCGACGCAATATACCTCAGGCCCATTTCTGGTTTTTCACCAGCTTGCATGTGCACTGAATTTCAGCTGATGTTGATAGGAAACTGGAATTGGTTAGTAGGAAAAGGAAGGGAAGGAGAAATAGTAGGTGAATATGGACTTGGCAAAAGGAATGAAACAGGAATCCGCCTGTTAGAATTTTACACGGAACATAATTTAATAATAACAAACACCTGGTTTAAGAATCACGAGAGAAGGTTGTATTCGTGGAAGAGACCAGGAGACACCGGAAGATATCAGATAGATTTTATAATGGTAAGAGATAGATTCCGGAACCAGGTTTTAAACTGTAAAACATGCCCAGGACCAGATATAGACTCTGACCATAAGTTAGTGGTCGTGAACTGTAGGCTGAAACTACAGAAAGATAGGAAAAGAAGGAGATGGGACCTAGATAAATTGAGGGAACCTGAAGTTCTTAAGAATTTCAGAGGGAGCTTTACGCAACAATTCACAGAAATGGGGGGAAATAAAACAGTAGAAGGAATGGGTAGCATTGAGAGATGAAATAGTGAAGGCAGCTTAGGACAAAATAGGCAGAAAGGCAAGGTCGCCTAAAAATCCTTGGACATCACAGGAAATATTAAATTTAATTGATGAAAGGTGGAAATTTGAAACAGTGAAAAGGGGTATAGACGACTAAGAAATGAGACTGACAGGAAGTGCAAAATAGCTAAGCAGGAGTGGCTAGAAGGCAAATGCAACTCAGTAGAAGAATGTATAAGTAGGAGGAAAACAGATACCGCCTACAGGAAAATAAAAGATACATTTGGAGACAAGAAAAACAGCTCTACGAATATAAAGAACTTAGATGGAAAACCAGTTCTCAGCAAAGAAGGGAAATCTGAGAGGTGGGAAGAATATATAGAGGTGCTCTACAAAGGAAATAAACTTACAGACAATAGCGTAATAACGGAAGAGGAAACAAATGAAGACGAAATAGAATTTGAGAGACCTACATCGGAACAAGCCCCCTGGAGTAGATGACATTCCACCAAAACTACTAAAGTCTCTGGGAGAAGCAGCCATGACAAAACTATTTCACCTGGTGCGTAAGACATACGAGACAGGCGACATAACCTCGGACTTTAAGAAAAATGTAATAATCCCCATTCTAAAGAAAGCAGATGCTGACAGGTGTGAAAATAACAGAAGCATTAGTTTAATAAGTCATAGTCGCAAAATATTAACACGAATAATATACAGAAGGATGGAAAAGCTGGTTGAAGCCGACCTCGAAGAAGATCAGTTTGATTCAGGAGAAATGTAGGAACACGGGAGGCAATACTCACTTTACGGCTTATCTTAGATTAAGGAAAGGCAACCCTACATTTCTATCTTTTGTAGATTTGGAAAAGGCTTCTGACAATGTTGATTGGAAGAGACTCTCTCAAATTCTGAAATCAGAAGGAGTAAAATATAGGAAACGGAAGGTTATTTAGAAGTAGTACAAAAACCAGACAGCAGTTATCAGAGTTGAAGGGCATGAAAGCGAAGCAAAGGTCGGGAAGAGAGTAAGACAGGGTTGTTGCCTTTCTCCAACGCTATTCAATTTGTACATTGAACAACCTATAAAGGAAATCAAGGAGAAATTTGGAGGAATTAAAGTTCCGGGCGAAGAATTAAAAACATTGCGTTTTGCCGATGACATTTTAATTCTGTTAGAGACAGCAGCGGACCTGGAGTGTGCTGAAAGGTGTGTATAAAATGAACAACGGCAAAACAAGGATAATGGAGTGCAGTCTAAGAAAATCGGGCGATGCTGAAGGAATTACGTAGATTAGGTTACGAAATAATGAAGGTGGTAAATGAGTTTTGTTACTTGGGCAGTAAAGTAACACACGATAGTCGCAGTGCCGATGATATAAAATGCAGAATGGCAATGGGAAAAAAGCATTTTGAAAAAGAGGAATTTGTTAACATCGAATATTAATTTAAGTATAAGGAAGTCCTTTCTGAAGGCATTTGTGTGGAATGTTGCCTTGTATAGGAGTGAAACATGGATGATAGACAGTGCGGACAGGAAGAGGATAGATACTTTCGTAATGTGGTGTTACAGAAGAATGCTGAAGATTAGGTGGGCGGATCGCGTAACTTATGAGGAGATACTGAACAGAATTGGGGAGAAAAGGAATTTCTGGCATACCTTGTCTAAAAGAAGGGATCGAGTGGTAGGACATATTCTTAGACGTCAAGGAATCGTGAATTTAGCGTTGGAGGGAAATGTGTGGGGTAAAAATCGCAGAGGTTGACCAAGAGATGAATACAGTAATCAGACTGAAGTGAATTTAGGTTGCAGGTCTTATGAGGAGATGAAGAGGCTTGCTCAGGATAGAGTAGCCGGCCGCAGTGGCCGAGCGGTCTGCGGCGCGCCAGTCAAGGTCTCCACGGCCGCTGCGGTCGGGGGTTCGAATCCTCCCTGGGGGATGGGTGTTTGTGTTGTCCTTAGCGTAAGTTAGTTTAAATTACTGAAGTAATTATTGTGTAAGTCTAGCGACTGATGACCACGAAGTTTGTTCGCATAAGACCTCACACACATTTGAACATTTAGGATAGAGTAGGGTGGAGAGGTGCATCAAACCGGACTGAAGGCCACAACAACAACATATGCGAGTGTACCTTTCACAGATTCCAAATGAAACTGCTCTTGTGGATGGAGAATCAGGTGCGGAATCCATTCCTCCCGCGGTCATAAAAATAGGACTGAATCGTCCCGAGCCTGCAAGGGTGTGGAAAAGGACAGGACTGATTCCTCCCATAACCTTTTTAAGCAGGTAGTTGGTGGCGGCCCGAGACCAGAGTGTGTGGCCAGACCTTTATGAATATTCCAGGCAAGCAAAGATATCTAGCATATGTTCCAGTGTATGTTCCTACATTGTACAGTAAAGTAAGAGCGAGAATTAAGCCCCAGTTAGCTTTAGAGTCAGAGTAAACATACAGTAATATCACTTCGGTTGTTACAATCTAAAGATTACGTTTTACTCGCAATTGATAAATCTGTGCAACATTTTCAGCAGTTGGAATACAAGTTTATTTGATACAGCGTCTAATTATAAACAAAGGACAAGGCAGGCTAATTTTTTCCTAAGGAAGAAGAAATTCTGCTTTCAACGGGAGGGAGGGACGTGAGTCTCATTGAATTTACTTAACGTGAATAGAAGCAATTAATGAACATCTGTAGTTTCTAATAAAACTTGCCTTAATAGGAAATCTGAAAATAGGAAATACTCCTGAAAGACTTTCACGGATATTGTATGTATTATGAGCAATACTCTTAAATGAGGTGCTGGGGCATAGTAGGTAAGCGAACAGACTGCTATTTTTGCGACTTGGGTTCGATTCCCACTAGAAGCTTAATTTCATTTATTAAATTTCTTGCAATATTAAACTTTCAATTATAAAAAGACTATCTTCAAATCTGGAGGTAATAAGTAGAAAAAGGTAACACGAGGAAAAAAATCCATTAACCAACGCCGAGACGTGGAAGAGATATAAGGAAACATGAGCTGTTATAAACAAGTACAACGAAAACATTACAACAATGGAGAATGACAGTTGTATTCGCGTATTTTTCACAAATATTTGTTTATTGCTAGTGGTAGGTGGGTAAAAAGCTTCAAATGTAAACATTTCATAAGACAACAACAACAACAATAAAAACTCACCAAATTCGTCAGCACGAATGATGTTGCAACTTTGGAAGAAACGGTAGGAGCAGTAGAGAACTTACTCATGGAGACGAGATATATAATGCCAAACTTCAGCACTTGTTATGTAATCAACACTGACCATGCAGGATGACAGTATGAATCAACGCTGAACACTGGTTGGTATACAAGGATGCGAAGACCTTTTGCCAATCTTGCAATTAGCACCGCTTATTGTTTATACTATTAGAAAGATGAAAGATTAATTTTTAGCGTCCCATCGAGATCGTCGTCATTAGAGACGGAGCTCACGCTCGGATTGGGCAGATCTCATAACTAATGAGGAGGTACTGAACAGAATTGGGGAGAAAAGAAGTCTTTGACATATGTTGACAAAAAGAAGGCATAGATTGGTCGGACACATTTTGAGACATGAAGGTATCGTGAAACTAGCATTAGAGGGAAGTGTATGAGGTAAAAATCGCAGAGGTAGGCCGAGAGACGATTACAGTAAGCAAATTCAAAATGAAGAGGTTTGCACAGTATGGGTAGCGTGGAGAGCTGCATCAAACCAGTCTACGGACTGAAGACCACAACAACAACATTTCGTACTAAATTTAATCACATATAATACCATGGAGTACGTAAACTGTTGGTTTTGTCAGACGAAATCAGATGAAGAATTCTCGATTTTCTAAAGTTTCATAATAGTTTGTTTACATTTGAAACGACATGTAATTAGTTAACAAATAATAAATGTTATTGCTGCCATGCATCATCACATATAACCAAAAAATTAAAACATACAACAATTGTTTACAATGATTTGTACATAAGTGAACATTGTAGGCAATATTCGCATCATGTATCATTACTAATAACATACAGTCATCAATAAGGTCTGCTGATAAATTCACAAATGGAATAAGACGTGGCAACAAATAAATCCTTTAGACACTTTGAACAATAAATTAATTGAACGTTTCATACTGCTCAGTTAATCGGTCGCTCGCTAACATGTTTCGTTGCCGTATAAAAAGGAGTCTAGTATTTTTGAACAAGCTGGACAAGGTAATGTAGGAAAGAAACGCTACATGGAGAATGCAGCTGGGAGAGACCAGGTGTTCACCGCAAATGAAGTGCTCCGTCGAGAGGACATTTCTCTCGCCGCGTCGGTCTAACACAGAGATACGGGCAAGCAGCAAGTCGCCGTCCCAGGGGAGCCGTGCGGTGCTTCAGAGCAAGGCGCAGTGGTGCGCCGTATCCTGGGACTTGTAACAGAGGCAGCAGGCAGCAGGAGCAGGCGGAGGCCCCCAACCCATCAACTACATATTCCTACTAGGCCAGAATGTCCTTCAGTGGCGTGTGACGTCAATACAAAAGAGACAACCTGCTGCAAAGAGCTCTGAGTGGGAATATGTTCGAGTGTAATAATAATAATAAAAGAGTGATAAACGATTTGGGAGAAAATCTAGGTAGCTCTCTCATGTTGTTTGCAGATGACACCGTCATTTACCGTCTAGTAAAATCAGCTAAAGATCAAAAGCAACTGCAGAACGATCTGAATGAGATATCAGTATAATGTAAAAATTGGCAATTGACTCTAAATAATGAGAAGTGTGAAGTCGTCCACATGAGTACGAAAAGAAAACCGTTAAACTTTGTTTACAAGATAAATCCATCAAGAGTGAAGGCCATAAACTCCACAAAATACTTAGGAATTACTATTACTTCAGACTTAAACTGGAAGAACGCATAGATAACGTCGTGGGAAAGGCGAACCAGAGACTGGGTTTTATTGGCGGAACCCTTAAAAGATGCGACAGAACTACTAAAGAGACTGCATACACTACGCTTGTCCGTCATTTTGTGGAGTATTGCTGCCCAGTGTGGGATCCTTATCAGGTGGGTTTGACGGAGGACATCGAAAGAGTCCAAAGAAGGGCAGTTCATTTCGTATTGTCACGATTCAGGGGAAATAGCGTTACGGAAATGATACAGGATCTGGGATGGGAATCATTACAACAACGGCGCTTTTCGCAGCGGCGTGGGCTACTTACGAAACTCCAATCGCCAGCATTCTCCTCCGAATGCGAAAATATATTGTTGATTTCCACTTACATAGGTAGAAATGATCATCAGAATAAAATACGAGAAATCAGAGCTCGAACGGAGTGATTCAGGTGTCCTTTCTTCCTGCGCGCTATTCGAGAATGGAATGGGAGATAAAATACTATAACGGTGGTTCGATGAACCCTCTGCCAGGCACTTAAATGTGATTTGCAGAGTATCCCATGTAGATGTAGGTGTAGATGTAGCCAATCGAAAAAAAAAAAAAAAAAAAAAAAAAAAAAAAAAAAAAAAAAAAAAAAAAAAACTGGACATTTGAGCTTCCTCACAAAACTTCTGGTACAGTGGGACAATAGGGAAAAAGACGGGACTGTCCCGGAAAAAACGAGACGAATGGACACCCTAGCTTAGGATCGGGTAGCGTGGAGATCTGCGTCAGACCATCCACGGAGTGAAGAGCACAGCACACTGTTACACTGAACGTTAGTTGTAAAATTGCAGAAAATAGTGAGTAAGGCTGCAGGTTCTAATTTGCAGAGGTGTAGACAAACAGAAGTAGCTTCCATCGCCAGCATTGTAAACAGACAGTGACGTGTCAGTGGCAGTCAAAGAGACAGACGTGTCGTTCGGAGGTTGCTCTGGCGTAAGGCACCCCCCCCCCCCCTGGACACAGACTGCGGGTGGGGCTTTTAAAGGGTGGCGCCAGCTGAGCTGCGTTTATCCCTGGTTACAGTCGCCGCGACACTTCTCGGGCTTCTGCCAGGCCAACACGCGAACCTGCCGAAAGCCAAACGTCACCACTCTCCATAGAGCTCCTAAATACCCAGGCTCAATCGTCCGCCATGTTTTCCCCAACATTGGTTGGAATTGCGCTGCAATAACAGCGTAGATGCGCATGCCCTGCCATCTTTCACAAACGATTTCGCAAAAACTAATTGATAGAAATATTTAATTTTTCCTCTACTTAAATTTTTATATGTCAGCATTGTGACGAAATGCTTGTCATTTCGTTAATAAGTCATTGTTAATAAGATATTGGCTTCGAAATAACAGACTGCGCTACGTTAGGAAAAGTTTGCAGTAAAAAATAGAGGCTGCTATTATATTCCGTTTGGTGCTTGTTGCACCATATGTTACTGCGGATGAAACTTTCCTAATGGATTGAGTTTTATTTTCGACTTAGGAGGAGATCTTTACCTTTCACTGATATCGCTAAACTTTAATTTATTTAGCGCACTCAATTCAGATGGCGATAAGGCCAGAATGAATCATTGCGTATCTGATACACGGTTAGAAGTATAAAATGTTATTTTGACAAATGATAACATACAAAGAGGGGAGAATTTTGTCACCTTTTTACTACGCAAAACTTCATTAACTGTCGCGTTATTCAAGAGAATACATAGTTGTAGAATGAAAAAGAGTAAAGTTAGCAATTTATTATTCGATTTGCAGATATTCCTTCGTCACTCACAAATGTTTATTTCTTTGCTTCTTGTCCATTGTGTTTCAGAGCTACTACTCAGTTTCCAAATCCTGATAAGATTTACATTTCCTTCAGTTTAAAGCTTAGCACTAACAGAACGGAAGTTACTAGATCTAATGAGGATTTTATGTGAGAATATTTGAAAATTACAGATAGCAAGATCTCTTCACTAGCTAACGGACTGACTTGTTCTCATTTCCTCACATAATAAAGTACTCTGTATTGAGATATTTAGAATATCCTTTTCATATAACTCAAAAATTGAAATTGCATATTACATAGAGACACAGCACTTTTGTCGTGTGCAACTATTAAATTTACTCGAGTGAGGTGGCGCAGTGGTAACACACTGGACTCGCATTCGGGAGGACGGTGGTTCAAATCCACCTCCGGCCATCCAGATTTTTCAGGTTTTCTGTGATTTCCCTAAATCACTCCAGACCAATCATGGGATGGTTCCTTTCAAAGGGCACGGCCGATTTCCTTCCTCATCCTTACCCAAAACTCCGAACGAAAGCTCCGACTCTAATGACCACGCTGTCGACGGGACGTTAAACCCTAAACTTCCTTCCTTTCTATTAAATTTAATGGGTTAAAAGAAGTCAATACCAGTATCTTCAAGTATGGGTGTTATGCAGTAACAACATGTGGCTAATTATTAGGAGCTCTAATACGGAAGACGTGTTACTTACTACTAGACGGGCGGTCGGATCGCAGTGCATTACATTTAACTGACATTATCTCAAGTTATACATTCCTCACAGAGTTGCTGTTTGAAGAGGATGAAATTTTGAACATTTCATTCACTTAATGTGTTCACCTCACTTCAACAGAAAAAAAGGTTCCACGCATGCCGAAAATTCCGTAACGTCGTCAGAAAGTGCATTGTCGTAAACTATCAGTATATGTTGTTTATAAATTATTGCCATAAAAACTAAAAAGAAAATGTAGTGTAGTTTTTAACGAAGACATTGATAAAAATTCCACGTTAATATACTGAGTAGTTTGCGAGTGTGAGCGAGTAGAATGAAACGCGAAGTAACGCGTGAGCTCGCCCGGAACGTGGCAACTCCTACAGCTTGGGGAAAAAAATGGCGGATAGTTCAGCTCCGGTTTCTAGAAGCCTTAGCTCTCCAAAGCGCGTCTACCAACAACGCAGATCTACCTTATCAAAACCCTCGACACTCAAACGATGATGCACTGTTGCAGATGTCTGGCGGCTTCCAATTTTTCACAATGTGCCTCTACCAGAGGTCTGAACTGGGTTCCAACATATGTACCATCTCAGAACGTTCCTGTGATACAGCACGGAAAAGATATTGTAGATCAGAAGATATAGCTCCCCAGTGTGCCGATCCTATTATTCGCATCAAAGTACAATTTAACTGCCAGTGCTTCAGAAGGCTTGAATAGGGGCCTAGAAGCGTCTGTTGAGCACGAGTGACGTGTTTTGATGGAGATCTAGAATGTTGCAAAGAATATTGAAGTGCAGTTAACGGAGCTTGAAACCGATGAATTGTATCTTGCAGACGACTGCATCAAAAATGTCAGATGACTAGCGGCTATCCTCTGATCCGTTCTCCTTCTCCAGACATTTACTGTGGTGCTCTGACTCTATCCATTTCAACAGAGTATGACGACGCTGCTTTCGGTGTGACATCGGGAGACTTGTCCGTTTATGTCCCGTGCTCCACAGTTACAAAGTTGTTCTAACTGTAGATGACATTTTTCCATCCTGCAGAACAGACTGAACAGATGGGTGCCGAGTGTCGAATCTGGGTGTAGGGAAATTTCAGAGTATGCAGTATGGAACAGTGTGCATTTGTACGAGTTAAGAACTGTCTGAGCCGCCCGCAGTGGCCGAGCGGTCTGCGGCGCGTCAGTCACAGTCTGCACGGATTGGTGCAACTGGGAACTAATATTATGCGGCGTCCCCCAAGGTTCCATCTTACGGCCGTACTCTTTCTTCTATTTATCAGTGACCTTCATCAATAACATTATAAGATGTCATGTTCATTTTGTTTCCAGAAGATACTAACATTGCAGTAAATAGCAACTCAAGTATAGCCTTAGAAAGGCCAGCTAATAAAATTTTTATGGCCATTAATAAATGTTTCATAGCCAATTGTCTATTACAAAACCACGAAAAAAATATACTCTATGCATTTTAGAACATGTAAAAGGTTTTCTCTCAGTATGTTCAATGTTCAAATGTTTGTAGAGCTTATGGGACTTAACTACGGGGTTATCAGTCTCTAAACTTACAAACTACTTATGAACTAGCTACAACTATGGACGGCACAAATATCCATGCCCGAGGGGGGATTCGAACCCCCGACCGTCGTGGCCGTGCAGACCGTGACTGAAGCGCCTCAGTCCCCTCGGCCATCGCGGCCGACTCTCTCAGTATGTGTCTAAAACATGACGACAAGGAAATAAAAGAAATTGAAAGTGTTAATTTCTTGAGGGTGCAGGTTGATAAGAAATTTAACTGGGAGGAGCATAACACAGAATTACTGAAGCACCTAAAAGAAATCTCTGTTTGCCATTTGAATGTTGCCTGAGGACTAACTACAGATTCCCAAAATATCTATTCTTTAATGGTATTTGTCATTAAAATGTATCTGTTTTTCATGGATTCAGTACTGGTAATAAGAATAACTTGAATAAAGATTTGAAGCCACTTACTTTGGTCCACATAGGTGTCCACTATTCAGCAGTACACAGTTTCAATAACACGTCTGTGCTCATACAATGTTTAATGTATAATAAAATTCGCTTGAGAAGAGTCTAAAGGATTTCTTGATAGCCAATACCTACTACTCCATTGCTGAATTTCTCAGCAGGACCGATTGATGTGTGAATATTTCCGGACTTTTGTATAAGTCTTGTACAGTAAGGCGATCATTGTAAATGCATGTTATAAAATGTTCTTCTAGGTTAATTTTATTTGATAATGTGTAGTCGTAATAGCCTAAGAATTATGATGTGCATCTAAGTATATTGAACGTTAATTATTTGGCAACAAAGTTTTAAAGCCTTATAAACGTAAATTTGCTAAAGATTTTTATTTTCTAAAATTTTTATGCATTTTTAAATCTAAATATGCTTATTTTTGACAGATTCCACATCCACAATGAAGCTTTCACCTGAGTTCTATGGAAGGGGCACTAGCATATCTGTCATTATTCTGTAAATATTTATTGTGTATTCTTGTTTCGTCTTATTTATGGGTCAATTGTAACTAAATGTACATCTAATCTAATCATATTGCAATATAGGCTTATACGTTGGTCCAAACATTGGATTTACAATCACAGAATTAAATTTGGCGACGAAATAAGGGTCGTGTACGTCTTCCACTTTTTTTCATCCACATCATCAAAATCTCGCAACTGATGTTTGATGACTAATAGAAGAACTATTAGGTATGTAGGATCTGTGCATCTTGTGGTATTATCATTACTTTAAGCAGAAAGTTTTTGTCACTGTTCATTTCAATGTAATATTACACTAAAGTCATTGAATAACGTACAATTTCCTTCTCATGGAACTGATATATTTTTCCTATTAGTTCTGTATTCAAATGTCACTTTAGGCAGAATTCGACGTTTTCCATGGAAATGAAACTGACCACTCTTTAATTTTATGATCGAGTGTTATTCTATGAGTGGTTTTATGAGTTTTCGAATGTTCGAGATTTTGTGTCTTGTAACGTACATTCTCGATGTAGGCGCTGGTTGTGACTGTTCAAACTGTTTAGCTTCGCAGTGAAACTACACAGGATTGCTATGTGGAGGATTCGTCAGGACCCAAGGAGGGCAGGTTACAGTTCAACGTCGTGTCATTAGAGATGGACTACAAGCTGGGGTTGATTCAAGGACGTGGAAGGAAATCAACCGTGTCTTTGAAAGGGAATGATGGTGGCATTTGTCAAGAGCGATTGAGAGAAATGGGGAAAACCTGAATCACGATGCCCGAATGGGGTTTTGAAGAAATTAAAAATTTTATTCATTTTAAATAATTTATTCCTTGTTAGTCGATCAGTCAGTTGTATTGTGTGACAACAATAACATGACAACTTCGCTGGTGATAACGGAAGTGGCTCACATCCTTCATTTGTCACCCAGTATTGTGAACGTTTACTGGATTTCAGAATCATAGAAACCGAAAGAAAGCATTTGAATCTATCCTCTTTGTCAGTTTTGCTGTTAAAGGCTAAATCATGCAATAAGTCCGGGATCGCCATCCATTATCTTACGATTGTTTTTACGACACATTTAGATGAAAAGGTTTATCTGTTAAAAACACATCCAGGAATCGTCTGAAAGGAAATGGTGATGTGCGTTTAGCTTTGAGCAACAGAATTTGGCCTATAGGATTATCGACTTTGAAAATAAGACAAAAGCTCCAGAATTACATTGCTACAAACCGAATTTAATTTTCTACTAAAAGTTTGTGTTGTAACAGTACTCTCAATACATATAAATTTTGAGTTCAACGGAAATGTTGCAAAATTTGATTAAAGCTTGTTTTTAGATTGACACAATATATATTTCTCGTGAACCTTATAGTCTCTGCTCAGTACAAAGTTCACGAAAAATATATTGTGTCAATCTAAAAACAAGCTTTAATCAAATTTTCAACATTTTCGTCGAACTCAAAATTTATATGTATTGAGAGTACTGTTACAACACAAACTTTTAGTAGAAAATTAAATGCTCAGTACAAAGTTCACGAAAAATATATTGTGTCAATCTAAATACAAGCTTTAATCAAATTTTCAACATTTTCGTCGAACTCAAAATTTATATGTATTGAGAGTACTGTTACAACACAAACTTTTAGTAGAAAATTAAATTCGGTTTGTAACCTGTCACCACTGCTGTTCATACTATTCATGGATCATATGTTGAAAGCAGTAGACTGACAGGGTGGGATTAAAATAAGTGAAAACAAAATAAGCAGTCTCGCATATGCAGATGACTTAGTTGTAATAGCAGATTCGATTAAAAGGTTGCAAACTAATATTTCAGAGCTCGATCAGAGATGCAAGGATTATGATATGAAGATCAGCATCTCCAAAACGAAAGTAATGTCCGTGGGAAAGAGATTCAAACAGATTGAGTGCCAGATAGGAGGAACAAAGTTAGAACAGGTAGACAGTTTCAAGTACCTGGGATGTATTTTCACCAGGATGGCAACATAGCGAAAGAACTGGAATCGATGTGCAGCAAAGCTAATGCAGTGAGTGCTCAGTTAAGATCTACTCTCTTGTGCAAGAAGGAAGTAATTACGAAGACTAAGTTAGCAGTGCACCGCTCTATCTTCCGACCAACTTTGTTGTATGGGAGAGAAAGTTGGGTGGATACAGGTTACCTTTATTCTTAAGGTAGAGGTTACAGACATGAAAGTAGCAAGAATGATTGCAGGTACTAATAGACGGGAACAATGGCAGGAGGATGTCCATAATGTGGTAATCAAAGAAAAGCTGGGAATGAACACCATAGATGAAGCAGTTAGAGCGAACAGACTGAGATGGTGGGATCATGTTACACGCATGGGAAAAGCAAGTTTACCTAAGAGACTCATGAGCTCGGCAGCGGAGGGTAAGAGAAGTCGAGGTAGACCAAGAAGAAAGTACTTAGATTCGGTGCAGAATGATTTTGAAGTAAAAGGCATAACATCAGATGAGGCATCAATGTTGGCATTGAATAGGGGGTCATGGAGGAATTTTATTGGAGGTACTATGCTCCAGGCTGAACGCTGAAAGGCATAATCAGTCTCTAATGATGATGATGATGATGATGATTTTAACATTGTGATTATTGAATTTTGCCTTATTTTCAAGGTCGATAATCCTAGGGCAAATTCTGTTGCTCAAAGCTAAACGCATATCAAAGCGGGCTCTTTATCTACTAGCTCTGTGGCTACCTATCTTCAGAACATGGAGCATTTTACACGCAGAAATAAATCTCCTCATTCGCACTTTTCTATTTATGGAGTTGTCATTATTGTTTCCCACAAATTCTTTCAAGCACTTGTTTCCATCCACTTGTTTTTTAGTTATGTCTGATTCCCACATCTCACGGCACTTTTCTAGAATCGCTTTCTAGAATCGCTTGTAAAACCACCGGATTTCAAATACTGTACTGCATCAGTGATAGCTTTTTTCGTCTCCCAGAAGTCAGCCATTGCAATAACATTCGTCCGAGAGAGAATAGCTCGCTTTCGGTAATAACCCACTCATCCGCCCGTTTCATTGGGTGGACTGTTTGCTACGCAATTTAATGCCGAGTTTTCATTACGGAATGGATTAACCGGAGCAGCACGGGTTTCAATTAATATTTAATAACAGGAAAGCGCCGCACTCGACTGTTGAGACTAATAACGTTGCTGACACAACCAGGAGCGCAGCAAACAGAGCGGCAGCGAAACACACACACACACACACACACACACACACACGAAATAGGTGGGAGGGGAGTCGGAGAGAGAAACAATAGGGTCAGAAATGTGTGATTTTCGATTTAGATTTTCTTATTGTTTTTCACTACCTATTTGTTTCCAGGAGGAAATCTAGAAATATGAAATTGATTTGTAATCCCTTCATATCTGTAAAGAGGTCGCTTTGTGTCACAAGAACGATTCTTTCTGGATCCGCGTTGACTATGGGTCAATAGGTCGTTCTCTTCGAGGCAGTCCATAATTTCCGAGGAAAGGGCATGTTCTAAAATCCTGCTGCAAACCGACTTCATTGAGATAGGGCTGTAAATTTGCGTATCATATTGCCTTTCTTGGATATTGGAGTGATATGAACAACTTTTCACTCTTTGGCTGCGGATCTTCCACTGAGCGAGAAGTTGCATGTGATATCTATGTATGGGACTATTGCATCGCAAACTGTGAAAGGAATGTAATTTGTATAAGGTCGGAATCGGAAAACTTGCTTTTGTTAAGTGATTTCAGTTGCTTTAATACTAAATTATTCCTGCTGGAAGCTGTTCTTGATTCGAAATTTGGAGTATTTGCTTAGTCTCTTCTGGTGAAAGAATTTCGGAAATCCGTGTTTTGAAATTCTGCTTTAGCAGCACTGTCATCAGTTAGATCACCATTCCAGTCAGGTATTGATGGCGTTTTGCCACTAGTCTGTTTTACTTAAGACCAGAATTTCTGCAGATTTTCTAACAATCTTTAAGCGAATTATCTCCTTTTCTGAATAGAAATATTTTTCGTCTTGTTTTGGCGGATTTGAAAATTTCAGTCTCTCTACGTCAACTCTGTGTTTACTAATCCCTGTGTCTTTATTAGCTCCGGGTTATTTGTTGCTAGGAGGTGGTGTACTTTTTTTCCCAGCTATTTACTATTCTAGTGGATTCATCAACTAATCACTCCAAATACGTTTAGGAAAATGCGTTCAGTACAATTTCGGCCTATGTTTTATACTTGCTTCCGTTTTTGAACATGTATTTCCGCCAACATATCGAGCATCAGCTAAAGTCGACACCAATTTAAATTATGTGCTTTGGGTACGTTTTTGAAATTTGACCCAAGCTTTCTTTAAACGTATCAATAAACGTATCGTCTGTATAAGGGGTCGGTAAAAAGAACGAAATATTAATTTATTCCAGTTGTCAGGTATAGACTTTACCCATTTCTGTACACCATTTGTCACTTTGTAAAATTTCTGTTGAACTTATCTGGGACTTTAGCCAGCTTTCGTGTACTATAATTATTTGTACCACCTCCATGAACCATAAACATTGCCGAGGTGGGGTGGCCTGATGCCTCAACGATATAGACAGCCATATCGTAGGTGCAGCCACAGCGGAGGGGTATCTGTGGAGAGGCCAGACAAACGTGTGGTTCCTGAAGAGGAGCAGCAGCCTTTTCACTAGTTACAGGGGCAACAGTCTGGATGATTGACTGAGCTGGCCTTTTAATGTCAGCTAATGTGGCTTTGCCATACAATTACCGCGAACGGCTAAAAGCAAGGGAAACTACAGCCATTACTTTTCCTTACTTTTCCCGAGGACATACAGCTCTACTGTATGAATATATGATGATAGTATCCTCCCAGGTAAAATATTCCGGAGGTAGAATAGTCCCCAGTTGGATCTTCGGGTCGGGACTACTCAGCAGGATGTTGTCATTAGGAAAGACAACACTGGCATTCTACGGATAGGAGGGTGGAATGTTAGATCCCTTAATAGGGTAGGAGTGTTAGAAAATTTAAAAAGGGAAATGGCAAGGTTGAAGATATAGCAAGGATTAGTGAAGTTCGGTGGAAGGAGGAAGAGGATTCTGGTCAGCCGAATACAGGATTATAAACATAAAATCCGTTGTGGGCATTACAGGAGTAGGTATAATCTATAGCTATAAATGTGAATGTCTGTTCGGTGTACGTTTATCACGGATGAACCACAAGACATAAAGAGCTAAAAGTTTGTACAGTTACTAATGTCTACCCAGGGAAGGCTTTAGGCACGGTTTTATTGCGATTGGATAGCTATTTATATATAAATGTCAATGTGTACGCTTATCACGTCCGAACGACAAGACTCAGACACTTAAATATTTGTACAGTTACTAATTTTTACCTGAGGAAGGTTTTAGGCATGGTTTTATAGCGATCTGATAGATAGTTGGTAATTTGAAGAATATAACACGAAATGCGGAACAGTAATTACTCTTTGAAAATTATATTTATTCTTTGAAAATGGTTTTATTGGTTGCATTGTTGCTTGAGGTTTGATAATGATAAACGGGTGGAGTATATTGGGATGGAAAGTTATCTGTGTATATAAAATTCTACGCGCGCGCGCGTGTCTGTGTGTGTGTGTGTGTGTTAATATTTCGCTCTGCAGCGAAAACTACAGAACGCAAACGAACGGCTTGTGTGTAATTGTTGCCCGAAGTCTCCTGTTGTACACCATAGCAGTTCGATGCCGATAGCTATAAGGGGTGGAAGATATTGTGGCTGAAAGTAGTCAAATTATAAAAAAATTACTAAAGGCCAGCGATGACTTTTGCAATTCTATAGCAAGGAGGTTACATACAGCAAAACCATATCTTTGGTCTCTACGTGCTACAATGTCTTCAGCTCTTTCTCTGTATGGATAAGCATACGAATAAGGAAATATAAGAATAAATAAATAAAGAAACTTCTTTTAATATATCTCTTTAAAAAATCCATTGACGTTTCGCGCATTATATCAAGTGATCGATCTATGATATTATTACAGTCATTATTGTTGAATTTCGTGATTGGAGTTTTCGAAAAGAGTGCATTTTTACGTTTGATTTGATCTACACTACTTACTTTCCTGATAAACGGCAAGTGCATAGACTTCTGCAATCTGATAGGAATATTTTTCAGTTCCGCTTTATCAGCGACATTTCCTCAGAATAGAGTGAAATTAATTGCATTAATTGTTAAATTTTGTTCGCAATTGCAATAATTGAATGAGGATGCATTGTTGATCGCTTAATTTTTAGCAACGAAGCCACTTTTCACACTAATGAGAAAGTGAGCAGGTATAACTGTCGACTCTGGGATGCAAAGCATCCACAAGAAAGCGTTTGAATTTTAGCGTCATTTCCTAAATGTAATTTTTTTTATTTTTTATTTTATTTTATTTATTTATTTATTTATTTATTTATTTTTTTTTTTTTTTTTTGTGCCATGTCACGTTGAAAACTGTACGGGCCATTCTTTTTCGCCGAGATGCCTCAAACGCAGTCGGACTCTTCGTTCATCTTTCAGCAGGATGGGGCTCGAGCCTCTTTTCATCGCGCATTATTTACCTAGTTCAATTTACTTTTAGTGGGAAAAAGAAAATGGAACATTTATTTCTTTTAATTGAGAAATATGGCATGCAATATATCAATGGAACCGTCTCAACAAAAGGATTTCGAAGTGAAGGTTAAAATTCTCCCTGTACTCATACAAGTTTTACTGCTGCAGGGGAAAGTATAGTTTGACTTATAACGAAAAAAGTGTATTTCACTTGCGAAAAAGCTTATTTCATGAGGGAAAAAAATGATTCACTTAGAAAAAAGTGTATATCATATGGGGGAAACAGTGTATTTCAAGTGGAAAAAAAGTGTATTTCACCCTCAGAAAAATGTCATCGTAGAAAAAGTGCATTTCACGTGGGGAAAGAGAGTATTTTACCTGTATTTCTCCTCAGAAAAATGTATTTCACCCGCTAAAATATGTATTTCAATGATGAAATGTATTTCAGATGATAAAACGTGTATTTCACATGGTAATACGTGTATTTCACTCGGCAAAGTATATTTCACCTAGGAAAATGTGTATTTCACCTGGAAAATTTACTTACGCAAAGCATATTTCACCCATGGAAAGAGTATTTCATCTGGAATGAAGTGTATTTCACCTGAGAAAAAATGTATTTAATGTGGGGAAAAATGTATTTCATCGTGAAAAGTGAGTATTTCACACAGAAAAAGTTTATTTCATCTGGAGTAGAGTGTTTCAACTGGAATAAAGTATCACTTGAGAAAATGTATTTCACCCAGGAAAGGTGTATTTCACTCGGAAAAAGTGTTTTTTAGCCAGGAAAAAGTACATTTTCACCCAGGAAAAAATGTCGTTTAGCTGGGAAAAGGGTATTTCACCCCAGGAAGCAGTATACCCTCACCCATGAAGAAGTGTATTTCACCAGGGAAAAGTGTTCTCCACTGTGGAATAAACGGTATTTCACCTGGGAAGAAGTATGTTTCACCTAGGAGAAAGTTTATTTCACGTAGGAAACAGTATGTTTCATCTGTGATAAAGTGTATATCACCTGGAAAAAAGGGTATCTCACCTGGGGAAAGTATATATAATCTGATAAAAAGAGTATTTCACTTCGAAAAACTCTATTTCACCGAGGAAAAGTGTATTTTGCGATCATTCATGGCTTCACCGTTGAAAATTTGTGCCCAGCCGGGATTTGAACCCGGGATCTCCTGCTTACTAGGCAGAAGCGTTGATCACTCCGCCACCGAGGACACAGTGGCCAGCCCGACTGCAGAGGACTCTTCCCTGCACGTCTCCCGCCACACCCAAATCTCAATTCGCCACGCTGTCTCCTTCCTATACCACAGGCTATTTGTTCTGTAATGCTCGCAGCCACAATACTGTATTCCCGCATCAGGGAGAACAGGCCATGAGGTATCGAGACAATTAACTGTCGTCAGGAGCCCAGCCTCGGCTTGTATGGAGATTTGGGTGTGGCGGGAGACGTGCAGGGAAGAGTCCTCTGCAGTGGGGCTGGTCACTGAGGCCTCCGGGGCGGAGTGGTCAACGCGTCTGCCTAGTAAGCAGGAGATGCCGGGTTCGAATCCCAGCCGTAATTTGGTATTCCATATAAACCTAGTACAGTGAAGCCATAAATAATCGCAAATTGTGATTTTTCATTCATTGAACGCTGTAACGCCGCCAAAAATATATAAAAGTATATTTCACCTGGGGAAAGTCTATTTGACCCAGGAAGAAGTATATTCTCACCTAGACAGGAAAAAGTGTAGGGTAAGGTGGTACAATTCCGATCATTTCGGACAAATGTTGGTACTGTAAATATATTGAGAAAAGAGATAATTTTAACTATGGCACTTGTTCTTGGATGTTTAACGAATATGTAACACAAATACTAGACCATTACAAATGTTGGTATGAACACAAAAAAATGTTACAGAAGTGTGAAAAATCGATCGAAAATGTACCACAGTAGGTACCATTATGATCACTTCCTCATACAATTTTGATCACTGGCTTCTTCCACATAAAAAGCACTTTTTCCCTTGGGCACCAACGCATACTTCTAGGTAACAAACATTGCATAATATAAAATTTGCAATAGCGTGGAAACTAGCTAATTTATAAGAGTGCGTTCGACGAAGTTGCTCCACCTACCTCTTAAAAGGAAAAAAAAATTATATCTCCGTAGTGGAAAGTGGTGCATTCTTGGAAAAGACAAGAGGAGCTGTAGAAACCTGCTACACTACAACGCCACACAAAGGCAAGTTCTACCAACACTACGAGACTGACAAATTATGTTGATCGGAATTGTACCTATATCGAATTTGTACCACCTTACCACAGAATAAGGAGTATACAGAAAGGAAACTCCCGCTGCAGTCTGTCGTCCAAAATTTTGTGCGCATGCGCGGAATCAGCCATCTTGAAAAGCAGTAAACGTGTGATCACTCCCTACTCTGTGGCCTGGTAATGCACCGTCTTTGTTTGTTAATCGTGTATTTTAAATGCCCGAATTGCATAAAAGTAAACAAGTATTTGGTGCAGTGAAAAGAAAGAACTGTGTGTCAGTAGTTGGAGCTGTTCCGTTTTTATTATGAGCAGCAATAAAAGAAAAGGCGGCCTTGGTGTTCAGCACGTAATTGCCGCAATAATTCGAATACAAATAAGGATATAAGTTTCTCCACCTTCCCAAAAGATGCTGAGCAGTAAGTGAACGTTGCTATATGTATAGTGAAAGTTAAATGTTATCAGTTTTGAATGAGAGTAATGTGTGCGTAATTATGAAAAGTAGCCTTGCTTCTTCTCTTGACGATAACCCTCGCTGTTGCTGTTGCTGCAGCAGTTCAACAGCATCGAAATGTTGAAGTACATTTATATTTTATAAGTTTAACGTTGCAGGGAATAATATAAAATGAATGACGAAGAATATTGCGTAAGTAGGCAGATAAAATTTTACTTACGGCATTGGAGGCTTAGTGTGCTAACGTTGGCAATGAATGCTCTTCGGATACTCAAACAAATAGATTAAGGGGAATAATTATTTTATGCTGTTCCTGCTCTGTGGTTGACAGATTCCTCTATATGGCCTTCTCCGATCAGTAAATTAATGATACTCCTAAAGCAAATACAACTTTTATATATGCCCAGACGTCATTAGTTCTGTGCCATCACGTTGTACTGCTAAGTCTGACTCAATATTTTGTGCGAATTTATTCGTGTCAAATAAAACCTGGCAGTTGTAAAGTCACTTTCTTGTTTATAACTAATTTCCCACACACAACTCCGCGTTATTTGGAATTTTTCTAGAGATAAGCACCAAATAAAATGATCATCAATTCCACTGTACATTTTCGCAGTTGTATTAAAATTTAGGCCTATTTTTTTTTCGTTGGATTACAATTAGGTGCAAAAAGAGAGCGCAAAATAGATGAGAGCATAATGAAAAGCCGTTTCCTTTCGTAAAAGTGGGTGAGATTAACTGCAGTTCGTGAAAAGTCCATTTCCAGCCAAAGTACTAAGTGGCTATAGTTCCGGGTTTACTGCTTTTCAATATGGCGTCGAGCGCAACACCTGGTTACATACAGATCAAGGCGCCGCCCCCAGCTTTCCCTTCTGTATTCTCCCTATTCTGTGACCTTACTCTATTTCAAGTGGGGAAAAGTGTATTTCACTAAGGCAGTGGTTCGAGTGCGGCGTGGCGCGGAGCGGGCAGGACGCTCATGACGTCACAACGCAGCTGACGCGGCAGGCCACGGCCAGCTGACAACAGAGCGTTTTGCGTTCGGCAGAGGTCAAACAATGGAGTCGGATGCAGTGTTGACTGAATGGAAGAAAATACTTTTTTTTAAATCGATTTGTTGTTGTTGTTTTGGTCTTCAGTCCGGAGACTGGTTTGATGCAGCTCTCCACCCTACTCTATTCTGAGCAAGCCTTTTCATCTCCTCATAAGAACGGCAACCCACATCCACTTGCATTTGCTTACTATACGCATCTCTTGGTCTCCCTCTGCGATATTTACTCCACACACTTCCCTCCAATGCTAAATTTACGATTCCCCGCTGTCTAAGAATGTGTCCTACCAAGCGATACCTTCTTTTAGCCAGGGTATGCCAAAAATTCCTTTTCTCGCCAATTCTGTTCAGTACTTCTTCATTGGTTATGCGATCTACCCACCTAATCTTCAGCATTCTTCTGTAACACCACATTTCAAAAGCCTCTATCCTCTTCCCATCCGCACTGCTTATCGTCCATGTTTCACTCCCGTACAAGGCAACACTCCACACAAATGCCTTCAGAAAAGACTTCCTTACACTTACATTAATATTCGATGTTAGCAAATTTCTCTTTTTCAAAAATGCTTTTCTTCCCATTGTCATTCTGCATTTTATATCCTCTGTACTGCGACCGTCACATGATATTTTACTACCCAAGTAACAAAACTCATCTACCACCTTCATTGTTTCGTTACCTAATCTAATTCCTTCAGCATCGCCTGATTTTCTAAGACCGCATTCCATTATTTTTGTTTTGCTCTTGTTAATGTTCATTTTATACGCTCTCTTCAACACACTGTCCATCCCATTCAATTGCTCTTCCAGGTCCTTTGCTGTCTCTGACAGAATTACAATGTCATCAGCAAAACGCAATGTTTTTATTTCTTCCCCCTGTACTTTTTTCCTTCACCGCCTACTCGATGTACAAATTGAATAACATCGGAGAAAGACCACAAATCGATTTATTCAGTGTAAAGAAATGTCTAATTTTTCTAGTGAAACAGAGAGATTTGTTTGGAGTGTTCAGTACACTGTATGAAAGTTTACGATCAGATCCTGGCGGCGGCGGAATGAGCAAGCGCATTGAGGCGCTATGCTACGATGTCCGAGGCCGTTCCCCATCGGGGGTTCGAATCCCCCCACGGGCATGGATGTTTGTAACGTCTTTAGTATAAGGTACTTCATAACTAGTTTTTAAGTTTAGGGACTGATTACCCCGCAGTTAAGTCCCATAAGCTTTACAAACATCTGAAGTTAGCTTTATATTACTTGAAAAATTACATTTGACCCCTCTTAATTTAAAGGCGACCATAACAGGTAGCCTAATGTGAGTTACTTGTGAAGTATTATTTAACAATTGATTTAGTTGATTTTGATATTGTCCTGGGGGATACGGAAAACCAGTCTTATTTTCAGTCATGGCTTCAAACAACCAATCATTGAACTTTCCCCGAAAACGGAGTTTCTGTAGGTCAGACAACTTCTTCATCGCAGGCAGAATACGCATCGGAAGCAAATAATCTTGCTTCAGATCGTCTCTTCTGCATCAGTAATAATTACTGCTTTTCTAACATCAGCATGTCCTCTCGCAAAGCATTTGCGTTTCTCTTTCTTTTCCTGGTAGGTAATGAGTGAGTCATGGGTCGCGACTGTCCATCAGTCTTCTTGTTCTATTACTTAACATCAGTATTCAGCTTCGTTGCTATTTAACTCCATATTTTCTTCCCAACTGACCTATTTTTATACTGAGTGTAACTAGATTGCCAAATTCCTGGCGTTCCTTGCACCTCAGAGATAATTTCGCCAAAGGATATGTCTCTCCGCCCGCTGCGCGCTCGCCGCCCGCTAGAGAAACACAAGCACGCTCCGCTCTCCGCTGCTCATAGGCTCAGACTGGTCAGGCCCTCGTTGGCTGTCAAAAGAGTGCAAAGGAATATCATAATTAGATCGGTTGGGGCTTTTGGGACCACACCTACGGATGGGCTCACGGTGATTATGGGGCTTTACCCTATTGATTTAATAATCAGGAAAAGGGCGGCGGTCTATTGGTTGAAAAGACACGACTTCATTCAAGTAGAAAGGATAATTGGGAGGGTCTGTGAAAATAAAAGAGAAATTAACGAAGCCATTAACGATATTTGGCAACGGGACTGGGATTCATCTAAAACAGCCAGGCGCGTACACTCCTTCCTACCATCAATGAGAGAAAGGATGAAGTTAAAATTTCTTCCATCCAAAGGATTAGTGCACTTTTTGACAGTCATGGGCCCTTCCCGGTGCACTTGCACCGAATAGGGAAACGGCCTGATGCAGTTTGTGAATGTGGTGCTGAGATAGGCAGCCCGGAACACGTAATCTTCGAGTGCCCAGTACACGCACGAGTTGCCTCTGTAGAGAGGCAAGCCATACTCACCAGGGTCATCTATGAAATAATAAGGAATGATGAGTTAGTAGAGATCCTAATTATACTAACTGAGAAAGTATCAACCCACGCGCAGCAGATCTATCGAGGAAAGTCTGCTGCGAAACAACAGGAGAGAAAAGCCGTGCATGCCTCTATGAGGCATACATTGGCAGCAATATACTGCGTACGTAAAACCGGATTGACATCAGCATCCCTGGCGTCTGGCCGGCTAACGTCGGTTTGGCACCACGGATGGAACCGAATATGACCGGAAGGTTAGTTGAGGCAAGGAGTGAAGATCTGGACGACTTTCCCGCCTTGCGTGAGCAAGGTATAAGAGAGAAGTCACTGGAATAAGTTATCTGGTGTTGGATGCCTCGCTACCTTCCAAATCCAATCTAGACTAGAAATCCAGTGGCGCAAATGAGATGGATAGTGTAAATCAGTGCACCATTAGTAGTAGTAGTGTAATTTACTTTGTTTTGTAAATTTAACAATCTGATAAATTAATATGAGTTGCAGTGGTTGCGTTAGTAAGTAGGCCCCGCCCACGTCCACGTTGTAGAGATGGGTACTGGCCTCCATTCAGGAGGCTTGCTAAGAGGCGGGAATTATACTTAGAGTTGTCATTAACTTATTACTAACAACCAAACAATTTGTGATGTGTAATAATTGATTGTAAAGGTCTGTTTTAGTTATCCAGGTAACAGACCTAAATTGTTACTGTAATTGTAAAAAAAAAAAAAAAAAAAAAAAAAAAAAAAAGTAAATAAAAAATGTCTCCGCTGCTGCCGCCCGCTACAACCGCCGCTTCGTACGCCCGTCGCCAGGACACCTCCATAGCGTCACATGGGTTTGTGTTGCCCGCTGTGCACCCCGCTTCACGCTCCGCTTTACGCCCCGCCAGGGCATAAAATAGCATGTTAACTGGGCGACACTTGTGTCGCCCAGTGCTGAGATTTTGTCGCCCAGTGGCTATGGGTAGTGCCGGCAATTTATTTTTATTGAATGACATATCAAATGTACCGGGAATTAAAAAATAACCTCATTCCCCCCCCCCCAAAAATCACCCATTAAAATATTATAAAAGAAAGCAATACATGAAATCAGTACCAATCTTTGTTAATCGTAATACACTGCATAAGACACATATCGATGCAGCAATGAAACAATTATATTCAATGAAAAGGTGGATACTGTTTACCAGTCGCACGTTTTATAATGTTTTGTTTGGCTTAAGGCGCATCTCAGGTCATATTCCACATTGAGACGGTTTCTGGTCTTACTTTTTATTGTCAGTAGCTTTGAGTAGCCACTCTGATAGCTATAAGCGATACAGAACTGTCTTAACGTTCTTAGAGCTCTGTCAGCTATAACAGGATTTCGGCTTCTGCTTTTCGCCAAAATGTACCAAAATCATAATTTTGAAATTCTATTTTGAATGTGCTATCTTCGAGCAATCAGAAGGATTCTACTTTGGCTGAAACATCTTTGAAAATTTCCTCTTCAACAGAAAATGGTCTCAATATCCACGTGTTGACGTGCTTATTATCCATAGCTGAGGAATATTGCTTAATTTAGTTTATAACTGCAGACGGATGCTAAATAACGGAAGTTTAAAACCCGATTATATTATTTTCCTCGCCTACTCATTGATCACACAGTTGCCTAAACATCGATAGATCTCCGACTTGAACCCTGCGTTGGTATAGTTCTAGTTTACGGACGAAACTTGAAATTTTATCCTGCGCTGTCAAAATATTAGTCCTATTTTCTTGCAATGAAATACTCGGACTTAATTTCACTGAAAAAGTCAGCAAGGTACGCCAACATTTCGACAGTTTTTTCATTTACTTTTGAATAAAATCTTTCTCTTGTTGTGTTCCTTGCTTTTCCAGAAGGAGTTCTATTTCTAGCACCAGCATCTCATGACTCATTTTCTTCAGAATTAAGTACTTTTCTTAGATAGCTTAAAATTGTAATTGTTTCTTTCCCGTTGGTGTACAGAATTCTCTAGAGCAAAAATACAATTTGAGGAAGCATAACGTAATATGAGCTTTTAAGACAAATAATGATTTATTAACTTTTACAGAAAATGCACAGGAAGGTATTTTAAATAATCATAGTACTGATATTAGTTTAATTTAATACTATTTTCATTTAATAGCCATATCAAATTAAAGTGAATTTATAACAGGTACTGTATTCTATTTAACTACTTAACAAATAAAAAACAAAAACAATTGAAATATTGTTTAAGAAGATTAGGAGACATAAATGATTTCTTCAAAGTACAAATTTAGTATTGTTCCACAAACATTTTTATTTATCATTAAAACATACATGCATAAAAATCTATTAATGAAAAATTAAGCAGCTTTGATTTTAATTAAAAAAAAGGATTTCAAATAAGGTTACAAGCATCTATATTTTGAAATTTTTCCGGGCGAGGACCTCCGGAACCCCCGGATCGTCCTTCCAATGTCGCCCAGTGAAAATCTCTTAAAATATGCTCTGCGCCCCGCTGCACTCAGGCCACGGCCTAAGAAAAGACTTATTTTGTACAGGGAAAAGTACATTTCAGCCACGAACGAGTGCACTTTTAACCGAGTAGTGCGCAATTTTTTTTTCTCCTTGTCCACGTGTTCCCTGTGCAGTGAGCACTCAGAATTGGTCGTTCTTCTCGGTGACACGCGACTGCGTGCGTTCGGTGTGCAGGCTGAAGGCTCGGTCCGGCATGCCGGAGCAGCTGGAGCTGCAGCAGCTGGTGGAGGCGGACGCGGACGAGGAGGCGGCTGGTGCGGCTGGGGCCGCGGCGCGCGCCTCCGCGCCGGCCTCGCTGTCGCCCTCGCTTTCGCCGTCACCGTCGGCGTCCCCCCCGGCGCGCTGCCCCTACCTGGGGCTGGTGCTGGCCACGCTGTCGTCGCTGCTCTTCTCGCTGTGCAGCGTCATTGTCAAGTGGCTGGTCGAGGTGCACCCCATGCAGCTGGCGGCGTGCCGCTTCGCCGGCGTGCTGCTGCCCGCGCTGCCCGTCGTGCTGTGGCGCGCCGAGCCCGTCTTCCCGCGGGGCCGCCGCCTCATGCTGCTGCTGCGCTCCTTCGTCGGCACCACCGGCCTCATGCTCAGCTTCTACGCCTTCAGGTAGACCCGCCCCCCCCCCCACTCCTCTACTGCCCACAGTCGATAAAGCGCTCGATAAAGGACTCTGTCCACTTTCTGAATCTCTTTTATTTCTATTTTTTATGAATCCTTTTATCTTTATTTTAGCCGAAACAGCGATCATTCGAGAAACACCTTCGTTTTACTACAGATCGATTTCAGCTATAACCTGAAGTAACAAAGCACTGTTCAAATAACATGTGTTGTTGTTGTGGTCTTCAGTCCGGAGACTGGTTTGATACAGCTCTCCACAATACCCTATCCTGAGCAAGCCTCTTCATCTCCACATAAGAACGGCAACCTACATCTGTCTGAATCTGCTTACTGTATCCATCTCTTGGTCTTCCTCTGCGGTTTTTTCCCCACGCACTTCCCTCCAACGCTAAATTCACAATTCCTTGATGCCTAAGAATGTGTCCTACCAATCCAGCCCTTCTTTTAGTCAAGGTATGCCAAAAATATCTTTTCTCCCCAATTCTGTTCAGTACCTCTAAATTAGTTATTGATCCACCCACCTAATCTTCAGCATTCTTTTGTAGCACCACATTTCAAAATCCTCAATCCTCTTCCTGTCCGCACTGTTTATCGTCCATGTTTCACTCCCATACAAGGCAACACTCCATACAAATACCTTCATAAAGGACTTCCTTAGGCTTAAATCAATATTCGATGTTAACAAATCTCTCTTTTTCAAGAACCGTTTTTCTACCCATTGCCATTCTGCATTATATATCCTCTGTACTGCGACCATCATTTGTTATTTTACTGCCCAAGTAACAAAACTCATCTACCTCCTTTATTGCTTCGTTACCTAATCTAATTCCTTCAGCATCACCTGATTTTCTTAGACTGCACTATTACCCTAGTTTTGCTCTTGTTAATGTTCATCTTATATGCACCTTTCAGCACACTGTCCATTCCGTTCAATTCAAATAACATACAGTACTCAAAAGCTGCATAAAAACAAATGTTCAAATGTTTGTAAATCTATCGGACCAAACTGCGTGGTCATCAGTCCGTAGCTTACAAACTACTTAAACCTAGGTAAACTAACCTACAGACAAACACACACACCCATGCCCCAGGGAGGACTGGAACCTCCACGGCGAGCAACCGCGCGCTCCGCAGCGAGACGCTTTAGACCGCTCGGCTACTCCACTGCGGCGCCCGCGCTCGATAGAGGATTCTCTCTATCTGACCACTTTCTGAATTTCTTTTATTTTTATGGGTCTTTTTGTCTTTCTTTTAGCTGAAACAGCGATCATTTGGGAAACAGTTTCATTTTATTACAGATCTATTTTAGCTATAACCTAAGTTAGAAAGCACTGTTCAAATAAAATGCAGTACCGAGAAGCTATACAATAACAGACAACATATACGTCGCCAAGTGCGGTTATACTACATACAGGGCCGTGGTGGAGTAGCCGAGCAATCTAAAGCTTCTCGCTGCGCAGCGCGCGGTTGCTTGCCGTGGAGGTTCGAGTCCTCCCTGGGGCATGGGTGTGTGTGTTGGCCGTGGGTTAGTTTACCTTAGTTTAAGTAGTTTGTAAGCTATGGACTGATCACCACGCAGTTTGGTCCGATAGATTTACGAACATTTGACCTACATACAGGTTCACATCAAGCACAACACATACAAGTTTTTCTTTTAAAGTTACAATGCACTGTGACGACAACACTGTTCAAACAAAAAATCGTGAGCGCCGTCTATATAGGCGAACTATAAACAAGTTCAAATTAATGTTGTACTATAAGACTGACCCAAAAATACAAATATTATAAAAAATTATATACACTGCCAGAAAAGAATAAGTGTACACCCTCTTAGATTTTCCCAATTCACTCAACATTTGTTGTTGTAATGTTCTACACGGAGTACATACAATAACATTTAGAAAACAACAGCTCTTGTGGTACTGAGGTAACAGGAGTCGACCCCCATTGCAACACCCGCATTAGTGCGTACCGTAGCGTCTCCCACTCCTGCAGCTACTGATGATGACACTGCCTCCACAGTGTTGTAGCAGTAGGTACCATACTACTCGACCATCCGCGCAGAAATTTGAAATGTGAATATATACTGTAGATAATTCTTTCAATAATTTTGTATGTTTTCAATTTTATTTTCTCACCAAATTGTTATGTGCTGTTAGAGTATCAAATTCACAATCTTACCTGAAAGTTTCATTCGTTAGATTTCTCGATATTGGACTAATATTGTTTGATGAATGTTCTGCGTTTCAGATCTCAGTGATAGCGTGCCTTCTTATTCTTTCCAGGGAGCGGTCGCTTCTTCCTGGCTTTACACTTTAGGCCAGCTTCTTGGAGTCGTCTACGAGTGATGCGAACAGATATTGTTTTTGTTGAAACTTTCAAACAACTCAGCAGCGAGATGTAATGAAATTTTTTTCCTGTTTCTTAACGAGTCACTTACTACCTTTCGGTCCTCACCGTCTGTTGTGATCCCGTTGCGCTCGGTTTTGGGCTTATTAACACACGCTTTACTGCTACATGATCGGAAGAATTGGAACCTGCTTAAGGAAATCCTGAGGCACCGAAAACATCTATACTTGGACCACCAGCGTTAGTTTTCGACCCCTTCCACAAGGCAGAACTGTTTGCAGAATCCTGTGAACGACAAGATACAATGCAGATTGAAAACTTCGATTTAACAGATCGACACAGTCGAGACATTGAAAGGCAAATTGAAGTCATAAGGCGAACAAGAGGTGGCACCCAATAGCAGTTGATAACACCAACAGATATCCAAAAAATCATCAGAAACTTGAGATCGCATTCGGCTCCAGGACCGGACGGCGTATCCAACGTCCACTTGAAACACATTCCTAGGAAATCACTTTAACAAGACTTCTAAACAGCTGTCTGTTACTCTCTTATTTTGCCCACGGACTGGAAGACGTCACAAATTGCACCTATACCGAAACCTGAAAAGGACCCATGACAAACTGTTGCCGACTAGGTCCCAGATCTTTGAGATTATCGTTGTACATCGAATCATAATTCCATTACAAGAACACACCTGTCCGACGAACTCCAAATGCTACGAGTTACAGAGTTTCGGCTTACAATATGAATCGGGCGTATTACACAGCTGCAGCGATTTTAGACATCGAGACTGCGTACAGAAAGGTGTGGACAGCTAACTTAATAGTTGGAATTCAAAATCTTGAATTAATCCCACTACACCTGATCGAACTAGTAGACTATTTTCTAACAGACAGACAATTCTTTGTATGGCTAGAAAATCAACTGCATGGTATTCCAACACTCCAAGAAGGCATACCACAAGGTTCCTTTTTGTGCCCGACACTGTTCATATTATAAGTCAACGATCTACTGACCACCAGACAAGTTGCTCATTTTGCAGACGACACTGCATTAATGGCCAGCACTGGACGCATGATTGCCGCCATCATCAGACTCCAACGTCAGCTTACGCTTACTGAAAATCGGACACACCAAAATATGATCAAGATAAATGCCGACAAAAGCAAGGAGGTAATATTCACCTGGCGACGCCATAATCTAAGAGATGATCTATGCATAAACAAAACAAATATTCCTTGGTCTCAAGACGTTCGATACCTTGGAGTGCAAATCGATAAAAAATAACATGTATACAATACATTTTAATTAAGAAAGAAAAATTGTTAAATTAATCCATACACTATTTCCGTTAATGTACAGTATCCAGATGGCCACTCAGACCAAGGTAAGTTTATACAAATTAACAGTCCTCCCTGCTATGACATCATGGGGAACAGTATGTCCCACCAATATAAACCAGTTACAGGTTACGAAACTCCAATCGCCAACATTCTCCTCCGAATGCAAAAATATATTGTTGACTCCCACTAACATAGGTAGAAATGATCATCACAATAAAATACGAGAAATCAGAGCTCGAACGGAGAGATTCAGGTGTTCTTTCTTCCCACGCGTTATTCGAGAATGAAATGGGAGATAAATAATATAATGGTGGTTCGATGAACCCTCTGCCAGGCACATAAATGTGATTTGCAGAGTATCCCGTGTAGATGTAGAAGTATTGCAAAACAAGTTGCTGAGACTCGTTCTACGAGCCCCAAGATGGGCCAGAATGAGAGTTACGTGATGAGCTTCACATGAACACTATACAATACTTTATACTCGAACACACAAAGAATTTACTAAGGAAAGTATAAATCCTCAGACTGACCATCAGGCACATGGCGTATACGGGTGCAGTAAACCCCTACAGTTCCACATGCAATTATTGAAAACCACCATAACAGAAAGCACAGGACCTCCAATACTAAAGGTATTCACTATCTGAATAGGGCAAAAGAGCAAGAGCTTAAGAGTCCTGCTAACGCAGAAATATTGTTATGATGATCAATTGACGTGGCACACACGAAGTCCAGCCTTCAAAGAAGACAGCACTTCTGAGGGGGAAAAATCCCTATAGTAAGTACCGGGTGATCAAAAAGTCAGTATAAATTTGAAAACTGAATAAATCAAGGAGTAATGTAGATAGAGAGGTAAGAATTGACACACATGCTTTGAATGACATGGCGTTTTATTAGTACAAAAAAAATGTTCGACAGATGGCGCTTCATCTGATCTGAAAAGCAATAATTAGCTTAACAAATTAAGACGAAGCCAACATGATGTTCTTTACAGGAAATGCTCAATATGTTTACCATCATTCCTCAACAATAGCTGTAGTCGAGGAATAGTGTTGTGAATAGCACTGTAAAGCATGTCCATAGTTATGGTGATTCATTGGTGTCGGATGTCGTCTTTCAGCATCCCTAGAGATGTCTGTCGATCACGATACACTTGTGACTTCAGGTAACCTCAAAGCCAATAATCTCACGGACTGAGGTCTGGGGACCTGGGAGGCCAAGCATGACGAAAGTGACCGCTGAGCACACGATCATCACCAAACGACGTGCGCAAGAGGTCTTTCACGCGTCTAGCAGTATGGGGTGGAGCGCCATCCTGCATAAAACCCCATGTCATTCCAAGCATGTGTGTCAATTTTTACCCCTCTATCTACATTATTCCGTGATTTATTAAGTTTCCAAATTTATACTGACTTTTTGATCAACCGGTACATGCCTGTGAAAGTCGTATTTCATGACCACAATCCGTATTGTTGTACTAGATATATCTAGGGCGAAAAGTTTAAGAGGGACGCCCTGTATAATAACTACAAATTTGTGTCCTTATGCCACTATTTTTTAGACCTGGGTGTGACTCGGGCTGTCGTGTGTCAGGCACATGCCGCTGGCGGACGCGTCGGTGGTGGTGTTCAGCGTGCCGGTGTTCGTGGCCATCTTCGCGCGGCTGTTCCTCAAGGAGCCGTGCGGGCCGTTCCACGCGCTCACCATCGCGCTCACGCTGGTGGGCGTGGTGCTCATCACGAGGCCGCCGCTGCTCTTCGGACACGCCGCAGCCCCGCCGCTCGGCGCCGGAGGTGGGTACACTCACATATACTCTCTGCTACAGTCCAGAGAGGTACATACAACACGCGCCACCTCAGCGCTCCCTGCGGTCACACGCTGTACTATTAGTCGCCATGTTTTCCCAAGTCTCGTAGTGACTTTCTCAAATCGATATCGTGTCCAAACCAGTTAGATAAGAAGTTCCATGCCTAACGTTTGTGTAACTTACAGAAACAATAAATTTGAGAGATATTTCTTTCTTTAAAATCAATGCCGTAAAATTTAGGGGTCTGGGATCGCGCGAAAATCACCAGAACCGTAAAATTTACGAGCCGCTACATTTAATTTAATACAAAACATTGCAACATTACTTCTACTGGTTTGGCTAGCGTTATATGTTGTACAGATAGTGAGTAACAAAATGCATCCATAGATGGCACAGCAGTGTTGTTTAGAGCGCCGTAATCAAGGAGGTTAGAATAAAGGGAGATGGCGTTATCTATGCTGAGAACAGGCAGTGGTTGAAGCTAGGGGGCCGTGCTTTTGTGACCGAAACAAGGCTTTCTCGAATGAAACTTTCACTCTGCGTCAGAGTGTGCGCTGATATGAAACTTCCTGGCAGATTAAAATTGTGTGCCGGAACCGGGACTCGAACCTGGGACCATTGCCTCGCGGGCAAGCGCACTACCGACTGTGCTATCCCGACACGACTCACGATGCCGCCTCACAACTTCACTTCCGCCAGTACCTCGCCTCGTGAGTCGTGTCGGGATAGTTTAGTCGTTAGAGAGCTTGCCCGCGAAAGCCCATGGTCCCAGGTTAGAGTACCGGATCCGGCATACAATTTTAATCTTCCAGAAAGTTTCAAGGATTTCTCGGTTATTATCCTGTTTGAACATTGCCCACTTCATGTAAAGCTAATGAATTGATAGTCACATTGGAGTATTTACTTAGGTTTGACGTACATTTCAACGACAAGAACTACTTTACCACACAGTACGACCAATGTTTTGGGGCCAAACAAATGCCGGAATGCTGGCTTCACTTTTTCGGTGTTAGGGCATCTCCAGAGATTCTTACCTCCTTGTCCGTCATTCATGTTAAAACTTATCTTTACGATCTCATTCTTTCTTAAATCGTTGCGCTGCTCATAGTCATTTCTCGGCGGGGTTTATCATACGCAGAAATCGCGAAAGTGATTAACGATAGCGGCACTCTGGATAACGCAGAGAGTGATTCAGACGATTTTGAATACAAAAGCAATGTTATTCTGTGTGAAATTTGTGTGAAGGTACTGTAGACTGACAAAAAGATTCCAAAGTAGTTTCTTTAGCACAGAATTACAGTAGAAAAGCGCAGATTCAATATAGTGCTAAGTTTGCCACAATCCAAACAGTACATTTTATACATTGATTTTTTTATTATTTTAATTTTTTATTTATTTATTTTTAATTTTGGTAAAATTACCCGGTTTCTACGGACGGGTGGACAAAATAGGCCTGCTACAGAGAGTGTTAAAATATTATAAATTAAATGAGTAGCACATTTTCACAACTAACTATGTGCGTGATAAGCAATGTGTGAGAAAACAGAAAAAAACTAATAAAACGAAATAGAAATGTGGTAGCCGACGTATTTTTCTACAAGCAGTGGTGTACATGATTTTGATATGTCTATCAAAGATCTAAAATATCCGATGAGTAGGAAAGTAGTTATATAGATATTTTATTTGCACATAACAGGTGTTGCAACTGTATTGTTCACATAGCAGGCTTTGCAACTTATATCGATATTTTATTTGCATCTAACAGGTTTTGCAACTGTATTGTTCACATAGCAGACTTTGCAACTATTGCAGCAGCCATACTGACTGCGCCATAGTTAGCAAAAATAGCTGAAATTGTAGAAAATTATGCCTTAATTGACATTTCACTCTACTGTGAATATTGAACATAGAGGAAAGTAATCCTGTTTCGTAATACTAGGCTACTATATCATACAAAAACATTACAAACAGACGACTGGTATCCAAGAAAGTTAAAAACAGACTATAATACTTTTAGGTGTATATACTATTTACGGTTAGGCTGAAAAATAGTACCGGAATGTAAAGTAATTCCAATAAAATACTGACAAACATACCTGAAACTTTAGCATAGTTCCTTTTCCATGTCAGAGGACACCTCTCCCTCGATCGTGGTAAATAAATTCTATATCGCTGTCAGTGCCGGTATTTTCTCGATTTGAACGATTATCTTCATCCGTTTTAAACAAATAACACTGCAAATATCTGTTGTAACGAGACGTCAGCTTGTATAGGCTTTATCAACATCAAAGAACTCAGAGAAACTGGTGCGTGAGTGAAACAATTGCGTGCAGAATTTCACAGATGACTCTCTACAATATGCAGTACAGCCAACATAACTGTCAACGATAGAAATAAGCATTTTATCGTTAGTTTCCTTCACAAAGAGGAGTGAAGTGCTGTTGCTATGGAGAGGATTGTAGCAGGTTTTGCAACTCACTCGTGAGACGATCGTGGTCGGTCACGTACATATAATAAGTTTTATAAATGTAAACATAGAAGTGTGAATTTAGTAGGTTTTGCATCCGTACATGACATGCATGTAGCAGGTTTTGCAACCGTTTGACGTTTTTCACTTGAAATTTAAAAAGGTTACAATGTGTTTTAACAACTGGAACATAGCTAAATTAGAAGCCAGTCAAAAAGCATCATGCAACACCATTATCTCATTTTCGTAATTTTATGCACATAGCTCGGTTTGCTAATGAGCTACTCAATTATTACGTGCATTTGACTTAAATGTTTAACTTTTATCGACATATATTATTTTACTCTACGTTTCTGTTGAAAACAAGTTGTTGATGAAATGGGTTGCAAAGAGAAGAGAGAATTGGTTTCCGACAGCAACTACTCGTATTGTTCATCATAAGTTAAACAAAATTTATGTTTGAAGTTAATGAAGTAAGGTTAAATATATTTAACGAACGTTTCGTCGTACAAGGCGAAACTGCAAGGTAAATTCTAAGTAAGGACATTGGCTAATGTAAGTTTCCTAGCATTTTGATGCAGAGTACGGTACCATAATGTGATTCACGAGAAAGACAAGCGTAATGTTGACTACCACCGGTACCTCAATATACCTTCGACAAACCACAAACTTTATTTATCTGACTGGGTGGTTCAAGTATAAAGCTCCAGTCTGGGATTATATTTCCTTGGTCCATGCAAAAGATTATTTCGAACTTTAAATTAATTGAAATTAACGTAAGTTAACTCTAGAAAGTTACTCTTGGAAATTTTTCTGTTAAAAACGGTGGCCGGCCGCGGTGGCCGAGGGGACTGAGGCGCTTCAGTCACGGTCTGCACGGCCACTACGGTCGGGGGTTCGAATCCCCCCTCGGGCATGGATATTTGTGCCGTCCTTAGTTGTAGGTAGTTCATAAGTAGTTTGTAAGTTTAGGGACTGATGACCCCGTAGTTAAGTCCCATAGACTCTACAAACATTTGAACATTTGAAAAACGGTGTATAAAAACAAAAGTAGATTAGTCTTATACTCTCCAGGCCATATCGTTTAGTCTCAAATGCTGCTGATCATCTGGTGTGTTTAAATGAAACCTACTGACACTTTCGAGAAACGACGTACAGCCTACCGGTATATAAAGTGTTTATGCATTATTCTCGTAGGTAATGTTATTTCTGGAAAAAATTGAAAAGCGCAAACAGTTATATTTTCGTAACCTTCTAACCCACTGTTATGTACCACGCCCTCTCTGTTCCAGTAACATGGCGGATGGTCAGTTTGCTTCAAGCTGGTCGCGGTGTTGCATCTGTTCCTCTGTTATGATCTGTGCACCGTCTCCCGGACACACTTTCGTTGGTTATTCGTTCTACCAGTGGCGAACGCAAGGGCGGAGGGATAAGGGGGCTATATCCCCGCCCCCGAAATTTGAAGAAATTACGATAACGCAAACTTTTATTGATTTTCAGAATCATTGCATAGTGAGAAATGAAAACGTTTCTCGCACAATATGAGTATCCCCTTAGTTTCAGTATTTAACCAGGTCCACAAATCTCCCCCCCCCCTCCATAGCGTGCTACAGCAACACCACCTAGAGAAAAGGCCGCGGCGCTCTCGTGTGACGTCACGCATAGTAGGCATCGTTCGCGTAGCTGACTGGCTGCACGCTATGGCATAGTGGGCCGTGCCCCAGCGGCCTTCCCTCTAGGTGGTGTCACAGTTGACAGGTGCCAAATCTGTGACCCCCTCCCATAAAACAAACTTGCAATATTTTTCTATTAATTTGCAAAATTTTGCGAATAGTTGAGCAGTCTTTTCTGGTATAGTGGTATACCTGGAAAATGACGGGCGTTCACCTGCCGAAAAACTAGCTGTTGTCGAAGACGTTGCCCAACTATATTCCCATTAATTATTTTAACATTACATACACAATAAGCACAATTTTCACAGCAAAAGTAATCGCTGCAGGGATCAGTAAATTAGAAATACTTTCCGCACTACCATATCTGGCTCAAGTCATAAGTTGCCAGCAATCGTAAAAACCTTCAGACAAATGACATATAGGGGAATGGCGCCATCTTCAAGTAAAACAGTTTTTTTTTTTTTTTTTTTTTTTTTTTTTTTTTTACCTTATTAAAGGTGTGTCTTTTTCGTAAAGAATAATATTACAGCTTCGCCAGCTAATACTACTTTATTATAATTTTTTCACACGTGTATTTTGTTAAGTTTTATTGTTAAAAATATATTGTGAAAGTATACGCAGTGGCGCCATTACCCTGGGTTCCGGGGTAATGATGCCATACATCTGAAAATCAAGGTTAAACCTGCACAAGGGCGATTTAAGGGAGGGGGGCAAGGGGTACGTGCTCCCCCCGCCCCCCAGACGGCCCGACGAAAAATGAGTAACATTGTGCTTAAATTTGCAAAATGCTTCCATTTAATTGATTTTTTTTTGTCAGTAATTTACGATAAAAATAAATAAAAGTTGTTTACTGTTTCGTGACTTCTTGGAAGATAAATGAGCTGTTGTGTCTGAGAGAGAGAGACAAAACTTTAAATTTCAAGGGCTGCGTTCAGGCTGGATCATTTAGATGTTGTGGTAACCGGTTTATCTATACTCTTCCTTGACATGGATATTTGTACCGTCCTTAGGATAAGCTAGTTGATAAGTAGTTTGTAAGTTTAGGGACTGATGACCCCGTAGTTAAGTCCCATAATAATAATAATAAAATATAAGAAATGGTACTTCCACGCATTATAAACAATTTGAAGTTACATGTTTCGATATTCCAGTTACAGGAGCAAATTAGAAATTTCAACGGCATTTTTCCACACATCAGATACAAAGGATTTTCATGGTAGCAGAAATTCTTCTTGAAACACAGTCGCCGGCCGCGGTGGCCGAGGAGACTGAGGCGCGCCAGTCACGGTCTGCACGGCCACTACAGTCGGGGGTTCGAATCCCCCTTTGGGCATGGATATTTGTGCCGTCCTTAGTTGTAGTTAGTTCATAAGTAGTTTGTAAGTTTAGGGACTGATGACCCCGTAGTTAAGTCCCTTAAGCTTAACAACCATTTGAACATTTGAAACACAGTCAAATGTAATGTTCAGAATCAAATATTCACACTGCAGCGGATTGTGCGCTGATATGTAACTTCCTGGCAGATTAGTATTGTTTGCTGTACCCGGGATTCGAACTGCGACCTTTGACTTTCGCGGGCAAGAGCTCTACCGTCTGAACTATGCCAACACGCTTCACAGTCCGTCGTCACAACTTTGCTTCTGCCTGTTCCTCACCTCCTACTTTCGAAACTTCACAGAAGTCCTCCTGCGAACCTTGCAGGACTAGCACTCCTGGAAGAAAGGATGTGGTGGAGACATGGCTTAGCCACAGCCTAAGGGATGTTTCCAGAATGAGGAGTGCTAGTCCTGAAAGTTTCACAGGAGAACTTCTGTGCAGTTTGGAAAGTAGGAGGCGATGTACTGGCAAAAGTAAACTTTTCTGGACGAACCGTGAAACATGCCAGGATAGCTCAGATGGCAGAGCGCTTGCCAGCGAAAGGCAAAGGTTCCACGTTCGAATCCCGTTTCTGGCCCACAATTTTAATCTGCTAGTAAGTTTCAAGTGTAATTTTGTTGATCGCGAAAGCTTTCTTGAAAACTTATCTCGTTTTGCATATCAGCTTTACAGAGAATGAAGAAGAAATTGATTCAGTTCAAACACATGAAATCTGATTTTAGGTTTTCAGGGAATATCAAACTTAGAGCGACATACTCGTATTTACTGGCTGTTTGTTGCTGACCCGTAATTGGGCGACCTTTTAGCATACGCTGTTTTTCCAATTTCTGCATTGTTTGGTAATGACACAGCTACTCCGGTTACTGTACTGTTCATCCACGGTACGTTGACGCGGCGTGTACCATGACTGCCGGGGGCAGCGAGCAGAAGGCAGCGTCGCGGTGTTGGAAACGTTACCCGTAACAATGTATGTAGTAATATTTCGCGTCTAGGGGCAGCGTAACGTTGGCAGCACTCCAAAATAAACGAAGTCCTTCAAGTAGTGCAGATGTTTTCAGCTGCTGGCATCACCAGGTAAAATCGTCTTCACTAGTCAAATAAATATACTTCCAAAAATCAAATGATCAATTGTTTGTAGACCTTATGGGACTTAACAACAGGGTCATCAGTCCCTAAACTTACAAACTATTTATGAACTACCTTATACTAAAGTCGGCACAAACATCCATGCCCCAGGGGGGATTCGAACCCCCGACCGTAGTGGCCGTGCAGACCATGACTGGCGCGCCGCAGTCCCCTCGCCCACCGCGGCCGGCAAATATACTTCCATCTAATTCTACATCTACATGGGATACTCTGCAAATCACATTTAAGTGCCTGGCAGAGGGTTCATCGAACCACAGTTATACTATTTATCTCCCATTCCATTCTCGAATAGCGCGCGGGAAGAAAGAACACCTGAATCTCTCTGTTCGAGCTCTGATTTCTCTTATTTTATTCTGATGATCATTTCTACCTATGTAAGTGGGAGTCAACAATATATTTTCGCATTCGGAGGAGAATGTTGGCGATTGTAGTTTCGCAAGTAGCCCACGCCGCAGCGATAAGCGCCGTTGTTGTAATGATTCCCATCCCAGATCCTGTATCATTTCCGTAACGCTGTCTCCCCTGTATCGTGACAATACGAAACGAGCTGCCCTTCTTTGGACTCTTTCGATGTCCTCCGTCAAACCCACCTGATAAGGATCCCACACTGGGCTGCAATACTCCAAAAATGGACGGACAAGCGCAGTGTATGCATTACCAATAGACTACCAGTTTCGACGTACTATTGTGTCATTCTCAAGTTCCTGTGATTTAAAAAATATGGTGTCCTTAGATTAGTTTAACTTAGTTTAAGTAGTTTGTAAGTGTAGGGACTGATGACCAACGTAGTTTGGTCCCATAGAATTACAAATTTAGAGACTGAATGCCTATTGTTCATCTGTTGGCAAGTGTTTCATCCTTTATGATGAGGAAGGATGAAACAAGTGTGCCTACAGCTGAACAGAGGGCATTCACACTCTAAATTTTCTTTATTTTTTTATTTATTTTTTTTATAATAAAAGCTGGTTTTTCTCAAGGTGGCGCCATTTCCCTGTTCTCCCCTATATTTGTCTGAAGACTTTTTATTTTTTTACGATTGCTGAGAACTGATGACTTGAGCCAGATGTGGTAGTGTGGAAAGTATTTCTAATTTACTAATCTCTTCAGTGATTACTTTTGCTCTGAAAATTGGGCTTATTCTTTATGGCCGGCCGCGGTGGCCGAGGGGACTGAGGCGCTCCAGTCATGGTCTGCACGGCCACTACGGCTGGGGGTTCGAATCTCCCCTCGGGCTTGGATATTTGTGCCGTACTTAGTATTAGCTAGTTCATAAGTAGTTTGTAAGTTTAGGGACTGATGACCCCGTAGTTAAGTCCCATTTGCTGTACAAATACAAAATATTCTGTATGTTATGTTCAAATAATTTACGGGAATATAGTTGTCAAAGTCTTCGACAACAGCCAGTACTTCTGCACGTGAATGCACGTCATTTTCAAGGTATACCAGTGTACGAGCCTCTGGTTGCACTTACATTAAGTGAAGGCGTGTAAATGTGAGACTAGAATCTCCCCATCGTTTCCACCTTCTCAATAATAATCAAGATAATCGGCGGCATCGGAACAAAGGCAGTACACCTGCCGGCGGGCCCGCGGTGGTGGTCAAGCTGCCCTTGGGGTTCCAACATTTCTCCCAGAGGGCAGACCTGACTAGGCGGCATCTCCGCCCAGCTACCAACCACCACCAGATGGCAACTGCGAGTCCAAACAACCAGAAAGGCTGATCTTCGTGTCTACAATGTTTTTCAGTAACGCTTCATTCTTTTAACTATTCACAAAATTTGCCAAATTCATAGAAAAAAATCACAAGTTTGTTTTAGGGGGGGGGGGGGGCAACGTCACAGCTTTGGCAACTATGCGAGGGCAGCTCAATATAGCTCTGGCTCTGAACCACCACCACCTCCCATAGGAAACATTCATCTATGTCCCTGAAAGAAAGGATCATTGCCCGTCATCGGGCATCCGAAAGAACAGTTACCATATAAGTATTTTATTAAGTGATAAAATTAAGCACCGAAATGTAATATTTCTGTAAATATAAACTAACACTAAACAGCAACTTACTGATATCGCTTTGTGTATGTATGTCTAGTCCATACATGCTTGAAGAATCGGACAAATATGCTAAGATAATGTAGGAAATAGAGGTAATCGCCTCACGAGATGCAAAACTTTAATTTAGTCTCAATGTGAAGGTATGTTCTTACAGCATGTATGGACTGGACATACATACACAAAGCGAAATCAGCAAGTTGCTGCTCAGTGTTAGTTTATATTTACAGAAATATACGATTACGGTGCTTAATTCACTATTCAAGGTTCAATCTAACTTGGCTCAGAAAGGGGTGAATTATGCTGCCACGAAAGTCTTTGGTCACTTAGCAAGTAGCATCAAAAGTCTGACAGATGGCCAAATAGCATTTAAAAAGAAATTAAAGGAATTTCTGAATGGCAACTCCTTCTAGAATGTAGATGAATTCTTAGATAAAACTTTAAAAAAATAAATAAATAAATAAAAATAATAGAAATAAAAAACAACAAAGAATGTAATAAAATATTCTTAATATATTGACTGGCAAGTGTAAACAATAGTTACTAAACTGACACGTTCCACATCATTACGAAATGTCGAAACACACACGTGTAAGTGTAGGGACAGGAGAAGTACTGACTGGAGGTTTGAGTCAGAGTCGAACATAAGAGTCGCGAAACTCCCAGTGATTTTCTGCTACTTCGCGACTGCAGCGCTGCCAAGCGGCTGGGTCGTAAAAACACACCGCGAAACGATTAAGTATTGAATGTGTATTTGGACTGAAGCAGCACTTTCAAAATTACTTCGTATTTACGAGCTTTTGTGGCGCTATAAATTGTAGCAACAATTAAGAATATAATTCGGAAATCTCTCATTTGCGAAGGATGCTCAGAAGTAACAGAATAACGCTACGAATAACACGTGTTCGTTTACGGTGGTTACTTACACTTTTAGGCATAGGAAGTAAATCTTTAACAATTCATTCACGTCGAAACTTCAGCTCTTAATCAGAATCGCAAATACTTGACCACTATTTCGTAATATCACTGTTGATAAAAGTAAAGTCTGAATGCCTGCTTAGGTTCGTACCTCACCTTCACAAAAATAATAACCCTGTGTACTAACATATTTTGGCGATTACCTACTAGTTTAATAAAGTGAATACGTAGCTACAAATAAATAATATGTCCATATATAAACTGTTAATGTTAGTATGTAACATTCTTCAAGATATTCAGTTTGATACCTGCCAAGTAGCTAAGAAATTATGATAGGTACATGAAAGGCACAGAAGGAAAAGGTGAAAAGAGGGTTTAAACGACGATGTAGAATCTAGTACCTAGAATGTAAAAACGTGTGTACTTTTGAAAAATATTACAATGCCCGAAATTCGCTAAAACAAAACTGTGCAACATGTCAGCACGCAATGATCACGCGAACATAATCATAATCTACATCTACATACATACTCCGCAATTCACCGTAAGGTGCGTGGTGGAGGGTACACTGTACCACTACTGGCGTTTCCTTTCCTATTCCACTCCCAAATTGAACGAGGAAAAAACGAATGCCTATATGCCTCCGTACGAGCCCTAATTTCTCTTATCTTGTCTTTGTGATCTTTACGCGAAATGTAAGTAGGCGGCAGCAAGATCGTACTACACTCAGCTTCAAATTCCGGCCCTCTAAATTTACTTAACAGAAATTCACAAAAAGAACGTCGTCTTTCTTCCAGCGATCCCCAATTGAGTTGCCGGAGCACTTCCGTGACACTCGCGCATTGGTCGAACCTACCGGTAACAAATCTAGCTGCTCGTCTCTGAACCGCCTCTATGTCTTCCTTTAAACTGATCTGCTGCGAGTCCCAAATACTTGAGCAATACTCAAGACGTGGTCGTACAAGCGTTTTATACGCGGTCTCCTTTACAGGTGAAATACATCTTCCCAAAATTCTCCCAATAAACCGACGTTGGATGTCCGCCTTACTCACAACTGTTCTTACATGCTCGTTCCATTTCATATCGCTCTGCAATGTTACGCCTAGATATTTGAACGACGCGACAGCATCAAGAAGCTCACTACTAATGCTGTATTTGAACATTATAGGATTGTTTTTTCTACTCATGCGCATCACCTTACATTTTTCTACATTGAGAGCTAGCTGCCATTCTTCGCACCAACTAGAAATTTTGTCTAAGTCATCCTGTATGCTATTACAGTCAGTTACAGACGACACCCTCCCATACACCGCAGCATCATCAGCAAACAGCCGCAAATTACAACTTACTCTGTCCATCAGATCATTTATATAGATAGAAAATAATAGCGGTCCTATCACACTCCCCTGGGGCACGCCTGACGATACACTCGTCTCTGATGAACACTCGCCGTCGAGAACAACGTACTGCGTTCTATTACTTAGGAAGTCTTCCAACCAGTCACAAATCTGTGAACCTATTCCACAAGCTCGTATCTTCGTTAGCAGTCTGCAGTGTGGCACCGCGTCGAACGCCTTTTGTATACTTCAGCACATCATGTTGCAATTCAAAAGGTTTTGGACGATATTAATATGACTTGAGTATTGTGAAGGGTATGAATTTCAGTGCACTGACAGTTTGTTAAATTATAGACTGCCATTAACGGAAGCCGTGACATTACTTCAGTGTTGTTTTCGTATTTGTATTAGAAAGTTCACTGCAACGTTTAGTGACCAGGAAGTATGAAAGTAACAGAATTAAAAACGGCACTTCAGTGTGCATCATGCCATTCCTCTGTTATTCCCTACTGGCCGCTTGGAGCGCTAGTATCGCTTTTTTCCTAGAGAGTTTCGCGACTGTCAGTGGGAGCAGCTGCTGTGACGTCACGCTGCGCAGGGCCGGCGGAGAGCGACGCGTGGGGCGCGGCGGCGGCGTTCGCGGCGACGCTGTTCGGCGCCAACGCGTACGTGCTCCTGCGCGCGCTCAAGGGGCTGCACTTCGCCGTCGTCATGGCCAACTTCGGCGCCTTCGCGCTCGTCCAGACCACGCTGGTCGCCGCCGCGCTCGGCGCCCTCTGCATGCCCAGGTCAGTGCCGCCACGCTAGTCTGCTAGCCGTATATCTCTGTGCGACACGTAGCTCAGTAGCTATGACGTCCAGAATGAAACTTTCACTCTGCAGCGGAGTGTGCCGTGATATGAAACTTCCTGGCAGATTAAAATTGCGTGCCGGAACCGGGACTCGAACCTGGGACCTTTGCCTTTCGCGGGATAGCACAGTCGGTAGTGCGCTTGCCGATGAAAAGGCAGAGGTCCCAGGTTCGAGTCCCGGTTCCGGCACGCAATTTTAATCTGCCAGGAAGTTTCAGCTATGATGTGGTGAACAATGAAATGCGTGAAAACCTGCCGTACCGCGAGATAATGTTACACACTGTCTCCTTAACCTCTGGACCAATTACGACCAAATTTAGTGCGTATATTCCTTACTGCGACGTAACAGCTTATGATTTAAGTCCTTCCCTCACCTCCTCCCCTTTCTGGAAAATGTCTGCCTCCAGTTCATCTCCTGCAGATTCCAAACGACCGATTCCGTCTTTCGACCCCTACTCTCCGACCTCCGTCACTGCGTCCCCCTGCCACTACCCACTCTCTGTATTGCGTCCTGTGGCAACTGCCTACAGCTACCCTCCTGTTGACTTTGCCACCTCCTCTACCTTCTTCCTCCTCCCCTACCCTCCCCCCTACCTCCTGAGGTCCCCTCACTCCCACCTACTTCCTCCTACCTCCTCCCACTAGTGGTCCGTCTGGCCTCCCCCTCCTACCCCCTTCGCCGCCCATTCTTATAGTCTCCACAGTCTTCTCCCCCTCTTGTCTTCCTCCACTGTACTTGTCCCAACCTCTTTGCATACACACACTGCTAAATTCTTCTCATCAGTTTTAACGCATCGCCACTCGGTGTTTGTCGAGGCTTTTGACTAATGTTAAATGTCTCTGTGCTATTCTGACAAATACTTTGAAGGTTCACCTAGAACACCGTGCCTCCATATTTGAAGTATCTTAGTGTTTTTGACCTCCGTATTGTCTGTAATTTTTCATCAGTGTTACTATGTACACTCACAATATATAACACATGTTATCCATTACCTATCTTCTATGTATACTACAGAAAGCCCACAAATGCTATAGTCTTTATTGTTTCATACAACCACCTCCTTTCATGTCTTCTCTTTTAAATCTCACAAGGCCCTTTGTCAAATTATTACAGTCAAAGGCTGAAGAGCACCACACAGACCACTGCCAACCTGCCTGTACCCTGTATGGGAATGAAATACACAACAAACAAACAAAAGTTGCCTTAGGGGTAAGAACCATCTACAACTCTTATTTCACGAAATATGATGTCATAAACTATGAGATTCCTGATAAACAATACTGCTACTACAGCTATAGAATCTCGGAAAGTTCTTGACTATTTTACTCCAAATTATTACATAATACTATAATAAACTTTCAGACAAGCACAGGTAATATATTTTTCAAAGAATGGGGCTCTTACCCCAAGCCCAGTTATTGACCCCCTCCCCAAGACGGTGGCCTGGGGAAAACCCATCCCCACACCACCTCTTAAACAATGTGTCTCTTCCCCCAAACAAAGGATGTCACCCTCAGTTATTGACAGCAAGCATGACATTGCAATTAAATGCACCATCCAATCTCAGATACAATATATTGCACTTAACTCCCCCAACCCCACTGAAGGACAGCTGAAAGCAGGCAGTTGTCCATGACACCCCTCACTTGAGAGACCACTGCCATCTCCGATACCTCATCACCACCTTGATATGCAAATGAGGGAACTGATTAAAAATCCCCCTAGATACATCCAGAGTTAACTGGTAAAAAGTTATATCAGGTGTTACATTTTGGGAACAAGTATGTTTCTATTACATATTTCCTCATTGTTTTCCCTGCCATCCACCAATCCCTCTCTCCCCCACTGTAAATTTAGTGGGAAAATCCATCCCTACATGCCAAGGCACCACCACTTGAAGATGTCATCAGCTTTAGAATACCGAATAGCAAAGTACATCCTTGTCACAATCTATAGCACAAAACTAATTATTCGACTACTGACATGCATATGTAATCACTCTCTTGAGACCCTAAGTAAGAAATGCAAGTCCTCAAACTAGTACTGATAAACAATCTCATAGAGTCTACAGTTTCAATTAAAAAGTGTAAAGCATTGCTTGAGAACACAATGAGATTCATGATGCCAGACCTGTGAGCACACTTTTTAAAAAATTGCAGGTATGGGGCGTGTCACTCATACGCTCACAGTTGCTGAAGTGTTAAGCCTCACTGAGTACACCACTTGGCTGTGCAGCTGTGACTCATCACAAGTTGCGGTGGTCAACCGGCTGAAGCACGTCACTCTGGAGATATATGCATAAGTTCTCCCTGTACTGTCAAACAGTCGTCAACATATCCCTCCCTGTTTAAACAAGCCTTCAGTCTTGGATTGTCTATTATTTCATGGTTGCATGTTAACATAGCTTACCACTAACATTCTCAATACGCATTCTGGTTGAATCTGAGGAGAGCATTTGGACTCCTATTTCATATAATGCTCTTCTGGATTTGAGGCATTTCCTGGACAGAGTTAGTAATTGTGTAAAGGGATGAGCTATTTTTGGAAACTTGCTAGAGAAGCTTCTAAATAGCAGCCTTTCATAGAGGTCAGATAGACAGGTGTTTGATAGCACTGGTGGCCAGCTTGTAGGTGTAGAATGGACTGTGCCACAAACTATTCTGATATTGTAATAGTATAGGTAAACATAATAAATATAGAAAAGGGGCTATTACAAATCATTTAAATCTAAATAAAATGACTACAGTACATGATTAACACTGGAATTATCATGTCATGAGCAGGAACATTGGTGGTTGCATTTTATTAGTGAGATACAGGGTCAACATTGTATCATTAGCTTTAATTAACCCCAGATGTTGCAGTACGTAAACACAAAAAGGGGAAAAAATACGTAAGTATTACAATAGTAACAACTGAATATTTATTTTATGAAAATTAGCAATAGAAAGTTTAGTTCCACTGACACACAGGTTGCCTGTTTTTGGAAAATGTATTATGTGAGATCCTAAGCGACCACTGTAGTGTTAATAAATATATTTGGCACAGTTTGTACTCTGTGGTGTCTTTATTCTAGAACTGAGAGCACACACGTGTCTGTGCCCACAGGTGTGGCTTCGACAGGCTGCTGGTGGTGGCGCTGGCGCTGCTCAGCTTCGGAGGGCAGATCCTGCTGACCATGTCGCTGCAGCTGGAGCAGGCGGGCCCCGTGGCCATCGCTCGGTCTGCAGACATCGTCTTCGCTTTCGTATGGCAGCTCCTCTTCTTCAAGGAAGTGCCAAATAGGTAAAGGCATTATATGTATTTCATTTTCATCCTCCACAATTATTGGCTACAAACATTATTCAGGAACATTTTTGAGAAAACTTTATTTCACGGTAACAGGTGTTTCTCGAGCCGAGGTACACGGGGTGCAGCCAAGACTGGAGGGCGTCATCTCTCTATTGAACCTGGCCTCAGTATTCCAGGCCGAAATAACTGCCATCAGGGCGTGTGTGGAGGAGAATTTGCGTAGGTGCTACAAAGACCGTAGCATCTATATCTATTTAGACAGCCAGGCAACCCTGAGATCACTGGCAGGGTTCTGGTTCTGGTGGAGTTAGGGGAAAGCAGTAGAGTAAACCTATTGTGGGTCCCTGGCCACTCGGGGATCAGTGGCAACGAACATGCTGACAGATTAGCCAGGATGGGGGCAGAGGCTCCATTTATTGGACCGGAACCTGTCCTGACAATCACCAAGGCAATGATCAAATTGGAGCTACGTAGCTGGCTCAGAAGACAGCACGTAGAATATTGGACCAAAGTCTATCAACAAAAACATAGCAAGGCAATGATGCCAAAGCCATGTTTTAAAAGAAGCTCTGCAATTCTGGGGCTGAACAGGAGAGAGATTAGACTCATGCTTGGATTACTGACAGGCCATGGGAATTAAAAAAAAAAACAAAACACCTACATACAATGGGAATAACAGAAGAGGACCCTAAATGTAGGATCTGTGATGACGGTGATGAAACTGCATCACATCTAATCTTTGAATGCATTGCATTGGAGAGTAAAAGGCACAGAACATTTGGGACAATCAGACCCGAAGAAATTGTGTCTAATAAAGAACTGGTAAAGGGACTCCTTGCACTGTTCAAGGGCATTGGTTGGCTTTACTAGATATACAGGGAGCGATACCGCACAATAAACTTAGTTTCAGTGTGGGCAGTGGCGGGTTGGACCAAGATTGTTTTGGCTTCCCTGAGAAAATCAAATCAAATCAACAGGTGTTTCTCACAAAGTTTTTCATTGCTATGTAATCATATGCAATATATTTTTAAATATGGTGCTTGAGGTTATCAGCTACTGGAAAGCTTCCATTGACATTCAGACTAGCTACAGAGATGTGTGCAGGAGAAATTTAGCAGTTGTCTATGTGTTTGATGAGTAGCTCCATAATACCCTCAAAGAACTGTGTTTGTCTTTATTTCAAACAGTTCCTTTTAAGTCTCCATCCTAAAAATGCCTATTTCAAAATGGGCTTCACATCTGTGGATCTTTTGTATTAATCATGCATGGTAAATCTACAAGACTGACAAACAATATTTATGACTCTGAAGAAAGAGTGCTTTACATGAGGTTTATTTTATGATGAGTTTTGTTTAATTAAGTTTCTTTCACTGAGACTTATGGCTCCATCTGCACTTCAATCCCCATTATACCTAACAACAATTCCTACACATTGACCATCACAATCCATTCCACATTAAAAACACCCAGAGACGGCATATTTGCAATGACAAGAATTCCCATACTCAGTAAGCTGAAGGTCTCTTCACATACAGACAATACCACCCAGACCTAATCTGCAAACAGATTTCCCATGCCGTATTCCCACACACCTCAAATCCTCCCTCCAATAACACTTACTAAAAAGTCACACAATACCTTAACTAAACTGAATCCTTCATCATGTTAGTCAATACCACAAATAAACTGTGTCCTTCATCAAGGCTCTGGTATTTATCTGTCCTCATGCCCAGAAATAGAGATATCCTCCCCGAGATCCTCTCCTCCCCTCCTAAAGTAGTGTTCTCTTGTCCACCCAATTACCACAACATCCTAGTCCATCTCTATGCCACCCCTGACCCCAGCCCCCAACTAAATCGATATTTATATCACAGAGATTATATTCCGCTGCCAGGCATGCCCAATCCACCCACCCAGCAGTTCCTGTTTCAGTCCCGCCATGGGCTTATTCTACCCTTCAAAGGTTGAGCCACCAGTGAAAGCAGTCATGTTAGATTACCATCTGTGCTGCAGTCACTTCATAGATTTGTATATTGGTATATTTAACAAACAACTGCCCATTAGAATTAATGCCCACCATAAAACTATGGCCAAAAACGAAGTAGACAACCCCGTGGCACAACATGAAGCTGAGCACGTGTTACTTCAATGGTCCCTTTATAATCTTGGCCATCTTGATCTCAACCCCCCCCCCCCCCCAACCACCAGCAGCAGTGGCGGTGCTTGGCGGCGGCGACGTCTGTGGGGGCCTCTCAAAACATTCTTAAAATGTTAGGTTTTTTGTTTTATTTTATTTATTTTTTAATTTGATGTTTAACGGCCCTTTTCAACTGCTAGGTTATGTAGCGACGACCTACATCTAACGTACCCTAGCTTAACCTGAGGACGAACACAAGATCCGTACTGAATGGTGGGATTCGATCGCCGACGGAAGCGACATCGCGCACCATGGTAAGACATCTTAGTGCCATTCCCGACTGGCAGCTATTTAGTTGCCCGTATTTATTTCTGTATGAGTGTATCAGTGATGTAATTTTCAGTTAAATACTTTGTGTTATCAAAACTGAGTTTACTGTTTGACACATTAAACCATGAAAATAACCCAACAAAACACAATAAAGACATCACAGCTCGAAGTCTCAAGAGTACTGCCGACCGATCAGTTACGGAATTCCCACACAACACCTGTTGTGAATCTGCGCATGTCCACTAAACAGCAGTGACGAAATGACGCAAAAAACTCAGTGTGTCAAGAGACTCGCACGTAAAACACTCCCGTCTACGTTTGTTGTCGTTACTGAGTGTAAAATTGGTTGTTTGTTTATTGTAAATCAGTTACTAAGTATATTTCTATACATTTATCACACTGTTGGGATTGATTTCATATTGGTAAGGTAAGTCAGTATTCACACACATCTCTTAGCATATTTATTTGTCTGTAAAGCATAATTTATTTAACTGTCGTAAATTTTATGTAAGTGCTACGGTCTGATTAAAATTACTTTATAGTGGAACCAGTGGTTGGCTTTGCCTGTTGGAGGCTTGGGGCGGCGTAGTTAACAAATTGAGGCCTCCCAGCATTAAATGCTGAATCAGTTACTATCTTCATTTGCTGCCCTAACAAGATATGTAGTTGTATGCAGTGGTGGACTAAGGCTGTTGGAGGCCCGGGGTAGCGGCGAAACAAAATGAGGCCCCCCCTCCCGTCCACTTGGAAATATATTACTATAAAACAATAACTTTTGAGATCTGGAGGCCCCACAGGACGAGAGGCCAGTCTAAAAAGAATTACTTTCGAGATTTGAAGGCCCCAGGAAGAAAAAAAAAAAAAAAAAAAAAAAAGAAAAAAAAAAAAAAAAAAAAAAAAAAAAAAAAAAAAAAAAAAAAAAAAAAAAAAAGAATGAAATGGTTTCTAGGCATTTTGAGGCCCCCGAAGACCGGAGGCCCGGGGCAGTCTGCCCCCTCCACCTCCCCCCCCCTAGTCCGCCACTTGTTTTATGACAATATGGTTCGAACTGACTTCCCTCGTTACTCTTATAAATTAGCTATGTTGTTCCTTTTACAAAGAAAATCATCCTTTTTCTCTTTGTGGTTCGGATGTATTATTATATATTGCGATGAAGCCGACATAGAGCGAACATAGGCGCTGGCTATTACTAGACAAAGATTCATATGCACCGGGTGTATTGCTGATCATGATGTCTACAGTTGGCAAACATCATTGATTACATGTAGATTTCTCTATGTGTAAACTTTGAGAAAATGATTGTGGAATGTAATGCTAGAGCTGAAAATTAATAAATCTGTGGCAAACTCTTAATAGAACCTATGTACATATTTTTATATTGTACTTATAGTACACCAGTGTATATAGCATAGGCTTCAAAAAACATTTGATCAAATTCTTGATGTACAATTGATAGTTATTCTACACTGTTACATGTATCTGTTTATGACACTTGTTGTTTCTGAAAATGTACCTCTAGGCACTTAAGCCGCTTTGCAAATTCACAATTCATATATAAATATATATGTAATTCGTGAAGCAGAAGAAAACAATGAACAGACAGGTGTAGCTCATTTTGGGATAGAACTACCGGTTTGCTTGTAATAATTGAAGCTTAAACACAAGTCTCCATAATAAAAATCCTATAATAGGAGGAGATGTGGAACACGCGAATGCGCGCGCACACACACACACACACACACTCTCTCTCTCTCACACACACACACATTTTATAGTATGTATAGATTTCTTAAATAATTCTTATATTATTTTACTTGTTATTCTGGGAAAATATACGAACTATGCTGTCACGTATGACGATACCACGTCCAATTATTTCTATGCTATTACAGTGAGTACTTTTAGGCACCGTCAAATGGGATAATTTAGGAGAGTATGGTATATTTGCACTTTCGTGCAGCATACAAACAATTTGCCTTTCACTTTCGTACACTAATTATTTTAATTGAGAAACTGTATTTTCGCATACTGCAACTTTTGTTTTGAGTCTTATGTAAATATTTTGTAGACCTGTTTAAACTGTGATCCAAATATGTTCTAACACTAAAAGAACACTTGCAACGTATTAATGAAAAGCAACTTTCTCAGCATTATCTGAACCACGAGATCCAAAATGAATTAATTTCATTAATGTCAAAATCTGTCAATGAAATTGTAAAAAGAGTCAGGCAAGGAATATATTATACCTTCATGCTCGATGTACCAGGGATGTGAGCCGTGCGAAACAAATGTCAATAATGTTAAGATTTTGTAATTTCTCAAATGGAGGGATAGAACAACACTTTGTTGGGTTTATTGCCTTTGCAGAAACAGCGAGAGAGTATTTAACAAATGCAATTTTAAGGGAACTAGAAAATAATGATCTAGATATAAAAAACTGTTGAGGACAGGGATATGATAACGATGCCTATATGATTGGCATTAATAAAGGTGTTAGACAAGAATACTCAATATTAATCCATTAGCATTCTTCATGCCATGTGGATGCCATTCTTGGAATATGCTTCTCATAGATGCAGCTAACTCATCTAGAACAGCTACAACATATTTTAGGTTCATCAATAACATTTCTGTGCTCTGTACAAGATCTAGCAAGCATTGGTAACTTTTAAAAATTAAATAAAAATTGACGTTGAAACCTCTGTCTGAAACAAGATGGGAAAGCAGAATCGGAGCACCAAAAGGTTCATTATTCCAATTTGATGATGTTATCGAAAGTGTGAATGACCTGAAAAGTAAAACAAATAATTCTGAAACTCTTAATGACTGTGAAGCAGTCTTGATCGAAATGTTAACTTTTGAGTTTATTGTAGCAAGACACGTGTGGTACGAGATTTTACTACGTCTGAAAAATATAAATAAACAATGGCAGTCGGTTCAAGTGAACCTGAAAGTAGCTGTTGACTCTTTACGTTCATTTTGTGACTCGATTAGAGAATTCCCTATTACAGGATTTGAAACATGCGTTGCAGAAGCTCGATTGTGAGAAACTCGACAGTGAGAATGTTCAATGACGAATAAATTGATGAACCAATACAATCTTCTGAAATGCAGTACACATTTATTTTTTAACACAATGATAGATGCTGTAATAGTTGACAGTGAATGTCAATTCAAAGCACTCTAAGAATATTTTTAGCAATTTGGTTTCATTTATGATATGAATTATTTGAAATCTCCATCCAAGGAGGACCTCAAGCATTGCAATGATTTAGGTATGATACAACGATAAGGTGAAAATAGTGACATACAGCCTTTAGAACTTAACGAGGAACTTCAGCTTTTAAAATCCAATCCACTAGACTCAAAGACGCAAATCAACTATTTCAGTACTTTTAGAAAACAATTTGGAATAAGTATATCCAAATGTTTATAACAATCAGAATCATGCTCACAGTTCAGCTTCAGCCGAGAGAAACTTCTCAAAGTTAAAACTGATTAAGGCTTACTTGAGAAGCACTCGGAGCCAAGAAAGACTATCTGCGTTTTCATTTCTATCATCTGAAGCTGAAATAGCAGCTAGTATTAATTATGATGTGATCTTAAAAAATTCAGTGAGGCAAAAAGCCAAATATTTTCTCTATTTCAATTTGTATTTCTTTATTGTAATTTTTGTCATAGCAATAATACTTGTACATTACACTAGTAAAATTTTAGTATAATGATTATTTGCTTATAATTCAGCTCATTTTATTTGACATTTTCTTTCTTACTGCGAATATGAAAGGGGCCTCGCAAAGACGAGTTCGCCGACACCCAGTTTTTGTCTAGCGCCGCCACTGACCAGCAGTTTTTCTGAACTGGAGAGGTGTGAACTACCCTCACAGTACATTATGTGGTCTCAAAATGGTCTAGGCTTCATATTGTGATAACCTCTTTTCCCCACATCTAACTGTTCCTGTCCCCTCTGCCCTACACCTCTGCCATCTCTTCTATATTCTCTGCGTTTCCCCATTTTGCTTCACTCCACTCCCTGCCCCCTGATCACTACATTCTTAAGCTGCGTCTCTCTCCACCCATCAGCACTCACCTGCTCTCTCTCTCTCTCTCTCTCTCTCTCTCTCTCTCTCTCTCTCTCTGTGTGTGTGTGTGTGTGTGTGTGTGTGTGTGTGTGTGTGTGTGTACGCGCGAATGTGCACAAGGGTGGCTCCATCACTCATTTCTAAGTTCCATCTAAAGCCGTCCTCAAACGGGACGTGTTGTTCCAATGTGGCGCACGCCAGACGTGCTGTCTGCCTAGCTGCAGCACGATTTGAAACAACCGGCAACATCCCACGGAACATGACGCTCACCATGATTTGCAACCACAGCGCTCTCCAGTGCCCGTTGTGGGCTGGCGTGAAGATAATTGTGTTTACAAAGATGGATGTGCGCAAAATTACATGGTATCTGTTAGCGAATGCCGGAAAAAACTGAATACTGTAGCTTTCTTAAGCTGGCATATTGCATGCAATACTCTTCCAGAAATTGTAATTTTTTCTTCAAGAAACACAAAGACCATACATTAACTGAAAGCAATTGATAATGATAACAAAATGTATGACCAATTCACTTTTGGCAAAATATAACAAAAAAACTGTAAGCGGTGAAATCCATCATCTGCGCCAGCTCCACTTGTCTTGATCTCTTATACTCCTATTTTTCACAATGTACATACTCTGCATATCCAAATGTTTACTTTGGCATTCTTTCAAATATAATAAGTTCTGCCTGATACATTCTACTTATTCGTATACGCGGGACAACGCCTCAGCTCGATAATGTTCATTGTGATAATTTTTGCTTTTATTATTGTACGTAAATACTGTTGCTCTTTTACTTTATCTGCTTCCATAACCACACTGTACTGAACTGCAACAGAATTCAAATACTGTGGCGAAAACCAAATGATGTAGGGTACTGTCTTGAAATTTATTGGCACTTGTGCCCTTGCACAAGAAACTCAACAAGTTCTTTCATGGACAGAGTTTGTACATGTTCGTAGTAAATAATGTCGAATACTGGATATTATAATTCTATTAAATAAACAAATAATATATATAAAAATAGATGAAGATTACTTACCAGGCGAAGGAGCACAGGAAGTGATAGCACAAATAAATTAATAAATTCACACACACACACACACACACACACACAAACGCTAGCTTTCACAGCCTAGCTGCTTCTTCAGGCAGAAGGGAAGGAGAGGGAAAAGGAAATGATGAGGGTTTTAAGGGAGTGGGTAAGGAGTCATTACAATCCCGGGACAGGAAAGACTTACCTTGGGGGAAAGAAGGAGGGTAAACAAATACACACCCACCCACACATATATCATCTATTTTTATATATATTTTTCCTGCTATGAATTTCTCCTCTATAATTTTTGTAAAATAAACAATAAATTACATAAACCTTAATTAAACCAAATCATTAAAAATATATCTGAGAGTGTAGATGCAAACTTGTTATTTATATCTCTTTTGCAAACCTGTTATTTACATCTCTTTTCCTCCATAGTTCATAACGCTAAACATCACGCTAATCCACTGTCTTAAAAAGAAATAACACGAATATCATATACTACACTTAAATTAATAAGAAAGATCCAGAAACATCAAGGAAACAAAAAAGGAAAAATAAACATTTTTTTGAAAATATGGGGTCGCAAACCCGGTTCACTCACAACTTCTGCTCCGCAGCTTAGGGTGCTACCAACTATGCTATTTCTCCTGGGAGATTTTGTGCCATATTTGTGGTATACTATGTACCTTTAATAAAAGTAAGCCTCGGTTGCACTATGGTAGAGTGCCAGACTATAAAACCAAAGGTCGCGGGTTTGATCCCCGCCAGGTCATGGGATTTTTTATTTGTCACTTTCCACTTCTTTCACCTCTGGCAGTATTGCTAATGTGAAAAATACTGAGTAGCACCATGTTTCGGAACTGAAAGTCCCCCTATAACTGGCTGGGTAAGTCAGTTTGAAGGTCAGAGGAAGGCAACGGCATACCACCTCCAAACAGGACCATGCCTAGTAAAGGACTGTGGTGTTCAAACCAATCTTCAGATTATTGACTGCTTTATCTTATCTTATGTATGTAAAACATGTTGTAATTATCTTATTTATCTATGACAAAGTATCATAAAGACACTCCTTTGATAGAATGGCTTTTAACTGTAGCATAGGAACGGTATACAAATTATAGGAGACTATCATTAAATACGATACCCTTTCTAAGCTATGAATATATAGTTTCTGGTGATTTATTGTAACAAATCATACCTAAAATGACACATTTTCAAAAGTTCTTCAATTTTCTGGCGCTTTAAAAAGATTATATTTATACATTGTACGCTAAAATGAAAGAAGGCACAAAATATGGAGTTCCGTTTGCAATATGGCGGATGAAAAGTTCTGCTTGTCACATGAAAACCACGTCTCGTTTCATTGCCCACATTCCAGTCCATGAAGCAAAAAATCTAACATGCCAGATCCTTCATTCCACGCTTCACAAGGCAGTGGAACATGGAATTCCTTGCTGCAACAGCAGTACGTCCTCCTCCATGTGCGTTTCCATGTCCTGTGAGAGGACGGCATAAGGCTGTGCTGTTTCTGTCCCGACCAACACCTTGTAACTTTCCTGTTATCCCTCCTCCTCCATCCCATCACTGCAGAGCATTATTGGAATACAGCTGCCGGAGAAGAAGGTCGTCTGTCAGTGAAGTGTGCCTGTGTTATTGTATATCTTTTTCTGAAGAAGGCTGTGTCTGAAAGCTAAGTTGTATGTATACCGGTGTCTTTTTTAATGTGCCTGTCATGATTCGACACACATCTCTGTGGTGAGTTAAAACCTATCCTCAGGATATTGTTGCTGTAACTATTAATAGATACATCTGACAGAGAAATTAGTTAATATCTTCACTGAAAACAATTATTATTCCATTCAGATGTGTATTTTTTCCTGTAAAGCAAACTGATAACCACCAGTATCTTTCTTTGGGACTCCAAAAACATGGAAATTGCAAGGGGAGAGACCAGAACTGTGTGGGAAATGTTTAAGGGATTCCTAGTACAAATCATGCAGCAATCAAAACAGAATTATTCTTTTGCAGGATAATGCCAGTCAGTTCAAATTGATATCTATATATGCTTTCTATAAGTCATATTAATGTGTTCCAAGTCATTAATGCAGGATTAAAAGTTAAGCTTAACTGTATGGTTTTGCATTAAATTAACTGACAATTCTATTTCATGCCCTTTGTTATGACAACTGAAGAAATCTTTGTATTGTGTTCTATTCATCAAAGAAATCATTGTATTCCACTTTTGTACATATGATATTGGACAACTCAAGAGTTAATTTGTACATGTAATTCTATAGATTAATTGTTACATTTTATGTGTTGCAAGAAATTTTGTGCAATTTTACAAGAGGATAACATACATTACATTGTATTTTCGAAGTGCGGCCGCCTGGAGGTGATGGTTGAATGACTGTGTTGTGTGCCTCTGTGATAGGGTGAATGTTCTATTTTCTGAAGAAGGCCATGGCCGATAGCTGAAAGTGTTGTATGTGTGTGTCTTTTTTATGTGCCTGTCACAGCTCATTGCCACATCTTTGTGGTGAGTTGTAAACTTACAATCAGTGAAATGATTTTTACAAACTCACTGATACACTTTTAATGTTACATGAAAAATCGTTCATATGATGATGACAGATATCACATTGTGCCTTATTTTTTAGATGTTTCAATTACATTTTAGTAATATGGTCAGTACAAAAGGAACATGATATAGTCCATTATATTATATATTACATTTACATAGGGGGTTGCCTTGTATGTGAAATAGCACCACCCCTTTTTGAAATTATTTAAGCAGTTTCAATTATTTTTTATAAATTGCGGAGAATTATTTCACGTAAACAGCCAATGTCAAAACACTCCTCTGTAGGAAGGTAACATAAAAAATTACTTATCTTTGTTCTGGCCGATGAACATTGCACTGTTTAAGATGTCTTCTGCACTCTGCTAAATGATACAATATGTGTTGTAGGATTACAGTAGAAAATCAGAAGTACTTGACAAAACTTTTATAGAAATTACTTCATTTCCATCTTAATGAAACATTTCAAACACAAACATCTGATTGCACAATGTCTGAGAAAAATCCAGCAGCAGATTACAGAGCTGCTCACCGCTTCACAACCAAGAACAAAGTGAAATAACATGGCTTCCACATTAAGCTCCTCCACAGAAACTGCATACTAAGATTAATGACAAAGTTTTGCAGTTCTTAATTAAACACCATTGATTTATTTGAAGAATATATAAATTAAAATATTACATACTGAAAATTAGGTGGGTACTGGAAGGGGTACTGGAAGGGGATTGGAAAGAAGAGAAATTTTAGCCATTCCTTGACTTAATGAAGGGATTGATTGGTAGATCACATTCTTAGACATCAAGAAATCATGAATTTTGCATTGTAGGAAAGTGTGTGGGCTAAAAATGGCAAAAGGAGACAAAGATATGAGTACAATAAGCAGGTTAAAATAGATGTGGGTTGCCATTCTTATGATTAGCTGAAGAGACTTGTCCAGAATAGAGTATGGTGGAGAGCTGCATCAAACCAGTCTCTGGACTGAAGACCAAAACAGCAACATATTATATATGAGCCTACATTCACTTCATATAATTTCAGGTATAAGAGAACTTTTATTAGATAATTGTTAGCAATTATAATCCTTAAAAATAACATTTATTGTGTAACAATTTTGCTCCAAAACAAGTTTTTTAATCTTTTTGTGAAAGGTCTTGGCTTTTCTGTTCTTTTAATTTAACCTGCTAAATGATTAGCCTATAAATCCATATCCCAACATCTAGGAGACGTTTCTGTTAGGAGGTTGCTATGGGCTGAATCACATGTAAGTAAAAAATCTGTCTTGCTTCATAATTATGAATGTGCCCAGTTAACATAAATGAGTTGTCTTCATTTAATATGTGTGTCTTCACAAATGTGATAATACTATATGTAAGTTGATGGCACAGTCATAATGTTGTCAGCATCATTCATTATATTTCAAATTACGGTACATATTATACACATTTCCTTTCCTTGTATTTTTAAAATATCTTTGCTTCAGAGTGAGTTGTGAAAAAACAAAATTCCATACTGTAATATGGTGTAAAAGTAAGAATAATATACTAATTTGGTGACTAATTTTCCTGAGTACCATAAGAATATAACACACAGCCTCCACTGAGAGAATCTCAACTCTCATAGACCAATGCCTTCAACCTATTACCAAGAACCTACCCTCCTATATAAAAGACACCAACCATTTTCTCCACCGACTCTCCACTGTTCCTGTTCCTTTACCACCTGGAACCATGCTCATTATAGTTGATGCCACCTCCATCTACACCAACATTCCCAATGCTCATGGCCTTGCCACTGTTGAACACTACTTTCACAATGCCCTACTGACTCCAAACCTGCAACCTCCTTCCTCAATACCACGACTAACTTCATCCTAACCCAAAATTGTAGGCATCACCTACAAACAAATTTGCGGCACAGCCATGGGCACCTGTATAGCACCTTCCTATGCCAACCTGTTCATGGGCCAACTAGAGGAATTCTTCCTGACTACCAGAATCCAAAACCTCTCATGTGGTTCAGATTTATTGATGATATCTTCATAATCTGGATTGAAGGTGAGACTGCACTATTCACATTCTTTTAAAACCTCAGCACCTTCTCATCCATTCACTTCACATGGTCCTACTCTACACTATGAGCCACCTTCCTTGACATTGACCTCCTCCTCAAAGATGGCCTCATCGGTACCTCTGTTCACATAAAACCTACTAACCATCAGCAATACCTCCATTTCAACAGCTGCCACTCATTCCACACCCATGGTCATCACATTTTCAGTGACGAGCAATCCCTCTCCAAATATGCCAAACTGAGGCCTTCACTGACTGCAATTACCCACCAATTGTAGAAACAGACATCACGGGCCCTGTCTGTGCAGTCCCCTGCCACCTTCCCTAACCCACCGTCCGGCCACAAGGGAGATCCCTCTCATCACCCAGTACCACTTAAGACGGGAGCAGTTATACGACACTATCTGCCAGGGTTTCGATTACCTTTCATCCTGCCAAGAAATGAGAAATACCCTACCAAAAAATCTCCCCCTTCCCTTACAGTAGTATTGCGCCATCCACTAAACCTATGTAATATCCTTGTCCATCCCAACACCATCCCTGCTCCCAACATTTTACACCATGACTCATATCCCGCAGTAAACCTAGATGCAAAACCTGTCCTATCCACCATCCCACCACCACCTATTCCAGTCCCATCACAGGCATTTCCTATCCCATAAAAGGCAGGGCAACCTAAGATAATAGTCATGTTGTGTATAAAGAGAGCTGCAAACAATGTGCAGCTTTCTATGTGGATATGACAAGCAACAAGCTGTCTGTCCGGATGAAAGGCCATTGTCAAACTGTGGCCAGGAGGCAGCTAGACCATTCTGTTGCAGAGCATGCGGCACTGCATAATCTGGCTCACTTCAATGACTGACACACAGCCTGTGCCATGTGCATCCTCCCCACAAACACCAAATTGTCTGAATTGTGCAGGTGGGAACTTTCCCTACAATATATACTACGCTCCCACAATCCCCCAGGCCTAAACTTTCGCTAGTTCCTTTCCCCACCACTCTCCTTTCCCCTTCCTTTCCATATCCACACTCCAGCTTACGTACATCTCCTTTTCCACCACATACTCCAGTCCCTTCCTATCTGTCAAACAGCACTGACTTATTCCTCCAACAAGCATCCCTTCCCTTCCTTCCTGCTTCCCTCTCCATGCCACTTCCTCACTACCACCAATGGTTGCTCTTGCCTCGGCCGAGCTGTGTGTCGCAGTCTCGCTACAATAGCCGGAGATGATGGTTTGGTTTCTGTGTGTGTATTTTCTATGGCAGATGAAGGCTTCACAGCCGAAAGCTTTATTTATTGTTTATTCTGTTATATGTGCCTTTTGCAGCTCATCGGACGTCTCTATGGTGAGTCGCAACCTATTCTTCCCAAAATATAGTTGACAGCTATTTTTAGATATAATCTGTATGAGTTATCTATTTAAGAGTATCTTTAAGCAACATGCCAAGAAACTTAGTTGAGTTCACATTCAAAATCTCTTGGTTGTTTAGGAGTGTTCCGGGGATTTCGAGAGGCTAGACTTTATATAGGGTATTTTGTGTGAGTTTATAATGAAATTATTCTCATCAAACTATTTGCTGAGTTATGGCATAAGTGGTTGAATCTTTTGATCATGATCAGCTGTGTCTATACCTGTTTTCAGGATACTTTTGTTATCAGCAAATAATGTAGTATGACCTGAAGTAAGCTTTGTGGTTATGTCATCAATAAATAAAGCTGCAACAGTATGGGGCCTAGGATTGAGCCCTTTGGTATAACATATCTAACAGGCATTATATCAGAGGAGTGGACATTACACTTATGGATGTATATATTCTTTTCTTCAAATTTAATTTCTGCTTTTTGTATTCTGTTTGACAGATATTGAATTTAACCCCTGGAGGGGGGGGGGGGGGGGCACACAGTAGAAACTCCTTTGCTATCTAGTGATTTTAGAGTTGTGTTTTCTAAAACCATGCTCGTTGATAATGCACTGAGTTGTGCTATATCAGTTTTAGGACCCTTTTTGTGAAGTGAGGGAACTGTAGGAACCTTTAGATGGTCTGGAAAAACTCAGTTACTGAAGGATGTACTTATTAAGTGAGTTAATGTTTCTTCAATGTATTCTCCACATTTCTTTACAATTAAGTCAGGTATTATGTTACTGTCACTGGTTTATTTTAGTCCTGAAATAGGTGTGAGAACTTTAGTACTTGAGATTCTGTGGAGAAACATTGATGCTTCAATGGGTTCCAAATTTGTTGACTTTTTAGTATTTTTCCCTATGGCAATTGTTCTTTATCAAGTTCTTGGCTATTTTACTGCAATTGTCATACAAAGTATTTCAATCAAATGTTTGTTAAGCTTAACGGACTTAACTGCGGAGTCATCAGTCCCTAAACTTACAAACTACTTATGAACTACCTTATACTAAAGACAACACAAACATCCATGCCCGAGGGGGGATTCGAATCCCAGAACGTAGCGGCCGTGCAGACTGTGACTGGCGTGCCGCAAACCGCTTGTCCACTGCGGCCAGCTAAAAGTATTTAATATTATTTTTTGTTCTGATATCATTTCATCATTTAGATGTAGTTTTAAGGTTTTGTTGATCGCGTGCTGCTTCTTACTAGTTTCAGTAGTATAAAAATGATAATTTACAACTCACTGCAAAGACGTAATGATGACCTTAACATGCACATAAAAAAGATACACACATACAACACTTAACATTATCAGCTATGGCCTTCTGCAGAATAAAGAGCGTTCACACAGTTATCCTGTGTGTTTCATTCATAATGTATAAAATATTCTGTTAAGAACCGACATAACAGTTAGTGAATATGATTTACACTTGTCTTGCTGAATTCAAAGGTAGTTAGAAGGAACCGGTCAGTATAGTTGCACGAGTATAAATAGCAGAGTGTTATCTTACTTGTTGCAGGTATAGTGTGATGGGTGCTGTGCTCGTAACATGCTCTGTGCTACTCACCGGCTTACGCCGTTGGGCACTGGCATTACCGGAAGCGTCACCTCTGCGACGGCGCCTCGGGCTGCTTGCTAGGTGAGAAGTGTGCACCTCAGGAGTACAACAGAAGACTGGGTTGTTGAAACAAGAGCGTCATTGTAATGAACAACTGACTACTTGCTGATCCATGACTTTTACAACTGTGACACAAACAATCATTGTACTCTCCAGCAGAGGATAGTGTGATTATGATAGATGAACTATTACTGATGTGGCTGTTGACGCACCATTCAACATTTACACTCAAATTGTTGCTATGTTTTAAGACTTGTAATGAAGTAACAACACTTCACCCAGTGTGTACAGTGTTCAGGCATTGTGTTACTGTGTGTGTGTTTAAAATAATAGTTACTTGTTGTGTGTTGTAGCCTAACTAACAATGTTATTGTATTGGTGTACCGTGAATGTATATTGATTTTGGTGCTACTGTTTGGAAGACTAAATTTCATCAAATTATTATTGATACTGTCATCTAAAGTGCATTTTGTCTTTACTGACAAATCTTCTTTGGATGTGCAATAAGCTGTTTGGAACCTTGCATGACACAGAGAAAAACCATTCATTGTACTGTGTCACAGGAGTACATCTTCTTCTATTAAGCAATAATTTTAATGACTGATCTGAAACAACATTCTTCAATGAGAAAATAGTATACAAACGGAAGAAGCTTTACCTGGTAAAGTTGGCTGTCATTCTATAGCTTCTACCATGGTTCTAGACAAAACAATACTCTAGTCTGCTGATGAAACCTGAAGACTGAACATAGAGAATGGTAGGACAGCATATTTGGGTTTTGCTGTTTTGTTTTCACTACTAATTAATCATTTAACTGTCTACAACACTATGTGAATGTGTTATTTTGCAAGGGGGTATTAAAAGATGGTATTAAGTGTCATGTTATATTCATTATTTTGTGGTGTCTTCTATGTAGAGATTCTTATGCTTAATAAGACTGAGTCATTTCCTGCCAATTGCAGTCGTAGATTAGTTCAGTGTAAGTAATCAGGAACTGGTACTAAAATGAATTTGTGAGGAACTGGTGACTTAAAATAAGTTTTTTTCTTTTAATTTACAGGCCACTTTAAGGATTATTAAGTCAAAATACCTCCAAAAATGTAAACTTGTTTGTAGCACTTCTGATTTATCTGAAATTACTGTATTTCTTTCATATTCTGCTTTCGAAACTAAAGCTGACGAACTTTCATAAATAATGGACAAGATAATTAACAGATCTGTAGTAAAATATGCATCCATTAAAATCTCATGAAGAAAATAATATTATTTTATATACCAGATTATCATTGTGATTTAACTTTTCCATTATGTACTTCAATTACTAAGGGTAAAAGCTAAATTATTCATTTTAAAAGCCCATAACAGTTTCCGGACTCATCATTGTCCATTCCATGATTGTGCTCCATCTCCAATGACCTCTATGGCAATGGGGTCTTAAACTTAACTCTTCTTTCCTTCCTCTTTAGAATTTAATCTTATGAAAGAGAAGATCTCAGAAATGAATTTTTGAGCTGCTGTACTTAAGAAGAATTCAAGGCTGAATACAAGTCTGGAAACTATTATTTTCTGGCGAAGTCTTTATTACATGGCATCAAAATTGTTTTCTGTCACGAAATAAGAACAAGATATCACTTGATCTAGTTTTACATCGAAAGTGTCTTATCAAAGGCAATATATGCTTAAATATGTTGCCTACCATTATAGAGATTTAATATGATGTGGCTACTTACTAAATTTATTAATAGTGAATAAGCCTTTGATCACTCATGAAATTTCCATCTGATATTGACACAGTTCAAGGACATAAACGAACAGTGTAGACATGAAATTTGTAAGACAAAGGGATAAGACTGTGGTCTAAAATATGGACTGAATCTTTTGGGACAGAGAGAAGTCCAACTAGCTGCAACATAAAATAATTTGACCGTAAACAACAAGATGAAAATAGGCAAAGCTTTGAATCTATGAAGATTAATAATCCTAGCTTTTACAATGTGAACGGAAGAAAATAGGAGTCAGAAAGTACACACAGAAGCTATGGGGTAAAAATGACATAATAAATAACTAAACAGAGACTGATGATGATGCAAGATACAAACATTTTGTCACTTGGATGGAAGTGACTATTGTCATTTGTTTTGAGAAGAAAAAATGGATTGAGAAAGGCACTATGACATATACTTATTTAAATGACAGACTGAGAAAAATAAATAAATGGAAAATCCAGGATGGAACAACACTAATATGAAAATACCAAGATGGAATAACAACAATAGATACAGGGTATATTGCTACTTAGTATATAGAGGAGTTACAGACAGGCACAACAAGAAATATTTAGGCTTATTACAAAGTCCCTTCCTCAGAAGTAGAGCTGTTACACATTCACACAACAACAACCCCCCCCTCTCCCCTGGATATTCCATGTGTTAAGCTGTAGTAGCCACATGTGTGTCAGATGCATGAGGTTTATAATTTGAGGAAGGATTTTGTTGTGCTTTTATGTGACTACTCCATGTGGTGAGTGGCAATATATCTGTGGAGGTTTAAAGGATCGGGTCGGATAAGACTCGAGAAACTCCAATTTTTATACACTGACTTTATTATCACTCGTATACACCGTACAATAGTCAGGCGGGAACTGGTGTTTCCGCTTCCTTACAGCAAAGACCTTCATAACATAAAAAGATACCACGCTTGTCCAGTGTTGTTCAGTATCGATCCACACATATCCTTTCCATATTGTTGTTAATAAGGTGAAAAGTAAAGGTTTTTGCGCACAATATAGAGGAGACATTGAGTGGGAGGCAATTTCAACCAAAACAAAGGATTGCTACAATATTGGTTATCACATTGTCTTTCACCTTAGCGAAATAAAACACACACGCACACACACACACACACACACACACACACACACACACACACACCTAGTCACACATATATGGTCACTGCCATATTCAGGTGCTGATGAGAGAAAAGTCATTACTTGCCTACCTAAATAACAATTACAAGAGTAACCTACTTCCCTTTCATTTAAATGTCCACCCAATACAAATACTTAATAGTTTCTTCACTAGACTATTTCTAATTTTATTATGATTACTTTGCTTTTGATCAGTACTTATTCTTGATTTCATAAGATCCTGTCTGACTTTTGATTTGCCCATTCCATTTTTTGTTAGTTTTCAGTTAGAGAGGGATTCAAGATTAATGAAATTATAAGTTAAATAATTTTAAATAGACATCCCAAAATGTATTGAATCAGTTTTGCTTTTTGTATTCAGAGAATAGTTTGTGCTGAAACCACTTTTACTTTACTGAGATACACCTTTTTGACTGTTCACATTAAATCATAAAAATATAGCTATTTTTTCTTTCTTTTTATTCATTAGTTCAGGGGGGAGGGTTATATATACCCCTGTCAGTTTTATCACATGACCAATCACCTCACTGTTCTTTAGTTTGGTACTTTGCATTAACTATATATGAATATGGTTAAGGATGACTTGTAAATCAACAATGAAGAATAGTTTCACCACTCTAGTCATTGTGGTATCCCAGCCCATAATCACTAATTCAGATTTCCAAAGCAGGATACCAGCTTACAAACAAAATTAAGTAAACTTTGTTTTCTCTCCCTTTATCCACTGATTACTGTCTGACTGTTTCTATTTTATATTCATATTCTTCCTGTTTTTGTATGAGTGTTTGTCTCACTTACTGATACTGTTTTACTAGGTTTTTATTTATTTATTATTATTAAATTTCACGCTTCCACCTGTCTCTTTCTGTCACTTTGTTCTATCCCTTACATTGTACTTCAAATGTTCAAATGTTTGTTAAGCTTAAGGGACTTAACTGTGGGGTCATCAGTCCCTAAATTTACAAACTACTTATGAACTACCTTATACTAAAGACAACACAAACATCCATGCCCGAGGTGGGATTCGAACCCCTGACCATAGCCGCTGTGCAGGCTGTGGCTGGTGCGCCGCAGACTGCTCGGCCACTGCGGCTGGCTTTACATTGTACTTCCACATATCTAGAACTCCTCCAGAAAGTGTAGAGGAGGTTCTACCTTGCATTTCCACCTGTCTTGTCTGTCTTCAGTCCTTATTTGTCTTCTGTTTTCAGCTAAAAATTTTGTTTCATTTCTGAATTATTAATATGTCTTTGTAGTTTATTTACCTCACAGTCTCAGGTTAGAAACGAGTCCCTTTCAAGGTTGATAAGCCAATACTGCATTGTTATTTGTTGTTGTTGTTTTGGTCCTCAGTCCAGAGACTCGTTTGATGCAGCTCTCCAGCCTACTCTACCCTGAGCAAGCCTCTTCATTTCCTCATAAGAACAGCAACCTACATCCAGTTGTATCTGCTTACTGTATTCATCTCTTGGTCTCCCTCTGCGATTTGACCTCAACACTTCCAATGCTAGATTCTCAATACCTTGATGTCTATGAATATGTCCTACCAACTGATCCCTTCTTTTAGTCAAGGTATGCCAGAAATTCCCAACTTTGTTCAGTACCTCCTTACTAGTCATACTATTCACCCACCTAATCTTCAGCATTCGTCTGCAGCACCATATTTCAAAAGCCTCTGTCCTCTTCCTGTCTGCACTGTTTATTGTCCAAGTTTCACTTCTATGTAAAGCAACATTTCACACAAAGGCCTTCAGAAAGGACTTCCTTACATTTAAATTAATATTTCAGGTTAGCAAATTTCTTTTTTCCAGAAAACTTTTCTACCCATTGACATTATGCATTTTATATCCTCTGTACTGCAGCAATCACAAGTTATTTTACTGCCCAAGTAACAAAACGTATTTACCATCTTTATTGTTTTGTTGCCTAATCTAATATCTTCAGCATCACGTGATTTTCTTAGACTGCACTCCATTACCTGTGTTTTGCTATTGTTAATGTTCATCATATATGTTCCTTTCAACACACTGTCCATTCTGTTCAACTGCTCTTCCAGGTCCTTTTCTGTCTCTGACAGAATTACAATGTCATCAGCAAAACACAATGTTTTTATTTCTTCACCCTCAACTTTAATTCCTTCTCCAAATTTCTCCTTGTTTTCCTTTATAGCTTGGTGAATGTACACATTGAATAACAGTGGAGAAAGGCTACAACCCTGTCTTACTCTCTTCCCAACCATCCCTTATATGCCCTTCAAGTGTGATTTCTGCTGTCTGGTTTTCCTACAAGTTGTAAATAACCTTCTGTTTCCTAAATTTTACTCCTGCTGATTTCAAGATCTGAAAGAGTGTGCATTACATTCGTTAAATAAACTGTTTATATCATCTTGTCCAGTTTTGACGATCTAAGCCACCATTTTCATATCAGTTTTACAACATTATAACCTTCATATCTCATGTAATAAAGTTGAACAAAAACAATGTATTGTTTACAAACATTTTTACACATTACTACTTACATAGCCCTAGCAATGTACAGATAACATTACAATACCTTATCAACACAGTTTTGCCTTTGTAAGTGAACCACTGTGTGCAAAAATGTCTATGTTTGCCAGTTATTTTATAACACCCTGCAGCACTAAGCTGATATGTATCCTATGGCATTTGATGCAAGACTAACAATATTATGTGGATACAAGTTCACTCACTAACTTGCTATCACATGGCAGCAAAATGATTTACTATTTTTGCAATTTTCATATACATAGAAATACACTATATATGTATTCATGTATTAAACAGGATAGAGGAGGTAATTTTTCACATTTATTAGGAAAAAATTTAATGGATTATATTTTTTATGAACAGAAATACTATTATACACAACACATAGCCATTTGCTTGTTATTACAATGAAGAAAGTACATGTATTCCAAAGTATACCAGATGCACATCTTGATATACCAAAGTTTAATTACGGACTTGTATTAAATAACTGCCAAAAACTAAGAGCTAATCACACATGTAAATGGTTCTAGATTAATCATTTATCATCATCTGTTATATGTGGCATTATGTTAATTTTTATCACTTATATTACACATGCTACAATGAGACCTTGTATAAAATACATGACGCCATCTTGAATATTGGTTAAGTGTTTGGGGTCCCCAGTAGATCGATTTCAAGGAAGATATAGAAGCAATTCAGATGTGGGCGACTAGGTTTGCTACTGGTAGATTTGATCAAAGTGTGAGTGTTATTAAGGTGCTTTGGGAACTCAAGTGGGAGTTGCTGGAAGGAAGGAGACGTTCTTTTCAAGAAACGCTCTTGAAGAAATTTAGTGACCCATAATTTGAAGTGGACTTCAGAACGATTCTACTTTCACCAACTTACATTTCACATAAAGACCACAGCATACAGAAGGATACAAGCATTCATTTTTCTCTCTTTCTGTATGGGAGTGGAACAGGAAAGCAAGTAACTAGCTGTGGTACTAGGTACCCTCCTCCATGCACATTTGGGTGGACTGCAGGGTACATATTTAGTTTTAGGTGTTGAATAGATTGCTCATGATAATCACCATCAAACAACTCTCTCTTGTGGCATATAATAATATTTCTACTGCCTCACCTATCCCATTGTAAACATATACAGGCTACATATGCAAATAAGTAAATGAAAATTGTACAACATAGTAAATCCTAATGCTTCCACCTGTTAGTGAGTTGACATATAACTTGTATCCACATAAAGCAGTTAGTCTTGCATCAAATGCTACATGATAAACATCAATTGAGTGCAATTCCTGGTAGATACTGTAAATAGTTTATTTCACCTTGTGTGATAACGGCCAATAAATATTTTTAATTCAAGGAATGTCATGCAGAGTAACCTTCAATACATGAAGGTTGCAATATTCCTAATCTTTTACCGGTACTCATTTGAGCATGCCTGAAGTTGAACACATGGTGCTGTAACACATTCTATTTCATCTTGTGTACCTAGACCTCTGATAAACTGATTGCAGCTTTCTGAAACTGTATGTTTTGCTTTTATTTATTTTTCTTGCTGTTGCAAATAAAGGAAATTTATTTTGTTTTTAGTATTTCTTTTAGTATACTTTTATCAGTAATGGAAGATAGGTAGCAACTCACTGTAAAGAGGCTCACTGAGCTGCTGACAGACACGAAAATAGATAATCACATTAACACAACTTAAATTTTTGGCAATGGCCTTTGTCAGAAAAAAAGCACCTAAATTCACGCAATCACTCACACAATTATACAAACACAACTATCATGTCCGGCCAATCCAGTAACACAAGCTAGACTGTGACTGAGGTGGGGAGTGGAGGGGAATGATGCTTGTAATGCTGGAGTGGCCAGACATGATAGTTGTGTGTGAATTGTGTGAGTGAATTTGTGTGTTTCTTTTTCTGATGAAAGTCCATTGCCGAAAATTTAAGTAGTGTGAATGTGATTATCTATTTTCGTGTCTGTCAGCAGCTCACTGAGCCTCTTACTGTGAATTGTTACCTACCCTCCATTATTGATATTCCTATTGGATTTTCCATTGTGAAGTATTCTTTTGTTTCAAAATGAAGATTTTGATAACTAATCATTTGTATGTACATTGAATATCTCATTCATGAAGATGTCTCATGTGTAATTACTCAGGCACTCCACTTCAAGGTGAATGAGCCAGCTATGCTGACTTTGATACTGTCAGTTAGTCTAGTGACTACTATGATACTTCACTGTTATTAAAGACCTATCATATTAGGAAAGAATGTTACAAACTTAAATAAGTTGTGTAAGATTTGATTTACCTCAGAGATAGAATATTACAACATTTCATAAAATTTAAATACACAGGACATAATTATTACAATGAAAATTACACAAAATATTTAAAAACATTGAAACTGCATATCAAGCGGAGGCAATAAAAGTTGCTTCTCTGACTACTTGTATTGTCTTTCACAGAAGACCTAACTTATACTGTACCACATACATTTGTGCTTGTATTATCAATTCAGATGAACAACTGACTTTCTAGCATGGCTTTCCCCTTTTGAAAATTCCTCAAGCTTTGTTGCATGCCACTCTACTCATATTTGACTGTGGGCAGTGAACATACTAATTCTTGGATATTTCTTTCTCTTTTCATTATTTATGTAAACTCAAAATTGTATAGGTGTTTTCTTCATATTAGACATTATTTATTAAGAAGAATGTATATTTTTAGGCTTCGATGAAAACCACATACAAAAAGAACAGTTTTTTATGTGTACAAGTGGGACTTGTATAGTGGCCTGTAATCTTGAAAGTATTTTAAAATAAGGGAAATGTATTTTATAAATCATGTGATGCTGAAGGTGCTCATATATTATAATAATAAAATAGCTTTTAAATATTTATGTAATGCAGGGTGAATTGTTTAATGATCAGCCAGTTTGTTGGCAAAATATCATCTGACCTGTTACCAATTGAACTCAATCATTTTGTAATATCTATAATATACCATATAAGAAACAGTGGTGTTGGTAAATCTGATTCTTTCATTTTCTTTGTTACATTGTTTCTCAGTGTTGACTGACTAGTTATAGAATAATTAAAATCATGTGATGCTAATTTGCACAGTCATGCCACATTCTTCATACTTAATATTTTCATGCTGCGGTGTTTTTGAATGCTTTGATGTAAAATATGGAACTCAGTCACAGATGTAGTCATGGCTGTTCATTTATTGCTGTGATTTTGTAGTTTTAATTGATAATTCAAAATGTGGCAACAGAAGTTCATACTTTCAATGCAAAGAATATGCACATATGTGCAGAATAAAATCTGTGATTGTAAGCATTTATCATTTTTGTAAGCACATTGTTACGGAAATTGTAATTTAGTATTTTTTTATTCTTGCTTATATGCAAATGAATAGGGAGACAATAATAACTAATAAATAAGAAAAAAACTCTGGTCTTAAAAGGGATGGTACTTTGTTTTGTACATTGACAGCAGTATTTTAGTAGGCTTATGGAGCATTAAATCAGCTTTTGAAGTCCCTACTGATTGTAGGCCCTACTATTAAGTGTTGTTGTATTGAATTGAGCAGCAGAGAACAGATTCCTGACCAGGAAACTTAATTATTGTTCTTCATAATTATATTAATACCATAATCACTGATTATTTTCTTCATTTAAAAGAAAATTTTATTGTTCCATTTTAAGAGCCAGTTTTGTAAATTTCTTCCAGTAATACTGTTAAAAATGCAATAGCAACTAGACGTGAAGGATGAGGTAAAAGATTTAAAATTGGAAAATAGTTATTTCTTGGGGGAAAAAATTTAATACAGTACTTTTTAATTTTACATTCCTTTGCAGGAGATCTTTAAAAACAAGTTTCCATTTACTCTGACACCTCCATAAACTCGGACCAATGAATAAAACAATTCTGGGTATTAGGCTGCATCATTTTTAAAACACTTAGCAAAGTAATTGCCAATGTTTCGACCATTGTGCACTGTTCCTCTTCAGGGGGTTCAATTGTTGAATGCTGCTGAATTTATCCCCTTGTATACTGTGATTTTTTTTTTCTTTTGGTTATCTGATACTGACATTGTACACCTAAGATGGTGATTGCTTGGCAATAGCATATCAGTAGCTTCTTATATTTGCTACCTTGCTAAGTGATTGGTAGGCAGTATCTTGTATCTTATTGGAAGGCAGCAGCCAATCAGCAGTTAGTACCCAGGAAGTGGCATTTTGCGCTGTGAACATTGACGCTGCACATCAGTTGTACTGTAGCCACTGTACAGGACTCGGGCCAATTAGTGCTTCTGGCTGGTGCACACACGTGGTCTTCTGGGCCAGGATTACTGGCAGCCATGCAAAAAGTAACTTGTAGTCATCATCCCTATTCATGTTGTTACGTTGTTTAATTATTTTGATCCTTAATGGGTCTCCACAGGTGACGGATCTTGTGGCCACTTTGGAAAATCAGTTTGATTACTTCTTGGATAAGGATCTTGCCTATACAATAATGGAGGATAGATAACACACAGGGTTTCTGAGTGATTGCATGAATGTATGTGTTTCTTTTTATGATGGGCCGTGGTCAAAAATTTAAGTCGTGTGAATGCGATTATCTAATTTTGTGTCTGTCAGCAGTTCAGGGAGCCTCTTTATGGTGGGTTGTTATCTACCCTCCATTATTAACATTCCAATTGGATTTTCCATTGTTAAGATCTTGCTTAAACATTTGCTGGCACCTCTCACATAAGGTAAATTAGCTATAGGAAAAGTTTCTTCTCCATCTTTGCTTATTTTATTTTCGTTGTACCACATAACTTGTTGTATGGCCCCGTTGCAGTATCCATTCACTTGGAATGTTGTGTTCAGTCACTCAGTTGATGCAAAAATGCAAAATAAGAGAAGCCACTGAAATAATTAAACAATGTAACCACATAAATAGGGAGGACAGCTACAATTTACTTTAATATAGCTGCCAGCAATTTCAGCCCAGAGGACCATGTGTGTGCACCAGCCAAAGGTACCGCTTGACCTGATTATAAACAGCAGCCGCGCTCAAACTGATGTGCGGCCTGAATATTCGCAGGAAACACCACCCACTGGGCACTAGCTGCTGATTGGCTGTTGCTTTCCAATCAGAAACAAGATTTTACCTACCAATCAATTAGCAAGGTAGTGAATGTAAGAGCTTACTGATATGCTGCTACCAACCAAATCACCATCTTAGATCTATGACATCGGTATCAAATAACTGAAAAATTCACAGTATGTAGGGGTATACATTCAGCATTATCCAACAGTTAACTGCCCTGAAGAGCACCATTACACAATGGTCAAAACATCAGTAATTCCTTTGCTAAGTATTGTAAAAATGATGTGGCCTAGTACCCAGAATGTGTTATTCAAAATGATGTTCCAATATCCTTATTGTAGACATCAGAAACTTGACATGTGCAATAAGTAACCATGTTTCTGTTATTAAAACTCTGAATACCAGGAACACCTTTAACTGTACTACAATTATAATGTACAATTGCAGCTGTAATCCAACTTTTACCATGCCTGGGTGTATCTAAGTTCGTAATGGTAAAATTAAAAGTACAACCATAAAACACAGATGGGCCGTGCAGAATTACTTGAGCACCTACTCTTAGAGTTAATTTCAACATTATCAATAACCATACATACAGTAAGATGTAAACGTTTAAATATCCTCCTGTAATGAGGGATACTCTCTCTGTAGTCCTCAATGCTGCAGCTCGTGAGGCTGCACAAAGGCCGGCTGCATCTAAACGGAAACATTACTGAGAAGAGTGCGCAACAGGGGCCCCTTATCACATGCTGGTTGGAAAACCAATAAGCGGGACTCAGTGGCTGACCCTAGTAAAACTAAGGGACCAGCCATTTTGGCCACCATGTTGCCAACTTAACTGTAGTACTCGCAAGGTTCCCCAGACGTGCCTCAAACAGAGATCATTCATCTGGGGAAGCTTGTGAGTTGGTATACTGCTGTCTCAAAGAGAATCTCTGCCAATATGGCTGCTGCGCAAGATGGCGGCACCCGTGGCAGGCACTTAGTTTTACTAGGGCCCAGCCACTGAGTTCCATTTATTAGGCTTCTGGCGGGTGGGCGAGACGGGGCCCCAGTTATGTGCTCTTATCAGTACTGTTTCTGGTTAGACGGCGTCAGTTATTGTGCAGCTGTGCGAGAGTATGCCTCGTTACAGGAGAAGATTTAGACGTTCGTGTCTTACTTTGTATAAGTGACGGCGAGCTGCAACAGGCACACAAAAAACACACACACACATACAACACGTTCAACTATAGGACATGGCCTTCTTCAGAAATAGAAACAATCATGCAATCACACAGGCACACAACAAAGTCACACAACCATCATCTCCAGCTGCCGCACTTCGCGGAGTGGAAATAGGGGAGAGGAGGAGGAGGTATAGGAAGGTTGCATCATGGTGTTCGGGATGGATACTGCACGGCCTTCCAGAGTATATACGTATTAGATGGGAGGCATAAGATGCAGATTAGGGATGGGGTGGGGAGTGCCGTTCAGAAAAGCTGGTGGTGGGTGGGAGGATCCAGATGGCCTGAGTTGTGAAGCAGCCAATGAAATCAAGCATATGCTCCGCTGCATGCGGTGCCACAGGGTGGTCTACCTTGTTTTTGACCACAGTTTTGTGGTGGTCATTCATTCTAATGGACACCTGGTTATTCGTCATGCCAATATAGAAAGCTGCATAGTGAATCCATGGTGTGTGTGTGTGTGTGTGTGTGTGTGTGTGTGTGTGTGTGTGCGCGTGTGAAGGGCACACGTGCATTCATTTCATTTTATTTTTCTCCACCCAACTGCCTCCCCACTCCCTCCCTAAGCTGCATCTCATTCCTCCCATCTAATACATACATACTCCGGAAGGGTGTGGTGTAGCTATCCCCACCACCATAATGCAACTTCCTATACCCCATCCCCTCCCCTATTTCCATACCGTAGAGTCTGATTCGAAGTGCAGCAGCTGGAGATGACGGTTGTCTGACTGTGTTGTGTCCTTGTGAGATTGCATGAATGTTCCTACTTCTAAAGAAGGCCATGGCCGATAGCTGAAAGTGTTGTACATGTATGTCTTTATAAGGCCATTAGCAGCTTGTTGTCATATCTTTATGGTGAGTTCTAAATTGTCCTATTACTATATTGTTAATACGTACCTGGACTTTCCAATAGTAGATTTTACTGTGTATAAAGGTATTGAGAATGTTAAAATTATCACTAAGACTAATACTGTAGGTGCTCGGGTAATTCTGCAGGGTCCATCAGTGTTTTCTGGTTGTATTTTTAATTTTACCATTATGAATTTAAATACACCTTGACTTGGTAATGGTTGGATTACAGATGCAACTGTATGTTATAATGGTTGTACAGTTAAAGGTGCTCTTGGTCTGGAGAGTTTTAATAACTGAAATGTGATTGCTTATTGCACATTTCAAGTGGCTAAGGTCTACAACAGGATATTGGAACATCGTATTTTATGCCATCTATGCCTTTTGTACTTCAAACCAATTATGAAATAATTAATAAGGATGAATCTGTTGCTGTTTGGCTGAAAGGTGCTCTTAATTGTCAAAAAATTAAAGTTGTTGGTGATCTAACACACTAATTATGGAAGCCTACAAACTTATATCAGTTCAATGAAGATTGGCTCATAGGATTTTCCTGCTACTTCCAGTCTCATCTGTAAATGAATTTGCTCTTAACTACAGAGTACTGATCAAGGTTAATTTTATGTGTCTGATAGGAATAAAGATGTTTCAAATTATCCCGACACAATATTCAGTCAATGAGCTCCTATCTCATGCAGTTGAAACAGAAACAATTCTTTAAAGTATTGTTGTCAAAGCTGAAACCAAGAGGAAACAAAACCATTACTTTTCCTGAGTACATGGATACTTGATGACGGCATCCTTTTGGATCAAATATTCCAGAAGTAAAATAGTCCCCCAATTGGATCTCTTGGCAGTGACTACTCAGGAAGATGTCATCAGGAAAAAATAAACAGGCATTCAACAGATCAAATTGTGTGGTGTTCTATCCCTTAATTACTTAGGTAAGTTAGAACATTTGAAAAGGGAAATAGGTTGAAATTATATATTGTAGGGTTTAGTGAAACTTGGTGGCAGGATAAACAGGATTTCTTGTCACAAAATATTGAAATGGATTGTAAGCAACTCACCAGATGGACATTTTGATGAGTTACAGAAAGGCACATGTAAAAAGGCTGCTTGTTTGCTGGTCAAGGTTTTAATTACAATATTAGGTAATGGTAAGGCAGGAGTATATCTATTAATGTGTGGGGTTTAAGGGATCGTGTCGGATAAGACACTAGAAACTCCAACTTTTATACACTGACTTTATTGCTCGTCGTATACACGGTACAGTCGTCAGTCACTGGTGTTTCCGCTTCCTTACAGCAAAGACCGTCGTTACACACAAAGATACTACACTTCTCCGGTATCGTTCAGTATCGATCCCCCACAAATGTAAAATCCAACAGGAACAGTGTAGTGAACTTATTATCTTAGCCAAGAAAGAGATAAACCCAACACCACCACAGTGGTACGAAAAACATGGTGAATACATTATCGTAGACAAAAAAGACATGAACCCAACACCCACCACAGTGGTAGAAATTTGTATACCAACTATTTCTGCTGCTTTCAGGAAACTGGAAAAAATACCAGTATGTTATTAAAACAATTAAGTGAGGCAAACTTGATTGTGATGGGAGACAGGAATTTGGTAGTACAAGAAGGAAGTTTAGGAAAAATAGTGGGCGAATATGAACAGAAGGAAAGGGCTGAAGGATGAAGTTGACTTGTAGAATTTTGTGCTTAGCAAGCACTTGGTTTAAGAATCATGAAAGAAGGTTGCATACATGGAAGAGGGCGGGAGACATCAGTAGGCTTCAGATTGATTTTTATAATTTTAAGGCATATTGAGGGGCAGGTATAGACTCTGACCATAATGTAACATTGTACTAGGGGGAAACAACAATTCGTGGCAGGGCCAGCAAGATTTATGGAAACCAGTTGCTATTTAGTAGAACAATTCATTTATTACAGCTTGATTAAATTACAATAATTAAAATAAGCCTCTTAATAATATTCATAAAATAACCTTTTAAAACAAACAACAATTAAGAAAGGGGCAATAAACCTACTCAAGATATCTGATTACAATGAAGCTGAGGATTATTTGAGATCTGAAATAGTACTTCTTAAACAATTACAAAAATTGAATGAAATATTTACATAACAGTTAAGGAATGACAATGATTAAAACAATACATTTCCAGAGTAGTACTAACAAGGATAAATATAACACAGGATGGTCCCCTTTTCTAATATGTCAACAATTTTCACACCACTAGATATGCTAAAATCTTTCTTCTATCAATCATTAATATGTCCAAATTAAAGAAGGAACATATTCATCAGAGACATTAATCCTCAAACCTGCTGGTGCAGGGATAATAAATAACTACCAGTACATGATGATTGCACAGCAATGACTTTGGTAGATAAATAAGAGAAACATGTAATTAAGTACAGTGTATGCCTAAAGGCCAAATACCACTGTGGCAAAATGCCTCGCATAAAAATAACAACAGCCACCTAGGAACTAGTTGGTGTTAGAGATAGCAACATTTTGGCCACTCTTACATTATGCTACACCACATCACCTTTTAGTTGACAAATCAAATTAAAATTCAATTGTAACAATACAGACAAGAAAGAAACCACTAGCAAAGAAAGAAGGCAAACACAAGGTTTAAGAATAAAAAAAGAAACACAGAATGAACCACACTGCCAAATTACATCCACTCACCGGGCAGTATTGGCCAAGAAAATGCACTGCATACATATACAATTGCAGCCAGGGCAGGCAACTGACACACGAGTGACTACAAAGCATAAAAATCCACTAGGTTGCATGGAGAAGAGAATATGAAAATCTCAATTAGAATCCATCAAATGTAAAGCAGCAGCTAAAATTCTGACAAACAAATCCCAGTGCACATACCACAACAGAAAATCAATATCCACAATGAAGGCCAAGATAATCACTTCTATCACATCAAATTTGATGGTGAGAGTTCTGGCACACAAAGCAGTTGGATCAGGATACTTAAATATGAGATAGTATGGGGTTTAGAGGGATTGTATCTACAGTTAAACCACCAAATACTATTAATGACAACGACCAACTTTATTCTAACACCATTGTCTAGCACATACAGACTGAACACAGTGTTTGGATATGGTGGGCAAGAAATGGCTCGCTCAAAGAACATAGTTACAGATGAAACACATTGCACTGAGGTAGTCAATAGAGTCTCGGCGACTATCTCTGCCATAAAACCCCCTCCCCTCCTCCAACTACGGAGTACTCGTTCTGCAATGCAACGAAAGGGGAGGGGAGGTGACAGTGCTGCAGGTACCATAGATCACGTGACAGGAGCTCCACAGTGTCGTATGGAAGGCTCGATGGAGTGTGAAGGCGGCTAGTGGTGGGGCCAGAGATGGAGAAGTCTACTATAGAGCACTGTATAGTACAAGCAGAACGGTCCGCCATTTTGAATCCCACGTTGAAGGCGCTCATTTAAAGACTACGGAACACTGATGCTGTTTAATATGCTATGAAGGCCATTAAATTCACTGTCCTAACGCAGAAAATAGTACAGGATAGTAAATTTATTTCCTTACATTTGACTGTAAGAGGCAGGCAACCCTAAGTTAGTGATTAGATCGATATTTAAAGGTATGATACATTCACTTACATTACATTCCATCCCCCCCCCCCTCCAATACCGCACATATTTTCACACACCATATTTCAGAGAAGATTTTAAGTAAAAGTGTGTTTAATAACTTTACACGTCTGGTTTTGTTAGATAACAACTACACAAAGACTCTCTTGTAGCATGCACTTTGACTTAAAGTGAATGTTGCATGCTAATTCTGAATGTAATGTCTTTCATGTATGACTTCTTTCCTATTCGCATCCTTTGTTTTTAGACATCCTGTTTACAGCATGACTTACGCCAACATATTTCGTGTCGAGAGTCACATTTAAATTAAACACTGAACTAATGCGAAATAATGTAATTAAAAAAACCACTAGCTGGGTAAAGCCATCTGCATTCATGGGTCACTTAAAATACAATTAACAGCCCTTAGAATAACTTATTAGTTGGTGTATATAAAACCAAGAGAAGTGGCTTACTTTAAACACACTGTGCGCAGTGGCGTAGCTATGTCACCAAGGGCCCCGGGGCAAAAATAACATTGGGGCCCTCTTTAAAAGCCGGCCGCGCTGGCCCCGGGGACTGAGGCGCTTCAGTCACGGCTGCAGGGCCACTACGGTGGGGGGTTCGAATCCCCCCTCGGGCATGGATATTTGTGCCGTCCTAGTTCGTAAGTAGTTTGTAAGTTTAGGGACTAATGACCCCGTAGTTAAGTCCCATAGACTACACAAACATTTGAACATTTGCCCTCTGTAAACTAAAACTGTATACCGATGCAAAACTATTTCAACAGTTCCTTACCGCCCACTGGAAGAAATAATAAGACAAACCTAAATACTACTAAGTAAATTATGTGTCACCCAGCAGATAATATAGTTATAACTGTAAAGTTTGTTTGTTTTGTATGCTTCTACGCAAAAATTACTTGATGCATTTGGATGAAATTTTGCCGAGGGACAGAGTTGGACCTAGACGGGACATGCAGATAAAACGACCACATGCTCCATACCGATCAGCCTTATTTCGTTGATAGCACTGTCAAAGAAAGAAAATAGAGGAAATATTCGTGTAGCATGGTTTCAGCAAAAGGAAGTTGCCGGATTTTGCATGATGAAACACTTTCCATTGAGCTGTGCTGCTACCAGGCTGCATGAAGTAATAAGTAAAATAAGTCGACATCTTCGCTTATTATCACGACACTGGGGTAGATTGCAGCGTTTAGAATGGACAATTCACTATTCTGACAAAGTAACCATATTTTCTCTTCTTCTTGCATGCATTTCAGAGTGCAGCTGGTTACAGCACTTCATTGGGATCTATGATTAAGGAGCATTCCCTCTGGGGAATTCACTATACAAACAGTTGAGTTACCATAATAATTCTGTAATAATACATTGTACAGGCTTCATATTCAAATGTGGTCAGACCGTGTATCGTCAAACACACTGCTAGTAATTCAGCGCCATTCACTGTTATTTCGCAAAGATTGGCAGCCACGGCAACTCTGACTTCAACCGACAACACACTAACGGTGGCAGAGTCGTGTCTTAGCGGACATGCAATAGACCTTGTTATGTTTATATTCTGAGTGGGAATAATATTTGGATTTCACTTCGTGCGTTTGAGGTTTGTTGCTCAGGGTTCAAAAAGTTAAATGTTGAAAATCCTTCATTCAACTAAAATATCATATACAGTAGAATGTCGACTATCCGAAGTAATTGGGGGACGTGGATGTTCGGAAAACAGATTATTCGTATAATCGAACTGTACATTTTCTATTTGCCAATAAGAAGTACTGTACAGTAAATGTATTTATTCACTATTTGGAGGTGCTCGATCCTTCACACTGTGCCGAGCGGCACGCCGCTATATTGCGAAGGCGCAGCTGTTGCTGTGAGCAGCTTTGATGCTGCCTCTACTTCTTCTGCAACGCCGACTGAAGTGTGCCGATTGTTGTACATAGCTTTAAGCAGCTGCACCAAGCGGCGTTTGTGAAGGTCCCACTAATAGCAATGTTCCATCACCCGGTGGCCCAGTGCGGCTACTGTGGGATACTTGGTTTGAGGGAAGGTGGATATAATGGACGGTAGGGAGGGATAGCAAAAACAAAAAATCGATAGTGTACTGCAACTTTTTTCAAACGTCGCTCACGGTTGTCGAGGGGGGCCCTTGAGTTCGGGGACCCCGGGGCACTGCCCCGCCTAGCCCTATCATAGCTACGCCACTGACTGTGCGTCGTGTTATGTTAATAATCTGTAGCAAAATTAAACCATTTATTACATGTATAGGCCTCTATTTTCATCGCTACCTCTCTGTGAGCATAACTGTTTCTAAAACCAATAAAAAAAGGTTTTACTCTTAACGTTACACAAACAGTCGCTCGATTTTGGCGTCCACACTTCGCGTCTGGTATTTAGAAGCCACCTTTTACGCTGATCTATGTTTGAGGAAAACCGATAAAACTTACAGCGGCCGTGTCTGCTGTTATTTGAGCAGTTTGGAGCGGCACAAACAACCATTTCACACAGTGAAACAATAAAATCACGAAATATTCGTTGATTCGCTTCGCTACATCACACAAAGCATATAACACTGTCGTCTGATTAGGATTCAAAATGGCGGATTGTTCAGCTCGGTATATCTAGTGCTTTAGTCTACTCGGTGACGTGGAAGATGGACTTGTCAGTCTAGAAGGCGTGTGAGATGGTGTGCCAAGGGTCGGAGTGGAATGACAATCTAAAATATAAAGCAGAGTGTCCGTATATTTGTGCGTCTTGCATACAAATCTACAGTTTTGTTCCAATCTTTATGAAATTTTGTACACGTAAGCTTCAATCCATGAGAACGGTCGCCGTAAGTGTAAGAATCACGTACAATACATAGTTCAGGAGATATGACGTCATAAACAATGAGATGTGCAGAAAACTGCTGCATTTAGGGACAATTCTGCTCATTTTCTCCTAAACCACTGGACCGATTTCAACCAAATTTGGTACACATTTTACTTACCGTGAGGTACAATTGCTGCAGGGTTAAGAATCATGTACGACACATGATTCAGAAGATATGACGTCATACACAATAGGATTTGCAAGAAATTGCCACATAATGTGGCGAGACTTTGTAAATACACTGTACGAGAATCAGAGTACTTACCGACTTGCAACAAACTTTATACATAATTTCAAACTTTCATTAAACTTTCTCTCGCTGGCAACCATAGCAAAATGATGAAAGGAAAAAAGTTTCTCGCTTACTACTTTTCCCGCTGTTTATTGAGTAAAACTACGGGATTCGGTATGACGTTACAATTTATAATTTGTACACTACAAATTGTAGCCGCAGGAAATTTTACAGACAGTATACACGCATATAGTTGAGTGTACCTTCTAAGTTGTATCACATTCCGACAGGTAATTTATGAGATATGAGCACATAAACAATAACGTTCGTGAAAACCGCCCCATCACGCACCAAGTTTTAATCTATTACATCTTTACTACTAATTGTATTCCCAGGAGATTTTATAGACGTACAGCCTTTATACAAATAAATATATACGTGAAAAATGGCTGGAATAAATAAATAAATACCCGGGCAACGCCGGGTTTTCAGCTAGTGTACACTAAAAAGGAGGGCAAGAGGAGGTGTCCACATCTGCGCGGGGGGGGGGGGGGGTGACACTTGGGGAGTTCACACTTTGTTTGATTAGGAGGTGGGAAACTGCTCGTTGCCGTGCAGACAAGGTGGAGTGTGTCCTCCAGCAACATGAGTCACGAGTACGTGGCGAGTGGAGGGGGAACCGAAAAGTCAAATTCCACTACTGGGATGGTGGGGAACTCTCGGGTAGAGGAGGAGAGCGGGAGGGAGGAGGGCCTCTTGTGGGGTCAGCAGAGGGGCTGTGAGGTGTGGCAGCACAGACAAATACACTACGTTTACATGGAACACGTCTTCCGGAAGACGAAAACCGATTTTCGTAAACCGTTTTTCGCTGTCGTGTTTACATGGTATAGCCTGAATCGGATTTCCTAGCCCACTTAAATATGGCGGCTGAAAAACAGCTGATTCAGTTCCTGATTTAGACACAACAATCACTATTTTCCTCTATTTAAATACATAAATTCATGTTTACACTAACATTTACACTTTTATTTCACATTAGAAAATATCAATCTTTCAATATGTGCCGAAAATTCTTAATAAGAATACACAATCTGACAAGCCAAGAACACTTCAAAAACGGTTGCGTTTACATGGGCACGAAAATCGATTGTGGAACTGGAAAACCGCTTTAGAGAAGCGGATTTCCAGAATCGGTTTTGGAGTGTTTACATGACCAACCAAAAGCGGAATTGGGAAATCGGTTTAGGAAATCCGGTTTTGGGAGCCCATGTAAACGGGGTGATATATAAAGACGGGAAACTCCGTAAGGGCCCGGTCCTACACTCAGGGGTGCGGGGAGGGAGGGTTTCCAGCAGTTCCATAAGATGTCCCATGATGGCGCTGCGGTCAGAAGCAGCTCTTTAAACAGGCCAGAGCAGGCGGCAGGTAGCGGCTGCCCCCACCACCACCTCCCCTCAAACGCTGGACACAGCCGTGGCCTCGTGGCAGGCGGTACGAGCTCTCCCCTCAGCCTCCCCTCCACGCTACCCTCTGACGTGCGAGAGGCACCCTAAACCAGCGATCCGCCTGACACCTGCTAGCACCTTACGGAACTACGAGGGGAGCGTAGGACAGTGGTTTAGGGGTGGCTGCTCCTCCGTATATGTTACTCTGTGGTGGCAGGCTCGACGTAAGCTGGTTTAATGCAGTACATAGATACTGTTGACGGCTTGCCGTTGACTCGAAGGTTGAATGAGTTGGGTGGCTTTTTGAGGACCTGAGGTGGGCCGGAATACAGAGGGCCGAGAGGAGGGCGCACTGTGTCATCGTGGACCGTGACGAATTCACAGTCGTCCAGTTCCCGGAAGGGGAGTGTGACTGGCTGGGGGGGCGGTGTTATGTTAGCACACTGAAGGTGGACCCTGTCAACTAGAGCGAACAATTCACTTGGATCTGGGGCGTGAGGTGCACAGAGGAGGCGCTAAAAGACAGGGTGTGTGCGGCGTGTTGACTGCATGCGGGGTGGTCATGGCAACCGAGTTTTGTTTACAAATCGTGGTGTACGAGCAGGGAGGGGCTACCAAACTGGCAGAATCACTGTTAAACTTGTGTGCAGGCGTGGCCTCACTGTTTGCACAGAGAGAGGTACTAACCTTGAAATTAGTCCCCTGAGAGGCGGCTCGAAAAACGCATGGTACTGCTTAGCAGATGACATTTGGGACTCAGCAGCTGTGAAGCGCCAAATGGTGTTGACTCTCTCGGATCAGAGGCATGACATATCTTCATGTTCGGTAGCCCACTTTGACATGCAAATTTGTTTTATAGTGTCAGAACCCTCACAGACAATCTTTTGTCTCTTATGGCACAGTTAGTGCACTTCGCCATGTTCACTAGACCACTTTCAAAACAGTTTTTTGAACTCATCAATGTTTGTTAACCCCCACAAACTATTTTCTTACACTCTAAGGAAGGAGTAGAGCTTGACGGATGACACGGAAAGTGTCTGTTAGAGGTGTCATGAATGGCAGCTTGACGAACGACATCTGGAAAAAGTTTGTGGTGAGGCAGAAAATTCATACCTATAATAAGTTTTGGGATCTCAGCCACGAAAAAGTCCATTTCAATTCGCACTTGGGAGAAAGGTGATCAGAGTACGCAGTAGAACCGTCACACGGAAGCTGAGAATCATTTACCACTCGAAGCATTGCTCGGTATGGTTGTAGAGTGCCAGTCACCGTGAACGATGGAAGCAGTGAGACATCGGTATATGTGTCAATCAGGAAGCGAGGGCCAAAAATGCAGTCGTGAAGGTAGAAGCGACCATCTGGAGGTGGAGACTCAATGTTCAAATGTCTGTAGAGCTTATGGGACTTAACTATGGGGTCATCAGTCCCTAAACTTGCAAACTACTTATGAACTACTTACAACTAAGGACGGCACAAATATCCATGCCCGAGGGAGGATTCGAACCCCGACCCTAGTGGCCGTGCAGAGCGTGACTGGCGCGCCGCAGTCCCCTCGGCCACCGCGGCCGGCGAGGTGGAGACTCTTGTATGGAAAGCAGTGTATGTAGGCGCCTGTTATCGTCAGAGCGTGATGCGGTGCTTAAGTCACTGCACTTAGCGTTCGGGTGACGGCATGGTTGAGCGTCACTTCCGTGCGTCGTCTCCAAAACTGCTGTGATAGTAGCAGTGCCGTACCTTGTCCTGCGGAAAGCTGATGAATTCAGGCGGGCCATCGTCGGTGTCTGTGGAGGAAGCCAAAGTGTTGCCAACCTAGGTGGGCTGAGTTGAGGTGGTAAATGTTGAGCCTCAGTTTGTGATGTGCATCCTGAAGGTATGCACCAGGCACTCAGTCCGCAATGGGAATGCGTTCGCTACGCGACTCGTGTATGTTGTGGGTGAGTGCTGTACAGACAGGTAGTGGCAGCTCGCTGGTCCAGACTGCCAGGAAAGTCGAGTCAGGCATAGCTAGTTAGCTGACCATTGGGCTGAGCCGGAGCCACATTTGAAAGGGTTTATTGTCACTGAGGTGTTCACCGTACAGGATGTGGCAGATGGTTTCATCAGGTGTACAGGTTACCCACCCGAGAATCGTCTCCTCGCTCGAGTGGTAGTAAGCAGTGGGAGGGCAACGTAACCAAGTTTCAGATGAGGTCGACATGCTCGTGTAGGTGCATTACTAAACAGAGATAGTGAGCCACGTCGTGCAAGCAGTGGTTGAAGATTTGTTCCGCTGAGGACCTTATTGCGCAGCCAGCATCGCCACCACCACTCTATTTGGTGATGATGATGATGATGATTGGTGTTTTAGGGCACTCAACTCTATTTGGCCACCGTCCAGTGTGCACTACTGATGAGGCAACACGCCGGGCAACGAGTTCCATGTACAGGGTGTTACAAAAAGGTACGGCCAAACTTTCAGGAAACATTCCTCAGACACAAAGAAAGAAAATATGTTATGTGGACATGTGTCTGGAAACGCTTAATTTCCACGTTAGAGCTCATTTTATTACTTCTCTTCAAATCATATTAATCATGGAATGGAAACACACAGAAACAGAACGTACCAGCGTGACTTCAAACACTTTGTTACAGGAAATGTTCAAAGTGTCCCCCGTTAGCGAGGATATATGCATCCACCCTCCGTCGCATGCAATCCCTGAGGCGCTGATGCAGCCCAGGAGAATGGCGTATTGTATCACAGCCGTCCACAATACGAGCACGAAGAGTCTCTAGATTTGGTACCGGGGTTGCGTAGACAAGAGGTTTCAAAAGCCCCTATAAATGAAAGTCAAGAGGGTTGAGGCCAGGAGAGCGTGGAGGCCATCCGCCTGTACCAATCCATCGGTCACCGAATCTGTTGGTGAGAAGCGTACGAACACGTCGACTGAAATGTGCAGGAGCTCCATCGTGCATGAACCATATGTTGTGTCATACTTGTAAAGGCTCATGCTCTAGCAGCACAGGTAGAGTATCCCGTATGAAATCATGATAACGTGCTGCAGTGAGCGTAGGTGGAAGAACATGGGGCCCAATCGAGACATCACCAACAACAATTCCTGCCCAAACGTTCACAGAAAATCTGTGTTGATGGCGTGAATCGAGGAAGTACAGTCCATACTAACGAAACAAATGGGTATTTTGACAATTGTCTGCACGAATTATTTCAATTTACATTTAAAGAGAAATACTAAAATGAGCTCTAACATGGTAATAAGCGTTTCCGGACACATGTCCACATAACATATTTTCTTTCTTTGTGTGTGAAGAATGTTCCCTGAAAGTTTGGCCGTACCTTTTTGTAACACCCTGTATACTCCACCATGAACTTTTAATGGAAATGAGAACGCGAAGGAAGGGAAAGGAGCACATACACCCTATGCCAGTGTTTTTCGACCTTTTTGAGTTCACGACACCCCTTCCGATTAAAAAAAAACTGTGGTCACCCTCGTCCCACTCCGTCCTCACCGTACTGCATCACAACGATGTGTGTGAATTCATACAGTGAATTTTATTTTATTTTTCTGTTGATAAAACAATCTTGTAAAAGGGGGGATCTAGTATTCTACATAATAGGATAAAGGTCTATTTTCAGGATTGGAACACATCCTATTTTTACATTAATTTTGACAAAAAATATTATGTTGCATGACGGATGTTTCACGTTGCAGATAAGTTTCGGAAGCGAATTATATTAGTTAAGCCACACTGTACAGCCGATTTCTATAGAAGTTGATTATTTTTATAAATTCTCAAAATTACTTATTGACTCTTGTTAATTTAGCTATTGATTGTTTCCTGAAAGCAGTATTCAGGCTTTCGTTTATTCATCGTTAACATGGCATATTTATTATAAAAAACTTTGTTCTATTCAAATCAGAATCGCTGATAACAAGGAATTACGTTAAGTTTCGTAAAAAATAAATTTCACATCTCTCAGGCAATTTTAGTATTTCGGAACGACCAAGTACCCAGACGTGCTCTAATTTGGTTGTTTTATGGTGCGCGTTCTTCCTCATTTGACCGCGACCCCCAGACAAGGGCGGATACAGAGGGAAGGGGGGCCGACGAAAAATGAGACAGGGAGTGAAAGAAGAGGGGGGAGAGAGAGAGAGAGAGAGAGAGAGAGAGAGAGAGAGAGAGAGAGAGAGAGAGAGAGAGAGAGTAAGGGAGGGAGGGAAAGAATCTCAGCATCAGAATAATACTTTTACTTACGGGCAGCATGTAATTGTGACTTTAAAAATGCAAAATCTCTGTAATTAACATAAAGTAATTTAACTTTCTGTGTTATGCTTCCGTTTATTTGCCTTTTTTGTCAGTAATTTACGATAAAAATAAATAAAAGTTGTTTATTGTTTCCTGATTGTTTGGGAGATAAATGAGCTATTGTGTATGTTTTACTCATACCTATATAAAGGATTTAACTATGTGAAAAACTGTCAATTTCAAGGACTGCGTTCAAGTTGGAGCATTCATGTGTTTTCGGTAAACGGTTTATCTCTCTGGATTCTTTTACTAGACACTAAGATACAGTACTGCCACCCATTATAAAAACAGTTCTATTTGAAGCTACACGTTTCCATTTTTCAGTTATTTGGGCAAATTAAAAATTTCTACGGCATTTTTCCACACATCAGATACAAAGGATTTTCATGGTAGTAGAAATTCTTCTTGAAACACAAATATAATTTTCAGAATGAAATTTTTACTCTGCTGTGGAGTGTGCGCTGATGTGTAACTTCATGGCAGATAAAAATTATGTGCCGGAACCGGGATTCGAACCTGCGATCTTTGCCTTTCGCGGGCAAGCGCGCTACCCTCTGAACTATCCCGACACAGTCCGGTGTCACAACTTTACTTCTGCCTTTTCCCACCTCCTACTTTCCAAACTTCAAACAAGTCCTCTTGCGAACCTTGCAAGACTAGCACTTCTGGAAGAAAGAATGTGGTGGAGACATTGCTTAGCCACAGCCTAAGGGATGTTTCCAGATTGAGGAGATCTAGTCCTGAGAGGTTCACTGAAGAACTCCTGTGAAGTTTGGAAAGTAGGAGGCGAGGTACTGGCAGAAGTAAAGTTGTGATAACGGACTGTGAACCGTGTCGGTATAGTTCAGAGGGAAGAGCGCTTGCCCGCCAAAGTCAAAGGTCCCTGATTCGAATCCCGTTTCTGGCACACAATTTTAATCTGCCGCCAGGAAGTTTCAAGTGTAATTCTGTTGATCGCGTAAACTTTTTTGAAAACATATCTTGTTGTGCTTAGCAACTTTACAAAGCACGAAGAAATTGATTCAGTACAATGAAACACAGGAAATCTGATTGTAGGTTTTGAGAGAATGTCAAACTTGGCGCGATATATTTACTGGATGTTTGTTTCTGTCCCGTAATTGCGCGACTTTTTAAGATACGCTGTTTTTCCAATCTTTGCATTGTTTGGTAATGACACAGCTACTCCGGATACTCTACTGTTCGTTCACGGTAAGTTGTTGACAATTCGTGCCGTGTTTGTTGATAGCAGCAGGAGGCGTGTACCATGGCTGCCGGGGGGGGGGGGGGGGGGAGCATCAGCGAGCAGAAGGCAGCGTCGCAGTGTTGGAAACTTTACCAGTAACAATGTATACAGTAATATTTCGTGTCTGGGTCAGCGTAACGTTGGCAGCGTTCCGAAATAAATGATGTCCTTCAAGTAGTGCAGACGTTTTCTGCTGCTGGCACCACCAGCTAAAATCATCGTCATCTAATTACGAATGCGCTACTAGTTTCGGCGCACTATGGCGTCATTCTCAACTTCCCGTGATCACAAAAATTAATACAAGATTCAGCCACACTGGACAGTGAAAAGTTTAAAAATTTACCACAAAATAATTTATTACAAAATAATACCACAAAATAAGCTTACATGGCCGCCTGTTCACAGAACTCCATTTATTTTTGTAGTCCTGCCATAGGGCGCCAATACTCATTGTATCATTACTTTTGTGTTGCTGCCTGTGTACATTAATGTTAAACTCCGCGATTAAAAGATTAAGGATTTTTGTTAAACTTTCGATCATATAAAAATCTGATTAAATGCTTTAAACAAGGGTAGATGAAGTTAATACACGAAATCACTGAATATAATGAAATGACGGAATACAGATTGGGGTTGAGGTAACACACAAAAATAACGTTACAGAGAAAACTTTCTGGAAATGTTGATCACAGAAGATGAAACTGTTAAGCTGTTGAATGGTTTAGATAAACTTTATGATACTTTCCGCAGTAAAATAACGTTCAGACTGTTCACCTCGCAAGTCATTGTTGACGGACCGTGTACTAAAGTTTGGTCAGACAAATAACAAACAGAAAAAATCTATAGGACTGCACGAAACTGTTGATACGAATGCAGGTTATAAAAGAAAAGAAACGGTAATGATTTAAAGTAATTGATCGGGATTTAATCAAGGCAATACACGAAGCGAAAGTGATGGCGTCTGAACATAACGTTACGATGGAATATCGAGGAGCTGAAAACTTGAAAGAAAATGAATAATTAATAAAGGACGGGACATTATTAAATAAAAACAGGGCGGAGACACTGCTCTGAACAAAAGAGCGTATATTTTAAAGTAAAATGTAACAGCACTCACAATTATATCACAAATCAATTTGCGTACAAGTCCACACTTAATAGCCCCAAGCAAGAGTGTTTCCGATCGCGGTTCCGTCCTCTCGACACGCCGGAACAAACGAAAGACGAGCGATAAAAACCTTTTCACAGATAAAATATTTCGAGAAGGAGAAAAACATCGAAAACGTGAGTTTTTCTGTGTTCGTTATTTTCTTATATGTTAAAATGTCCAGAGAGTCATTCTAGAAGTTTAATAATAATTTTTTTCATTTAAGCAACCAATTATACAAGACAGTCGATTAGAGTAACGATGGTTGAAAGCAGAGAGGATAAAACATCAGAACAAGTTTGGAGTAACGACGACGTTCAGACTACTTCTTCTAATGATAAATTAGCGTCAGTAGTGGCGTTTTCATCTTCTAAAACTGCAAAATTAGATTTAAAAAAAATTCACGACCTCCCTCAGAGTTATTTCAAGTCGAACCTTGGGGACTAGTAATTGAGTTGAATGATCTGAGAAACTGGTCAGACATTATGAATGACGGAAATTCTGGGACGAAAGGATCCTGCGGAAATTCGTTCATAACTTACATTGCCAAGAAACGATGAAAGCATATTTCGTAGAACAAAGAAACCAATCTAACCATTTTCAGATATATGGTAAAGTTGAAAATTCAAAGAGTAAATACTATTTTCACAGAGGAATTATTATTCCGTATTTCACGTTATATGAGATCATGTTTGCAACAGTAAACAGTCTCATTAAAAGAGTTTTTTTAATCCATTATATGACATTCTAGTCAACACTGACAAAAGTTTTATTCAAATCTACAAAATGTAGATTTTCGTTTCCTTACTCTATTTTCTAAGATAATTTGTGCGTATTGCCTCACGTCTTCCTACATTTCTCCTAAATCCAAACTGATTTTCCCCGTGGTCGGCTTCTACCAGTTTTCTTCATTCTTCTATAAATAATTATTGTTAGAATTGCGCAACCATTACTAATTACACTGATGGTTCTGTAATTTTCACACCTGTCTGTGCCTCTGACCGAATTCTCTGGGCCAGCACTCCGCAAATATCGCGAACTGTTTGCAAATTTTATCAACGTGGCTCTAATATCAGAAGACGATTGGAGTTTAAATGTTTTGACAAATTGTAACACAGGAACTTCTACCATTTCTTTTTTTTACGTCGCACCTTTGATTTGAATTTGGTTTTTGTCGTTTGTTTTATGCCCGAAGTAAATATGGTATTAGTTTCCTTTCTTTCTCGCGTGATGTCCCCTGCAAAGAACCTACGTGCTGCAGATGTAGCTTCGTGCATATTCCTTGAACCACAGGAGTGGAATTGACATTGCAGAAGTGTTTGTTTACTTTTAAATCCCCCTCTTATTGGTGTTTTAGGTGGGTAATTTATGTTTCCTCAAGAACTATTCCATATATATAGCAGATTGCCTTTTGTTCTACGTCCGGTGGTTGTCGCCTTCGAGTTTTATTTTTAAGCCTCTTGGAACTGATCATTATTTATGTGCGTGCACTACGTTGGCTGCAGCGATATGAAGATATCGTAACGACGGAGATGACGCCTGTTTTACGTTCTTCAGTATAACCCTCGCAGCTGGAAGAACACAGGAGGCACCTCCTTTTCGTTTCCTTTGCATGAAGCTACGGACACCAACCGAAAGGGAATACCATGTCATCCTGTACACCCCAGAAGATATTGGGCCGTGTAGATAAAACGGAGTATCTACTTTAAACTCTGAATTCCAGAGATCATACTATGGTTTGCATGAATAAAGCGAGTCGGAGAATGTACTTCAGCCGAGTATCATCTCAACGTGAGTAAAAGGGTGGGGGAAATTCCTCACGACAGACAACATTCAAAAATGTTTATATAGCTTATGGGACTTAACTACGGCGTCATCAGTTCGTAAACTTACAGACTACTTATGAACTAGCTAACACTAAGCACAAATATCCATGTCCGAGGGGGGATTCGAACCCCCGACCGTAGTGGCCGTGCAGACCGTGACTGGAGCGCCTCAGTTCCCTCGGCCACCGCGGCCGGCACAGACAACATTCTCCAGTTTCGTATGAATAAAACTAGAGAAGTTTCTCACGACCGAAGAACATTCTCCGTTTTCTGAAGGGAGCTCTTTAGCATACTTCGTGCTGAGTCACTTCTATTAAGGTTACGTTTTACTGTGGTTTGTAATAAAAATGACAAAATTTGTGTTGCTTAGAAGGCAAAAAAAAAAAAAAAAAAAAAAAAAAAAAAAAAAAAAAAAAAAAAAAAAAAAAAAAATGTTCATTTATACGTAGGCTAGTCTGAAGAAACACGAAAGGAACTAAAAAGTTTACGCAAATAAACACATTTCGCTGTCTAGTCGCTTCCTTCACAATAATCATAAGTGTAACACTGCAAGCGTTTTATATAGTGACAAGAGTGATTTCAGAGAAGTTTTTTATTACCTACGAAGAAATTAATCACAATTGGATTCAGCTGCTTGTTTTGCCCGTTTGGTTATATATATATATATATAAACCATTCATTCGATCGCGATGAACGAAAAAGCACGACACATAGCTGAGGAGATATGACGTCACAGGGCCGGCGCAAGCCCAAGTGCCGCCCCGTGCGAGCTGAAAAATTGCCGCCCCCCCATTTTTTATTATTACTAGCTGAAAAACCGGAGTTGCACAGGTATTTATTCATTTATACCTGCCATTCTTCAGGCATATATTCATTCGTATAAGGACTATATGTAAAATCTCTTGGGAATGCAATTAATAGTAAAGAAGTAATAGATTAAAACTTTGTGCGTGATTAGTCGGTTTCCCATGAACGTTACTGTTTATGTGCTCATATCTCATGAACTACGTGTCGTACTGTGATACAATTTAGAAGGTACACTCAACTATTCAACTATATGTGTGTATACTGTCTGTAAAATTTCCTGCGGCTACTATTTGTAGTGTACAAATTATAAATTGTAACGTCATACCGAATGCCGAAGTTCATAATTACCGGAAAATTAGTAACCGGGAAACTTTTCTTCTCTCATCATTGTGCTATGGTTGTCAACGATAAAAGTTCAATAAAGGCTTGAAATTATGTTCAAAGTTTGTTGCAAGGCGCAAGTACACTCTGACCTATATAGCGTATTTATAAAGTGTCGCTACATTATGTGGTAATTTTTTGCAAATACTATTGTTTATGATGTCATATCTTCTTAACCATGTGTCGCATGTGATTCTCAACCATGCAGCAATTGTTAACTCACGGTGAGGGATGTGTGTACCAAATTTGGTTGAAATCGGTCCGGTGATTTAGGAGAAAAAGAACAGCATTGTCGCAAAATGCAGCAGTTTTTCGCACATCTCATTGTTTATGACTTCATCGCTCATGAACTATGTATCGTACGTGATTCTTACGTCCTCATGAAGCTTACGTGTGCAAAATTTCCTAAATATTGGAACAAAACTGTATATTTCTATGCAAGACGTACACACAAACAAATATACGGACACACTGCTTTATACATAAAGATTTCCTTATTCGTATGCTTATCCTTACAGACAAAGAGCTGAAGACATTGTAGCACGCATAGACTAAACATATCGTCTGTGGCATCACGTTTCGCTGTATGTAACCTCCTTGCTATAGAATCGCAAACTTCATCGCTGGCCTTCAGTCCGATTCTTTTTATAATTTGACGACTTTCAAACACCATATGTTCCACCCCCTTATAGATATGGAACTGCTACGGTGTACAACGAGAGACTTCAGACAACAATTACACACATACCATTCGTTTGCGTTCTGTGGTTTTCGCTGCAGAGCCAAATATTAGACTAACACACAAATACACGTAGAGTTTTGTATACCCCGATAACTTCCCATCCCAATATACTGCACCCTTTTATCATTATCAACCCTCAAGCAACAATGCAAACAATAAATCCATTTTCAAAGAGTAAATATAATTTTCAAAGATTAATTACTGTTCCGCATTTCGCGGTATATTCTTCAAATTACTAAATATCTATCAGATCGCTATAAAACCGTGCCTAAAACCTTGCTCAGTATAAATTAGTAACTGTAGAAATATTTAAGTCTCTGCGTCTTGTCGTTCTGACGTGATAAGTGTACACCGAACAGACATTCACATTAATATATATAGATAAACAACTATCCGATCGCCATAAAACCGTGCCTAAAGCCTTCCCTGGGTAGACATTAGTAACTGTACAAATTTTAGCTCTTTATGTCTTGTGGTTCAGACGTAATAAACGTACACCGAACATACATTCACATTTATAGATATAGATTATTATTTTTTTTCCTTTACAGAATGTTTGTGCAATTTTATTTAGACAAATCTGTAGGAAATGTCAGCAATCAATCGCAATTTTTATTTTTACTTTTCAAATCTAACTAGCTTTCGACCACTGTGTGGGCAGTCTCAAAGCTTTTAATATATGCTTCCATCCAAACCGTCATACTGACAGTTACGTTTAAAATGATGGAATAGATATAAACATAAGACAAAGCATTGAGAATAGCCACACTGTGCCCGAAATCTATTTATATCTGGAAAATGAAAACAAAACAGTCACTGCGCACCAGCTCAAAAATGGAGACAAACCTGATTTAAGAAATCTAGCTAATTTTAATAAGCCTTGTGAATTTGCACCGAGCGAGGTGGCTTTAGCAGTGGTAACGCACAGGACTCGCATTCGGGAGGACTGTGGTTCAAATCCACCTCCAGCCATCCAGATTTAGGTTTCCCCTGATTTCCCTAAATGACTGCAGGGAAATGCCAGGATGGTTCCTTTCAAAGGGCACGGCCGATTTCCTTCCCCATCCTCACCCAAATTTCGAGCATTAGCTCCGTGTCTAATGACCATGCTGTCGACGGGACGTTAAACCCTAAGCTTCCTTCCTTGTGAATTTGACAAAATGTTCAAATGTGGGTGAAATCTTATGGGACTTAATTGCTAAGGTCATCAGTCCCTAAGGTTACTCACTACCCAACCTAAATTATCCTACGGACAAACACACACAAACACAAACAAACACACACACACACACACACACACACACACACACACACACACACACACACAAGCAACACACACATATGACAAACGGAGGACTCGAACCTCCGCCGGGACCAGCCGCACAGTCCATGACTGCAGCGCCTTAGACCGCTCGGGTAATCCCGTGCGGCGAGAACTTACAGTTAACGTAAATGAACATTTTCCAATGGTTGTGAACAGATAATGTATTCAACGGAAAACAGTATAGAGTAAATAAATGTTGGAAAAGTGATAGTGCGCGAGCAGTATTGTCAAACAAAAGTGCCAGTCAGAGTATAATTGTTTTTCATGCTCAAAATCAAAACGTCCAACTATTACTCAGAATCGGATAGCAAAAATTTTTAAAAATACGTCGAAACCCAACTTATGCCAGGCTTACTACTATCTCTTGTAGTTACTCGCAGCGTATTTACCCATTCGGAATATTTCTAGCCACTGTAGGTGTTGGACATGTTTGACTGTAGTAATGTTCAACGATTTTTTTCCATAAAACACTCGGAAACCGTCATTGAAGAGCTTAGCAAAATTGCTTCAGGCTTAACTCGTAACCGCAGTATCGAACATTGCAATCGAATTTCCGAATTAGATTTCGTCTCCTGCAAAATTAGCTGTGAGTAAACGGACGACGCGTAACAGGTGCCAACGTCCCATAAGAATACTGGCCGGAATGTAGGCCAGACTGCTTCCCCTCTAAGTTCCACCGTCGTAAACACGACGGTGCTACCACAGTGGCGAGGGAGAAATCAGCCCTACAAATCAAATGTTCAAATGTTTGTAGAACTTATGGGACTTTACTACGGGGTTATAGATATAGACATAACATAAGCCAAAGCATTGAGAATAGCCACACTGTGCCCGAAATCTATTTATATCTGGAAAATAAAAACAAAACAGTCACTGTGCACCAGCTCAAAAATGGAGACAAACCTGATTTAAGAAATCTAGCTAATTTTAATAAGCCTTGTGAACTTGCACCGAGCGAGGTGGCTTTAGCAGTGGTAACGCACAGGACTCGCATTCGGGAGGACTGTGGTTCAAATCCACCTCCAGCCATCCAGATTTAGGTTTCCCCTGATTTCCCTAAATGTCTGCAGGGAAATGCCAGGATGGTTCCTTTCAAAGGAACCCCCGACCGTAGTGGCCGCGCAGACCGTGACTGGAGCGCCTCAGTCCCCTCGGCCACCGCGGCCGGTAATCAGCCCTCCTACCTGCCCTTGTTCATCATGGGCGGCCGGCAGGTAGTCGAAGCGCCATGCCACAGTTTCCGAAGACGCTCCCTCCGAGGTTTGGTTTCGAATTCCCTCTTGGACATGAATGTTGAGTTTGTCCTTTTTAAAAAAAAAAAAAAAAAAAAAAAAAAAAAAAAAAAAAAAAAAAAAGGTGGCGGCAGATTTGCCGCCCCTCGGAAAGTGCCGCCCTGTGCGGCCGCACGTTTCGCACGTGCCTTGCGTCGGCCCTGTGACGTCATAAATAGAGACCACCGCTTGAGAATACCTAGATTTATGCGTCAATTATTGGAGAAAGGGGGTAGTTAGGGACATGCAATATAGTTTGGATGTAACTTCTGACGTTTATGAAGCGTTTTGTAACTGACCCCCCCTCCACACACACACACAAACACACAAAACGAAGGAACGAGAAGAAGTCTACCGCCCACAACAGTTTCGCTGTAGACGCCGTAAAACTGTCGCATCAGTCATGACCTTGTAAACAATATAGTTACAAGAAACTGCCACATAATGCGACGAGACTTTACTGACACGCTGTATGAGAATGACAGTACTTAGATCCTTGCAACCAACTTTAAACACTATTTCAAACCTTTATTGAACTTTTTGTCGCTGACAACCATACCAAAATTAAGAAAGGAAAAAAATTTCTCGCTTACTACTTCTCCGCTGTTCATGGACTAAAACTACGGCATTCGGTTTGACGTTACAATTTATAATTTCTACACTACAAATTTTAGCCACAGGACATTTTACAGACAGTATTCACACATATAGCTGAACGTACCTTCAAAACTGTATCATAGTACTAGACGTAGTTCGTGAGATATGAGCACATAAACAGTAACGTTCATAGAAAATCGTACGTTCACGCACCAAGTTTTTATCTATTACTTTTTTACTGATAATTATATTCGAAACAGATTTTACAGACGTACAATACTTATAAAAAGATGTACCTAAAAATTATTCAATTTTAGAACGTAAACTCAATAAATATGAGATTGAGCGAATTTTATATGCCAATTATTTGATTGCTTTCTTTATTTGGATACAACACATATAATTTTCTACATTATACAAGACAGCTTTATTTCTTATATATTCTCCGATAAATATAACATGTTTTAGAAGAAAAGGAGATGGCAGAGAGAAGGGATAGGAGAAGTACTAACTCAAAGCAGGAATAAATAAATAACCTGGCAACGCCGGGTTTTTAGCTAGTAACAAAATAAAATTGCATGTTTTTAAATAGGGTCTATTAATAAGGTCTTATGACGTTTCATTCCAAGTAAAGTGGATCCCAAGATTTCACAATCTGTATCCCAAAATAAATATTTGTGCAATACAAGGTAGGCCTACTGAAGTATTTTTGTATTTCTCTTGTTCATTCCACCCAAATCGGTTGGTTCGTAACTTCTGTTACGTTAGATGTATGTATACAGAACAGTAAAATTAATTACATACCTAGCAATCTGTTTCTTGCAATGAAATCGCATGGCCTATGACTTATGAACAGACCATTGTGTGTCATATTTTACCAAAAGTACATTGTGTTAGAAATCTGTTGACAGCATTACACGTTGAAAAAGATGAAAATGTAACGCTTTCTTAAACTTCGTTCACAAATTGTGCTGACACAACTTCAATAACAAAGTTTCTTGCATGACGAAAATTTTTTAACATCGTGAGAAGAATAAAGTTTAGTAAAAAAGGTCCATATTTAGGCTGAATAATATAAACCTCTACAACAAACTAATAAGTAAACATAGTACAGTTCTTCTTGAACACGTAAATACCTACACCATATTTGTACACTGAATGATTTGTCTGATGGGGGTAGTTTAAAGGAATACAGGATTGGACAGCTGATCCTCAAGCAGGGGAACTAGCGAGAACAACTTCCTGCTCAGAGCATATGTTTCAAAACTTTTATTCATACGAAATTGAAAACTTACTACTCAGATAACGTTCTTTTGCTCTGTGAATCTTCTTTTTTATTCTAACGGCCTATTGTATTTTATATCGTTGGGGGACACGCATTGATTTAGCCGAAGAAGGCGTCATTGGTGGGTGAACGTGGTGTCTGTTCTTTGGGATATGTTCGTTGGCCCAAGCGTGAAATGCGATCAGCAGAAATTTTCGAATTCACCATTGAATATAGCCTATAATTCAGTGCCCTGTAACAGTAGATGGGAATAGATATTTCTAATTCGTAAATTTACGACTTTAAAGGTCGACCAGTGGTGTCTATTCTTTCAGACTGTTAACTATAAGTAGTTTAGTGAAAAGTTACTGACGCAGCATAACTGTTTCAATTTGTCTCGAATGCAGCATTACTTCTACTACCTTAAACTGGTTTACAGTGTAAACCACATGATACTAACAAGAATATTTATTGTCTCGTTTCAAAACTGCTCCCCGCCGCCTGTCGTCAAACGGAGGAAGTAGCGCGGCCGAGTGATTTGATCTGCAGAGGCGGCTGCGCGTCGCGCACGCGCAGTGTCTCGCCGTGCCGTCAGTGTGCCAGCAGCGGCGCGCCATGGCGAACGCTCGGCTCTGGCTGTGGGTGGCCGCAGCTCTTCTGACCGTGGGTCACGGTGAGCGTCAGGCACCTTGCCAACACTCTATTTCCATATGCACTGTATGTAGGTTTTTTCAGACTTCGTGACGGATATGTTACAATTCTAGAGTCATCTGTACTTCGGAAACAAATGTGAAAAGTTGTGCTGAATTAATCAAACAAATGTGCTCTGTAAGACTTTAATATTGTGAAAAATAAAAATTATTTGCCAATTGCCGAGAAAAAAAACACGATCACAGTTTTGCAGTAGGACTACAGAAATCCCAAGTAACATTTTCTTTCTTTCTCTTGAGCTATGATCCCGCACATGCAGGGTCGGCTTTGTTAGTCGGGTTTGGCGTGTCTTCATATTTACGGGGTATCCAGATGTCCTTCGTCTCGCCACCTCACGCCCCCCGGGAGGAAATGTGTAGCCCAAATGTCTGCGTATTGTGTTATATGTGTGAAAAGTGTAAACTGTGTTACGAAATGTTTGCGAATCGTGTAACTGAGGCGGGACTTGGGGACCAGCCCGGTATTCACCTACGGGGATGTGGAAACGTAATACAGAAAAAATATTACCACCACATTAGCACTTGAACCCAGGACCCTTCGAATAACAGAAGAGCGCTCTACCGACCCCCGACGGGAGTTCAGCACTACGCACTGTGACAGATACGCTTTTCCCCGTACTCCTCAGGACAGGTGTTAACTTGTTACTTCCCACTTACGTTCTGCAGGTCGGCAGAATACAGCACGAGTTATATCGAAGTTTTGGCTGATACGCTATCGATACACGACGTTTGGTGCTCATCTTACTGTCTGACATCTGAAGGATTGGCTGTCAGCGCTCTCATTCTCGAACAGCGGATGTACGAATGTCGATATTCACGTGTCGGATGAAGCTCTAGTGTTTTGATTATGACATCGTTTGTCCTTAACTGTATATCGTAACTGGTTCTTACCAACACACCGATACGTTGATATCGCGTTTCCCTGATATCGATTCAGTAGTTTCGCATGAGATGTTTAACATTGTCAGATTATGCGGCAATGTTTCTGCGCATTCCATTGTTTATGACATTGTATTTCCTCAAGTATGTATTGTAGGTGGTCATTGGTGCTACAGCAACTGTTGTCTGACGGTAGAGGGTGTGCACGAAATTCGTGTCATCCTGTAGGTTAGGATGAGACTGAAACATTCACACACAGAAAACCACGCACACAAATACATCCATTTTCATTAAATGTATATTGATTTCCATCAGCATTAGAGAATGCGTAAACAAAGCTTGGGAAGAGCTGGAAAGAGTGCATCGCAACTCAGCAATGTAAACTCTCAACAGAATGCTTTCTCTTTGGGAAAAAAATTATTCCTTCGTGTGGAGAGAAATGGCTCAGTGAAACAATAAAAAAGTTAGGATTAAGGACATTTTTATTTCTCTTTAGGGAACCTGGGCACCATTTTGGGACACAATCGCGGTAATGACGTGCTCGCTGGTGATGATCCCGAATACGCTGACAGCCAACATAGAGGACGGCGGAGTCCGAATCACGACATCACAGGTAAGTCTATCGTCACCTATTTCTCCAGTTCTTAGCGCAAATAATACCAGTGGAAACGCTGGGCACTGCCTACTAGAAAGCTTGCTGAGTTCCTTTCTCTGTAAAGTTATGCTGCGATCGAAACTCGAATCACTAGTTAACTCGGTATTTTATAAGATAAGAAAAGCTTGTTTAGAGGTCATGAAGTTTTCAAAATCAGCGACTGAATTGTAGCCATGTAGGCTAATAGACTAAAGCGACTGCGAAACAATATGTGCACAAGATAGTAATTTCTTATTTAGACCGGGAGATGACATTGATATCCTACAACAAGGTTAAATGTAAGGAAGACAAGGGTCTGAAGATCGGTTTGAATAACACAGTGCTTTACTAGGGATGGTCCTCTTGGAGGAGTTACTCAGCCAGTTATTCGGGGACCTACAGTTTAACGCGGATCCTGAATATCCAGCAATATAAAATCCTGCAGCAGAAAACCCGATTTTTGGTGTTCTAGACGTTTTTCTTGACGGTGGTGAGGTAGTACGACGACGCTACAGAGTATAGATAGCTTTTTCTGCAGCTACACACACACAAACGTAAAACGTTTCTCGTAAGCTGACCCATCAATGAGTCGTAGTGTTGGAGTTAGACATGCTAAGTCGTTAAATAGTTCGAAAAGACGAAACTGGAAGCTGTTGTGGCACCCTGAAGCACAGCCGCCATATGCTAACGCGAAATTCAGCATCGCAGTGTGCCGTGTAGCGACAGACCAGTGGAACGTGAATCTCCATGTCTTGTCGTTCCGCAATCGGCCGCTAGGGGCGGTGTTTTCTATGCTTTCATACGTTTTCCATCTATCCGGTTTATTTCTTGTTTTATGCAGATCATATGCTAGTTTTTTTGCTCTTTCTTATAGTGTTCTTCTTCTGTTGACTTCGACCCGAAAATGTTCGTGGCCTCCGTTGTTGATTGTAGATGTGCATTTAATATTGAAGCAATATTTAAAAGTTCGTTGGTAGAGGAGTATCTACAGTGGTGACCCTGACGTGAATGGTAAAATCTTTACCGAAGCTTACGATGGAACACGGACGTGTCGTAGCAAGAATAGCAGTCCGCCTGCCGCTGTTCGGGCCAGACCATCCTGTTGTCTGGTTTACGCAAGCAGAAACAAGTTTCAGTTGCGCGCCGGATAACATGCGATGCGACCAAATTCGCACACGTAGTAAGTCAGCTCGAGCACAGATTCACAGCAGAATTACGGCAGCGCCGGCAACGAAATCATATATACAGTAAGCTCAAGTCGGAATTAATACGAGTGGCTGCGTCCCAAAAAGATGACATACATCAGGTGCTTACTCTGTGGTGTCGCACAAGTCCAAAGTGTGCGCCACCTACTTTCGCCGCGCGCCGCCATGCACGTCAGCCACGAGCGCCCTCTGCTGCAACTCCGCTCGTGGCCACCACTGAACGACATCGTTCACTTGGGACTGAGATAGGAACCAGCTGACACTTCGGAATCAGATAGGCACCAGTGAAGACTTGGCTATCGGATAGGCACTAGGCAGGCCTCTAGCTCAAATATGTATCAGCATTCTGCAGTACTGAGCTATGTAAAAGTATTGTATAAATTCTGTGCAATATATACCTCGTTCTAATTTACTCTAGTGTTTCTAGTTTCTGCTGTCCCACTGGCTGCTCACCTCCTACCTGCACAAGCGTGCGTCCTTTATTCCTGTGTCAGTCTCGTTCTACTCGGCCACCGACACCTACGACGGAAACGAGACACAAAAGCGGCGACGAGGCTGGGACACACAATACTCGATAAGAGATATGGGTTGGGGAACCATCGCAGTACCATCCACATGAACGCGGTAAAATTGATGCAGACTGGTACCAGAAAGAGGAAACAAAATCGCTAAGTAGTTTTTCATCTTTGACCAGGCGACAACAATCGATAGTGAGGTTTTTATCTCTGACAAGGATTATCTCTGCTCATCACATGTGAATTCGATGACGCCCCGTTTTCTACTCTATATATGTCACTCCCAGATGTCCGACCCGTTAGCCGGCAAGACTCAGCGTGTAACGTCACAGCTGCGTCCACCTAATCCTCGATGGGCAAAGTTGCCGTTACAGTCTATTTGTTGCTTAATCATTTAATAATTGTTCCAATGATTTGACGGTATGGGATGCGGACATTTTCTGGGTTGATCCATAACAATAAACTTTGTTAACTTCCTTTATTATGGAACGACAAATGTTAAAAACTCTTCCTTTAAATACACTGATTAAATAACCGCGTGCCAATACGATGAATGTCTACAAGTCCACACTGAAACATTTCAATACGCAAGTGCAACCGAAACTCATATGCGAGACGCCTGATGGGCAAAACTTTAGCCACAGCTAAACGCGGGTTACGGACGCACTGTCAACATACTACTGACTCGCTCTGCGGTCGGCGGGAGACTGCCGCACACCGGCCAACAAACAAAGAACATTCCAACCCAAGCATTGTTGCCAGCAGCTATCGCTGCATGCCAATGATGACTATCGTTCGAACAATAAGTACCAAAGAGGTTACTAACCTAAAACCCTGTATCCACACAAGCGGAAGAGAAGTGCCTCTGAGGATGTCCAACGGAGTGTTGGACGAAACGTCAGGAACAGAAGAGTTTCATAGATCACGGCCATACTATCCGGAAGGTTTACCAGCAACACATGCATTCTGGTAGTCAAGATAATCTCTTCCAATAATGTTGGAAGCTGCTTTTCGAGAAAGTGTAGATAAAGGGTGGTTGTAAGACGACGCTGGAACACAACAGGCCCAATCAACTGATTGTCTATCAAACACAACCACACATTTACAGAGAAGCGCTGTTCAAAATGTGTTTCCACAGTGGCAAGTGAGTTTTCATTGGGACACTGATATGAGTAGCGAATGTTAGTAATGCCGTCACAAATGATAGTTAATTCATCAGCCAAAAGTAAAAATGGGATTACTCAGCAACTTTCAACTATCCAACATTAAAATTCCGATCATTTATCTTCATCTCCTGCTCGAAGGTGCTGAAGCCAAGCATACAATATGTCCGCCATACTCTTGCTTTTGTAACGCCGATACGTGCAGAAATTCTGCGTGTTCTTGTTGAAGGACTTCGGTCCTCAGACTGAATCCACAGTCTTTTTGCTGCGACGAAGTGGCCAATCGCTTTGAGGCGCTATGCTCCGATGCACGAGACAGTTCCCCGTCGGGGGTTCGAATCCCCTCTCAGGCATGGATATTTGTTATCAGTTAGTTCATAAGTAGTTTGTAAGTTTAGGGACTGATGACCCTGCAGTTAAGTGAAATTTTTTTTCTTTGTTATTGTTATCTTTTTTACTTTCAAATACACAAAAAGATTCTGGGATACTGCCAAAACGGCTTAACTGACATATAATTACATACACAAGAAATCTGAATGTTGGTGTTTATGCCACATTCATTTTCATTTGTTGTAACAAATGAAGGAAGTATGTATATAAATTGAAGACTTTAAATAAAATATGCTCTAAGTACCATGGGAAGAAAAAACATTGACGTTTTGTATAAAATGAGATCTAGATACCAAGTCCTATTTTGTAAACAAAGCGCGAACTGCCACGTATAAATAGCGTACGTAAACTGCAACGAAAGTAGTAGCAAATGCACTCAACAGATGACAGGCGGTACGCTGCAGTTAACATATGAAACGTTGTGTGTTCCGGCCAACTGCAACGAAAGTAGTAACAAATGCACTTAACAGATAACAGGCAGTATAACACTCATGAAAATATTTCTCAGCACGTATAATGTGTATTCAATTGTGATATTATCCAGGTTCTTAAATATTGTTTTCTCCTTGTTTTTCGATGACTTGTATTGGACTGTCACCTTCAACTATAGATGTTCGAACATTGTGATGTTATCGTAATTCTTTAAAAGTGTATTCTCTTTGGATTTCAAAGAATAATAGTTTCTTTGTTGATTTCGATTATTTATAGCATTCGAACGTTTGCTTTTAGTGCTGGTGACTTTGCTGGTTATATTTCACTGATTCAATCTTTCTCTGGTGATGTCGTTGGTTTGTAAGACTTCGTTGGTTTGTTTCCCTGTTATATTTATTGTTTCTTTCATTCGTTTAGTTCGTATTTATAGGACCAGGATAGTTTCTTTATTCGTTACATTTGTTGTTTCTTTTGTTGGTTAGCTTTGCATTTGTAGAATCTCAATAGTTCGTTTCTCCGTTAGAATTCTTTTTTATTTCGTTACTTTTCTCCGTTAGAGCTGTCAGGAGTGTGTGAGATTACAGCCCAATAGAAATACTGGTAATTAATAGCATTTGATAATTAAACAGTATGAAGTTCACTGAAAACATTGACCATGCCAATGCACTAAATGTTACACAATTTTAATCTTATTAATTATGGTAGCAATGTATGTACGCAGATGGGTGACAACATTTATAGTTAGGCCAAAGGTAGAATTTCTCCACATTGAGATTTGCTGTGTGCTTGTAGCTGACGGGAGGCCAGCGAGCAGGCCGACGTTGGTGGCTTGTTCCAGCTTAGGATTTTCCAGTTCGTTTCCGGTGAGGGGAGAGAGGGACAATGGCGAGTGCCAGGCACAGTGCAATGCACAAATATTGTAATACTACTGGCATTTGAAGTAATACGATGCAGTTAGGAACCTTTAAGGCCCTCATTACAAAATAGCCTGTTGACAAATAAACTATACATTAGCTGATATAGTCACATCTGACGTAATATGTTTAATTGACAATGAAAAGTAATAAATTACCAATAAATACAAGACAGTTACACAACTAGCATGGCAATGTTTGTTTATAAAAATAATATATTAACTATTTCTCATTTTATTTTCAATTAATCTTGTGTATTTTACCTTGAAAGATTCAGTTAAATCACTTATCTGTGGTATAAGAAATTGCACGATTATGATAAACAGTACAAAGGATGTTTATACTAATATAAAAACGTAAGAAAATATTTGTTTAATGTGTAGTGTAATTATTTTGATTTTAAGTAAAGTTTTAGAAATGTATTGGCTGAGCGCTGTACGTTGGCAAATCGGTTAGAACAGTTCACATGCGGAAGTTGATGACGTAGGGGAAAAAACCCCGGCAGTTGACCTTTGGCGCGCGTGCGCGAGGGCAGGAAGTGAGGACTCGGGACCACGTGGTGTGGCTGGCCAGGCGGCGTCGCTCTGCATCAGTCGGCATGTGGATCTCGAGGTGGTGACTTGAGATTTGTCTGTGGCAATCGCCACGTGTGGTTGCTCGTCGTAGACTGTACCAAGTTAAATCGAGTGCTACTGCGTGTTTGTGAATATTTAGCTGGTGGAACAAGGTGTGCATCGCATTGAATTAAAGTGACTGTGATTTGTTAATGTAACACGTGTCGTCGCATAGGCATGAACATAAACGGTGTTTGAGACAGCCACGTGGTGTGAAAACAATTCGCGACAGATATTCATTTTGTCTGGGGGCTCTCGAGCTATAACTTTATTTGATAAATGTGCCGACGTACAGACGTATCAGCCACAGGATTCAAGTATTGTGAAATAAACAACATAAAGTGAACTTTCACGTGTTTTCAAAAATAGTAGTTAGTACACCCTTTTCTCTCATGAACTTGAATTTATTATGAATTTGTTTTGTTAATCATATGCAGGGAAGGAAAGCTGCGATCGTGTGATATCATCCCCTAGAATACGAGTCAAACAGTCGCAATAACAGTTCCAGTGTTTTTGCATGTTTAGGAATTTGGTTCGCAGCTGGTGGTTATGAGTTTCAAAAATTAAACTTTCACTAATTTAAACTCTCACCACGACCTTCACCCTCGCAAGTGCCATCCCACAAGTTGGAGCTGAAGGTGGGTATGGCTGATTTATTGATGCGTAACTTGGATGCATCACGATTATGCTATGGCACCAGGTTACGCATCATGGACCTGAGAAGGCATATCGTGCAAGCCAAAATCATGACCGGTGAAGCCAAGGGAGAGACTGCATTAATACCACGAATTCCCATCATCCCAACAAACTTTCCATTCCAGTTTAAACGGTTACAGTTCCCACTAAAAGTGGCCTTCTCGATTACTATAAACAAGAGTCAAGGACAAACATTAAAAGTGGCAGGTATTCATCTGGCCACCTCATGTTTCTCGCACGGACAGCTCTACGTAGGCTGCTCCCGTGTATCGAGAGCTAGAAATCTCTACGTATACTCGGAGAACAAGAAATCTCGAAACGTCGTTTACAGGGACGTATTGCAATAGATTTTTGGCTCTCCATCCGTTCCAAGACAATTATATATTCCGTGCTAACAATGTCGCAAAGATTCATGTAGTTATTTATGCCCTTTCTTGGAACTTTAATGTCTGACTATTGAACCGCGGGTAACACCGCGGGGAGCAGCTAGTAGTAATAGTAATAATAGTCGTCGCACGCCGGGTGTTCACACTGCGCGCCGGGCCGGGCTGGGCCGAGCCGATAAAGAGGGGGAAAATCAACTTTTCCTATTTTCAAGTTGCAAAACATTTTGACGGTATATAAGACCAAGACACATCGATTTCTCAACTTATTTTTTCCTTAACAGCTTTCCCTTGCCTGTGAAAAAACAAAAAGTCTACTTTTCATTCCGCGAGAGTTTTTAGTTTTGTAACGCTCCTCACTCGATTTTGATGAAAGTATGCGGTTAAAAAATCTGATTTTTGGACACATGGTAGGACAACATCTTAGCTTTCGAATAAAGTATTCACCTTTTCGTAATTCGTAATAGTCGTTTTCAAATGACGCTATTTGTCAAGTATGCGCACTTGATTTACAAATCGTGTATCGAAAAAGTTCGATAGCGGGCAGCTTACTGTTCTATGCATTTTAGACCATACATTACAGCGAATGAAATGGAGCTAAAAGTATGGAAAAGTTTTTGAAATAGTATTCGCACCGATATCTACCTCCTTTCACAAGTTATTGCGATTTATCTGAGCGGCGTCATGCCGCGACCGCAAGCCTACGAACTCGGCGGCATAGCGTGAAGCACTGCAGTGCCGAAAAATTTGATTTGCTGGCCACGTGTGTTGGTCCCTCGTGATGTGTTAATGATCCATAAGCAGAAAACAATTATGAACTAATTTTTCTTGGGTGGCGACCGATTACAATTGACAAAGATCTGGTACAGTTTTACTTCAGACCATTCTTGAAAGTCATACACTGGATATTTTTTCCACACTAGTCAATTATTGGAATATATATTTCGTCTTTCGAAGTAGTAGAGAGGAAAAAATCAATGTAAACTGCGAGTTTACTGTTGATGGACTGAAATAAAATATTCTAACACTATACTTAATGCTTTCTAGTTGGAGATGATAAAAGAAGCTAAAAATACAATTATATTTATGGATGCATCTACTCCTAATACAAAGTATATTCCAATTTTCACTTCTGTATTTTTCGAAAAATGTACCACAACGTCTGTATAGTTGTATACAGCGTGTCGCACATAAAAGCGGTACCCTCACGTCTGAGATTAAATTAAGAATGAATTAAGTAAAAAAAAGAAAAAAAAACAAACAATACGGAACAATGACATTAAAACACGTAGATAACTTCTTATAAGAAATTTTGCACGTGGTGGTTATGGGCGTACATGAGATGTACCGGTTTTATATGCGTCATTTTGTACTATATTTCAGTCCACCTGCACCTTCAAGGAACTCTACATAGGCCTCAGATTTTTATTTTTTTGGATCTTCTCTGAGGGGAAGTGAGTTGCTATGAACGTTGTGCTGAATCATCTTATGACGATTTTCTTTGTCTGGTTCTTTCGAGTTTTAGGCTTTAACTGAAAGGACAATACGCTGTTTAGTTTAGCCTCAGACTCTGCAGGACAGGTTAGTAAAGTGTAGAAGCGTTTGTCACTTTCTTTTTATTTTTTATTCTTGGTGGGCTTGTCCCCAGCAAAGAGGAATCCCCACCCACTGTCAGCAGAAGATCGAAGGAAACAGGTGTGAGCAAAACTTTCTCATTGTCGTCTTCTTCGAGCGAGCTAAGTTAATTGATTTTGTTATTTTAATACCGTTGTTCTTACACTGTATTGACTCATCAAATTTTAAGCACATAAGAAATTGCTGGTAATGGACTCATCCCATGAATTTCGACTAAAATTTAGGACAGTTTTTCCTTTTGTGTACGAGTAAATAGACATTACTGAAAAAGAAAAATATTCATATTACAGAATTGATAGTAATACAATTAAAAATAAACAAAAAAATTTCATAACTGTATATTCGAAAACAAATATCGTGCACAGACTTCCCTTGAAAGCAGAAAGGAAACGTGAGATACTTGTGCTGCAGAGCAATACCGTAGCCCAATCGGCTCGCGCCGGAAATATTAAACATTTGGAATGTTGTCGGCCCGGCGTGAGCCGGCTGAAGCGGAGTCTTCTCGGCCCGGCCGGCAGTGTGAACACGGCCTTTAAGCCTTAGAAACACTTGAACGGTCTTTTCATTTCCATGTTGAGATGTAATCTGATAGCCGGGCACCGTACAAGCACTGAACACACGAGTGAACAGTTTTGAATCTGGTCGTCTGCGGTTAGGAAACCGTAATCTGTATCTTCTACATGCAGCAGAAGCCTTTCCATTACAAAACCCATACAACAGAACAATTCGCATTACGAAACCCATATTGATGTACCTCATTGGCATACTCAGCAGTTGATAAGTAGTTTGTAAGTTTAGGGACTGATAACCCCGTAGTTAAGTTCCATAAGCCTAACAAACATTTGAACAACATACTCAGCATGTGCAAATACGTACGTCAATTTACGCGCTACATTGCAGTAGAGTTGGCTACCTAATCAAAATCAAAACTTCATTGTAAAATACAGCACGTCTTTACAACTGGAACATCAACCCTCTGCTGCTGACATATCGAAAATACGCCTATAGCATTTAATCGTGTCAGCCCCGATAATATATATATATGTTGTTGTTGTTGTGGTCTTCAGTCCGGAGACTGGTTTGATGCAGCTCTCCACAATACCCTATCCTCAGCAAGCCTCTTCATCTCCACATAAGAACGACAACCTACATCTGTCTGAATCTGCTTACTGTATCCATCTCTTGGTCTTCCCCTGCGATTTTTTCCCCACACACTTCCCTCCAACGCTAAATTAACAATTCCTTGATGTCTAAGAATGTGTCCTACCAATCTATCCCTTCTTTTAGTCAAGGTATGCCAGAAATTCCTTTTCTCCCCAATTCTGTTCAGTACCTCCTCATTAGTTACGCGATCCACCCACCTAATCTTCAGCATTCTTCTGTAGCACCATATTTCAAAAGCCTCAATCCTCTTCCTGTCCGCACTGTTTATCGTCCATGTCTCACTCCCATACAAGGCAACACTCCATACAAATGCCCTCAGAAAGGACTTCCTTAGGCCTAAATCAATATTCGATGTTAACAAATTTCTCTTTTTCAAAAACGCTTTTCTACCCATTGCCATTCTGCATTTTATATCCTCTGTACTGCGCCCATCATTTGTTATTTTACTGCCCAAGTAACAAAACTCATTTACCTCCTTTATTGCTTCGTTTCCCAATCTAATTCCTTCAGCATCACCTGATTTTCTTACACTGCACTCCATTACCCTAGTTTTGCTCTTGTTAATGTTCATCTTATATGCACCTTTCAGCACACTGTCCATTCCATTCAATTGCTCTTCCAGGTCCTTTGCTGTATCTGACAGAATTACTATGTCATCGGCAAAACGCAATGTTTTTAATTCTTCCCCCTGAACTTTCATTCCTTCACCAAATTTCTCCTTGCTTTCCTTTATAGCTTGTTCAATGTACAAATTGAATAACATTGGAGAAAGGCTACAACCCTGTCTCACTCCCTTCCCAACCACTACATCCCTTTCATGCCCTTCAACTCTGACAACCGCTGTCTGGTTTTTGTACAAGTTGTAAATAACCTTACGCTCCCTATAATTTACTCCTGCTTTTTTCAGAACTTTAAAGAGTTTATTCCAATCAACATTGTCAAAAGCCTTCTCCAAATCTACAAAAGCTAGAAATGTAGATTTGCCTTTTCTTAATCTATCTTCTAGGATAAGCCGTAAAGTGAGTATTGCCTCCCGTGTTCCTACATTTCTCCTGAACCCAAACTGATCTTCCCCGAGGTCGGCTTCTACCAGCTTTTCCATCCTTCTGTATATAATTCGCGTTAATATTTTGCAGCCATGACTTATTAAACTGATGGTTCTGTAGTTTTCACACCTGTCTGCACCTGATTTCTTAGGGATGGGGATTATAACATTTTTCTTAAAGTCTGAGGGTACTCTACCTGTCTCATACATCTTACACACCAGGTGAAACAATTTTGTCATGGCTGGTTCTCCCAGAGACTTCAGTAGCTCTGAGGGAATATCATCTATTCCAGGGGCCTTGTTTCGACTTAGGTCTTTCAGGGCTCTGTCAAATTCTTCTCTCAGTACAGTATCTCCTATTTCATCTTCATCTACATCCTCTTCCCTTCCTACAATATTGTCTCGAAGTTCATTTCCTTTGTAGAGCCCCTCTATATATTCTTTCCACCTTTCAGCTTTCCCTTCTTTGCTGAGAATTGGTTTTCCATCAGTGTCCTTGATATTCATAGAGCTGTTTTTCTTATCTCCAAATGTTTCTTTTATTTTCCTGTAGGCTGTATCTATTTTTCCCCTATTTATACATTCTTCTACATCCTTGCATTTGCCTTCTAGCCACTCCTGCTTAGCCATTTTGCACTTCCTGTCAATCTCATTTCTTAGTCGTCTGTACTCCATTTTGCCTGTTTCATTTACTGCATTTTTATATTTTCTCCTTTCATCGATTAAATTTAGTATCTCCTGTGATATCCAAGGATTTTTTGTAGGTCTTTCCTTCCTACCTATTTTGTCCTCTGCTACCTTCACTATTTCATCTCTCAATTTTACCCATTCCTCCTCTACTGTTTTATTTCCCCCCGTTTCTGTCAATTGTTGCCTAAAGCTCCCTCTGAAATTTTTAAGAACCTCAGGTTCCTTCAATTTATCCAGGTCCCATCTCCTTATTTTCCTACCTTTTTGTAGTTTCTTTAGTTTCAGCCTACAGTTCATAACCAACAAGTTATGGTCAGAGTCTATATCTGCCCCTGGGTATGTCTTACACTGTAGAACCTGATTCCGAAATCTATGTCTTACCATTATAAAATCTATCTGATATCTTCCGGTGTCTCCTGGTCTCTTCCACGTATACAACCTTCTTTTGTGATTCTTGAACCAGGTGTTTGTTATAACTAAATTATGTTCTGTGCAAAATTCTACCAGGCGGCTTCCTCTTTCATTCCTTTTGCCCAGACCATATTCACCTACTATCTTCCCTTCCCTTCCTTGTCCTACTACCGAATTCCAGTCTCCCATAACAATTAAATTTTCCTCTCCCTTAATTGTCTGAATAATTTCCTTTAGCTCCTCATATATTTCTTCGATTTCCTCATCATCGGCAGAGCTAGTTGGCATATAAACCTGTACTACTGTTGTCGGTGTTGGCTTCGTATCTATCTTGACAATGATAATGCGATCACTGTGCTGGTCATAGTAGTTTACCCGCATTCCTATTTTCTTATTCATTATCAATCCTACTCCTGTGATACCCCCAACTGATTTTGTATTTATAATCCTGTACTCACCTGACCAGAAATCCTGTTCATCTTTCCACCGAACTTCACTAATCCCCACTACATCTAACTTCAACCTATCCATTTCCCTTTTTAAATTTTCTAATTTTCCTACACGATTAAGGGATCTAACATTCCACGCTCCGACCCGTAGAATGCCAGTATTGTCTTTCCTGATGATCACATCCTCATCAGTACCTCTTTGTTGCAGTTGAATTAACCTAGAAATTTGTCACCCTCACACCATTACGTAAGGCTACAAAATTCAAATGTTTGTAATTCTATCGGACCAAACTGCGTGGTCATCAGTCCGTAGCTTACAAACTACTTAAACTAACCTAACCTAAGGACAACACACACAGCCATGCCCCAGGGAGGACTCGAACCTCCACGGCGAGCAACCGCGCGCTCCGCAGCGAGACGCTTTAGACCGCTCGGCTACTCCACTGGGGCCGTAAAGCTACAGCCAAGTTCGTGTCATCCGCTTTTCGTCGTGACTTTTTTGAGCGAGGTCGGCCATGTGCAAAAATATACTATTCAACAGCGCTGTGGTGAACACGAAGGATGTTTCCAAGTTTCCTTTTACTTTATCCCGAGAGAGCGATAATTGCGGGACATGCTCTGGCAAATAAACATCGCATTGCAGTAATGATAAGGCCGAATATTAACCGGGGTAGCGTAATAAAAGAGGCGGTCTAAATTAAAGTACATGGAAGAACTCTGTCATTGTCAAGTAGTGACCGCGGAGTCATTGCTACCGTCGTCCTTATAAAGCTGCGCGGCTTCCTGTGACGTCACTGGAGCTCGCCATATAGGGTAATGTTCAGTCGCTTCAACCGTCCGATGGCCGACCTCAGGCTATGCTTAACTGCAAGACTTTTGTCAGATACCCTGATTTCGAAGTCCTCTTTTATTACGCTGTCTCAGAAAGTATTCGTTCTTGTAATGACTGATGTCTTGTCGAGCGATGCGATGTTTACTTCCCACAGCATGTTCCGCAGTTGCGGATCTCTCGGTATGACGTAAACGGAAACATCTTTTGTGTTCAACACAGCGCTGTTCAATAGTACCACTTCTACAGGGCGAAACCTCTTTCAAAAAATCACGACGAAAAACAGACGAGCCGGACTTGTGTGTAGCCTTACGTAACGGTACGCAGTGGAGTGTTAGACCCGAAATCCTGGTCAAAATGCGAAAATCTGCAGTTTACCCAACAATTTTAAGAACTGTATTTTTTGTTAGCTGACTAACTGGTGAGGTGAAAACCAAATTTACAGGGGTCTGAAACTTTTCTGGAAAGTCGTAGCTTCAGTCGTAGCATGATTTTTCTGGCGTGTGGCGCGTTTAGCCATTACGTTAATAGTTTGAATTTTTTTATTTTCTGACAACACTAAACGATTTATTGCAACTGAACGGTACAAAATTTTAAGTAATTGTACTAGCTTGTATTTATTACTTAAATTTATATCTTAATATCAGCAATTAAAGTTTTACTGAACTATTTTTATGACGTCTGTTTTTTTTCTCTTTTCTATAAGAATTTTGGACGGAATTGTAGTCGTGATTGGTACAGTCTTGAGAGACAGAAGTAAAAAATGAAAAGTCACCAATTTTCCCAACGAATTTATATGATTAAAAAAAAAAAATACTATTTTTTGTGTCCCAACTTCGTCGCAGGTGTCGGTGGCCGAGTGGAATGAGCCCGACACAGGAACAAAAATAGCACGCTGGTGCAGGTACGGAGGGGAGCAGCCAGAAACTATAAACACTAGAGTAAATTAGAAAGAGATATATATTGCACAGAATGTAACAATACTTAACTTTTACATAGTACTGCAGAATGTTGATACATAGTTGTTAGAGGCCTGCCTAGTGCCTGTACGATAGCAAAGTCTTCACTGGTGCCTATCTGATTACGAAGGTCCTAACTGGTCGCTATCTCAGTCCCAAGTGGCAAGTGACTTTCCGTGGTGGCCACGAGCGGGGTTGCAGCAGAGGGCGCTCGTGGCTGTCGTCGTGAGAACGCCGCGCCGTGCGTGCATGGCGGCGCGCGGCGAAAGTAGGTGGCGCGCACTTTGTACTTGTGCGACACCACACTATTTATGCGATGTTTCTCGATAAATTCAATACATTTATATGTTTTACGGGCCGTCCGCGGTGGCCGAGGGGATTGAGGCGCTCCAGTCACGGTCTGCACGGCCACTACGGTCGGGGGTCCGAATCCCCCCCTTGGGCATGGATATTTGTGTCGTCCTCAGAATTAGTTAGTTCATAAATAGTTTGTAAGTTTAGGGACTGATGACCCGGTAGTTAAGTCCCATAAGCTCTACAAACATTTGTTTTGTGTTTTACGGACTGAAATAGCCTTAAAACTAAATATGTGACTTTATGGCGTAGTTTACCTTCAAGACATCAATGATATACATTAGTAAACATTTTTTTTGCTTATCATAAATTATTTAATGAAAGAGATGGAAAATGAAGTATTTCACACAACCCATGAAACAATCAACAGATAGAAATTATGAAACTAAGATAAGGGATACAATAAAACTGAAAAAATTCAAGAAAAAGGTGGCCAGGAAGGTGAATCTGAAGATGAGTGCGAAGATCTGAGAATCATACTGTAGCTATTGACATTAAATCTAGATGTATTAAAATGTTTACTGGTTTCAATAATTTCTATGGCTTTTTTAAAATTTTTGAACCCTTAAGAAAATCATTTTTTCTCTCTGCATTTGGAACATAAAGAAGTAAAATTAATTTGTACTTCTAAATTTTTTACGGGATATTAATTCATAATAACCTATTCATACTTATTAATCTACAAACCAGGAGCAATACGCAAAATTATAAATGCATGCCAGTTTTACAAAATTGTAGTAGTTGCCCTTAGCTTATCAGTACTATACCGCAACACAGATACCTAAAAGCAATCTTCATACGCTCCCTTCTAACAATATCGCGACCTCACTTCTAAAAAAGACCAGGAACTGGTCTAGAAACGACTTTGCCAGAAGCCCATATATGCACTAATATATTATTCTCAGTACAAATTTACGCAAGAACTAAATGAAACATCCTTATATCTATTGTTATTAATTTGGGGATTTTTTTTTAAATTTGTTCCGAGAAATTATGGTGAATCAAATATTCATAAACATGACGTGACATTGTGCTACTCTAATTGATATTTTCAAGTCGTTGTTTCGACACTTAAAGCTGCGCAGTGAATTAACGGTATGCCTAGGTAGAAATTACGACGATAGAAGACCACAAGGGCAGGTAGCCATACATACTAACAAATGTACAAATGTTTGTAAAGTTACGGGACTTAACTGCAGTGGTCATCGGACCCTAAACTTGCAAACTACTTGGACTAACTTATCCTAAGAACAACACACAAACCCATGCCTTAGAAAGGTTTCGAACCTCCGAGAGCGAATGGCCGCGCGCACTGCAGCTAGGCGCCTTACTGCGCACGGATATTCCACCGCGACTAACAAATGCACACCGAGTCTTCCCAGGAACATCTATGAGGTTGGATATGAAATAACTTAGTGTTATTTGTTGTTCATCTGAAACGGAAACTGAATACATGACTTTGTAGATGAGAAATTCCTCTACGACTTTGCTGTCTTATGTTTTCCCCATATCTCGCATCGTTTCAGAGATATTCGCAAAAATAACGACGATTTTGGGATGTCTGCCTGTCTGTACCGTGTTCCCACGTTTTAAGTCGAACCGTTCAACCAATCAGCACCAAATTTTACAGATATACTTGTAGGCTGTCAGAGACCGGAACCTCCCTTTTTCAATTTTTTCGAACAAACAATACGTCAGTAACACTAAATAAAGCTTTTTTTTAATGTAATTGTAATTGCTAACGAACCGCTCATCTGACACGAAAATTGAATAACCGAATTTGCAGAGGAGAAAAATCTCTACAACTTCTTCTATTATGTTTTTTTGTCATATCTTGCATCGTTGCAAAGATATTTGCAAAAATAACGGTGATTTGACGATGTCTGACTGTCTGTAACATGTTCCCACTTTTTAGGTCGAACCGTTCAATGGATCGGCACCAAATTTTACAGATATAATTTCTGGCCGCCAGAGACCATAACCTGGCTTTTTCAAATATTTCGGATACAAACTACGTTAGTAACAGCAAATAAAGCCGTTTTTAATATAATTTTAATTGCAGATAAACCGCTCATCTGTCACGAAAATTGAGTAGCCGAATTTATAGAGGAGTAAATTCTCTACAACTTTGCTCTGTTTTTTCTTTTTTTTTTTTTTTTTTCATATCTCGTATCGTTTGAGAGAGATTTGCAAAAATAACGCCGATCTGACACCGTCCATTGTCTTTACGGAAACCAGCTGTACGCAGATGTCACGTGACATTCCACGCCCAGAACTCTCTCTGGCATACACCATCTTGCGTTGCGTATTTGATGATTTTCTTATTATAACTTACACGTTGTTATGTCAAAGCAACGGCCCACTGAAGAATTAACAAAAACTAGTCGTTCTTCGTACAATAAATTATAATCTAGTGTCTAAAATGCCTCATTAGCATCAGTTAACAACTGCCACCAATAGTACGAAAATAAAGGACGAATTTCGCAACTGTTCGCCGTAGTGTAGTGGGCAGCGGTTCGGAACCCGCCACTAGCAAAATTTTTTGTCTCCTTTTTTCTTATAAGGGTTACGTGTTGGGTGCATAGATATTATCACAATAGTAGAGTCGTAATCATATCACTATAATTTTTTATTATTTACATTATTATTTTTGTCCGAAATGTATGCAAAAGATTATAAAACTACATATGTAAACTGGGCCGTAAAACACGTCAGTGCGATTTATTTTCATCGGAGCTGGCCCGAATAAATCCACAGTAGCTAGATGACAACTTATGAGGAATGATAGGAAAGAAACGATCAAATAGAGACGTCGTGTCTGGTTGAGTGTTTTGAGAGTTTGCCTTTTTGTTGCACACTGTTAATGTGTTTTTCCGTACTGAAGAAATAAACTGTTTGGCTTTGCTTCTGTTAGGGTAGTTATCACACTGTTAGGTCTACAATTCTGCTTCTGATGACAACATATTACTGTGAAAGTAAGGCTGTTGTCGAGTACAATATATTCCTCTGAACGACATTGTTATTGTTGCTCTAAAACTCCTTTTTTGACGAGAGTATGTCAAAGTCCGTATTGTTGTTTTAATGTGTTTGATTTTGTGTAGTGAAGTTAGGGCTGTGATTGTGATTATTATGTCATGAGTGAAAATTGCTGCCATTCCATTGGTATTGGTTATTATGATGTCCGTTTTGTTGGTAGTGGTTCTGTGCCGGATTCAGATTGTCTTTCTGGAAGTTTGTATGTTGATTATTCCGAGACTGAAAGTTCCTGTTACGATTGTTATAATTTTTCTTGCCGGAGAATTGGTGAGCGTCCTGTACTTCCAAAAGTTCCAATAAGTTTCGGAACTCGTCTGTGTCATTTTTGTGACGTCCATTTAATAAAGGAACTCGCTAGAATCGCGGAAATTTAGAGATGCATAGATGTATAAGATCAGATGGAGAATATGGATCAGTCAAATTTTGATTTCGTTATACCAAATGGTCAACAAGTTGCGACAAAGTAGCAACCGTTGCTGTTTGTCCTTGAGCTTTGTGACATCAGACTAATATGCATGTAAGAATGCCTGTTGGAATTCTTAAACTGAAAGACATTGTCGAGCAATGGAGCATAGGCGAAAAGCCGGTTCGCACACCAAAAATCCACAAATGAACTCTAATTTTTGAGGTAAGGGTCAATTTGGTGGAAGAGAAAAGGTAAACTGTTTGTAATCGAAATTGTACTTCCAAGAAAAGTATGGTGTTGGGAAGTCTAAATGCGAGCCGTCAAAATTGTTCCAAAAATCTCTTTCGCGACTTGATGGCATTAAAGGATGTCGTCTTCCAAATCTTTGTGCATTCCCAAACCGATGTGGTGTGTTATCGCCATGGAATATTTTTTTCATATGGAGAAGAATGACTGAAATTTTGTGGAAAGTCTAAGTTATCCGTTATCCGTGAACAAAATACTTCATGAAAACTTTGGTAGATAGATGTATATCAATACAGACAGCATGGATTAAACATTGGTTCGTACTGCACTTTGACTTAGCACTGAAATTTAGGGTGTAATTGTATTCTGCTCAACTTGTTACCGTTTCATGAAACTCAAAAATATGAATTTTTATTTCATTTATGAAGTGATTGCTAACGAAAGTACAAATGTAACTGTTTGCAATCATTTTGTATGTTGAAAACGGTGATTGATTTTATTGATCTTATTTTTCGTGAAATTTTCTGTTGAACTATGAAAAAAATCGCAATTGGTTGTAGTATAAATGTTGAGAGAGTCGGAGCGTTTATATGCAACTAAATGTGGTTTCACTAATTCAAAAAATATTTTCATCCTTTAACTGACTGCAAGCTGTTAGAGTAATTAAATCCTCGTATAACTGCAAAGCAGCGACACTACTCCAAATTAAAATTTTAAAGCTTCAACATTACACAAAACACGGTCAATTTTTGAATTATATTTGAAAGCATCAAGATTCGAACAAAACTCGAACAATTACTTTACTCGATTAAAGGTGACAGTAATAAGTTCAAAAAAGATAAGTTATATTGTTTATTTTAGAAACAATAATGTAAGAAGAAAAATCAATGTATTTAAGATGACTGTGATATACCAAGAAGAGGTATGTCCTACCATTTACTTGGAAAAATAATGAAAAAAAGTCTAATCAGTTTGGGTAGAAAAGGCAATGACTTAACAGTGTCTGTCTGAGGAATTCTATAAAGCGGAAAGCTTGCTTACCTTGTCAGCGTGAATGGTATTTTTATCTGAATCATCTCATAAAAAAAGTTCAACGAAGTCTTTAGACATTTAATGAACGAGAATCAAATGAAATCCCTTATTCTTGTTCCGCACTGAAGCAACCCACACTTACTGCACCTTCTCGCAACGACTTCTCGCGATCACGTACAGACGTATTCTGCGGCTCAGGTGCGTACCGGAGCAATACTGCGACCATCAAAGAGCAGTTCAGACAGACATGCGACTCCTACCTAACCGGCGAGTACGTGTGAAGGGTAAGCGGAAAGAAGTGGCTCATCGTCATTTTTTCCAAAATGCTCCCGTCACTATGTACTTCAATAACGACTATGCTTACCCATACAGGGAAAGAAGCGGCCTATGGACATTTTCCCGAGAAAAAACGGACTCATTGCATTGTTCACCCCAACAAAAATCGTAAAATTTCTAAGACAAGTTACTTAAAGAGACATGAATAGTTTGTAAAACACAGATTATACATGGAATGAAATGTTTAAATTCTTCTCTCTATAACGTTGCCCTTGCTTCGTATGATGCCATAATTGTTAAAAGTAGATTCCGCGATTATATTTTTTGGACAAAGAATTGATGGTACCGAATGTTTGAATTTTGAAATAAGTTAGTTAAAGTGCAGCACAAAATGAACATTAAAGCAAATAAACCGCGGATTGCATATTAAAGTTGGGCACCATACAAGGAACAGCACGTTACAAAACTTACGGAAAGCATCTAGCTGGATCCTGCACTTCGTATTGTAGAAGCTGGAAATGATAAATTTTATGTCTTATTTAATAAGTGAATGTTCGAGATACTTTCCGTAGGAGATCAATGTTCAGACTGTTCACTTCGCTTTTCATTGTTGTGTGACCGTGGGTGGAACATGAAGTTACTGGTAATGATAAAAAAAGTAAAAACAATGATCGGACTTCGTGAAATTACAAAAGAAATGACTGCAGGTTCTAAAATGAAGCAAAGTATATTATAAGGATGATTGATTGAAATTTTGCAGACAATGCGAAGCGATTGTAATGGCGTCTGAACATTAAACTATTACGGATGTAGAGGAGCTGAAAACCTTAAGAAATTAAATATTTGGCGTGGAGGGATTCATTTAAATAAAAGCCAAAGAGAGGGGATGATTTTAAATTTAAGTAATATATTTTTAAAACATCTTGCATCACACTTACATTGAATGGATACAGGAATGGAAGACGTCCGTACAGAACGAACATAGACAAGAGAGTGAGTAAAAAAAACTACTATCTCGGTTCCGTCTTCTCGCTTGTTTGGGAGTAAAAAATGACGAACGAAATTAAATTAGTTGCATTGCGAGTCAGAGGGAACCGGAGGCGATAAGTATCGCTGATCAAAGATAAAAAAAAAAAAAAAAAAAAAATAAAAATTTCAGTGTATCGTTACATCTCCTGAAAAATTTCTAAGATGTCGATGAGGCCCTTCTAGTTTTATACACTTTCAAATGCTTCTCCTGAAAAATTTCTAAAATGTCGATGGGCCCCTTCTTTCCGAGTACCCTTCATATTTTTTCTGAAATTTGATAAAGATGTATTTCACCGTTTGTTTGCTTTCCAGAGTACTAAAAGGACACATTTTCATTTTCAGCACTAACTTCACCTGTGGAATGTAGGCGAAGCGCGATTGGCAAGGGAGGTAAGCATTTTATAGCAAATTGGTACTACTTCTCAGATGAAGAGGCTTGCACAGGACAGGGTAGCGTGGAGAGATGCATCAAACCAGTCTGCGGACTGAAGACCACAACAACGATACTACTTGTAGTAAAAATGTGAGTCACCCTATCCATTAAGTTTAATCAGTCTTATAAGGAGGCCACATGGGTGTCGGATTTTAGAATTTCTTTGTGTTTATGGTACGTGAAGTTCAGTACGTAAATAACAATCAGCCAAAGCCATTCGACGCAATTCCCAAAAATTTTCCAGAAAATCGACTTCGAAGTTTTGCAAAGAGCACGTAAGTACCAATAGTGAGAGCTGTGGCCTTTAACTGTCGGTTAGCTCAGGTGGCAGCTTTCTGGCCTCACAGTCAAACAGTCAGGGGTTCGATTCCCACTATGACATATATATATATATATATATATATATATATATATATATATATATTTCGTTTTCGAATTCAGTTATGTAAAATATTTTGGAATCTCTAGTTCCAAGTGTTATGTCAATTTTTGTTTTTGTGCGTGCCGACGAGCTGAAAACCTTGTCGTCGCGTAAAACAATGGTTGAGTAGGTTAGCTGCTTGGAAAGCCATTAAATATAGCTATGCAGATGACTTTTCAAAAACAGTGTCGTGGCTGTTTACAAACTGAACAATCAGACACTACCGTCCTGAACTAATAATGAAGCCATTACTGTAAAAAAATGTATCTTATGTGGTTTTGATTCAAACCGTCATTATTAACAAACTTCTATAAAATATAGAAAATTGCGAATAAACAAAAATACATGCAATTTTCGTGAAAATTAGGTATTAAAATTGTGTAAGTATTCGAACACAACGAAGGAAAATAAAAATATCTGACCCGACAAGATTCGAACCACCAAACCTAGGGTTGAGAAGCCAGAACGCTACCAAAATTATTATTTTTTATTTATTTATTTACTTATTGTTCTTCAGGTAGATCAATATTTTGCGATTGTTGGTTCAATTCTTTTATGGTTGTTCGTTTAATATTTGGCTCAGCTTTTTTATTACAGAGGGGGTTTAGACAACGCCACCTAGACAGAAGGCCTGTGCACTGCCTGCCAAGAGTAGTCATCATACAAGCAAATTATTTGTCTTGTGTAGCGTTGTGCTGAGTTTAGGAATACGTACACCTTGAAAACTGTGATTCAGAATGTTTTTCGTGTTATCTGTGTGATTCTCCGTGAAGATGTTTGCTGGTATGATACAAAATGCCTAATATGAATCTTCCGATTCCAACATCGGTAAGACACCTTATTAATAGTTCACAAATATCTTATACCAAAACAAATTTGTCTGTGAATCACGTAAAATAACATAAAGAACATTCTGAAACACAGTGTGTAACATGTACGTATTACCAAACTCAGCACAACGCTACGCAAGGCAAATAGTTCGCTTGTGTTATGACTACACTTGGTAGGCAGCGCACAGGCCTCGTATCTAGGTGGCGTTGGTTTAGACCCCTGACCGGGCGCGCTGAGCCACGGCGCCCGGCGACTGAGCTACACATGCATACCCTGAAACTGTTTTAATTATTGGTACTTACGTGTACTTCCAAAACTTCAAAGTCGATTTCGTCGAGGATTTTTGAGTGTTGCGTCGAATTGCTTTGCTTTATTTGAGTTCTCAACTTCATGTACCATAATTGTCAAAAAATTCTAAAATCTGACACCCATGCGGTCTCCTTGTTAGATCGTTATTTCTCAAATATGAATGTGTAGACTCACTGCAGTCCTGTGTGCTGAGACCAGAGTTATACATCGGTATTGTATAGAGATCGATGCCCTCTCCCCTCCTTCGCGGGGCCTTAATGTACAGCCCCCTGTCGACAACGAAGCAGCTCCATCCGTGGCGGCGCTGTGTGACTCGTACTCAGTGGCGGCTGGTGACCAGAAAAGTTGGTAGTGCACTTTTGTCACCAGCTGCCACCTCTCCAGTATGGCAGCTCAATCCATTCCGAAAAAATGCTGTTAAGCCAAGATATCATAGATGTAGATGAATAAAAAAAACTGCAAAGCTGCAAAGTCTCTGAATTTTGGCAAAAAATAATCGCATATCTTTATTAATAGACGTGGCTTTAAGCATAATGAGATTTAATTGGCCGACATAGCAATGAATGTATGAAGCATTGGAAAATTTTGCTTCACAAGAGCCTGCACCTCACGTGACGAATTACTCATGACTAATGCACCATCATATGTTTTGGCTATTAATTTGTGTGGACAATTCTCTAAATGGTTACTTAACTGTTCTATGATATGCGTTGCCAAAGTCTGGGCATCATGCTTTTCTTGAGCTATATAATCCCAAAATCTTTCAACTGGTCTTCAATTAATAATGCACCTATATACTATAGCCATCTGGAAAACACAGACTACATCGCTGGTACCGTCAGCTATTACAATCAGAAACTCGGCACCCTTCAATTCGTTCCTGATTTCCTCTTGGGAGGCTTGAAGCATGCATCGGAGGAGTTCATTCTGGATCGTTTTGAGGTGCCTTTAAAAACTGTTGCCTTTTCCAAATGCAATTTAATAATGAATCTAATTCTCCACTAAAATTAATCAATGCCGAAAAACGCCAGGATTCGAAGATGATTCAGTCTCATCGTGTCCTCTGATGAATCACTGGAACGAATACAATTATTAGATTTAGTGTGTACCTATTATCTGTAACCTTTTGATTGTGTAATGGCACGGACTTTCTGTATTCCTGACTAATCAAGTGGATATATTTACATTGCCTAGACTTGCCAGATTCAAAACATTATTGACATGGACCGATGAAAGTTCGCGTTTCCTTATTTTATCGTGAAGGTATTGAATGTCAATGACTCCTTGTTTAGTCCAGGAAACTCTTCTCCAAATAATAAACAAGGAAAACAAAATAAGGCATTTTTCACATCGCAGTCACACATTCATACTTGCTGTACAGTTCCGACTTAAATTTTATGTTGAATTTACGACTTTTCGTTTTAACTGTCCTTGAAATTGTCAAACTGGGAATCAGTCTACCTAGCCTCTTGATTTCTAATTTCTATTCAAACTTGAGCAAATTGAAGCGTTCAGAAAGCAAGGAAATTACCTGATTCATTACTTCACCTGTTCACTTGAGCCTCAAAACTCACTATAAAACACGCTAAACAACGGACACAACGCACAGTTACTTCGCTTTCAGCTACACGTGAACTGGTTAAGAAGGCGCGAAAAGCCAGCTTCGTTCGAAGGGCGGACGACTCCGGTTGTCTTCGGGAGAGTTGGGACTCTGTTTCTGCGGCTGACAGGGTGGCTCGGCCGCGATGTGTATACACTCAAGGCGCCTATAGGGGAACACTGTTGCCAAGCGTTGCCCCCGCACCCCGCACACCCCCTGAGACTCCCTAGTCGGCGTTTGCAGGCCGGCTGCAAACCCAGCCGCTGTCAGAGAAGTTCGGTCCACTCGGGAGTGGTCGGTGAGTAACAGCCCGGGCGTTTCAAAAGAGATAAATGGAGCGCTACTTTTCCATCTGCATAGAATTTCTAAACAGCAAACGGAGTTTAACAATATTATTATTCCTGGAGGTAGCGCAAACCTGCAAACCTATACAGGAGCCGCCCCTGCTCGTACTTTCTTCGGGGTCTCGAGGGCCCAACGCGCAGCCTGATGCTGTGGGGTGCCAGGTGCTGCACGTGTCAAGGCCCGACGACTCACCTGCCGGCTGGGCGCCGTCTTCCAAAGATGCACGGCCGCCTGTGGCAGACCGCGGCGCTCCTGACGTCAGCGTCTGTGGTAGAGCTCCTAAATGCCCACGCCATTTTTCCCCAACATGGTTGGAATCGCGATCTTTCAAAACGATTTCGCAAAAACTAATTGGTAGAAATATTTAATTTTTCCGCTACTTAAATCTTTATATGTCAGCATTGTGACGAAGTGCCGATCATTTCGTTAATAGACACAGTTAGTAAGATATTGGCTTTGAAGTAAGAGACTGCGCTAAGATAGGAAAAGTTTGCAATGAAAAATTGGGGCTCCTAATGATATTCCGTTTGATGCACTTAGACGATATGTTGTTGCGTATGAAATTTTCGTAACGTACTGAATTTCATTTTCAACTTGGGAGGAGATCTATACCTTTCATCAACATCGCGAAAATGCATTTTATGCAGCGAGCTCACTTCCGATGGCGGTAAGGCCAGAATGACATATCGCATATCTCATACACGGTTAGAGGTATCAAAACGATATTTTGGCAACTGATGACATGAAAAGATAGGCGTATTTTGCCACATGCTTACTACGCAAAACTTCATTAACTCTCGCGTTTTTCAGCGAAGCGTAAATTTTTTGAATGAAAAAAGTAAAGTTAGGGATATATTAATTGATGTAGAGGTATTCCTTCATTAAACACAAATTTTCTTTTTTTATTTGTTGTTCAACGCGTTTCAGAGCTCTAAATCTTTTCTCAAAACATTATAGGAGTTACATTTCCTTCAGTTTATCGCCATCACTAATAGAACGAACGAGGATTTTATGCAAGAATACTAGTAAATAACGGATATCGAAGATTTACTCTCTTCACAAGATAATGAACTTGTTCTCATTTCCTCACACAATAAGGCACTCTGTTTTGAGATAATTAGAATGTCCTTTTCATACAATTGAAAAACTGAAACTGAATATTGCATACAAATGTAGACACAGCACCTATATAGTTTGTAACTATTAAATTTAATCGGTTAAGAAGTCGATACCGCTATCTTTGAGTATTGTGTTATGCGGTGACATGTGCCTAACTAATAAAAGCTCTAATACGGAAGATGAATTATTACTAGACGAGCGAGCAGATACCAGTGCGTTATATTTAACTCACATTATCCCAAGTTATAAATTTCTCACAGAGTTCTTGTTTGGAATAGATGAAAATTTGATGTATTTTGAACATTTCATTCGCTTAATGTGTTCACTAGAATACAAACTTCAATAGAAAAAAAAGTTCCTCGCATGTCGAATATTTCGTGACGTCTTCAGAAAGTGCACGTTCGTAAACAGTCAGTATATCCTCTTAATAAATTATTACCACAAATAAAACCGAAATGAAATTTGCTCTAGTTCTTCGCGAACATATTGACGGAAGTTTCACGTCCATACAGCAAATAGTTAGCGAGTGTGAGCGAGTTGAATGAACACGAGATAACGCGCGAACTTGGTCCGGAACGTGGCAACTGCTACAGCTTGGCGGACAGTTCAACTCCGGTTTATAGGAGCCTTAGTCTGTGACGGTTAGACTTGGGTGGCTGTTGATCTAGTGCGACAGCAAGCCGCGTGAACCGCGACAGATGCAGCGGACACGTGCTGGCGAATGGAATTCAAACGCAGAGACTGCAGATAAGACCTGACTGTCAAACACGACAGGGTATATCAGACGAACGGAGGTGAAGGTGATAGCATCATTATTTAAGTCTTGAAAAGTGTTCGTCATATCAAACTGATCGAGCACTCAGGTTGTAGCTCTTGTCAATATTCATCCACGAAACTATTTACATAACATTAATTATTGAGTTGTGAGAGTCATTTCAATCGAAGGATTAATCAAGATCAGCATATCTTCTGAATTGACACAAATGGCAGTGTGTGTTGGCGGTGGATACACTGAACACCATTTAGATGTTTCCTCACTAAATTATTATTTAATGTAAATCGACAAATATTTTACTACATTTACGTTTTGGCATCACTATGTGTGGAAAAAGTCATAAAATATAAATGCTTTTATTGCGTTAAAGTCAGAGATTATATATACGAACAGATTTCATTTCTTATAAAAGCATAACAAAACATTTCACATATATTTTTGAGGAATCGTAAGAAAACTAATGCTGCTAGTCAGACTGGTATTTCCTATTCTACACTCGTGTAAGCTACAAAAAAAAAAAAAAAAAAAAAAAAAAAAAAAAAGAGTTGTTTCATCTAGGCATATATAAAAATTGTAGACATTGCATTACTTTTGGGATTTACGGAGTGATAACGCTAACTATAATACAAAATGTCTAATTAGAATACAAGACAGTTTATTTTTAAACTCTTGGCTTAGTTTCCAGTACAAAGGATAAGAACCGCCACTACAATACACTTTGCTCGTAATGATGAAAACGGTTCCTTGCCATGAGTCACGTGACTTAGATGTTGGTTTCAGTATAAGACGCCACGCGCAGACTGTGTTATCTATGGTGTATGGGAAAATGATACCAACAGTTTCGAACGAAAAATGAGTCGTGGGATCTTTGGAAAGTGAACAAAATGTCTTAACCTTCGGCGTAATTGTGAGGTGAAAATGAATAATACAGCACACAGTCAATAGATGGGAAATGTTTAATTCATGCCAGAACCAATTTAATTCAGGTTGGCCATTGTTGCTGGAGGTATGAATAAATAATATTGCTTTACATAAATTAAATTTTAATATTTATAGACCAGAGTTGACTTTTTGTCAAACAAAATGTTAAGATGTCGTGTATTAAAGGAAAACTATGTGTAATGTACTAAATCTTTGAAAAAAAAGGGGGGGGGGGCGAGGAATGGGAAATACTCAAGAATGGTATCTCTTTCTTTCTGACATGTCCGAAGACCAGACACCGAATCAATAGTGGAGGGGTCTAGTGAGAGAGGGCGCGATGCCACATTACATGAAATATTGAGCTTTGTCCATTTTCAGTACTCTAGTGCCATCTTGCGTATATCCTGTTACCTAGAATCGCGTGGCACGGCTCCCGCTGTATCTGGAGCAGTTGTCAGTTCTTGAATGCTCCCTTACGATCATTCTGAGTGAGAGGAGGAGCTACGCCACTTACCGATCTCGTCCGCTTTTTCAGTTGCAGACGTACCTACATGGAATTGTTACACATTGTTTTATCAGTAATAAGGGAAGAACATATTGTTCAAAAAAACCCATATGTTGCTCCTACATCCATCTTCTTTTATAACTATTAAACATAATTTGCATTATGCCCCTGTCTTGTAATAAACGTGTTATGTCATTCTTCTGTGTACGTAAGTTGTTGTACTACTGGTTGCTTGGTAACCATGTTGTATAATAGTACGTGAAACATGGATCTTTGTGTATCAGAGTATGTTGAAAGAGGTGGTAAAAAACAAAATCGTAATCCAGACAAATGGAAGAGAGCAGATGCAAAGAGGAAAAGAAACAGTGGGCCTGAATACGTGAGTGATAAAACTGGCAAGAAAGTAGCAGAAAAACAAGGACTTGGATGAGACTGCAAAAACAAATCAGACAGGTGCTACTACTCAGTGTTAGATGAAGAATCTAAAACCTCATTATTTTGTGAGTTTTACAAGGTGCAGGACTCCAGTCGGGGTTATGCTACAAACCGTAATGATGTAGGAGTGAGCAGAAGAAAACGCTGACTTTTTTTATCATGTAACATCTGTATCCGTATCAAAGCACAGTGTATGTTTAAAAGCTTTATGTGACATATTTGCAGTATGACTGAAAAGAGTCTCAGCAGCTATATGGGACAGGAAAGTGCTTAATGTTGGTGAAGATGTAGTTAATGATGAAGATACTGCGAAACTTGAAGCATCAGACCTTGGCATGCCACATATAGAGAGACGCGGAAAACACGGCAATGTTAAGCACAAAATGAATGATGCCTCTCTGGATACTGTTCGAGACCAAAAAGTTTCCAAAAAAGAGAAGCCATTATTCACGAAAAGACAACACACATACGGTGTACATTATATACGCGAAACCCGTGGCTGAAATGCGCCGCGCCGGCCGCGGTGGCCGAGGGGACTGAGGCGCTCCAGTCACGGTCTGCACGGCCACTACGGTCGGCGGTTCGAATCCCCCCTCGGGCATGGATATTTGTGCCGTCCTAGTTCGTAAGTAGTTCATAAGTAGTTTGTAAGTTTAGGGACTGATGACCCCGTAGTAAAGTCCCATAGACTATACAAACATTTGAACATTTTTTTTGAAATGCACCGCCTCTACGAAAGACAATGCCAAGAATCAGGAACTCGTCCTGCAAAATATGAAATGTATGTTAAAGTTTTCAATGCAGAGTTTAATATGAGCTTCAAGTCGCAACATAGCGACACATATCAGACTTGCGATGAGTGCAGTGCTTCTCCGAATGACGAAATTCCTCTGAATGTAAGGCTGCATCAACTTCGAGATAACAATGCGTATGCTCTGTTGAGGGAATACACAAAGCTTTGTTCCAGTAATGATTGTGAATACTGTGATTTACAACAAGCTCTGCCGGCGCCTAAAATTCCAACAGGGACCTTGTTCTGAGGCAGTTGTGGGTAAACAACCTTGGCTTCCATATATGCAACTCCAACTCAGGTATTACGTGCATGTGGCCAGAAGATTTTGCCTCACGAGGTTCTTCAGAAATTGTATCGTGTATCGTGAAAGTGCTGAGTGATCCCTCAAATGTTCATTATAAAAGAAAGCTGATATTTTTTTTCATCAGAATCTTGCACTGCACAAGATAAAACAATACAGTGTTTAATGCGTACTGTTCTATCATTGTTAAAGGACTCTGTGACTCCACTGAACATTATTTCCCCGTTGCTGACTATTTCTATGAAGTTATAAAAATGCCAGATTAAAAGATCCATTTAAGGTCATCCCAATGATAACAGAGGATTTCAGGGATTTTCAGCAGCTGAACAGTAAAACAGTAAAGAGTGGTGCTACCTTCAATAATAGGAAAATAAGTGCTGTGAAGTTTGATAAACGGTCAACACTCCATAATCAGGGGAGACCCGTGGTTGATCATCCTTATATGACTAAACTTCTTGAGGAAATACCACTGCTCTATCCACACAGAAAACCTATATCAGGCCTCAAGTTAAAAGATCTGAAGACACTAATGCCATATATTCCTCCAAGTTTTCAAGGTGATTACAAAAAACTGAGATCCACAGAAACATTGGACAGTGAAGATACTCCAGAAGAGATATGAAGTTGTTTAAGGTTGTTTGTAGTGGGTGTCTAAGTCTGCTAACATGGGTTGAACATGGGTAACAGTATTTTAATCAGGATAAAACTACTTGATATGTGTATACAATTTTTTACTGTTGTTTTATAAACCCTGTACTGACCAAATTATTTTGTGCTTAGTTATAATAATTTTTCTTCTGTACGTGGTTTAAGGAATAGTTGCTGGTGTGAAATGAATAAAAATTGTTTGATTATTATGTCCAGTTGTTGGGACTTATACGTGGTATTGTCAATAGGTTCTGAGACTTGACGCCTGGAGGATAGCAACCACCCCTGCCCCACTGCCCGGCTGGTTAGCTACTTGTAGACTTCCCCACGTGTTAGTGTCCACGAGTAGCTAACCAGCGCCGGCCGCGGTGGCCGAAGGGACTGAGGCGCTTCAGTCACGGTCTGCACAGCCACTACGGTCGGGGGTTCGAATCCCCGTCGGGCATGGATATTTGTGCCGTCCTTAGTCTTAGCTAGTTCATAAGTAGTTTGTAAGTTTAGGGACTGATGACCCCGTAGTTAAGTCCCGTAAGCCATACAAACATTTGAGCTAACCAGCGGGGATGTGGGGCAGCGATGGTTGCCTATCCTCCAGCTGACAATTCTCAGGTTATTTATAAGTCGGGCATGAAAGGATTACAGCGCCATCTATTGCTACCATTTATTTTTCTTCTGCCATACGTTTTACCCCTTCACCAATAATATTCTGTGGCAATTTGACAGCATCCTGACGGGTAGTGTTATTTTCACAGCGTTTTGAAGTAAGTGGGAACTATAGTTACTTAAAGCCTACCTACAAGGTCATGATCGGTGCTATAATTTACTTTAAAACTCGTGTGTTTCCTTTTGCATAATTTGCATAACAATAAGTTAAGACGAAAAAAGTCACCCCTTTGTTATACAAATAATGCCTTAATACAGCGGTTTAGGAAACTCAGTTTATCTCCATTTGTCCTCAGAGTGGCATAGCTCCCTTTCTCACTAGACTCCTCAATCGTATGAGTTGAGACTGTAGAATAACCAAATTTCCCCAACAGAAATTTATTTACACAAGTTTATGCTAAAAGTTCTGGTACCAAGTATACATCATCACGGAATGATCTTTTGACGAGACGACATAGAGAAACAATAAGTAATGAGAGCTCTCACTAACAGTAATATTAATCTCGGGTTTGCAGCCTGATACCATCGTCAACTAGACACAATATTTCGGCAGACCAACTGGCTGCCATCTTCAGGTGAGTGCGCTGATTACACTTGGTCGCCGGCGAGTTATTGTAATTAGCGCACTCACCTGAAGATGGCAGCCAGCTGGTGCTGTTCACAACATTATTCCTTGACTACAGCTATTTTTGTGGAATGATGGTGAACATATTGAGCATTTCCTGTAAAGAACATCATCTTTGCTTTGTCTTAATTTGTTATGCTAATTATTGCTTTTCTGATCAGATGAAGCGCCATCTGTCGGACATGTTTTGAACTTTAGTTTTTTTCTAATAAAACCCCTTGTTATTCCAAGCATGTGTGTAAATTTTTACCTCTCTATCTACATTATTCCGTGATTTATTAAGTTTTCAAATTTATAATGTCTTTTTCATCACCCAGTACTCACTGCCTTCTACAAGTTTTACAAGTTTGCAACGAAAATTTCCGACCACCCTGTATATGCCTTCAACACGAAATTGACAATTCCTGTGCGGCTGCACAAGTACGCTCGGTCCCTTGTGGGGATACCGTCACGTTGTAGCAACAGGAAGCGGTCTACAGACGGCTCCAGCATCTGAGTGTGCCACAAGTTGAGCATTTGGCCAGGAGAGGAAGCCTAATTGTTTGTCTCTGTAGTCAAAAACCTAAATTTAGAAATAAAAAACAACGCAGGACGAACGTGATGCAACGACCGCAAAGACACAATCTACGCGGCAACTGCTGGTTCGAAGCAGGAAATCCGGGTCGTAATTCCGGTACAGCACAAATTTCACTACTTCGCCTTTGAATTTATTTCATTTCCCTACAATGGATGAGATGTTTGAATATTTCGAATTCCTAAACTGTGCTCGTTTAGCTTCATTTCATAATTTTAACGCATATATCATTATCATTGTATGAAAATAGCTAAATTTTCAGAAAGATACTGCACCTTAAAATTATTTCGTCAATATTGACTGTTTGGGAACTGAAGCAGTTTGGTACAGAGGAGAAGATACAGGAAATTCGGAAGCGTACTGCAATATTCGCAGTCTTACGGTACAGTTCGACATTTTCACAGATATGTCATTAGGGAACTTGGGGAAACCTATCTTGACGGCTGCTGTAAAACGAATCTACTGTCTGCATCGCGGACCTGGTTGGAGGACATAAAAACTTAACGGCAGAGTTAAGCACTGGTGGTGGCAAGCAGACATATATTTCCCGCTCGTTACGTTCTGAACTAGAGCAGTAAAGAAGAGAGGTACGCTCTGACATTTTTATCTCTTCTAGGCGAAGATGAGTGATAATAATGCCGACAGTTCGAATTTCCCTCGCGTCGCGACGACCTTGAATAAAAAACTACAAAATTTACTGAACTTTATTAAAAAAGTATCTGAGTTGGGGCATAAGCCATTAAATGCCCAACTTATGAGTTGAAAACACAGTAGAACTATTTTGATACGACCTAAGGGTACAGATTAGAACAGTATCTACTCTTCCCAAAATCCCACCTTAATGCAATGAAAAGTAGTTACTAGTCGTCGGTGTCGGTTTTCAACGATTAGACACAAGTGTTGCGTCTAACTTTTATTAATTTAGCCCGTTTTTATGTACTGAATTAAAAAATAAACGTATATAAATAAGCACGATTACCACAAAAATATTTTCTCTACGTTTTTGGAAATTTTTATTCCAGTACACAGTCGACCATGGAAGTGACTAGACGGAAAAACCGCATTGTTCACTGAACAATTTCGTATTTATGCGAAAACATTGTTATCTTTCCGTGACTGAAGAACTGGCTCATGGTTAAGCGCTTGCACGTTTTGTTCTAAATTTTGAAAATTCTAGTTCAAATATTGGAGACACGGGATGTGACTATTATTGGGTACTACGAAACCAGCTGAAAAATTCTCCTGTCGTGGAGTCATCAAATCACACGGTTTATCCGGGTTCCACCCGATTCTTTAATGCCCTTTTTCAACACCAGTTACAAATTTATAAAACTATAAAAAATCAGAATTTTAATTTAAATGCAAAGTTTTTATTCTGTCTGGTCGAGTGTCCTCTGCCGCAGTGGGCATAAACCGGTGCAGCTAAAATTAGGTGGATAACACTTCAGACAGTCGTCCGGACAACAATATTTACAAGTTCCGGACTGTGTCCAGTTACTTTTCTGCAATCATTGTCCACAATTAAACTGTGGAAAGGGTACTTTCCTTATTAAATATACAATGCACTGATGAAAGAAACAGGCTTTATGTAAAATGTGTAAAGCATTTCTGCAAACTCAGTTACGACTACTAAGATGCCACTAGTTGTCAGTTATGTGATGGTGTCAAATCCCAGAAAGGTAGGTACTCCGCCGCATTTGAAGACAAAGACAGAACTGTATGTGTAAACGAAGGCTTCCGCAGCCGTTGTCTTTGCTGATAAAACTCTTCTGGGTATTGGACCGCATCGTCAATATATCAAATATTTCACCGACGTTTCGGCCACTATTGCAAGCGGCCATCTTCTGGGAGTTACCTTTACTGCTGGATGAGGGAAAGCTGGTGTCTTAAATATTAAATGTTGCCAGTTATGATTGGTGGTTTCAGAGCTCTTTATCATTGGTGTTTGCTTTATTTCTTTCTATTGGTGGAAAAGGTACTCCAGGATTGGTGTTTATATTAATGTTTGCCATTGGTTCAAACTGGCGAATGAGGAGCGCTGGTAGCAGTGACGTAGCAGTGACGCCTAGCGCCGGCTAGAGCGTGCTGTTTGCTCTGTGTACGCGCGGCCGCTGTTGTCTCCGGGCTGTGTGGCCCCCTATGGACTGCACTGCGCGCGGTGTCGTCGCGAAGCGCTGCTACTGCTGGCAACCAAGACGCGGGAAGTCTATACCCGTCTTCTCTGTTCATATTTCCGGGTCGCTTAGCTATTTCTATTGCTTCCCTGATTTTTCTCTTCAAAGTGTAGGGTTGTTTTACCAGTACAGTGACTTCCTGAAAACTTGTTTGCCGCACTCTTCCTGGTGTTCAGCTACTGCCGACTTCGTATGCTGTCCCAGCCGAATGTACCTCTCGTGCTCGGCTATCCTTGTGTTAATCGGCCGCCCAGTTTCTCCAATGTACACCTGGCCGCACTCACAGCCGATTTCGTAGACTCCAGCAGTGTGTAACTTGTCAGTTTTGTCCTTCATTGAGCCTAGGACATCTCTTATTTTATTGTTGCTGCGAAATATAGGTTTGATGCCCTCTCGACGAAGAATTTTGCCCACTCGTTCGGTGACTCCTTTTACATATGGCAATAGGGCGATGGTTTGTCCTTCCTTTGGCGCTTCCCTTTTACTTCTATCATTAGATGCCATCGTTTGCTCAATCATAACCGTTTGCTTCGAAGGTGGACCTGATGTTCTGTAATTCAGCTTTCAGGTGTTGTTCGTCGCTAATCCGATGGGCCCTCTTAGAGTGTGGAGCACGGACTTCTTTTGTATAGGATGATGGTGGGAAGTTGCGTGAAGGTACCTGCCTGTGCTGGTAGCTTTTCTATATACCCGATGGCCCAGTCTGCCCTCTGGCTTCCGGTAAACCTCTACATCGAGGAAAGGCAGCACCCCATTCTTCTCAATCTCCATGGTGAACTGGATCTTGTTGTGCTGTTGATTGAGGTGTTGATGGAAATTCTGCAGCTCCTCTTCTCCATGAGGCCAGATGACAAATGTGTCGTCTACATATCGCAGCCAGCAGTTTGGACGTAGTGGTGCGGACTGGAGAGCTGTTTCCTCCAATGCCTCCATGAAAATATCGGCTGCAACGGGCGAAAGAGGTGAACCCATTGCAGCTCCGTCCGTCTGTTCATAAAATTTCCCGTTCCACCTGAAATAGGTGGTCGTTAAACAATGTTGCACCAGATCGCAATCGTCGGGTGGAACACGTACCTCCAGGATGTTCATGGTATCCGACACTGATACATTTGTAAATAAGGACTTCACGTCGAAGCTGACCATCAAATCCGTTGTGGAGATTCGTTTTTCTTCTAGAAGTGCTACAAAATGCGTTGAGTCCTTGACGTAAGAGTCAGGGTGGCCTACGAGATGTTGGAGTTTCGGTACCAGCTCTTTTGCAAGTCGGTAAGTCGGTGAGTCTATACTGCAGACAATAGGCCTTAGAGGGAAAGACTCCCGGTGGATCTTCGGAACCCCATAAATCCTTGGTGCTTGTGGGACTTGCGGGTTGAGTCGTCTGGCCGTGTCGAAGTTCATTCTGGTTTTCTTAAGCAGTGCTTGCGTCTGTTTTACAACCTTGGCCGTCGGATCCCCCTTGAGCTTCTTATAGATTGGTTCACTTAGCAGGTTTTCCATCCGGTCGTCGTAATCTGTGATATTCACCACCACTGTGGCGTTCCCCTTGTCGAACTGTACCAGTACTAGGTCGGGGTTGTTCTTTAACTCAATGATAGCACGACGCTCCTCATTGCTGATGTTCTGCTTTGGTGGCTTTGCATGCGCCAAGACTCGAACTGTTTCTTGTCGGTTATGGTAAGAGGATGATTGAGCAAACGATGGCATCTAATGATAGAAGTAAAAGGGAAGAGCCAAAGGAAGGACAAACCATCGCCCTATTGCCATATGTAAAAGGAGTCACCGAATGAGTGGGCAAAATTCTTCGTCGAGAGGGCATCAAACCTATATTCCGCAGCAACAATAAAATAAGAGATGTCCTAGGCTCAATGAAGGACAAAACTGACAAGTTACACACTGCTGGAGTCTACGAAATCGGCTGTGAGTGCGGCCAGGTGTACATTGGAGAAACTGGGCCGCCGATTAACACAAGGATAGCCGAGCACGAGAGGTACATTCGGCTGGGACTGCATACGAAGTCGGCAGTAGCAGAACACCAGGAAGAGTGCGGCAAACAGATATGTCTTCAGGAAGTCACTGTACTGGCAAAACAACCCTACACTTAGAAGAGAAAAATCAGGGAAGCAATAGAAATAGTCAAACGACCCGGAAATATGAACAGAGAAGACGGGTATAGACTTCCGACGTCTCTGTTGCCAACAGTAGCAGCGCTTCGCGACGACACCGCGCGCAGTGCAGTCCATAGGGGTCCGCATAGCCCGGAGACAACAGCGGCCGCGCGTACACAGAGCAAATAGCACGCTCTAGCCGGCGCTAGGCATCAGTGTTACGTCACTGCTACCACCGCTCCTCATTCGCCAGTTTGAACCAATGGCAAACATTAATATAAACACCAATCCTGGAGTACCTTTTCCACCAATAGGAAGAAATAAAGCAAACACCAATGATAAAGAGCTCTGAAACCACCAATCATAACTGGCAACATTTAATATTTAAGACACCAGCTTTCCCTCATCCAGCAGTAAAGGTAACACCCAGAAGATGGCCGCTTGCAATAGTGGCCGAAACGTCGGTGAAATATTTGATATATTGACGATGCAGTCCAATACCCAGAAGAGTTTTATCAGCAAAGACAGAGCTGTCTTGCACTGTGTTTCACACCTATACGTGGCAGACAGTGTCTGAACATCGTGTGGGAAAGACAAAGCTATATAAGAATGATATTTGGCATTGCAGCCTACGTCTAGTACAGAATGTTAGCCGGTTTTACAGCATTTATAAAAATAAGAAAAATGGTCTGTAAATCTATGTGACTTAACTGCTTGCTTATTAGACCCTAGCTTACAAACTGGTTAAGCTAAGTTTAACTAACCTAAGGACAAAACACACACGCATGCCTGAGGGAGGACTCGGACCTTCGACGGCGAACGGCAGCGCGCACCGCAGCACGGTGCCTCAGTGCGCACGGATATTCCGCCGCGGCTTAAAAAAATCGTGGTAGAGCTTTATCAAGAGAATTAAAAGCTGGACAGCCACATGGAGAGTCGCCGAATTGGACGGAGAGGGGAAGGTACTTTTGCCCACCCCCCCTCCTTGCCCCATCACACTGTTAATTGGCGCATCATTTCTTGGCTGTGGTGTTGTGTTTACGCGAAGCTGGCTCGTTGAGAGCATTCCGAACATCTGTACAACGCAAGCACACAAACAGCAAGCCGGCCGCGGTGGCCGAGGGGACTGAGGCGCGCCAGTCACGGTCTGCACGGCCACTACGGTCGGGGGTTGGAATCCCCCCCCCCCTCGGGCATGGATATTTGTGCCGTCCTTAGTATAAGGTAGTTGGTAAGTAGTTTGTAAGTTTAGGGACTGATGACCCCGTAGTTAATCCCATAAGCTATACAAACATTTGAACATGTTTTTTGAACAAACAGCAAGTCATGTCAGATGTCTTACCTTACACAACGAATTCTCCCCCCCCCCCATGCTCCCCCTGCCGAAAATATTTTAAAGCCGGCGCCTCAGTAATGACAGAGAGACGGTAAGAAGTCACTGTCAGTAAGTAAAACCGTGAAATCATCTCGACCTCCTGAGGCTAGGCATTGATCTGCAAACGAAAATTTTGTGTAATCGTGTTAAAGGTTTCATCATATATTATGATAATGGTGGCATACTACGTCGAAACTAGTTAAAAATACAGTTTATGTGATTTTGCGACTGTGGATGTTATATGGAAGTCTGCTGAAACTTCAAAACTGTATACGATCGCACTCCTTACATACAATGGCTTAATTCATGAAAAGAAGTGTTTTGTGTTTTGCATTAAGATTGTTTCTTATACCCTTTTCCTACTATTTAATTTGGATATGTCGTAACCCCAACCTACCGCAGCACAAAAAAGACAAACACGGTCCTCCTTAAAAGACTCTCTCTCAGTCAACAGTTTTGGCGTTGCGAACATACTCGTACTCTCTCGTAGAAAACAGGCTAAATCCTTCCATCCAGTGTCTCACGCTAACATACACGGCACCCTCCTCTCACCGCGACTGTCCACTCGTGTGTCTCTCCCACCGTGTTCTACTTCCCCCATCGGCACTTTCTCCTGATCGTCCCTCGCACTGTCTCCCTCTTCATCTATTTCTCTCTGTCTTCGGCACTTTTACTGCCTATGAGTCATTCTCTTTCTCCCTGACTGCCACTGTCTCTTTCTCGTAATCTGTCCATTCAGGCATCATTTTATCCTCTCTGCACATCTCTTTACGGACGGACTGGTTGGGCCTATAAATCCTAGGATTGAGAAACTTCAACAGTTAGATGAAGGGAATGGGCAAAAAGGCGAAAACTGTCTTGTTATGGTCCGCCGGTCTGGAGGGTTGAGACGCCAAGGCGCATGTCTCCTTCATTCTCTTCCCTGTGTACTCCCACTGCTACTACACTACCATCGATTACCTTTCTGCTGCCCCTGTCTGTCTCCCACAATGATTCTGTGCCCTCCCTCCCTCTCCCTCTGACGCGGTCTGCTCTCTCTTCCACCATCATAGTCTCCTATTACCCTTCAGCACAAAAAGCGCGCATGTTCACCAGCCAAAGAGTCTGGAGAGGAACGCGAAATGAGTGCTGAGCAAGCGGCTTCCCCACTTCTCTGTCTCGTTCGTGAGGGGAATTTTTCAGGCGGTTCCTTTCATTACTTTGCCACAACTTATATATATATTTCGACGAATGTATATACAGGGTATGACGAATACCAAAAGTATATTGGCGTTGCCCGAGGGGGGATTCGAACCCACGACGGGGAACGGCGTCGCGCATCGGAACATAGCGCCTCAATGCGCTCGGCCACTCCGCTGCGCTATCTTCCGATGCGAGACGCCGTTTCCCGTCGGGGGTTCCAATCCCCCTTCGGGCATGGATATTTATGTCGTCTTTAGTATAAGGTAGATCATGAGTAGTTTGTAAGTTTAGGGACTGATAACCCCGCAGTTAAGTCCCATAAGCTTAACAAACATTTGAACATTTGATTTTGTTTGGAAGGAAAGAAAGGATGGAAGGAACATTGCAATATTTATGTCCCATCAACAACGCGATCATCGGAGACGAAGCTGAAACTTAGATTTTTTCCACAAGGATGGGGCAGGGAATTGAGGGGTCGTTTATAAAGAAATCATCCCGGAATTCACCTCTTACAAGGGAAACCTAAACCCGGATGGCCGGAGAACAATTTGAAACGCCGTCCTTGCAAATGTGAGTTCACTGCAGATCTGTGACGATTTCATTGCTTACGTGTTTCGATATATTTATATACAGAGTAAGACGAATAACAAAAGTAAATTGTCTTTTATACAGAGTAGACATAAGTCTGTACAATGTCAATAACCAAATTTCTACACAGAACAGTTGTCTTAAAATAGACTGACCGGTATGTCGGAACGGCCGCCAAGCCCTCTCCCATGGCAGTAAGGAAACCGATGTCTCGAGAACACTTCTGTGCTCTCAGATCCAAACCAAATTTCGATATCTTATTTGAATTTCATACACTGTTATTATGTATGAGCTAAAATCAACACTACGCGAAGTCTAACACAGGGTGTTATTACATCGCCAATTTTTTAAAATACGACGGAACGCCTTACATACTTTGATATTACACGATAACTGTAACGGATAACGAAACTAAAATCTCCCCTTTATGGGGCAAAAATACCGAACTGTAAGATATATGAAAATAAAATATTTCCGCCGTGTTGATTTCTTGCAATCGTACGATAGGTTTCACAACTACCCGAATATAGATTCTCAGTGCAATTGGAAATTTTGGTACACAGAAGGGGGTATATCTTCATAACGGATGCACATTTTCGAAGACGAAAAGATGCCGTTTCCAGGTCAATGTCTACCGAATATATTGTAAATTTTATATGGTGAATTAATTATGTATTTGCGTTCGAAAGTGCAAAAACTGCTAAAAAAATCTTTGGACAACGGTAACGTATAAAGAAATGAAAACACTGAAAATGGAGAGTATAGTCCTAAGAACATATGGCAAAAATTTCTACGATTTCAAATGTATAAGAGATGTAGAACAATTACGCACGCAGTATTTTGAAACGTGTTAATACTGTGCACAGAAAACGACATTCTTCATTCTTCTGTTTCTGCAGAACGAAAGGAGAGTTTTAAAATTTGCTATGAACTTCCAGGACTGTGGTATTAATTATTAGGAACTTACAGAGATGTAGAGCACGGCCAGTAGCAAGTGACATTATGTATATTTATATTGTAAAATAATTCCTAATATTGTTTCATTAATATGATGAGAGGATTACGACATAGTAAGATAGGTAGCTTACCTGAAAGTTGTGTGTAGGCGCATTGTTGGAATGTGTCATGACGATAAATAGGTGACGATAGGTAGCTGACATGACGATGAATAGGTTGCTCCGTCAGCTCAGTACATCTTAACGAAATGAAACTGTGTCCGAAATACTCTGCCTCTCACGTCTAGCTTTAACCACATACACATAAATAAAAGGGAACTGTCATGACGTCGCAGATTAACCCAGGAGGATTCTAACCGCCTTGCTTGGAGCCAACGTCTGCCATGCTAGAAGCCCCAAAACATTAGTCTCTCGTGCAACTATTTTATCAGGAATACTTGATTTCCTCACTTACAGTTTTAATAATCATTCTTTTTGTAGTCTAAACTGTAAAGTAAGCACATTTCAATAGTATTCCAAACTCATCAAGAGATATTTCTTTTATCTTCATGATTTTCGGTTGCACTGCAGAAAATGAAGGGTCCGTAAACTGTGAACCATACACGAACACAATTTTGGTAGCTCTCTTTTAATTTCCACTGATAGCACTGTTTGCACAGTTATGAAATGTGGCTTCAGTACCAAGCAATGCGTGATTTATGAGATGTTTGTCGTATACAACTCCAGTCAAATTACGAGTAGAACATACACAATTTGACAAACTGCGGAAACTTCATGCTGTGATGATTTGATGATTTCGTGTGGCATTTATAGTCGTTAGGCCCCAACTGCTGTGGTAAACCGCGAAGCTTGTGAATGTGGTACACTTCATTCTCCAGCGTAAAATTTACAACAGTCAAATCGGGGATTTTGTTTCGTTTAAAGTTACGTTTCCTGTCTGACATCTTCAAGGCAAATGACGATCAACTACGACCAGGCACATGACGGCTGTCATTATTTGTGTCGTTTCTGATTAACTGCGACATGTGTAACACTTTTTAGAGGTCTGAAGTGCAATCCTGGGTGTTCAGTGCATCAGATTCTGCGTTTTTCAGGTTTATTTTTGTCCTGCAGGCCTTTCACAGCCCCTGAAAGGCCGACAACCAAACATACACGGCAGTCCACCGGGCAATCCACTTGTAACTATATCCGGAGAAAAACAATTCCGGAACTAACGGGTTAACAGTGACAAGCCGACCTATGCTTCTTCTTCTCATCCCCGTCCGTCTCCATCCCCTCTCCTCCCCTCTCCAGACCAGTCTGTGTCAGTGGCAGACTGTGTACACATCTAGTGAAGTGCACTGATGTCATAATTGTTGAGCTCGCCGACTACCGCAGTACAAGCGGGCGCCAGTGGTGTTTTATCGTCACCTTTAGTGTTACATGCCTCGCCCGTGTTTTCACTTTTACACCGTGGCCCCTTTTATTGTCTTCAAGTGACGTTTTGCTGATCTTGTAATTTATGTCAGTCATCTATTACATTCACCTTGAAAGTAGGAGGCGAGGTACTGGCGGAAGTAGAGTTGTGAGGCGGCATCGTGTGTCGTGTCGAGAGAGCACAGTCGGTAGTGCGCTTGCCCACGAAAGGCAAAGGTCCCAGGTTCGAGTCCCGGTTCCGGCACACAATTTTAATCTGCCAGGAAGTTTCATATAAGCGCACACTCCGCTGCATAGTGAAAGTTTCATTCTGGATACATTCACCTTGTTTACATAATAAAACCAGTAATTTTAAGTCCACGTCTATTGTTTTTTCATGTCTGTATTATGTATCAATCCAAACGGCTGAAGATCGGCGTATATAAAATATAATAAAAAACACTCCAGGCCAATATGTGCTGAATTGTGAACGCAGTACAACCTAAAGACGACTCCTGCCTCACAGAAGAAGACTACCGTTAGAAGAAGAAGAAACCATCACTGATTGGGGAAGAAGTCTCTCCACAGCCAAACCCAGGGCTTTGGCTCTCAACTGTATTGGGTGTAAACCGAGCTTGGAGTCTGTCACAGTTACAGTGTACTCCGTGTAGTTGTAGAACTGTCCCAAAAAACGTTTGTGTGAAGCTTGACCACTAATCACTACTTTATATTTAGACCACTCCTCGACAAAACAGTATCGGCAGCACAAGACTGGAATACCACATTCAGAAACAAGAGAGCACGTTTGATGCTATACTCTCGGGGTAAGTAAAAGGTAAAGCAGTCAACAATCGGAAGATTGGTTTGAACACTACAGTGCTTTACTAGGCATGGTCCTGTTTGGAGGTGGTATGCCGTTGCCTTCCTCCGACCTTCGAACTGACTTACCCAGCCAGGGGGACCTACAGTTTAACGTGGATTCCGAACCACGGTGCTACTCGGTATTTTTCACATGAGCAATACTGCCAGAGATGAAAGAAGTGGAAAGTGACAGATAAAAATTCTAATACTTGGTGGGGAGCGAACCCGCGACCTTCGGATTTATAGCCTGGCATTATACCACTGTGCAACCGAGGCGCATGGATTGTGCTGACGAACTGTACACTGCATGCCCAAGTTCTGGGAAAAAGTGCTCTCTTCCTATGGTTCGTGGCACAAGTTGCAGCATATGTCGTATGCCACTGTCAGTTGAGACATTTTTGTCCGCGATTCTTGCGCCGTAACGTGCTACAGACTGTTCAGATTTTTAAAAAGTTTGGACATATGTGCCGGGGTGCATGAAGCGCAACATGTATTGGGACTCATTTGTGCCAGTGGAAACTTACCTCGTATCTTATACGATGAGTTGATGCATTCAGATTCCTTGCGATTGCTTCTCTGTTTACTCCTGTCTCCTGGGACACGTGGCTCTAATTGTATAGAACTTGCTCTTGTGAAATTTCGAAGTCAATTCCTGTTTCATACCAGAGAAGATAAACACAATCACAATCGCGCAATAAAAACAGACATACATTCTGTACCGGTAGGCGCACGGAATGCCCGCGCGGTCTAAGGCGACAGTCTAGGGATTGGGAGGCCATTCCCGTCGGAGGTTCGACTTCTCCTTGGGGAATATATGTGTATGTGTGTTGTCTTTAATGTAAGTTAGTTTAAGTAGCTTGTAAGTCTAGGAACTGATGACCATAGCAGTTTGGTCCAATAGGTATACAACCACTTGAACATTTGTTCTTTATCGCTTCTCGTTTATTCTGGAAGAAATGGGACCGTGTTCTGCATCACTACACCTAAGCGTCGTTTCTTTAAAATATCCCATTTCAGTGCATTGGGTTGGGAAACATCACAACGTATTTGGGAAAAAGTCACTGTTATCGTTGTAGCAACGATTACCACGAAATTCTGGAAACGTCGTCTATATTTGATTTTTAGTTTTGCATTAGACAACCACAAACCACGGTCCAGATTGACGTTTAGCAACAGTAGACCAAGAACCACTTGGCGGCCTCTGATATAGTGATGGCAAACGTAAGATGTGGCAATGGTCGTTTACAACATCGTGAAAACATCAACAAGGCGAGAGATGTGAAGAAGGATGACATGCCCTTACGCAAGAATAATCCTAGGGACGAAAACTTCTGTTTTTATTTACAAAAAACCTTGTTCCTGCCTAAGATTTCTTCCAACATGAAAGACAGCTGTGTGTGTATAATTTAGGTATTCGTTGGGCAGGACGGCAAAGGCAACTACTCTGTATGGGTCGAGGAAGACGTTCGCCATGGAGCCCAGGAGGATGGCATCTGCAGATGTTTAAATGTTTTTAAATTCGTGGGGCTTGACTTGTTTGATTATTAGTCACTAGTCTTACAAACTACGTAAACTAAGCTAAACTAACCTAAGGACAACACACACACACCCATGCCCGAGGGAGCACTCGAACCTCCGACGGCGAGCAACCGCGCGCTCCGCATTCGCCTACTCCAGCGCGGCAATGGCATTTGCCTCAAAGATATATAAGAAAATGTTGCTGCTAAGAAACTTATCTTTGGTCAGACTCTTGTAGAGACCAAATCTGTAATATAAGACTAGTGCTTGGACTTAAAACTGCGTTCGAAAATCAACTCACATAAGAAAATATTACATTGCGCTATATTCTCCCAAGACACAATTTTTTACTATGGACAGTGAGTTTGAAGATATGGAGAGTGTACTGAATATACAACAACGGCTACACACTGTTGATGGTTCTACAAATTTCATAAAAAGTAAGCTGGAAAAAACAATGGTTTGGTTCTCTTAAGAGTCGAGATGAAGGTATTCATTAGAACTGAAATGCTAGAAAAACAAATAACAACCCGCAAAGTTGACACATAAAACAAGATATAAATACAGACCAAGAAATTTTGTATGAAAAGAGAGTTTGTCCAAGAAACTGAAGCTGAAGTAAGCGTTGGAAAAAAAAAAGGACGAGCTTCTTATAATGCACTTAGGTAGAATGAACAATTAACTCCCAGGAGGAAAACCGATTTCTCAAGAAAGGCTTGATGACTTGAAGTTCGTTCTATTGCTGATCGAGAAAGACGCAAGATAGATGTACCAAGCGTTTCAGAGTACTGATGACATCGGTGGTTTCAATGACAAGTTGACTTCCAAACAGAAGGACTGGCAACTAATTGTAATTTCTTGTTCCTGTAAGTTGCTTTAACTTTATTTTTACGGAATTTATGCAGCAGGCCCTGTTGTGATATACGGTTAGAAAGTTACTTCCATGTCGAATGTAAGGAATGATATCTTTTAAATTTTTTATAAAGTATTTTTTGTTATGTTATTTGCATTGTTTCAAATGTTTTATGTTGCACAACAATCAATACAAGTTATGTCCATTCTGGAGTTAAACTTTTGATGTCATAGCTTTTATTATTCTTCACGGAGTTTTAGCTTAATAAGTATAATTTCCTCTTTATTTAAGTTTTGTTTCCATTTAATTAAACTCTTCTAGTTTTTCAGATGATGAGAGCTATGTAGTTTAGCAGTTGTGATAATGAACGTAATATGTTGTCCAGTTATGCAAAATGAGACCAAACGAGTTGGAAGTCGTTTAGTCTACTGATGCACAACAAAAGCTCACAAGCGGCAATTAAGCATAAGAAGACCAACGACCATTTTCTTTACTTTTTAGTGTTGTTTACAGTTTACTTACGTACAAGCCATTCTCCGTACAAAAACTGGGAAAATTAAATAATAAATGTGATATATAAAGCAGAGTGTCCGTATATTTGTACGTGTTGCATACAAATTTACAGTTTTGTTCCAATCTTTATGAAATTTTGTACACGTAAGCTTCAATCCATGAGGACGGTCACCGTAAGTGTAAGAATCACATACGATATATAGTTCACGAGATATGACGTTATAAACAATGAAATGTGTCTAAACCTGCTGCATTTAGAGACAATGCTGCTCAATTTCTCCTAAACCACTGGACCGATTTCAACCAAATTTGGTACACATATTCCTTACGTGAGATAACCATTGCTGTACGAGTACGAACCGCATACGACACATGGTTCAGGAGATATAACGTCGAAAACAATAGAATCGCAGAAAACTGCCACATAATGCGGCGAGACTTTATAAATACGCTATATGAGAATAAGAGTACTTAACGACTTGCAACAAACTTTAAACATAATTTCAAACCTTTATTAAACTTTTTCTCGCTGATACCCATAGGAAAATGATGAAAGGAAAATGTTTCGCGCTTACTACTTTTCCGCTGTTTATAGAGTAAAACTACGGCTCTCGGTATGACGTTACAATTTATAATTTGAACACTACAAATTGCAGGAAATTTTAACGACAGTATACACGCATATAGTTGAGTATACCTTCTAAACTGTATCACAGTACGACACGTAGCTCATGAGATATGAGCACATAAACAGTAACGTTCATGGAAAACTGTCCCGTCACGCACCAAGTTTTAATCTATTAGTTCTTTTCTACTAATTGTATTCCTAGAACATTTTACAGACATACAGCCCTGATACAAATGAGTATATACCTGAAAAATGGCAGCAATAAATAAATCAATACCCGGGCAACGCTGGGTTTTCAGCTAGTACATTTATAAGGGGACGGAAACTTTATGATTACAGTACAAGATCAAACAATGACATACACATTAATCACTGCAACACCACATTGTGCCAGAAAGGTGTATATCATGCAGGCACAAAATTGTACAACAGATTACCCAGACACATGAAATCTTCTCCTGACCTACTAAACTTCAAAAAGTCTGTGAAAGCATACCTACTAGACAACTGCTTTTACTCTGTCTCAGAGTATCTTATGCATGAGGATATGTAATTTTGTAACTGTTGAAATAAGTTTGTAAGATTCATTGTATACCAATCTCATTATTAATTATGTAAATCTAGTTATATTGAAATTTAATTAATTAATTAATATGTGTATCTTCTACAAATTGTAAAGCCAAAAGATAAAATTTTATGTCCAATATCTTGTGTACAACATATGTACTGAAATAGATTATAAGGACAAATAAATAAATCTCCCTCGTGAGATTTTGGCGTTTGGTCTGGTTATGCATAACACTATCAAAATATTAGTCCCACATTACCTCGGAAATTGACTTTTGTTGTGTGCTGTATAACTGTATCCGGCATGTCTTAAAATCGATCTTTATGGCCAGACTTTTCGTACATGTTTCATAATGGAAACTTGTGAGTGTAGACGTGCATAGATGGATGCACAGTTATTGACCAGAAAGTGCGGTGTGTCTGTTGTTGGGTTCTCCTCTCTTGTTTCGTTACAGATCGACTGAGGGTGCTGAGGGCGCTGGGTGGAGTCGGCCGCAGCGACAGGCCTTCAGGAGCGGCGCGGCGCCACGGTGAGTGGCCGTCTAGCAGGGCAGCTCCGAGCTTTGCAGTATAGCGGTGTCTGCACGTCGTGCCGCAGTAAAAGTCCCGTGAGGCTGATCGCAGATGACGGGGTTGTCTACGACAGTGGTTTACAGTGTTTTTCGTATTGGGACAAAAAACATTCCTTGAAAAAATTTCGCGGCCCAGTATATACATTATATATTCTGACTGCACGGCAACTAATACTAGAGCGGCCGGCGTGACAATAGGGCCTCAAGGTGTGACGCGCTGCCTGCCTGCCGCTATAGTCGAGCCGCCGAAAGAAAGACTGTGACAGCTAGCGGCTATGTTGCCAATGCTGCTACGCGGCTGTTCTTTGTTACGCCGTGCCAGTCGCCGGCATACGAATATCACGCACGAATTTCATTTAAAACTTCCGGGCTGATAAGCCGTGGTCGATTTATAAAACTTTCCCCTGACGTTTCATCTTCGGCTGCGGAAGACATCTTCAGAGGTAGAGTGGCGAACTGCGATGAGAACTTAAAGGCAAGGATGGGGCCCCTCCACGCCCACACCAACGTGGTGACCATCACAAAAGTTCTACTGTCACCTCCGTAATTAAGTTAGTTTGCTAAGGTGGATCACGGGATGTGGGAACCGCGATGTTATCCGTACGTGTGGGCGCGATCACCATTAATACGGTGCATCTGGAGATAGAATTGGTCGAAAGGTATACGAAGGGTAAAGGTATGTAAGGGCAGAGGAAAAAAAGTGCCAAGGCAAGAGCCAAGGGAAAAAAACCTCTGCGACAGTGGGGTAGGTATGAAGGGCAGTAGCGGTATGCTATCTGCGACAGATCATGCAAGGGTTGGTAATGTTAGTGATGGGTATTTTCTCAGTACCATTAACTTTGCTAGGTTCGTCATAAAGAATCAGTCCGTTTTGATGCGAGGTTCTGCTGCAGCTGAGCTCCAATGATGCCTCCTGGGTCGGCTGCGGCAGTTTACCCGTTAACATCGGCTGTGGCAGAATACCTGTAACATAGCCAAGTCTGTCAAGGTAGTTAGGCAGTTCGGTCATAGAACTGGCTAAGTGTGCGGGACTGTTTAGGTTTGTTTGTGTTTAGTGCGATGAATATGGTTTCCCTGCTTTGCCTGTAGGTCGGCTGTGGGCTCAGCTGGCATTGCCAGTCAGATTGCTGTTTTGCAGGGGTTTGCCATGTTCATCGTGTTTGTGAGTTGGTGTTCCCTACGGCCGTAGGTGGTTAGTCTCTGAGGAGAAGTGTTTTTGGGCGATTATGTTTCCACCTATGGTTGTGATCGTAGTTCCCCAAGCGTAGGATGAAGGGGTTGTTCGAGTGTCTCGAGTTTCTGTATAGTCGTGTGGCGAGTTTCTTGAATACCACCGAGAGGCGCTCTAGGCGGTATTCATTGTGAAGGTCCACGGTGCGTGTCTATCGTGGAGCGTTGCTAATTATGCGTGGGAGCGCCGTATATATATAGGCAATGTAGAGGGCACCACAAGACATCACATGATGTCGGCTACGACACTATCTCTGGTATTGCCAACATTCTTGGCAGAGAAGAATCGATTGTCACTCCGCTTGTGTAAAGCAGTAGTCCAAATTCTGTCTAATTTAACAGCTTCCTCTTTCCTGTTAAAATTATTGCGATGTTTATATATCTCGATTGCTTCTCTATATGTGCGTGCATGATAGTGTGAAGTTTTTGAGATGACGCTAGTCTCATTAAATTTAATTTCATGGTTGCCTTCTTGGTATACATGTTCCGCTACGGCCGATTTCTTCGTGTGCCCAAGGCGGCAATTCCTTTTATGTTCGACCAGACGAGTATTGACGCTTCTTTTAGTAGTTCCAATGTAGACTGAGCCACAGCTGCAGGGAATTTTATATACACCTGGTGTATTCCGCGGATGTCGTACATCTTTAGCAGATCTTAAATATTCCTTTATCTTCCTTGTAGGTCTGAAAATGGTTTCTACCCCATACTTGTCCAGCACTTTTCCAATACGGTCTGTAACCTTATTTATGAACGGAAGAAAAACTTTCCGCTTGGGCGGTTGTTGTTCCTTGTTGATGTTAACTTTCTTCCTGGGACGAAGAGCTCTCTCTATTTCTTTGGTAGAATAACCGTTCTTGTGGAAGGTGGATCGTAGATGCTCCAACTCATCTTTTAAATAAGTCGGTTCACAAATTTTATGCGCCCTGTCAACCAATGTTTTAACCACACCTCTTTTTTGTCTGGGATGGTGGTTAGAGTCTTTTTGTAGGTAACGGTCAGTATGAGTAGCCTTCCTGTAGACCTTGTGGCCTAACGTCCCGTCCACGTGCTTGATTACAGACACATCGAGAAAATTCAGCTGTCCGTTGCTCTCCGTTTCCATCGTAAATTGTATTATGGGGTTGATACCATTGAGATGCGTTAAGAAGGCATCTAATTCCTCTGCACCGTGTGTCCATATCACAAAAGTGTCATCGACATATCGATACCACCTAGCTGGCTTTTTATTAGCAGTCTGCAACGCCTGTTTTTCAAACGACTCCATAAATAGATTGGCCACCGCTGGACTCAGTGGACTGCCCATAGCCACTCCGTCAATCTGTTCATAGAACTCGTTATTATACTGAAAGTAGGTAGTGGTGAGACAGTGTCTAAATAATGATACTATGTCAGGTGGAAAAATATCCGCTAAGCAAGAAATAGCTTCATTTACTGGAATCATCGTAAAGAGAGATACCGCGTCAAAGCTAACAAGAATATCACTATGAGCAACATTCATCTCTTTTAGTTTTTCAATGAAATGAGCCGAACATTGGTTGACAAGGCGCATAAAATTTGTGAACCGACTTATTTAAAAGATGAGTTGGAGCATCTACGATCCACCTTCCAGAAAAACGGTTATTCTACCAAAGAAATAGAGAGAGCTCTTCGTCCCAGGAAGAAAGTTAACATCAACAACGAACAACAACCGCCCAAAGGGAAAGTTTTTCTTCCGTTCATAAATAAGGTTACAGACCGTATTGGAAAAGTGCTGGACAAGTATGGGGTAGAAACCATTTTCAGACCTACAAGGAAGATAAAGGAATATTTAAGATCTGCTAAAGATGTACGACATCCGCTGAATACACCAAGTGTATATAAAATTCCCTGCAGCTGTGGTTCAGTCTACATTGGAACTACTGAAAGAAGCGTCAATACTCGTCTGGTCGAACATAAAAAGAATTGCCGCCTTGGGCACACGAAGAAATCGGCCGTAGCGGAACATGTATACCAAGAAGGCAACCATGAAATTAAATTTAATGAGACTAGTGTCATCTCAAAAACTTCACACTATCATGCACACACATATAGAGAAGCAATCGAGATATATAAACATCGCAATAATTTTAACAGGAAAGAGGAAGCTGTTAAATTAGACAGAATTTGGACTACTGCTTTACACAAGCGGAGTGACAATCGATTCTTCTCTGCCAAGAATGTTGGCAATACCAGAGATAGTGTCGTAGCCGACATCATGTGATGTCTTGTGGTGCCCTCTACATTGCCTATATATACGGCGCTCCCTCAAGTTCTCATCGCAGTTCGCCACTCTACCTCTGAAGATGTCTTCCGCAGCCGAAGATGAAACGTTAGGGGAAAGTTTTATAAATCGACCACGGCTTATCAGCCCGGAAGTTTTAAATGAAGTTGACGCCGGCCGTGAAAGTTTGCATTGTATGATCACGTACGAATATTTTGGAACTGTTGCTATGTACTACAAAAGTGTGAACGAACGGTAACAACCACGAAGTGATGAAAAACACTCTTTTTGCAGTTAAAAAGAAGGGTTTAGAAATATATGTCGAGTTAGTTTCATATGTTCCAGTATTCCATTAAATATAATGTATAATTTAGTCTTCAGCCAAACGTCGGTAGTTGAACTATTCTGTTTGTATATTTCATCTTCTATAACCATTTCCACAAACTCGGTGTTATTACTCGGACGCTGTATTGTGGCAGTCTGCCGAGGGGTAAACAAATAAGGACCCTCTTTACAAATAGTAAAATCGCCTCTTCCAGTGAAACGATTAGTCTTCTTACATAAAAAGAGTGTTTTTTTGCCTCATTCGTTTACGGTCGCTGTTGACTGCCATAGTATGGTGTCTGAGTAATATCAGATTTTTGTGTCCCGACTTCGTCGCCACTTTTGTGTCCCGACTTCGTCGCCGCTTTTGTGTCCCAGCCTCGTCGTAGGTGTCGGTGGAGGGGAGCAGCCAGAAACTATAAACACTCGAGTAAATTAGAAAGATATATATATTGCACAGAATGTAACAATACTTAACTTTTACATAGTACTGCAGAATGTTGATACATAGTTGTTAGAGGCCTGCCTAGTGCCTGTACAATAGCAAAGTCTTCACTCGTGCCTATCGGATTACGAAGGTCCTAACTCGTTGCTATCTCAGTCCGAAGTGGCCGGTGTTCTTCAGTGGTGGCCACGAGCGGCGTTCCAGCAGAGGGCGCTCGTGGCTGTCGTCGTGAGAACGCCGCGCCGTGCGTGCATGACGGCGCGCGGCGAAAGTAAGTGGCGCGCACTTTGTACTTGTGCGACACCACACCCCTCCCCCCCAAACCGCCGCGCCGTCGTGGCGTAGGGCTGAGGGCCACGGCGACGGCACTGGGAGGAGGGCCTGGGCGGGGGCGTTACTGGTGGGACGGGCGTCGTAGCTGAGGCCGGGATCGAGACGCCGTCCGCGCCCCGGCATCCGCCTTGCGATCCTCCAGGGAACCCGCCGAAACCTGGGGAAGGGCGCCCGCCCCCGCCCAGAGGGAGCAGGTCATCTTCTTCTGAGGTGCGTGGCCCAGGCTGGGGGGGCCCGCACGGTCCCGGAGTCCCTCTCGGTGACGCTGTCATCTGCGGCAGCGACAGCGGCGGCGACGACTGCGTCGGATGTACGTCGACGTCCATAGGGATCTCGTAGTCCGGGGACGAACGATGTGGTTGTGCTCCCTGGCGGTGAACTGGGTCTGGAATCAAGAAACCGGAGACAGGATCGCGCGGTCTGTGCAGGCGCAATTGGTTTGCGTGGCGCCGCAGCTCCGACCCTGTGGAAGAACGGACAACATACATAAGGCGCCCAAGCACGCGTTGAATGGTGCCCGGCAACCATGTCTTCTTGTTTCCAGCAAACACTCTGTACAGCACCGGCGTAGAAACCTGAAAACGCGTAGCGCCATACGAACCGACTCGGTGCGTGGGAGGCTGCAGCAGGTGAAGGAGAGTGCGGTGACGGCGGCCGTGTAGCAGCTCGGCAGGAGACGGGCCGTCACGTGGCATGCACCGATACGTAGACAGGAAAATTTGAAGAGCTTGCTGCCTGGAGTGCTGACCTTTCATCTTCTCCATGTGAGACTTGAATGTTCGAACGAAACGTTCTGCTTCACCATTGGACTGAGGGTGAAAAGGTGCGGTGGTGATATGCTGAATGCCATTCACACGACAAAACTGTTGAAATTCCGCACTAACAAACTGAGGTCCATTGTCACTGACGATAGTTTCAGGCAAGCCTTCGATGCAAAACACAGATGTTAAGGCACTGATTGTACTAGACGCCGTCGTTGAGTTCATGGCAATCACAAAAGGAAACTTGCTGAAAGCGTCTACAACAATTAACCAGCGCGTATTCCAGAAAGGTCCGGCAAAGTCAATATGTAAACGTTGCCATGGTCCCTTGGGGCGTGGCCAGTCTGAGAAACGCTGTGGAGGAGCCGCCTGATGCTCCGCACAAACTGTACACTGTGACGTCATGTTCTCTATCTGAGCGTCCATACCAACCCAGGTACAATGACGTCTGGCCAATTGCTTTGTCCTAACAATACCCCAATGTCCTTGATGCAGGAGGCGTAACACTTCTCGTTGCAGGGAACGAGGAACAATCACTCTTGCTTGGTCGTTGTCGGTATGCAACAACAGTACACCCTGACTTAAACACAATGCATGACGTTGTGCAAAATAACGTCGAACCAGAGGCCGATCAATGTCTTTGGCTCTGGCAGGCCACCCTGAGCGAACAAAACGTGCTACCACACTTAGGTCTGCATCCGCAGCTGTTTCCTGTGCAACCCAACGAGAGTTTAAAGGAAAGTCTGCGACAGCGGAAGCATCTCTGGAGTCTATCTGACAACATGCCATTTCTGAAGAATCAAACGAAACATCCTGGCCAACCGGAAGTCGGGAAAGTGTGTCCGCGTTGGCGTGTTTAGTGGTAGGTCGGTACAAAATCTCATACTGATAATTAGACAATATCAAGGACCATCTCTGAAGCTTTTGTGCCGTTCGTGGCGGAATTGGCTTTGTGGGTGAGAACAACGACGTGAGAGGCTTGTGGTCTGTCAACAAATAGAATTTCCTGCCATAGAGATAATGATGAAACTTTGCGACGCCGTAAATGATTGCTAAGGCCTCCTTTTCTATCTGACTGTAATTCTGTTGCGTCGGAGTCAGTAGCTTGGATGCAAAGGCAATAGGACGATCGTGACATCCAATACGATGTGAGATTACAGCGCCTACACCGTACGACGAGGCGTCAACTGCTAGCACTACAGGCTTCTGTGGGTCAAAGGGAATCAAACATGCATCACTGAGTAGTGCAGACTTTAGTTTGTCAAAGGCAACCTGACAATCTTTAGACCATACAAAAGGAACATTCTTCCTACGTAAGTGATGCAGTGGAGCTGCAATCTGAGAGGCATTGGGAATAAACCTGAAATAGTAGTTAAGCTTTCCCATTACTGCTTGCAATTCGTGCACATTCTTAGGAGGAGGCAAGTCTTTGATTGCTCTAAGATGTGACTGTAAGGGATGAATTCCTTGGGCGTTAATCACATGGCCTAGGTACTCTATTTCAGTTTGAAAAAACGAACACTTTGCTTTATTGCAACGTAGACCTGCTGCAGTCAAAACTTTGAAAAGGCACTCCAGGTTTGCTAAATGTTCTTCAACTGTACGTCCGGATACCACAATGTCATCTAAATAGTTCGAGCAACACGGTACAGAAACTGTCAGCTGTTCCAAAAAACGCTGAAAAATAGCGGGAGCGGAAGAACTGCCAAAGGGTAGGCGTTGAAATTGAAAAAGGCCCATGTGAGTATTAATGACGAAAAATTTTTTTGACTCGTCATCAAGCGGAATTTGTAAGTATGCCTCTGCTAAATCAATCTTGGAAAAGAAGCGAGACTGTCCTAATTTGTCCATTAGTTCGTCAGGTCTGGGCAGGGGATAAGAGTCTACAATTGTTTGACTGTTCACTGTTGATTTGAAGTCCGCACAGAGACGAAGTTTTCCTGACGGCTTGGGTATAATTACTATAGGCGAGGCCCACTGACTCGCAGAAACAGGAGAAATCACCCCACTATCTTGCCAACGTTTAAGTTCCTCGGCAACTGTATCACGCAAGGCGATAGGCACTGGTCTAGCTTTACGAAATTTTGGAACTGCAGATTCTTTTAAAGTTACATGTGCCACGAAGTCTTTTGCACAACCTAGTTCCGGCGAAAACAAGTCACTATATTTGTCACACAATGCATTGATTTTATCCTGAGGCACTATTGACGAAATTTGAAGCACATCTCTTTGAATTGATAAACCAAACAAGTCAAAAGCATCTAGTCCAAAAATATTCTGCGTAGATTTGGCCTGAAGAACTACAAAAGCAACTGTTTTTGTTACACCTTGAAAAGAGGCAGGCAGGCTACACGTTCCTAGCACCGGAATAGTTTGTCCTGTGTACGCTGTTAACACTTGCTGTGACGGCGACAATTTTGGCGAACCCAGTAGTTCATAAGTTTCTTTATTCATTAGTGTGACAGCGGAACCAGTATCAAGCTGAAATTGCACAGTCTTATTTTCGATGGAGAGATTTACAAAAAGTTTGTGCTTCTGGCGCAAGACCGGTGCGCGAATGTGGGCAACGTCTAATACATATTGTTTTCTGCGCTTGCGCGGGTTGCGTGCGGTAGGAAGCGGCGCAGACTCGGCACGCAGCGGATTAACAACACTGTCACTAGATGACACTACCGCCGGATCGGCGTCCGCGCAAGCCTGCGAAGCTACTCCAGATTTATTAACTACTGCACTACACTTTTGAGTAGCTACTTGATGTCTACTGTCACTAGCTACACAGTACTGGGCACTATTACCAGGAGCAGTTGCAGAAGGCACTATTTTCACTACAGGAATGCACTGTTCATAGTCATTTTGCTTGTCCCGAACCCTTTGCCGTTGCACTGTTTTACGCGCTCGTCGGCGCTTGCTACGTGGTGCACTATATAGATTTGCCATAGGCGCAGAACTACTTTCTTGCAATTGAGATCCGAGGAAAGCAGTGTTCAATTCCACAGCCCGTATAACATTTACAGAATGAACTGTTCTCGCACTCTGCGAAGCACTGTTTCTAACGTTACTGTTCTTTGAGTTTTTAATTTGCATACACACAGACTGCACATGTCCTGATTTGCCACATTGATAACAGGTTGCGTTGCGACTAGGGCAATGAGCACGCTTGTGGCGAGACACACACTGGGGGCAAGATTTACGTACATTTTTCTGAAATGAGCGTTGGCGCCCGTTATTCAAATTACTGTGTCTAACACTACGGGGCGACCTTTGCGTCGCACTTTTACACTGGCTACTGTTCACTGTCTGTTCAGCACGGCCGGTAGAAAAATAAGAATCACTAGTGCTACACTGAGAACTACGGCTAGGAAAGCGTCCGTTGCGGCGCACTGAATTAACACTGTGGCTTTGCATTTCTACATCTGCTAAGTCAAAAGTATCATGCGCTTCTATAAGCTGCAGTACACTGTCTAATGAGGGGTCAGACTGTTTCAGAATTGCTGCTCTAATTCTGGGGTCCTGAATATTCTGCGTAATCGCATCCCTCAACATCACGTCACTATACGAAAGTCCACAAGAGCAAGTAAATTTACATTGGCGGGTTAAGCCCTTCAATTCCGTAATCCACTCTTGGTGTGACTGCTGCGGTAATTTTTTAAGTCTGAAAAATCGGTATCGTGCAGCGGCTACAAGAACTTTTCTCTCATAATGAGCATTCAGTGCCTCTACAATTTGTTCAAAATCTACATCACGAGGAGATGCGAGAGGGAAAAGTTTTTGCAATAGTACGAAAGTCTGGGGGCCCACAATCGATAAGAAAAGGTTCTTCACTCTCTGACCTGTAATTTGATGAGCCGCGACGAGTTCTTGAAACTGTGCGAAATAGTCGCTCCATTCTTCCTCACGTTCGTTGTACTGGCGGAACGTCGGAAGCGGTGCGGCGGCAGGTGTGGGCTGCTGATGTGACGACTGTTGTTGTTGGTGAGCAGCCTGTGTCGTCAACTGCGACACGGCCTGGAGCAGCTGGGTTATTTGCGCCGTCTGTAACTGAATAATTTCCATTAAGTTTGGGTTCGGGGTAGTGGCCATGCTGACCGATTAGGCGCCGCGCATACAAGTAAATTATAATAAAACACAAATGCAATATGAAAGGAGGGCTCGCTCTGCAACAAAAAAGTCCACAAAACACGTAACAAAATATCTTCCCCCAAAATTCTTATAATAAGGGTGGGTGGGCGGGAGCAATTTCTGCGTGCTCCGGCTGCTGCTGTCTGGCTGCTGTAAGCGGACTGGTCCAAGGTTCTATCACTCCTCGTCGCCACTTTTGTGTCCCGACTTCGTCGCCACTTTTGTGTCCCGACTTCGTCGCCGCTTTTGTGTCCCAGCCTCGTCGTAGGTGTCGGTGGAGGGGAGCAGCCAGAAACTATAAACACTCGAGTAAATTAGAAAGATATATATATTGCACAGAATGTAACAATACTTAACTTTTACATAGTACTGCAGAATGTTGATACATAGTTGTTAGAGGCCTGCCTAGTGCCTGTACAATAGCAAAGTCTTCACTCGTGCCTATCGGATTACGAAGGTCCTAACTCGTTGCTATCTCAGTCCGAAGTGGCCGGTGTTCTTCAGTGGTGGCCACGAGCGGCGTTCCAGCAGAGGGCGCTCGTGGCTGTCGTCGTGAGAACGCCGCGCCGTGCGTGCATGACGGCGCGCGGCGAAAGTAAGTGGCGCGCACTTTGTACTTGTGCGACACCACACAGATCAGTTTCGACAACCAGTCTGTTGATCAGAGAACTGACTTTCTGACGGTTAGAGGAAGAAGCGATCTCACACACGTCTGAAATTGACACGTAACACGGCACGAACAAAACCCTGAAAGTTTGTCAGCTGAGTTGTCCCATCTCGAGGAGACCTTTCGTCAGAATGGTTATAGTGAGAGACAGATAAAACGTGCATTGCGCTATCAGCCTTCTGTGCAACGGGTGAGTGACGATAGTAATGAAGTGGCACCTAAATCTATGGCCTTTTTGCCTTACGCAGGAAGTATTTCCAACAAGATTGGTCGTATTTTGCGGAAATATGATGTGAAATGTGTTTTTCGACCACCTTCTAAGATAAACGCCCTGTTGGGGTCTGTAAAGGATGATCTCGGTTTGCGTAAGGCAGGTGTATATCGTATTCTTTGCAGTTGTGGCATGTCATATATTGGTCAGACCATCAGGACTGTGGAAGACCGGTGTATTGAACATAAACGTTACACGCGCTTACAACAGCCCAACAAATCCGCTGTTGCAGAACACTGTCTTGACACCGGTCATCCTATGGAATGCAACAACACGGAGATCCTGGCATGCACCTCCACCTATTGGGATAGTGTTATTAAGGAAGCTGTTGAAATTAAACTAGCAAGCGACCTTATAAACAGAGATGGTGGTTTTTGTTTAAATTCTGCTTGGAATCCGGCACTGTCTCTCGTCAAAAAGCAGAGGGATAGGATTAATGCTGCCTCATCTGTTGATTAAGTCACTATCGATATTTTTGATGTTTGGTCTGTAGTGACTTGTACTGTGTGTGTTATCTTCCTTGTTTACCCTTTGCAAACCGAGGTATTAAATACGCTTGCACATTGCTTCCTTAAGTGCAATTGTGCCTTGAGAATGGCAGGGTGTTCTCCTGCCGAAATATCGTCGGTTGTCGACGACGTCACCCGGCAGCATAACCGTAAGTTGTTTGAACATGACAGTTGCTTTGCAGCGACTGAAGTATGCCACCCCGCGCGACCTCGAGTGGCAGGGTGGCAACGCGGCATCGTTACCCTGGCAACGTTTACGAATTCAGAGCTCAGGTTGGTGGTTCAGTGTCCCCCCCCCCCACCCTCTGCGGCCCACGTGTGAGAACTGTCAGGGTCGTTCTTCCAGCGGCCCGACTATAGCAGGGGTGAGGGCGGCTGTTCGCCGCCTCGCAGCTTAGCCGCCATATGTAGCTGTGCGGTAGGCAACAGCCAGCTGAATGTTCAGCGTGTTCCGTGCGACTTAGCGTGTTCAGTTTGATTTCAGAGTGTTGGGTGTTTCGTACGCAGGTGCTCTGACGTGTGTTCGGCAGTTAAAAATGCAAGAGCAAAGACCTCCGTGGAGTACTCCCCCGTTGGTGTACGTAAAGGGCGGAAAGACATTCGTAAACAGTCAAAAATCATTATATCGAATGTACTCAAGTTGTTTAATGGTCTGGCCAACAGTGAAAAAGCTGGGAATAATATAAATTTTGCGCAAATTCGTAAACTGACCGCAAAAGGGTGTGGTATTTCCAATACGACTGTATGCTGCGTTAGTGACTCATTAACATCGTCAGAATCTCCGCTTGTTGACACGTGCTTTGATTCGCCAAGAAAGGAATAAAAACGAGAACGGAAATGCACAGAATTTGACGATTTCATCAAAGAGCTCGTGTGCAGAACTTTATACGTATCCGACGGCTAAGACAATACTTGGCGATCTCCGTGAGAAAATTAATTGTTCTGGCGCAGAGACATTCGTTCTTCGTTTTCTCCGCTCCCTTGGTTTCAGATTCAGGGTGTGCAATGACGAACGGAAATTTTTAATGGAACCGAGAGACAATGCAGCAGCAAGAGCCAAGTTTTTGCGTACAGTGCACTTCTTTCGCACTGACGACACCAGGCCTGTAACGTACTTACATGAAACATGGGTTTCACAGAACCACACTAATAAATATATATAGCACGATTCCAAAGGAAACGGTGGTTTAAAAGATCCTACTGGTAGAGGTGGCCGATTAATTATCGCCCATGCTGGTTCAGCAAACACGGGCTTCATACCAGAGGCCAAACTTGTTTTCCGTGGCGGAGAAAGTTCTTGCGAATCCAGTTATCATTCAGAAATGAGTGGAGAGGTGTTTAAGGTTCAGTTATCGTGATGGATAACGCCAGCTACCATTCCATTCAAACAAAAAAGCAGCCACGTTCAAATTGGCGCAAGGCAGATATAATGGAGTGGTTAAAAGGAAATAATGTTTGATTTTCAGTCGATGAAACGAAGGCTGAACTTCTGTCCAAGAAAGAAATCCTAGGCGCCAAATCACTTTTGAATTGAATCAACTGGCAAACGAAGTGGGACACCAAGTGGTACGTCTGCCGCCGTATCACTGCCAGTATAACCCCAATGAATTGATATGGGCCCAGGTAAACGAGAAGAACCTAAAAAATAAACTACTTTCAAAATTGCTGATGTTGAGAACCTAACACACGAAGCTCTTGACAATGTTTCTCAGCAGGAGTGGATGAGGTGTGTGACACATGCAGAAGCGTTGCGAGAAGCTGAATTCTTGAACCAGGGTCAGAGAGACACCGTAGTGGAACCTGTAATTATATGACTGGCGGCAGTGAATCTGAAGACACGGAACCAAATGATGCTCCAGTTTAGGTAAGTGTCGCTTCTGTAAAGAGCATATGTGTTTTAAATTTGCGTCTGTTTATTACAATTATTGATGACAAATTGCGAATGTTTCTCTTACCGTAGTTGTCTGATAAATTTGTAACAAGTCCACAATAACTGACAATAAAATGAGACCTTCAATTCTACATTCATTAACAACAGTTTTTTTTTTTTTTTTTTTTTTTTTTTTTTTTTTTTTTTTTTTTTTTGTAAAAGCCTTTATCGAGTTTCTTTACATTCGGGTATAATCTTACTGGATTGGGTTTACATTGTACATCAGAAATTTCTCCTTTTTCATAGAAAGCTGTAACATCGAAACAATCTCTTGCACCTGTTCCGATTCTCCAAGAAAATTATAGAAAAATCGAAATCTACGGTATTTGACGATCTTGTCAAAAAACAAGAATAGTATCCGAAGGCTAGAGAAATACAGGGTAATCTCTGAGAGCAAACTGAATATTCTAGCACAGACTTCTCCATTCGCTGTCTTCCCCACTCACTTCGATAATCATTCAGGATGTGAAATGATGGACGAAAATTCGTAATTGAGTTCTGAGACATTGCAGTAGTAAGATCGAGGCTTTTGTGTAGTACACATATATTGTATGCTGAGAATAATATGTTTGCAGTAAACTTGGGGTTCGGAAAACCGTTCGAACAAATATATTTTGCTCGATTTCAAAAGAAATGTTGGCATTAAATGTAGATACAGTTACGTTTGTATAGTGCGTATCGGCTACTTGGATGATGGGAGCAGTGACAAAGGACATGAAACATTGGCAAGTAGTGAAACACTTTCAGGAAGCAGGGAACGTTCTCAGTCTTACTAAAGCGAGCCGTCAAGCCAAAACCTCCGGCGGCGGCTGCGCACGGAGTGTCACGGAAATAAACTGCCTCCACAAGTGACACGATGCAGTAATGATGTTACCAAAATTAATTTTATTGTTTTCTGAACAACGTTCTTGCTGGAAGTTTCTTCGATGTCCAAGAGAACGCAAATTCATCAGCGACTACTTCTTTCGCTACACAGTCAGCACAATTTCACACCTCTTATAGTATTTTATTTATTTTCTTGAAAATACGTTTATGTTTCCGTGACAAAACACTTATCATATTCATCAGAAAACTCTCATGATGTTCATATATTTTTTCGGTCCAAATATATAACTGGTTGTGTTCCTAACACAGGATGAAAAAAAAAAAAAAAAAAAAAAAAAAAAAAAAAAAAAAAAAAAAGAAAACAACTTTCTTAATTTCTTGTAACGTTACTTTACACGCACACACACACACACATGCCTGTTTCCTAAAGTCGTTGTTCGGCATGTAAGAACGTAATGGCTGCCGCGGCTCTTCGCCTAGGACATCGCTCGGCATACGCCGTGGCTGCTTCAGTGGCATCGTGTCGGCACTCGCCGAGCATCAGCAACATGTCAACGTACTCGTTGTTCGTGTATGCCATCGTCATCCGATGTCAGTAACTGTGGTATATTGAGCCCCGGTTGTTTGTGTGGCTCCAACTGTCGGGTATACGGCCGTGTGCGGCGACAGTCGGCAGTCTAACAGCGCATCGAGGAAGCTTCTCGCTCCGTGACACCGGCGACGTTACAACTCGGCCGCACCACATTCAGAAGGCGCATTGCATTATGCGCAGCGTTTGTGGTATCTGCCCCTGAAACTTTGAAAGGTTGTAGCTCCCAAACCAACAGTGATAGGAATCTAGTTTAAATTGATTTGGACGCAGCTGGTTTCAACGAATCCAATGCACAATAGAAAAAAAAAACTATCGTTCCATTTAAAAAATTATATCTTTGTGCTGTAACTCGTTGGAAAATGATACAATAAACTATGTTCATAGCTCCGCAGAAAGTGTAACATTTCTTGTGTTGATCTACTGCAGCCGCGGTGGAGTAGCCGATCGGCCTAAAGCGTCTCGCTGCGGAGCGCGCGGTTGCTCGCCGTGAGGTTCGAGTCCTCCCTGGGGCATGGGTGTGTGTGTGTCGTCCTTAGGTTAGTTTACCTAGGTTTAAGTAGTTTGTAAGCTACGGACTGATGACCACGCAGTTTGGTCCGATAGAGTTACAAACATTTTTAACATTTGATCTACTGCATTAAAATTTCCCGTCACCTATTATTTTATAAGTTACAGAGGTAAACACACTTAGTGAAACACCCTATATATATAATTTTTACGAACATTTGAAAATATCACTAACTGGCAATGTTGTAAGACGGGGAAATGACCTTGAGGCCCTATTTTCACAACGGCCACTATAATATAAAAAAATATACGTAACATGAATCTGAAGTAGTTGTATGCTAGTGCTTTGCTGAATAGATCTTTCGAAACTACTGAATGGAACATTTACAGAAAAAAGAAAAAAATATTTTCTCCAATATAAATAATTACACTATACAAGTTAAATAGTAAAAGCAATTAGATTTATGGTTTGAAACTTGTTGGTTCCAGGGGTAAAGCGTTATAACCCAGAGCCTGTATCCTTTTTGTTATTTTTTAATAAGAAAGCATACTGGAAAATGAACACTGGATTCACTCTCTCCCCATTCGACATAGGACGAATTCGTCTTAATCAACTCGCCCATAGTGAAATAAATACAAATCGGAAATACAGTATAAAATAAAACAATCCGCCACCATAAACACCGATAGACACACGTAAGGTCTTCCAGATAATGAATAAATGAAAGGAGAGAAATTTGTCACAAATCGAAGAGGTCGTGGCGTTGCTACACGGGATTATGAGTAAATGCTACGGTTGCGTTGTTCTCGTTATTAACCACGTTGCTTTCTTATTTAGAATGGGACTTGTACATAAATTTTTTGGATTATGAAACGTACCCCTTGAAATCAATTTTAATTTTTAATCAGTCGGTAAGGTATTTTACGTACAGCTACCGACCTGAAGAAACCTACACGACCCTCTAGTGGGTGGCGCCAAGCAGATTATGGGAGCACTTGGTTCAGAAAAAGGTAGCAGCGGCGGAAGTCTGCAGCGATTTGCAAAAGGACCTGCAGACGGCTGTCGAATGGTGCAGGACCGACAGTTGAACCCGAAAATAAGTGTACGTAAGATACACACGAAAAGAAATCGACTATTGTACAGTTTCATCCTTGATGGTGTATCTAGCGCAAAAAAATTAAGCGGAATTACCACTTGATAGTTGTGTAACACTTACAGAGCATGGAATATGTTACTGCAGTTACTACTCAACAATGTGCAGCAGTTTCAAGCATCAGGCAGTGGTAGCAGGTGACGCGGCACTGGCCACTGCACTAGTGTAGGATGAAATAAGCAAGGCGGGCCACACCACAAAAGGAAACGAAATAAACACTAGCCTCTAAATGGGCGGGATACTTTTCGAAGGGCAGCTCAGAAACTCCACTTGTGCGGCTCCTATTACTTCATATGACGAAAATTAGTAATAGAAAAATCTCTACAAGACTTCAGTTATATTTCTGTGAAGCATGACGGTTTATATATATGAACATTGTATCCTTAATGTTAACATATTTATTAAGTACTAAAGGCCTAGGCGTTCCATTGCCATATGGCTAATTTAAGTGAATTTTTGTTATATACTAATGAGTGTTTTAATTTAAAAATGTTTTTGTATGAACCTCTATCAAGGTTATTTGTATGTTTGTTAAATGTTTTGTTTAAAAAAGATAGCTCTCCATGTTTGTGACATGATGGAGTTCCTCATAAGTTTAATATGTCCTGTGGTGACTTGGTGCACCAAAGTGTTAGCAGATATCTGAGGGTGTCTGAGGCCAGGACAGAGGCATGAGTCTGTGGACTTCAGGCCAGCTTTGCGCAAGGCTGCAGTGCGAGACCGACCTGGAAGTTGGCGGGGTCCACGGGGAGACGGAAGACGAGCTGTTCCAGCTGGGCACACAATGCTACCAAACCTCGGCGCACACAGAATGTTGGGTGCTTAGCAGCAACACACAAGCTGTGTGTAGCCGTCCTGATCCCTGTAGCTGTAGCTGGTCCGTCAATCTCTGCCGGTGGCGAGCCTCTCGCCGACGCCCCGCACCTTTCAGGCCGCCTGTCACGGGTGCAAGGGACACCGGGCCTTGCGGACAGGTGCACTAACCGCACCCTCCTACTCACGTCGGGTGCAGTTGAATAGCTGAGGAAGAGACACAAAAGTAAAAGTATCTTCTTATGTATGCGTGTTTTAGCTTCCTCCCAGTACCTTCTAGAAGATTGTCTCCCTCCCTCTTCAAAGACCCTAGTCGACTGTTCAAACTAATGAGAAAAGTGTTTATTGACTTGAAAACCAGTGTTGAGTCGATGACAATGTGAAGGACAGCATCAGGTTCAAAAGTGGTATGAGTAGTAGAAACAGTGAACGCTCTGAGAGTGCAAATTACGATTCACCTGGTCGCCCTCAGCAACTTTAAAAACCTGTCATGAACATACTCTGATGCTTACTGCACCTTTTTCCTAATTTGGATTGATTTTTAAAAACATTTTATCCACTTTTTTTTATTGAGGAACAGTTTTAGCATAATAGGACACATTCAAAATTGTGATCTTATATTTTTGTGTTTCAACCTCACATATATTTTTATTTATGATTTATCTATATTTCCTTGTAAATTTTGCATTGTTATACATGTTGTCCCAATCCTGTGGTCTCACCAGCCACATCTGCATCTCCATTGTTTTAGTTTTTATGGCAATGTGTATTTTTCAATGTGTATTTTTTGTTGTATTTGCTGTTTTTGAGTGACGTGCCCTAGCTGTCTATGTCGCCCATAAGGCAACCACATGTTAGTTTTGAAATGTTTGCTGTATATGATGTAATGTAATTACCTCAGCCTACATCAAAATTTTCAATTAACGAAGGGGTGATGGAAGACGATCGTCTGTCGTCTTCCATATATTTTTTGTATATTTCTGTAAAGTTATAATTTATTTAATGTCGCTAGATTATCATTTTGTTAAAACTTGAACCCCACTCTTTTCAAGGCTTGGGGAATAGCACTTTTATTTCATGTGTTAAAATATTAGTTAATATTGCTAGGTTTTTCTTATTATGTTAATAATTATTTATTATATTAATTAATGTGGCATAAGAACGGCTTTTCCGCTACACCACTGTCCCTGTGAGAATGGACAGTTGTTTTACTTTTAAGTGGATGTGCGAGAATCTATGACTGTCTGAATTTGGGGAGTGATAGCTCGCTTTTCATCATTCTCTCTGGCTCAGTGTCGATAGCTGCTGATATTACCAAAGAGGTTTCTACACCCTTTGGTTACAAGCTAGTCGGCGAGCCCTCTCCAGCGCGAGTCTTGCTCTACATCCCCACCACCGTTGTTTCTTGGGCTTCCGACTTCCGGTCGCTTTTCGTGTCCCCATTGTCGCTTGGCTGTTCACTCTATACTGGACGTCTGGCGAGGAAAGATTGGTTCTCTTGTGTCCATGAGATGGTAACGTTTCATTGTCTAGCACATTTAACTTAGACTTGTGAACTTAGAAGCACTTTTTGGAATATTTTCTCTGATTGTGTGCAGAAATGTGTTTTCGTTTTTCAGTTCAGTGATTTCCAATAGATCAAAGCGGTGTGTGTTATCGTAGTTAAAGTTTGATAACGGCCTGACATGATAAATCCTTTTGTGATCATGTGGCGGTGTATGAACTCTGTGTAAATACTTTCTAGCTTTGTGGGGCCCGATTTCTAATAGGTGATATGTTCATTTTTGTACAGTGCATGTAAAAATCTTGTCAACGTTTTCTTCCGTGAGTGATTTGTGTTCCACATGGTTGGTTCATAGAACAAAGCCTTCAGCTTCCAATCTTGTTTGTTTCATACTCATCAGGCAAGTAACTATGCGGGTATCCTTCTGATTTCCACTAATATTTCGCAATGTTCTCTCCCCACCTATTTTAATTTTGCTGTTTCTTCTCCAACTTGTAGTACACACTCTGTCTTTGTCAGTTATTCTCTCTGAGCCTTGTACAACCTCCTTCAATAGCTTCATTATGCAATTCTAAACATTTCTATGGGTCGCATTCTGGAATTCTTATTTTTTGTTTCCGACTAGTGTAATTATTTCATTTTTGTAGTTTTTCTGAGACAGGACCTCATCCGTCTCTGTAATCGCCCCCTATCGCGTGTAGCTGTATTTCATTCACTTCCTTATATAACTCTAAGCATTTGTTTGGGTTGCATGCTGTAGTTAATTTTCTTTATTTTCCTGAAACTGAATTTATTCAATTTTATCGGTTTTCGGAACCACGTGGGTCCGAGTTCCGACTTCCAGGCTTTGCAGCTAGTCGCCTGAGTTCACGCCACTTCTCTTATAAAACCAGTACCTATCTCAATTTCTAACAGACTGAAACTTAAGAATCCACCGTGATTTTGTATAATGATCCCGATTTTCAACCTCTTCACCTTCAGTGGAGTGCGTTCATGTAACGTAGTCCTGTGTCGCCATTAGCGTGTTTACGCGCAATCCAATTCAGATGTAATTTAACTTGGCTATACACATGCACTATCACAAAACAGGCACGGCAGACCAGAGCCAGCTTCAAAGTGTTTTGTATATTGTGTTTTGTGCTACCTCCGACTTGCTGAATTTCGCCTACGATAGCGGCGCCTGCTTCCGCCTCGTCTCAGCACGCTGATTTTGGTGAGTTTTGCTTTGGCATTGCGTGTGTTTAAGCGAATGAGTGTTGTTCGTGAATCCTCCCCCCCCCCCCCAGTATCGTTAAATCATGTATAATTCAGGCTGGACACTGTCTGCATTAATCCATGTAAGAGATGCATTTTCATTGTATTAACAAAATTGGTTCCCAATTTTGCTTGTTTTCTATCTGAATAAACAAGTTAAAGTTCAGCATAATCCGTAAGTTGCCTATAAATTGTAGTTTTAGAGCACCTTCCCTCTTTTAGTTAAATTTGTTCTTCACGAGTGCTGAGAACAAGCTCAGATGCAATTTTTCTTATGTCTAAATTCCGTTGCGCCATAAATGTTTTCATAGCCATCTTTCTAAGATAGCTTTAATTGTGGTGGCTTGATTATTAATGTCTGTGTGTAATATGGTGTGAGCTGCTGTGTATATTGACCAATGTAGTATTAACTTACTGTTACTGAAGTAATTTGAAATGAGTCAGTTCTCAGTTGGGGTCAGGGAACAAGGTTTTATAGCAGGGAGTAACTGGTAGTTCACACGGACCTCATTTACTAATTTTAGAGATAAAACAAGGCACTTGTTGCGTACAGTGGTCTACTTTTAACTGTTATACATATAGTCTTCCTTGTGAGAATCACTACAGATTCAGCGAATAACAGAATGTTCTCGATCACGTGATGTAATCTTGAAATTTAATGATTTTTGGAGCTGTAATTTCAAAACAATAAAAGATTTTTTGTTGGAATGATGACCGAAAATGGTACTTCAACGTTATAATCATTTTACAATAACAACAAATTGGACTGTTGAGATCACCTTAACAATTTAGAAGAAGAAAGTAGAATGATTGTCAAAACTTTTACATTGATAGTCGCTTACTGAACGTGTATGTCGTGGCGGTCGTGACATACGGATCGGTCAAAAAGTTGGCACGTCAGTAACCGAAATCAACATGGAAGAAATATGACCGCAGAAAAAGGAAAAACAATAAATGCATTTCCGTCGGTCTGTGGCAATAACAGGGATATGCGAATGTGGTGGGTGAGCAATAAGATGAGACAGTGTGATCTTTGTCGAAGAGTGCGACTGAACATGCAAAGTTTCCGGCTACAAATGTGACATGAGAAAACTGTTAATTTAGAGTTCTGGTGAAGCGCAAAAATGACGATAAAAACCAACATGAATTTTTGGCACACACGGGACCATTTAGATCACATCCGCAAACTATGGAGGAAGATAGCAGACTGATAGGAAGAAAAAACTAACAGTAGAATGTTCTTTCTCATTCAGATGTGCCACAGATGCACAGAACTACTAAAGAAACTGCATACACTGCGCTTGTCCGTCCATTTTTGGAGTATTGCAGCCCAGTGTGGGATCCTTATCAGGTGGGTTTGACGGAGGACATCGAAAGAGTCCAAAGAAGGGCAGCTCGTTTAGTATTGTCACGATACAGGGGAGACAGCGTTACGGAAATGATACAGGATCTGGGATGGGAATCATTACAACAACGGCGCTTATCGCTGAGGCGTGGGTTACTTGCGAAACTCCAATCACCAACATTCTCCTCCGAATGCGAAAATATATTGTTGACTCCCACTTACATAGGTAGAAATGATCATCAGAATAAAATAAGAGAAATCAGAGCACGAACAGAGAGATTCAGGTGTTCTTTCTTCCCGCGCGCTATTCGAGAATGGAATGGGAGATAAATAGTATAATTGTGGTTCGATGAACCCTCTGCCAGGCACTTAAATGTGATTTGCAGAGTATCCCATGTAGATGTAGATTGTTCAGTTTCAATAAAAACCTCTGAATGCAGGTCAATTTTTTAACATATTTTCGCACACAGATTTTTTTTGCATAGGTTTAAAAAGGCACAAAATATTTATGTACAGAAAAGAGGTGAATGTTAACATCAAATGTACGCCAACAAGCTGTGAAAACTTGTCATTCTGCTATTAATGCAGACGCAAAGCCTGCGGATGACATAATGTAAGTATCGTAAAGAAGTTAGGCCTAATACATCTAACAAAATTCTCAATTGAAACAACAAGTACAAATGACATGTTATTCTAGAAAATAAAATGCAAAGACCACTGAAGATTGCACAATAAGTACAGGAACATGTTTGGGTATTGAAACAAAACAAGGTATCATGCATAAACAGTAACATTTCAATTGTGAACTAATAGAGATCCTATCGTTAGTGGGGAGGGGTGGGCAAAGTTTGAGGCCCTTACTCTTACGGGAATTAGTTCATAACTACGAGTTTGAGTACTGTGGGCAGGGCGAAGCTGGGAATTTGTATCTGACGGGAGGCGTGCTTAGGTAGTCCTTGCAGGTGCGGTGATCACTGTGTCCCCAGTGGTGTAGGGGTCAGCGCAAGTGCCTAGAAAGCAGGAGACCCGGGTTCGAATCCCGGCTGGGTACACATTTTCAGCTTTGCCCAATAGCAGTTGATGTCATATATTCTGTGAATATTAAATAATAACAACTGCAGGATCAGAAGTGACGTCTGTTCTCTCGGAACAGACGCCACATGTATATATATAATATGTCGGTGACGGGCAATGATCCTATCGTTTCGTTAGTGGGGAGGGGTGGGCAAAGTTTGAGACCCTTACTCTTACAGGAATTAGTTCATAACTACGAGTTTGAGTACTGTGGGCAGGGCGAAGCTGGGAATTTGTATCTGACGGGAGGCGTGCTTAGGTAGTCCTTGCAGGTGCGGTGATCACTGTGTCCCCAGTGGTGTAGCGGTCAGCGCAACTGCGTAGAAAGCAGGAGACCCGGGTTCGAATCCCGGCTGGGTACACATTTTCAGCTTTGCCCAATAGCAGTTGATGTCATATATTCTGTGAATATTAATAGAGAGGACATTGAGGAGGCAGCGGAGTGCCCTGGTGTTGCAGGGCTGTGGACGCGGGTGCTGCACGGGAAGGAGGCGGAGCCGGGCGACTTCCCGTTCCTCGCACTCCTGCTGGCCGACAGCAGCATGCTGTGCGGCGGCGCGCTGCTCTCGCCAGGCACCGTGCTCACCGCCGCACATTGCGTGCACGGGTGGGTCGCATCCCTCTGGTGGCGGCAGGAGATAGATGGGGTACATAATGACAGGCTGTTGACGGACCTATAAACTGGCACATTTGATTCTGGGTGAAGGGTGCCAATTCAACTTTTAGCCACCCCTCCTTCCAAATAGAACGTCACACTCTCTCTCTATTCAGGTACTTCAACTGCCTTGATCTATACATAAAAATGGCTGTATATATGTATGTGTGTTCTTTTGTGTCCCAGCCTCGTCGCCGCTTTTGTGTCTCGTTTCCGTCGTAGGTCTCGGTGGCCGAGTAGGAAGACTGACACAGGAATAAAGGTAGCACGCTTGTGCAGGTACGGAGGTGAGCAGCCAGTGGGACAGCAGAAACTAGAAACACTAGAGTAAATTAGAACGAGATGTATATTGCACAGAATTTATACAATATTTAACTTTTACATAGCTCAGTACTGCAGAATGCTGATACATAGGCCTGTCTAGTGCCTGTCCGATAGCCAAGTCTTCACTGGTGCCTATCTGATTCCGAAGTGCTAACTGGTTCCTATCTCACACCCAAACCTTCAGATGTCAGACACTCAGATCCGTACCAAACGTTGTATATCGATAGAGTATCAACCGAAACTTCTATATAATTCGTGATTTGTGCTGCCGTCAAGTAGAACGTGCATAAACTATAATAATAAGTAACAACTAACCTACGGAATAGAGGAAAAGTGTATCTGTGAGGCGTAATTACGTCACGCTTCCGTGGGTTAGTAGGTAGAGCATTAGATTATTGTGCAGAGAGTCCTGGGTTCAAGCTCCACCTAGGCCTTAAATTTTTTCATTGTTTAAACTACATTACGTTGGAAATTGTTAGAAGGGACAACATGTTACTCATATGTAAAAAGACTGTTTCCATTTTGTAGCAATGTGTTATTGGCTGTTTAATCTTGCTTCGTTTTATTTGAAAGTTGCAAATCTGGAAGATTTATTCGTAGTTTCACAGAATAAACAAACATAATCAGAACATATGAATAAAAAAAACTGCATCACACATACAGCTGTATTAATAGTAATAACAGTAATAACAATAACAAAAAATTGTAATGTTAAAAACAATAAGCGTAATTAAAGTAATAACATTGTACAGGCTTCCTACTTTTATATAAAACGAATCAAGAGTAAACTGACAATAACATATTGCCACAAAATGGAAACAGTCGTTTTACATATGAGGAACACGTTGCTCGTTTTAACAATTTCCAACATACTGTAGTTTAAACAATGAAAAAACTAGAGCGAGGGGGGGCTTGAACCCAGGACTTTCTGGACGACAAGCTAACTCTCTACCAACTAGCCCACAGTTGCGTGACGTGATTGCGCCTCACAGACACGCTTTTCCTCTACTCCGTAGGTTAGCTGTTACTTATTATTATAATTTACCCACGTTCTACTGGACGGCAGCAAAAATCACGAATTACATAGAAGTTTCGGTTGATACTCTATCAATATACAACGTTTGGTACGGATCTGAGTGTCTGACATCTGAAGGTTTGGGTGTCAGTCCCAAGTGAACGATGTCATTCACTGGTAGCCACGAGCGGAGTTGTAGCAGAGGGCGCTCATGGCTGACGTCGTAAGAACGCCGCGCCGTGCGTGCATGGCGGCGCGCGGCGAAAGTAGGTGGCGTGCAGTTTAGACTTGTGCGACACCACATGTTCCACATCTCATCCGAAACTACTGGATCCACTTCAATCAGATTTGGTGCTTATATTGCTTGCAACACGAGAATCAACTACCAAAGAGCGCATATATGGAAACGAACGTGTTTTCAGGCTGCTGTCATGTTAGGCTGCCTGCACAACCGCTGTGTTTGTGGGAATACTATCAGACTGTCTTATTCATCTGCTCTGTATGGAACTCTTCATGCCTGATGCAAGAAACAGTGAGAGGAGCACGAGATAGTCAGAGAGAATGAGGACGATGAGGTGGATTGGAGAGGAAGAATTGGACAGACAGAGAAGGTGCAGCAGGAGTTCGGAGAGAAGGAGATAGAACAGAGGGTGTCAAGAAATGGTCAGAGACAGGCCAGGGGAGGAGATATGCAGAGGAAGGGCCGAGTGGAATTGGTGAACTGGTCTGAGAGGTTAGGGTGCAGGACAGGCCGGTCAGAGAAATTCATGAGGGGAGAAGGAGACGACAGTCAGAGAGAGAGTGAGAGAGAGGAGTGGAAAAGGAGACAGATGGGGGAAGCGATGGACAGACACAGGGGCGACGAGAAGATGGGCAAACAAGACGAGGAGGATATGTAATCAGAGAGCAGATCAGAAGAGCTGCATACAAAGAGATGGTACATATGCATGACGTGGGGGAGAGTGGAAAGAAGGAGATTGATATAAGTGGGAGGATGAGATGTAACAAACGGAGGAGAAGGACATGGGCAAACATAGAGTGGGTAGGGAGGAAGAGTTGGGCAAAGAGGAAGGAAGGAAGGAGGGCGTGTTGGCATGACACACTGAGGAGGACAAGACGCAGTAGAGTGGGGAGTAGTAGATGCACAGGGAGAGGACGGCCGGAGAGGGAACAAAGAGTTCGCGGGAGATGGACAGGAGAGGTAAGGACAAGTAAGGAGGAAATGTGTACAAAAAGTGTATAGAATAAATCGGCGAGTGTCATGTGCCAATGGACGAGAGATGGGAAGGATTATGTTGACAGAAATTGGGAAAGGAGGAAAAGCCTAGGACACGAAACTGACATACAGAAAGCGAGGGGGGACGAGGTGCTCATGGGTGGGCTCACCCGATGATCTGATCTCAATAGCTCGTGGACGAGTAACCACAAATACTGGCTATTGTCAAGTTTTGAATTAAGATGATGTTTCAAATCATATATTCTTTTTTTGGATAATGTATTTACAACTGTGTACATGATGTAATATCTTTGTTTCACTATTTCATAATCTCTAAACTGTTTTCATGAATGAATGAAGATGAAATCTTTTCTTTTCTAATTTATGACTGAAAAAATATATTCACGGTCTACTAGTTATATAAAAACAAATAGCTGTGCGTTACTCTCGCTAAAACTCCGAAACGACTTGGCCAATTTCAAAATTTTGTTTATGTTTTGTTCGTTTTAATACAGCGTTGGTTTAGAAAAAAAATACTAAAAACCCATAGGAACACTTGAAAAATTAAAAAAGAAATATATGGCGACGACTATTATCCTGTGGAAAGGCAATTGTTTGGGTGCTGCAGCTGTAGGAAGAGGAACGGACACACTGTTAACGCCTCAACACATCATGTAATTAATGCACGAGCACTAATGAACCAGTGCCGGACACTTTAGAGAAGCGCTTAGCAACTGTCACCTGTGGGCCACTGTTTGACTGTCACCTATATTGCTCCTACTACAGCTGAAATGTTTATGAAGCATTTGAAGAAACAGTTCTCCAGGCAGCACCTCCATGTCCAGAACGCTGGCTGCCATATGTTGATGACACCTTCGTCATCTGGCCACATGGGGACATTCCATCGACATATAAATCATCAACATAATAAAATAAAATGGTGGGAGAAAAGAAAGGAATGCTACCCTTCCTCGATGTGGAAGTCTACAGAAAACCTAACGGAAATCTGGGCCAGGCACCAGCACGGGAAGCTACCTCCACATCTCCTCTCATCACCACCCGATGCAGAAGGAATCCGCCCTTCCCACATTAACTAGAAGGGCGCATAGGATCAGTGATACCAAAAACCTTAGGATGAAACTTCAAAATCTCAGAGCCACCTTCACAGAGAGATAAGTAAAACTATGTTGACAAAGGATGAAGGCAATAGGGAAGAGCAGGGAGAAGCTAAAATATCGCCTTATTATCCTATGTGCAGGGGGTCACTGAATGTGTTGGCAAAATTCTCGGACGTGCAGGCATCCAGCCAATCTACACCCATGCTCATAAATAAACGGTAATTTTAGACAGTGATGCCACACAAATTGGTACTACACAAAACTGGTGCTAATAGCATAGGCACATAGGGAACACGCACGACACAGCTCTGTAATTCCACGGTATTGGTGATAAATTGAGAACACCGTCCTGAACACATGTGCTACAAAACGCAACTGTTTCCTGTGCATGTACCCCGACATCGGTATAGGATATGATCAACATGCACAACTGCATACACTGCGCTTGTCCGTCCATCTTTGGAGTATTGCAGCTCAGTGTGGGATCCTTATCAGGTGGATTTGACGGAGGACATCGAAAGAGTCCAAAGAAGGGCAACTCGTTTCGTATTGTCACGATATAGGGGAGACAGCGTTACGGAAATGATACAGGATCTGGGATGGGAATCACTACAACAACGGCGCTTATCGCTGCGGCGTGGGCTACTTGCGAAACTCCAATCACCAACATTCTCCTCCGAATGCGAAAATATATTGTTGACTCCCACTTATATAGGTAGAAATGATCATCAGAATAAAATACGAGAAATCAGATCTCGAACAGAGAGATTCAGGTGTTCTTTCTTCCCGCGCGCTATTCGAGAATGGAATGGGAAACAAATAGTATAATGGTGCCAGAATGAAACTTTCACTCTGCAGCGGAGTGTGCGCTGATATGAAACTTCCTGGCAGATTAAAATTGTGTGCCGGAACCGGGACTCGAACCTGGGACCTTTGCCTTTCGCGGGCAAGCGCTCTACCGACTGAGCTACCCCGACACGACTCACGATGCCGCCTCACAACTTTACTTCCGCCAGTACCTCGCCTCCTACTTTCCAAACTTCACAGAAGCTCTCTTGCAAACACGCAAGACTAGCACTCCTGGAAGAAAGGATATGGTGGAGACATGGCTTAGCCACAGCCTAAGGGATGTTTCCAGAATGAAACTTTCACTCTGCAGCGGAGTGTGCGCTGATATGAAACTTCCTGGCAGATTAAAATTGTGTGCCGGAACCGGGACTCGAACCTGGGACCTTTGCCTTTCGCGGGCAAGCGCTCTACCGACTGAGCTACCCCGACACGACTCACGATGCCGCCTCACAACTTTACTTCCGCCAGTACCTCGCCTCCTACTTTCCAAACTTCACAGAAGCTCTCTTGCAAACACGCAAGACTAGCACTCCTGGAAGAAAGGATATGGTGGAGACATGGCTTAGCCACAGCCTCCGCTGCAGAGTGAAAGTTTCATTCTGGAAACATCCCTTAGGCTGTGGCTAAGCCATGTCTCCACCATATCCTTTCTTCCAGGAGTGCTAGTCTTGCGTGTTTGCAAGAGAGCTTCTGTGAAGTTTGGAAAGTAGGAGGCGAGGTACTGGCGGAAGTAAAGTTGTGAGGCGGCATCGTGAGTCGTGTCGGGGTAGCTCAGTCGGTAGAGCGCTTGCCCGCGAAAGGCAAAGGTCCCAGGTTCGAGTCCCGGTTCCGGCACACAATTTTAATCTGCCAGGAAGTTTCATATCAGCGCACACTCCGCTGCAGAGTGAAAGTTTCATTCTGGAAACATCCCTTAGGCTGTGGCTAAGCCATGTCTCCACCATATCCTTTCTTCCAGGAGTGCTAGTCTTGCGTGTTTGCAAGAGAGCTTCTGTGAAGTTTGGAAAGTAGGAGGCGAGGTACTGGCGGAAGTAAAGTTGTGAGGCGGCATCGTAAGTCGTGTCGGGGTAGCTCAGTCGGTAGAGCACTTGCCCGCGAAAGGCAAAGGTCCCAGGTTCGAGTCCCGGTTCCAGCACACAATTTTAATCTGCCAGGAAGTTTCAGTATAATGGTGGTTCGATGAACCCTCTGCCAGGCACTTAAATGTGATTTGCAGAGTATACCATGTAGATGTAGATGTAGATGTACATGTAGATGCACAATGGGTTGGCACATTCTGGATCAGGTGTTCGAGCAGCTGCTAGGGTATAGCCTTCCGTTCTTGCACCAGTGCCTGTCGGAGCTCCTGAAGTGTCCTAGGGATTTGAAGACGTGCAGCGATACGTCGACCGTGAGCGACCCAGACGTGATCGATGGGGTTTAGGTCTGGAGAACGGACAGGCCACTCCAATCTCCTGATATCTTCTGTTTCAAGGTACTCCACCACGATGGCAGCTGTGTGGGTCTGTGCTTTATCATCCATCAGGTGAAAGATGGGACCCACTGCACCCGCGAAAAGACGTACATAGTGGCGCAAAACAACTTCCTGATATACCTGACCTGTTACAGTTCCTCTGTAAGTAACATGTAGGGCTGTACGTTCATCCATCGTAATCTCACCCCACACCATAAAACCACTAGCTCCATACAGGTCCCTTTCAAGGACACTACCGAGTTGGTATCTGGTTCCTGGTTCATGCCAGCTGAAAACCCGGCGAGAATCACTGTTCAGACTTTACTTGGACTCGTCCGTGAACTTAACCTGGGACCGCTCTTCCAATGACCGTGTACTGTGTTCTTGTCACCAGGCTCTCCTGAGACCAGAGGTCAGTGGAATGCACCTTGCATGTCTATGGGCGAATAAACCGTGTCTGTTCAGTTGGCTGTGGACTTTGTGTCTGCAGACAACTGTTCCAGTTTTAATTCCAAATAATTAATATATTTACCAACAGTCATAAAGTTTGTTGTTTTATTCAACTACCGGTTTCGGTATTACAATAATACCATCTTCAGGCTCTATACAAATAAAGTTACAAATTAGTGTTGTATTTATAACATTATACTCTACATATGTCATATAAAATGTAAAGAATAACAAGTACAAATGACCCAACAATCAGCATTGAAGCAATATAATCAGCCATATTGGATGACGTAATAAAAGAGTTATCAAAATAAAACGACATTTGTAAATAACAGTAGAATCAAAGTATCTGAAACGTGTTACTTCGCCGGCCGCGGTGGCCGAGGTGACTGAGGCGCTCCAGTCACGGTCAGCACGGCCACTACGGTCGGGGGTTCGAATCCCCCCTCGGGCATGGATATTTGTGCCGTCCTAGTTCGTAAGTAGTTCATAAGTAGTTTGTAAGTTTAGGGACTGATGACCCCGTAGTTAAGTCCCATAAGCTTAACAAACATTTGAACATTTTCGTGTTACTTCTAGAAGCAATGATGTTGATTGTCTATAATAAATAACATTTCTTCAGACTGTGTCCTAAGGTACCTTAGGTAGTTGTAGCTATGTATAAAATATCGCTGTTTGAGTTATTCTTAGCATAAGTTAGTTTAAGGGACCGCTGAGCACTGTAGTTTGGTCCTATAGGATTACAAACATTTCCACTTTTGGTTGTAATCACATGGCCGAGCACATTGAGGAGCTATACTCCTATGCGCAAGGCCGTTGCCCATCGGGGTTTCGAATCCTCTCTCGGCCATGGATGTTTGTGTTGTCTTTATTATAAGTTAGTTTATAAGTAGTTGGTAAATTTAGGGACTGATGACCCCGCAGTCAAGTCCCAATAGCTTAACAAACATTGGAACATTTGAAACATTTAATTAAACTTTCCCTGTTACAACACAGAAACTAATTACCATTTGAGTACCAAACTTCGCAGCATTAACGCCCAGTGTATGGGCTGCATGACTTTCACGCATTAAAACGCCATCAGTAGGTTCCAACCATGGCCACCAGGTGCCATGACCAGTCATTGTGATGCACAGACACTCACACATGACCAGTCGCAGTGCGCTCATTTACCTATCAACACGAGGCAACACACAATCTCTTAAAAGCATTATTATTCCCTTCTCTCCAAAAACTATTGAAAATGTACTGCCTATCTTTAGAAGTAATGTTTTCTGAACATTTTCTTTTACAAGAAGATTTTCAGGACGGCTTAACAAATTTTGCCGGAACTACGGTTCCGGTTTCAGATGTATGGTCCGCACCAGTCTCTCTACATCTTTTCCTTATATTGCACTTCCACTTTTTTTCTTGCAGCAGTCGCTTCCGGCCTCTTGTAATTCTGATTCTGATTCTCTGCTAGTCTGCTCCGACATAGAAAGGTTATAATTAATTGACAAATCGAAGCTGGATAGTTATTTGAATTCAGAGGTCATCATTGTCATCATCATTAGAGACCGATTATGCCTTTTAGCGTTCAGTCTAATAAAATTCCTCCAAGATCCCCTATTCAATGCTAACATTGAAGCCTCGTCTGATGTTAAGCCTTTTACTTCCACATCATTCTGCACCGAATCTAAGTACTTTCTTCTTGGTCTACCTCGACTCCTCTTACCCTCCGCTGTCGAGCTCAGGGTAAGAGGAGTCAGAGGTAACTGAAAATTTACGCTCCTGTTATTAGGGTTTGTATTCCACTATTTCAGGTACAAAGAGTGGGTCGTACAACTGGGAAGTGTGTACATGCTAGTCGAGCAGGAGGGGAGGCAGATGATCTTCGGCGCCAAAGTGGCCACTCACCCGAGATACTCGAGCAACGCCTACCACCACGACATCGCCGTCGTCTTCCTGGAAACACCCGCGGTCCTCAACAGTGAGTTACGTATATGTAACCGAAACACAAGTCAGAGAGGTAGAGAGGGAGGCACGATATTTCTATACATGTAACACCTTTCTTTCTATGGCCCCTTTTTGCGCAGTAGCAATTATAAACGTTATATAGACGGCGAAACACGTCTTTTGCGATTGCAGTAAAAGTATTATTAACATCAGATGCGTTTTGCTTTAAAGTATCTTCAGTGGTCACTGTAACAGTGCGATTTTGTTTTGATTATTTTATTTATCATGAAAAGTTCATATAATTTGAATTCATTGTACTGTAAGCAGTATTAGATGTTACATTTATTCACGTTTTTCGGTTATTCTGCCGTTCCTCTTATTCGTCTAACTTGTATTGCATCTTCAACACTGCAAGCATGCAGTAAAAATATTTACATTGTGCAATTGTACTTGTCATTTCGTGAACTATGTTCAGGTATCTCGTGAAGCATTTGTCTTTTGTTTGTTTTGGTAGAAAATGTAGCGTCTTATAGCTCACATACACAAAGGTATATGCATGCCAGCTGCGCCGAAAACATTTATCAACGTAAACAATCCAGTTAGAATAACCAACGTACACGAACATGCACATGCACACACACACACACACACACACACACACACACACACATACACCAGATGAGTAATATAAAAACATATAGAGTTTACTAATGAAACAAATAAAAGACAAAGGCTTCTGGAAATATCGAAACAAATTACACGACATACCGAGTTGCTGGCTGTTTTTAAAGAAAAATATTGTAAGAATCTAGTGACAGTGTAAGTGTGTTGTATGAAATACAATTCAGGAGACTGAGAAGAAGGACATATAAGCAAAACTGCGGTTAATCGTGACAGTTACTACTGTATATAACAATTTCTATACTGGATGTCCCAAAATTAAATGGCCACACATTGGGAGCGTATTTGGGGCTCAAAAATATCCGAAAAATTCCTACAAAATTTTTCTTCATTTAAATTTCTTACAGAGTAAAGTACCCTTCACCGTGCACCATACGAAATCCTACGCAGACAATGGTGTTTTTTGTTTTGTTTTGAAGGTCAAGTGTGAGAAGTCCAACCAAGATCCAAATAAAGCTCTAGATTGGAAGTCTGCCACGCACAGTAAGAATCATTTTGTTCTCCTTCTAGTGGTTCCGATTCGTTCCGGATGTTGGTAACCATCTTGGTTGTGCTACTCCTGTCTTTCGGGGCGCGAAATAACTTTGTAGATGTTTTGGAGGTCCGAAAAGCTCTGGTATTATTTAACCAAGATATTCTTCATCGACTAACACTTCTCTTTCCTGTATCTTTCCTTGAATTATTGACTGGAGCACGTGGTATCTACTTTCATTCCTCATGATATGTTGCAGATACTGGATAATCCTTGCTTTCACTGTGGTCAGCACTTACTTCTGCGTAGAATTTCGAAGTATGTGACATGACCTGTGTACGTTACTCTCACAATTCTTCTGTACACACACATTTCGAAGTCCTACAAACCTTAACTTAGTGATTCTGTCAAAGTCCATGTTTCAACACCATAGAAGACGGTCGAAAACTCATAGCAGCGCATAAGTCGTATCTTCATTGATAACCCTGAATTTTGAACAGATAACTCATCTTGATGAAAACGGTGTGGCTTTCCCAGTTAGACTTCACCTCCCACTGGTCATTTCTGACAGTTCAAAGGTATGTGTACCTTGTAACGCTCCTTCTTACCAGTGTAGCGATTAACGGTGGCATTACGTAAGCAATACGGTCTCAATACAGATTCCGAATAACAAAATAATACCTTCACCAGAATTTCAGTAGTATTTAGATCCTGTGTCACCTATACACTGGGAAAAAGAAGGCACACTACATGGGTTGTATCACAGTAGCTTCCAAAAAACGCATCTGATTCAGTTTCATTATTGCATCCCAAATTCGATTATCAACCATTGCTACATTCCTGCTAAAATACAGAGTTACTTAAAAAGAAATTAGATTTCTCTTTTATGAACTAAAGTAAACAAATCCTCTGATTTAAGTAATTAAATAAGTTAACAGACCAGTCGTTACTTTACAATGAGTGGAATACACTATAGTCCGTGATGCACTAGTATTCGTCACTCTTATAAATACTCGAAAGCAAAAACATAGCTTAATAGTCAAATTATACTCAGGACTAACCCGTTTCCCTTTCTAAACTCAGTTTTACTCTGAGAATGTTCCTGTTTTAAGGTTTCTCCTGTATTAATTATTTTTCGCTAAATTTACGTTCAGCAAAGATATAGTTCTTTGTTTACTAACGATCATCTATTATAACACTCGCTCGAATGATTATCTTTGCATGGAATTGTTTTAGCCAAGGAGGTTAGGTTTTACCCTGTAGCTCCATAAAATCTGTTTTGTGTAAAAGATTAAAAATAGCATTTACTCTTTCTTTTAATTCTGCAAAGTTACCGATCTTAGTATATTCTAAATTATTATTCACTCTTAGTTAACGTCAAATAATATCTTTAGTGTATTTCCGCTAATCAGTATTTCGTCAGTGAGTGAACATTACAAAGCAAACTCTCAGGGTTGTGTGGATTACTATCGCTGGGAGTACTGGGATTCTCAACATCAAAGATATTATAAATTAAATAATTAAATAAAATGTCCAACACACTTCACCTTTTTTTTTGATCAGGGAATATCGAGTTTTATTTTGTTCAAACAATAATTTTTTTTATAGTTACAGATTTTTTTAACGGTGCGCACGAGTGACGCCCTAATCCCCTAATATTAATGTAACAAGGAAAAAAAAATAAAGTGCCACTACCCCTTTCAGCCCTGACTGAAGGTAGATTTCTTGCGCTAACTTCGCTTCTTCAGGTATTGGCTCCTATCGTCACATTAGTCAACCCAATCTTGAAGTTTCGTCACTCGCCGAAAATGGGTACTCTTGCTGTTCCGCCTTGAAAATAAAGGTTCCATGAACTTCAATATACACTCAAAGATTACGAAACTGTTTCGGTCTGCGTTTCTTTTTTTTCTGGTTGATTTGTCTAAAAAATCAAATTATCCTGTGCCCACCAATATTCGGTAGAGGTTCGTATCTCCAACATTTGTTATGTCTGAAAGTGACTGGACATAATATGTCGGCAAAGACTAATTAAAGAAACATCAATTACTAGTCCCCAAGAAGGTAACCCCCACAAACTCGGCAATATTCCGGTTTCCTTACGCCAAAAACTGATATCCTACCAACAAGGAAACGAGCGGTACCTCCACCAAACAAATAGTAGTATTCCAACTACATTTATAATTCGTCCCCACGAGCCAATAATTTATATCACAACTCAAACTAATACCAATTCCTAAGTCAGTTAAAATGTTATCAGTCCAGCTTCTTCCTTCTAAATTAATACACCACTGAAAAACCGCTTTACCAAGCCGAATCTTGGGATTTAAATCTCCGTAGATTAAATCTTTTCGCAGTGTTACATTTGATCGGGGAATCTACATTTACGCTAACCGCATAGCGTGAAGAAAAATTCTACTTCTCCACTGTCCCGAAATAACCATCACAATGATTCACCTTAAACTGGGAAAATAATTAGACTATTTCAGTAACCAAAATTTTTACCTAACCCGTAAACCATGCTTAGTTTAAGTCTCTCATGGATGAATAATATCCTCACAAGTTTTTTCTACTGAAACTAGAGACTGACTTTTCTAATCGGAACTGTTAAATTCAAGATCAGGGAATAGTAGTTTTCCCCATTTAACAATATATTAATTGTAATCATGAGTTTCTGTTTATCTCTTGTAGCGGCCAGATCAAGGAGGTTAGAATACCTCCTTGGGTCAGATGATGCATTTCAGGTTAGAGGCTTCGACCACAGGTCAGAGTTTAACTATTCTCTCTGACGTCGCCGAAGCTCGACGTCCGTCATTTACTCCCTGACAGGTAACACAAAACTCTAGTCTGAAACAAACTTTAAAATCTCATCTAAATCTTACTGCGAAAAAAAAAAAAAAAAAAAAAAAATCAACATACTTTTGCAACAAAAATATTACATGTGACAGAATGTCTCTGTTTTTACTAACTACCAATCTGTTTGTTTTCTGCTGATTCACATCTAGAGCTTATTTAGTACTATATGTTGTTACCCTATCGATAAGAAGTTTGGAGACTATCCGTAAAGACCACAGTGTCGTCGGCATACCGAATATCGTTCATACGTTTCCCATTCAAAGACACTCCCGCCTCCACATCGTCCTGTGCTTCCTTAGAGAAGTGTTCAGAAGAGACGTTGAAACTCATTTGGGGCAATATACAGCCTTGCCTTACATCCAGTAAAGAGTCTACTTGTTCCGTTTCCCCTCAGTCCAGTCTCACCGAAGGAGACTGGTTGCAATAAAAGTTTACAATTATTCGTAGATCTTTATCATCCAAGCCAATGCTTCTAAAACCTCCAACCATCTCCTGGTGTTTTACTCTGTCAAAAGCCTTCTGGTAGTAAATAATGCAGGCATGGATGTCATAGTTCACGTCTCTACACCTCTGAAACAGTACCTGGATACTAAACAATGCTTCACGTGTGCCAAAAGCATTTCTGAAACCGAATTGTCTAGAAGATATTTGTTCATCAAAGGTGCCGTATATTCTACGGTGAATTATCTGTAGAAGATCTCCAGCCTGTGGCTCAGGAGGCTGATCGTCCTGCACTCCCCACGGCTCTTGGCTCCAGGGTTTTTGATCAAATCGATAAATTATGATTTTTAAAACATTCTCGAGGAATGTTACCAGAGTCGTAGATGTTGTTCAGTACTGCAGTTAACAATCTCACATTATCTTCACTTGGAAGCCTCAAAAGCTCGGCATTGACATTATCGGGGCCCGCCGCTTTACTAACTTTCATTGCAGTTAACTCAGCTCTTACTTCTTCCATCAGAATATTTGATCCTGTTTTACTATTAATCTGAGGGGGTTCTGGTCTATTATCATAAAACAGTTGTTCTATGTACGTTTTCCATGTGTCTTTAAGTTCCTACTGGCCATTAATTACGTTTCCGTTTTCATTTACCCGTTTTTCTCCAGTCCTGGCTCCGAACCTCCCAGTAACCTCTTTTACTTTCCGATGAACATTGAAACTCTTGTTTTCATTGTAAGTACTTTATTTCAGTGTATTTTTGCTGTAATTACTTTTGGACACATTCTCCGAAAACTGTCTTGAGCAGTTAAACCGGCAACCCACGCGCAATGGAAATATTCTAGACCTTATAGTCACAAACAGGCCTGACCTTATTAACGATGTCTGTGTAGAGACAGGAATTAGTGATCATGATATCATCATAGCGTCGATGGTGACCAAAGTTCATAAACCAAACAAGAAGGCTAGGAGCGTGGTTTTGTTGGGAAGAGCCGTTAAGCAAATGTTACGATCGCACTTAGAAAATGAATGGGCATCGTTTAATTCCGGGACTATGGATGTAGAGGAATTGTGGACTAAATTTAAGTGCATTGTAAATAAAGGGTTAGAGAAATATGTGCCAGTAAAGACGATTAAGGATGGAAAAGATCCACCGTGGTATAATAATAATGTTAGAAAGCTGCTGAGAAAGCAAAGACTGTTGCACTCTCGATTAAAAAAAGAACACGCAAATGATGACAGGCAAAAGTTAGTAGAGATTCGTGCGTATATAAAAAGATCGATGCGCGAAGCATACAATAATTGTCACAGCCATACCTTAGCAAAAGATCTTTCCGAGAACCCGAAAAAAATCTGGTCCTATGTAAAATCGATAAGCGGGTCAAAGCCCACTTTCCAGTCACTTGTTGATCATTCCGAGTCAGTAATAGAAGAAAGCAAACGGAAAGCTGAAGTTCTAAATTTAACCTTTAAGAAATCTTTCACGCAGGAGGACCGCACAAATGTACCATCATTTGATCAACGTACTAATTCCGAAATTGGGGACATAGCAATAGGTATTTCCTGTGTAGAGAAGCAGCTGAGAGAGCTAAATAAGAAAAAGTCTGCTGGTCCGGATGGAATACCAGTACTGTTTTACAAAGACTATTCTGTGGCGTTGGACCCCTACTTAGCTTGCATGTATCGCGAATCTTTAATTCAGCTCAAAGTTCCTAGTGATTGGAAAAAAGCGCAGGTGACTCCCGTTTATAAGAAAGGAAAGAGAACTGAGCCACATAATTACAGTCCAATATCGTTGACATCAGTTTCGTGTAGAATTTTAGAGCATATTCTCAATTCGAATATAGTAAATTTCCTTGAAACGGAAAAGCTTCTTTCCATGAATCAGCACGAGTTTAGGAAACATCCTGCATGTGAAACTCAGCTTGCCCTTTTCTCACATGACATCTTACGAGCCATGGATGAAGGGCAACAGGCGGATTGTGTTTTTCTCGACTTCAAAAAGGCATTCGACGCGGTGCCACACTGCAGACTGCTAACGAAGATACGAGCTTATGGAATAGGTTCACAGATTTGTGACTTGCTGGAAGACTTCCTAAGTAATAGAACGCAGTACGTTGTTCTCGACGGCGAGTGTTCATCAGAGATGAGTGTATCGTCAGACGTGCCCCAGGGGAGTGTGATAGGACCGCTATTATTTTCTATCTATATAAATGATCTGATGGACAGAGTAAGTTGTAATTTGAGGCTGTTTGCTGATGATGCTGTGGTGTATGGGAGGGTGTCGTCTGTAACTGACTGTAATAGCATACAGGATGACTTAGACAAAATTTCTAGTTGGTGCGAAGAATGGCAGCTAGCTCTCAACGTAGAAAAATGTAAGGTGATGCGCATGAGTAGAAAAAGCAATCCCATAATGTTCGAATACAGCATTAGTAGTGAGCTTCTTGATGCTGTCGCGTCGTTCAAATATCTAGGCGTAACATTGCAGAGCGATATGAAATGGAACGAGCATGTAAGGACAGTTGTGAGTAAGGCGGACAGCCGACTTCGGTTTATTGGGAGAATTTTGGGAAGGTGTACTTCAACTGTAAAGGAGACCGTGTATAAAACGCTTGTACGACCACGTCTTGATTATTGCTCAAGTGTTTGGGACCCGCAGTAGATCAGTTTAAAGGAAGACATAGAGGTGGTTCAGAGACGAGCAGCTAGATTTGTTACCGGTAGGTTCGACCAATGCGCGAGTGTCACGGAAATGCTCCGGCAACTCAATTGGGGATCGCTGGAAGAAAGACGACGTACTTTTCGTGAATTTCTGTTAAGTAAATTTAGATGGCCGGAATTTGAAGCTGAGTGTAGTACGATCTTGCTGCCGCCTACTTACATTTCGCGTAAAGATCACAAAGACAAGATAAAAGAAATTAGGGCTCGTGCGGAGGCATATAGGCATTCTTTTTTTCCTCGTTCAATTTGGGAGTGGAATAGGAAAGGAAATGCCTAGTAGTGGTACAGTGTACCCTCCGCCACGCACCTTACGGTGAATTGCGGAGTATGTATGTAGATGTATTTAGTTGCTGATATTTGTATCCCGATGTCCTTGTCGACACTCCTGTAATTATCAGGGTTATTTTTCTGCTGCTCCATACAAAACTGATGTCTAAAATAAACTTTAAACATCTCGTCTAAACCTTACTGCGACAATAAATCAACATACTTAAAACAAAAATATTATATATAGAGTTTTATTTATCGACGTAATGAGTTGAATCGATTTCCGTATAGTAACAACAAATAGACTGATAACCGTCGCTGTTTAGTCCCTTCCAAAAACCAACCAACCAACAACAAATAAAAACAATTGGACTTGTCCATCATTTCAGATATTTACGCAGTTATCCAAATTTTCTTCTTGGTGACATCTGATTTCAGATTATCCTCTTTAATGGACTCAAATTTTATTTTTCGGATTTGAGCTCATTATTGAGATGTCTCCTACTTTTCCGTTAGAAAAGAATCTTTTAAATTATGTATATCATAATGCAAGACTTCTGATTTTCTTTATCCTGACTTTAAGAATTCCAATTAGAGGAACGTGAACTGACTGAATATCAGCACCTCGGTATGTTTTCATAGATATACAGCTGTTCCTATGTCTTTCATTTTCTCCCGAGCCTCTCGGGGATTTCGAAGTGTAGAGGGTAATGTCAAATTATGTTGGTTACTACAAATCTGTATTCCTCTGCAAATGCACTAAGATGGTCGCCTCTCTCGTTCCTTTTACCAAGTCCATGTCCCCTTCAGATCCTCTTTCTATTTTGGCATTAAAATCTCCCACTCTTTCTTGGGTAACTGCTCCAAAAGCCCGTGATTTGCCCGAAAAATAAAGCAACTTGTTCATCACTGTGATCTTTTGTTGGAGCATATACTGTTTTGGCTACTATACATCCTACTCCACTCTGATACTTTTCCATTAGATGTCCCTGAGTAGTGAGCTCGGTGTTCACTGACGTCACAAGAACCTGATCCTGGACATGGCATTCACTCACGGCCACTACCTTAATGATCATTTTTCGCATTTCCCGAAGTGCATAGCTGATTTTCCCAGTTTGTGCCATAGTATTCTTCTTGTTGTAGTGTTGCTCAAACTGATATATACAGAATAAAGAATATACAGATATGGTGAAGCTACTGCAGAATCCCTCGATCCTTCAATAAATGATTGCAGGATTATCTCTGGTCATCTGCAGCTATTATTCTGATTACACGCGTTTGTGCAATGAATATGTTTTTGCTCAATGCTGCTCTACGAAAGCACTGGATTAAAACAGTCTTAGTACAATAATTTACTGAGATGTTTATTGTTGAGATATGTAATAACCCCAGCAGACACTCCCTGTGTGCTTGGTCCGCCCTGGTTCATGTTCTTCTGTTCTGTTGCAGGCATCGTGCAGACGGTGAGGCTGCCGACTGACATGGTGGGCCAAGATCTAGTGGGTAGGCGCGGCCTTGTCGCCGGGTGGGGCAGGACGGATCCCAGTGAGTTCACTCTCTGTCTAACAGTGTAAAGCGTTTTACCTCACTAGCGCAAGTCTCTGCTGCCAGACCTGTGGCGGAAAATCACGTCTTGTGTCTCCTATTCTCCTGCTCGCCCTGTACAAGATGTATGGATGGGACTGCAGAATCTCTAACAAGGAGACCACATGGGTGTCGGATTTTAGAATTTTTTAAATATTTATCGTACGTGAAGTATAGCACTTACATAACAATCAGGCAAAGCCATTCAACGCAACTCTCAAAAATTCTCGAGAAAATCAACTTTGAAGTTTTGTAGGTACATGTAAGTACCAATAACTAAAACAGTTGCACCATCTGTTGGTGTAGTTCACGTGGTAACGTCCCGGGTTCGCAACCGTATAGTCGGTGAATCGATTTCTGCAGAAACTGATGAAATTTTTTATTTTTTTTCGTTGTGTTCGAATACCTACATAATTTTAATACCTAACGGTAATTTTTATGAAAAATGCACGTATTTTTACTTATTCGTAATTTTCTATATCTTATAAAATTATGATGGTTTCAATCAAAAACCATACGTTACAATTTTTACAGTATCGGCTTCATCTTAAGTTGACTTTGGCAGTCTTTGATTGTCAAGTTTGTGAGAGCTATTTTTACATCGTTTTCGACTTCAGGTACGTAAAACGTTTATGGATCTCTGATTCCATGTGTTGTGTCAGTTTTTATGTGTATGTAGACCAGCTGAACACCTTGTCGTCGCCTAAAACGATGGTTGCGTAGGGTAGCTGCTTCCAAGGACATTACTAACTATGGAGTAGACTTTTCAAAAATTGTCGTAGCTCTTCACAAACTGAACAATCTAAGGCTACCTTCGTCAACTAATAGTGAAGCCGGTACTGTAAAAAAACGTATGTTTTTTGATTGAAACCATCATTATTTTTATAAAATATAGAAAATTACGAATAAATAAAAATACGTATATTTTTTCATAAAAATTACCGTTAGATTGTGCAGGTATTCGAACGTAACGAAAAAAATAAAAAATATAGATCAGTTTTTGCAGACCCAAATCATGGATTCGCCACTAGACGCCAAATCTACTCTAAATCAATTGGTAATACAAGCATGTTCCCCACAGAATTGCGTATAGAGCAAACCTTTCTACAGTCAGCACCTCGTAGGAAGGTGGCCCAGTTTTCAGCCGTTCTGCGCATCTCCCTCCATTAGCGCAATGACAGACAATAATATTCATTCCCTAGCCGCATGGCTGGCCGCGAGTTACACAATGTTTCTCCCGCAGGTGCTCGGCCGTAGATACTCCACGCCTCCTTTATCGCTCTGACTCTGTGCTGAAGTGCCTTCCTACATGACGCCAACTCTAGTCTCCCAAAACTCAAAACCCTGGATCGTTCATTGATGTTATCCTCATGGTTTGGACTCAGGGCCAGGACCCACTATCCATGCGTTCCTTCAGAGCCTCAACTACTCATCTCCCATTTGCATCACAACCTCCTCACTGACAGATCCAACCATACCTCTGCTCACATGAAACCCATCCATTACGAAGAGTACCTGCACTCTGACAGTTGCCATCCCTTCCACGACAAAAAATACCGCCCCCCCCCCCCCCCCATATAGCCTGGTGGATTATTTTCAGTGGCGACAACTCCTTGCCCAACACGCTGAACTCTCACAACACCCCACGTATTTCCCATGATGTATCCTCACAACCCTCACATGTTCTCACACCCTTCCTCAACTCCAATAACCAATAGCAAACAAGCACTCCCACTAGTCACATTGTTATACCCCAGCCATCATGCTCTGAAGCTAGAGATATCCTACCCAAGACCCTCCTAACGTGGCGTTCTTTTACCAGCCCTTCCTCCACAACATCATTGTAGATCCCTACTCCACCCCAAATGCTACAGGCATCAATACCTGACGAAGACCCTGTTGCAGGACTTGCCCAATCCACTCCCCCTACATTTCTTATACCAGTCTTTTCAAGGAATTACACTACCCCATCAAAGGCCAGTTCACCTAAGAAGGCAACCATGTTACTTACCAAAAACTAAAACTAAACCGAAGTCTTTCCTGTGGTCCTCAGAAAGTCCATAAGGAGCAACTGGCTGCTGAATCATCCTCAGCCCAGAGGCACGCATGGAAGGCCGTGTGTTCGGCACACTGCTCTCGCAGCCGTTTTGTCAGTTTCCTTGGCCAAAGCCGTCAATTTTCCCTCAAGTAGCAAAATGTTCAAATGTTTGTATAGTCTATGGGACTTAACTACGGGGTCATCAGTCCCTAAACTTACAAACTACTTATGAACTACTTACGAACTAGGACGGCACAAATATCAATGCCCGAGGGGGGATTCGAACCCCCGACAGTAGTGGCCGTGCAGACCGTGACTGGAGCGCCTCAGTCCCCTCGGCCACCGCGGCCGGCTCTCAAGTAGCAGGCCAGCAGGGTAAAATAATATAAAAATAGACGAATGGGAAATAATTGCAACAAAAGGTTTTATTGTTTTAGTGGTTTCGTTTGTGGCCCAAAATGACTATCCTAGGTTTTCCCCTCGGCAGAGATGTGCTTAAGTGGTCGGGGGTAGAAACGTACCCCAAAAAGAGAGGTATATTTCTCGTGTCTCGGTTATATCTCATAAGGTCTCTAAATATCGAAAACATGGTCCTATTAAAAGTTATAGTTGATTAAATTTTACATTAAATGAGACCAGTTGCATAGTTTTTGGACAACCTGTCCCCATACTAGGGCTCATAAAAGCTGGTCAAATCTTACATGTTTATGAAAAAAGTTAACTTTTACTCTCTTTTTTGGTAATAACGTTTACACTGAGCCACCTGTCAATAAAGTGATCGATACAAAAGTAATAGAATTGTAAATTGTGTGGTCTTTGAGACCACAATTGAATGTTTTGGACCATATGGTTCCTTGTAGCTCCACCTTAAAGTTGGACCAACTCACATTCATTGTGCATGTTTTGGGGAGGAGTAGAGAATTTGTTAAGTCCATCAGCATATGAATAGTTGGAGATAAGTCAATTAATTGTCACAGAACCTTTGAAATTGGCTATTCGTCAATGCTCACACTGGTTGTTCAAATGTTCAATTGTTTGTCAACATACTGGACCAAACTGCTATAGTCACCAGTCCATAGACTTACAAACTACTTAATCTAACTTACATGTGGACAACACACACACCCATGTCTGAGGAAGGACTCGAACCTCTAGGGGGAACGGACACTCAGTCTGTAGCATAATGCCTTGGCCCGCTCAGTCATTCTGCACGGACACCCTGATTGGTCAAATATTGGAGAACATCAAGTTTGTCCGAAAAAGAGATTAGTAAGTACATAAGGATTCAAATGTAAAGTAAATATTCCTGAGGAGGTCGTACCAGTGAACTCATAAACCATATTACACTACTTGTTCACAACACTGAATTAGATAAGCCTGAAAGAAACAGCTTTTGTCATCGATATCGAATTTCTTCTCCACAGGGATGTATGGAAGAACGCAGTTGACATAATTTGTCTCTGTAAACGTCATGTGTCCACTGGTAGAGATATATTAAACATTTCAGTATTTTGTTTATCCTCCTACTTTTGTATAGCAGGTATGGAGAGAGGAGGAGTTGTCATGTTTATTAAAAACTGCTGTAGATTCAAGAATACTGATAAAAATAAATTATGTGTAGAGCAGCATTTAGAGGTGTGCGCAAGAGAAGAAGATTTCCAAAACAGATGCTAAATAAAGAATCTTGGTTGCTGGTGACTTTAATACAGATTTTGTTATGTATGCAGTAAACATTTATTGCAGGCAGTAACACTGTCTTTTAATCTAACTTACACTATAAACTTTCCAACTGGGATAACTAAATCCTTTAGGACAGCCACTGACAACATTTTTGTAGTCACATCAAAAGAACAATATCATATGTTGGACTGATGGCAGCTTTCGTGCAGTATGATTGACCCCAGTTGAACCGCTCTGTCAGGAGGGTCAATATGGAGACAGATCAGCTGCTTACGGCGGCTACTCTGTCGGACATGGGTTTGTTTCCTGTTGATGCTATTGCTAGGTGGAATTTCACTGGGCATGGCCTGTATCTCAATAGGAAAGGGAAGAGGAAACTTGCTCGGTTGGTACCAAACTCCTTAAACACTGCAATTTATGGAAGTACTTTTTTAGTCTAAGATCACTGTCCAATGAGAAACTCAGGTTGTTAAGTTCTAAAGATGTTAAAAATCACAAGATTCTCACAAAAGTAAAGTTATTGTTAGCATTTTTCACCAGAATATTTGAGGATTAAAGAATAAACTAGAAGCGAATCTGGTTTGTTTTGATGATTTAGAAACTGATAATGTCATGGATACACCATGCCTGTCTGAGCATCACATTGTTACTGGTATGGAAAAGGTGAATGTTAGTGGATATAAACTAGCTGTATATGTAAGTAGAGGTAATAAGGTAAGAGGAGGAGTTGCCATATATATCAAATGCTATCACTGTGTAAAAAATAAAGAGGTTTTATGTATGGCAACATACTGAAGCATGTGCCTGTCAGCTTAAACCAAATGATAACTCTCTTATAATCGTAACGGTGTGTAGGTCCCTTTCAAGAAACTTCCGGTTATTTCTGGAAACCTTGGATGCCTTGTTGTGCTATCTGTCAGATAGGGGGAAGCAAATTATTAAATATGGTGATTTCAATATTGATTCGCTGAAAAAGTGTAATAGGAGGAATGACCTGGAAATATTACTTGGCTCTTTCAATCTGACATATGTTACTGTTTTTCCTACTCATGTAGCATAGAACAGCAGCACATAAATAGATAATTTTTTGTAGACCGAGGTAAGTTTAATAATGTAATTACTTGTCCTGTTGATAATGGTCTTTCTGATCATGGGACACAGCTAGTAATAGTGTGTGAGAAATCTACGTTCAGTAATTCGAAACAGTCCTCGATCAATGACTTAGCAGCTTCGCGGCAGTAGCCGAGCGGTCTGGAGCTCCACGTTACGGATCGCTCGGTCTCCCGCGTCGGGGGTTCGAATCCCCTCTCGGGCATGGATGTGTGTGTTGTCGTTTGGTTAGTTTAACTTAGTTTAAGTAGTTTGTAACTCTAGGGACATATGACCAAAGTAGTTTGGCCCCATAAGAATTACAAACATTTTGAATGACTTAACAAATAGAGATTTCAGAGAAAGTCTACAGCAGTTAGACTGGGATGAGATTTATAAGGAACCTCATACTAATTAAAAATATAACTTACTTCACGATACATTTGTAAGGGTATTTGAAAACAACTGTGCCGCATTTAGATAAGTTATTAAAAAAATCCAGAAGCATATACATCATGTCTGAGATTAGTTCCTCTGATAATGAAATTAAAACAATTTGCGATATTACTAAAAGGAGACATTGCAACCCAGAGCACAGGAAGACGGTATTAGCAACAAAGCAAATGAAAAGTTTACTAACAAAAAGTCAGAAGTTGAAAAAAGTTTTAATGATTGTTTTTAAATGTTGTGGAGAAAATAGGATCTAAATGTTCATTAGTAGTAGAAAGGTAGTTAATGGAAGGGGCCATACCTACACAATTTGATACAATTATAATTCCACTCATCTCACCCTCAGAAACTGGGAAAATAATAAACTCTCTCAAGAGTAAACGCTCGCATGGAATTGATGGCATTTCCAGCAGGGTATTAAAAACTTGTTACCAAGAGATAAGTAGGATTTTTAGCGCATACGTAATAGCTCTTTAAATCAGGGTATTTTCCTGATAGACTGAAATAAGCTTTCTTTAAACCACTGCTTAAATAGGGGATATGTCTGATGTCACCAACTACTGCCCTATCTCACTTCTGACTGCTTTATCCAAAAAAATTTAAAAAAAAATTATCTATTCTCGAGTAGCTTCACATATTACTAAAAATGAAGTTCTAACATAATGTCAGTTTGGTTTTCAGAAATACTTTTCAACAGAAAATACTATATGTATTTTCTCATGAAATATTAAATACTCTGAATAACCGGACATCACCCACTGGGATCTTTTGTGATCTCTCAAAGGCATTTGATTGTGTAAATCATGGATTTCTTCCAGATAAATTTAAGTATTGCAATAAGAGTAAGACAATGCACAAATGGTATAAATGATAATTATCTGGAAGAGTGCAGAAAGTTGAATAAGCAGCACCTAATATGCAAGAAACAACTAATTCCTCTATCTGGGGAGCTGTGAAGAATGGGTACTCACAAGGTTCAGTCTTGGGTCCTTCGCTGTTCTTAGTATATACTGATGACTTGCCATTCTATATTCATGAAGATGCTAAGCTAGTTATTTTTGCTGATAACACAAGTATAGCTATCACTCCTGATAAACAGGAATTATCTGATGAAATAGTGAATGATGTGTTTTGGAAAATTATTAAGTGGTTTTCTACAAATGGACTCTCGTTAAACTGTGATAAAACCCAGTACATACAGATTCGTATTGTAAACGGCATGACACCAATAATAAATATAGTCTTTGAACAGAAATCTGTAGCTTAGGAAGAATATTTAAAAATTTTAGCTGTTTGCATTGATGAGGGACTGAATTGGAAGAAACACAGTGAAGAGGTGCTGAAATATTTCAGTTCAGCTATTTACGTTATCAGGGTCATTGTAAAGTTGTGTTATATATATCTCAGTAAATTAGCTTACTATACCTGTTTTCATCCACTGATTTCGTGTGGGAACATATTCTGGGACAATTCAACATTGAGTAAAGAAGTATTCATTGCAGAATAGCGTGTAACCAGAATAATTGCTGGAGCTCAACAAAGATCATCCTACAGACATTTATTTAACCAACTAGCATTTAAGAAGAAATTAAAAGAATTTATGAATGGCAACTCCTTCTAGACACTGGATGAATTTTTAGATAAAACTTAGTAATTCTGCTAAAAATACATAAAAGTAAAAAATTCATAAAATAATGAGTTTCATTTATGGACACTATTTATTAAAGTGACACATTCTATATAATTGCGAAATGTTATATTTTTGGTTTATGGAACAAGTATTAATCTGAAAAGTGTTTTGAAAAAGAGACATTTGTTATCATAGAGTATTAATTTAAGTGTAAGGCAGTCCTTTCTGAAGGCGTTTGTGTGGTGTGTTGCCTTGTAGCCGGCCGCGATGGCCGAGCGTACTGCGGCGCGTCAGTCACGGTCTGCACGGCCACTACGGTCGGGGGTTCGAATCCCCTCTCGGGCATGGATGTTTGTGCCGTACTTGTAGTAGCTAGTCCATAAGTAGTTTGTAAGTTTAGGGACTGATGACCCCGTAGTTAAGTCCCATAAGCTCTACAAACATTTGAACATTTGTCGCCTTGTATGATAGTGAAACATGGACGATAAACAGTGCAGATAGGAAGAGGATAGAGGCTTTTGAAATGTGGTGTAACAGAAAAATACTGAATATTAGGTGGGTGGATCGGGTAACTAATGAGGAGGTACTGAACAGAATTGGGGAGAACGGAATTTCTGACATAACTTGACTAAAAGAAAGGGTCGATTGGTAGGACACATTCTTATACATCAAGGAATTGTGAATTTAGCGTTGAAGGGAAATGTGTTGGGTAAAAATCGTAGAGTTAGACCAAGAGATAAACATAGTAAGAAAATTCAAATAGATGTAGGTTGCCGTTCTTATGAAAAGATGAAGAAGCTTGCTCAGGATGGAGTAGGGTGGAGAGCTGCATTGGACCAGTCTCCGGAATGAGGACCACAACAACAACAATATAATCTAACAAGAAGGAGGTTTTTTCTGTGATTTATCAGATACATTTGACTGTGTGAACCACAATATCCTTTTAAGTAAATTAGAATTCTATGGTGGCACGGGCAATGGTGCAAAATGGTTAAAGTCATACCTCGGTAACAGGAAACAAAGTGTGTCAGTGTAGGGGACTAGTGAATTAAGCCATTAGTCATTATTGAATTGGGAAGAAATTACATGTGGTATCTTAGGGACATCTTAGGGACATTGCTTTTTGTTGTGTACATTAATGACCTCTCCTCAGTTACACAGGCAGAAGCAGAGTTCGTTTTGTTTCCAGATGATTCGAGCATTGCAATAATAATATGTCCAGCATAGCTCTAGAAATGTCTGCTAATGATATTTTCATGGACATTAATAAATAGTTTAAAGGCAACCCAATGACATTAAACTTCGAAAAGACTCACTACATGCAGTTCAAAACACGTAAGAGATTTCCATCCAGCATATACATAAAAGTATGAAGAAGAGCAGATAGATGAGTTTGACAATATTGCATTCCTGGCATTACAACTTGATAATAAATTCAGTTTGTAGGAACACACAGAAACATAAAAATGCTTACATACTTTGCTTGGTTCATTCATGATTCCATATGGTATAATATTCTGGGGTAACTTTTCAAGTCAGGAAAGCGTTTCAGCGTCCAAAAGCATGTAATATATATTATTTGTGGAGTAATTTCACGGACTTTCTTTAGAAGCCTCTGCTTATACTAACTACTGCCTCAGTGTATTTGTTCGTTATTAAAATTTGTTATAAATAACACACCCCTGTTTCCAACAAACGGCTCAGCTCATACATACGATACTAAGAACAGAAATGATATACACAACGATTTACAAGCACTTACTCCAGTTCAAAAAGGTGTCCACTACACGAGAACACACTTTTGCAATAGTTTACCGTCACCATAAAAAATTCAGCTACAAGTAAAGATCAATTTAAGAGGAGCCTGAACTGAAAACTTACTATTGGCCAACTCCTTCTACTCCATTGATGATTTTTTGAATAGAACCAAATGATGTTTGTGTATCTGTATTGATACTATTGGTATCATTATGTCAGCTTGAACATATAAATATAAGATAGATATATGGAACAAACATCTAATCTAATCTAATCAAACTCTATCAGGCAGTGCTGATTATGTCTTCCACCCACGGTTATCGACAGCATGGCATTTGGAGACAGAGCTCATGGTTGGATAGTTTGGGTAACGAAGTAGGCCGTGCAGTTTCAAAGAAACCATACGAGGAGTGATGTAGGGAGGATGGCGGAAGGTGGAATCGAACCACCGTCCTCCTGAATGCGAGTGCAGTGCGCTAAGTAGTCAGTTCGCCGCGTGGGATTAGCTGCTCGGTCTAAGGCACCTTGCCGCAAATTCCCCACCCTTTTCCCGTTGAAGATGCGAGGTCTCCTTCAGGAATGGCCGTGTGTTGCATCAATTAGTTTACGTAGTTTGTAACTATAGAAACCAAAGACCTCAGCAATTTGGTCCCTTAGTTTTACAAACATTTGACGTACGCTCGGTCAAGTAAATCAACGGATATGGCAGTTACAGTAAACTTTTGAATCACAATATCTTCTTTTAGCAGAATGGGATTTTGATGAAATAGTCCCTGTCTATTGCTCCACAAATCGCACAAGTGACCCGTGAAAATTCCATGTAAATTTGAATATCAGTTTTAGAACTTAGTGTGTTCAAACACATTACCGATAGACGTGATGGTTCTGCTGTTTTATTATGGTAGTTTGCAACACCTACGAATTCAAATTCTATGTTATTTATCTTTCGAATCATGGAATATTTACTTCATCTTTTTTGACGAATTAATTTCGGAATACTGTACTTAGCAGCTCCGCTTTAACGGTACAGCCACCCAATGAAGGGACTTACTGTGCCTTTCCACTGGTGTACTTAACGTATGACGGTGTTTCGTTTTGGAAACTATTACTAGCATTGAAGTTCGCACTAAATTTCGAGCTTCTGTGAAAATTTGTGAGTCTTTCGGATATGTCAGTCTCACTGTACATTCTGTGCAGATTATTTGCTTCTACATAAAGCTGCACTCCAGACATCGAGAAAATACTTTCTGATACTCATTTTGTAACTAATTAATAATGGTGTCAGGTGACAGAAAGGAACGAAGAACGTTTTCATATGAATATGGGCTAACACCATTTCAGCGAGTTCTGGTAATGGAGTTTTCACTGCGAAATACTCGTTAGTGTAAGAAAAGTGTTGAGAAACCAATATTTCACAACTCTCTGAAGTTGAATCTGAAATTCTCGCTGGGTCGGTAGTGAATTACTCCATAACATTTAGTTTACTAAAATAAAATTTGAAGAACTAATAACGGAAAATAGCTTGACGTCAATATGTATTGATCAGCCTAATTATAAGTAAAGTGAAGTGCGTTTACTTTAGCTGCGGGCAAGTCAGAGTAAACTTAGTTTTTGGCTATAGAATCGAGGTGCTTTAAATAACATTAGATGGATGTAAAAATTATAGACTGAACTATTAATAAAATCTTCTCGGGTTGCAAGCCGCGTCACGTGGTTTTCTGCCATCGAGCTTTCGACAGGGATCTCCTCTGCCATAGTCAAGTGGATGACTGCCATTTCGCGGCCGCTGCCGCGCTTATATAGCCGCGCCGCCACCAGTGACGTCACTGGTGCTCAGTTCCTTGGCAATGTTTTAGTCGCGCGTACGCCGCGCCCGCTTCAACTCCATAATTACAGGATCCCAGGCCGTACTCAGCTGCAAGCCGCCGTCTTTATTGAGGGTGTTTTCAGAAATTTTGATCTCTATGGCCTCATTTGTTACTTTGTCCCAGAAGCTGTTGGTCCGTTTAACGAGTGATGTATCGCCGAAAGCAATTCGGTGTCCGTTTTCCAAAGCATGTTCCACCACAACTGGCTTTTCGGGATAGCGTAATCGAAAACACCTTTCATGTTCTATGCGTCGCTGTTCAATAGTGCCAACAGTCTGGCTTGGCTATGTAAGCACGGCAGCGGCTTCGTAATGACGGCCATCCTCTTGAAAATGGCAGAGGAGATCTCTGTCGAAAGCTCGTGGGCAGTAAACCACATGACGCGGCTTTTAACACGAGAAGAATTTGTTAAAGGATATAGCCACGAAAACATGCACTCATACATAGACTGAACTGTTTAGAGTCGGTAATTGCTAACCAGGATGTATACGATGAGGTTGCCTTCTGTATTAAGAGCGAACGAGTGTAACAATTAAATATTGCAGGTTTACCACAACTAGAAAAGTTTACATTGATGTAAAAACGAATAGAATGTTTAAGTGATTTTCTCTTGATGGATGCCGACGTGGTTTCAGCGAATGACTGCTCGCAAATCCTGCTGTACGCGCCTCTGGTTGTGGTTTCGGACGAGAACTGCGCCGTCTACTTCCCGGACTACGACAAGACGACTTCCTTCTGCGCTGGAGGAAAATGGGGAGCAAGCATCTGCAACGTGAGTAGCCCCACCCAAACACACACACACGCACACACAGACAGACACACACACAGAGACAGTCCCTCCCACCCATGTGACATTACAGATACAGGGGGAAGCTGAGTGTTTCCATGTGAAAGGCGGGTTTTACCAGGATGATGGGTTCCCCAACCGGCCGGCTAACTGTTTTGACCTAGTGAATGGGATACAGGTAGTTAGGATTTTACTAATGTTCTCGGAAACCGGAAACGACGCTTTTGGTTGAGCGAAGGCGGCTTTCCCTGATTGCAACAGAAATACAGTGTAGCCCCACTCATTATTCTAAAAATCCATATAAAATCAGAGAATGATCATATGGCAAATATAATTGTATGAATGGATTCAGGAGACTTGGGAGAATCAAACGCCGTAATTACACTTTAAATATCCCTTACAGATAAAAAGCCGATATATCTCAGTACCATAATAATATTATTATTAGACTTATATTTACAATTATTGATACGTAGTGTTTATCACTAATAGATTAAGAAACAAATGGGCAGCATTGCACCACGCTACCTATATTAAAAGACGTACCACGTTATTTCCGTATTCTTTCAATAAACCTTTATTTTACTCTCTTGTTCTGCTTTTCGTTGAGGTGGTAATATTCTTGTGTCAGAATATAGATCCCAACACAGAAACACAAGACATGAACCTAACAAACCGCATTATCTGTACATATGTACTTTATTATATTTAATATTATTCTTAGTAACGTTCGTTTTTTATGACTGCTGCTTAAATAATTCATGGCCGACTAAAATAATAGATATGCAACAGATAATTGATACATAAACTATTATATGTATTTGTGGACAAGAACTGAATATATTTGTATAAAATCCATGATAAAGTAAATATTAATTTGTAACTTTATTTTGACGGCGGCAGTATATTTGAACAGTGAGACTCCTGAGAAAAGACGCCTGAGCAAAAAGCTTCAGTGTCAACCGTTTTTTAGTATTATTAAATATATATTTGTTTGTTAAATGTAAACACCATTTGTAGGGAGGTGGTCAAAGCATTTAATTCTGTGATATTCAAATGTATAATATCTTAGAAAGGAAATTCTATTTTAAAGATCAGGCGTTAGGATGCGCAGAAAGATACAATTTTGGGAACAGGGAGAGCACGCTTTTTGAACGCTTGTGAAGGGACTCGTAACTTGGATGTGGTGGAGAAAGGTTGTGACGCTGGGCGGTCAGAAGCGGCGTTACGAACTTGTGATTTGAAGAGATAGACATGTGTGGACTTATAATTTACAGGACTGTGGCTGCAGAACATAGTCTCTGGTGAAAAGTGATAAACTATGCACGGTAGTAGGGCTATGCAACTGTGATAAATGTTCAAATGTCCAAATGTTTGTAGAACTTATGGGACTTAACTACGGGGTCATCAGTCCCTAAGCTTACAAACTACTTATGAACTACCTAAGACTAAGGACGGCACAAATATCCATGCCCTAGGGGGATACGAACCCCCGACCGTAGTGGCCGTGCAGACCGTGACTGGAGCGCCTCAGTCTCCTCGGCCACCGCGGCCGGCCTGTGATAAATCATCAATCGTGTACACGTGTGATGACAAACTGTGTTTATAACAAATGCTGTAATCGCGGATTAATTTGGAACTGCAATTTTCGATGGACTTCACTAATTTACGAGTGATAATTTGGAACTTTTACTCTAGAGTGCGCGTGATACTTATTCTGCCTCTTATGAACAATAGTTGGGGAGATATTCAGTTATTTGCCGATGTATAAAGTAGGACCACCTCCACATTTTCATGTCCATAAAGGGATATAAACTCTATTTATAAAGAATTTCTTCAGGAGTGAATCACCTCTCTATCTTAGAATCCATTTTGTTGGTTATTCAGAGGTTTAATTTATGTTTGTTAAGATATATTTTCACGTCATCATATGCAGATTGATAGACTGGCTAAACTACAGATTAATCATTGAGTTTGTTTAAACAGATTGGGTAGCTGTTCAGGGCATAGAAGCTGACATACGTAACTCACCCCCATGAACAGAGACAACGAGTCATAAACTTTTACTACCCTAAGTTATGTATTGCCCAATTCTTATTGGTGAGTTTCGATAGGAAGGTCGTACACACACACACACACACACACACAGAAATTGCGATTAGCATCTATGTGTCGTTTTAGGTTAATACTGGATTATGACACTGTGAAAATTGCAGAACTAACGGTTAAATAAATCATTGTTGCTAATTACTGACACAAATTATTTACAGACTAATAGAAAGCAGGTAGAAGCAGACCTCAGAGAATATCTGTTTGGACTTAAGTGTGATAGCTGAAAGAGAAATGTAGGATCACGTGAGGCAACACTCTGACTACGAGTTACCTTAAAGGATAGGTCAAGGGAAGGTAAACCTACGTTTATAGCTTTCGTAGGATTGCAGAAAGCTTGTGACAATGTTGCCTGTAATACACTCTTCAAATTGACGAAAAGTTATATACAACTTGCACAGAAACCAGAGAGAAGTTAGAGTGTCGAAGGGCGTGAAAGGGACGCTGTGGTTATCAGAAGACTAAGGCAGGGTTGTAGCCTCTGCCTACGTCTTTCAGTTTGTACAATTAAAGTGTTAGGAAGTCCTTTCTGAAAGTAACTGTCTGGAATTTAGCTTTTTATGGGCGTGAAACGTGGACGAGAAACAGTTCAGACAAGAAGAGAATAGATGCCTTTGAAATTCAGTGCTACAGAAGAATGCCGGAAATCACACGGTAGAACATGTAACTAATGAGGAACATGCTGAACATAATTTGCGTAGAAATAAATTTCTGAAGGAAGGAAAATGAAGCTTATGGTTTAAGGTCCCGTCGACAACTTGGTCATTAGAGACGGTGTAATAAATTTCTGGCATATTTGACCTGAAACAAGGGACAGATAGGTACGACACACTGTTGGACAAAAGGAATCGTCTATGTTCTGAAAGAAGTGTGTGTGTGTGTGTGTGTGTGTGTGTGTGTGTGTGTGTGTGTGTGTGTGTATGTGGGGTGGGGGGGGGGCGATAAACATCGCACAGGGAGAGACAAATACAGAAAGCAGGTTCAAAGGAATGTAAGTTCCCATCGTTATCCAGAGATGAAGACACTTCCTCAGGATACTGTATCGTGGAAAGCTGCATCAAATCAGTCTTTTGACTGAAGGCCACAATAGCCGGAATATGTAAAATCGCATGTAGCGACTAATCACTTTTACATTGTCCAAACGGGAAGAAATTCAGATATGAAGAAAAAATTAGACATATCGAATGTATTTAGTCGGGCTCTTGAAAAATCGAAAGCAAAGTGCTCATAGAATCGTAAACACGCTCCAAATACTCCAGAGACTATCAAATGCTGCTGCAGTGGACATTCTTGAAGAACTGGAAATGTACATACTCACGAGAAATTACACTCGAGAAGTAAATGGCTGAATTTTCAAAAGCACGGTAGTCCACAATTATTCGGTTTTAATTTGCTTGCGTTTTCGGCATCTCATCGTTTTACGCTAAAGGCTAGTTTACACGACGACACTGGCCAATGCGCATGCGCAGCAGGCCTTCGCGCAACTCGTTGACGAAACTAAATAGTTTCGGCACGTTCCAACTTTGGCGAAATTGATTGCGCGTGTTTTTAGGTTAGGTTATGACCAATACAGAACAAAATACAACGTAAAGGGGGGAACGGGAGAAATGATTCGGTTTTTGAACATATAAGCGTTGAGTAGGCGTTTGTGCGATTTTAACGGCGTGTTAGTGCTCTTCTAGCAATTATTTGTGAAATTAAATATTGATGGGTTGACGATTAGTGAATTGCAGACTAAAATAAATCCAATTAGAAATACCTATACAAACGAAGTATGGCAATTGTGGATTTCGGAACACGGTACAAGTACTCAGAGAAGAATATCCTATTGACAAGAAACGTAATGCAATTTGTAATTTCAGTTCAGGTAACTATGCTTCACACATAACGGTAAATTGTTTCTTTATTACATTACTAACTCTGTTTAAATAGAACGTTAACTGCTCTGCTGACATTCTAAGTTGATTAAAATAACTTCTAGGGTCTTCAATCACAATTTCTTTCAGCAAAGTCGCTGAGCAACAGAGCTGACGTCTTTTTTTAATCCAGTCACGAACCCAAACACGTTTCTTATTCTTTTTATGTTTAGTCTTATGCAGCGACTTCACACAGACAAGCAATAGATTCGCCACAACTCATACAGCTACCAAAACTTTCATTTTACGGCGACTACGGCACTCACAAAACAACTAAACTGAAGTGTATGGTATTGGCGCCCTGTCTACAGACATACACGAAACTAGTTGCGCGCAATTCATTTCATGCAACGAGTTTCGCACCTAGTGTCGTCGTGTAGACTAGCCTTAAGTGGCGGCGGATGACAACACGAGTTTCCGAGGTCAGGAAGTTAAGAGGGCGGCAGTCTCTACATCCAGTGAATGTCTCCTTTAATAGCCGGCCGCGGTGGCCGAGGGGACTGCGGCGCGTCAGTCACGGTCTGCACGGCCACTACGGTCGGGGGTTCTAATCCCCCGTCGGGCATGGATATTTGTGCCGTCCTTAGTGTTAGCTAGTTCATAAGTAGTTTGTAAGTTTAGGGACTGATGACCCCGTAGTTAAGTCCCATAAGCTATACAAACATTTGAACATTTTGTCCTTTAGTATGACAGCTCTTGACCGCCTAGAGGTCGCTGCAGACTTACGTTGTCTGTAGTTGGTATGTACCTCATATTCTCCCTTCCAGCACTTGCAGTATTTCTGTGGAAACGCAGAAGAAGGTGAAATTTTTGATTTCCGTATTTTCCACTTCATGTACAGATTTGACTTACAGGTATTGTGAAGCTCGTAGGTCCATATATTAAGAGCGAAAACACACTTTCACCCTCACCAAGAAGTCTCTTGTTGCCGACTACAACAAAACAGTGACGCAATGAAACGTGTCAAAATATTGCTTAACGCAGATGAGTAGGGAAAACATTCTCCTGATGTTGCAATACAGCAGTAGGAGTGTGCTGCTAGACGCTGTCAGGTCGATTGAATATCTAGATGTAAAGTTGCAATGCGATACGAAATAGAACGAGCATGTAACTATTGTCGATGTAGAATGGTAGAAGGAGTTACGTGGATGCAGTGCCAGTAATAACTGATCAGAAAAGTGTTGTAGAAGTTTCTTAAAGAGTAAACTGCGTGTAAAAGTGCAAAGAACGTATATAAACGAGTAGGAATGAAATAGTAATTTGATCTGTAAAAAGCAGTTTGAACAGCTACTTAATTCCTACAGTCTGGACTGAACCTACCGATGCCGTATACTCCACTGGAAAAGTTGTGGTAAACACAAGAAAACTTGTCGACACATGCCTATCTCTTCAAATCACAAGTTTCTAACGCGGCTTCAGAGCGCCCAGCGTCACAACATTTCACCACCACGTCCAAGTTACGAGTCCCCTCCCAAACGTTCGAAAGCGTGCTCTACCTGCTTCCAAAATTGTATCCTTCCGCTCATCCTAACGCCTCATCTTTAAAATACAATTTCCCTCCCAAAATATTATACATTTGAATATCACAGAATTAAATGCTTTGACCACCTCCCTACAAATGATGTTTACATTTAAGAAACAAATATACATCTAACAATACTAAAATCGGTTGAGACTGAAGCTCTTTGCTCAGATAGCTATTAAGCGTGGCGTCTCACTGTTCAAATTTACTGCCGCTGTCGAAATATAGTTACACAATTAATATTTAATTTATAATGGCTTTTTTTGCAAATTGGGCCATTCTTTTAATGATTCCCATCCCAACTCGTCCATCATTTGCGTGATCCTCTTTCTGTATATCGCTATAGTACAAAACAAGCTGCCTTTCTCTGAATTTCTTATAAATCCTCCGTCAGTCCCACCTGGTGCGGATCACACCATGCACAGCAATACTCTAAAATAGGACGCACAAGTGTAGTGTAGGCAGTTTCTTTAGTAGAACTGTTGCACCTTCTAGGTGTTCTGCAAATGAAACCCAGTCTTTGGTTCGCCTTCCCTATAATATTTTCTGTGTGTTCTTTCCAATTCACGTAGTTCGTAATAGTTACTACTAGGTATGTACTAGAATTGACGGCCTGTAGATTTGACTGATTTATCGTCTAACAGAAGTTTAATAGATTTATTTCAGCTGTCATATCGATGACCTAACACTTGTCATTATTAATGGTCAATGGCCAATTTTTGCATCATGCAGGTATCTTATCTAAATTTGCAGTTACTTTTCCAGTTGCAGCTGCTGGATTCCCAGACATGCTAAAAACAGAAAAAAGTGTCCAATTTCCCTTTTTCCCCTATACCCACCCTCGTGTTAGTTTCTCGGCATAGGGGTTACAAGCCCAACCAAATTATGTGGAAGGACATATGTAGAGTAGGGATGGTGGGGACTAAAGAGACATACAGGATGAAGTTCCAGTGAGAGAAAAACAGACGTGAATGGTAGGGAGACATAATAGATAGTGCCATTGAAGGAAGATTCTGTGTGTGACAAATTTGTTACAGTGAGAGTCTGGGTAAAAGCATTTAGCTTCTTGTGTGTTAGGAGTGCGGAGATCTCCGCATGCCAGAATTCTACGCGAGGAAGGCAGGACTGAGGCAGCTGGTTCCCTACCCTTTTCTGTAAATCTTTTAAATACGAACATATTTGCCTCTGTCAAACTGCGACAGGAGCGTTTTTAGGTGGTTTGTTATTTCCTTGGCAGATACAACATACAGTTGTGATACTAATGCAGTTTCTCTGGCTCTGCCTAGGGCGACAACGGCAGCCCGTTCATCGTCGACATTCCAGAGGGCCACGTGATGGTCGGCGTGGCCAGCTTCATGTTCTCAGAGCTCTGCCTGCAAGACTTCCCGACTGGCTTCACCCGCGTCACCGCCTACCTCGACTGGATCACCAAAACCGCTCGCCTGACATAGGCAGCACTCACTTCGCAACATAAAGACATTCCTCCTGTTTCCTGTTCCACCAACTTACAGCCATTGAAAAGGAAAATGTACTGTCAACTCGAACAACAACAATTTCAGCTAAAATATACATACCCAGATGAAAAGTACCCAGACATCCTATGTAAACCATGATTAGCCACTAGATATCACGAGATGTACACTGATCAGCCATAATTTTGCGACTAACTTCCTACTATCAGTGAAAACCCATCTAGGTGATAGCAACATCACTTTGTGAGTAACGACCAGACCCAGATCTATGGAAGGGGAAAGTCAGGGTGTCTGCACTGAATGGAACACACACAGAGGCTCCGTATGATCTTCTAGACAAGGTGACGTCGGCCTGACGACGGGAGTCAGGGAAGAGAGGGCGCCAAAAGTGTGATGCTGAGGAGGGATGGAGGAAACCAGAAAGTGGGATGACAAGCGAAGGAGCCAAGAAGTGGGAGATTGGGGAGGGACGGGTGCACCAAACACTGGGACAGTAAGTTGAGAGGGAGGGCGTCAAAACTTGGTGTGGGTGCAGGAGGTCCTCAACAAGAGGGACGCTGAGTGGGTAGGGGAGAGCACCAGAAAGTGGGAGAGAGGGCCCCACAACATCGATCGCCGTGTAGTGGGGGCAAGGCGCCAAAAATGGAATGCTGAGTAGGGGGAATGTGACGAAAAGTGGGATGGTGAGTCTGAGTTGGAGGAGGGGGGGGGGGGGGAGAGCTGTGCCAGTAGTGGGCTGTTGAGGAGAGGCGCTAAAAAGTGGGACGAGTGTGGTGAGGGGCCCAAAAGTGAGAAGTCGAGATAGGGGGCGCACACGAAAAGTGGGCTGGTGACCAGGGGTCGGGGGTGCCGAAAAGAGGAATACCAAGTGGTGGTCTCCAAACTGTGTGATGCCAAGAAGGGAGGGATGGCGCCGGTATCGCGTTTTTGCACCTGCTGGGAAATGTTGCACATCAGGGACTGCAAATGTCTTTATGCACGACGCATGCTGTGTCAGTGAGCTTGTTGTGCATGTGTAGAATGGAGAAGGCGTGTGATCTGAGTTTTATCGAGAGTAAAATGTCATGCAAACGCAGAATGAGTATTTTGGAAACTGCACGACTTGCTGTGCTGAGTGAATTCAACGAGTGGCAAAACAGAGCTGAACTCACGTCCAGATATCAAGAGGTTGTGTAGCTACTACTCGTAACATTTGTCAGATGTTGAAGCGGTGAACTGTGGGGGAATTAACATTGGACTCTAATGATGGGCAGAGAACAATTGCATCTGTACAAGCAATACACCAAATACTACTGACGATGGCCTTCGCAGATGATGGTCTATGGATGTGCCAGTATTAACACCACGACATTGCAGCTACGAAAGTGACCATTGTCACTGGGCGTTGGCAGGGCGTTGTGTGGTCAGATGAATCATGATACCTTCTTCAACATGTCGCTGAGAGGTTGTCAATTCATCGTATTCCAGGAGAACACCACACTTACACCTGTACTGCAGGATGGAGACAATCTGCTGGCAGTTCATGAACGCTTTGAGGACCATTGACATTTGCCACCATTTGTCACGTGGAACTGATGCAAGACAACATGGCGCCCAAGAAGTATTATACACGTGTTCAGACCAATTATAGCCCTTCATGGTGGTCACGTTACCCAATGGTAGTGGCATTTTTTCAGCAAGATATTGCTTCATGTCTCATGGCCAGGAGTGTGATGGAGAGTTTCGAGGAGCACAGAGGCACAACATCACTTGATCTATAATGGCAAGACTAATAACAAACTGGACACGTATATTCTGCTGCAGATAAAAGGAGAATTTGGGTTTAACTTCCCATCAACATTGTGGTAATTATAGAAGGAGCACGTGATCTGATAGGATGGGGAAGGAAGTTGTCCATGCCTTTTAGTAGGATCCATCCTGGTATTTTTTACCTTTAGTGATTTAGGGATGGCTATTCCCCGTCGGGGGTTCGAATCCCCCCTCGGGCATGGATGTTTGTGCCGTCTTTAGTACAAGGTAATTCATAAGTAGTTTCTAAGTTTAGGGACTGATGACCCTGTAGTTAAGTCCCTTAAGCTCTACAAACACTTGAACATTTTGTTTTTCTTTTAGGGATGGCTAGAGGGGAATTTGAATCATGAATCACTGTCTTCCTGTTGTGTTTCCACTGTGCTGTTTTAATTGCATCTCTCTGTGACCACAAGGTAGTTACTGTGGTCCTCCATACACAAAACAGAAGCACTTTAGAAAACGAATTGACACAAAGCACTGATGCTTTGAATAGTATAGAAGAATTTCCAGAAAACAATTGAGGTTTGAAAAAAGACTTAAGAGATAAAATTTCTGGAAAACTGTGATGTGGTTCATACTGTCATATCCTATGAAGAATTACGTAATCAAATTGTTCACACGAATTATATAGTCAAATAATTACGTGATAATTTCATTTCATTTGGGCCTGCAGCATTGTGTATGTCTTTTAAGGACATATTGTTAATCTAAGTAATGCCAAAATGCTGCTTCACTTTATAGATGTTAAAACTGTTTATTATTATTATTATTATAGCTATAATAATAAACAGTTTTTAACATCTATAAAGTGAAGCAGCAATTTGGCATTACTTAGATTAATTACGTGATAGTCACAAAGACAGCAGCCACTACAGTTTGTTGATGATAGAGTAAGAAAGTCGGCCACTACGGTCGGGGGTTCGAATCCCCCGTCGGGCATGGATATTTGTGCCGTCCTTAGTATAAGGTAGTTGATAAGTAGTTTGTAAGTTTAGGGACTGATGGCCCTGTAGTTAAGTCCCATAAGCTTAACAAACAAAGAGTAAGAAAGTTCTATACATGGAAGAGACCAGGCGACACTGAGAAGTTCCAGATTGAATTTATGATGGTAAGGCAAAGGTTTAGAAACCACGTTTTAAACTGTAAGACATATCCTGGAGCAGATATAGACTCTGACCATAACTTATTGGTTATGAACTGTAGATTGAAATTAAGAACTGCAAAAAGGTAGAAAATTAAGGAGTTGGAACCTGGACAAATTGAAGGAACCAGAGGTGGTTGAGAGTTTTAGAGGGATCATTAGGCAAGGATTGTCTGAAACGGGGGAAAGTAATACTACAGAAGAAGAATGGGTAGCTCTGATAGAGTAGTGAAGGCCGCAGAGGATCATATAGGTAGAAGGACAAGGGCCTAAAAGAAATTCTTGGATAACACAAGAGATACTGAACTTAATTGACGAAAGAAGAAAATATAAAAATGCATCAAGTGAAACAGGCAAAAGGGTGTACAGACGTCTGAAAAATGAGGTTGACAGGAAGTGAAGACTGGCTAAGCAGAAGTGCCTTGAGGAGAAATGCAAGACCGTAGAAGAATGTATAACCAGGGGAAAAATAGATACCACCTACAGGAAAATCAAAAGAGACATTTAGAAACAAGAAAAGCAGCAGTTTGAATATCAAGAACTCAGATGGAAAACCAGAACTAAGCAAAGAAGGGAAAGCTGAAAGATGGAAGGAATATATAGAAGACCTGTACAAAGGAAATATACTTGAGGGCAGTATTCTGGAAATGGAAGACGAAGTAGAGGAAGATGAAATAGGAGATACTATAATGCGAGAAGAATTTAACAGAGCACTAATAGATTTGAGTAGAAACAAGGCCGCTAGAGTAGATGATTTCCCGTCTGAACTGTTATTATCTTTAGGAGAGCCAGTCATGAAGAAATTGTTCCACCTGGTATGCAAGATGTATGAGACTGGGGAAATACCCTCAGATTTCAAGAAGAATGAAGTGATTCCATTTCTAAGAAAGCAAGTGCAGACAAATGTGAAAATTACAGAACTACCAGTTTAATAAATCGTGGTTGCAAAATAATAACACGAATTATTTATAGACGAATGGAAAAACTGGTGGAATCCGACCTTGGGGAAAATCAATTTGGATTTACGAGAACTGTAGGAACACGCGAGGCAATGCTCCCATTAAGATTTATCTTAGATTAAGGAAAGAGTAACCTTCGTTTTTAGCATTTGTGGATCTGGAGAAAGCTTTTGACAATGTTGACTGGAACACGCTTTTTCAGATTCTGAAGGTAGAAGGGTGAAATACAGGGAGCGAAGAGTTATATTCAACTTGTACAAAAACCAGACAGAAACTATTAAAGTCAAAGGTCATGAAAGGGTCACAGTGGCTGGGAAGGGATTAAGAAAGGGTTGTAGCCTTTCCCAATGTTGTTCAACCTGTACATTCAGCAAGCTGTGAAGGAATGCAAGGAGAAATCTGGAGAGGGAATTAAAGTTCAGGGAGAGGGAACTAAATCATTGCGGTTTGCTGACGAAATAGTAATTCTGTTACAGACAGTAAAAGACCTGGAAGAGCAATTAAACGGAATAGACAGTGTCTTGAAATGGTGGTGTAAGATGAACATTAACAACAGTAAAACAATGGCAATGGAATGTAGTGTTAGAAAATCTAGATTATCTAATGAGACAAAAAAAGTAGATGAGTTTTGTTATTTAGGTAGCAAGATGACCGAAGTAGAGAAGATATGAAATGCATAATGGCTATGGGAAGAAAAGCGTTTATGAAGAAGCGAAATTTGTTGACATGTGATACTAGTTTAAATGTTAGGAAGTACCTACTGAAAGCATTTGTCTGGAGTGTAGCATTGTATGGGAGTGAAACGTGGACAATAAGAAGTTCTGACAAAAAGATGATAGAAGCTTTCGAAATATGGTGCTACAGACGAATGAAGAAGATTAGATGGGTTGATCAGATAACTAATGAGGAGGTGCTCAACAGAATTGGGGAGAAAAGGAGTTTGTGGCATATGCTGGTTGGTGGGACACATTCTGAGACATGAAGGAATCGTCAACTTAGCATTGAAGGAAGTATTGTGGGGTAAAAATCATAGAGGGAGACCGACGGACGAATACAGTAAGCGATTCAAAAGGATGTAGGTTGCCGAACGTATTCTCAGATGAAGAGACTTGCACAGGACGGGGTAGCCTGGAGAGCTGCATCAAACCAGTCTGCAGACTGAAGGCCACGACAACAGAGTAACTGATCTGGAATTAAATTACTGAAGCTGGATTTCAAAAATAGAAGTTTTCTAAGTAAATAAGTGTTATCAATTGGCAATTACTACAACTATCTTAAATAGATTATATCAGATAATTTCAAAAAAGGCTAGTTACTGTAAAAATACTTTGTCATGAATTGGCAATAATTTACTTGTTCTCTAAAAGCAATTATGTAATACACCTGAAGGAGTGGGTACATAAACATTATTTTAACACAGGCTGTAATGGTTTGTATAAAGTAACAGCGAAAGTTTTCCTGATGATTAGATTGCTTGTAATAATAGAAAGTAGTTTCATTTGAACGGTATTCTGAGTGTTAGGTACTAACTATGGTCTAATCAGATTTTTATATTACAATTTTTGAAAGAGATAACTTAAAAAGTTTAGGTAATTTCCTAACAGGCTAGAATTAAAAGGAATTCCTCAATTGTCCAAATGACAGAGGACACTGAGGGGTATGTAAGAATTTTCTAAATATGAAGTAATGACTTTTCTATTAAACCCAACCTTTTGAAAAATTGAACTAAATTGATGGAGTACTTGAGAATGTTCATTGGGGGTTATGGTGTAGAAGTGTTGAATTTGCTGAACAGTTCCTAATATATGTAAAAAGGTTGGACTGAGATTTTTAAAGAAAAAAAATGGTTTTGGTTTACATGTCAAACAGGGTAATTACATTAAAATATAGGAAATATTAATTATCATTTGAATAGCAAGGGTAACAATCACAGTAAGCTAGAAAGAGGAGCAACAAGAAAGAAATGACAGTGGAAGGAGACAACGCAGTAAGGGAATATGATCAAAGAATATTAACTGGAGTCACATACAGCATATGTCTGAGCATTTCAGTTAGGGTGCAAAAATTAATGGACTAGTGAAATAACGGACATTCCTTGATTTATCCACAATATGAACGGAAAGAATAATACTTTAATTCTTGAATCAATAAACCAAAATATTTTAAATATGGGGACGGGGAAGGTGTAGTTATAAAGAATACCAAAGTAACAAAATAAGATTTTTGTGATAATTTATGGCAAAATTGGGTTAAAGAACAGAACACAGTAGAAACAAAAAAATCTGACATATGAATTACAGGAAGATATCTAGAAATCTGTTTACACAAAATAAAATTGTAAATCTGCTGATGATAACTCATATACTTATGAGACTTTTTATGTAAGTAAAATAACTTTTGAACATGAACAGAATAAGACCATTTGGTGGGCAAGGTTGCAATTAATTTTTGTAATGTAAATGATTTTGTTGGTAAGAGAGGGTTTAAGAGTAATCATCATGAAAATATTGCTTATTTTGTTGGTTTAAACTTACTTGTTTGATGAGGAGGAAGATGATTCCGTTTTATTCATTTCATTGACAAAGGTAAGTAAATGCAAATGAAGTTTCAAATGAAGTGTCTTTGTTACATATGCTAAAACTATTGATGTTCATAAATGAAAGTGTTCAGTCCTGGACAGACCTGAATAGAGAATGTAGTAATAAGTCATTTCAGTATACAAACGTGTATAAATGTTCAGGAATCTATTTAGAAACTCACTTTCGGCAAATATTCAGGTTTGTAAAAAAGATTTTACTCTGGTTGGAGAAAACTCCAATGAAATTTATGAATCGTTAAAAAGTGCTGGGGTGAGTAAAGATTAAACTATCATTTTGTGATTGATCACCTTATAATTGGAAGTAACATTTCTATAAAATATAATCACATCTAAATGGTAAGGGACTTACCTAGAAACACACTCAAAGCATTCAAGGAGCAAAGATAAGGAATTCACTGAAACGATTTATTATTTGACCACATTGATACAAAGGTTGAAGAGTCTGATACAAATAAAGAATGCAAAAGACACTTCTGTTAATCATATTGTTTTGATGCTTATGAAAACATATTTAACTGCTAGTATGGAATTAATTTGTTTGTGGGTATTGACTAATTGGATATAATCACATGACAACATACATCCTTATTACATGGCAAGGACTGGGCTCCACCTGTTGGAATATTTTTCTCTTTGGTTTCTGTGTTACAGTCATTCTTCTCCTGTTCTCTCAATGTCTTGAAATGTCACTCTTATTTAAAAGTCATTTATTTTATTTACTTATTTGAATTACACTGTAATATAAAAAATGAGGAATCTATATATTTAATTATTCAGCAATGAGATAATACTTGTAATGTAACCTTATTAAAAGGCGGTTTTTCGATTTAAAGAAATTAGGAATTTTACGTCATGAATTTGTGGAAGAAGGTTTCATTTAGAGCATCATGAACACTGTTGTTATCTACACTATGAGCAATATTTGGTGACACTCTTTATTCATCAAGAATTATATATGTATAATTTGTGTATGATTTTTGAAAGGTGAAGGAATGGATTGGATATGTGACATGATGTATTACTTTGTTCTATTATTTTGACTTTTCTGTGTAAGGGTATGAAAATGGGTTCCCCAAACTAAACTGAAAATCATGGTAGTATATATCTATGCCCATTAGTAATTATTTTTCTTGCCTTACCCAAGAACTGTTAAGAAATTTTAGAATCAAAAAATGATGTCAACAAGTTGAAAGAGAACTACGTGGCGAAACAGTCAAATATAAATAAGTCCACACGCTAATGGACGAAGAAGAAGTCGACATTTAGCCAAGATAATTTTTGAACTCATTGGAATTATCCAGAATGCCATTGCATGAATTAACATTGAAGGTTATATCACTGAGATGCTCATTCGCAAGTAAAAACACTAAAATTATAAAGTGGAACCAAATTGATCATCAAAAAGCTTGAAGCCAAATTTAATAGAGGTAACAATCATCGGTGGTGAAGACGTACTGCTTCCATGCACAGTGATCCATTTACAAATCAAATTCAAGCATTTCCAGTTTTCTTTCCGTCTTGCCATTGCTATTACCGTCAACGGAACACAAGGCCAATCGTTGACTATTGCTTGCTTAAATTTGGAGCATTCATACTTTTCAAATCGACACTTGTATGTGGGTTACTCTTGACTTCGCACTCCAAAAAATTTAATATGTTGCTTGCAGTGGCCATTTTGAGCAGCAGCTGAATTGTATTTCACTGTAATGTTTTTAAAGGAAACGCCTTTTGCTACTGCGAATGGTTTTATTTTTATAAGTCACCCATACGCGTTTCGCCTCTGTCTCTAGGCATCATCAGTGGGTGTCAGCACTTGCTACTCAACGTCAGTCTCTTTCTGGCAACCAGTTCGAAAGGTTACACTGTTTTCTGAAATACATTGCAGTTTTCTGGTTCCACTGCTAGTATGGCAGCAGATGATGCCTAGAGACAAAGGCGAAACGCGTATGGGTGACTTATAAAAATAAAACCATTCGCAGTAGCAAAAGGCGTTTCCTTTAAAAACATTACAGTAAAATCAAAAAATTTTATTTGTTGTTACTCCAAATAGAAAAACAAAACACATTGTCTATCTGCTGGCCGTAAGATGAAGTCCCATTTGTTTTACATACAAGTGTTTTGTTCCCCTGTGTGTAGATATTTTCGCTTAAATTTTGTCACATGATATTCTTCGTCTATATGCCAGAAGCCATCTGTCTACAGTAATTAGTTCAAATGTTTGTAAAGATATGGGACCAAACTGCAGTCGTCGTCAGTCCCTAGACTACTTAAATAAACTTATGCTAAGGGCAATACACACACACACACACACACACACACACAAGCCCGAGGGAAGACTCGAACTTCCGACGAGGAGCAGTTACGCAGTCCACAGCAAGGCACCTTAGAGCGCTCGGCCACTCCCGTGTGGCACAGTAATTAGTGTTACCCATGGGTCGCTAGGTGTCTTATAAAATCCTCACTCATAACATTCAGATTGGCCTAAATGTCAGAAGAGTAGTTGTTCTTTCCACTGTTGTACCACGTAAGGCAGCCTGAATATGCTCTTCAACATTTTCATGACGGGTGAACGGTTCCTCAAAAAATTCTTCGCGAGTAACCTTGCCGTTACCAGATCTTACTAACAATACCCGACCTCCCCACTCGTTTCAGCGGTCAGTCTCTAGAAGCTGTATGGGACCGCATCTACTTTGACGCCTCACGAGATAGCTCAGGTCTACTTTGCACTAACCCAACTATCATTATCGATTCCAGTTGGTTGTTTTGTCTATAGTGTTGATTTATTTGGACTTTGTGTTAGGTCGTGGTTACTTTTATTGCTACTTTGCAAATTATTTTGCCCCGAGAATTTGTTCGCCACTGATTTCCATTGTTGTGCTATCGCCAGTGCTGAGAATTTTCTCCATTGTTTGTTGTAACCCGGATGACATCTATTGTCATAATTTCGTCAGATTACTAACTTGCCTGAATTCGATCTTGTGTATTCGTTATTATGATTTGTATTCTGAGCCCTATGCGATGGAATTTTTTATCCTTTTTTTTTCTTTCCAGTGTTCAATAACAGCTTGATGTGGGTCAAATAAAATGGGATTCAGTGCAAGTTGTCCCCTGAATATGAGCAGAAAAACTGATATAAAAAGTCATGGGGTCTCTGCTTAAAGTTAATTAATTCATCTTCTCATTAATCTAGAACCCCTCCCTTCAAAATAATAATAACAGTAATAATAATAATAATAAAAGTGCTATAACTACCGGTCACACCGTTGCCATTTCGCGCATCCTCCCGTAGTAAATCTGCCTCATCTGCCATTATGAGAAACCCTTCACTGTCGTATTCGGAAGCGTGTATAAGCTTCTCCCGAAAATGAGATGGTAGTTTGCCTTGAGTATATCTACGACAACTTCTATAGGATTGTCCCAGTATCTAGTTTTGTTATAGTATCTCACGAAATATGTCCTGAATCAGTGGCGTCTCGTGAACAAATCTGTTGGCAGTGTGGGGAGGGGTGGGGGGAGGAGGGAGGTCACTTAACGGTAAGTGTTCCGAACAACGATATTTTTTCAGTCTGCGTATAGTGTGAGTTGTGTGTGAAAGTTTAAAGTGTTACGAAATGTTTACGAAACGTTTAATTAAGACGGGACTAGGGGACTAGCCTGTTATTCACCTAGGGGGATGTGGAAATCCTCCTAAAAACCACATCCGAGCTGGCTGGCACTCGAACCACTTCGTTAATCCTCCAGGCGGATTCAAACCGGGGCCGGTACTCCTCCCCATCGAGGAAAGCGGTGCGGGCGGATCCACAATTTCACTGTGTTCATACGACTGAGTTGGTCGCAAAACAATACACTCGCGCGCAACTCGGAAACGACAATCAAGCTTTGGAAACTATGGGTACATTTAAATGGCTGGTAAGTGAAATGAATATCAATGACATTTACACTATTCGCTTATAAGAAAGATTTGGCTGTTTATTTCCGAATATCTCGTGATTTCCGAGGGTATGTAATGGCTGACATTTCTTCTTTTTCTCCAATATTTTGCTGCTTAGTTTCAAATATGTCGTGATTTGCGAGAGTGTGCTTACACCGATATTCCTTACTTGTCACCAATCCTTGGTAGGTTTATCTGAAAACGTCACGATTACAGAATGTGTGGTTAACTAAGATCCTAAAATGGCTAACGTTAATTTCTATTGCAAGTATATACAGAATACTCAGAACAGCGTCTTCTGCTAGCATCTCTACATCTGTACTACATTGCCACTGCCTAATGCCAACAGTTAGTATCTCTGGGAAGGATTTCTTTGCTTGGGATATAAGCGCAAATGTAAAAATATGTTTCGAATTGTTGTTATTCTGAATGATTATAACATTCAGATAGCTTTCTCACTCATTATTCTTACAAAACATCTGTTATTTTTCCGTAATTAAAGCTTAAAAATCATTAAATTTCACGATTAGATCACGTAATCGAAAACGCTCTGTTATTAGCAAAAGTACTGGTGAAGTCACAGACCACTAGAGCGCGCGCCACATAACTTGGCGGGTGAGGTCTGGATGTGCAGAAGCACAGGTAGGCCTACGTCATGTCACGTGACCTGCTGGCCAATAGCCGCCAGTCAGCCGTTGCGCGCGCTCGAGTCGCGTCGTACTGTGAGGAGCGACAACTGGTTTTGGCATTCTGCGTTGTTTTTTTGCGAGTTATTTCGGAGCATTCAGTTGATTATGAGTATCAACAGCAAATCTCGACCTGTATTACAAAAACAGGCAAGAGTGTTTCGCGTATATCAATTCTTTAGACGGGAGTCGGAGCGGCTGATCACAAAGCCTCTACTTATTACCACGTTAAAAATTATTTTGTAGCAGTTAAGCTTGTAATGTGTAACTTTATACTATGTGTGCTTCCCTGGCAAAGGAACTGTAACACGATTTTTGTTCTTACTTATGCTGTTTCGTTGTACATTTTGTTTAAAGCTTGTCTTCCCGCTTCAACAGCTTTGACGATTTTGTTATGAACTCTATTAATGTTGAGTATTATCCGTTTCCTGACTGTGCCTCGACGATCGTCTTTGCGGTGTGTAGCAAGCAATCCTCACTGTTGTTGTTATGGTCTTCAGTCCGGAGACTGGTTTGATGCAGCTCTCCACCCTACTCTATCCTGAGCAAGCCTTTTCATCTCCTCATAAGAACGGCAACCCACATCCACTTGAATCTGCTTACTATACGCGTCTCTTGGTCTCCCTCTGCGATTTTTACCCCACACACTTCCCTCCAATGCTAAATTTACGATTCCCCGATGTCTAAGAATGTGTCCTACCAAGCGATCCCTTCTTTTTGTCAGGGTATGCCAAAAATTCCTTTTCTCACCAATTCTGTTCAGTACTTCTTCATTGGTTATGCGATCTACCCACCTAATCTTCAGCATTCTTCTGTAACACCACATTTCAAAAGCCTCTATTCTCTTCCTGTCCGCACTGCTTATCATCCATGTTTCACTCCCGTACAACGCAACACTCCAAACAAATGCCTTCAGAAGGGACTTCCTTACACTTAAATTAATATTCGATGTTAGCAAATTTCTCTTTTTCAAAAATGCTTTTCTTCCCATTGCCATTCTGCATTTTATATCCTCTGTACTGCGACCATCACATGTTATTTTACTACCCAAGTAACAAAACTCATCTACCACCTTCATTGTTTCGTTGCCTAATCTAATTCCTTCAGCCTCGCCTGATTTTCTAAGACCGCATTCCATTATTTTTGTTTTGCTCTTGTTAATGTTCATTTTATACGTTCTCTTCAACACACTGTCCATTCCATTCAACTGCTCTTCCAGGTCCTTTCCTGTCTCTGCCAGAATTACAATGTCATCAGCAAAACGCAATGTTTTTATTTCTTCCCCCTGAACTTTAATCCCTATTCCAAATTTTTCCTTGCTTTCCTTCACCGCCTGCTCGATGTACAAATTGAATAACATCGGAGAAAGGCTACAACCCTGTCTTACTCCCTTCCCAACCACTGCATCCCTTTCATGCCCTTCGAGTCTAATAACTGCGGTCTGGCTTTTGTACAAGTTATAAATAACTCTCCTTTCTCTATATTTTACCCCTGCTGACTTCAGAATTTGAAAGAGTGTATTCCAGTCAACATTGTCAAATGCTTTCTCCAAATCTACAAAAGCTAAAAATGTAGGTTTGCCTTTCCTTAATCTATCTTCTAAGATAAGACGTAAAGTGAGTATTGCCTCCCGGGTTCCTATGTTCCTCCTGAATCCAAACTGATCTTCCCCGAGGTCAGCTTCTACCAGCTTTTCCATTCTCCTGTAGATAATTCGTGTTAAAATTTTGCAACCATGACTTATCAAACTGATGGTTCTGTAATTTTCACACCTGTCTGCACCTGATTTCTTTGGAATGGGGATTATTACATTTTTCTTAAAGTCTGAGGGTATTTCGCCTGTCTCATACATTCTACTCATCAGTTCAAATAGTTTTGTCATGGCTGGCTCTCCCAGAGACTTTAGTAGCTCTGAGGGTATGTCATCTACTCCTGGGGCCTTGTTCTGACCTAGGTCTTTCAGGGCTCTGTCAAATTCATCTCTCAGTATATTATCTCCTATTTCATCTTTGTCTACTTCCTCTTCCCTTCCTACAACATCGTCTCTAAGTTCATTTCCTTTGTAGAGCTGCTCTATGTACTCTTTCCACCTTTCAGCTTTCCCTTCTTTGCTGAGAACTGGTTTCCCATCTGAGTTCTTGATATTCGTAGAGTTGCTTTTCTTGTCCCCAAATGTCTCTTTTATTTTCCTGTAGGCGGTATCTACTTTTCCCCTTCTTATACATTCTTCTACAGATTTGCATTTAGCTTCTAGCCACTCCTGCTTAGCCATTTTGCACTTCCTGTCAATCTCATTTTTTAGTCGTCTGTACTCCATTTTGCCTGTTTCATTTGCTGCATTTTTATATTTTCTCCTTTCATCAATTAAATTTAGTATTTCCTGTGATACCCAAGGATTTTTTGTTGGTCTTGCCTTCCTACCTATTTTGTCCTCTGCTGCCTTCACTATTTCATCTCTCAATGCTACCCATTCCTCTTTTACTGTTTTATTTCCACCTGTTTCTGTCAATTGTTGCCTAAAGCTCCCTCTGAAATTCTCCAGAACTTCACTGTCCTTCAATTTATCTAAGTCCCATCTCCTTATTTTCCTACCTTTCTGCAGTTTTTTCAGTTTCAGCCTACAGTTCATGACTAACAAGTTATGGTCAGAGTCTATATCTGCCCCTGGGTACGTCCTACAGTTTAAAACCTGGTTCCGGTACCTATGTCTTACCATTATAAAATCTATCTGATACCTTCCGGTGTCTCCTGGTCTCTTCCATGTATACAACCTTCTTTTGTGATTCTTAAACCAGGTGTTTGTTACTATTAAATCATGTTCCGTGCAAAATTCTACCAGGCGACTCCCTCTTTCATTCCTCCTGCCCAGTCCATATTCACCTACTATTTTTCCTTCTCTTCCATTTCCTACTACCGAATTCCAGTCTCCCATCACAATTAAGTTTTCCTCTCCCTTAACTGTGTGAATTATTTCCTTTAGCTCCTCATATATTTCTTCAATCTCATCATCGGCAGAGCTAGTTGGCATATAAACCTGTACTACTGTTGTCGGTGTTGGCTTCGTATCTATCTTTACAATGACAATGCGATCACTGTGCTGCTCACAGTAGTTTACCCGCATTCCTATTTTCTTATTCATTATCAGTCCTACTCCTGTGATACCCCCAACTGATTTTGTATTTATAATCCTGTACTCACCTGACCAGAAATCCTGTTCATCCTGCCACCGAACTTCACTAATCCCCACTATATCTAACTTCAACCTATCCATTTCCCGTTTTAAATTTTCTAATTTTCCTACTCGATTAAGGGATCTAACATTCCACGCTCCGATCCGTAGAATGCCAGTATTGTCTTTCCTGATGACAACATCCTCCTGAGTAGTCCCCGCCCGGAGATCCGAATGGGGGACTATTTTACCTCCGGAATATTTTACTCGAGAGGATGCCATCATCATATTTCCATACAGTAGAGCTGCATGTCCTCGGGAAAAGTAACGGCTGTAGTTTCCCCTTGCTTTCAGCCGTTCGCAGTAACTGTGTGGCAAAGCCACATTAGCTGATGCTACAAGGCCAGCTCAGTCAATCATCCAGACTGTTGCCCTTGTAACTACTGAAAAGGCTGCTGCCCCTCTTCAGGAACCACACGTTTGTCTGGCCTCTCCACAGATACCCCTCCGCTGTGGTTGCACCTACGGTACGGCTATCTGCATCGTTGAGGCACGCAAGCCACCCCACCTCGGCAATGTCTGTGGTTCATGGGGGTGGCAATCCTCACTATTTTATTGTTATTACAACCTGAAATTTCCACTGTAAAATCTCTTTGTTTTATTTATGCTAGTGGGACATCTATTTTCACTTTTGAAAAAATTGCACGAAAATCGCTAGACAAAAATGTTTTACAAAAGCTTTTATTCATGGCCGATTTCGACAGTTCTTGGTTGCCATAATCTGATCTTTATTGCATGGATTTCAGTATTTTTCATTTACCTGTACAGAATCAATTTTACAAAAAATAAATCAGGAAATGTGAAACACCTTGCTTTGATCAGTAAGCACTTGCTTGCTGGGCATCAGTACGAAGACTGAACATGTGTCGCTTGTAACGTTTTTAGATAGTCTCCTTGTCTTGTACAATGTCAAACATATACAATTATTCTTTCATTTCATATGATATGTCACTTAAGTCATTGATAGACTATTTTAATAAGTGCATCGAAAAATCCAGATTTCGAGATACAATTAAGTGAAAAATCTATAATTTGTCAATTTCTAATTTGTAACTTTTTTATGTTCACAAATTTACTTTGAATTCGTAATCTGTCGTGAACTTCTAATGTGGTTCTTCAGTGATAATGGATAGAGTGATCTCCCTAGAACAACTGTGTATATAATTTACAGATATTTCGTGTTAAACGACTGAGCTACGAAATGAATTTCTGTGCCCTGCTATGGTAAACATGATAGGTACAAGAGAAAGAGACTCATAAATACTCGTAAATGCGCCACAGTTTTCTCAACAATCAAACGAGCGTTGTTTTTCTGCATTACACTTTTTATGCAGCCATGTGTGTTCAAGACTCTCAGCTGGACATTTCCTTGGGCTTGTATGCGGCCGTAACTTAAAAGCTAAACGGCAGTCAGCAGTTGACTGCGGAATGGAACAGTGCGCAGCTAACGCAGAGTCCGGCTACGCTGCAACAGCTGGTCCCCCCACCACTACACAGCTACCTGCGCAGAAGAGCCAGTCCACCCGCCAAGTTACGTGGCGCGCGCTCTAATACGTGGCAACTAGTAACCGGAGCTGTATCGTTGTTAGCGTTTCTTTAATTGCCCAGCGTAAAGTTTTTTTGTGTGTGATGTAAACGCGTTTACAGCTTTTCTGCCGCAATGGAAAAGAATTATATGAAAGCTGACAGCGGAAATCTCCCTAAAGTTCCCAGAATGAAACTTTCACTCTGCAGCGGAGTGTGCGCTGATATGAAACTTCCTGGCAGATTAAAATTGTGTGCCGGAACCGGGACTCGAACCTGGGACCATTGCCTTTCGCGGGCAAGCGAAAGGCAATGGTCCCAGGTTCGAGTCCGGTTCCGGCACACAATTTTAATCTGCCAGGAAGTTTCATATCAGCGCACACTCCGCTGCAGAGTGAAAGTTTCATTCTGGAAACATCCCTTAGGCTGTGGCTAAGCCATGTCTCCACCATATCCTTTCTTCCAGGAGTGCTAGTCTTGCAAGTTTCGCAGGAGAGCTTCTGTGAAGTTTGGAAAGTAGGAGGCGAGGTACTGGCGGAAGTAAAGTTGTGAGGCGGCATCGTGAGTCGTGTCGGGGTAGCTCAGTGAAGCCGGGCGCCGTGGCTCAGCGCGCCCGGTCAGGGGGCTAAACGCCCTCTGTAATAAAAAAGCTGAGCCAAATATACAACGAACAAACAAGAACAAACTGAAACAACGACCGCAAAACTTAGATCCACATAAAAAAAAAAAAAAAAAAAAAAAGTGGTAGAGCGCTTGCCCGCGAAAGGCAAAGGTCCCAGGTTCGAGTCCCGGTTCCGGCACACAATTTTAATCTGCCAGGAAGCTCCCTAAAGTTGATTCTTTAAAGCTAATTATTGCAATAAATTATTTTATGCCATTGGAAAAAGTACCCTGCTTGTTGATACAGCTAACTTAAATTGTAGTCACCATATTATGCACTAAAGGGTAAAATTTTACCTTCTGTCCAGGCGGCCTGGCAACATCAACAATACGATAGAAAATCTTTGCCAAGATTTTCGGATCACGTAAAAAGACTCGATTAGTGTATCATACAGACCATGAAGTAAATAAATAAAGCTGTTCCTGCCCTATGATTGACAGGTTCTTGTATGTACCCTTGTCCGGTCAGTAAAAGTCTTTGCCCTCGTAAAGCCAAGGTGTCATGACAAAACATTTGTGTCGTCACACGATTGGCTAATGGTGACGTCACATGATTCTCGCTATTCAGCATTTGTTGCCAACATTATCAGAGTAGGCCGCCGGGATAGTTGGTAAAATTTAACCAGTAAAGCGCACAGTTGATCCTTTCATTCCCAGTGTTGATTTATACCGTATTTTGTGCATCAAACTTTAAAGTTGCAGTTTTGTTGATGAACAACATGCTTATAGTGCGACATTTTGCCGCTTGGTACAGCGTGCAGCCACTTCATAGGCATTAATCTATCCGTCTTGGAGGTTGTGTTACGTTGCCAGCTGTATGTGGCTATGAGTGTGAGCGTGAGTGAGGTTCACGTTATTTTATTTCAGCAGTGAATTGTCTTGTCTTTGGTGCTGTGATGGAAATTATGCTAGCATTATTGATCTGGCATTATTAACTATCAACAAAATAACGCTCTAAGTAATAAAATATCTCGATATAAACGTTTGTGTTGCGGATGTAATACACAATCAAAATTTTAAAACACATATTCTGATGTTTAGTGCACTGTATTAATAAAGGAGACACTGATTTTTAATTTTTCCAAAGCTGAATTCATAATATGCGACTGAAAGCGTTAAAGGAGTAATATAATTTTTAACTACTTCAATACTGGTGGCAAGGTGTAACTTCAAAACCTGTAAAATACAGCAAAATACGTGTGAATATTTATAAACGATTTTTGCTTCATCAAACGTAATTTTTGTTAAAACTTTTACCGTAATTGTATTTACACTTCCATATTACGGAAGTTTAAAGGCTAAATGATCAGCATCTTCCATATACGCATTTTAAGATATGGTAAGTCGTAGTAAACTAACCCGAAGGGCGTTGTCGAATGTCGATGTGTAAAACGATTACCCATTATTGAAACGGTTGTTTGAATAAGGTCTGCTGGCGATAAAAGTGCACTTATTGGAGATAAATAATCATTGCTATACCTTATAGTGGGCTAAAACAATATTCATATTGTACTTTCACTAAATGTATTAAGAAACGGCTTTAATTACATATAAATCGTAGGCGTGTGACGTTATGAAGATTTACTTCGAAAATGTAAACATCAGCTCATTAACCTGCACATAATGCTACTTTCCACCTCTGCAGTAGAAAAGAAAGATACTTAACAGTGAATTAATGGAATAATATTAAGTGTTTACTTACATCAAAATGATCCTCACATAAATAAACACACGAAATGGCCGCTATTTCATTTGGACCTCTTCGAGCGAGTGTCAACCATATTTGCGCATCTTCTCATTTTTTTGGAACTTGCGAAAATAATTTTTATGGTGGCTTTATAGATATATTGTTACAGTGCGGAACTACGCAATATTTGTACGTCATTTTGCGAACGTGAATGCCCAAGCAATATAACCAGAGTCGAACATAAGAGTCATGATCTCACGAAAGTCTCAGCGAATTTCTGTAACATCGTGGGTTCGTTCAAAGAGTTGCAGGGCTGCTACCGCGCATGCGCAGTGCAGAAATCCGTGTTCAAAGAGCAATCCAGCAGCAAGCTGCAGCCTACCAGCTGTTCAAGGAAGCTCCCGTCTGCGGCGTCCTGCAGCTTCCTGGCAGCATAAGCTGCAGGGAAAATTTCCTCCTGCAGCCATCGGTACCGCGCATGCGCGGTAGTGCCTGCTTTGCTGCCATCAAAGATAATCTGGAGTTTGTACTGTGAATTATAAGGTCGTGACGCTCGACGCCATATTGGTGTACGTATAGCTGTCACACTTATACCTAGTTTTCAAAAATGTTCAAATGTTTGTATAGTCTATGGGACTTAACTACGGGGTCATCAGTCCCTAAACTTACAAACTACTTATGAACTACTTACGAACTAGGACGGCACAAATATCCATGCCCGAGGGGGGATTCGAACCCCCGACCGTAGTGGCCGTGCGGACCGTGACTGGAGCGCCTTAGTCCCCTCGGCCACCGCGGCCGGCCCTAGTTTTCAGTATCGTGTTCGTGCAAAAAATTTAATACTTCTGTTAGTTGATTTCGTAGAAACTAACTCATATACAACGGGCACTACCTGTTACGAAAATTTGAACACTATTTACAAAATATTCGAGACAAGTAATTAAACGCACACCTGCCGCGAAACAGTAGAAAAAGACACTATTTGTGTAAAACGTACACTTAAGTTATATTTTGATTCAGAACTAGTGTTTTCCCCCCATTGAATTTAATTAATAAATTACGCTGTTGTAGACAAATAAATAAAGATTAATAACGACAGATTCGAGGCGTATGATATAAGCATGATTTTCCACACAGCGTGCATATCTAGTCTGTGAGCTCAAACGGAAAACAACATAGACAAGAGGCAAATATAAAACTGAACACGAGAAATACCGTCTACAGCAGTGCTATTAATTCATTAAACGAAATAAGATAGCAACACTAGTTCTGAATAAAAATAAAACTCTCATATGGATCTGAACTCTACATCCTTTCCGTTGACTTCTCTAAAACCATAAGCGACACGAAGTTCACCATTATGTATTTATTAAAGTTATCAGTTGTTCATAAATTATTTTCAGAGGACACAAGGGTCATAAGAACAACACGGCTTATACGTACGGAGTTGCCAACATAATTATGATAGACCGTCACGATTTTCACATATCGTAACCGCTACAGTTGTGTATCTAGTGATAATATTTGAGATCACTGTTTGCTGCTGCAGGAAGCTGCAGCTCTTTGAACGAACCTCGTGACTACAGCTCTGCCAAGCGGCTAGGTCGTATAAATACTTCGTATTGACGAGATTTTATAAATTTTAGCAATTATAAAAACTATAATTCGGAAATCTCTCATTTGAAAAGATGTTATGAACAACAAGTGTTCGTTTACGGTGGGTAGTTATACTTTTAGGCATAAAAGTAAATCTTTAACAGTTCATTCACGTCCAAACTTCTGCTCTTAATCAGAATCGCAAATACTTGACCACTATTTCATAATATTACTGCTGTATAAAAGTAATGTCTGAATGCTTCCAGTAGCAGTTGATCAACTATTTCTGTAAAGCCTGCTTAGAAAATTATAAGCCCGTATACTAACATATTTTGGCGTTTACCTACTAGTCTCATAAAATGAATAAGAAGCTACAAATAAATAATATGTCCATATATATACTGTTAACATTAGCATGTCACATTCTTGACGATATTGTGTGATACCTGCCAAGTAGCTAAAAAAATTATGATAGCTTCACAAAACGCACAGAAGCAAGGACAAAATGAAAAGAGGGTTTATACGGCGATGTAGAATCTAGTCTCCTACAATTTAAAAATCGTATGTACTTTTGAAAATATTACAATGTCCGAAATTCGCTAAGAGAAAACTCGTGCAACATGTCAGTACGTACCGAACACGTGAACGTAATCATAATCAGTTCTTTTTATACTGCAGCGCATCAGATTGCAATTCATTTCTACTTTCAAAAAGTTAAGGATGATATGACTACGACTCTGGGTATTGTGAGCTGTATGAATTACATTGTAATATTTGTTATTATAGACTGCCGTCAACCCGTGAGAAGGCGTGCCTTAGAAAGTTACAAGGCTTGGCGCACGGGAGCAAAACGCTCACGCTATTTAAATCGAATTTTTTAGATAAAGGAAATGTAATACTATAATAAAAATCATCATATCAAATCAAAGGCACTTATCTACGTGATCCATAGTACTTATTTAAGGTATAAGTAAAAAAATGCATTCTAAGGCATAAATAATGTCTTCTGAACTTTTGTTATTAACTTATAGCACATAAACGAATATAAAAAAATCACACATTTTAATTAAACAGTCTGCCACAGTATCTGGAAAAAAGTGTCTTTCATAACGTCCCTTGCACATGAATGTCACATGCTCAGTGCAGAGTGATTTGTGAGACACAGTACATGCCTTTTTAGATCGTCTATTCTTCCTTCTTGGACAAAGCGCACAAAAGCCACTGGGTCATGTCTCTGTTTCCACGTTAGGAAGAGGTGCAAACAGCTTCATTCGTAAGTTGAGATCCGATGAAATGTTCAGCAGTGTTATTCTTCGTGAAATATGTGGTTTCACCATCTCTAGAGCCACATCTTTCAGGAATACACGTCTTGTAATTTACATATTGTGTGTCATCCATACTGATTATTGTAAGCTTTATATAGTAAAGACCTTAATGATAATGAAATTACCTTCCGTTTATTAAAATATTATAAAGCAAGAAATAAACATTCACATAACAAGTAAAAGTATTTACACTGATAGGCGCGCGATAAGCAAAATGGCGCGGTGGCACAACCGATTCACTGCGAGGTCCCAGTAATGCGAAAGTTGAGGAGGTGAATGCACAGGGAGGCACTGAGACGCTTTGCGCGCAATCGTGTTAATAACATACACAAGAATTGAAATTAATTTTTGTGTGAGAGAAATGCTCATAACGTGCCTTCTCAGGGGTTAACAGAAGCAGTGATATTACTTTAATGATGTTTTCATATTTGTATTAGAAAGTTCACAGCAATGTTCAGTGACTAGGGAATATGAAAGTAACATAATTAAAAACGGCAACTTCTCAGTTTGTGTCATGCCATTCTTCTGTTACTCCCTACTGGCCACTAGGAGCGCTACTATCGCTTCAGTTGCAATTTTCCCCTAGAGTTTGGCGACTGTCTGCGATAGACTGTGATATAACACTATTTGCGTTATCTTACAAGAGCAGCAGCAGCATCGTGGTTTCTGACGTCACAGGCATCAAGTGACTCAAATGTAGCGTTTCAGTGGGCTTTCAAATAATTGGAATTTCATTCTTTTTAAGTACTGAAATTACCAAGGTAAAGAAGCATGTTCGGAGCATAATATGACACAATTAACATTGAAAAACGAGAACACATTTCCGCATACGATCGGAGAAAATATTCCAAAAAATGATTCTAAGTTCACGAGTCTAAGTTAAATGTGCTAGACAATGAAACGCTACCATCTCCAAACACAAGAGCAGAACCAACCTCACCTCCCCAGAAGAATATCACAGAATGAACTGCCGAGCGGCCACGGGGGCGCGAAAAGCTACCGGAAGCTGGAAAGCCCAAGAAACAGCGGTGGTGGGGCCAGAGAGCGAGACTCGTGCTGGAGAGGGCTCGCCGACTAGCTTGTAACCAAAGGGTGTAGAAACCTCTTTGGTAGTATCAGCAGCTATCGACACTGAGCCAGAGAGAACGATGCAAAGCGAGCTATCACTCGCCACATTCAGACAGCCATAGATTCTCGCACATCCACTTAAAAGTAAAACAACTGCACATTCTCACAGGGACAGTGGCGTCGAAACACGGCCCCTGGAGTAGATGACATATCTTCAGAGGCACTGAAGTCTTTGGGAGAGCCAGCCATGGCACAACTATCCCACGTGGTATGCAAGATATATGACACAGGCAAAATACCCCAAGTCTTCAAGAAAAATGTAATAATTCCAATTTAAAAGAAAACATGTAGAGACAATTTTATAAGTTTCATAAGTCTTGGTTGCAAAATTCTAACACGAAATAGTTACATAAGGTCAGAAATGTGAGAGAAGCCAAAGATTGTTATGGATTTTGAAGAAATTTATTATTTTAGAAGATAGATGAAGGAAAGGCAAGACTACATTTCTAGATTTTGTAGATTTGGAGAAATCTTCTGACAATGTTGACTGTAGTACACTCTTTCAAATTATGGAGTCAGTCTTGTTTGTAGAGTTTATGGGATTTAACTGCGGGGTCATCAGTCGCTAAACTTACAAACTACTTATGAACTAGCTTATACTAAAGACGGCACAAACAGCCATGCCCGAGGGGGGGATTCGAACCCCCGATGGGCAATGGCCTCGTGCATCGTAGCATAGAGCCTCAATGCGCTCGGCCGGTCCGCCGCGGCGGGAAGTTTATTTAAAACTTGTATAGAAACAGAGAGCAGTTATAAGAGTCGAAGGACATGAAGCAGAATCTTAGGTTGGAAACGGAGTAAGACAGTGTTGCAATCTGTCCCAAATTTTATTTAGTCTGTACATTGCGCAAGTTGTGAACGAAAGCAATGTGTAATTTGGAGAAGGAATTAAAGTTCAGCGTGAAGAAATAAAAACGTTGCGGTTTGTAGATGACATTTTAATTCTGTCAAAAACGATAAAGGTCCTGGAAAAGCAATTGAACTTAGGACAAGTTCTTGAAAGGAGCGTATGAGATGAAAAAGAGAGAAACAAAGTATGATGGAATGTAGTCTAATAAAATCAGGCGATGGGATTAGATTAGGTAACTAAACAAAAAAGTTGGTAGATGTGTTTCACTACTTGTACAGTACAATAAGTACGAGATAGCAGTAGAGATGATATAAAATGAATAGCAAAATGAATAGCAAGAATAGCAATCTAATGAAAAGTATTTCTAAAGAGAGATATTTATCAATGTCGAATAGTAATTTAAGTATTAGGAAGTCTTTTCTGCAGCCATCTGTGTGTAGTTTTGCCTTGTGCGGGAGTGAAAAGAGACGATAAGTACTTCAAATGTTCAAATTTTTGTAAATCTATCAGACCAAACTACGTGGTCATCAGACCGTAGCTTACAAACTACTTCAACTAAGGTAAACTAACCTAAGGACAACACACACACACCCAAGCCTCAGGGAGGCCTCGAACCTCCGACGGCGAGCAACCGCGCGCTCCGCAGCGAGGCGCCTTAGACCGCTCGGCTACTCCACCGCGGCACGATAAATACTTCAGACAGTAAGAGGATGGAAGTTTCTGAAGTGTGATGCTACAGATGAATGCTGAAGATTAGGTAGGTAGCTCGCATAACTAAAGAAGAGGTAATGAACAAAATTGGAATAAAAGAAATTTCAGGCGCACCTTGACTAAAGTAAGATCTGTTGATAGGACATATTTTTAGACACCAAGGAACCGTCAGTTTCGGTTTTAAGGGAAGTGTGCGGGGTACAAATCGGAGAAGGAGACGTAGAGACGAATATAGGAAGCAGATTCAAATGGTTGTGTGTTGCGTTCCTACGAGGAGATGAAGAAACTTGCTTAGGATAGAGAGGTTGAAAGGCTGCATCAAACCTGTCTCTGGACTGAAGACCACAACAACGAAAATATCACTTGTAACGCCTATCTTGTTCCTGCACTAGCTGTAAATGAAATTCCACTCCAGTTTTTATTACCCTTGGTAAATTCACAGTTTCGAAGAGTTTATTCCATTCAGTCCTGTCTAGAGATTTTCATGGATATCCGGCTGTATGACTTTGGATTCGTATTCCTTCATACTTATATGCACCTTAATATTTGTATTTGGGACTGTATTGCCTTCCGTGTTGTGATATTTCTCCGGAACCCAGTACGATCTTCACCAAGATGGGCTTCAATCAGTGCTGCAATTAATTTTCAGATAATTAAAGTCAGTATTTTGAAACCTGTATTTATTACCGTGTCTACGACTGAATTGCTATTATACTATCTTCTCGAGGTCTGAGGGTACTCCAAATATATAACATTATTAATATGTTGGACGTGTTATCCTAGTTGGTTCTACGAGAATATTCATAATATCCAGTGTCCGATGTTATTGATTCCAAGAGGAATTTGATGCACACGGCTGAATGAAGCTCTTTGAAATCAAATAATTAATATTGCTTATAAATATAAAATTGTAAGTGGGTGACTTATCTTCTGTACGTAAGAGCGAAAAAGTTATCTGTAGCGAACTGTTTCTTTACATATTCAAAATTTGTCCCACCTGACAGCTAATCAGCACGTATAAATGTAGGAAGAGGCATCTCCAACGTTTGGGTTAATAATAAATTTTCCATGTTATCAAAATGTCCATGAAAGCTGACCATGAAATTTGCTGATGCTCTGAAGGTTATCAAATCGTAACGCAAAATAGACACTTACGAGAGTGCGTTATCTTACACTTAAAAACACGAATAAAAATAATGAGTCTAATAATCTTTTGTCTTACTACCGTATCCGATCACCAAGTTTTTATAGCAACGGGATTTAGTACCAGTTTAACCGATGTACAAAAAAAGCTTCGTATGATAGAGAGATGGCAGGTGAACTCATTCTGGCGCTTTACCCAGCCTCTGAGATGTAATTTTGTCACCGTTTCTTTGCGGACCTGAAAGTCATCAGAGTGGCATCCCGTTGGAAGACTTGTACCAGACCACATAGTAGCAAGAAATTATTGTTATGGGTTACGCGGAAACGATTTCGATCGAAGATGTTTAAGATTTTGTAGCTACAGATAACTTTATGTAACGGTCCACCACAGAGTGATACATTGTTCTCAGTTTATGAACTTTTATTTATCACGTTCCGGAGGATCGAAACTACGAGCAAGTCTCCGAGGTCATGGAACCAGTCACTACATGAATGAGACTGTAAAAAAAGCAATAGATAAAGTAAACCATACAGGAATCCTATCCTTAGAATATATCTAAGCATAAGGAAAAAGAAGCAATAACGTCAACAAGAAATTAGCTTATAACATTCCCGGAATTCCGCGACAGAATAGAAAGACGAGGCAGAACAAAACTATTCAGTTTAACGTTGAAAGAGCGTGGATTACTACTGAGCTTTTAAATTCTTATGATATCCTATTAAAAATGGATGTGGCAGAATACTGCACACGTTTCACGGAGGTGTGATCCAAAGGCAGATTAGATTTGTGTCAAGTAATAACTGAGTGGAAACTGATAACTCTTGGGATTAACCAAATATTAATAACAATAGACGACATTAAGTTAAACACGTATTGAAGGGCTAATGTCATAATTCTCAGGCTAATAAACAGTGGTTCGCGAACTTAACTAACATACTGCTCGAACCGCCCCTTTCTTCGCAGTAATTTAAGCCAAAATTAACACCATACGTCGTGAGCAAATGAAAATAAGCAGAGTATACTACTTTTCGTGTTGAAATATCACTTGTTTCAGATACTGTTTTAATGGTAAATAATGCATCATTTACTTTTTGAGCAAGATCCTGAACCTGGGCTTTCCACGACAGCTTACTTACTTATCTATCTGAACGCCTAGACATTTGAACTGTTCGATTTCTCTTACTCTGTGCCCATTCTGAGTAATCAAGATTGTGAGATGGGGGCGGTAATTAGTCTATTTTTCATACTAACCTTGTGTTACTGTATCTTTCTCTTTACGCTAATTATTGAAATATGTAACATTTTTCTGTAGATCTTTCTTTATTTTGATTTCTGTGCCTTTGGGGACACATCAGGCGTGATGGGCTCCTGGGAGTGTAGTACATTCTATGTTTATATGAAAATTTCGGTATTTTAATGTTTATTGGCGCAGCTTGGCTGCTAAAATGTGGTTTCCGTGTTGGGTACGGTCAGGCCGCGAAGAGCAGAGAAGCTCTTGGAGGTCTCCCCCTCCCACCAACTTTCTCTCGCCTTCGGGGAAGGACGAGAGGGGCTGGCTTGACCTGTTTGGCGCAGACCCTACAGACGGCAGAGTGTACCTGGCAGAATTTTTTAGAGTGTGTGGGACGCTTTACACAATGCTGGACCGCTGTTTACGGTGGGCGATAGCAGGGACTGCCTTTTTAGTCATTCGCCCGTTTCGCAAGAGAGGAATTTGCCGGATACAAACAATAGCAGAGTGCTCTGGTGCCTGGGCTGTTTATGGAGACGTAGGCGTTATCTAAAAAAACTTCCTTGAAAGCAGCAGAGTTCGAACATAGTTAGTGTGACAAATTGTTAGGTTGAGAGGAAAGCTTTCTGCCCGTCTGGCACCCCAGGGGTTTGGCTCCAGTGGCTGTATATGTAGCACAACGTTAACATTTTTAGGTCGTGTGACTGTAGCTAGGAGCAAGCTGAAATTCCTTGCAGGGCATTCACTCTGGGGACGGTGAAATCCGCAGAAAGCTTTGGTGGCGTGGGCGAAGCCTCTTGGCAGCCGCAGAGAACGCGTCCTGATTCAGAAAATTATTTTAGAATGACAGCTAAACAATTTGTCATCGGCGCTACGCCATCCGATGGGTTTGACTATTAGCCGTTAGCAGGGATTGGTGTGTCTTTTTGCGCGTGGGTGTGACCGCCCGGCACTTGCCGTGAGCTGCGGCAGAGCGCGAGGACGTACGAAGACTCTTGTGTGAGCGTCCGAAGTGTACGGACCTCGGGAGACAGGCAATACTCCGTTTAGATTCGCGGGGAGGATATCGTCCTAAACGGTCCTCTGATTAGACTTGTGTGTGATTCCGAAGATGCGGACCTTGTAGAACTTGTGTTTACTTCGCGGACGTTACATTGTCCTGTGGTTACGCTGTGAGCGGCCACAGTTTAGTTCTCGTATTGCTAGAAGTCTCTATTTGAGCATTCGCGCCTTTGCGAATCGGGCACTGTTTTTTTACAGATCTTATTACACAAGTGACTGATCGATTTGTGCCAAGCCTTTGCGTCACCTATGCAAAATGTTGATTAGTCTACTAGCGTGATAGAATCACACAGCAACTGCCTAGCGACGCAGACGCTAGTGACGCTGAGTTAAGTTACATGTCGACCCTGCTTAACAGGTCGCAGCAATTACGGTCGGATAAAAATTTCAGCTCATCCGCTACCACCGCCTGCTGCCTGCGAGTCTGAGACGCTGCCGTCAATGATCATCTGTGTGGGTAAGGTGACGCACTTGCTGGAGGGTTATATGAATCAGACTTGTTGGATTCTGTCCCTTATTTTATTCTTTTGAGATCTGGCTATTTACTCTGGGGATCTTAGGACTAACGATAATTTCAGCCCCCTCTGTAGCCAATCTAATAGCATTCTGTTTTGCAAAACCTCCGACCTTTGACTCAGCCAGTCATTTTTGTGTCTCAGTATTTTAACATTTGTAAAAGATTGCTTGAATACCATTATCTGTTTTTCATGATAGGAAATGTCATCTAATTTTGTGTCAAGATAGGATTTTTCATGTTTAATTGTAATAAATTGATTTTGAGCAGATCGACTTTCATTTAAGAACATTCCTTTTTCACTATTTTGGAGGGCAAACAGAATAGTTAAATTCCACAGTTTACCAATAATTTTTCAAGTACATTTTTTGTTTGTTTGGTACAACTGATATATTGCAATAGAGTAGGAATATTTATTATATGTTTCAAAATATCTATGATCACATCATAGCTGATCAGTAACATTTTTAATTTTCCATATTTTGAAGAAATACGGTAGCGACCCAAGATAATTAATTGCTGTCCAACGACATAGTTCACAATGTGAGGAATCGTGCTGCGAAGCCATAGTGCGCGAATTTAAATTCACCCTATATACAGGGTGGAGAAATCTTGTGTCAGTAACGTTTTCCCCTGGATAGCTGATGCAAGGAGGATCCAAAATGACCAATGTTGTATTGGTCGAAAACGCACCATTTTCAAATTACGGGAACTTGGCGCTACGTGCTCCGATCGGTCGTGAGATTGCCCTGATGCTCGAATCTCAAGCAGCGTGGATAGTTTCGCCCACTGCCTCGTAGCGGCCAGCCATTCAGCCTGTTGAGAGGCCTGGTCTCTAGGTGCTGTTGCTCTGACACGTTCTGTTTACATTTGGTGCGGCTGACCGACAGCGTGTATCACACGACTTGCGCTTGTTCGGCGCGGTAAACACACCACGTCTCTGATAAAGTCTAGTTGACGGCTGGGCAGTGTGTCCAAGCGGTCTTCGGTGCGCCAGTCACGGTCTGCACGGCCACTGCAGTCGGGGGTTCGAATCCCTCCTCGTGCAATGACCTTTGTGCCGTCCTTAGTATTAGCTAGTTCATAAGTAGTTTGTGTGGTGTCGCACAAGTATAAAGTGCGCGCCACCTACTTTCGCCGCGCGCCATGCACGCACGGCGCGGCGTTCTTACGACGTCAGCCACGAGCGTCCTCTGTTACAACTCCGCTCGTGGCCACCACTGAACGACATCGTTCACTTGGGACTGAGATAGGAACCAGTTAACACTTCGGAATCAGATAGGCACCAGTGAAGACTTGGCTATCGGATAGGCACTAGGCAGGCCTCTAGCTCAACTATGTATCAGCATTCTTCAGTACAGAATTATGTAAAAGTTAAGTATTGTATAAATTCTGTGCAATATGTATCTCGTTCTAATTTACTTTAGTGGTTCTAGTTTCTGCTGTCCCACTGGCTGCTCACCTTCGTACCTGCACAAGCGTGCATCCTTATTCCTGTGTCGGTCTCGTTCTACTCGGCCACCGACACCTACAACGGAAACGAGACACAAAAGCGGCGACGAGGCTGGGACACAAAAGTATGTAAGTTTAGGGACTGATGACCCCATAGTTAAGTCCCATAAGCTCTACAAACATTTGAACATTTTCTAGTTGACGTTTGGCCAGGTCGGCACACTACGTATCTGACGACATTGGAAGCTAAGGGGTTAAATTACTGGGATTACAGGTCGATAATAAATTCAGTTGGCAGCATTAGACCACAGAACTGCAGAAATGATTTAGCAAATCTGTATTTGCAATTCTATAGGTGATATAAAAATAAAAAATGTAAATAGAAATACTTAAACCCTGAGACTGTCTTTCGTCTCTAATATGTCAAAGACATTAAAGATAAAGATGAAGCATTGAATTAAAATTTGTTGTGCGGCCGGAATCGATCCCGGGCCTCGATGCTTTCTTGGCAGACGTGTATTTCTATTTACATTGATGTTTATATAACCTTAGCCTAAGGTTAAAGCCAGGAATGTTCCAACATGCCAATTGCCGAGGTGCTATTCCACTGCATGGAGAGCCTTGGCAGTGGTGGCGGTATTTTATGGAACACAGACGCTGAATTAAAGTTTGCGCCGTGGAGGGAAATCGTACTTAGAGATTATTCCGAGGCGCTTTAGTCGCTAGTGGTGCGGTGGTCTAGTGGCAGCCGGATGCCGTGGCTCAGCGCGCCCTTGTAATAAAAAAGCCGAGCCAACCATTCAACGAACAGCCATGAACGAACGACCGCAAAGCATAGATCTAGCAGATGAAAAAACAAAAATAGAAAAAAAGTGATAAGACGTCTGCCTAGTAAGCATGGAGGTCCGGGTTCGATTCCCGGCCACATCACAAACTTTAATTCATTGCTTCACCTTTATCTTTAAAAATAAAAATACTTGTATACTTTGCTTACTTTCATTCCATGATGTCATATGGTACAATACGTATTGTTATACTAGTAATACGTATTGTTTGTGAAGTACATACAGGGACTTCCTGTAAACGCCTCTTTAAGGAACTGGGCATAGTAACTACTGCCTCGCAGTATATTTATTACTGAATTTAATATGTCATACATAATTCATAAGGCGCTCCAGTCACGGTCTGCACGGCCACTACGGTCGGGGGTTCGAATCCCCCCTCGGGCATGGATATTTGTGCCGTCCTAGTTCGTAAGTAGTTCATAAGTAGTTTGTAAGTTTTAGTTAAGTCCCATAGACAATACAAACATTTGAACATAATTCATACCTACAATACTAGAAACAAAACGATGTACATTAGGACTTAAAAGCACTTTAGTTCAAAAAGGGGTCCTACTACTGACGAAATGTGTTCAATAATTTATCAGGAACCATAAAAAAATTAGCTACAAATAGAGCTCAGTGTAAGAGGAGTCTGAAAGACTTCCCACTGGCCAACTCCTCCTACTCAATTGACGAATATTTGAATATAACTAAATGACGTATGTGTTGATATTATTAGTACGAGGGTTAAACTTCAACAGTGGCAACACTGCTGAGCAGACACTACGCAATGGAAGCTACTGTTGTCGCTGATAGCACACGTTGTTGACATACCTACCTTACATCCGAGTAAATGGACTCGCCCTTCTCACCATAATCGAGGGAAACATTCACTTCTGAGCGATCTGTTTAACGTAACGGTGTCACTATGTTTACGAAACAGGAACAACGGAGTTGGATCAAGATTGAATGTGCCAGAGGTCGTGTAAGAAAATTTGCCTGTTGGAGGTCGTCAAAAAAACTCAAAATTCAGAATGCGTAATGATATGCTCTAGTAATAATAATTTTGTTATTGAATGTTTAGCAAATCACAACTAATGGGTCGCAACAACACTTTCACATTGTAAGTTAGAATTTTGAATAAATAAAAAAATGATATTAATTAACTTAAAACAGTCACTGTAGTAATTAATTAAGCTTGGCCCTATCTGACTTAGCATTGACTACAGCCTCCAACTAGCACCTCTTACGATTCACGAACAGCACAACTTCACTAACAATTGTGTCAGAATTCATGTAGTGGTGATGGAGTGTTCGTTTTATAATCAAAATTGTAATAGCAGATAGACTCTAATTACAATGATAATAGCTCAGTACAGTGAAACTCCGTGGTGCAATGAGCTTCACAAATACTACAGTTAAACTTCTCAATAATTTTGATAATATTCTTTAAAGCATTCAAGTTTCTTATAAAACTTTACGTGAACTATTTTTTTTTTTTTTTTTTTTTTTAATTGGTTCCAGGGCCTGGGTAGCGTACGCGTGTAACTAGCTGAGCAAAGTTTGGCATTTAACGTATTTCATAAAAAAATTACTTCAGTCAAGTCTGGTTACTTTCTACATAAATGAAATCAACTTTACTTTACTTGCAAACTCTCTCGCACTTTAATTACTAGTCTCTGTGGTTGTAACACGTTTAGCAATTCTTTAACTCATCTAGCAATTTCTTTAAAACTGATTGTAATTACTTTGAAAAATGATTGATCTTGTTGGTCAATGTACAGGCTTGCATAATCAACATAATCTAATAATGGTGATAATGGGGTGACTACAACTACTTACAAAATTAAGACTGGTTTCAAAATAAGTCACATATAATTGAACCAAAGTTCTGATTGGGTTGACACTACATTTACATGCATACAAAATAAAATGTTACAAAAGTACTCATCTGCTTTCGTCGTCTTCGTCGTGAAGTCCATACAAGACAGATATGATTACAATAGATACTCTTACTACAACAACGATCACACTCGGTAACAATGGACTTGATACCAAACAATTACTCTTCTTGCACACATGAAAAAAGATTACACTGATCGAGTATAAATAAACTTATTTCGCACTTTCTTCAATACATTAAACAGTACGCCTCTCAGGCTTATTGCAATTGCATTAAACTCGCGCCACACTGCGCCTACCGTGCCTCTGCACTATCAACAAAACATTTATGTGTTTACTATAGCGAGTCCGCACCGCGACTACATTTATGTCTTTACTTTGGCGAGTCCGCACCGCGACTGCTTCAGCAGCGCGACACTCACAGCTACTACTTCTGTACCAAAGACAGTCTTTGATACAGGTTGAACATTTTCTCTGGCGCATTGCTAACTTACAAAGAATGTCCGTGCATTCATGCGGGTTTACACATACAGTACATGTTTACACTAAATGATTCAATATTGAAAGTGACGTTACATAAGAAATATCTCTAGCATACAAGAAATGAAAAATACATGAACTAAACAAATTTAAGACAATATATACATTACTTTAAATCAAACTGTAAGATACACCAACAGGTGTACTCTTACATCCTGCCCGGGTTGAGAAACAAAAAAAAAAAAAACAAAAAAAAAACAAAAAAAAAAAAAAACAAAAAAAAACAATTGTTAACCTTAAAACACATATTTCATATAGGAAAAATTACATGACATAAAATAAAGATACATAACATTGGTTACATGGCATTACATAAGATACAAAAGTAGAAAGTTGCATTACATTATTTACAAAATTTGATATGTTGGGATGCGTCGGTGTGTGACCTTATCGGCGTATAAACCTGCAAAAAATAGCACTGCACTCAGTTGACCTTCATGGCCGAGCTTGATAGCTCCACTTTATTGCACATCACTTCACACGCTACATTTCGTAGTCCCGTTGGATGAAGCGGTGTGTGTTCCTTTGAAGTCGCTACTGCACATGGCTGTCGGCTGCTTTCAAGTCGCTCGCGCCGGCGGCTGACCGCGCGACGCAATTGTTGCCTCTGGTAGCGGCTGTCGCTGGCGGCTCGTCTAATGTTCAAAAGCGCATTGTCGCCGCTCCGCAGGCCCGCATACCAAGGTCTCATGCACTTGTTTTGTTTACTGTGTGCTAACCTGCAAACGGAGCTTAGCTTCAGTCTTTCATCTCACATTCACATACTCAGTAATTAAAATAAATGATAAGTTATACAATACATTAATATCTTCAAGTCATGTTTATCACATCAGTCTTTCAGTTGTAGTGTAGTTCCCCTTACAATATTATGATTATAACTTACATACTAGTGATAAAAAATTTTTAATGTCACAAATGTGTCTGAGTCCTACATTTTTATTGTTCTTTATGGACACCAGTTCCATAGCATTAGTATGTTTGACTTTGTTTACACGGTAGGGTCCCAAATACCACCGGTAAAACTTCTTGCATCCGTTATCATGTGGTTCACCCAGCTTTTTGATTCGTAGTAATTCAAGGTCTCCTTCTTCAAATTTTCTTTCTGGATATCTATTATCATGGGTTCTGTTCCTGGCTTCAACACTTTCCTTTAAATTCTGCACAGCTAAAGATCGTATTCTTCTAAGCTGCCTCGACTAGCCTCTCCTCAGGAATGTTTTCAATATTAACCACTTTCTGACGAGTCCTTTGTCTTATCTCTTCCTCTTCAACAGTAGAATGATTCACGTCATGATAATCAGTCTCCTCTTCTTCGTTAAGGTGCACAGAGTCAACATAATGTTGCATCTCTGCGTGTGTTTTCTCTTTCTCTTCGAACAAGTTCCATTTCGTTTTGATTCCACCCACATTCCATTCTATATATGTTTTATAATAATTAATCTTCATTTCTAACTTCCGCATCGTGTCCGCACCAATCACGACGTCGGTCTTTAATCCTCTGACAACTAAAAATTCTGCCACTATCGCCTGTTCACATTACAATAATCTCTAGCATTACTCGTTTCCGTACTTGCACGCTTTGCTTTGGTATAATAGATGATGTGTTTATATTGCAAGAGTCTTCTTGGATAATTAGCTTCTGCTTGCGGCTAATTAAGTACAAATCCTCTTCGATTGCGTTGTACTGACTTCCGGTGTCCGGTGTCACAGTAACAATCCGTTCTCCTACAAATCCGGTAATTATCAAGTTCATTTCGGTGTCCTCTTGGGTGTCGTCTTCTTCGAGTAAAAAATGTGTCCTTTCTTTGTGTGTCAATCCAAATAAGGTTTCATTTTGCTGTACCCCACTTCTTCGTCCGCTGCAATGCTCTTGATTCACATAACTACAGTCAGACGGTTCATTTACAGTTGAGTGTTTCATTTTCACGCGTCGTCTTCTCCAGTACTCTGTGCCGGCTCGCGGCGCGTCACGCCTCATTGTTGTCGGCACGTTGCTTATACCGTAGAGATCTTCAAATCGTTCGTCCTTCTCTTTTAACCTTTGTCTTTGCCTTTGTTTGCCATGACTTGTTTTTATGTCTTCCTGGCTGCACCTGATATTAAATGTTTTTACTGGATGTTCCACTTGCGGTAATAATTCGGTGGTGTACTGGTTTCCTTCGTCTTCAACAGTCAAAATATTTGTTTTCAGATCCACGACCGCTTTAACTTTCTGTAGCCAATCAGCTCCAATTATCAACGGAATATTTGTTTCTTCCACTACTGCAAACTCATGGTAAAATAGTTGGTTAAGCTGATTGATTTTAAACGGCAAGAAAATCTTCTTCTTTGATTCCACAAATTTAGAATTGAAAGCTCCATATATTTTCAATCTAGTTGCTGGAAGTTCCTCTATTCTATGCAAGCTTTTCTTAACATCCTCATAAATCGATCGTGTCAAAATCGAAATCATCGACCAAGTATCAATTAATGCTTCATAATCCTTGCTTCCGATTACCAGTTTTAGTTTCGGACATGTATTGCTTTCGCTTTGTCTGGCGTCTCTCAATACTCGTATTTCAGTTCTAAGCACATCTTCTTCTTCCGTTGATAACTTTTGTAGTCCATCTGACTTTCGGATGTCATTGCATTGTCTCATCTGCGGTGCTGTTGTTGCAACGTCGTGGTGGCTCCAAATTTCGATATGCTCGATGATGTCAAGAAACTCATTCTGCAATGAATCATAATTTTCTGCTACTTCTTCCGTACAGGTGGTTAAGGTATCTGCTGCTTTGTTGTCTGGTTCTCCCTGCTCATCTTCTGTCGTATCCGATTCGTCACTGTCTTCCGTCTCTTCCATGTCAGTATCTTCTTCCAGTTGAATACAAGTTTTCTTATCTTGATCATTGTTATCCAGTAACGCATCTATTGCTTCAACGAACATTCTTTCATGGTATTCTTGTTCCGTTTCTGGCCCAACTGTTGCTTTATTTATTTGCTCTGATGCGTCAATAACTTTGTTTATTTGCGCGCCCTCAAGCTTCTTTGCTTCTACAGTTGTTGTTCGTTCATTCTTGCCACGTTCAATTACGTTCGTAGTCTTGTATATAACGTCAGTTTCGTCTTCATCATCTGTCGTTATCCATTCATTATCGGAGTCTTCTTTCTTTCCATTTTCGTCTGAGCTCGTCGGTCCTTCAGTCCCCTTCAAAGGCTTTTCGGCCTCGCCGCGGGGCAAAGCAGGCCGCTCAATTAGTTTAAACAACGTGCGTTTTCTTCATGATTGTTCGTACTTTGATTACGTATTTCGTGGTTGGTGTCTCCATTATCTACTGTGCGTGCTTCTACGGCATAAACCTGTTTGTCGCGAGGTCCCGGTTTCTCGTAGACTGTTCTTCCGCCTCCTCTACTTCTGTCTACATTACGTGACTGATTGTATTCTTTGGGCCTAGCTCCGGTGTTTTGCCAATCATTTCGATTATTCCTCTCTCGATTACGATTTTCCTGTCGGTCTTGTGTCGGTTCTTCTTCTCTCTGATGACGTTGCCGTCGATCATCTTGTCGGCCGTTATTGGTATCACCTCCTCGTGACCTGTCTTCCCGTGTATCCGCTTGTCGGTGCCCGTATCCGTTATCTTCACGGCGAGTACCTTCGTCCCTCCGATAATGTCGATCATCTGTTCCATTCCTATTCCCTCTGTCCTGTCGGTTGGGACGGTCTCCATTTTCCCAGCTTCGATCACATCTTTCCAAGACTTCCATAAATTTTTCTATAGATAAAGCTGGTTGTACAATGAAAAGATCTCGCACACGTCTGGGCAATTTTGCTAACATCACTGAAATGAAAGCTCGCTCCGGTATTGGATAGCTAAGATACCTATTCTTATTCCAGTAATGTTTCACACATTTCTCCATCGTACTGAATTTATTTGCGTTAAAGATCGGTGCTGTGTGAATATCTTCATAAACTTCATCCTGCTTTGCTGATGACCAATATTTGCCTATTAGTTGATCCTTAAATTCGCGGTAGCTTCTGCTCTCGCTACTCATGTCCATAAAGTCATTATGAATACTTTCATGCACGTTGGACAGAATATAATTTATACACATGCGATCCGACCAATCTCGCGGTAAAGTTTGTTCGATGTGATTCAAAAATTTCATTATGTGGATGTCGCCATCTGATTTGAATTGTGGCGGTCTGATACTACGCAAATACTTTTCCATTCGTCTATCATTTTAGGTTCGCCTTGCCTCCTCATTGTTGTCAACACAAGGCAATGGCGCAACATTTCTTTGCTCCGGTACAGTTCCGTTCAAATTTATTTCTTAATGCGAATTCCCGTTACTGATTTCGGTGACAGATTTTGTCGTTTCAAAGCTGACGTTTTCTGCAGCTGGCTGCCTCACGAGATGATAACAATTATTTGTTGCGTCATCATTGTGACTGCCAACTTGCGCTTCTGTACTAGACGGGGTCACGTATTGTTTTCATGTTCCACAATATGCTGGATTTCTCTTTGCATCTGAACAATTCTTTCCTCAGTGTGTTTTAAGCCCTGTTCGAGTCCCGCGGCTTTGTCTTTGGTTCTGTTTAATGATTTTTTAACCAAAGTGACTTCGTTACTGCACTCGGTGTGACGCTCCACACAAATTTTTTGCGCCTGCGTAATCTGTTGTTCCGTTTGCGTGGCTAAATCATCTATCCTTTTTTCCTGTTTACTTATTTGCTTCCTAACGTGTTCATTTTCCTTTTTTATTTCTTCGATTTTTTTATCTATTTTCTTTATGTCCTGTGCAAGTTCCCGTCTTAGTTCTAACTGTGATTTTTCGATTTTTTGAACTATTTTCTTTATTTCTAACTGTGATTTTTCAATTTTCTGACCAAGATTCCTGCTCATTTCTAACTGTGACTTTTCAAGATTCTGGCTCATATTTTGCATGAATTGCATTAACGCACTTATGTCTGCATTTCCTTGAGGCACAGCATCCCTCATTTTTGTCCTTCGCCTATACTTTTTATTTCTGTCGATTTTCCGTTCCTCCTCACTACTTGATGACAGATCATCTGATGAACATTTATCCTCCGATTCGTTCTGATGTTCGTCAATTACCTTTTGCTGATCACTAACATTGTCCGCGATCTCATCCATGTTAATTTTCTCTCCATTAATTACGTGACCAACGTTTATCGCTAACCTGCGATCGTTTGAGTGTCTCAAATCTGTACTACTTCTTCGAACCTCATTTTGATCACGTGTAATTACTTGTCGATCTACGTTCAAATTTGCATTTTCCATTTCTGGTACATTTACCATTTCGGTTACTTTTTCTAATCTTGAATCCATTGTTGATGCCTGGCTTCTACGCATTATCGCGTTCCTAGTAAGGACCCTACTTTTCTCTATTGTTGCGTCACGATGACGCTGCCCTACTGGTGCCATGTTTAAACTTTTCAACAATGTTTCAAAATCAACAACCGATATACAAATTTCAAATCCAATAAACAGTCAATCAATATACAGAAAAAAATAATAAATCAAAATTTAATGATAACTTAATTACTATTACTTAATTATCAAATGTCTTGTCAAACCAGTTACAAACGTAGGCGCCCAAACTATCCTGGCAGTAGTGTCGCCAATTGTAAGAAAATTTGCCTGTTGGAGGTCGTCAAAAAATCTCAAAATTCAGAATACGTAATGATATGCTCTAGTAATAATAATTTTGTTATTGAATGTTGTAGCAAATCACAACTAATGGGTCGCAACAACACTTTCGCATTGTAAGTTAGAATTTTGAATAAATAAAAAAAAATGATATTAATTAACTTAAAACAGTCACTGTAGTAATTAATTAAGCTTGGCCCTAGTTAAACTAGCATTGACTACAGCCTCCAACTAGCACCTCTTACGATTCACGAACAACACAACTGTCAGAATTCATGTAGTGGTGATGGCGTGTTCGTGTTATAATCAAAATTGTAATAGCAGATAGACTCTAATTACAATGATAATAGCTCAGTACAGTGAAACTCCGTGGTGCAATGAGCTTCACAAATACTACAGTTAAACTTCTCAATAATTTTGATAATATTCTTTAAAGCATTCAAGTTTCTTATAAAACTTTACGTGAACTATCATTTTTTTTTGTAATTGGTTCCAGGGCCTGGGTAGCGTACGCGTGTAACTAGCTGAGCAAAGTTTGGCATTTAACGTATTTCATAAAAAAATTACTTCAGTCAAGTCTGGTTACTTTCTACATAAATGAAATCAACTTTACTTTACTTGCAAACTCTCTCGCACATTAATTACTAGTCTCTGTGGTTGTAACACGTTTAGCAATTCTTTAACTCATCTAGCAATTTCTTTAAAACTGATTGTAATTACTTTGAAAAATGATTGATCTTGTTGGTCAATGTGCAGGCTTGCATAATCAACATAATCTAATAATGGTGATAATGGGGTGACTACAACTACTTACAAAATTAAGACTGGTTTCAAAATAAGTCATGTATAATTGAACCAAAGTTCTGATTGGGTTGACACTACATTTACATGCATACAAAATAAAATGTTACAAAAGTACTCATCTGCTTTCGTCGTCTTCGTCGTGAAGTCCATACAAGACAGATATGATTACAATAGATACTCTTACTACAACAACGATCACACTCGGTGACAATGGACTTGATACCAAACAATTACTTTTCTTGCACACATGAAAAAAGATTACACTGATCGAGTATAAATAAACTTATTTCGCACTTTCTTCAATACATTAAACAGGACGCCTCTCAGGCTTATTGCAATTGCATTAAACTCGCGCCACACTGCGCCTACCGTGCCTCTGCACTATCAACAAAACATTTATGTGTTTACTATAGCGAGTCCGCACCGCGACTACATTTATGTCTTTACTTTGGCGAGTCCGCACCGCGACTGCTTCAGCAGCGCGACACTCACAGCTACTACTTCTGTACCAAAGACAGTCTTTGATACAGGTTGAACATTTTCTCTGGCGCATTGCTAACTTACAAAGAATGTCCGTGCATTCATGCGGGTTTACACATACAGTACATGTTTACACTAAATGATTCAATATTGAAAGTGACGTTACATAAGAAATATCTCTAGCATACAAGAAATGAAAAATACATGAACTAAACAAATTTAAGACAATATATACATTACTTTAAATCAAACTGTAAGATACACCAACAGGTGTACTCTTACAGTCGTACAGCACGGCAGTGTCATCAAGGTCTTCAAGAGGCGTGCGGGGAATCGGCAATGCCTTACAGAACAGTGGCACGTTGGGTAAAAGCTTTCAACGCAGGTCGGCAAACTGTGGCAGACTTGCATCGGGCAGGTTCTCCTAGCGTCTCTGAAGAAGTGCATACTGTCGCCGCGTTAGTGGACAGTGATCGACGCCAGACGATTCGTGAGCTCGCCCATGAAATCGGATTAGCGCATACGACTGTGCTTAACATGCTGAAGAAACGCCTGGGCACGAAAATAATTGCGTCACGATGGTTTCCGCATGAACTGACGGTAATGCAGAAATGGATGTGTTACAACGATGCTCAAACGCACTTGGAGCGCTATGAGCGCGAAAGAGAGGCTTTCCTTCGGCCCTATCGCAACACTGGATGAGGCATGGGCCACATCGTACGAGCCAATCCAACAAATGGCGTCATTATGGGTCTTCGCGAAGGACGAAAGTGCGTCGGCGCCCCAGTATAGCGAAAGTTATGGTGATTCTCGTGTACGACTGTGATGGTGTTATCCTAACGCATTATGTATGGCAGCCTGAGTGATGACAATCTCATAAAGTAGCTCCACCTTTCAGTGTGCCGACTGTTTGTACCAGATACAAATTTTATTACGTCTTCAGTGAATCAAACGTGATTAAATTTTTTCCTGACATATTTTGTTGAGAACAATCATGATACAATCGGTAGAGAAGTGCTATATAGTAAGTTTTTTCCTTTCTTTCACATGTAGGTGTGGTAATTTACTCTGTCCTAACATCATTATATATAAGCTACATGTCATAGTTGTATTAGTGTACTGCAGTTGAAAAACGAATGTGACTTTTCTTTTTAGCAAATTTCGAGTTTGCTAACCGGGTGATTTCGACGCCAGGATAGGAAATCGAACAGAAGGTTATGAAAAGGTTATGGGTAAGTTTGGAGAGGATATGGAGGCCAACAAGAACGGAAAACAGCTTTTGGATTTCTGTTCCAGTATGGGCTTAGTTATCACAAACTCCTTCTTTAAGCACAAGGACATTAACCGCTATACGTGGGAAGGAAGGGGAACCAGATCTGTCATTGACTATACAGCCCAGGAATTCAGGAAGACAGTCAAGGACACACGTGTTTTCAGGGGGTTCTTTGATGATACTGATCATTATTTAATCTGCAGTGAAACTGGTTTTGTGAGGCCAAAAGAGCAGAAAGTCAGGTCCATAAGAGTGGAGAAGCTTCAAGACAAGGAAATTAGACACAAATACATAACAATGATCTCGGAAAGATACCAGTTAGTTGAATGTAATGATTTACAGTCACTGGAGGAGGAATTGTCAAGGTACAGGGACACACTACTGGAAACAGCTAGAGAATGTCTTGGAACAGTAAGTAGTGTGTAAAGGTAGGAAGAAGCAGACAGCCTGGTGGAATGACACAGTCAAGGCAGCCTGTAAAAAGGAAAAGAAGGCATATCAAAAATGGCTCCAGACTAGAAATCAGGCAGACAAAGAAAGTTATGTTGAAGAAAGAAACAAAGCCAAACGGATAATTGCAGAATCCAAGCAGATCATGGGAAGACTTTGGAAACAAGCTAGAATCTCTGGGCCAAGCCGCGGGAAAACCATTTCGTAGCGTAATTAGCAATCTTCGAAAGGGAGGGAAGAAGGAATTAACAAGTGTTTTGGACAGGTCAGGAAAGCTGCTAGTCAATCCTGTGGATGCCTTGAGCAGATGGAGGGAGTATTTTGAAGAATTGCGCAATGTAGGTGAAACGTTCAATGATGTATCAGATTTACAGGTAGAATAGGATAGGAACGACGATGGAAACAGGATCTCATTTGAGGAAGTGGAGAGAATGGTCAGTAGATTACAGTGCAATAAAGCGGCTGGGGTGGATGAAATTAAGCCGGAACTTGTCAAATACAGTGGAATATCAGGCCTCAAATGGTTACACAGGATAATTGAAAAGGCGTGGGAATCGGGACATGTTCCGTCAGACTGAACGAAAGCGGTAATCACGCCAATTTTCAAACATGGAAACAGAAAAGATTGCAACAACTATCGAGGTATCTATTTAATTAGCGTTGTAGGCAAAATATTCTCAGGTATTGTTGAAAGGAGAGTGCGAGTATTAATTGAGGACAAGTTAGATGAAAATCAGTGTGGGTTTAGGCCTCTTAGAGGCTGTCAGGACCAGATCTTTAGCTTACGGCAGGTAATGGAAAAGTGCTATGAGTGGAACAGGGAATTGTATCTATGTTTCATAGATCTGGAAAAGGCTTATGACCGTGTCCCTAGGAAGAAGCTACTGTCAGTTCTACAAGATTATGGTATAGGAGACAAACTTCTGCAGGCAGCAGAAGTAGACTGTCAGGCAGCAGTTAGAGTAGATGGCAAATTAAGCTCATGGTTCAAGGTAGTTTCAGGGGTAAGACAAGGCTGTAACCTGTCACCACTGTTGTTCATACTATTCATGGATCATATGTTGAAAACAGTAGACTGGCAGGGCGGGATTAAAATAGGTCAAAACACAATAAGCAGTCTCGCATATACGGATGACTTAGTTGTAATGGCCGATTCGATTGAAAGGTTGCAAACTAATATTTCAGAGTTCGATCAGAGGTGCAAGGATTATGATATGAAGATTAGCATCTCCAAAACGAAAGTAATGTCTGTGGGAAAGAGATTCAAACAGATTGAGTGCCAAATAGGAGGAACAAAGTTAAAACAGGTAGACAGTTTCAAGTACCTGGGATGTATTTTCTCACAGGATGGCAACATAGGAAAGAACTGGAATCGAGGTGCAGCAAAGCTAATGCAGTGAGTGCTCAGCTAAGATCTACTCTCTTCTGCAAGAAGGAAGTAAGTACCAAGACTAAGTTAGCAGTGCACCGCTCTATCTTTCGACCAACTTTGTTGTATGGGAGTGAAAGTTGTATGGATACAGGTTACCTTATTCATAAGATAGAGGTTACAGATATGAAAGTAGCAAGAATGATTGCAGGTACCAATAGATGGGAACAATGGTAGGAGGGTGTCCATAATGAGTAAATCAAAGAAAATCTGGGAATGAACACCATAGATAAAGCAGTTAGAGCGAACAGACTGAGATGGTGGGGTCATGTTACACGCATGAGAGAAGCAAGGTTACCTAAGAGACTGATGAGCTCGGCAGCGGAGGGTAAGAGGTGGACCAAGAAGAAAGTACTTAGATTCGGTGCAGAATGATTTTGAAGTAAAAGGCATAACATCAGACGAGGCATCAAGGTTAGCATTGAATAGGGGATCATGGAGGAATTTTATTAGAGGTACTATGCTCCAGACTGAACGCTGAAAGGCATAATCAGTGTCTAATGATGATGATGATGAAACCTAACCATATACAAGGCAGTCTGGTCTTTCATACGCGACGCTTGTGCCGTCTACGCGGCAACTGCACAGTGTATTCCTGCAAGGATTCCGCTCATACATCACAGTGGAGAGTCAGCCACCAGGTGAGAAGGCTAGCGGTCTACCAATGCGTGGCTGGCCCTGTACTATTACAGAGGGCGCGCCAGAAATTACGCACACAGAGCACCTAACGGGAACCACACGTCCCTCTAGTGGTCTTTAAACATGAAGAGCTCTCGGCACTGTACACAACCTCCTAGGACAAATCGTTTTCAAATAAGGAGCAAAAACAGTTTTTCCGCCAGCCCCCAATGTTTAAAAAATTCCTTTTGTTACGCTTGCTCTGAATTGCTATTGTTTCTCTCAAAATAGCTCCAGAAGAAGAGTATCCTCATACGTACGGTAGTGAAATACGAAACAAAAACTAAATTTTGATAAGCCACCACTTTTTGAATATATGATGTTTTCTATGTTATTCTGCAAGTTATCTCAGAAGAAGTATTTCAACCTACTGGTAGTGTACAGTTGGCCAACAAGACATCTTTTGCACTAGCTCTTTCTTACTGAAAAGCTGACATATTTGTGTGTGCTTCTCGTCGTACGACTGATGACCGTGCAGTCTAGTCCCCTCTAAACAATAATAATAATAATTCTCGTCGTACCATGTGTTCAGAATATTGCTCCAGGACGCCGTTTTCGGAGCGACTAGAGCAACTCAGAGCAAGGATAAAAAGTCCGATTTTTCAAAAAAAAAAAAAAAAAAAAAAAAAAAAAAAAAAAAAAAAAAAAAAAAAAAAAAAAAAAAAGGGGGCTGGCGGAAAATCTATTTCGTTTCCCATTTGAAAACTATTGGTCCGAGGACATTGTTGTTCTGGAGTAACGTCCAGAGCAACTCAGAGCAAGCATAAAAAGTTCGATTTTTCAAAACATGAGGGTTAGTGAAAATTTGTGTTATTGTTTAATTGTTGGCCTATTTTTAAATTTACAGATGTGTGCCTCTGGAGCAAAGTAGAGCAACCTTAGAGCAACGCAGAGCAACAAAAGAAATTTTGAAAAATTTCAAAGTTGGGTCTAACTTCACATATGCGCCAACGACACTGTAATATCATTAGTCAGCCAATACAATAGCACACTTTCTCGACGCGCCAAAGTGCAAATAGGAATGGTTACCAATGTAATTTAAATATGAATATTGTATAGTAAAAAGCAAAGTTATGTCTTCACATGCTATGCAGGCACATTTATTTGGGTTAGTGTCAAAAGTACATTTGTTTTTTTGCTGATATGCCAGCATTTTAAAGGAAATGCTTTAACGAAGCAGTCAGTGTTACACGAGAATAGCTGATTTATTTACTGGACAAGGGTACATCCTGAACCTGTCAGCCATAGAGCAGGAACACCATTAATTAATTTTCGCAGATTTGCCGCCAGTTCCGAGGGCACTGTTACGTTGGGACTGAAATTGCAGTAGGCAAACATTCGTGACGAGAAAATCTGCAAATCTGACTGCATCGTTCTTAATTAAAGTACAGATCGTGTCTGTGAGCTTATTATAAATGTTTAAATGTTGGTATAGCTTATGGGACTTAACTACGGGGTCATCAGTCCCTAAACTTACAAACTACTTATGAACTAACTAATCCTAAGAACGGCACAAATATCCATGCCCGAGGGGGGATTCGAACCCCGACCGTAGTGGCCGTGCAGACCGTGACTGGAGCTCCTCAGTCCCCTCGGCCACCGCGGCCGGCGAGCTTATTAAACATCGATCTGTCCACATCGCGAGAGTTTATTTTTTGTTTTACATAGCACTTTCATCTAGGCATTTCTGTGACTGCTGTAAAAGATAGATCTGTCTGCATCCAGTGAGATTATTATTATTAAACTGAAACATGGAGATATTCGTCACACTAAAACGCACGCGCTAAAGCGTATGGCCGCGGTGGAGTAGCTGAGCGGTCCAAAGCATCTAGCTGCGGAGCGCGCGGTTGCTCGCCGTGGAGGTTCCAGTCCTCCCTGGGGCATGGGTGTGTGTGTGTTGTCCTTAGGTTAGTTTACCTAGGTTTAAGTAGTTTGTAAGCTACGGACTGATGACCACGCAGTTTGGTCCGATAGATTTACAGACATTTGAACATTTTTTAAAGCGTATGCGCAACATTTTTGGAAGCTGGTATGCTGCAATCGAACTGTGCTTTCCTCGGCTTCATTGGTAGACAAAATAACATTGCAAAGCGTCATTTTCACACTTCGCCAGGCTCTCGCACCGTGTTTCACCATTTTCGTAAGTATATTTCACTATCGAGAAAAATACCGTCTCTGATGCTACAGCGCATTAAAGATCTTGAATTAAACGTGCCGTTTCCAGGGCGTATTTGAGTCGTACATTACTCGTAAGTGACATTTACATACAGTAAAACTTTACCCAATCTTACTTGCAGTAGGCCTACGGAAATATGATGCCGCTTTTAACGACGCCGTTACAGAAAGGGTCGACGCAGCGTTTCAGTTGCTAGACGTCGATGTTCCGCGGTGACGGCCACATGCGCAGACGGCACTGCGCAGTCGTCGGCGGTAGAGCCGTGTATTGGGAGAGTACCGCCAACCGGGCGAGCGCCGCCATTGTAGGCCTATCTGGCAATAGCAGCGCTATGCACGGCGGTGTTAAATTAACATTTATGATGAAGGGAACCGGTCTGCACATCGACGTGGTATGACAATACGTTAAGTAAACGATGAACTTAAGTTTTTAATCGTTTCATCACATCTACAGCGAATATTAAGGAAAAATTGGTAATCTGAGATCAAGACCTTTATTTTTGAGCAAACTATTTGTAAAATTGTTTCGTGCTAAAATTTAAACCCTGTACCAAATGCACTGCTTTCGCAATAATTGACGTTCCTGCTTTCAAATTAGCTAAGGAATGACGTTTTTATCTCTAATATATTGGTTTTTATCAAACTAGATGTAATTAATACATGTTGCTTTCCATTAATCTAGTGCCTTATGTAGATAGGTGTTGTGTGCTAACCTACATGAGATATTATTACGTAACATTAACTGAGCTAACATTTTGGGAAGGTTTAAGTTTTTACACATTGTTATCGCACTGCTCGGTGCTCAGTAAAATAAACTTTATCTTAAAATTCGAATTTTCGAGATCTATTTAATGGGCGGTTTCATTTACCGTCCAAATTGTCATAATATGCAGGCTAAGTATAAATACAAAATTCATAAAATACGACACATTATGTTAGATTTTCATGTATTTATATCTTTTAAAAATATCTGTTCTCTTAATGATTGTGCGTCCAACATTGCTCGCAAGAAACTTGTATGAACAGATAAATCTAGAAATTTACTCGATATTTCAATACAAATTTACTTACTTCGCAAAATTTTGCATTCTCGTATGGAAATGCATTTTTTCTTCCAATGCGGTGTACCCACAATTCGCATCTTTTCGCATCTCTTTCGCCCTGTGGATTGCGTAAAACTTCCTACAGTACCTCGGACTGTCTTAGTATAACAGTTCACTGCCAACAGTGCGGCATTTTTCACCATATAAAAATGGAATATGCCACGTTAAGCTCTTAATTTAATACATAATGAGTCTACACATTTCCAACATTTCTAAATGCTAAAATAACAGCTATTTAAGTGACATATGCCATTTACGCTGATGGATTGCTTACGTCGAAAATGGCGGACGTGCCCCACCGGCGCTCAACTGACCAATAGCAGCCGGCGGTTGTCGGCAAGCCACACATAAAAGGTTGGCGCTACTCTCCCAATACAGGACTCTAGTCGCCGGCCAGCCGTGGGGAGCGAAGCCGCCGCCAGATGTCTCTGCTGGCGCTGCTGCTGGCCGCCTGCCTGGCCGCCACCGCCGTGGCCGAGGGGCGCTGCCGCGAGTGGCGTGAGTATCTGCATAGATACTCTGCAAATCACATTCAACTGCCTGCCAGAGGGTTCATTAACCACTTTCATAACTTTTATCCACCGTTCCATTCTCTAATAGCGCGCGGGAAGAAAGAACACCTAAATCGTTCCGATTTCGATCTTATTTCTCTTATTTTATTGGGACGATCATGTCTCTCTAAGTAAGTGGGTCCTAGCAAAATATTTTCACATTCAGAAGTAACAGTCGGTGATTGAAACTTCGCTAACAGATCACGCCGCAATGAATAACGTCTTTCTTTTAATGATTTCCACCCCAATTCGTGCAACATTTCCGTGACGCTTCCCCCCCCGTAACGTGATAGAACAAAACGAGCTGCCCTTCTCTGAACCTTCTCAATGTCTTCCGTCAGACCCACCTGGTGAGGGTCCCACACTGGGCAACAGTACTCCAATAGAGGACGCACAAGTGTGATGTAGGCAGTCTCTTTGGTGGAGCTGGTGCATCTTCGAAGCGTTCTGCCGATGAAACGTAACCTTTCGTTCGCCTTCCCCACAATATTTTCTATGTGTTCTCTCCAGTTAAAGTTGTTCGTAATTCTAACTCCTAGGTATTTGGTAGAATTTACGACCTTAAGGTTTGACTGATTTATCGCGTAATTGAAGTTCAGCGGATTTCTTTTAGTGGTCATGTGTATTACTTCACACTTTATTTAGTGTCATTTGCCAATTTTCGCACCATGCAGAAATTTTGTCTAAATCTGCTTTGCAGTTACTTTTGATCCTCTGTTGACTTCACTAACCGATAAACTACAGCATCAACCGCGAACAGTCTAAGGGAGCTATTCAGATTGTCTCCTAAATCGTTTATAAACACGAGGAAGAGTAGGGGACCTATAACGCTTACCTGTGGAACGCCAGATATCACTTCTGTTTTACTCGATGACTTACCGTCAATTACAACGAATTGTGTCCTTTCTGATAGGAAATCGTGAATCCAATCGCACAATTGGGGAGATATTCCATAAGCAAGCAATTTCATTAGAAGCCGCTTGTGGGGTACAGTGTCAAAAGCCTTCCTGAAATCCAGAAATATGGAATTGATTTGAGATCCCTTGTCGATGGCACTTAACACTTCATGTGAATAAAGGGCAAGCTGTGTTTCGCAAGAGTGATACTTTCTGAATCCCTGTTGACTACTGGTTTATTAGTCGTTCTCTTCGAGGCAGTTCATAATATTCGAACAAAGTATATGTTCCAAAATCCTACTGAAAATCGAAGTCATTGAGATAGGCCTTTAATTTTGGGAATCACTCCTATTTCCTTTCTTGAATATGGAAGTAACTGGGGCAACTTTCGAGTCTTTGGGTACGGAATTTCGCTGAGTGATCGGTTGTAAATGATAGCTAAGTATGGAGCTATTGCATCAGCATACTCTGAGAGGAATCTAGTTGGTGTACAATCTGGCCCGGAGTCAGTGTTGCCAGCCCGTGGGATTTGTCCCACATCGTGAGACATTTTGACAATTATTTTAAAGAAAGGGACAAAGGGCCTTTTTTGCAAAGAGTGAGGAATATGGGAAATTTCTTCGGTGCCTCTTTCTCTCTCTCTCCCCCCCTCTCTCTCTCTGTCTATCTCTCTCTCTCTCTCTTTGTCTCTCTTGCCCGCAGTCCCATAGTACAGTAACACCAGCTATATTTATTCACGACTGCACCATCTATATCTATAAATGTGAATGTGTGTTCGGTGTACGCTTATCACGTCCGAACGACAAGACGCAGAGACTTAAATATTTGTACAGTTACTAATTTATACCTGAGGAAGGTTTTAGGCACGGTTTTATAGCGATCTGATAGATATTTAGTAATTTGAAGAATATAACGCGAAATGCGGAACAATAATTACTCTTTGAAAATTATATTTACTCTTTGAAAATGGTTTTATTGGTTGCATCGTTGCTTGAGGGTTGATAATGACAAAAGGGTGGAGTACATTGGGATGGAAAGTTATCGGTGTATATAAAATTCTACGTGTGTGTGTGTGTTAATATTTCGCTCTGCAGCGAAAACTGCAGAACGCAAACGAATGGGCTTTGTGTAATAGTTCTCCGAAGTCTCCCGTTGTACACCATAGCAGTTCCATGCCGATAGCTAAAAGGAATGGAAGATTCTGTGGTTGAAAGTCGACAAATTATAAAAAAAGTCGGAGTGAAGGCCAGCGATGACGTTGGCGACTCTATAGCAAGGAGGTTACATACAGCGAAACGTGATGCCACAGACCATATCTTTGGTCTATGCGTGCTACGTCTTCAGCCCTTTCTCTGTAAGGAAATATAAGAATAAATAAGTAAAGCAGTAAAAAAGAAATTTTCTTTTGATACATCTCTTTAACAAAAATCGAATTGACGTTTCGTGCATTATCTATCATAATCAATCAACACGCGAGCGGAGCCGCGGGTTTAAGCTAGTTATTTATGAAAGAGAGACGCGTATGAGACATTGTGGAATCCTCGGATAAACAATGCATCACTGAATGTCAGTTATACCCAGTCTAAAATTACTTTGTGAGAGAGGTTTCAGTCTGTAGAGTGGTAGGGGAATTTTTCAGATCAGTTAGATCCGAAATCTACAACCTCCGTCCCTCATTGGCTGGCTACCTGCAGTCGCTAAGCAACGAAACGACGCTACTGAGCTGCCTATACCAAAGACTCAAAGTAACAGTGTGCCCCACCCCCCTCGCAACCACTTCGCTTCCAAGCACGCAACTGTCAGTGGTATGGGCAGTTGGCAATGAAGTTGTAACTTAGCTCATTGTTGTTCTATTCCATTTCAAAACATTGGGTGAAGAACTTTTGGAGACTTGCGGCTTCTCTCAATACCTCGAAAATGATGCACGGATGTGGTACGAGGGTCGCGCGGCCTCATTTCGTAGATATAAGATTTAGAACATAACACTGAACATGGCTGTATGTTAGACGGAGTTGTAAGAGGCGATACAGGAGTGTGAGAAAAAGTTTTTATTTTTATTTTTAATTTTTATGTCTGTTGCACCCGCTGCAGGAAAAGCAGCGTCATGGTATGAAACAGTCGCTTTTTTTTCTCGTGTTTTTGTTTGCCGTGGGACACTTTACGCTAAAAAGGGACATTTTGAATACCTGGGTGGGCACTTTTGAGCTTCAGAGGCTGGCAACACTGAGTAGAGTAGCGCGCCACTGGCTCCTGTTTCACTGCTCGCGATTGCAGATCCGCGCGAATAGCCATCTTACCCTAAACGGATCCAAACAGAGTGATTCAGGAGGAACGGTAGGAAACGTCTTAACAACCAAACCACTGTGGGATAACGTACTGCGACATCTAGCATGCTCAGCACCCCTCCCCCTTTAAAAAAAAAATGTATGGCTGTGTCCCTCAGTAGGCGAGGTGATGCTCACTGGGTTTTTCGAGGTCCGATGTGCGAAACTCATCGAATTCCTGGAGTACGGAGAAACCATTAACAGTAACGTGTACTGTTATACACTCCGTAGTTCACAAGAGCAAACGGCTTTGCCTGCTAACGGAGGGAGTGGTTCTGGTCCGTGGTAACGCGCGTCCACACATCTGCAAGGTCACACAGAGTGTGTTGGCCAACTTCAAGTGGAGCAGCTTCAGCAGCCGCCCTATAGCCCGGAAATGTCGCGCTGCGTCTTTTATATGTGCAGTCCATAAAAAACAAAACAAAACAAAAAGAAAAAAAAAAAAACCTTCTCAAATGGAAGCGCTCCAACTCGGGCGACGAAGTGAAGGTTTCACAGCCACAGGAATTCTGCGAACAGGGAATCCTTCGGCTCGTTAAACAGTGGGATAGTTATGCGCTAGCCTCTGGTGATTACTTCAGTTATACCCACAGTATACTTTTTCATTTTAACACACCTCGTATTTACTGTTACTGCTGAAGAGCAGTACAGGCGAAAAGCAATTAAAATACCGTGTAACATGTGTCCAATTTTTACTGAGTTCGAAGACCCAAACAAACTCAAAGCAAAGTCAAATGATAACGCTCAAATTTTATTTTCAAAACTTCCACCACGAACTTCAGTGCGATTGACTTCCTTTGATAACATCAGGCGTACCCTTTTGACGTCGTCTTTGTGTTAGTTTATGAGCGCTGCGCATAGGCGGAGGGTCGTTCGATACCCCCTCCCCCCAGTAGCTCCGATTATTTTTATTTATTTATTTATTTTCGAATGCGGAGCTATCGCGCTATCAATGTACTGACTCTTCAAACCTGTGAGACTTTTTGTTTGATTGGGCGTCGGATAAAAAGTGGTGACCAGCACCACTCGTTCTACTGAGCCAGAGTTTAGCTGACGATGAGAATTCTTTCACCCCCCACCCCCCTTCCCAGGATGCCGTCTTGGATCCGCCCCTCCCTGGCGCTGCGCTCTTCATTATCCGAACGATGAAATCTACTCCGGCGTACACTTTATCTTTGTACACTTCGCATTTCAGCCATCCTGAATGGAAAAAAATCCAAAGAGGTACCGTCTAGGAACCTTCGTAGCCACTAAAACCACCCATATCAATGGAGCCACCTGCCAGAAAATTTTAAGCTTAGATGAGGTGTCATCTGACAACTAGAATGTGTAGAAGCCCCATCATGCTGAGGGAACATATGCACGCATTCTTGTAGGCAATGAAATCCCTTCCATTGATGCTGGAAGCTCATTTTAAAAATGCTGTGCATAACATTGTAAGGCGATGCGGTAATACAGCATCCCCAATCAACTAATTGTCCACTAAATCACACCATACATTTTCAGAGAAGCTTTCTTGACAGTGTATCTCCACAATGCCACGTGCATTTTCTTCGGACTACTGAATGTTATTCATACGAATATTCATTACTGTTACCGTATTATTCATTATTGTTATTCATGCGAATGTTATTCATGCCGTCACGAGTGAAAGCCACTTCTTCAGTGAAAAGTAATAACGGGATTTTGAAATATCCAACACCTGAATTCCACGTCTACCTTCAGTTCCTTGCACCAAAATTTTTAAAGATACGGATGATATAGAGCACACCTAATGACCCCCATATTCCTGTCTGTGCAGCACCGATAATTGCAGAAATTCTACGTGCGCTTATTGAAGAACTACGTTCCACCGACTAAATCATATCTGCCACTTCATCAACAGTTCACTCATTTAGACATTCAGGTGCAATATTACTAATGAACGCTGTACGAGTCTCACAAAGTGAACTGAACAGACGACGAACATTCTTTTATCTGGCAGTGTGCGCTTAGGAACTACATACATCAGACTTCGTCAGCAAATCACTATGAAAAATCCAATGAAAACTAAAGCACAACTTGAACAGCAACACTCTGCTCCGGACATTCGGTAAATACGCCCACAGCAACCAGTGTACCACCACACGAAATGAAAATTCACTGAACTCAGCTGTATTTCAGTACTGTTGTTGTGGTCTTCAGTCCGGAGACTGGTTTGATGCAGCTCTCCACCCCACCCTCTACCCTGAGCAAGCCTCTTCATCTCCCACATCCATCTGAATCTGCTTACTGTATTCGTCTCTTTGTCTTCCTCTGCGGTTTTTCCCCCACACACTTTCCTCCAATGCTAAATTTACTATTTCTTGATGTGTAAGAATGTGTCCTATCAATGTAACCCTTCTTTTAGTTGAGGTGTGTCAGAAATTACTTTTCTCCCCAATTCTGTTCAGTACCTCTTCATCAGTTGCGCTATCTAATCACCTAATCTTCAGCATTCTTCTGTAGCACCACATTTCAAAAGCCTCAATCCTCTTCCTGTCTGAACTATTTATCGTCCATGTTTCACTCCCGTATCAGCCAAGACTCCACACAAATACCTTCGGAAAAAAATTCTTACTCTTAAATTTATATTCGATGTTATCAAATGTCTCTGTTTTCAAAAACGCTTCTTTTCCCATTGCCATTCTGTATTTATATCTTCTGCACTGCGACCATCATTTGTGTGGGCATGACGTCCATAGTTGCTTATGTAATTAAGATGGAAATGTTTCTCCGTCCCTGCAGCTACAAATAAAAGGCGACGTTTTTGTTACCAGACTCGTATCGTTCTATTGATAGTAAAACATCTGATAAATATTTACAATTTGTTTCGATATGTAACTTAGAAAAACATGTAAAGTACCGTTTGGCTACTTATGGAAATACTTGCTCCTGGTTTTCACCTTACCTCATGCAAGCCGATTTCTTTCCTGCAGCACTCTCGAGTCTTCATTTCGAATCACTACTATTCTCCTAATCTCCTACTTCACTGCTGCACTGTTCATATTTACGTTTTTAACACGTCAGGTGTATTTGTCTTGGACGTGAGCGAGTATGCAGTGTTCTTGTAGTGTTGCCAACATTGCAATTGTAACTTATTAAATATTATTAAATATTGTTACTATATATTAAATTGATGTAAGTGGGATGGAGTAGTGACTAAATTATAAATTTGTGCGATGAGTTTTTATTGGGAGGGGCGTGTCAGCGCTAAGATGACTGAACAGTGGTTGGAGTGGAATGTAGTGTGAGATGGAAGATAAGCGTGAGGGAAAGGAGGTTTTGATTTGGAAGAGGCGTAGCTGAAGTGAAGGGTAATTTGATATTAAGTGTGGAGTGGATGAATGGTGGAATGTGGAGTGAGACGTGGTAGAAGATTGAGAGAGTTAGGGGCAACAAGTTGTGGAGTTTATGTGATTTTTCTCTATTATTTTATACAATATTTGGTTTCCAGTATTTATTTGGTAATTGAGTAATTGTTTGTTGTATGATAATGCTTTGCATATGTGGAGATTTTCTCGAAAAGGGAGAAGGTGTCTGTCTCTAATGCTCTGTGTGACTTCCAGATCTTTTTCTATGGTGGTGGGCCTGTGGTGTTCTTCTTTAAGGTGGTCTGCAAATGTTGAGTGGTTTGTACCATACTTCCTTGCTCTGATGTTTTCTTTGTATCTAATGCCAAATGTTCTGCTAGTCATCCCAATATATATATTATCACAGTCTCTGCAGTTGAGCTGATGGGTACTAGATTGTTGATATTTGTCTGTTTTTGATTTTAATTTGGGAGTGTGTGTTTGAATTGGATCGTTTGTTTTGTAGGCAGTGTTTATGCCTTGTTTCTTGAATATATTACGTATTTTCTGTATAAATTTGTTATGGTAGGTAAGTGTGTGCCCTTGTTATTGGGTGTACTGTTTTTTTTTCTGTGACTTTAGTTTCCTGTTTGGTTTGTCTACAAGAGTTTATTCATCGCCATTTTAGTACGATTTGTATTACGACAGCCAGCTCATTTCTGGTAATTATAGGTGTTACGGGAATAATCTTACAGAATCTGTTTAGCATGTACCTGACTGCAACTTGTTTGTGAATCTGCTGGTTGTTGGAAGTGGCACGTAAGAAGATGTCCGACGTGGTGGGTTTTCTAAATATGTCAAAGCTGTGTTTGTGTTTTCCTTTTGTTATTGTTATGTTTAGAAAACTGAGTGTGTCTTTTTGTTCTTCTTCTATTGTAAACTTTATGCTTTATTCTTTGCTTTTGTGAGAGCCATCCAACCTGCTTTTTGTACCACGGCGGATCAGTCCCCTCGTTTGTTAATTTTTTTGGTATAAATCCCTCAACAGCTGCCGATATTATTTCTTTGAATTTAAGCGGCATCTACACTCACGTTATAGTTTCGAAAGACAGGAGACTGTAATTGAGGAAAGCATTCATCGAATATTATCCGCTTTTTTTGAATAAACATGTTTTTCGTTTAATTTTGTTAGATCTGAGAAATCCATAATTCAGTCTCCTTGAGACAACTCTGTGTTCGTTAATCTCTGTGTCTGTTTTGTTGCTCTTAATTTGTTGCTAAGTGTTCGAGTATGTTTTCAAAACCATTTACTATTCTAGTGGGTTCATGAACAAAATTCTCTAGGTAATTTTCGGAGAATGCGTTCAGTACAATGTCGGACGACATGTCATGTTTTACGATTCTTGTACAGATTATCTGATGATGAGGGCTTCGCCCTTAAAACACGTCATACTTTAGTGTTTTTACGCGATATCTGTGGTTGAGCCTACTTGTTTGACAAAATAATTAAGTAATACAACCACGAACTCACATCCATTATGGATATAATTACGCACTTCTTTGTTCCCGAATTTTCCAGTTTTAATTCGCAGAACCCTTGTTCTGAGAATAACGATAACAACCCAAAAAGATCTGTGAAATCGGTCGAGCTGTTCTCAAGTTATGGAGCGACCAAGGTATGTAGGGCTACATTTTTATGTTGCAAGATACTCTCCCCCGTGCACCGTATGAAACTTTAGGTAGAGGATGATCTTACTCTTCTATTGAAGGTCAAGCGTGCAAAATTTCGCGAAGATCGAAATGAAACTGTAGATTTCGTCAGTCTGTAGTAAAAGTATCCTCCCCCATGTACCTTAATTCTGTCCTATCGCAAAACACTTTCTTAGCTGACATCTTCTAGCTATAAACTACATACCGGCAAAGTTTCAGCTTCATAGGTGCATTAGTTTTAGACATTTCGCGTTTAGTGTAAAGACATAGTAAATTACAACCTCATGCTTATTAGCGCAAATTTTCATGCATTTCACTGTCTTTGACGTCTTAGCTTCTGAACTACATGTCGTAATACGATATTATTTCGAAGGTACATCCAGTGGTGTATATGTAAAAGTCTGCAAAATACGTCGCGAACAGAGATAGTAGGAAAGACGCAACAAATCAAAACGTCAAGCCTGATGATGCGGTTTTTCATGATCCTAATTGTTTATGACTCCATATCTCACGAACTTCGTGTCGTACTATGACAAAATTTTGAACTTACGTTCAGTGGTATGTGTGTATACTGTCTGCAAGATTTCTCAGGAATACAATTAACAGTGTACGAGTAATAAACTGTAGCGGCATGCCAAATGCCGTAATATTACTACATGAACGCCGAAAAAGTAGTAAGCGAGAAACTTTTTTATATTCATCATTTTGCTGGGGTTGTCAGCGAGAAAAAGTTTCCTAGAGGTTTGAAATTATGTTTAAAGTTTGTTGCAAGTCACTAAGTGCTCTCCTACTCAAATAGTGGACTGATAAAGACACACTATCACGTGCCGCAAGACGGGAAAGTTTTCATTGCACTAATAGCCCTATCGCAAAATCCTTTTTCAGTTGACGTCTTGTACTTATAAACTACATTCCTGCCAAATTTCAGCTTCATAGGTGAAGTAGATTTTGAGATTTCGTGTTTAGTCAGTGAGTGAATGAGTGAGTGAATGAATGTCCTTTCGCTTTTATATAGATATAGATTAAAAGTATTTTCAGTTTCTGACTTTTTGTTTGTAAACCTCTCATTCAGTTTGATAGTAATACAGTCTTCCTGTTTGTTTATAAATAATATTATAAACTGTTTTAATTTTATTATTAGAAGTGTTCATATCAGGCATAATAAATGTTCGTTTGGACATTTTAATAAATCTTGTCAATGCAGTATTATAATATTTGTCAGCTTCTGGGTCATTAGTCCTTCTTGCGATACAAACAATTTCTTTTTCTAATACTCTTTCAATAAGTCACTATTATTACTTGATTTCTTATAATGTTTAAATGTTTGTATAGTCTATGGGACTTAACTACGGGGTCATCAGTCCCTAAACGTACAAACTACTTATGAACTACTTACGAACTAGGACGGCACAAATATCCATGCCCTAGGGGGGATTCGAACCCCCGACCGTAGTGGACCTGCAGGCCGTGACCGAAGCGCCTTAGTCCCCTCGGCCACCGCGGCCGGCTTTCTTATAATAATATTCAACTTTTCTTAGGGAGTTTTCTAATAAACCTACAAATGCATCATTAAGAAAGTTACATTCTAAATTAGCATTGGATTCACGGCACACTTCATTCTACTCTAACTACTGGAGAATTTCCGTGAAATTTAGAATTGTTAATTCGTTAATTGACACACTACTTTAGAGGGCTGTTTTAAATTACTGGATGGAGCCAAGTCATACTACTACAAATAGCTATGCACAATGGTCAGAAAGACCTCAACAGGATAAGGATTTATGTGGCAAAACTTATATTAGTCTATAATAAATTTATCAATCATTGTGGTGCTTTCCTTTACTACTCGAATAGGAAAATCAATAAGGTATGTCAAATTACATACTATTAAGAGTCATTCATTCTACAGGGTTTTCCGTGAAGGATCCCTGATTTCGAAATCAAATATCCAGAAAATGAAGAACGATAGATTAGTGCATCAAAAAGCATGATTATTGTGAAAACTGTAGAATGTTATACAGACGTTCAGAAAACGTTCGCAATAGTTCGAAAAGCTGATAACAAATGGTGCTGTACGCAGCGCAACAGTTGCGTTAATTCATGAACGCTACCTCCCACGAAATCTTTTGTCACTATCAATAATAATTTTGTTTTTCAGTTGCAAAAAATGTTAGCAATATTTGTCATGATTTATAAAATAGATCTCAAACGCTAAAAGTTTAACTATGCATTGCTGATTGACTAAAATGGACTGAAAGATCAGTATGAAAATAAACAGATATTTTAAAGTAATTTTGTTTTGTCAGTTATTTTATTCCAGAGGGAGTTCTTAAAATATGAACATTTAGATTTTCATCAACCCAGAGCCTTGTAGCGGAAGCAACAGATTACCGTATATTTCCGCAGATAAGACGACCTTCAAATAAGACGAGGTACAAATTTTTATCACGATTTTGTAGTTTAAGCATGTATCTGGCCTATAAGACGACCCCGAGTTAGGTATTTACCCGAATGCCCGCTGCACTTCTTTCCGATTTTCGGGAACTAAAAGTTCGCCTTCGACATAGATTCGGAGACAAAGCTTCAGGAAGTTTCGAAAAATGCTGTTAGAATCAGCCAAAAGTAGTTTTCGTGATTAGTACACCTGGATTTTACCCTTTACTGCAGTGTTTGTGGTCTGCTTTTGAACTTTTGTGCCTGTAGTGCTACGTTGTATCCGATCGTGAAGAAGCATGTTCTTTTTTACAACGCGAAGCTAAAGGGGAAAAAAAAAATCTTTCGCCGAGACGACATGTAATCGCGCCGTTGCACACGAAATTGCCCGAGAACAAAAGATAAAGGATTTCGAAGGAACCCGTAATTGTTGCGTATAGCTCCGAAATATTTTAACCCTTTCACTACTCCGTACGTAAATGTACTGTAATCGTTTCTGTGCGACCCTGGATATATTGAGAAATTATTTTTGACAAGCGACATTGTAAAATCAAGCTGCACTGTAAATAATTAATTCTATTCCTACTTTACTGCATATACGTTATCGTATGTACCCTTGTCCACTCAATAAATTAATAAAGTTCGTAAAGCAAATATTTTTAAAAAAATTTGCACAAAACTTTGTTTTCCTAAATCTTTCCTCCACGATGTAAATTTCATCTCGGTAATATCGTAGATGTGCTGCATAGCGCGGCTTCGACGTCTATCGAATCGATAAGTTTCGCAACGATATGTATGGAATAAGCGAATGTTCCTGAACCGGAGATTAGCGCTAAAAATTTCTTGTTTGTCCTATGCCTAACCAAACTTTCACTTTCAAAGAAGTTATCTGTAGCCTAACCTTAAAAAGGTTAGGTATAGATTAAACTTTTGTGTCCCAGCCTCGTCGCCGCTTTTGTGTCTCGTTTCCGTCGTAGGTGTCGGTGGCCGAGTGGAATGAGACCGACACAAGAATAAAGATAGCACGCTGGTGCAGGTACGGAGGGGAGCAGCCAGAAACTAGAACCACTAGAGTAAATTAGAACGAGATATATATTGCACAGAATTTATACAATACTTAACGTTTACACAATTCAGTACTGCAGAGTGCGAATACATAGTTGAGTTAGAGTCCTGCCTAGTGCCTGTCCGATAGCCAAGTCTTCACGGGTGCCTATCTGATTTCGAAGGTCCTAACTGGTTGCTATCTCAGTCCCAAGTGGTGGCCACGAGCGGAGTTGCAGCAGAGGGCGCTCGTGGCTGTCGTCGTAAGAACGCCGCGCCGTGCGTGCATGGCGGCGCGCGGCGAAAGTAGGTGACGCGCACTTTGTACTTGTGCGACACCACATAAACAAGGTTTTTTTTTTTTTTTTTTTTTTTTTTTTTTTACTAAATCGATTTACAGTTGTACGTTCGATATATATCATTTCAGGCCGAGCTACGTCGAGTGTAAGCTTTCTTGTAAATTACCCAGAAAGCTGTACTGTTAGATTCCTGCCTAACCACATCCTTTAAAATCACGACATGTTCATAAAAATCATAACAGTCGCCTGTTCGATAAGTATCATTTCGATACTTAACCGCTTCGATATATATCGTTTGCAGGTAGAAGCCGCGGTATGCAACACATCTGCGAATTTTTTATTTTATTTTATTTTATTTTTATTTATTTATTTATTTATTTATTTTTTTTTTTTTTGTTGCCATCCGGTAAGTCGATCTCAGTTTTTGGGGCCCTTTTTCAATGTTTCAGCCATCGTCTTATCTGCGGAAATATACGGTAGTTGCAGACTGAGTCCACGGAGGTAAATGGTCTACAATTGTTTCAGAGTTTGCGGGGAAGCCTGGCTACGTCATCGGCGGGCACGACGCGGTCGTGGGTCAGTTCCCGCACCAGGCGCTGGTGGTCCCCAACGGGAAAATCGTGTGCGGCGGATCGCTCATCTCCCGACTGGCCGTCCTCACCGCCGCGCACTGCGTCAAGGGGTGAGTCGCTACACCAGGTCACCCAGACAAGGCGTACTAAGTATGAGTAGTTTAGTTTATTTTTTTTTCTGTGTTTGTTTGATGTATCATCCTCTTTCTACCAATTTTACGTTTTTGATGACCTATATGTACAGACATTACTAGCAATTTTCTGTAGGTGGATTTGTAATTAAGTAACAATTAATTACTGTTTGTGTTGATGACTTGAAACCTAATGGCTTATTGTTCCTTCTATGTAAAAACAAAGCGACATGACTGTAACATGATGCAAATGTTTCGATGTTGTGTATTTTGGATAATTGCACATGTTCTGATATGTACAAATTGGCACTTTAAAGGGATCTTTAAAATTTTATGTCCATTCTGTCTCAAATGTCTGAGGGATAATTGGTATATATTTTGCACAAATTGCACTCTCTTTGTAGCTAGGTGCAATTGCTATGAACAATGTTGTTGGATGATAGACGACTGTAACCTATGAAAGTTTATTTCAGAAATTTAATTTTCTCTATGATCTGATTTAACAGTATATAGTCCAATGATTAATTTTAGTATGTACGTCTACTCTTGTATGTAATATTTTTGATAATGTGCTGTTTCAGGCTTTCCCGACGTAACATATTCTTGAACGGTTCACGGGAGTACCGTCGGATACTATTGTAATAATCGCACAATATTTCTGCGAGACAGCTGCTCGCCATCTTCAGGTGAACTGCCGCTGTTGCTTCTCTGCTCGCAATATATATGGTGGCTCGTTACCACGGCGCAGGCGCCGCTGCTGTGACGTCATGGCAGACCAGAGCGTCGACGGCGTGAACATGGAGAGCCCCCTACCGGAGGGCCGTTGAACGGGCCGCTGGTGGTCTGCGCAGGCGCGGCGCGGGCAAGAGCGGCCGCTGGCGGTGGACCCCTTGTGCGCGCGCCAACCGGAGGAAAAAGTACGTGTTTTACGAGTCTTGACTTTGATGACCCATCTGCGTCGATTGGTGACCATCGTCTGTCTGCGGCTGACGTTGTCTCAGTACTGCCAAGGCCGGTTCCCATGCTTTACTAAGTTGGAATCCCGTGTCTCTATTAATTAAATTTTTTGCAATACGTATTTCGACGGCCTCTTTAATTATTGAGTCCCAATAGGTGGAAGCGGAAGAAATGATCTTCGTCTCTTCGTAATTAATGCAGTGTCCCGAATCAAGACTGTGTTCAGCTACAGCCGATTTTTGTGGTTGACACAATCTTGTGTGGAGAGTTGCCAGATGCTTAGCCAGATGATAGGTTGCGGCTCCAATATTGCTTACAATCGGTCTTAGCGGAACTCCACTTTTGTGCACCTTTGGTAAACCGTAAAGGCGAGGTGGGACAGGCGCTCGTACTCTTAAACTCTTCTTCAGAGGTTCCGGAAAGTCGCTGGATTTGAGGAGGGCGGATGTCTTCCGTTGTACTGCATCCGTCGGATCTTTCTGGAGGCGACGATACGCTGAGTCCTGTAGTAAATTCATCATCTTGTCAGTGTAAGACGTCGCTAAGCATCTGGCAACTCTCCTCAGCCCTGTGGTCGGAAAATGTGAACACCACATTCGGAACTCGGAAGATTTTATACGGCGTCTCAAGAACCTACGCCTGGAATCTACAGATCTATTGGTGAGCTTCGACGTGGTCTCCCTGTTCACAAGGGTGCCTCTAATGGACTCCTTACAACTCATTGGGGCCGCGCTGGAAGAGGACATTTTACATCTTTTTAAACATGTGCTCACCTCGACCTACTTTTTATTTAACAACGAATATTTTGAGCAGACTGACGGTGTTGCTATGGGCAGCCCTCTGTCTCCCATAGTAGCTAATCTTTTTATGGAAGATTTCGAGGATAAAGCCCTTCAGACGGCGCCATTGAAACCCAATTGTTTCTGGAGGTATGTGGACGATACCTTCGTCGTATGGCCACATGGGTCTGCCACACTGCATTCGTTCCTAGACCATCTCAACTCACTCCACCCGAACATCTGTTTTACTATGGAATTGGAAGAAAATGGTAAGCTCCCGTTTCTGGACGTCATGGTTCGCCGAAATGGAGACGGTTCCTTGGGACATGGTGTGTATCGTAAACCTACACACACCGACCTTTATCTGAATGCTACGAGCTGTCATCATCCATCTCAACGCAGCGGTGTACTACGGACACTCGTACACAGAGCAAGAGCGATCTCAGATGCAGATTGTATACAAGCAGAACTCAACCATCTTCGCTCTGTGTTTGCCCAGAACGGCTACACTGAGAAACAGATTCGTGCTGCATTTCGACCAGCTCGCTCGAAACCTGAAGAGGAACTAGAAGAAACGGAGAGCTCCACTAAGATGGTTTTTCTGCCCTATGTCGGTGGTGTGTCGTTCAAGATTGGCAGACTGTTTAAAAAACATAATATAAAGTGTGTCTTCCGCCCTCCAGCGAGAGTGCAGACAATGCTGGGATCCGTTAAAGACAACCTCGGCCTCAGAAGACCGGGAATATACAAAATCCCGTGCCAGTGTGGATTGTCTTATATTGGACAGACGTGTCGCACTGTGAAAGACAGATGCGACGAACATAAACGCCACACAAGATTGTGTCAACCACAAAAATCGGCTGTAGCTGAACACAGTCTTGATTCGGGACACTGCATTAATTACGAAGAGACGAAGATCATTTCTTCCGCTTCCACCTATTGGGACTCAATAATTAAAGAGGCCGTCGAAATACGTATTGCAAAAAATTTAATTAATAGAGACACGGGATTCCAACTTAGTAAAGCATGGGAACCGGCCTTGGCAGTACTGAGACAACGTCAGCCGCAGACAGACGATGGTCACCAATCGACGCAGATGGGTCATCAAAGTCAAGACTCGTAAAACACGTACTTTTTCCTCCGGTTGGCGCGCGCACAAGGGGTCCACCGCCAGCGGCCGCTCTTGCCCGCGCCGCGCCTGCGCAGACCACCAGCGGCCCGTTCAACGGCCCTCCGGTAGGGGGCTCTCCATGTTCACGCCGTCGACGCTCTGGTCTGCCATGACGTCACAGCAGCGGCGCCTGCGCCGTGGTAACGAGCCACCATATATATTGCGAGCAGAGAAGCAACAGCGGCAGTTCACCTGAAGATGGCGAGCAGCTGTCTCGCAGAAATATTGTGCGATTATTACAATAGTATCCGACGGTACTCCCGTGAACCGTTCATTTTTGATAATGTTTTCATTATCTTCCTTTCTACTCTATGGGCCCTATTACCTCTACAATTTCACACTGAAACTTAATGTCGCCATAAATTTAAAGGTGAAATTTATTTTTATAGTCCGGGGATATGTGAGGATACAGGGTTTTAGGTTAGTAACCTCTTTTGGTCGAACCATAGTTATCATTGATGTGCAACGAGAGCTGCTGGCAACAATGCTTCGGTTGGAATGTTCTTTGTTTGTTGGCCGGTGTGCGGCAGTCTCCCGCCGACCGCGGCGGTAGCATGTCGGCAGTGAGTTCGTAACCTGCGTTTAGTGGTGGCTAAAGTCTTTGCTATTCCGTCGTATCGCATACGGGTTGCAGTTGCATATTGAAATGATTCAGTGTGGACTTGTAGCCATTCATCGTAGTGGCACGCGGTTATTAAATCAGTGTGTTTAAAGGGAAGAGTTTTTAACATTTGTCGTTCCATAATAAAAGAAGTTAACAAAGTCTACTGTTATGGATCAACCTAGTAATTGTCCGCATCCCATACCGTCAAATCATTGGAATAATTATTAAATGATTAAGCATAAAATAGAATGTAACGGCAACTTCGCCCATTGAGGATTAGGTGGATGCAGCTGTGAAGTTACAAGCTCACATCACTCTATGGGGGTAATGACTAGGAGAAGCATCCTCAGCGCTCTAATTTTTGGGTGTATTATGTAAAACGCTACCGTTATAAACATAACTGGTTCTGCTAGTTGATGCACTGATTTGTGTTTATTTCTTACTAGCTGAAAATGTTCAAATGTTTGTATAGTCTATGGGACTTAACTACGGGGTCATCAGTCCCTAAACTTACAAACTACTTATGAACTACTTACGAACTAGGACGGCACAAATATCCATGCCCGAGGGGGGATTCGAACCCCCGACCGTAGTGGCCGTGCAGACCGCGACTGGAGCGCCTTAGTCTCCTCGGCCACCGCGGCCGGCCTTACTAGCTGAAAACCCGGCGTTGCCCTGGTATTTATTCATTTATTCCTGCCATTTTGCGGGTATATATTCATTTGTATAAGGGCTGTATGTCTGTAAAATCCCTCGGTAATACAATAAGTAGTAAAGAAATAATAGATTAAAACTTCATGTGTGATGGGGCGGTTTTCCATGAAAGTTACTGTTTATGTGCTCATATCTCATGAACTATGTGTCGTACAATTTAGGAGGTACACTCAACTATATGCGTGTATACTGTCTGTAAAATTTCCTGCGGCTACAATTTGTAGTGAAGAAAATTATGTATTCTAACGTCATAACGAATGCCGTAGTTTTAGTTCATAAACGGCGGAACGTTACTGTTTATGTGCTCATATCTCATGAACTACGTACCGTACTGTGATACAATTCAGAAGCTACATTCAACTATATATTTGTATACTGTCTGTAAAATATCCTGTCGCTACATTGTGTAGTGCTCGAATTATGAATTGTAACGTCATACCGAGATCCGTAGTTTTTTTTACTCCATAAACAGCGGAAAAGTAGTAAGCGAGAAACTTTTTTCCTTTCATCTTTTTGCTATGGGTGTCAGCGAGAAAAAGTTTAATAAAGGTTTGGAATTATGTTTAAAGTTTGTTGCACGTCGCTAAGTACTGTCATTCTCATACAGTGTATTTCGAAAGTCTCGCCGCATTATATGGCAGTTTTCTACGATTCCTATTGTTTACGACGTTATATCTCCTGAACCATGTGTCGTATGTGGTTCGTACTACTACAGCAATTGTTATCTTATGTAAGGAATATGTGTACCAAATTTGGTTGAAATCGGTCGAGTGGTTTAGGAGAAATTGAGCAGCATTGTCCCTAAATGCAGCAGTTTTATTCACATTTCATTGTTTATAGCGTCATATCTCGAGAACTATTATATATCGTATATGATTCTTACACTTACGGCGACCGTCCTCATGGGTTGAAGGTTACGAGTACAAAATTTCATAAAGATCGGAACAAAACTGTAGATTTGTATTAAAACATTTACATGCTATATAATTAAATTACAGTTCCTTTCTATTACTTTCAAACATAATACTCATCTTTTCAACATTGCGATGTATGGGGTTCTGCTCGCTGCAACATTATTCTCCTGGGGCGTCGTGGTAGAAATAAATACTCGATATGTACAATTTTTCACTTCTTCTTTAATTTGAACCAAACTTCTCCACCAAAACATAACAATTTCCAAACATATACAAAGCATCACAACGGTAGTACTTCCATTTCAAAACACAGAGTGACATAGATTCCAGTGCACTTGACAAACGACTAAAACTCGAACGCCCCCACGCAAGGCGGAGAGGCAAATACATAACATCGGCAATAAAGACCTTACATTAAGCATTGTTCATAACAATTGAATATACTAATTTACAATTACCAAACACACAAGTAAAACATTTCATGTACACAAAAATAATCACAATATAAAATGAAAACTATGCATACAATAATTTTAGATGGAGCATGTATTTTAAGACGAAATTTCCGATCTTTCTGTTGACAACAAAGTGCAATGTTAAATGTTAATTAATTTGTTAATGAATACATCATACATGTTCCTAACATATATTGAACTATCAGATGTCACGGCCATTCACAAAATATACTCCAAATCATACGTCAGTCAATATATACAAAGAATAACAATATTCAAGTGTCGACTATTAGATTAATTACCACAATTAGCTGGTCAACACAACTTGTTTACGAGCCTAACCTATATACAATGCTATTTATTTTCATGACTATGTTTTACATAAGTTTGTACCCTTCGTCTGTCTATTTATTAAAATAATGTACAATGACAAAAGTATTGTTTATAGAACTGTCTGGACACGACTTATACAAATCTCTTAATTGATGAAATCTATCACTTGTTTTGATCACCGAGACACTGTCCTACACTGATTCCGAGACTGGCTATTTCGTTTGTAACTTCACACGCAAAATATATCACTATTGAACCACACGATTCCGGGTCCAACGCAGCCGGTATCGTAGGATGACATTGAGATGAGAGGACCAGGCAGACGGTATCGTACAATAACATTGAGATGAGAGGGCCAGCAGGATCGTCACAGTATGCAACACGTACAAATGTACGGACACTGCTTTATATATTCGTATATCACACCGATAGGCTGCCATCGCTAGCTGAGTGGCTGGCCGCTGGGGCACAGCCCACTGCCTCGTAGTGCCATCCAGTGAGATTGCGAGGGAGGCCTATCGGTGAGACGTGACACGGACTGGCTGCGAGGTCTCGTCTCTAGACGGTAGGGACAGTGCAGGGTGCCTCTCAAGTTGCGTTTTGTGACGTCATTTGTGTAGTGAAGCGTAAGATGGGTCGGCGATTGGTAATCAATCCTACTTATATATTGCGATTCGTTGAGATGAAGCCGGCCGCGGTGGCCGAGGTGACTGAGGCGCTCCAGTCACGGTCAGCACGGCCACTACGGCCGGGGGTTCGAATCCCCCCTCGGGCATGGATATTTGTGCCTTCCTAGTTCGTAAGTAGTTCATAAGTAGTTTGTAAGTTTAGGGACTGATAACCCCGTAGTTAAGTCCCATAAGCTTAACAAACATTTGAACTTTTTTTTTAATTATTATTTTTTTTTTAGATGAACTTACCAAGAACCCTTCTTCGTGAAGATGGTACTGGGGTAGTAGATGAATCATTCGCTTGCTTTCTGGTATCTATTTCAGTTCAGAAATATGAACATAACTTAGAAACGTCTCCCAGTCTCTTGGTTGCATTCGTAGCATTTCGTTGAGCAAAGTACGAAAAAGTGTTTAATTTGAAATTCGTTCTGTTCTCGTAGGGACGCCTCTATTCAGTTACAGAGTCGATCTGATGTTATACATCAGGCCACTGCGGCCACTGCGGCCACTACGGCCGGACGTTCGAATCCCTCTTCGGGCATGGATATTTGTGCCGTCCGGGTCCGCGGTGGCCGAGGAGACTGAGGCGCTCCAGTCACGGTCTGCACGGCCACTACGGTCGGGTGTTCGAATCCCCCTCGGGCATGGATATTTGTGCCGTCCTTAGTCTTAGGTTGTTCATAAGTAGTTTGTAAGCTTAGGGACTGATGACCCCGTAGTTAAGTCCCATAAGCTTTACAAACATTTGAACATTTTTTGAAAGTGCGATTGCTGTGCGGTTTTCACAGAATGGATTGGTTGTCAGCGGCCCGTATTTTTAGCAAAGAAACAGATTGTAACATTACTTAGAAAGTGTAGATGTTCAAATGTTTGTTAAGCTTAAGGGACTTAACTGCGGGCCGCCAAACTTACAAACTACTTATGAACTAACTTATACTAAAGACAGCACAAACATCGATGCCCGAGGGGGGATTCGAACCCCGACCGTAGCGGCCGTGCAGACTGTGACCGGTACATCGCAAACTGTTCGGCCAATGCGGCCGGCCTTAGAAAGTGTAAAGATACAGTTTTTAAAAAGAAACAATGGTTGTTTCCATTATGCACTGGAATTTTTGATACGAGCTGTGTACAAATAATTTTGATTGACATTTTTATCACGTTTAGTTTGGCAGCTACAACCGTTGAAAGTTTCGGGGGCGGAGGCTGCGATAGCGTAGCTGACTGTCCGAGTGGCTAGCCCCTGGGGCACGGCCCACTGTCTCATGACCACCAGGCAGTGAGCTACGCTGTCGTAGCCTCCGCCCCCAAAACTTTTAACCGTTGTAGCTGCCAAACTAAACGTGATAAAAATGTCATTCAAAATTCTTTGTACACAGATGGTGTCAAAATTTCCAGTGCATGATAGAAACAACCATTGTTCCATTTAAAAAATACACTTTCTAAGTAATATTACAATCTGTTTGTCGGCTAAAAATACGAGTCTCTTACTAACAATCCATTCTGTGCAAACCGCACATCATTCGCACTTTCCGTTTCCGCATTATTTGCGGTACAAGTGATTCATATATATACTCTGTATGTTGTAAATATTGTGATATAATTTCTTTACAGTGGTTTAGTTATACTAAATAGTTCAGGCAACATACATACAAACGTATATAGAACACAGGCAGCATCAGGGGTTTTTATATGTGAAAAATTGTGCTTTAATTTAAAATTCATGTTCATGTTGTGTGTCATGCCTACTGCTGCATTCATTTTACATGACTAGGACCTAATTTTTATTATATCAGGCTACGAGCTTTTACATTAAATTTATAAGTGGATTTCTATTGAATCCATGTAAGATGGGTACAGGCGAACTTTTATTTGTGAAACAACTTTTAGTGCTTAGCCTATGCAGCTGTTACAGTGACTTAGATGTTGAAAGAGCACCTTGGAAGTGTTTTTAGGTAGGGACTCTGTATCAACTGTCCTCTGGGTATCGTGGATGAGTACTGCGACGGCCGTTCCACGTCGGAGGTTCAAGTCCTCCCTTGGGCATGGATGTTTGTGTTGTTCTTAGGATAACTTAGTTTCATTAGTTTGTAAGTTTAGGGACCGATGACCACTGTAGTTAGGTCCCATAATGTTACAAACATATGAACATTGGAATGCCGCTATTTGTGTTTGACAAGATCGTTGTTTTAAGAAAGCGTCTAGATTGATACAATGGAGATTTCCGGTCTCCAGAAATGACACAATATTCGAGCATAAAAATGTGTTCCACAGTTCTGCACCTGTCACTGACTAATGAGCAGAAATATGCCAGACGGCAGGGGTGTTTGGCACGCCGTCACTTGTTCAGGCACAGAGTAACTATACAGAGAAGAAACCCCCCTAAACCACTGTCCTACGCTCCCCTCGTAGTTCCGAATAGAGGTCTGCACCTCGCTCGGTTGCTCGCTTGAATCGCGTGATACATGTCGTTCTATAGCTGTCCGACAGGTGTCGGTGCTGTAGCTTGCGACAAGGCGTGTGGCTGCGCTCGACCTCCTCCACGCTCGTTCGAGCGGCGCACGCTCGACCGACCCGACCGTCCACACTGCCCGCTCGCCACTCGGTCGCCCACCGCAGCGCCACTCGAGTCCAAGGCGAGTGTCGGGAGCAAACTAGACGCCTGAGAATAAATCCTGACTGCGAAATTTGTAATACAAGTTGTTATACGTGATTAATATAAAGTTTCTGTGCTAAGATCATTTACTAAATGAGTTATCCGTGATCATTCTTTCTTCTTCCCATTTTGTGGACTGTTAGTTCCTGTTTAGTGGTAGATGTTACTTGCTGTCTTAACGAGGAAATGATTGTATTTTATATCTATTCCTCTTATCACTCTCAAGTCCTGGAATACTTTGTCCGTCTTTTATATTGATATTAAATACACGATACTGATGTACACCCATTAGGTTAGTTTTGTGCATCTCTCTCTGTTGCACCCCTTTAATACATATTCCCGTAGCATTTTAGCACTGTGCGTGTTGCTGCGCCTCTGCCTTTTCCTAGTGAGTCCTTAACGGGAATTTTTTCAATTGCAACATTCATATATTCCCCATTGCCTCTGTCGTCTTTCTTATTTACATAATAAAGAACGCATGCAAGCTTTCGTGTAATATATAAGATCAGCGCTTTCCTCCGTCGTCAGGGTCATATGCCGGTCTAATGCTCATATATCCGGTACCTCTTTTAAATCCTCTTATTCCAATTGTTTACACAGCTGTACGAATATATGGTGCTCCTGCTGTTTCAATGATATCTGTATTATATTTATTTAGGGCCGTCTGAAGTATGTCACAAGGTTGCACCAGCCAAAAGAATGAACTGCATGTTTTCGGAATGGCTGGATAAGAGATCGGCCTAGGTACATTGCAAGGAGAATGACAATTAGGGGCCGGCCGCGGTGGCCGCGGGGATTGAGGCGCTTCAGTCACGGTCTGCACGGCCACTACGGTCGGTTCGAATCCCCCCTCGGGCATGGATATTCGTGCGGTCCTTAGTGTTAGCTAGTTCATAAGTAGTTTGTAAGTTTAGGGACTGATGACCCTGTCGTTAAGTCCCATAGACTATACAAACATTTAAACATTTGACAATAGGGTATTTTACTGTGTTAAAAATACGGTTCGAATTATTGTTATTCTGAGTGATTATAACATTCAGACAGCATTTTCGCTCATAATTCTCACACAACTACTGTTATTTTTACGTAATTATAGCTTAAAAATCATCAAATTTCACGAATCGATCACGTGATCGAAAACGCTCCGTTATTGGCTGAAGTACGGGTGACGTCATAGAACACCTACAGCGCGGCAACTAGAAGTCGGAGCTGTATTATTATATGCGTTTCCTCCATTTCGCAGTTCAGTTTTTTCGTGATCTAAACGAGTTTATAGTTTTTATGCCACAATGGAAGATGGTTATGTGAAGGCTGACAGCGGAAACCTCCCTAAAGTTAATGCAATTATGGTATCTTCATTCTTTAAAAACAATCCAAATTTTTACGTGCCAGAAATAAGAAACGTGAAAACTGCATTGTAAGTAACGCATACCTACATTTTAAAGCTAATTATTTCGAGAGATATTTTATGCCATTGGAAAAAAATACCCATTTGTTGATGTCAGCAGACTTAATTTGAAGTCACCATGTTATGCAATAAAGGGTGAAATTTTATCTTCTATCCAAGCGGTCTAGAGTGATTATGTTGGCAACATCAACAACACGATAGAAAATCTTTGTCCAGATGTTCAGACCACATAGAATGACTAGATAAGTGTATCGTACAGACCATGAACTAAATAAATAATGCTGTTCCTGCTCTATGATTCTTGTATGTACCCTTGTCCGGTCAGTAAAAGTAACTGCCCTCGTAAATCAAAGGTTTCACGACAAAATATTTGCGCTGTCACGTGATTGGCTAATGGCGACGTCTCATGATTCTCGCTATTCAGCATCTGTTGCCAACATAGTCACAGGAAGCCGCCGGGATAGTTAGTAAAATTTAACCCAGTAAAGCTTCAATAAAGATGGGGTAACTAACACTTTTAATCGTATTTACACTTGCATATTACGAAAGTTTGAAAGCTAAATAAATCGGCGCATTAAAGACATCTCCCATATACGTATATTACGATAGGGTAAGTTGTTGTAAACTAACCAGAAGGGCGTTGTCGATGTATAAAACGGTTGTTTGACTAAGATCTATTGGTGATAAAATTGCACTTACTGGAGATAAATATTCAGTGCTATACTTTTATAGTGGGCTGCAACAATATTCATGTTGTTCTTCCACCAAATATATTAGGAAACGGCTTTAATTACGCATAAATCGTAGGCGTGTAACATTATGAAGTTTTACTTCGCAAATCAAAACATCAGGTCATTAACCTACACATAATACTACGGTACTTTACACCTTTGCAGTAGAAGAGAATGATACTAAACAGTTTAGTTTACCAATGGAATAACATCAAAATGATCCTCACAGAAATACACACAAGAAGTAGCCACTATTTCATTTGGATCTCTTCGCGCCAGTGTCAACCACTTTTTGCGTATCTTCTCATTTTTTGGTACTTCCAAGAACAATTTTTCTGGAGTCTTGACAGATGTATTGGTAAAGTGCGGAACTAAGCAATATTTGTAGGTCATTATGCAAACGTTAACGCCAAAGCAAGAGGCCTCGGCCCAAACAATATACCGGTATTTGTTTATCTTACGAGCGCAGCAGCAGCAGCGTGTTGTATGACGTCACAGGCATCACGTGACGCCAGTGTAACGTTTTAGCGGGCTTTCAAATTATTTGAATTTCATTTCTTTTTTTAACAAAAAGTACTGAAATCCAAGAGGTAAAAATGCATGTTCGGACCATAATATGACATAATTAACAATTTAAAACGATTTCCAGAAAACAGTCAAATACCCTATTAGGGGGACAGCTACCCATGAAGTGCCCAATTTTTTGTGCTCAAAAAATTGTTTTGATTTAATCGAAGTTGAATCTATGAAATTTGTTATTTATCAAAAGATACATTCATACCAAAAATCATTACAATAGCTTCACTAATCTCTAAGTTATCGCCATTTTTCTATTTTAGCCCCAATTTTGGAGGGACCGTTTCACCCCTTAAATATGTTTTTCCGCCGCCAAAAGAATTACGTGTCCCATAGTTTTCCATATATTATGAAATATGCAAATTTCATAAAAAATGGAGAGTGACACTTGGGTAGGTTTCGTTGTGAGTACAGCGGCAGCGCCACGCTGTGCGGCCTCTGCCCGCCCCGCCCCACGCAGCCTCGTTCGAGTGTCAACACGCTCGCTGCGAGCGTAACACACTCGGCGCGCCACCGCCAAGCGTTGCGCACTCGACCGAGTACGAGCGAGCGAAACAGGCGATTTGCAGACCTCTAGTTCCGAAGATGCTAGCAGGTGTCAGGCGGTTCCCCGGCTTAGTACCGATAGACCACACTAGAGGCACTTCTGAGGGTGCCTCTCCCACACCAGAGGGTAGCGTGGAGGGGAGGCTGAGGGGAGAGCTCGTGCCGCTTGCCACGAGGCCACGGCTGCGTCCGGCGTTTGAGGGGAGGTGGTGGTGGGGATAGCCGCTACCTGCCGCCTGCTCTGGCCAGACGCCTTAGACCGCTCGGCTACTCCACCGTGGCGGTGTAGATAAGGTGGTAGCGTTCTGGGCTTCCAACTCTCGCGTTGGTTGTTAGAATCCTGTTATGTCTGATTTATTTATTTATTTTTTTTTTTTTCTTTTTTTTTTTTTTTTTTTTTTTTTTTTTACGTTGTGTTAGTTTACTTACACAAATTTAATATCTAACGCTAATTTTTACAGAAAATGCACCTGCTTTAGCTTGTTCGTAATTTTCTATTTTTTATGGAAGATTGTTAATAATGATGGTCAATCAAAAACATAAGTTACATTTTTTTATAGTATGGGCTTCACCATTAGTTGACGACGGCAGTCTGTGGCCGCGGTGTCTCTGACAGAATTACAATGTCATCGGCAAAACGCAATGATTTTATTTCTTCAAAAAAATGTTCAAATGTTTGTAAAGCTTATGGGACTTAACTACGGGGTCATCAGTCCCTAAACTTACAAACTACTTATGAACTAGCTACGACTAAGGATGGCACAAATATCCATGCCTGAGGGGGGATTCGAACCCCCCGACCGTAGTGGCTGTGCAGACCGTGACTGGAGCGCCTCAGTCCCCTCGGCCACCGCGGCCGGCTTATTTCTTCACCCTGAGCTTTAATTCCTTCTCCAAATTTCTCTTTGCCTTCCTTTATAGTTTGCTCAATGTACAATGTACATTCTCTTACTCCCTTCCCAACCACCACATCCCTTTCATGCCCTTCAACTCTGACAACCGCTGTCTGGTTTTTGTGGAGGTTGTAAATAACCTTACGCTCTCTATATTTCACTCCTGCTTGCTTCAGAACTTGAAAGAGTTTATTTTTCGTATTGACATTAAATAAGGCCTAAGATTATTCCAAGATTCTAAAGAAGAAATTAAAAGAAACCGCGTGACGATACGTTCAGTACTCCTCGAGTTATTAAACGTTAAATGGACAGAAAGAGGAAAAATGTGCTTTTATTTCATATAATGCTATGTTGAAAAATGTTGAAATGTTTGTTAAGTTTAAGGGACGTAACTGCGGGGTCATCAGTCCCTAAATTTACAAACTACTTATCAACTACCTTATACTAAAGAAGACACAAACATCCATGCCCATGGGGGTTTCGAACCCCCGACGGGGAATAGCCTCGCGCATCGTAGCATAGCTGCTCAATGCGCTGGGCTGCTCCGCCGCGGCGTAATACTATGATTTTCCTTACCTACCTGAAATGTGGCAAAAATAGATTGCCAAAAAGGAAAGCTTTAAAACATATGAGAAAGGAATTGACAGACAGGGAACTCAGTGAACTACCCTGTGCTCGCAGCTGTGGCCGGCTGGCGCTCGGCCGCCATGTTGGTTGGGTGTCGCGCTCTCAGCCGGCTTCATTTCACTGTCACTGTGAGGCCCTTCCATGTTATCCTGTGCTCGCTGGTCGCCAAGCTCTCATGCCGATGGAATTGCGCATGGGACAAGTTATCACGCCCCGTCGAGGACTCTGGCGTACTAAGCAAAGGACACGTGCTTATCTGAGGTTACTGAAACACCAGTAATTCATGTCCTGCGAATACGAACTTCTGGCGTCATGCCAAGGATCTCTGCCAAAGTAACACGACCTATATATCATCCAGTTCCTTTGTCTCGTAAGTATGATAGTGTAATACAAAATTGATACTAGCCACCACTTAGTAACTTGCGAAAGTTAGTAGCGTCACTGGTCTCTGCTCCTAAATTCGAGATTGGAAAATACCTGTGACAGGTTCGAGACGTACCTGATCCGCCTCGGGGGCATTCACCTCACCAAAGACGAGTCGACCACCTGGAGCGTCGTCTCCAGCCAGGCTGAAGCGCACCCGCAGTTCAACGATAACGGCCACCTGAACAACGACGTCGCTGTTATCGTCCTGCCAGAAGAAGCTCGTGTCAACAGTGGGTGCACCAAAACTAATTTCTTGCTCAAAATTTGTAAACTGGAGAGAGAGAGAGAGAGAGAGACAAGAGAGAGGGAAAGAGAGAGAGAGAGAGAGAGAGAGAGAGAGAGAGAGAGAGAGAGAAGAGGAGAGAGAGAGATGGGGAAAAGAGAGAGAGAGACAGAGTGAGAAATAGAGAGAGGAAGAGAGAGAGAGATGGGGAAAAGAGAGAGAGAGACAGAGTGAGAAATAGAGAGAGAGAGAGAGAGAGAGAGAGAGAGAGAGAGAGAGAGAGAGAGAGAGAGAGAGACAGAGACAGAGGGTGAGAGAAATAGAGAGAGGGAAGAGAGAGAGGGGGAGAGGGAGAGAAAGAGAGAAATAGAGAGAGTAGAGAGAGAGAGAGAGAGAGAGACAGAGAGAGGGAGAAATAGAGAGAGAAAGAAATAGAGAGAGGGAGAGAGAGAAATAGAGAGAGGGGGAGAGATAGAGAAATAGGGAGAGAGAGAGAGAGAGAGAGAGAGAGAGAGAGAGAGAGAGAGAGAGAGAGAGAGAATAGAGAGAGGGGTAGAGAGAGACAGAGAGAGAAATAGAGAGAGAGAGATAAACAGAGAGAGGGAGAGAGAGAGAGAAAAATAGAGAGGGCGAGAGAGAGAGAGAGACAGGGAGAGAGAAATAGAGAGGAATAGAGAGAGGGAGAGAGAGAGGGAGGGAGGGAGAGAAATAGAGAGAGAGAGAGAGATAAATAGAGAGAGAGGGGAGAGAGAGAGAGAGAAATAGAGAGAGGGGGAGAGAGAGAGAGAGAGAGAGAGAGAGAAACAGAGAGAGGAGGAGAGAGAGAGACAGAGTGAGAAATAGAGAGGGAGAGAAATACAGAGAGGGGGAGAGAGTGAGGGGGGGAGAGAGAGGGAGAGAAATATATATATATATCGCAGTTATTGATCGTGATAGTATGCTAGCAAATATTACTTTCCTTACAGTTAATCGTTAATTTTATGAGAGTTTACCCTGTTTGGTACACAGTGTCAGTGATCAAGAGTCGTTTCTCTGTCAGGTATTCATCTCGTCTCAGCTGGCGACTGTTAAGGCTGGTGGATGCTGTATAATGGTGTTGGACCCGTCCAGTGTGTGTGTTATGGGGCCCCTGATACGGCTCTGAAAGGTGGCACGTACGTAGGAGTCCTGGCTGATCACTCGCTTCCATTCATGTCAGCCGCACATCCCCACGGCCTTGAGCAATTCCAGCAAGACAATGCGACACCCCGTACGTCCATAATTTCTAGACAGTGGTTCCAGGAGCTCTCTTCCGAGTTTAAACAACTTCACTGGCCAGCAAACTTCCCAGGCATGACTATTATTGACCATATCAAATGTTCAAATGTTTGTAGAGCTAACTTACAAACTACTTATGAACTAGCTATTACTAAGGACGGCACAACTATCCATGCCCGGGGGGGATTTGAAACCCCGACCGTAGTGGCCGTGCAAACCGTAACTGGAGCGCCGCAGACCGCTCAGCCACCGCGGCCGGCTTGAGCATATCCGGGATGCCTTTCAACGTGCTATTAATTTCTGCGATCAAGACTGTTTCTTGTATATTGATCATACCAAATAGATCGCTGGTTTTCTCCTATGACAATGTTGTCAAAATTAATTCAAATAAGGTTTTCTGTAGAAGCGTACAAAACCGTTTATTTGCATGTAATAAAAGGGTACATTTATGTTAAAGCAATGTGATGAACAACATTTGTGGCAGTTCCATTTGGAGAATGTACAAAAAGATTTCCTTATTTGCCCACTCTGGAGCAGGCCACATACAACTGTCCATGAGAGAAGCATGGCGTCTGCAAGTCTATACCAGCAATCCCAAGAGACTGGCCCTGTGACTGTGAGCACAGTTCCAAAGGGAACTGTATTCTCTTGAATTGTATGGTGTTGTCTGAGGGAATGATAGGTACTCTTGGAATGAAGACATCCTCATCTCATCGTCACCACAAAACATTCAAAACCACTCTCAATAACCAATTTACATGATTTCCTTTTTTTCGGGGGGGGGGGGGGGGTTCATTATCACACGGCTTAGAACAGGCACATGGTCAGAGTGAGATTGGGATGGAACGAAACCTATTGAAGTACCTTCCCCATGTAATTTTGGCTACGTGTACCAAATTTTACGTTATTTGGTTGTCTGGATCTTGAATTATAAGGGAAAAGGACAAACAGACAACAAATGTGTCTTATATACAGTATATAGAGATTGCAATCGAAGTCTATAAGTAAAGTACTCTCCCCCATACACCGAAGGAAATTTTATGTAGACAGTAACCTACATCTGGCTTTCAAGGTCAAGTGTACAAAATTTCATCAAGATCGGAGCAAAACTGTAGATTTTGGCGAAATCCATAAGTACCCTCCACCGTGCACCGAACGAAATTTTATGTAGACAGTGCCCTTCCTCTTGTTTTGAAGGTCAGTTGTGCAAAATTTCATCAAGATCAGTGCGAAGATATAAATTTACACGGACACATTGAAAACGCACTTTTACTTTTTCTCAAATTTTTAGTTGGTTTAAAAAATGGAACGAAACCTATTGAAGTACCTCCCCCATGTAAGTTTGTGTACGTGTGCCAAATTTCACGTTATTTGGTTGTCTGGATCTTGAGTTATAAGAGAACAGACAGACAACAAATGCGTCTTATAAGTATAGAGATTTATCTAAGTGCACGTAAAATCAAATATCAGAATATAAAAATATGACAATATACTGACTTATCCATTGATAAACTCATGTGCATTCACGGTACAGTTGCTTGGTTCAATATCAACGCAACTCTTCAACTAGGCGGATATTCAATTCCCTTCCAAGATCTCGTTCTACATACATTCAGTAATTGGACACTATTTAATTCCAGAGTCTCAGTAGATGAAGCAAATTGCCCTCCTAGGAATGCAATATATCTGAATCTGTAGGATCCTCTGTCAAACGGTGCTTTCAATATTTATCTTCTCTTTATACAGACAACGAACTAATCGACGCTGGTTTCTAGTACTATACATCGTCCACCGACAGACCGACTGCATATAGCTTAACGATTGTTTATTATATCCACCACTGAAGCTAATATAAAAGGCAACAAGTCTTTCACAGCACTGATGTTATAAGACAATGATTATAAGTAACAATTTGCAGCGCTTCCTTTTTCTGACGTCATCTAATGGCATTATGTTGACTGGTCTACAGTTCGACGGCTGATACTTGACCACACTTTAGGATAACTTCTCGGGGGCAATTTACGAACATCTGGAAACCGGTGGTTGAGTATCTTCAAGGTGCTGTGGCAAAACTGTCCAGTTTCATACTTGGCCGACTAGTCGGAATAGCATTGTCAGACACATTTTGTGTGTCGTTGGCTATCTCTTGTCTTTCACAGTAGGATATTTGAATTACTTTTATACGGACAAGATAAACACATACTGTTTAAAAATTGTCAGTATTCCCATCTGCTTCAAAATGAGCCTGAAATAGTCTAATCTCCTGTATTATTGTTTTGTTTGTTTGTTAAGCTTAAGGGACTTAACTGTTGGGTCATCAGTCCCTAAACTTACAAACTTCTTATGAACTACCTTATACTAAAGCTTTTTACTAAGGTGATTTACACGTCACATGGTCCGGAGTAGATAAACTGATCTGTATGTTTGTGGAGAAAACGAACTACCAAAAATGCAGTCTATCTTATGGGTCTGAGTAATATAATGAGTATCTGCGAAACTATATTTTTATACCTTTCGTTTCACGTTACCACAGTAGCCCAACGAACGATACTGATTTGATTGAAGCATTCTCTCTGATTCTATGTTCACATGAATTACAGTATTTCCTTTTCAAATTATTTCATATAAGAGCGTGCCACAGCGAAGCGTGGCCGGGTTTAGCTAGTTATACAGGGTGTCCCAGCTATCTTGTCCACCCAAAATATCTCTGGAACAATAACAGCTATCGGAAAACGACTTTCACCGGCATCAATGTACGGCTGGGGCCCATGAATGTACATATTTGGAAACATTCTGAAACGAAAGCAAATGTGTTTTTTAACACAAACTTATGTTTTTTTTTTTTTTTTTTTTTTTTTTTTTTTTTTTTTTTAAATAGACACCCTATATGTTTCCTTCAGCAAACCAAACCATGACAAATCACATAAACAATGGCGTTGATTGAATCGCAATATTCCAATTCCATCCCGAGATATTGCGACGCGAAGTTGACGCTTGAAATACGATAAACGCGCGGCTAGCGCACGTCCTGAGACTCAGGCGAGAACCCCATGCTGCTCAGGACTTGCGCTAGCCGCGCGTTTCGCGTATTTCAAGCGTCATCTTCGCGTCGCAATATCTCGGGATGGAATTGGGATATTGCGATGCAAACAACGCCATTGTTTATGTGATTTGTCATGCTATGGATTGCTGAAGAAACAATATAGGGTGTCTATTTAAAAAAACATAATTTTGTGTTAAAACATACATTTGCTTTCGTTTTAGAATGTTTCCCAATATGTAAATTCATGGGCCCCAGCCGTGCATTGATACCGGTGAAAGTAGTTTTCCAATAGCTGTTATTGTTCCAGACATATTTTGGGTGGACAAGATAGCTGGGACACCCTGTATATAAATTTTGAAAAACATATCCACAAATGCCTAATTAAATACAAATGAAATCGACCAGTTCTTGCCTCTCCTCCGCCTTATAAACTCATACTATTACTTTTCATTCAGTAGCAGCTCGTATGAAGAAATAAACAGACCGCTTTGCGTTGGACAACTACGTTGTACGATGTTTGCAGACATATTTGTGAATGCCATTGAAAACTCAGATTTCCCGCGAACCTCCTCATTCTGGAAAAGTATTCTTGTTTTGTTACAAATACGTTGACGATATTTTAATGACAATCAGCAGGGGAAATGTTGCAAAGCTACGGGACCAAAGTGCAGTGGCCATCAGTTAAAATAACTTAAACAGACTTACGTTAAGGCAACACACACACACACACACACTCACGCCCGAGGGAGGACTCGAATCTCCGACAGCGACCATGCACTCGGCAAGAAGGCTGCTTACAGCACGCGGCCATGCCCTCGCGGCTTAATTACAACCAGCGCATCCACAGTTGGCGTGTGCCCTGCAGCAGATGCATTTTGGCACCTGCAGCAGATGCATTTTGGCACCTGCAGCAGATGCATTTTGGCTCCTGCAGCAGATGCATTTTGGCATCTGCAGCAGATGCATTTAGGCACCTGCAGCAGATGCAGTTTGGCTCCTACAGCAGATGCATTTTGGCACCTGCAGCAGATGCATTTAACACCTGCAGCAGATGCATTTTGGCACCTGAAGCAGATGCATTTTAGCACCTGCAGCAGATGCATTTTGGCACCTGCAGCAGATGCATTTTGGCACCTGCAGCAGATGCATGGTTGGCTCCTGCAGCAGATGCATTTTGGCACCTGCAGCAGATGCATTTTGGCTTCTGCATTCGAGAATCAATTTCGCCCGCCAGCTCGTGGCAACTGATTGTTTTTCCTTCCATTTAAGCCTAAAAATTACTTCATTCAGCTACCACAATATGTTTCTAATTTACAGAAAGCCCAAAATTAATTACATTTTGGTACCTGTTCTGTTACCAAAGATACTTTTTTCTCCTTTGTTCAACAAGTTATGTGTCTCCCATTAAATTCTGAACCCATATAGTAAGAACCTTCAAAATTGAGACTTCTTGCTACAACCAACGGGATACTAAGCTTGTCTGGCAGACCGAGTACGTAACAACAACAAAATCTTAACATCGAACTCATTGTTCTTTGGGGCCATCTGAAGTAATTTATACAAGTTTCATATTTTTGGAAACATTTTTGTTTTTATATTATTGGGTAAACAGCACTCTATTTAAATTTGTAAATAATGAACAGTCTAGAATGCACTAATTTATTTCATTCTACTAGTTTCAGTCTTATGTAGACCATCTTCAGGAATTTATCTCCTTTGATGTTGTGGAGCTGGCAGGTAGCTGGGAGCCTTCCAGCAGTGACACACTGGAAGGCTCCCAGCTACCTGCCAGCTCCACAACATCAAAGGAGATAAATTCCTGAAGATGGTCTACATAAGACTGAAACTAGTAGAAAGAAATAAATTAGTGCATTCTGGACTGTTCTTTATTTACAAATTATACAAGTTTCCCGCCAGATCGCGTTTATTATTTATGGATGACCGGTTTCCACGTTCACAAACGTCATTTTCTGATCTGCTATATTTTACAATGCCATATATGATTTTACCTATACCCTTTCATTACATTTATTATGTATTAGTTGTATATGCTTTCTGCCTATATCCTTTCATTACATTCGTTATGAAGTAGTTGTATAAAAACATTGATGCTGAAGTTGGATCTGCCGGCCGCGGTGGCCGAGGGGACTGAGGCGCTCCAGTCACGGTCTGCACGGCCACTGCGGTCGGGGGTTCGAATCCCCCTCGGGCATGGATATTTGTGCTGTCCTTAGTCTTAGCTAGTTCATAAATAGTTTGTAAGCTTAGGGACTGATGACCCCGTAGTTAAGTCCCATAAGTTCTACAAACATTTGAACATTTGAAGTGGGATCTACAGTACACATGTTCACACTGGTTGCAGAAGAGCCGTTTTCTACAACCAGTGTAGACATGAATACTGTAGATCCAACTTCACCATCAATGTTTTATACAACTACGCCATAACAAATGTAATGAAAGGATATAGGTAGAAACCATATGCAACTAATACATAACAAATGTAATGAAAGGATACATGTAAAACCATATAAGATATGACATTGTAAAATATAGCAGATCAGAAGATGACGTTTGTGAACGTGGAAACCGGTCATCCATAAATAATAAACGCGATCTTGGGGTGCAAACTTGTATAAAAATCTTAAAAAGTAGCAACTCCTTTGTCCCCAGAACCAGAAATCATGCTTCCTTACCTGCTAAATCCAAAATAGGTTAATTTAGCTGCTAGGATTCTCAAATGCCGTAACATATCACTACATTATAGACTGTAAGACATAAATTATTGACGCTATAACGATAAAAAACATCTTACTCTATAAAAAATAATATTGCGAACATTTCAAACTAGACTTTTTGACGATTAGTGACACTGACGATCACAATGATGAACTTAAAAGACGTGGATCGTTCACATCGCCGCTGTTAGTATAAGATTATTGTAGTTTGATGCAAGACATAATTTACTCTTTTTACAGGATTTCATTCTTTGAAGGTTAAAAGTACAAATTTGCTTGCGGTTTGCTTTACGTATGAACTGTTTGAATACTTTCCTTTTTTTATAATTTATTGATTTATCCTAGTTAGACTAATAATTGTTTTCTCCTTTATTCGCATTTCTTCTATGGCGTTCAACAGTCATTTTTAGCTTTTATGATTTAGTAGCCTTCACGCATTTGAAGTGACTACGTGCAAATCACATACATCTGACTCACACGACCTGTAATGAATTGATTTAATAGAATATTGTTATCATCTATTATGTCTATTGGCGCTTTACTCCAGTATGTGATATCTCAAATACCACAATCTCAGATGTCATAGGCCATTCATACCCCGAAGAATATGAACGTATCGAGATTAAACTGTATACAACCTGAACAGTACACGTTAAAACTGTATCAGTAGTCTCTAACCTATTATCCAATATGAAAGTAATACTGAATTAAATTTTTTGCACTTCGTAATAGAAATTTTCGAGATTCAGCAAAATGAAATTACATACCATTATATGTTTAATTTTTTTTTTTTTAATTCCACCACTACGTCGCAAAAGTGCAGTGTTCCTCAGCCTGTAGTGGAATCCGCTACTACAGGCAACACTGTACCACAATAAGTTTGATTATTGTAAACGCATACAGACTGTGACACCGGGTCTACCATCTGCTGTGGCAGCTTTTATCAAATGCCAAGCGCTTCTTAAAATTTTAGCTTGTGCGATGATCAGCACACTTGACTCGCATTCTGGAAGACGGTGGTAGAAACAACCTCCGACTATGCAGATTCTGATTTGCTGTGATTTTCCTAAATCACTCCGGGCAAATGCTGGAATGGCTCCCTTGAAAGAGCGAGGCCGATTTCATTCCCCATCCTTACCAAGACAATATGAACGTGAACTCCTTCTCTAATGACCACACCATCGACTAGAAGTTTAAACCCAAACCTCCTTTCTTTTTTTACTTTAACTTTTTAACTCCCCCCCCCCCAATCTTGTTTGTTAAACGTGTCCCAGTCTGACGGTGTTCTAACAGCGCGCAATATGTAATTGGAATTAATAAACGGTCACCAAATTACAGATGAGACAGCCATTAATTTGAGTGAATTATATTAAATGACTTTTTGTAACATCGATTTATCTAATAGTGATCAGTGATTTATATCGCATAAGGTTCATGCTCCGAAAGGAAAGAATATGTGTTCAGCACACAGTGCTCAATGACAATAGTAGTGTTTTTTTTTGTTTGGTTTTTCCACAGTTTGTTAAATCGTACGGTTTGACTTCTATCTGTCAGCTGCTGAAGACCGAGAACGTCATTGCTCAGGGTCAAATGACCGAATAATTTACATAAAAATTACTGCATGGTACTTAAAACGGCAGGTAGCATATCGGAAGCCACGTTGTGCTTTGTACAAATAAAATTAATGCTGAACGTGGTACTTGCATGTATTCCATTATTATGTCTGCCATGAGTCGTATTGTCCAGCCGATGGAAGTTACGGAAAATAATAAATAAACTTGTATGTCGAGAAAAAGTAACTGTTCAATAAGTACTCCCACTAAAATAAATTATAGCCCATTTTTACAATTCATAAAGCCTGCGACAATTGCCTACACAGACATTTATGTTATCACAACAAACCGAACTGAAATATCCGAAGCGCAAACACGGATGCTTGTTTTAACAGGTGAATACTGTATGCCTCTTACATTCTGCTTGGTTCATATTTGAGATAAATATCGCTGGTACCTTTGATATTACATTTTTTTGACAATGTAATTTAAAATGAAATTTGCGTTTACGTAATTAAGGAAGCTGTTAGAAGCTGGCCTCGGGGAAGATCAGTTTGGTTTCAGGAGGAACATAGGAACACGGGAGGCAATACTCACTTTACGTCTTATCTTAGAAGATAGATTAAGAAAAGGCAAACCTACATTTTTAACTTTTGTAGATTTGGAGAAAGCATTTGACAATGTTGACTGGAATACACTCTTTCAAATTCTGAAGTCGGCAGGGGTAAAATATAGGGGAAGGAGAGTTATTTACAACTTGTACAAAAGCCAGACCGCAGTTATTAGACTCGAAGGGCATGAAAGGGAAGCATCAGCTGGGAAGGGAGTAAAACAGGGTTGTAGCCTTTCTCCGATGTTATTCAATTTGTACATCGAGCAGGCGGTGAAGGAAAGCAAGGAAAAATTTGGAATAGGGATTAAAGTTCAGTGTGAAGAAATAAAAACATTACGTTTTGCTGATGACATTGTAATTCTGTCAGAGACAGCAAAGGACCTGGAAGAGCAGTTGAATGGAATGGACAGTTTGTTGAAGAGAGTGTATAAAATGAACATTAACAAGAGCAAAACAAAAATAATGAAATGTTGTCTTAGAAAATCAGGCGATGCTGAAGGAATGAGATTAGGTAACGAAACAATGAAGGTGGTAGATGAGTTTTGTTACTTGGGTAGTAAAATAACATGTGATGGTCGCAGTACAGAGGATATAAAACGCAGAATGGCAATGGGAAGAAAAGCATTTTTGAAAAAGAGAAATTTGCTAACATCGAATATTAATTTAAGTGTAAGGAAGTCTTTTCTGAAGGCATTTATGTGGAGTGTTGCCTTGTACGGGAGTGAAACATGGACGATAAGCAGTGCGAACAGGAAGAGAATAGAGGCTTTTGAAATGTGGTGCTACAGAAGAATGCTGAAGATTAGATGGGTAGATCGCATAACTAATGAAGAGGAACTGAACAGAATTGGTGAGAAAAGAAATTTTTGGCATACTCTGACTAAAAGAAAGACACATTCTTAGACATAGGGGAATCGTAAATTTAGCATTGGAGAGAAGTGTGTGGGGTAATAATCGCAGAGGGAGACCAAGAGAAGCATATAGTAAGCAGATTCAAGTGGATGTGGGTTGCCGTCCTTATGAGGAGATGAAAAGGATTGCTCAGGATAGAGTAGGGTGGAGAGCTGCATCAAACCAGTCTCCGGACTGAAGACCATAACAACAACAAGATTAACAAAAGAACTGCTGTGTTCTGCCAATTAACACAAACAGAAGAAAATGTCAAAATACGACATTCTGCATTTCGGGAATCAAAATTGAACATGTTACTACTGTTATCTTTTACATTTTGTCCTGCAGGCTACATCAGACCGGTGGCGTTACCATCTGTTCAAGAGCTTGATGAAGCATTCCTCGGGACCTACGCTCTAGTCTCCGGCTGGGGAACAACATACTACGGTACGTGTGCTGACTGTTCATTTAACTGTGTTATGACTAAATAGAGCAGACAATTACACCAGTTTGTGTTAGCAAGTACAGCTGGCATTACTTCGCAAAATAGCTGCTATTAAATTTTGTTTATGCACACTGTTGTAGCTCTTACTTGGTCTTACCATGGTAAGCATCTTTCACTCTGTGACACAACAACACAGTGACCAACGGTGCTGTCCAGTCATGTGTGCGTACAGGGTGATATATAAAACGATGCTTTATGTATTTTTCCTCATTATTTTGTATTTTTTGTAATTTATTATGTATTTGTATATTTTGTTTCTGTAATATATTTGCATTGTCCTGCTAATTTCCATATATGTCAAAATATTGTAAATGTAGTAGACACGCTGGGTTAGCAAGGGCTTTGCTATTGTATAGAATCATCTTTGAGTAGGGAGTCTTTTATCGCTGGTAGCGCAGAGGCGCACAGCGAGAAGGAGTCGTTGTTGAGAAGTAGCGGCGGAGAGACGATTTTGTTTAATGGTGCGCTCAGTGGTGTACGGCAAAAGTACGTGGATTGGCACTAGTGGAGGAGACGGCGAAGAGGCAATATTATTTATTCATACGGCCACAGCTCAGATAATCAATAAATGCATCAAGAGGAATGCTGTGGGCCCTAAATTGTAATTAACATTCGTCGCCAAGAAGAGCCTGTGTTTGCCAATTGTTAAATGCCAACAGTCTTCAATCAGCAGCACCACGTCGCACACCAAATTCAGTAAGATCTGTTCACTTTGTCTTAGCATGTACAGCTAACCAGCGTATTAGTAATGATTGTTCAATAGCGAACACTGTTATTTGTGAACCTGTGTTTAAAAATCATTGTCCATCGTTTTTTCCGAGAATATTCACAGAGTTATAGAAAACTAAAAATCAGAGTCATTAAAGACAATGTGACAGTCGTTAATAAAAAAAAAATGTGTTCAGAAGAGTATTACTAAATGTAGCTTATGCCAGTGTTGCTGATCAATAGGTTTGCTAAGTTGAAAGAAACTGCTAGATTAACTTTCAATTTCAAGAGATATTTCAATAAGAGTGTAAAAGGTCATTTGTTTTCCACTGCATATTATTTTGAGGTAAAGTGTGTTTTAACTTGCAAGTACTGACTAGTGAGAATAGTAATTGTTTACAAGTGTTGCTAATGCTAATAATTCCTGGTTAACGATAGAGTAAAAGTTAATCAGAAGGTTAAATGGTTCCTTTCTAAATATTCAGATTTATCATGACAAGTCATTAATTAATTTTTGAGCTTGCCATTAGTAAGTTAATAGTTCAGTTACAACTTGATTATTGCTAAAGCGCGTGGTATACTCGCTGTAGAATAATTTCTGGTACTTATATAAACAATTAATTATTTGAAGCTGTATATAGTAAGTATTAAGGTGAGAGTTTTGCATGATTTGCTGCATGTTGCATTTGCGCGGCTATGGCTTGCATTTTGCTGTCTTACATTGAACCCTGTGTTAGTGAACTATTTCTCAGTAATTAGTATATTGTCAGTGTCTTTAGTACCGGATTTGATGCACATACTGTGATTCACGGCCCACCAAAATTTTACGTAGTTTTTCATGTTTGTTAAATAACTTTGCTATTATTGACATCCCACCAAATTATTTGCTCGTACATCGAGCTGGCGACCGTAAATCAATAAGTTATTCACTTCTTCCAAATTAATCCCTGTGTTCCGTTTGTTCCGCAATTTTTTTCATTTAAACATTCCAAATTTTACCTTCCACTTTCTTTATTCTTATCGATCGTTGTTGTCTACCAAAGAGGTGCAGCAACGTTCCGGTTATAGCCTCCACTACATCATCGGCTTCATTACCGATAGCTTTTCCACCAAAGTAAGATAATTAGGCACACGGGTCATTTTTCTAATTACCATATACTAACCGGCGGTGTAGGACGGGTAGGGTTATAGCTCCACGAAAAAAATTAGCTCAAAAGAATTTGAGCTCTGTAGGATTAAGGGAAGCAATGTCCTTGGGCATCAAAAGTCGAATAATCAAAAGAAGAAAAGAAACCATTCTGTTAACCTGAAACTCCGTCACTAATTCTCGTTGTCATGTTACACGTCGACAGGTGTAACTGGTTGAAAGGCATGAGGGGTCAGGAGCCCAAGGAAGGACGGAGTGAGTCGAGTTCTCCAAATGTGGACCGGCCGCGGTGGCCGAGGGGACTGAGGCGCTCCAGTCACGGTCTGCACGGCCACTACGGTCGGGGGTTCGAATCCCCCCTCGGGCATGGATATTTGTGCCGTCCTTTGTCTTAGTTAGTTCATAAGTAGTTTGTAAGTTTAGGGACTGATGACCCCGTAGTTAAGTCCCATAGACTTTACAAACATTTGAACATTTTTTTTTCCAAATGTGGTCGTGTTGAAATGTTTGTAAATCTATGGGGCTTAACTATTGTGGTTATCTGCCCATAGGCTTACAAACTACTTAAGCTAACTTACGCTTAGGACAACACTCACACCTGTGCCTGATGGTGGACTTGAACCTCCGATGGGGAGGAGCTGTGCGCTCCGCAGCCAGGCACCTTATGTGGTTGCGCCATTTCAGTGTGTGCCACAGCGCCAGATGGCTCCACGAGAAACGAAAACATGTTGGGATAGAGCGCGCATTCCGACACAGGTGTTGAGCAACTGCAAACCGAATTCAGGGCTTTGAATCAATAATGGAGGCGACTGTATAAATGCTGCCATGTGTTAGAAGGTTCCTATGTCATTAGACAAACATATTGTTCAAAAGCGTGACGAACTCTTTGATATAGCACGTGAAAATGCTTAAAATATCATTTTGAGAAATGATCGTATGTTGGAACACTTTGTAGAATTTTGCCTGAAATATAATGTTGAAATGTTTGTAAAGCTTATGGGACTTAACTGCGGGGTCATCAGGCCCTAAACTACTTATGAACTAACTTATACTAAAGACAACACAAACATCCATGCCCGAGGGAGGATTCGAACCTCTGACGCAGGAGGCCACCTGATCTGCAACGTGGCACTCCAGACCGCTCGTCTACTCCCTTGCGCCCTTGAAGTAGAGAAGTGTAATATATTTCCTTCTCCAATTTTGCAACACAACTAGGTAAAATATAACATGATGGGTAGTCAGGTGCTACGGCTACGTAACTCGTAACCTTCATCAGGTGCGACCTGAGACTGCTTTCCGAGTGGACCTGGTGCAGTATTTATGTCTGCGGCCTTCCCCCTCCACTGGCGGTTGTAGGTGCTCCCTCTGTGGTCCGCGCCCGCCCCCGACCGTGTCTTTTGCGGTCTGGTGTTCCATCTGCGGTCCGCGCTCGCTCGTTGAACTGTTCTTGGGCTCTGATGTCAGTAGTGGCCCTGGATGCTCCCTCTGCGGTCCGCACCCACTCGCTGAGGTGTTCTGGGGCGCTGGTGTCTGTAGTGGCCCTGGGTGCTCCGTCTGTGGTCCGCGCCCGCCAATCCCGCCTCCGATCGTACCATCTGCGCTCTGGGGTTCCGTTTGCGGTCCGCGCCCACTCGCTGAGGTGTTCTGGGGCGCCGCCTATGTCGGCAGCGACATTAGGTGTTGCCTCTGTGGTCCGCGCCCACCATACTCGCCTCCAATCGTATCATCCGCGGTCTGGCGTTCCGTTTGCGGTCCGCGCCCGCTCGCTGAGGTGTTCTAGGGCGCTGATGTTCTGTTTTCCGTCCGTTGTTGCCCTGGGTGCTCTGTCTGTGGTGCGCGCCCATCGTACCCGCCTCTGAGAGCTTCATCTTCGGTCTGGTGCTCCCTCTGTGGCCCGCGCCCATTGTGTCCGCACCTCGACGTTGTATCTTCAGTCCCATCCTCCTGATGCTCTGCTTGGGGATCGTTCTGCATGTCCATGCCTCCAGCACTTTTGTGTGTGGTGTACTGATACTGTCCTCGTTGTTTCTTTAATAGTTCCAGAGCTGGGTCCCAGGCCGTACTTAGCTGATAGCCAGTGTCTCGGTTCATGAGATTGTCAGCCACTTTTATCTCTATGAACTCCTTTATAACACTGCCCCAGAATCTGGGGATCTGTGCCAGAATCTTGGTGTCAATTGTAGTTCGTGACATGATCCAGCTCCAGGCAGTGTTCAGCAATGGCTGATTTCGTCACTTGCCTTAATCGGGTGTGCCTTTGATGTTCCTTGCACCTGATGTCCACTGTTCTGGTGGTCTGGCCAATGTAGGGCATTCCACATTTACAAGTGTTGTTATAAATCCCTGGTTTCCGTAACCCCAGGTCGTCTTTTAAATTTCCCACCAAGTTCCTCATCTCGCTTGCTGGACAGAAAATACACTCGATGTTGTGTTTACGTAGAACCCTACTAATTCTGGCTGAAATAGAACCAGCGTAAGGCAGATACGCCGTCTTCTTCGCTTCCTCTTCCTCTGCGTCTGGAGCCTCTGGTGTGGGGGCTGTGTGCCGTATTTTAGCTGAATCTAGTAGCACCCTCGTCTTCGGTGGTGGACGGAAGTCGGTTTTAATGTTGGATTTATCCAGAAGACGTGCAATCTTGACCGAGAGTTGTCCTGGGACAGCCACTGCTTTCTTCTTCTTCAGCGCCCTGCCCATCTGCACTTCGCTGTAGCCATTAGGGGGAAGGCTTCCCTGGGGTGTTGCAGCTCGGGAGGCAGGCTGCCTTTGTCGCACATGCGCGCGAGGGTGGTCAGCACCAGCTGTGCGTGCGCGCTGGCAGCTTGTTGCACGAAAGTATTGGTCCGCGTGTTTGTCTTCTTCCTCTGTACTGCATGGCCTAGTGAACCATCTGCCTTCCCTTTCATTAAAATGTCCGGGAAATGGAGACCTACATTATCCTCCATTTACATTGTAAATTTAATGTTGTTCCAGAAGCTCATGTAACGCATGCCACCTGTGCCCCCACATCACGAAAGTGTCGTTCACATAGCGGGATGAGAGGCTTTTATTGCACTGATACCTTTGTTAAGTAAAGCTCTAGTGAAGAATACTCAGATTTGTAGTTTCAAAAATGTTCAAATGTTTGTATAGCTTATGGGACTTAACTACGGGGTCATCAGTCCCTGAACTTACAAACTACTTATGAAATAACTAAGACTAAGGACGGCACAAATATCCATGCCCGAGGGGGGATTCGAACCCCCGACCGTAGTGGCCGTGCAGACCGTGACTGGAGCGCCTCAGTTCCCTCGGCAACCGCGGCCGGCCTGTAGTTTCCATATGCGATCCTTGTATTGCTATTTTATAAATAACTATTATTTATGGCGATTTTATTGACAGGTACATGTGATACATCTACATCTACATACATACTCCGCAATTCACCGTAAGGTGCGTGGCGGAGGGTACACTGTACCAATACTAGGCATTTCCTTTCCTATTCCACTCCCAAATTGAACGAGGAAAAAAAGAACGCCTATATGCCTCCGTACGATAGTAAAAGTGTAGCTACATTTTTCTAACCCTTTAGTGAATAGTGTGGCTGATCAGCTTCATACCTTATTTTTCTTGATTGTCTCTCAAACTGATCAACATTTTACCACTAATTCATTTGTAGCTGCTTCTATAGATAGTGTTACACATGCAGGTAGCTCGTCCTAGAAATTATAAGTTGCAAGGTGCTACTGACAGTTAGTTGCATAAAATTACTCCAAACATATGCGTTTGATTAGTATACCTTCTATATCATGTAAAAGTAGTCAATCACATACCACTATTGCATTATTGGTTACTTTCTGGAAAGATTAGAAGTGTAATAGTGACATTTACTGGACGGGTACATCATGGAAGCACTATATAGCTGACCAGATATGAACTTTTTCTTGCTCTTAATGCATAATAATTTTAAGTAATGTTTTCAATATATATTTTTTCAGTATATATGCACTATAGGTTAATCGTGGTAATTTTTATAGCTTCAAATAAAAAGTTATGCATTAACACCAATATTTAGCATCATTCTCTGCTTGTACTATACATCCACCTGCATTCTTACAGAAGAATTGCGTAAAAACATTTCGCTATGAAGAATCAGCTTCTGGGCGGGCGGTGTTGGAATTCTTGAATTTACAATTCTTCATTCCAGTCCACAACTTTTATTCAACTGAGGCATTTTTAATTTAAAAGTAGGTACACAAACAGTGTGAATGATTAACGTAAATATACAGTGAAAAGGATTAACACCTTTAGGTAATTTTTGAAATTAGTAAATATTGCCAGTATCAATACTGTACATAAGTCTTTTATCTTTATACCTGTTAACAGAATTTAGTAGTTTTGCCGAAGTACCGCCATCTGGTGCACAGCCAGAATACAAACGAACGTATTGTATTATTCATCAAACTGAACTTGATTCATTCTCTATAACGAAACAATTTGAACTGATGCGTTTTAGTAACTGATCTAAAAGCAATAACCAATTATTCAAAAGAATATGATAACTGTAGTTCATTACCTCAGAGATCGCTGTACGTCAAAGATATATGAGTTGGCATTGTTTTCATTGTTTTGTGTAGCTATCGAAAGGTGCGGTAAGAAAATGCTCAGGCTGGTAGAGGGACTTGGATGTGATATGACGAAATCTTTTTGGTTGCAGGTGTGAACTGTTCTGAGATTCTTCAATGGACTGAAATGGTTGTCGTCCGCAATGACATGTGCGAATTCTACTACATGCCGGGTATCGTTACTGAAAGCAATCTGTGCGCCAACAGCTTCAGTTCTACCACATGTCATGTGAGTACAATGCATGCTTAAGCCTGTCCACTTACTCTTCAATAACCGCTTCTTAAGTGGTTTTCCATGCTGAGTATTGGTTGTGGAAACGTAGATGCGTTTAAAACTATAGTCTTGTAACTATAACTTACCTTGCTGCCTCTATGTCAGTCTATGTGCACTGATTGATTTCCGCTATTTTCGTCTAACGTCTTTCAGGAAAGGGACGAGGGCGACACAATGTATAGTTTAAATACGTAATAAGCATTGGATATTGATAAGATCGGATAGATATTAATTATATTATTTACACATCATACACACCTACAAACGTATCGACTATTCATCAGAATTATCGACAGTGTGTTATTTCTAATAGGGTTTTTCCGTCTTATGCTGTCTCAAATTAAGGACCAGATATGTATCACTTTTACTTAACAAACATTCTCTTTGGTTCTGTAATTATGGATATACTGGTTTGTTTACATTGTTTTTTTTATATATAAACTAGGAACAGTGTAAACGTTTCTAGCATTGCATAACTGCTGTCACTATCAAAATACCAGAAATCATCATCCACAGATTGAGTAAGTAATTCTTCACTTAATTTTGAAGTTTCATCATTTTCCCATGTCATTTTGATTAAAACAAAGATATTGAAGATGACACCATTAATACTAGCTAGCGCAGTTCCTGAAATATACATAGGTAAATCTTGTTGTGACCTTGCAATCAATCTAAAACTCCCGGTATTATATAAGAGGATAATCTCTACTTAAGTCTTTTAGGTATTATTACTATGGCCTTAATTGCTCGAAATATAATAGTTTGTAGAAAATGGAGAAAGACGCACACTAAAAAATTCAATTAATGACAGCTTAGAATATTAGTCGAGTACCTGAGTTGTTAATGTCTCTGTGAATTTTTAATTGTGAACGTGGTGAAAGGTATCTAAAATATAAATAATTAAAATTTAACCAATGTTAATTTGATACCTGAATTTCCGCCATCAGTATCTTTGGCAATTGCAGACTCCAGAGACAATAAAATTTAGTACTCCAAGAATGACGATGTCACTTTTCATCCAGTGACTGCTAGTAGATTAGTAGATGCACTGAAAATGGTTTCAATGCTGAAAGTATGACAGGACAGACAGTTTTTGTGCAATCTGTGTTACCATACGATTGGGATTTAATTGTACTAACAAACAAACTGCCGGCTTATTATCAACTGATGTAGTTAATTTTAGCGTATCAACCAATTTTTACAATTGATTGTAAATACCGGTAGATACCTGAAAAACTATTTGGTTATTACGTGCAAAATGACCAGCCGATACACAAAAGTCGATGTATTCAAAATGTAAAACATAAATGAATTGCCATTCATTCACTTTTTCTGTTGACAGCAGCCACACCTCGTGTAGTGCATTAATAAAATGTGTACCTAGTAAAAAATTGGTATAGAATGTAATAATAAATTACTTTAAATAAAGTAAAAACTGCCGGCCGCAGTGACCGAGCGTTCTTCGGCGAGTCAGTCACAGTCTGCACAGCCACTACGGTCGGGGTTTCGAATCCCCTCTCGGGCATGGATATTTGTACCGTCCTTAGTATTAGCTAGTTCATAAGTAGTTTTTAGTTTAGGGACTGATGACCCCGTAGTTAAGCCCCATAAGCTCTACAAACATTTAAACATTTTTGAAAGTAAAAACTTCTATCTACCCTGCCGTGATTGTTAAAGGTCATATCGTGAGATCGCTTGCTAATAATGCTGACAAAATTAATTATGCAGTTCGTGAGTATCGACATACTTCATACACAGCCTAAAAATCTTATCTTAGACCCCAAAAATAACTAAACAGACTGTCTTTAAATGTTCTGCCACCTCGTCCTACATATCTTCAAAACAATGCAACACTTTTGCACAGATTGTGAGAAAGGTTACATTTATAATATATTACATTTATAAAATTATAATTACAGCAACGTTTGTCATTCCAAAAAAAAGTGGATATTACAAATTGACCGTTAATGATTAATTTGGTTTACAGTATTAACTTCGAGAATTTGTACCAGAAATTACATGACTTGATACAGGCAATAATTTATTACACAATAATTAATCCCTCAGTAATTACAGAGTATAATTTTGTACTAATATATTTCAAATATCTTTAAGAGAAAATACTGTAAAATTTAAGTTATACGTAATGGTTTAAGGAGATCAAAAACACGAAATGATAGTTCAGTTAGCACCAGTGATTGGTTACGGCGAACCGCGCGGATTAGCCGCGTGTACTAAGGCGCCGTGCTGCGGTGCGCGCAGCCGTTCGCCGTCGGGGTTTCGAGTTTCCCCTCGGGCACGGGTGTTTGTGTTGTCCTTAGGTTAGTTTACCTTAGTTTAAGTAGTTTGTAAGCTGCGGGCTGATAACCACGCAGTTGAGTCCGATAGATTTACAAACATTGGAACATTTTGGTTATGACGATGAAGAGCGCCTGGGCGTGGTTTTTAGCGACTGTATTTCCATTTCATGCACTTGCCAGGATGAAAACCCACACACACTTTTTTCAAGTCTTAACGTACATCTCTAGTAATAGCTAGTTCCAACTTCTTTGTAGAAAGGATATTTCTCACAGATGACATTAAAATGGACTGTGTTGTTGTTTTTGTGGTCTTCACTCCACAGACTGGTTTGATACACCTCTCCATGCTACTCTGCCCTATGCAAGCCTCTTCATCTGCGAATACTTACTGCAACCTACATCCGTTTGAAACTACTTACTGTATTCTCTGTATATTCATCACAGATCGACGACGGGACGACGGCGATGTATTAATTTAGCAAATGAAAAACCTTCCGCCGTTATTTTTTAAAATTTTCAATTACATGTTTCGAGATTCCAATAATCTCATCTTCAGACCCTTATAAGATCCATGCAGTAATATGGGAACTAGCCATCCATTTATAATCCTGCATATACCCGCTCACTCCAAGATGTAGGTGACATCTTGGAGTGAGCGGGTATATGCAGGATTATAAATGTATGGCTAGTTCCCATATTACTGCGTGGATCTTATAAGGGTCTGAAGATAAGATAATTGGAATCTCGAAACACGTAATTGATTGAAAATTTTAAAAAATAACGGCGGAAGGTTTTTCATTTGTTAAACTTACTGTATTCGTCCTTCGGTGTCCCTCTACGATTTTTACCCCCACACACTTCCTTCTAGTACTAAGTTAACGATTCCTTGATTTCTCAAAATGTGTCCCACCAACCTACCCCTTCTCTTAGTCAGGACGAAACTCTTTCTTTCCAAATTACGCTGAGCACCTCCTCATTAGTACTTGATCTACCCATCTGATCTTCATCATTCCTCTATAGCACCACATTTAAAATGTTTCTATCATCGTTTGGTTTGAACTCCTCATCGTTCACGTTTCAGTCCCATACAATGCTACACTCCAGACAAGTGGACTTCCTAACATTTAAGTTAACATTGCACGTCAACATATTTCGCTTCTTCAGTAACGCTTTTGTTCCAGTAGCCATTCAGCATTTTATATCTTCTTTACTTTCGCCATCAGAAGTTATCTTGCAAACCAAATAAAAAAACTCATCTAATACTTTTATTGCATTACCTAATCTAAATCCTTCAGCTTCGCCTGATTTTCTGACACAATTTTCCATTACCTTTGTTTTACTCTTGTTAATGTTCATCTTATATCTTCCTTTCAAGACACTGTCCGTTTCGTTCAAATGCTCTTCCAGGTCCTTTGCTGTCTCTGACAGAATTACTTTGTCACCGGAAAACCACAAAGCTTTTTGTATTCATCTTTTCTTACAATGTCGTTATATCACAAATCTTTTATTCTTCTCCCTGAACTTGCATTCCTTCACAATTTTCTCAATGTACTGATTGAATAATGCTACAATCCTGTCTTACTGCATTCCCAACGAATGTGTCCTTTTCATGTCCTTCGATTCTAATAACTGCTGTCTGGTTTTCGTATAAGCTGCATGTAACTTCCTACATTTTACCCCTGCTACCTTCAGAATTTGAAAGACTATATACCACTCAGCAATCTAAAAACCTTTCTCCAGATCTACAACTGCTAAAAACGTAGGTTTACCTTTCCTTAACCTATTCTAAGATAAGTCGTAATGTATCGTCTCCCATGTTCCTAAATTTATTTGAAATCCAACTGATCTTCGACAAGGTCGGATTCCTCCAGTTTTTTCATTCATCTGTAAATTATTCGTGTTAGTATTTTGTAACCATGACTTACTAAACTGATAGTTCTGTAGATTACATTAGATTAATACTTGTTCCATAGATCATGAATAGGAGCCTCCGTAATAATGTGGAACGTGTCAGGTTAATCAAAGGTGCCTGTACAAGATGTTACATTACACAAAATATTACGACCCAAACATATATATATATATATATTTACTTTTTTTTAGATTTCCTAATTTGTATCTAAAAAATCATCCAATCAATAGAAGAAGTTGTCATTCAGGAATTTCTTTTAATTTATTTTTAAATGCTAGTTAGGTCTTTGAGAGATCACAAAAAATACCGATGAGTGATGCCCGGTTTTTCAGAGCATTTAATATTTGATCAGTGAAGGCATATATAGCATTTTCTGTTGAAAAGCCTTTCTGAAAACCAAACTGACATTTGATTAGTATATTGTTTTGACAAATATGGGAGGCTACTCTTGAATACATTACTTTCTCAAAAATTTTCGACAACTGTCAGAAGAGAAATTGAGCGGTAGTTGTTGACATCTGATGTATCCCCTTTTTTATGCAATGGTTTAACAATGGCACATTTTAGTCGATCAGGAAAAACACCTTGCTTCAGAGAGCTATTACATATGTGACTGAGGAGCCAAGTTATCTGTTGGGAATAAGCTTTAAGTACCCGGCTCGAAAAGCCATCAATTCTGTAAGAGCTTTTACTTTGCATTGAGTTTATTATTTTACTGATTTCAATAGGAGAAGTTGGCGGAATTACAATTTTATCAAACTGTGTAGATATGGCCCCTTCTATTACTATCCTAGCCTCTTCTAAGAAACATCTAGATCCTATTTGCTCCACAATATTTAGAAAATGATTATTGAAAATATTTTCCATTTCTGACTTTTTTTTAGTACGCTTATCATTCAGTTTTATGGTAATACAGTGTTCCTGTGCTTTTGGTTGCCCTGTTTCCATTTCAATAATATTCTAAATAGTTTGAATTGTATTATCAGAGCTACTGATCTCAGACAAGAAACACATTCTTGTGGACTTTTTAATAACTTTTCTTAGTATTGCACAATAATCTTTATAATACTGAACAATTTCTGGAGCAGTAATGCAGTAAGCATTAGATGCAGTTCCCTTTAACGGTTGCAAGATATAATTATTCCTTTAGTTATCCATGATTTTTACATGTTTTATTACAATTTTGTTTAACTACTTTCTTGGGAAAACAATTTTCAAATACCCTTAAAAATGTATTATGAAATAAGTTATATTTCAGGTTTGCATCAGGTTCCTTATACACCTCATCCCAGTCTAGCTGTTATAGTCATTCCCTAAAGTTTGCTATATTTATATTGTTAACTGAACGCACTATTTTGAGAGTCTGATTTGACTTACTGCATGGAGGTATGTCATGAACTGTAACTACTGGGCACCATGGTCTGAAAGGCCATTCTCAACAGGACAAGCATTTATGTTCTTAAACTTATCTCAGTCTATAAAAAATTTATCTATCGATGTGTTGCTGTTCTTTGTTATCCGAGTAGGAAAATCAATAATGAAGATTAAATTGAAAGATCTGAGTAATAATACAATGTCATTCATCCTATTACACTATTGCAGTGAATCAACATTGAAATCCCCACAAATTATAATTTGCTTCTCTCTGTCTGACAGATAGCACGACAGTACATCCACGCTTTCAAGAAAAAGCTTAAAATGCCCTAAGGGGGACCTATACACTGTTACAATTATGAAAGTGCCCTCATTTAGTTTCAGTGGCAGATGCTTCTATACTTTGCTCTACACAAAACTTTTTTGTTTCTAAATTTTTCACATTGTGGAAACTTTTGACATATATGGCAACTTCTCCTCTCACCATATTACCTCTACTTACATGTGCAGCTAATTAGTACCCAATCATATTTACCTTCTCCATATCAGTGACAATGTGATACTCAGCAATGCATAGTACATCTATTACATTATTAGTTTGTAAATCTTCTAAACAAACCAAAAGCTCATCAACTTTTTTCTTCAATCCCCCAATATTTTTATGAAATATACATTCTTTTTCACTTCACTTTTGTGAATATCTTTAATTTTTTTAACATCTTTATTACCTGCCTGATCGAGTTTCTCACTGGATACTGATCTTAATCTAAAAAAGAGTCTACCATGAGTTGTAGTTCCTCCCCCCTTAAAATTCCTGCTATTATCCCAGCCACTTTACCCTTACCTTTTTCTGTTGAGGTGCAGGCCATGCCTAGTATAATCCCACCTAGAGAGAGAGAACCAACAGGAATCACAGCAAAGCGAGACCCCACACCAGATCCAAGCACCCGTTCCAACTCCAAATTAACTCTCCTGACAGAAGATTTCAAGTGAGGCACCTCTGAACCTTGTTGATGTGAAAACTATCAAGTAGTTTCGTGGTTCTGTAGGTGCTCCTATGACAGTCTGGGTAAGTCAGTTCGAAGGCCAGAGGAAGGGAGCGACATACCACCTCCAAACAGGACCGTGCCTAGTAAAGCACTGTGGTGTTCAAACCAAGCTCTGGATTCATATTCACAGAATATATGACTTCAACTGCGAATTGGCAAAGCTGAAAATGTGTACCCAGCCGGGATTTGAACCCAGGTCTCCCGCTTTCTAGGCAGTTGCGCTGACCCCTACACCACTGGGGACACAGTGATCACCTCACCTGCAAGGACTACCTAAGCACGCCTTCCGTCAGATACAAATTCCCAGCTTCACCATGCCCACAGTACTCAAACTCGTAGTTATGAAACTAATTACCGTAAGAGTAAGGGCCACAAACTTGCCCACCCCTCTCCACTAACGAAAGGATCATTGCCGAAAGAACAGATGTCACTTCTGATCCTGCAGTGATTATTGTTTCATATTCACAGAATATATGTACGGGTCAGCGCAACTGCCTAGTAAGCAGGAGACCTGGGTTCGAATCCCGGCTGGGTACACATTTTGAGCTTTGCCCATTCGCAGTTGAAGTCATATATTCTGTGAATATGAAACAATAACAACTGTAGGATCAGAAGTGACGTCTGTTTTTTCGGAACAGACGCCACACACACACACACACACACACACACACACACACACACACACACACACACACACACACATATATATATATATATATATATATATATATATATATATATATATAGATTGTTGACTGCTTTACCTTGCTTGTTATACCATGAACTTCTACCTATCGATTCGTTCCTGAAATTCAGCTCTTAGGCTTTGCACTAACTGCATTATAAAACAATCCATGAATTATTCAATTCTTAATTAATGTTATACATGGAATTCCGTAATTTTAACATTAAATAAATGTCACTTAGGCGACCTGGTCTTCTGTTCCTAGTTCAGCGTGCAGGAGTTGGCCCACACCTCTAGCATGCGAGCTACCTAATAACAAAACTTTTTTTCCTTTTTACTGAGTTCCCTACCTTCTTATTCGAATTCCTGTTGAAAGTTAGTTCAGCCCTGTCTACGTCTACTTTTGTCTGAGGCTCATCAACTTCTAACTGAAGCAACAGGTCAAACTTATTTTTTACATTCACCACAAAGCTGTCTGATGGAGTTCTGGCCCTTTCCTTTCCACTTGTTGCCACTTACCACCTCTGATTGCCCTCCTCCCTCTTTAACCTGTGCAGATCCCTCTTCGCCTGATCTAACTCTGCCTGAAGGGAAGCAATTTTCCCCTCCTGTTCCCCTATCTTCCTACCCCTAGTACATAGCCTGCAAAACCACTGATGAGTCACGCTCACTTGCCCAATTCCCAAGCCTCTACAGTCACCCCAATGAAAAAAATTATTGCACCCATCACACCATACCCCGGAACTAACAATTCTACGGCACGTCTGACACTTGGCACTCATGGTAAAAGTATTATTTTATTTGGAAGTAGTCAAATTACCTTAAGAAACAAAGGAAACGTGTACGCGAAATTTAGGCCTACTCGCGACTGGATGTAAACAGAGGTAATATGCGCAAAGTCTCAAAAAAAAAAAAAAAAAAAAAAAAAAAAAAAAAAAAAAAAAAAATTACGCTGCTCTTACAAATAATAAATAAAACAATGCGGGGATGTGCTGTACTTAATATGCTAGGAGGAAAGAACAACAACAATTACCGAGATTCTTTAAAATTACTGTGCAAAAAGACGCAAGCAAAAATATGACTGCAGACCTACTTAATCTTTACGTGTTTTCTCGAAAAATACACAAACCAAAGTGAAACCTGTAATAGTGCTCTTCAAGAGGACACTAATACACGTTATTGAATACTTATAACTATTTTAAAAAGTCTTATTACTATCTAAAATACTTATATTTGCTGGAGCACAAAAGTCGTGAGCGTCGTCTCGCGCAGGGGTACCAACCAATGACCTATATAAACAACATAGCTGGATAAGGTGCTGCCATACTTGAAGCAAATTGGAAGCTCGGCCTCCATATTTTAGAACGTCACGTAGGTGTAACCAGCCGTCTGCTATAGCACTGAATCCTGTCACTTTCACTTTGTGCAATGACTTAACAAACCATTCTCTACCTACTTATTGTTATTTTTATAGCCAATCTAATATGGATAAAGGATAAATGATAGAAAACAAGTGTGTGGCAGGCAAATCGGAAAGTTTAATTATAAATGGCACATACACTACATCGGTTAAACATCATCTCATTCATACAAGAAACACGCTTTTTCACTGTCCTTTAAACAGTATTAATTTCTTGTACATTTGCCTAATCTACTTACCTCTTTCCTGCGCAGATTTGGCTTCACACAAATGATGTATACTACAACTGAAGTAATGTTTTAATAACAGCTTTATTAGGCTGGAGTAATGAGATTCCTCCCAAAATTTCGAGGATACCATTAAGTTGGTAGATAGTTTGTCTGTTTCCCAAACTTTTAAATATATCTACATACATTTGCAAAATAAAATTTTTTCTGCAAGATAATTAGAGGGATTGAACAGGCTGTTTTTTATTCCTTATGATCCGATTAATCCTGCTTGATTATCATTTTTAGGAGAAAGGAGAACTTCCAAGTAATCTAAACACTTAAGTTTTCCACTCACTTGCCTAATGATGCTTCCAGATATACGCTATATTCACCTACTTTTTCGGAATATAATGTCAGATTTTCGTATTCTGCCACATATTTATGGTCACAATGAATAGGCCTACTGCTCTCTGAATGTCTTAAATCATGATTTGCAATAGGTAATAAAGGAAGTTCCATCTCTCCTGTTTGGCTACATGACATATCTTCAAAGGGAGCTGATTCAGCCATCTGACGTTGTTTTGGAGGTCTCATTTCTGGCGTTTTTTCTGTTTGAATATGATCATGGAACGAAAATATCGTCGGAATCGCGTTAGCCAGAAGTCTCCTTGTATCATTTGTTGCATACATGTATTTCTCCTCAAAATGCGATGAACAAATGTAACTGTATGCAGTAGGTATCCACTTATCTCGCCTCGTACTGGCTAACTATCATTTTGTACGTTCATTTTTCAAAGGAAAACTTGAAAATATAATTACAGCTTACTTTAGTTACAGTAGAACAATTGTATGCAGAAATGTAGTTGGACAAAGACGAGTACGAGAAATATTAGAAACGAAAACATACAAATGCTAACTGAAAATACGATATTCCAACCGTCTTATTACCATGATTCGTACATTTATATGGTGCGCATACACTGGGTACGATTTCAGCTTAATAAATAACCTTTCAAGCTTACTATGGTACTTAAAATGTGGACCGATAACACGTAAATAGCGTCGGCCTAACTTTCGTATTCGGCACACTAGACGTTGGAAAAAATGGCTGCCACAGTTCCTGGTTGCTGCCACAAGGAGCGCTGTTAACCCAGAGATACCCACTCTATGTAGTTTATATAGCTCGTTGGTACCAACAGCTACCTGTGGCTCCCTTCCCCCCACGCGGTTCCGGTATGACCTGATCCCGTTTCCCCACCTCCTTGAATATCTCCAGCATATCCGTATCCTCTATACCACCCGTAAAATAGACTCCCGCAACCCCCTGGTCCACCCCAATTCTTACCAACCCTGAGCCTCTGCCACGCCTCTACCGCGTTATACCCCCTTCCCTTCATCTCCACACCCTCCATGTCCTCTCCCAGGGTAATTTCCGCCGCCTCCCCCTCCCTGATGACGTCCTCCGTTCCGACATATACCCGTCCTACCAGCTCTGATCCCCCACCCATGGATAAAGTGCCCCCTGTCCCCCACCCTCCCCTTCCACTCCCACGCTTGGCTATCCCCTTCCTGCCCTGGAGTCCCTACGGCTCCTCTCTGCCGCCCCCTTTCCAAAATGTTCAAATGTTTGTAGTCTATGGGACTTAACTACGGGGTCATCAGTCCCTAAACTTACAAACTACTTGTGAACTACTTACAACTAAGGACGGCACAAACATCCATGGCCGAGGGGGGATTCGAACCCCCGACCGTAGTGGCCGTGCAGGCCGTGACTGGAGCGCCTCAGTCCCCTCGGCCAACGCGGCCGGCGCCCCCTTTCCCCGCCGTTTTTCCTCTCTTCACGCTTCCCTCCCCCCCCCCCCCTTCTCGGACTTCTGGACCGACAGTTTTAACAGTGCTACGTCAAGTGTTGTGTGCTGTGCTCCAGTGAAGAGATTTTTTTTTTTTTTTTTTTTTTTTTTTTTTTTTTTTTTTTTTTTTTTTTAAACTGCGTCCACCGCAACCAGACAGGTGTCGCACCGTGTATTTTAATTAGTGTCTCCGTGTACTCGCCGGCCTGTGTTCTTATCGTCCTACATTGTTTTTTAGGTCGCCGTGGCTCATCATTTTTAACTAACTATATGTGGTTTTAATCATCTGTCTATTGTCATGTACTCCAAACTGTCGCCTTGTCTATGTCACTTTATCTCTTTTGTTTTATCTCCTGTTATGTATTTTAATTCAAAAACGTTCAAATGTTTGTTAAGCTTATGGGACTTAACTACGGGGTCATCAGTCCCTAAACTTACAAACTACTTATGAACTACTTACAACTAAGGACGGCACAAATATCCATGCCCGAGGGGGGATTCGAACCCCGGCCCGTAGTGGCCGTGCTGACCGTGACTGGAGCGCCTCAGTCACCTCGGCCACCGCGGCCGGCGTATTTTAATTCTCCACTCATATATGTATTTTTACTCTCGGCTGAAGAGCAGCCATGGTGCTGCTGCCAGCCTACCGGTATACTGCTGGTATAAAAATACAATAAAGGAAAGAAAAAAAAAACAGCTACCTGTGTTCTAACCTCTTTGCTTAGCACACACTATCAGAAATGGTTAACACAAGTTGGAAGTGGGAACACTGAACTTGTAGCGGAAACAAGTGGGACCTATAGTTCCCACTGGTCACCAGAGGGTTGACGTTTCCGGCACAGCTGCAGCAGGCGGCTGGATGTTTTGCGTTGCAGGGCGACAGCGGCAGCGGGCTGTTGGTGATGTTTCGGCTCGGCTACCAGCAGGTGGGCGTGGTCAGCTTCGGGCGCTCCGACTGCCGGACCAGGCCGCCCGCCGTCTGCACCAGGGGGTGTAAATTTGTTTCGCGCGCTTTGCTTGTAGAGCACTGTACAGTACAAGCAGAACAATCCGCCATTTTGAATCCCACGTTGAAGGCGCGTATTTAAAGACTACGGAACACTTACGCTTTTTAATATGCTCTTAATGCCATTAAATAGCAACTGGTTAACGAATTTTATTAATTTATAAAATATATTCCGCCATTAATTAGCTTGCCATTTCATTTAAATGCATGTAATAATTTTTCCAAACTTTTTTTTTCCGTAATTTACTGATTGGGATCTTTCATAGCTTCTAACTTCAAACCTCTTCCTTTTGTAAATTTGTTAATCTCAAAAATTAATAGCGAGGCTGGAACATTATAATAGATTCATAAGTCAGCTGCGACAATAAAATGACGTCAAAGTTGTCTTATTTGTTTACCCAGATGTTCCTGAATTTTTTTGTCGGATACATTTGGTTTAAAAAATAGTGTATTACATCTCTACTAGATCGTTCAAATGTTGCAACATTGATTTTACACGAATTGCATCCTTAGTCTCGGCATAATAAGCCGTCCTTCTGGAACGAAGTAAAAATGAGAACACTATTATCACATGCTAGATTTGACGTTTAAATTGTAAATCTCGGCATAATAAGCCGTCCTTCTGGAACGAAGTAAAAATGAGAACACTATTATCACATGCTAGATTTGACGTTTTAATTGTAAATCCATCCATATGTTTCTGAGTAATAGAAATAAAGTTGATGTGTAAGTACTTACAAACCTAAAATCATGAGTTAACTGATACGTTTCTTCTGAATCCCTATCTTCAAAAGGGATTAACATAGATTAACGTGCTGTAACAATAATTGTTTGTATATGCATGTCAATGATCGACATTCAAATGACAGTCCGATGTTGAAGAAAGTGTTTTGTGCCAAACGGAAACAATTTACCTTAAATGCTTTAAAAAGACGAAACACGTTCCTTCTGGAAGGACATCAGGATCATCCGGGTTAAATCAAATCGTAAATTAGCGGTGTAATTTGAGTTTCTTGTATTGTTGTTTAAGTAAACTAAAATTAAACTATGCCTTAGCTCGTACATGTTTCTCTTGGTAGCGTACTGGCAGCTTTTTTGGCTATATGTGTACAAAGAGCGCCGCGCGCCTGCTCTAGGGTTAAAGTATGGTGAGTCTGGTGTCTTCTGTTGTGTGTCTGAGTAGAACACTGTACGGTACAAGCAGAACAATCCGCCATTTTGAATCCCACGTTGAAGGCGCGCATTTAAAGACTAGGGAACACTGACGCTTTTTAACATGCTATTAAGACCATTAAATAGCAACTGCTTGCTGAATTTTATTAATTTATAAAATATATTTTCCTAATGAAGAAAATATTACAGCGTAGTAAATATATTGGGTTTCAGGTTACTGTAAGAGGCAAGCAACTTAAAGTTAGTGATTAGAGGGTTATGTACAGATATGATACATTCACTTACATTCCATATTAAGGCATATGTTGCCGTTCTAAATATTTACCAAATACAGTTAAAATACATTACAATTACATTTTCTGGTTTATAAATTGTCCATCCACTTACGTTTATGGTAACTAAGAGTTGAATTGGAAAACAGTTATGGAATACTGTTAAATTACGATACTGTACTTCCCGTGCTCTCCCCTCTAATGTCATTTCAGAGACGATTTTACGTCACAGAGTGTTTAATTACTTTGAGCGTCTGGTTTCGTTACATAAAGACTAAATCAAATTTCTCTGGTTGCATGCACTTTGAAATAAAGTGAAAGTTAGATGCTAAGCAGTTTGGAGCTGTACAACCTACCATTTCTCACTGTGAAACAATAAAAACCACAAAATATTCGCTGATTTACTTCGCTTCACCACACAAAGCATTCAACACTATCGTCGAATTGGGATTCAAAATGGCGGATTGTTCAGCTCGGAGTATCTAGTGCTTTATTTGCTTGTGTGACGTCACCTGGCAGCATGCGCCGAGCAGCTGCCGCAGTGCCCTTATGAAACGTGCAGGCAGGAAGTTGTGTTTTGCGCTCGCTCGTTTCGTGACCTGTTAACTGTTCGGATAGAAAGTAGCTTTCTTGTATTAGGGAACAATTTTTCCAGATTATATTCTCTCTGTAATTAATGAGTAAGAATATTTAGTGTTGTGTTGTTGCGAAGTGCAATAACAGTGGACGCAAGACGGAAGCTTTTTGTACCATCGGTTTCCAAAAGGTGAGGAACTTCAGCGCATATGGTTTTCTCGCTGTCAACGACAAGACGAGATAAATGTCAATAATGCCAGAATTTGTTCCGAACATTTTTGTGAAGTCGATTACAAAAGAGACTTGCGGAGTGAATTGTTAGGATTCATCATCGATATTTTAATGATAAAATTTTAGGTATGAAAGTAGTATGCAGTTCCATGTTCATAGTAATTAAATGAGTAAAACAAAAGCATTAATGCGAAAATCGGCTGTTTGTAACGAAAGTTTCCTTTGTCTAATATATAAAAATGAAGGGCTCTGTTTGTCCGTATGCTATGCCTGTCAATGTCATTCAGTCGATGGCGACAAACCTTCAACTTGTTGCATGAACTAGCGTCACGGTTATAGGCATAGTAAAATTTCTAAATTCGCACCCTAAGGGGGTGAAATCATGATATTATGTAAAACAGAAGCACATTTTCTCTCTGTCTGTCCCTTTAACCTTCTATAACTCGAGAACTACTGAAGGTATCGTGATGAGGTTTCTTTTAAATTGTAGATCTCACAAAGGACGAAAAAAAAAGTGCCGGCCGTGGTGGCCGAGGGGACTGAGGCGCTCCAGGCACGGTCTTCACGGCCACTACGGTCGGGGGTTCGAATTCCCCCTCGGGCATGGATATTTGTGCCGTCCTTAGGATAAGCTGGGTAATAAGTAGTTTGTAATTTTAGGGACTGATGACCCGGTAGTTAAGTCCCATAAACTATACAAACACACACACTAAAAAAAGTCCACAAGAGCATAAGTGTAACTGTTACGAGTGAAGCATATGTACCATTTTTCTCTTGTAAGGCGGTGGTGCCGGGTGGCTTCAGACTACATAAATAGTGATTGTGGGAAATCTATAAAAGTTAGACATGTGCTCTCCCGGACTTAAGTTTATATCCTTATGAGCTCTGCAAATTAAAAACAAACCTTATCACGATACGTTAAGTGGTTCTCGAGTTACAGACGTTTAAATATTACCTGTGCCAAGTCGCGGGCGAGACGGGTTAGCTAGTTGTTAATAATGTTTGAAGCTTTCCTTTTTCAGTCCTTTGTATATACAGTGAATAACTTTAATATTCGGACACTGTGATATTTCAATCTTGGAACATCATAACTTTATTTATAACAAAACAAACAAAACGTATAACCAATTATTACATTACGTGATGTGTCTTGTAAGTAATCATATAAATTTTATTGAGATAACTTGCATATCTTCCTTAATAATGCAATTTAAATACAACTCGGTCCTATACTCACGTTTAATATTCGGACACTTTGCGGAACTAAGTATTTTGAGACAAAATTTTATGGAAAATAAATGTTTCAATATCATGTTGGGCAGCCATTCTGTTTTATCACTTCTTTCAAACGCTACGGCATACTGCTAATGATACTTTTTAAATAGCCCGCAGGTAGACTGTCCCATTCTTCTTTCGGTCGAAGCTTCAGACTTTCTTTGGAAGATATTGGTGTACTTCTAATACATCGCTTCACTTCTCCCCAGACATTCTCAATCGGGTTGAGATCTGGTGACTGAGGTGGTGGTGGTAGGACTTTGGGTCAGTTGTACAACAAATATTCCTGCATAATGCAAGCCTTATGTTTCGGGTCATTGTCCTGGTAAAATTTGAAGGTGTTTGATATCCCCATGGTTTCAGCACTTTTTCGTAAATTGTTCTTTAATATGTTCAAATAGACATATTTGTCCATAGTATTGTCGATGAACACCAATGCGCCCAGTCCAAATGTCGATATACAGCCCCAGACAAGGACGCTGCCACCTCCATGCTTTACAGTGGGTTTAATATTTGTGACTGTAAATTCCTCTTTCTTCTTCCGCCACATCATGCTTCGTCCGTCCGACCACAGACGTTAAATTTACTTTCGTGACAACATTCTAGCAAATTGCATCCTTCGTAATAAACTCCCTATCAAAGTCCAATCTTTTCTGTCAATTCTGTTGAGTCACATAAGGTTTCTTCCGAGCCACTCTTCCATTGTATCCACTTTCTTATAATGCTCTGCGAATCGTTTGAGGATGTACCTTCTTGCCAGTCTCGTTTAGAGGCTCACGTGCTAATCTCGGAGCACTGAGTGTAGGATCCTTCTTTATTTTTCGTATTAACTTCCTCTTGTCACGAGCATCCAACTTCTGTGGCTGGCCCATTTGTGATATGGAGTCTACACGGTCCTCGTTTTTGAAACGCCTGACAATATCTGCCACAGTACTCTTACTCATATTGAGCATGGCAGTAGTTTGTCGATATGATTTTCCTTTCGCATTGTGAAAAATCACAATTTGTCGTATCTCAAAGTTGGTATTATCTTTGCTTGGCATCGTCCCGTCTGGACAGTGGACCGCGCTTGTGAACACACACCTGCCTTCATACTAGAAGCAGGCCTACTCACCCCGGCGTGGACGGTGACAAGTGCGACACTGCCATCTGTCCGGATATTAAAGTAACGTGACCATCGAGGAGTGGTTTATTTTAATCGCATTCTTTAACAACTGTTTTACTTTATGCAAACAACGTTTATACTGTTATTTACAAGACATGCACCTTCATATAATATTTGGTTATGTTATATTTTTGTTTGTTCCGAATGCAGTTATAACGCAGCAAACTAAAAATATCTTGGTGTCCGAATATTAAAGTTATTCACTAGCGAGTTCCACCGCTGAAAAGAATGTTTTTGTCGAATGAGAAAAGAAAAGACGGAGAAAATGTGTTCACGGCGGCCTTATAATACAGCGGCTTGCTGCCGAGTGACGTAATACAGCGCTAACCAATGACAGTGAAGAAGCCCAAACTGACGTACCTTTCTAGTCTACGTACCTTGCGTCTGCACCAGGCTGGCCCGCTACCTGCACTGGCTGCACGGCCGCTCTGGACGGCTGGCGTCGTCCTCTGCTGCCGACAGCAGAGAGGTGTCGTCTGCAGCTCAGGCATCAAGCACTAGATATACCGAGCTGAACAATCCACCATTTTGAATCCCAATCCGACAACAGTGTCGAATGCTTTGTGTGGTGAAGCGGAGTGAATCAGCGAATATTTTGGGATTTTTATTGTTTCACGAGAAATGGTAGGTTGTACAGCTCCAAACTGCTCAAATAGTAGCAGACTTGGTTGCTACAAGTTTTATTGGTTTCCTTCAAACATAGATCGGAGTAAAGGTTCCTTGTAAATTAGCATCCAACTTTCACTTTATTTCAAAGTATGGACGCCAAAATCGAGCAACTATCTGTGTAATGAAACTTTGTACCAGATTAAAATTGTGTGCCGGAACCGGGACTCGAACCTGGGACCTTTGCCTTTCGCGGGCAAGCGCACTACCGACTGTGCTATCCCGACACGACTCATGATGCCGCCTCACAAATTTACTTCCGCCAGTACCTCGCCTCCTACTTTCCAAACTTCACAGAAGCTCTCCTGCGAACCATGCAAGACTAGCACTCTTGGAAGAAAGGATATGGTGGAGACATGGCTTAGCCACAGCCTAAGGGATGTTTCCAGAATGAAATTTTTCTCTCTGCAGCGGAGTGTGCGTTGATATGAAACTTCCTGTGAGGCGGCCTCGTGAGTCGTGTCGGGATAGCACAGTCGGTAGTACGCTTGCCAGCGAAAGGCAAAGGTCCCAGGTTCGAGTCCCGGTTTTGGCACACAATTTTAATCTGCCAGGAAGTTTCATATCAGCGCACACTCTGCTGCAGAGTGAAGAATTTCATTCTGGAAATATCTGTGTAATGTTAAGTAAGAAACCTTTTTTTATTTATATTAGAAATAGTTATGCTTGAGAGAGGTAGTAATGTAAATGTAGACCTATACATGTAAGCAACGGTTTATTTTAATTTTGCTAAATTTTTAATGTAACACGACTTACAGTGAGTCTAAAGTTGTTTTTTCTTGATTTTATTTACACGAACTAGGGAGTTTTTTTAAGGGCTGTTAATTGCATTTGAATTGATGAGTGCAGCTCGCTTCCCGCACTTTAATGTTTAATTTAAATATGACTCAACACAGGAACACTTAGGCCTAAGCCAAGCTGTGAACAGGATGTCTGAAAATAAATAAATAAAAATTGAACTTCGCAACGAATTTTAACACGAAAGAAGTCGTGTATGAAAGGCATTAAATTCAAAAATTATCACCTAACTTTCACTTTATTTCAAAGTGCATGCAACCAGAGAAATTTGATTTAGTCGTTATGTAACGAAACCAGACGCTCAAAGTAATTTAAACACTTTGTGACGTAAAATCGTCTCCGAAATATGGTGTATGTAAAATATGCGAGACATTAGAGGGGAGAACACGGGAAGTACAGTATCGTAATTTAACAGTATTCCATAACTGTTTTTCAATTCAACTCTTAGTTACCATAAACGTAAGTGGATGGACAATTTATAAACCAGAAAATGTAATTGTAATACATTTTAACAGTATTTGGTAAATATTTAGAACTGCAACATATGCCTTAATATGGAATGTAAGTGAATGTATCATATCTGTACATAACCCTCTAATCACTAACTTTAAGTTGCTTGCCTCTTACAGTAACCTGAAACCCAATATATTTACTACGCTGTAATATTTTCTTCATTAGGAAAATATATTTTATAAATTAATAAAATTCAGCAAGCAGTTGCTATTTAATGGTCTTAATAGCATGTTAAAAAGCGTCAGTGTTCCCTAGTCTTTAAATGCGCGCCTTCAACGTGGGATTCAAAATGGCGGATTGTTCTGCTTCTACCGTACAGTGCTCTGCGCAGACACACAACAGAAGACACCAGACTCACCATACTTTAACCCTAGAGCAGGCGCGCGGCGCTCTTTGTACACATATAGCCAAAAAAGCTGTCAGTGCGCTACCAAGAGAAACATGTACGAGCTAAGGCATAGTTTCATTTTAGTTTACTTAAACAACAAAACAATAAACTCAAATTACACCGCTAATTTACGGTTTGACTTAACCCACATGTTCAAAATGTTCAAATGTTTGTACAACTTATGGGACTTAACTACGGGGTCATCAGTCCCTAAGCTTACAAACTACTTATGAACTAGCTAAGACTAAAGACGGCACAAATATCCATGCCCGAGGGGGGATTCGAACCCCCGACCGTAGTGGCCGTGCTGACCGTGACTGAAGCGCCGCAGTCACCTCGGCCACCGCGGCCGGCTTAACCCAGATGATCCTGACGTCCTTCCAGAAGGTAGGTGTCTCGTTTTTTAAAACATTTAAGGTAAATTGTTTCCGTTTGGCACAAAACACTTTCTTCAACATCGGACTGTCATTTGAATGTCGATCATTGACATGCATATACAAACAATTATTGTTACAGCACGTTAATCTATGTTAATCCCTTTTGAAGATAGGGATTCAGAAGAAACGTATCAGTTAACTCATGATTTTAGGTTTGTAAGTACTTACACATCAACTTTATTTCTATTACTCAGAAACATATGGATGGATTTACAATTAAAATGTCAAATCTAGCATCTGATAATAGAGTTCTCATTTTTACTTCGTTCCAGAAGGACGGCTTATTATGCCGAGACTAAGGATGCAATTTGCGAGAGTGAAGGTTGGGGTGAGAGTTTAAAATAGGGAAAGATTAATTTTTAAAACTCACAACCACCAACTGTGAACCAAATTCCTAAACATGCAAAAACACTGGAACTGTGATTGCGACTGTTTGACTCGTTTTCTAGGGGATGATATCATACGTTCGCAGCTTTCCTTCCTTGCATATGATTAACAAAACAAATTCATAATAAAATCAAGTTCATGAGAGAAAAGGGTGTACTAACTACTATTTTTGAAAACACGTGAAAGTTCACTTTATGTTGTTTATTTCACAATATTAGAACCCTGTGACTGATACATCTGTACGTCGACACATTTATCAAATAAAGTTATAGCTCGTGAGCCCTCAGACAAAAATGAATATTTGTCGCAAATTGTTTTCACACCATGTGCCTGTCTCAAACACCGTTTATGTTCATGCCTATGTGATGACACGTGTTACATTAACAAAACACAGTCACTTTTAGTGCGATGAACACCTTGTTCCACTGGCTAAATATTCACAACACACAGTAGCACTCGATACAACTTGGTGCAGTCTACCACGAGCAACCACACTTGGCAATTGCCACACAAAAATCTAGTCTCCACCTGGAGATCCACATGCCGACTGATTGCAGAGCGACGCCACCCGGCCAGCTACCCCACATGCTCCCGACTCGTCACTTCCTGCCCTCGCGCGCGCGCACATGCCAAAAGCTCAACTGCCGGGGTTTTTTCCCCTACATCATCAACTTCCCCATGTGAGCTGTTCTAACCGATTTGCCAACGTACAGCGCTCAGCCAATACATTTCTAAAACTTTACTTAAAATCAAAATAATTACACTACACATTAAATAAATGTCTTCTTAGGTTTTTATATTGGTATAAACATCCTTTGTACTATTTATCATAATCGTGCAATATGGTCCTTTAGGTTGTTTTCCACAATATACTTCCATATTACCAGTGAAAAATCTATATGCCGACTTCGATGGTGTGTTTCGAATATACTGAACAAAAGAAAAGCGACCCCGCCGACCCAGCAAACCTTGCAACTTTTCATCTACTGTCAGAAATTGTCCTCCACTGTAAGCGTTCGAGCAGTTCGCCACGGTTATCCAATATTTTCCTTACAGCAGCAAGCTTTTCAGCTACTCTCCTTTCTTGTATTTCACGCTTGTCTTCAAAAGGGATACATCGTAAAAGAAATAGAAATCTTCTGTAGCTCCTCACAGCTCTCGTAATGTCCATACCAGAACCATCTGCTGTCCTCAGTTCAGTGACATTAGTGTGGTTTGCTTTCTTAGAAGTCCCAATAGTGCCATTATGTCACATCTTATAGTTTCCTTAGTGTCGCATGCATTCTTTCTTAGATTGAATGTATACGTTCGTGCATTTTACAAATTCATCAATCATTTCCAGGGTAAGTGTTGTACATACAGCCTCTTTTTCACTTGTGACCCCTCTTGCAATACGTGCAGGCGCAGGGAATATTTTCGTTCTTTTTGTTTTACAAGTCACATTAGGACTTATTTTATTCCATTTACACGTTTTGTCCCTCCCAATAAAAATACCAGTGGGGAGTAGCTCTTCACAGTCATCATGTGAATCGCGAACTGTATCAGAATGTGAATCGTGATCGCTTCGTTTGATAAGTTCCTCCTCTTCCTCAGAATCGTCATCGTTTTCGTTTTCTGGTACAATGTTGAAATCTGGATCCTCGTTGAGTAGCCAATCTGTCAACTTTGATCTCGCCCTCCACAGTGATATACCCGCTTGTTTCGTGTTATCATTTGATCTGCATAAAAAGGTGGAAAATAAAAGCGGAGGAAAAATTACTTACTTGACCTGGCGCGTGGCGTACTTTGTACACTAACATGACGAACTCCAAGTTCATTTTAAATTACTGTAGCTCAAGTGAACTATGACAACACAACTTCTCACTATGCTAGCTGAAAAAGTAATGCGGGAATAGGTATGGGCTTGCTCTCTCATGTATGAATCTGAATTAAAATAAAAAGAAATTCACATTGTCAAAACAATAATATCTTGTTTATCTAAATGAAGTTTTTAATAATTATTGTGACACTTCAGTGTATTAGACGAGATACTGCGAGTTTACAGAAGTACAGTCTGTAGAGTCACGCAGTTGCTATAAGTAATGGTACTGCGTGGAATGGTAAGACTGGCAGTGCACAGCGGCAAGGGGTTGGAACAGCTGCCAGTCAGGCCGGGTATCGGGTTAAGCCGAGCAACAAGTGGCGGTTTGTCCGACTCGGCGGAAATCGGTGAAAGGGCCATGCTCTGTACTCAACACGAATGAAGGCTGTTAGCCGAGCGTTTGTGAGGATGTCTGCAGAACTTATGTGAGTTCGACACTCCAGTAACGTAGAATAATTAAAATAAACTATAAAATTATTTGCCGTCATCATTTAAGATATCTACGACGCCGGAATAATTACGCACATCTCATGATTCTAAAAAAATTTCAGTAACTCAAAAACTACTAAATGAAAATATAGAAAAATGAATGTGAAATGAATGAAAATGGGTTGGAAACTCAGGTGTTCAGAATAGAGATTCCACTTCAATCAGCAACAATGACAGTAGAGTAAGTTCATGTAACAAGTGTGCCGGCCGCGGTGGCCGAGGGGACTGCGGCGCGCCAGTCACAGTCTGCAAGGCCACTACGGTCGGGGGTTCGAATCCCCCCTCGGGCATGGATATTTGTGCCGTCTTTAGTGTAAGTTAGTTCATAAGTAGTTTGTAAGTTTAGGGTCTGATGACCCCGCAGTTAAGTCCCATAATCAATACAAACATTTGAACCCTTTTTTTGAAGATGATGAGCCATTAGAAACATTACATGAAAGACGTACAAGTGCCAGACTCAATCATTCTCCTCTCATTTGATGTGGAAAAGTTGTATACTTATATACCAGTAACTGAAACAATAAACATTATACAAACAAATATACAGACAGACTCCAACAGGAATGCATCACAGAAGTAGTGAAGCTGCTAGAGCTAATAACAGAATGGAACTATTTCCAGTTCGCAAATGAATTTTATTCGCAAAGCGAAATATTAGCAATGAGTTCTCCAAATCAGGAATTATAGTAACGATATTTGTGGAGCATGTAGAGTAGATAATATTTAACACAATACCCCGAAACAGATACAAAATCGTCATATATGGATTAAATATATGCATGAAATCTTGTGCTTTAAAGATGAGCCCAGCTTTAAAATAGACCAGTTACATACAGAAATAAACTCTACTCATGACAAAACTTAATTTACAATAGAAAAAGAACAAAACAGGCATTTAAATATATTGGACATTACCATAAGGATTCAGAATAACCAACAAACATTTGACATATACAAAAAACCAACAGCAACGTAAAACACCACAGCTACGATCCCTGACTAGCAAACAGAGAACGCTACCACCACCTCTACTGAAGTAAGTTTTTGTTTCCAACTTTCCTATTCAACAAAAATAATGAAGTCAGTTTTGATCCTTTACATATACTTATCGTATTTTTATATAATTGTTAGTTTGTTGTTGTGGTCTTCAGTCCGGAGACTGGTTTGATGCAGCTCTCCACAATACCCTATCCTGAGCGAGCCTCTTCATCTCCACATAAGAACGGCAACCTACATCTGTCTGAATCTGCTTACTGTATCCATCTCTTGGTCTTCCTCTGCGGTTTTTATCCCAAACATTTCCCTCCAATGCTAAATTCACGATTCCTTGATGTTTAAGAGTGTGTCCTACCAATCGATCCCCTCTTTTAGTCAAGGTATGCCAGAAATTACTTTGCTCCCCAATTCCGTTCAGTACCTCCTCATTAGTTACACGATCCACCCACCTAATCTTCAACATTCTTCTGTAGCACCACATTTCAAAAGCCTCACTCCTCTTCCTGTCCGCACTGTTTACAGTTTATCGTCCATGTTTCACTCCCATACAAGGCAACACTCCATACAAATGACTTCAGAAAGGACTTCCTTAGGCTTAAATCTATATTCGATGTTAACAAATTTCTCTTTTTCAAGAACGCTTTTCTACCCATTGCTATTCTGCATTTTATATCCTCTGTACTGCGACCATCATTTGTTATTTTACTGCCCAAGTAACAAAACTCATCTACCTCCTTTATTGTTTCGTTACCTAATCTAATTCCTTCAGCATCACCTGATTTTCTTAGGCTGCACTCAATTACCCTAGGTTTGCTCTTGTTAATGTTCATCATATATGCACCTTTCAGCACACTCTCCATTCCGTTCAATTGCTCTTCCAGGTCCTTTGCTGTATCTGACAGAATTATTATGTCGTCGGCAAAACGCAATATTTTTAATTCTTCCCCCTGAACTTTAATTCATTCTCCAAATTTTTCCTTGCTTTCCTTTATAACTTGCTCAATGTACAAATTGAATAACATTGGAGAAAGGCTACAACCCTGTCTTACTCCCTTTCCAACACTGCATCCCTTTCATGCCCTTCAACTCTGACAACCGCTGTCTGGTTTTTGTACAAGTTGTAAATAACCTTACGCTCCCTATATTTTACTCCTGCTTGCTTCAGAACTTGAAAGAGTTTATTCCAATCAACATTGTCAAAAGCCTTCTCCAAATCTACAAAAGCTAGAAATGTAGGTTTGCCTTTTCTTAATCTATCTTCTAGGATAAGTCGGAAAGTGAGTATTGCCTCCCGTGTTCCTACATTTTTCCTGAACCCAAACTGATCTTCCCCAAGGTCAGCTTCTACCAGCTTTTCCATCCTTCTGTAAAAAATTCGTGTTAAACTGATGGTTCTGTAGTTTTCACACCTGTCTGCACCTGTTTTCTTTGTAATGGGGATTATAACATTTTTCTTAAAGTCTGAGGGTACTTCACCTGTCTCATACATCTTACACACCAAGTGAAACAATTTTGTCATGGCTGGTTCTCCCAGAGACTTCAGTAGCACTGAGGGAATATCATCTACTCCAGGGGCCTTGTTTCGACTTAGGTCTTTCAGTGCTCTGTCAAATTCATCTCTCAGTATAGTATCTCCTATTTCATCCTCATCTACTTCTTCTTCCCTTTCTACAATATTGCCGTTAAGTTCATTTCCTTCATAGAGCCTCTCTATATACTCTTTCCACCTTTCAGCTTTCCCTTCTTTGCTGAGTACTGGTTTTCCATCAGTGTCCTTGATATTCATAGAGCTGTTTTTCTTATCTCCAAATGTTTCTTTTATTTTCCTGTAGGCTGTATCTATTTTCCCCTATTTATAGATTCTTCTACATCCTTGCAGTTGCCTTCTAGCCACTCCTGCTTAGCCATTTTGCACTTCCTGTCAATCTCATTTCTTAATCGTCTGTACTCAATTTTGCCTGTTTCATTTACTGCATTTTTATATTTTCTCCTTTCATCGATTAAATTTAGTATCTCCTGTGATATCCAAGGATTTTTTGTAGGTCTTGCCTTCCTACCTATTTTGTCCTCTGCTACCTTCACTATTTCATCTCTCAATTTTACCCATTCCTCCTCTACTGTTTTATTTTCCCCCATTGCTGTCAATTGTTGCCTAAAACTGTCTCTGAAATTCTTAAGAACTTCAGATTCCTTCAATTTATCCGGGTCCCATCTTCTTATTTTCCTACCTTTTTGTAGTTTCTTCAGTTTCAGTCTACAGTTCATAACCAACAAGTTATGGTCAGAGTCTATATCTGCCCCTGGGTATGTTTTACAGTTTAAAACCTGGTTCCGAAATCTATGTCTTACGATTATAAAATCTATCTGGTATCTCCCGGTGTCTCTTCTACGTATACAAACTTCTATTATGATTCTTAAACCAGGTGTTTGTTATAACTAAATTATGTTCCGAGCAAAATTCTTCCAGGCTGCTTCCTCTTTCATTTCTTTTGCCCAGACCATATTCACCTACTATCTTCCCTTCGCTTCCTTGTCCTACTATCGAATTCCAGTCTCCCTTAATTGTCTGAATAATTTCCTTTAGCTCCTCATATATTTCTTCGATCTCCTCATCATAGGCAGAGCTAGTTGGCATATAAACCTGTACTACTGTGGTATCTTGACTACGATAATGCTATCACTGTGTTGCTCATAGTAGTTTACCCGCATTCCTATTTTCTTATTCATTATCAGACCTACTCCTGTAATACCCCCAACTGATTTTGTATTTATAATCCCGTACTCGCCTGAACAGAAATCCTGTTCCTCTTTCCACCGAACTTCACGAATCCCCACTATATCTAACTTCAACCTATCCATTTCCCTTTTTAAATTTTCTAATTTTCCTACTCGATTAAGGGATTTAACATTCCACGCTCCGATCCGTAGAATGCCAGTGTTGTCTTTCCTGATGATCACATCCTCCTGAGTAGTACCCGCCCGGAGATCCGAATGGAGGACTATTTTACCTCCGGAATATTTTACCCGAGAGGATGCCATCATCATATAGTCATATAGTAGAGCTGCATGTCCTCGGGAAAAATAACGGCTGTAGTTTCCCCTTGCTTTCAGCCGTTCGCAGTAACTGTGTGGCAAAGCCACATTAGCTGATGTTACAAGGCCAGCTCAGTCAATCATCGAGACTGTTGCCCTGTAACTACTGAAAAGGCTGCTGCCCCTCTTCAGGAACCACACGTTTGTCTGGCCTCTCCACAGATACCCCTCCGCTGTGGTTGCACCTACGGTACGGCTATCTATGTCGTTGAGGCACGTAAACCACCCCACCTCGGCAATGTCTGTGGTTCATGGGAGTGGATAATTGTTAGTAACTCTCATAAAAATGTTGTAATGTACTTTCCTGTGAACTAGTCCATTTTCTGTGATAACATCTTTGTACATCGTAACGTCTTTGAAGACATGAATACTACAGTCAGTTGTCACCTGATGATGGCCTGAGACGTCGAAATCCGGTTTGCGACGAATAAATAAGTTTTGCAGAACATTAGGAAGTTTTTCGTTTTTGATATTACGATCATGTTCTGTCTAGCACCGATTCAATTAATTTTAGAAAATCATTTCTCTTCTTCCTCATTTTTCCTTGTGTTTACTGCAAAGCCAGCAATCATTCGTAGACTTTTTTTTCATTATGCTTTATAAAATGCATCGGCCTCATTTAGACTCTACTCATTGTCAGACGATGACGGCCTCTTGTCTGCCTGACAAGCTGACAGATTAAATTTCTTCCATGGGAACGTATGTTTCCAGCAGTTCTCCAGATTCCCTTTGATCGAGTGGTTAAAGAAAATAACTGTTCACATCTGCAACTTCAGCCAGCCAAAAGAACAGTTTCTCCCACAACTTGTATGGCCGCCTTTTAAAACCACAGCAGCTACAGTACTGATCGGCATTAACTTAGCGTATTCCTACACAACAACAGGTTTCAGGAACTGTACAGGCCTGTTTCTTCCTGAAACCAGTGATCAGTTGGCTTTGAGGACCAAAGAATGCACGCAACTAGCCACTAGCCTCTTCTCAGGAAAGGAAGGCTACACAATTTTCATTTTGATATGCTCACATGTCAAGTAAGTTTTGTCTTCTTAAAATCGCGGGGCGAATCCTTCATAAAAGGCATAACTGTAAATTTTAGATGAAATTTTACTTCTCACAATTCCCGAGCATGTTAAGGGCTCGTGTAGAACCTGTAAGTAAATATGTGATAGTTCGTACCAGCTTGCAGTTGCTGTGTCAAATGGACCTCTGTTGGGGCTACAAAAAGTAAATCAGGAAGAATTAGAGCTTCTGTAGTTGTTTTTCCATTATATGGAATGTGAGCGAAAACGTGACCCTTTTCTGAATGTCACAGAAAACTCACAAACCCCATATCGTAGCCTTATTTCGATTGTAACACGCGAACTAAATTCGTCCTTTGAATCCTACTGTGTTCTCATCTATAGCCACATTTCTTTTGGATAGATAATGTTATTTTCTGTTACTGGCCAGTGTACTCACATTATTCACCTTTCTTCCACTCGTATGTTGGCACCCCTCAGCTGCGACAGGTGGAACTAAATTCATCATCAAAACGAAGACGAGGAAAACATCCTTAAGAATGAAACTGCCTGGCAGATTAAAACTGTGTGCTGGAACTGGGACTCGAACCTGGGACCTTTGCCTTTCGCGGGCAAACGCTCTACCGACTGAGCTATCCCGACACGACTTATGATGCCGCCTCACAACTTTACTTCCGCCAGTACCTCGCCTCCTTAAGAATGTTTGTTTAGACGGTCTTTAGTGAAAACTAATTCTGCCATCAAATTGAATGGTATGTGCAGTATTACAGACTCCATCGGGTCGAGAACTCGAACTAATCGCTAATGGTGTGTATGTGTGTGTGTGTGTGTGTGTGTGTGTGTGTGTGTGTGTGTGTGTGTGTGTATCATCTTGTGTTGTGTTTATGGGAACTGGCGCCTGCCGAACTGGCCGCCTGAAGCACCGTACCGTCGGTTGAGTAGCCGATACGGCAGGCGTTATAGCAGAAAAGTGTTGGACACCATCCGACTTTGGAGCCATACCGGAAAATTGTGAAGTCGGACGTAGCCGGACAGTGTACTCGAAATGGTTAGCGGTAAACCAGTTCTTTTATGCACGCAATTAATCGGTAAATTATCTGAGCACTGTCAGATGACAGAATACTGGTAAAAGTTCACTTTAGACGAAGACAGTTTCTTAAAATTTTCCATCTGGTTACTTGTAGCTCTGTCACGAACATTAAACATTTTCCCTCCGACTAGACTTGACACAACCAGCCAAAAGACATTTTCACTTTGCAGATGGACACTACTTTTCAGCTGGCGAAAACTTGGGGTTCCAGGTTTTTATTTACGTAATTCGCTATGTACAATAGACAGATTAGCTGCGTTTTCTTAATGCAATGGAAATGAGTGGAAAAGTCAAGTGAATTAATCAGCTTATCTCTGTGGTGACGAAGAAATGACTTATCCATCACTGATTTCATCTCATTTATTGCAAATTATTTATCTGTTACTTTGTTTTGAAGACAGGTCGTACTTTTTTTATTTAACATCTTTACCTAGATTTGTATTTTATTTATTTTAATTTTTTGCTTTTATCTGAAATCTTTTGAAATAACCAAACTTTTAAATGGAAGTTGAAAGATCCTTGTGGCTGTCATTGTCCAGCATTTGGATGTCGTCGTTGACTTGCTTATAAGCGAGTCTCTTATGTCGTGTTCGCAGGTACTGGTCGTATTTCATGTTTGAGAAACTGTCTGATAATTCATTTAACTGTGTCCATTGTTCTTGAACTCTTGTTGGCATTTCTGATTCTCTGTAATTGAAGTTTAGTGTATGTCCATTATCCCTGTATTGCCCGCACAAAAAAGACAGTATTTTTGGGGAGCCTTCTTCCCCGGATGTGCGTATAGGTGTCTGACTCACAAGGACACCACATGGATATCGGATTTTAGAATTTTTTTGATATGTACGGTACGTGAAGTATAGAACTGAAATAACGATCGCCGGCCGCGGTGGCCGAGGTGACTGAGGCGCTCCAGTCACGGTCAGCACGGCCACTACGGTCGGGGGTTCAAATCCCCCCTCGGGCATGGATATTTGTGCCGTCCTAGTTCGTAAGTAGTTCATAAGTAGTTTGTAAGTTTAGGGACTGATGACCCCGTAGTTAAGTCCCATAAGCTTAACAAACATTTGAACATTTTGAAGTAACGATCGACCAAAGCCATTGGACGCATCTCTCAAAAATTCTAGACAAAATCAGTTGTAGTATCTGTCGGTGTAGCTCAGGTGGTAGCGTTGTAGTCTTACATCCATATGCTCTATGGTTCGAATCCCATCGTAAGACTTTTTCTCCTTGTGTCTGTGACACAACAACACAGTGACCAACGGTGCTTTCCGGTCATGTGTGCGTACAGGGTGATATATAAAACGATGCTTTATGTATTTTTCCTCATTATTTGTATTTTTTGTAATTTATTATTTATTTGTCTATTTGTTTCTGTAATATATTTGCATTGTCCTGATAATTTCCATATATGTCAAAAATATTGTAAATGTAGTAGACACGCTGGGTTAGCATGGGCTTTGCTATTGTATAGAATCATCTTTGAGTAGGGTTTTTTTTTATCGCTGCTAGCGCAGAGGCGCACAGCGAGAAGGAGTCGTTGTTGAGAAGTAGCGGTGGACAGACGCATTAGTGAGACTGTGTGCTCAGTGGTGTACGGCAAAAGTACATGGATTGGCACTAGTGGAGGAGACAGCGAAGAGGCAATATTATTTATTCATACGGCCACAGCTCAGATAATTAATAAATGCATCAAGAGGAATGCTGTGGGCCCTAAATTGTAATTAACATTCGTCGCCAAGAAGAGCCTGTGTTTGCCAATTGTTAAGTGCCAACAGTCTTCAATCAGCAGCACCACGTCGCACACCAAATTCAGTAAGATCTGTTCAGTTTGTCTTAGCATGTACAGCTAACCAGCGTATTAGTGATGATTGTTCAATAGCGAAAACTGTTATTTGTGAACCTGTGTTTAAAAATCATTACCCATAGTCATTGTCCAGACAGGTTCCTTCCTCATCCATTGTTTCTCTGAGAATATTCACGAAGTTATAGAAAACTAAAAATCAGAGTCATTAAAGACAATGTGACAGTCGTTAATAAAAAATGTGTTCAGAAAAGTATTACTAAATGTAGCTTATGCCAGTGTTGCTGATCAATAGGTTTGCTAAGTTGAACGAAACTGCTAGACTAACTTTCAATTTCAAGAGATATTTCAATAACAGTGTAAAAGGTTATTTGTTTTCCACTGCATATTATTTTGAGGTAAAGTTTGTTTTAACTTGCAAGTACTGACTAGTGAGAATAGTAATTGTTTACAAGTGTTTGAATGCTAATAATTCCTGGTTAAAGAAAGAGTAAAAGTTAATCAGAAGGTTAAATGGTTCTTTTCTAAATATTCAGTGTTATCACGACAAGTCATTAATTAATTTTCGAGCTTGCCATTAGTACAGTTCATAGTTCAGTTACAACTTGATTATTGCTAAAGCGCGTGGTATACTTGCTGTAGAATAATTTCTGGTACTTATATAAACAATTAATTATTTGAAGCTGTAAATAGTAAGGTGAGAGTTTTGCATTATTTGCTACATGTTGCATTTGCGCGGCTATGGCTTGCATTTTGCTGTCTTACATTGAACCCTGTGTTAGTGAACTATTTCTCAGTAATTAGTATATTGTCAGTGTCTTTTGTACCGGATTTGATGCACATACTGTGATTCACGGCCCACCCAATTTTACGTAATTTTTCACGTTTGTTAAATAACTTTGCTATTATTGACATCCCATCAAATTATTTGCTCGTAAATCGAGCTGGCGACCGTAAATCAGTAAGTTATTCCCTTTTTCCAAATTAATTCCTGTGTTCCGTTTGTTCAGCATTTTTTCATTTAAACATTAATAATTTTATTCCAAATTTTACCTTCCACTTTTTTTATTCCTATCGATCGTTGTTGTCTACCAAAGAGGTGCAGCAACGTTCCGGTTATAGCCTCCACTACATCATCGGCCTCATTACCGATAGCTTTTCCACCAAATGTAGATAATTAGGCACACGGGTCATTTTTCTAATTATCATATACTAACCGGTGGTGTAGGACGGGAAGGGTTATATGTCCGAATAGCTACACAGTTTTAATAGCTAGTGGTAATTTGTACGAAAAATGCAGGCATTTTTGTTTACTGGTTATTTTTGTATATTTTATAAAAGATTGTTAGTAATAACCGTTTCAATAAAAAAACATAAGTTAAATTTTATACGGTATTGGCTTCACTATTAGTTGACGACAGTAGTCTTCCATTGTTCAGTTTGTTTAGTGCAACGACGCTGTTTTTGGAAGGCCACCTCCACAGCTACTAATGACTATCCATGCAGCTAACCTACTCAACCATCGGTTTAGGTGACGAAAAGGTGTTCAGCTCGCCCACATATAGATAATCAAAAACTGGGAACACGTGGAATCAGAGATCCCCAAATGTTTTATGCAACTGAATTCGAATACAAGGGAAAAAAGGTCTGTCACAGCGGGATTCCAACCAGCGGCTCTATAGCTGTGAGGCCAGAACGCTACCAGCTGTACTATACCGACAGGTGCTGGGACTGATTTAATTATTGCTACTTACGTGTACTTTCAAAACTTCAAAGTCGATTTTCTCGAGAATTTTTTAGAGTTGTGTCGAATGGCTTTGGCTGTTTGTTATTATAATTCTAAATTTCACGTTCCATAACTACAAAAAAAATTCTAAAATCCTATACCTGTGTGGTCTCCTTATTAGAAGAGAGAGTAAACGGGGGTTCAGATCATTCATGGATCTTTAATTAGTGGATATTTTAACCACTGAGTCAGTACTACGTTCTAAGGGGCCCAGCTGCGGAGCGTGCCGCTGTTCGCCGTCGGACGTTCGAGTCCTCCCTCGGGCATGTGTGTATTTGTTGTTTTTAGCATAAGCTAGTGTTAAGTAGTTTGTAGGCCTAGTGACTGATGACCAGTGTAATAAAGACCCATTGATTTACAAACGTTTGAAAATTTTTAAGTACTATATCAAGCACACCACCGCCACTTTTTCGTCCTTTTTAAACTACAATAGCATACACAGTGTTTCTTGACTTAGCTCCTCTTATAAATAGTACTGCATCTTTCTGTTGTTATGGTCTTCAGTCCGGAGACTGGTTTGATGCAGCTCTTCACCCTACTCTATCCTGAGCAAGCCTTTTCATCTCCTCATAAGAACGACAACCCACATCCACTTGAATCTGCTTACTATACGCGTCTCTTGGTCTCCCTCTGCGATTTTTACCCCACACACTTCCCTCCAATGCTAAATTTACGATTCCGCGATGTCTAAGAATGTGTCCTACCAAGCGATCCCTTCTTTTAGTCAGGGAATGCCAAAAATTCCTTTCCTCACCAATTCTGTTCAGTACCTCTTCATTAGTTATGCGATCTACCCACCTAATCTTCAGCATTCTTCTGTAGCACCACATTTCAAAAGCCTCTATTCTCTTCCTGTCCGCACTGCTTATCGTCCATGTTTCACTCCCGTACAAGGCAACACTCCACACAAATGCCTTCAGAAAAGAATTCCTTACACTTAAATTAATATTCGATGTTAGCAAATTTCTCTTTTTCAAAAACGCTTTTCTTCCCATTGCCATTCTGCATTTTATATCCTCTGTACTGCGACCATCGCATGTTATTTTACTACCCAAGTAACAAAACTCATCTACCACCTTCATTGTTTCGTTACCTAATCTAATTCCTTCAGCATCGCCTGATTTTCTAAGACCGCATTCCATTATTTTTGTTTTGCTCTTGTTAATTTTCATTTTATACGCTCTCTTCAACACACTGTCCATTCCGTTCAACTGCTCTTCCAGGTCATTTGCTGTCTCTGACAGAATTACAATGTCATCGGCAAAACGCAATGTTTTTATTTCTTCCCCCTGAACTTTAATCCCTATTCCAAATTTTTCCTTGCTTTCCTTCACCGCCTGCTCGATGTACAAATTGAACAACATCGGAGAAAGGCTACAACCCTGTCTTATTCCCTCCCAACTGATGCTTCCCTTTCATGCCCCTCGAGTCTAATAACTGCGGTCTGGCTTTTGTACAAGTTGTTCTAAGAATTTGAAATTATTATAAGACACCGCACTGTAGTGAGTAAGCACAAAATCTGTAATTTAATTGTAATATCTTTATTTTATTCTATACAAACTGCTCTCTTAATTTCTCTGCACTTACATATAACCCTACCTCCCTTCATTCCTCCCACCCAAAACTCTTATCACGCTTACTCTATGTAAGTCTACAGTAATGCAAAATCTTATTTATGTAGTGGGAAATCACTGTGTGATAAATGTGAAAGCACAGTGCAATTTTCCGTGTTGTGGGAAACTGTTCTTTGTAAGCTGTATAGTGGTTGGTGGTTCCTCTCCCTTTACAACTCTGTATGCATACCCATTCCACTTCACGCTTTACTCACACTTCCTTTCCACTCCTCATTTTCCCTCAGTTGGACTTAACTTCAGTCTTTTTTTAAAACGTTGTAATTTTAATATTTCTGAGCCGTGGTTCCCTTACGTAAAACTATTTGGCCTGAGAGATGTAATAGGAAAGGGAAAACTACCTCTTATGGCACTCAATTATCTAACACTGTACGAAAGATTGTAAATTTATTAAAATTTATGAAATATTGTAAATTTATTAAAATTTTAAAACGTAGAGAGAAAGAAGGAAATATGCTAACGCCGTCTGCCAGGAGGGGGTGGGGGGGGGGGGCACCAGACAGTTACTGTACGGTCAGGCAGGCGTCGGCATGTACTTGTCTTTGTAACAAAGAAATGCTCTGGGAATATACATATAAAAGATCAGTTCTATATGTAATAATATATGTTCGCGGCACAAATTGTTTTAAGTGGGGGATTTGGTTTTAACAAATCTTTAGTAAGTGTAATGTTATTTGTCTGTTGTTTGTGACGTTTTAAGAAATTGTGTGATGGAATGCTGATAACAGTGTTTTTTTGCAGTCTTCGAAAATGACGAAAGTCGAAATGCGAATGGCAGAAATAAACTGCTAAATGTGGTCAAGACATTTGCTGCATTTCGCTACAATTTACAAGCGTTGTGATTTCTCGTATACTATAACACTCCCCAGGGTCACGCTAGACATCACTTTAACTTCGGTAGCTGCTCTCCGTTGATAATGACACGCTGCCTTCTGTTGGATAGGAACAGTTCAGACCACAGCTGGTCTCATGTTCCGTATACTCATCTCTGCTCATCACGCGACGTTGCGTAACCGTACTGAACCCCTGCATCCACTGCCCTGTGGAGGAGAAGCGTGGGGTCGGTTTCATATGATATTTGATTTCTGAACCCATGTTGATGTCTATGTACTCGGGGAAAAAAAAACATGTTCCAGAATTCTACAACAGAACCACATGAGGGACATAGACCTGCAGTTCTGCACATTTGATTGACGATACTTTTTAAAGGGAAAGATCAGCCTTGCGTTTTTATTTTTTTATTTTTAATCGTTAGGAGCGCTTTGATCCTCTAGATACTTACGATACATGTGTGCTGGCAGATGGTGCAAGAAGTTCCATTGGTTACTCCGTGTAAAACTGAATTACAATAAGTCCAGCTTCCTTCCCTCTGTTGAGCGATTTCAGTTGCTGTTCTGTTTTTTCATTTCAGTGTTTCATTTGTGGCGTCCGTGCAATTATTTGGAGGAGGAACTACAGTGCAATAATCCAATGTGAAAGAGTTTTGGAAAAATACATTTAGTATTTCCACATTGTGTGTTCATCTTCGATAGCAATGTCTGAACATGTGGTTTTGATTCGTTTACCGATTTAGCATAAGACCAAAATAATTATATTTAGTAGCCTATTTTCAGCCAAGTTGGTTCATAGAACTCCGCACAATCATAAATGATCTCCAAGAACGTAGCAGATTTATATCTACATTAACGGGTTTTTCGTTGTCAAAATTTCCGAGTGAGTCTTGTACTTTTCCCCTGGTGGTGAATATTTAGAATAACTATGAACAATCAAAATGCCAAACATTTGATATCTGATGACCCCATTCTCCGACGTCTGCAATCCATGAATAGTGAAAGTTAGTGACAGAAAAGTGCCTGTCAACAAATAAATACTATAATAATGATTAGTGAAAATTGGGAAACTGCATTGGCCATCTGCCGATTATAGAAGCTACATTTTTCATGTTACCGGCACAACAGTACGACGACATTCGTGAGACACTTTTAATGAATTCAAATGTTTCAAATGTTTGTATAGTCTATGGGACTTTACTACGGGGTCATCAGTCCCTAAACTTACAAACTACTTATGAAATATTTACGAACTAGGACGGCACAAATATCCATGCCCGAGGGGGGATTCGAACCCCCGACCGTTTAATGAATTCCCTGGCAGTCATTATCAGTTATAGTAGAAGAGGAGGAAAATAATTTGCCTTTAAATAAACCTGTCCACAGAGATTAGAATCTATGGCTGCTATTGCATTTACCCACAGCTAGTGAGGCATTGACACCGGGAACATTCTCTCGCTGTTGATACAGAGGCGACGGTAGAAACACGAAGTAAACGATGATAGATATTGAAATAAGCTGGTAAAATCACCTGCTTTAAATATTCCAAATCACTGTCACTTACTATTCGCAAACTATTCAGAACATTTAATCAAAATCACGGGTAATAAACAGTAGGGTAGTTCAGCTTTAGTCCTCGAAGTCCGTCGACTGTCGCTGACTTCCGAATCATTTTCAGGATGTCACGTTATTTGTAATTGTGTTTTGACACAATACAAGCGATTTGCGTTCATTTGTACAGATTTTTTGTGAAAATATACCACAACTACACCTTTTCGTTAGTCATTATTTCGTGACTGTGGAAACCGTGTCAGATCTTGTAGCGCCTATTTAATCAAGTTATTAACGGTCGGTATATTTCAGAACAGGGAAAAGAGGTTTGCAACGAGCTGATTAGTCAACTAACCGTAACACAGAGAACCTGTCATCTCAGTTGATTAGGAAACAATATCACTTGTTAAGCAAATACCTGCGGAATTACATAGTATAATTACCACAAGAATTTTTGCTCCATTAACAGCGCATTAATCGACCACAATGCTTCTTAAGTGAGATTATACAAACTGATGCGAATCGCATTTGTAAGCCAAAGTGTAAGAAGCCTTGCTTAATTTCGCTTCATGTGTTTACCAAAATGTGCTTGAAGGAATACTCTTAATAATATATATGTACCTCCTCGAAGAGTTCCTATGATGAAAAAAAGCATATATCCTGGTAGCACTACATCACATAATTTGTATTCAGCGTATTGTTCCTTTTAGTACTGTAACTGATCCTGGAACACACTCGGGTTTTCGTTTAATTTTTCCTTGATGGTTATCTCTCTCGCAACCAACACAATGCTACAGTTATTGGAAACTTTAAGAACGTTCGTTACAGTTTTCTTCTCTTTCTGGCAAGAAAAGAACACAAAAATGAATATTAAGTATAAGAAAGGGACACTTTGCAGGGACAATCTCAAGGAAATCAAACAATGAAACAAATTGTAGGTCGGATATGTCAAATGCATGTATTTGACAATGCACAAAGTCTGTAAACACTTCGTGAATGTTTACGTCTCTTCAGCATAATCTCTTCAGCTGCTTATGGTTTCTGTGGTTTCTCTTCACAGCCGGGACAAGCCTGAAACAAACATAAAACAAAGCAATTTAAGTAGTTGCACTAGATTTCTGTTTTGCATCTTTACATATAAAAAAGTTCTGCTGGTTTGTGTACGCTTCAAAACCACAATACGTTTTGCATCTATTGAGCTCAAAGTATGACACAAGGTTGCATTCTAATACAAGAAAGCTTTTAGATTCCTGTTTCTGTAATATATATATATATATATATATATATATATATATATATATATATATATATATATATATATATATATATATATATATATGTTTGTCTGTATGTCCTCTATATGTTCATAAACATTCATACGATTGCAATGAAACTTTGCTGAACTGTTCACCGTACGCCCACGGAGGTCCCTGACCCAAAAACAAAAGAGCACGACACATAGCTCAGGAGATATGACGTCATAAATCAAGAGAGGCCACCACATGAGAATACCCAGATTTATGCATCAATTATTGGAAAATGAGAGTAGTTAGGGACCTGCAACAAAATTTGCATGTAATTTCTGATGTTTATGAAGCGTTTTGTAACTGACCCCTCCCCCTCCCTGCACAAAATGATGAAACGAAAAGAATACCGCTAAAAGTTTCGCTGTAGATGCCGTAAAACTGACGCATCAGGCATGATCTTGTCTCATATAAAGTTAGTATATAAATTTTCATGTTACTATTCATTTTTGTCTGCGAATCTCCCGTAATTCTCTTGCATCCGACATTAAGCAATCTGCTTTCTAAATCTCTATCTATATAAAAGCGAAATGACACTCACTCACTAAATGACTAAACACGAAATCCCGAAAACTACTTAAGCTATGAAGCTGAAATTTGGCAGGAATGTAGTTTATAGGTAGAAAACGTCAGCTAAGAAAGTATTTTGTGGTAGGTGCATGGTGGAGCAAACTTCTCCTACAGACTCACGAAATCTACAGTTTCATTCCGATCTTCACAAAATTTCGCATGCTTGATCTTCAAGACAAGGGGAACCGTCATCGTCTACTTTAAGATTCATGGGGGAGGGCAACATACAAATAAAACTGGAATATTTGAGAACAACAAAAATGCGTTTTTCAATATGACCCTGCGTTTCTATTGCATTCGATATTGATGAAATTTTGCACACTCCAACTTAAAAACAAGAGGAATGTCACTGTCTGTATAAAATTTCGTTCGGCACGTGGTGGAGGGTACTAACTTGCAGAATTTTACAACATGCATAGTTTTGCTCCAATCTTTATGAATTTTTGACGATGTTACAGTGTTCATTTTAGTGTAATAAATCGCAATTTGCGATGTTATGGCTTCACTTTACTAGGCTTCTGACGACAATTGTGTCTCGATACCTCATGGTCTGTTCTCCTTGATGCGGGAATACAGTATTACAGAACAAATAGGCTGTGGTAATAGAAAAGAGACAATGTGGCGAATGGTGATTTGGGTGTGGCGGGAGACGTGCAGGGAAGAGTCCTCTGCAGTCGGGCTGGTCACTGTGTCCTCCGTGGCGGAGCGCTCAACGCGTCTGCCTAGTAAGCAGGAGATCCCGGGTTCGAATCCCGGCCAGGCACAAATTTACCATTCGCCGCACTTTGGTATTCCATCTAAAAATAGTACTGTGAAGCCATAACATCGCAAATTGGGATATATTTCATTAAATTGAACGCTGTAACGTCGTTAGTACATACTGAAGACTGGAAGAAACTGGTGTAGGCATCCGTATCCCATCACAAAGAGATGTAAACACTCAGTTGACGTCGCTGCGGTCGGCAGGCCCTGTATAGGACAACAGGTGTCTGGTGCAGGCGTTAGGTCTGATTCTGCTGCACGAGAGATGTAACAGAGCACTTCCGAGGTAGCGATAGGATGCCGAGTTTCCCGTACAGTCATTTCGCGAGTCACTGTGAATATCCGGGATCCGGTAAAACATCAAATCTCCGACAAAAAGATACTGCGTGAACGGGTTCAGCGACGACTGGAGACAGTCGTTCAACGTGACAGAAGCGCAGCCCTTCCACAAACTGCTGTGATTGCGGTGCTGGGCCATCAACATGGGGCAGCGTGCCAGCTGTTTAAGGGAAACACCGACAGTGGCGATGCGTCCTGTGTGAAAAATAAGTAAATTAATAAATAATATAAAAAGTTAAGATTACCTGACATAGCCGTGTTTGGAGGCGATCTGATCGCTTTATAGTTTTCAAAATGAAATGCCAAGATCGCACATTAATAATTTATTCATGAACAACCGGTTTCGGTGAACTGGGTCACCATCATCTGGTCACATATATATTACAAGCTGGTCATCTTGTTAAAATAATCTAATGTATAAAGCAGAGTGTCCGTGTGTGTGTACGTGTTGCATACAAATCTACAGTTTTGTTCCAATCTTCACGAAATTTTGTACACGTAATCTTCAATCAATGAGGACGGTCCCCGTAAGTGTAAGAATCACATACGATATATAGTTCACGAGATATTACGTCATAAACAATGAGATGCGCGAAAAACTGCTGCATTTTGCGACAATGCTGCTCATTTTCTCCTAAACCATAGGACCGATTTCAACCAATTTTGGTACACACATTACCGTGAGGTAACAATTGCTGCATTGTTAAGAATCACATACGGCACATGGTTCAAAAGATATTACGTCATAACCAATAGAAATCGCAAAAAATGCCATATTATGCGGCGAGACTTTCGAAATACACTGTACGAGAATGACAGTACTTAGCGACTTGCAACAAACTTTAAACATAATTTCAAACCTTTATTAAACTTTTTCTCGCTGGCAATCATAGTAAAATGATGCTACTTTTGCGCTGTTTATGGAGTAAAACTACGGCATTCGGTATGACGTTACAATTTATAATTTGAACACTACAAATTGTAGCGACAGGAAAATTTACAGAGAGTATACACATATATAGTTGAATGTAGCTTCCTAATTGTATCATCATACGACACGTAGTTCATGCGATATGAGCACACAAACAGTAACGTTGCAATGTTCGTGGACTAACACTAGGGAATTCGGTATGACGTTACGATTTATCATTTCTACACTACAAACTGTAGCCGTAGGAAATTTTATAGACAGTATACACGCATATTGTTGAGTATACCTTCTAAATAGTATCATAGTACTACACATAGTTTATGAGATATGAGCACATAAACAGTAACGTTCATGGAAAACCGCCCCATCACGCACCAAGTTTTAATCTGTTACTTCTTTACTACTAATTGTATTCCCAAGAGATTTTACAGACATACAGTCCTTATACAAATGAATATATGATTGAAAAATTGCAGACATAAATAAATAAATACCCGAGCAACGCCGGGTTTTCAGTTAGTTAGGTATAAAATAAGAAGTGCATCCTTGCACTTAGGCACTATATAAAAAATACACAATTTAAAAACATGACAGCTTACAAAATACTGACATATTGTGACAAAATAAAAACTGTTTTAACTATCATTCTTCGTTTCGTTCTTCTACCAGATCATTTTATACGCACATTCAAAGTATTTTTATCGCATGAGAAACGTTTTACGCCCCGGAGACAGCACATATACGAGTCGTAGCGTGGCCACTTAATATAGGCGGCAGTGGCCGCAGGTTGCAATGCGCATGCGCGGCTGACGTTCAAATTCTCTTCTGAACCACCTGGAGGCAGCATATGGGCGCTCCCGCGGCAGGGAGGGGCGAGGGGACACGCCGCGTTTAACATTGGCGTTGGAGGTGGTAGAGACGCCAGCTCCTGGCTACTCGAGCTCTGGCGGTCACGCACGAATGGTCCCACAGCAAGACAATGGAGCTACTGCGCACCTCGCCTTGCGCATGTGCTAATTTTCCATGAAGGCAACTACCACACCTCATATTTGTTTTTGGCGCATTGACGATTCATCAGAAACACGTCATAGTCGGTAAAATATCTTATAACTATAAATTAAATACGTAGAAGATCCGATCATGAATAATAATAAAGTCACTACTCTACACCTAACCGTGTGGTTAGCAGCTTCGTGCTGCACTGTTGTAGGTCGTGGGTTCGAGACCAACCGCATGCATTATTTTGAACGGATATGGGATCAACTGTTACTTGCCACATATCTTTGGACGTTTTAGCAAATGTGTCGCGTTTTTGGAGGGTAAATGACATTTATACTCTTCGTTCTAACAAATATTTAACTGTTTGAAAAGATGTGGGTAACGTGGGACTCTGCTTACAGCGTCACGTGACCCTATTGTAGCTTGTCTCTTCATCGTTACAGATTCATTTCATTACAGACACTTAATAGTATTTCAGTGTTCATATGCGTATTCATATGTTCTTGGTATTCATTATCAAAGAAAAATGATCAACGTTCGGTATCAAATGTCCAAACGTTTGTTAAGCTTTAAGGAACTTAACTGCGGGGTCATCAGTCCCTAAACTTACAAACTACTTATGAATTAGCTAATACTAAAGACGACACAAACATCCATGCCCGAGGGGGGGGGGGATTCGAACCCCCAACCGTAGCGGCCGTGCAGACTGTGACTGACGCGCCGCAGACCGCTCGTTCACCGCGGCTGGCGTTCAGTATCTTTTAGAAACATGTTAGTCAACTTTAAGCTTGGAACAAAAGTGTGAAATAAAAAAGCTTGATAGGTCGAAGCCTCAGTTCGAGTTGAAGAAAGCGCAAACAAAATCCGTATCCCGTCAGAAAGCCTTGGAAAGTATTTGGTAGTGTCCAGTAACCGTAGCCGATTCAGAACTGTTCGTGAATTCGCTGCTGAACTAAAAGCAACGAGGGCGTGGGTCAACAGAAAGCCGCCGTGTGGTAGGCAACAGCCTCCCACGTTATGAGGCGACAAGGAAACCACTGCTGCACACTGGTAACAAGAATAAAGGCCTTCACATCAACACTGGGAAGTTGTGGATTAGGCTTATACAATGATGAATGAAAATCGAAATATTTGAAAGTAAACGCCGTCAATTTGTACGCTTGAAATCTGAATGCGTGCCGGCCGCGGTGGCCGAGGGGATTGAGGCGCTTCAGTCACGGTCCGCACGGCCACTACGGTCGGGGGTTCGAATCCCCCCTCGGGTATGGATATTTGTGCCGTCTTTAGGATAAGCTAGTTGTTAAGTAGTTTGTAAGTTTAGGGACTGATAACCCCGTAGTTAAGTCCCATAAGCTTAACAAACATTTTGATCTGAATGCGTAATTCCAACTGCGAAGCATGGAGGGGTTCATTTTTGGTATGGAAACGGAGTCGGAGATTTGGTGCCGGCCGCGGTGGCCAAGCGGTCTGCGGCGCGCCAGGCACGGTCGGCACGGCCACTACGAAATTCAAATGTTTGTATAGATAATGGGACTTAACTACGGGGTTATCAGTCCCTAAACTTACAAACTACTTACGAACTAGCTAACACTAAGGACTGCACAAATATCCATGCCCGAGGGGGGATTCGAACCCCCGACCGTAGTGGCCGTGCAGACCGTGACTGGAGCGCCTCAGTCCCCTCGGGATCGAATCCCCTCCTCGGGCATGGATATTTGTACCGTCCTTAGTATTAGCTAGTTCATAAGTATTATCAATAATGAAAGGAGCAGCATTAGCCGTAAAATCTTTTGCTTTATTTAAGCAAATCGATTTCGGTTTTCCAATAAACCATCTTCAGTGCTGTCAGTAAGTTCAAAACAGCATATTTGTGAAATGTACAACGACATTTACGTCAAACATATCCATTGACATAGCTAGATACATGTGATACTATCTGGTGTTATACAACGTCAAAGTTTGAAAGTTTGACTTTGTTTGACACCAGATAGTATCACATGTATCTAGCTATGTCAATGGATATGTTTGACGTAAATGTCGTTGTACATTTCACAAATATGCTGTTTTGAACTTGCTAACAGCACTGAAGATGGTTTCTTGGAAAACCGAAATCGATTTGCCTAAATAAAGCAAAAGATTTTACGGCTAATGCTGCTCCTTTCATTATTGCTAAAAGTGATTTTGTGGCCGTTGAGCACACCCCTCCAGATAATGGAATCCAGTTTAGTTTATAAGTAGTTTGTAAGCTTAGGGACAGATGACCCCATAGACAAACATTTGAACATTTGATTTTCGGAGATTTGGTGGAAAATAGGCGGAGAAATGAAGCGAAAAGAGTATCATGCCATTCTCCAGCGAGATGCTTATACATCTGGTTTTGCGTCTGATCTGGAAAGGTTTTGTCTTGCAGTTAGTCAACGACTCGAAACGCGCTTCTGTCATAACTACGTGAAGATCGGAAAATATTGTAAAACGAATAATGGCCGCCCAAGTCCTCTAATTGTAATCCAACAGAGCTCCTGTGGGATGAGTTGGACAGGAGGCTCCGAAAGCGGGTAATCACGAGTGAGACACAGTTGTGGGAGGTCCTGCAGCGAGGTTGGAGATCAATGCCGACTGAACCATGGCAGAACTGACCCAGCGCATACTGAGAGTACGCAAGGCAATGAGGAAAGCAAAGAGAGACTATTTTGAGGAATCGAAATCGTAGCTGTTGCAGCTTAATGCGTCTTATTGGACCTAAAAAACTTTTGTAGAGCAGTAAAGTGCAGTTTAACGTGTTAGTTACCTCTCCAGGCAGGTGTGAGGAGCAGTCGCGGTGGTCCATGGTGCAGGTGGAGGTGAGCCCGTCGCCGTTGCAGGTGCACGTGTTAGAGCCCTCGGACACCGTAGTGCCGGGCTCACAGGAGCCTGCAAAGGAGGCGGCAAAATGCAGCAGTTACAAGGAGGTCTTTAGACATTAACTATTACCAACAAAAGAATGAAAGGAAGGCTCTGAGCAAGGATTGAATCTAAATTTGAAAAGTGACATGCATACCGTCTCTAAAATTATAAAAGACTAGCGTATACCCCGTACTTCGCAACGGTTGTTGAAGAGGGACATGTGTACCACGTGATCAAAAAGTTAGTATAAATTTGAAAACTTAATAAATCACGGAATAATGTAAATATAGAGGTACAAATTGACACACATGCTTGGAATGACAAGGAGGTCTTTAGACATTAACTATTACCAACAAAAGAATAAAAGGAAGGCTCTGAGCAAGGATTGAATCTAAATTTGAAAAGTGACATGCATACCGTCTCTAAAATTATAAAAGACTAGCTTATACCCCGTACTTCGCAACGGTTGTTGAAGAGGGACATGTGTACCACGTGATCAAAAAGTTAGTATAAATTTGAAAACTTAATAAATCACGGAATAATGTAAATATAGAGGTACAAATTGACACACATGCTTGGAATGACAAGGAGGTCTTTAGACATTAACTATTACCAACAAAAGAATAAAAGGAAGGCTCTGAGCAAGGATTGAATCTAAATTTGAAAAGTGACATGCATACCGTCTCTAAAATTATAAAAGACTAGCTTATACCCCGTACTTCGCAACGGTTGTTGAAGAGGGACATGTGTACCACGTGATCAAAAAGTTAGTATAAATTTGAAAACTTAATAAACCACGGAATAATGTAAATATAGAGGTACAAATTGACACACATGCTTGGAATGACAAGTAAGTCTTTAGACATTAACTATTACCAACAAAAGAATAAAAGGAAGGCTCTGAGCAAGGATTGAATCTAAATTTGAAAAGTGACATGCATACCGTCTCTAAAATTATAAAAGACTAGCTTATACCCCGTACTTCGCAACGGTTGTTGAAGAGGGACATGTGTACCACGTGATCAAAAAGTTAGTATAAATTTGAAAACTTAATAAATCACGGAATAATGTAAATATAGAGGTACAAATTGACACACATGCTTGGAATGACAAGGAGGTCTTTAGACATTAACTATTACCAACAAAAGAATAAAAGGAAGGCTCTGAGCAAGGATTGAATCTAAATTTGAAAAGTGACATGCATACCGTCTCTAAAATTATAAAAGACTAGCTTATACCCCGTACTTCGCAACGGTTGTTGAAGAGGGACATGTGTACCACGTGATCAAAAAGTTAGTATAAATTTGAAAACTTAATAAACCACGGAATAATGTAAATATAGAGGTACAAATTGACACACATGCTTGGAATGACAAGTAAGTCTTTAGACATTAACTATTACCAACAGAAAAATAAAAGGAAGGCTCTGAGCAAGGATTGAATCTAAATTTGAAAAGTGACATGCATACCGTCTCTAAAATTATAAAAGACTAGCTTATACCCCGTACTTCGCAACGGTTGTTGAAGAGGGACATGTGTACCACGTGATCAAAAAGTTAGTATAAATTTGAAAACTTAATAAATCACGGAATAATGTAAATATAGAGGTACAAATTGACACACATGCTTGTAATGACAAGTAAGTCTTTAGACATTAACTATTACCAACAAAAGAATAAAAGGAAGGCTCTGAGCAAGGATTGAATCTAAATTTGAAAAGTGACATGCATACCGTCTCTAAAATTATAAAAGACTAGCTTATACCCCGTACTTCGCAACGGTTGTTGAAGAGGGACATGTGTACCACGTGATCAAAAAGTTAGTATAAATTTGAAAACTTAATAAATCACGGAATAATGTAAATATAGAGGTACAAATTGACACACATGCTTGGAATGACAAGTAAGTCTTTAGACATTAACTATTACCAACAAAAAAATAAAAGGAAGGCTCTGAGCAAGGATTGAATCTAAATTTGAAAAGTGACATGCATACCGTCTCTAAAATTATAAAAGACTAGCTTATACCCCGTACTTCGCAACGGTTGTTGAAGAGGGACATGTGTACCACGTGATCAAAAAGTTAGTATAAATTTGAAAACTTAATAAATCACGGAATAATGTAAATATAGAGGTACAAATTGACACACATGCTTGAAATGACAAGGAGGTCTTTAGACATTAACTATTACCAACAAAAAAAATAAAAGGAAGGCTCTGAGCAAGGATTGAATCTAAATTTGAAAAGTGACATGCATACCGTCTCTAAAATTATAAAAGACTAGCTTATACCCCGTACTTCGCAACGGTTGTTGAAGAGGGACATGTGTACCACGTGATCAAAAAGTTAGTATAAATTTGAAAACTTAATAAATCACGGAATAATGTAAATATAGAGGTACAAATTGACACACATGCTTGGAATGACAAGTAAGTCTTTAGACATTAACTATTACCAACAAAAGAATAAAAGGAAGGCTCTGAGCAAGGATTGAATCTAAATTTGAAAAGTGACATGCATACCGTCTCTAAAATTATAAAAGACTAGCTTATACCCCGTACTTCGCAACGGTTGTTGAAGAGGGACATGTGTACCACGTGATCAAAAAGTTAGTATAAATTTGAAAACTTAATAAATCACGGAATAATGTAAATATAGAGGTACAAATTGACACACATGCTTGGAATGACAAGTAAGTCTTTAGACATTAACTATTACCAACAAAAAAAATAAAAGGAAGGCTCTGAGCAAGGATTGAATCTAAATTTGAAAAGTGACATGCATACCGTCTCTAAAATTATAAAAGACTAGCTTATACCCCGTACTTCGCAACGGTTGTTGAAGAGGGACATGTGTACCACGTGATCAAAAAGTTAGTATAAATTTGAAAACTTAATAAATCACGGAATAATGTAAATATAGAGGTACAAATTGACACACATGCTTGGAATGACAAGTAAGTCTTTAGACATTAACTATTACCAACAAAAGAATAAAAGGAAGGCTCTGAGCAAGGATTGAATCTAAATTTGAAAAGTGACATGCATACCGTCTCTAAAATTATAAAAGACTAGCTTATACCCCGTACTTCGCAACGGTTGTTGAAGAGGGACATGTGTACCACGTGAGCAAAAAGTTAGTATAAATTTGAAAACTTAATAAATCACGGAATAATGTAAATGTAGAGGTACAAATTGACACACATGCTTGGAATGACGTGCGGTTTTATTCGAACACAAAAAAGCAAAGTTCAGAAAATGTCCGCGAGATGGCAGGCACAGAGCAGAAATATTTCTGGAGTGAGCATTCAGATGCGTAGAACAGATTTTCCATCCTCAACATTAAGGTGGAAATATCACCTGATATTGGGAAAAATCTACTAATCGATGACTTCACCTTGATCCTTTTTTCTTCGGTTAAGATGGATGACTATGTCAATGGCCCTTTTAGCGACACTTTCTCAACTTTCTTGTTGCTTCTGTGACACGTTTATTTACATATCGTTTTACGTTACGTGGTTGCTCTTTGCAGCCAATGTGGTACAATCCTATCCTAAGAGCAAATAAATGTGTGGAAAAAGTGGATTTGTCTCAGTATCACTTGGTAATTCCAGCTTAATGTTGAGAAGATGCACAGAAGCCAATGTTCACTCCATAGATATTTCTCCTCTGTGTATAATTTATTGGTTATACCCATCAAAAGATGCACTTCTTTTATTTTCATGACTTTGCAAAGCATGTGGGATACAGCTAGGAAGAAAAGAAATTGTGTGTCCTACCTGGGCTAAACTTTACTTGCAGTGGCAGCGGTTAAGTTTGCTATCGAAACTTCCTGGCGGATTAAAACTGTGTGCCGGAACCGGGACTCGAACCTAGGACCTTTGCATTTCGCCTACCCCTACTCCTCCCCTTACACCTTCCTGCCCCCCTTCCTCCTTTTCTCTCACCTGGATTTCTACCAAAAAATAGTGATTTTGCTGTTTGTCAGTAGTGGTTTTACTTAATACTATCTGTCCTGAAAGATGTGAAATTACAACGTAATAGAGAACTGTTTTGTACAGCACTTATTTAAAATTATGTAATGTCACAGTAAACTGTTGTGACAGCATTCGGTTATTTAAAATTGTTTGAAATATTGTAAAGTTACTAGAATACCAATAAAAAACACATTCAGTAGGTTGTTACGCCAAGATTGCTGATCAAATATATTTATTTTCCTTGAGCGGTTTCAATGGTTTAAATCATTTTCAGAATGGTTTACAACGCCTTCCGTTAGAAGCACACGTCAAATAAAGAGTTGATTGTTGAGATGTAAAATGAATAAAAAAGCATGGTAAACATGTTAAAAATTTTTAATCTGACGATAAATTTTGGTTACGCATTTTTAACGTGTTTACTATGCTTTTTTTTATTCATTTTATGTCTCGACAAGCAACTCTTTATTTGACGTGTACTCCTAACGCAAGACCATTCTCGAAACGATATTTAAATAATTGAAAACGAGTATATTTGACCAGAAATCTTGGCGTAACTACCTGAAGAAGTAGTATTTTTATTAAAGTTTAAATAGATCTCTCTCCATTGGCGTAACTTGCCAGGTAACCATTACTAGAATATCGTTGAAAAAAAAAAAAAAAAAAAAAAAAAAAAAAAAGTTGGGAGAGACCAACAGAGAGAGGAGCAGAAAGGCAGTGACGCCGGAGTCTCCAGAAAGATGACGTCAGCACGCACTTGTCCTTGTAACGGAGAGATGGTCCGGGACACGTATTTTAAACACCTGTTTTACATATAACGATATACGTGACACAAATTAGCTTAAGTGGCGAATTTTTAACAAAGCTTTCGTAAGTGTAAAGTTATTTGTTAGTTATTTGTTACGTTTTACAAAAATATGTGATGGAATATTATTAGCAACGTCTTTTTGTAGCCTTCGAAAATGACGAAAAGTCGAAACGCGTAAGGCATTAAAAACTGCGAAATGTGGTCAAGACAGTTATATTAACATTGTTACTTTTTGTCTGTCCTTTCTTCCAACAGATGCTTTCTTTACATTATAATGCAGGTATTTATTTATATAAGTCGTCTATGCAACTGAATAAGACAAGATTTTTCGCCTTATGCGGTTCACCTTTATTTGCAAGGCGTCTTCAGTGCCATTTTTGGTAAACGCTAGTCTACATGTGCTGCTGTTTGGTGATGTAGGTTGTTTTGTTTCTGTCTTTTTTATTTCATTAGCTTCTTAAGTTAGTGGTAAAGTGCTGAAATTAAAAAGCCAGTGGAATAAAAGGAGACGGAAACAAAACAACTTAAGTCACGAAACTGCAGCACATGAAGACCAGCATCTACCAAAAATTGCCACTGAAGATGCCTTGCAAAGAAAGGTGAAACGCGTGTAGCAAAATAACATGTCTTATTTCTGTTGCATAGACTGCTTATATAAACAAATATCTGAATTATAGCAGTTATACTATTTTCTAGTGCTTATCTCAACCATTTTCAACACCGCAGAGAATCTCATTCTGATGTCGGTTATTAATGAAAACGTGACCCAGCTGTGAGCTACCCACCTTACTGCATAAGGTAAGTAGATAAAAAAAACTGAAAACCAACCACACCGTGCCAATAAACCAACCATCAGAAGCAGAACAATCCAAATATATCACTATGCCCTTTGTCGACAACATATCATTTCTACTTGCATAACTCTTTAAAGCACACAACGTCAATATATGTTTCCACGCAAACAATAAAATACAAAATAATATAATTCACAACACTAAATCAACCAACACACCTTTTCAAAAATGTTGCATATACAAAGTAACATGTGACAGCTGTTCATGCTACTATATAGGACAAACAGGAAGGAATTTTGAAATACGATACAAACGACATACCGACGCACTCCGTTTAAAAAATTTAAACAAGTCAAGCTTTGCAGCCCATCCGTCTGAAAACAGCCATTCCATTACAAACATAAAAACCAATCTCTAAATACTACATACTGCAGACAAAGGAATCAAGATGGACGTTTTAGAACAATTACAAATTTTCATCCATAACAAAAAAAAAAAAAAAAAAAAAAGCACGCCACACCACCTTAAATAAACAAACAGAACTGACAAACGACTCCTTCTACAAACATTTTAGAGACTCTTTAAGCCTGAAAAAACCAAACAAAGCTACACAAATATACACATAGTTAGATCACACAACACCTAACGCCCTCCCCCCCCCCCCCCCTCCTGTGCCACTCCCAAAATAATTTACTTCCAGCAAATTTTTAAAAGAAAGAAAGAAATACAAATATCTTAAGTTATACTCATTGTAAATAGCAAAATGGATAAAATTGTCACTTATGTAATGTACATAGATATATAAACATATACCGTATATATTTAATCTCATAAACGCAGTCTATGGATATTTTTCTTCAAATATAACATTAGCGATTCTATTTTGTTCATTACAGTATCAAGGAATAAAAAAACCACCACTGTAAGAGAATAATGTAAAGAGAAATGTATGAACACCTTAACTATTGAAATTGAAACTGGTAACTAAGTTTAAAATAATATCTGTGCATCAACTGTGATCTTTGACAAATAGCAGTATATATCTCTATATTGTTTACGTTTGTAAAACATGTGGAAAGTGACTGCTGTGGTGAAATGTGTGTTGTGGCCAGCTTTTGAGCACTTCGATACATCCGAAATGAAGAAGGAACAAAACCACCGATCATCAAACAGTTGAGTGAACCAACCGTAAGTAGCGTATCAGAATGCGATTTAAACAAGTAAATATCGTAATTTAGTGCCAAACACGAAGCTCATACATCATTTTCTACCTCACCACAACCAAACGAGTTCCACAGTATTATGAATAACCAATAAAAAATGTATACCACCTAATGACGAACAGCCAGGCAGTTCGAAACCGGTCTTGGTGAATAAATACAGTGAGTACAAAAAGTATTCATCCAGTTACATATTTTTTTAAACCTACTGTGTTTGTCACGTGAAACGAAATGAATACAAAATCTGAAGAGCCAATCCTGTAAAAAGTACCTGAGTAAGTCTTTTTACTGAAAAGCAAGGGAAGAATACAGTGTAATCGATAACAAGATTAACAAAATAAAAAGTGTAGTACGAATAGATGCTTCCTAAAGTATTCGTCCACCATCTGAAAGTGCCTAAAACCTGCGTCCAGCGATTAAACTACAGTATAGTGTTGACCCATGGCACACACTAGCGTCAGCCGAGTACAGCCACAGTCTCCCGTCTATTGTTTTGAGAGGCGCCCGTACGGTGCAGTTCGTAAGGGTAGCGAGGAAACCCTGACCGAAAGGAAACTGACTCTGCGATTGCACAACAAATGCTGGTCATCTCGCGAGAGTTTTAAAGTATTGGGTGAACCCATATAGACGATTCAGTCGATAATAGACTGAGTTTCCGTAACAAAAACAATTAGGAACCAACCACAGACGCCTTCACACATTGACTGATGTAGACTTGTGGTTTATCGCGAGAGAAATCAATACAATTAGCGCTCTAGCGCTGACTGGGTATTTAGAATCTAAGGGCAACAAAGTACGTGATAACACAATCAGAAATACCACCAAGAAGTACGGGTATCACGATACGGTAGCTCGCAAGAAATTTTGGGTTAGCGAACAGAGTCGGAAGAAACTTCTTTAATTTGCCCATGATCGTAGATTCCAAAGGGAAGGTTTCTGGACTACAGCAAATTTAACGTATTCGGGTCGGATGGCAGGCGAATGGTGTGGCGAAAGGTAAATGTTCAAATGATTGTAAAGCTTAAGGGACTTAACTGTGGGGTCATCAGTCCCTAAGCTTACAAACTACTTGTGAACGACTTTATACTAAAGACAACACAAACAAACTTGCCCGAGGGGGGATTTTAAACCCCGAGGGGGAACGGCTTCGCGCATCGGAGCATACCGCCTCAATGCGCTTGGCCACTCCGTCGCGGCACGAAAGGTAAACGTGTAGTTGTTGCCTCAGAACGTTCATCTACATCTAAATGTCTACATCTACATAGCTACTCTGCAAATAACATTTAAGTGCCTGCCGGCCGCGGTGGCCGCGGGGACAGAGGCGCTTCAGTCACGGTCTACACGGCCACTACGGTCGGGGGTTCGAATCCCCCCTCGGGCATGGATATTTGTGCCGTCCTAGTTCGTAAGTAGTTCATAAGTAGTTTGTAAGTTTAGGGACTGATGACCCCGTAGTTAAGTCCCATAGACTATACAAACATTTGAACATTTGATTTAAGTGCCTGCCAGAGGGTTCATTAACCACTTTTATAACCTTTCTCTATCGTTCCATTCTCTTATAAAAATCAAATGTTCAAATGTTTGTTAAGCTTATGGGACTTAACTATGGGGTCATCAGTCCCTAAATTTACAAACTACTTATGAACTACTTACGAACTAGGACGGCACAAATATCCATGCCCGAGGGGGGATTCGAACCCCCGACCGTAGTGGCCGTGCTGACCGTGACTGGAGCGCCTCAGTCACCTCGGCCACCGCGGCCGGCCATTCTCTTATAGCGCCCGGGAAGAAAGAACACATAAATACTTTAGTTTTTGATCTGATTTATCATATTTTATTGGGATGGTCGTGTCTCCCTATGTAGGTGGGTGCTAGCAAAATATTTTCACATTCAGAAGTAGAAGTCGGTCGTTGAAATTTCGTAAATAGATCTCGCCGCAATGAATAACGTCCTTCTTTTAATGATTTCCACCTCAAATCGTGCAAGATTTCCGTGACGCTTTCCCCCAGTAATGTGATAAAACAAAACGAGCTGCTCTTCTTTGAACCTTCTCAATGTCTTCCGTCAGTCCCACCTGGTGAGGGTCCAAATTAAAAATATTTGTACAGCTTATGGGACTTAACTACGGGGTCATCAGTCCCTAAAGTTACAAACTACTTATGAACTAGGTAATCCTAAGGACGGCACAGATACCCATGCCCGAGGGGGGATTCGAACCACCGACCGTAGTGGCCGTGCAGACCGTGACTGGAGCGCCTCAGTCCCCTCGGCCACCGTGGCCGGGGTGAGGGTCCCACAAGGGGCAACAGTACTTCAGGAGAGGACGCACAAGTGTGATGTAGGCAGTCTCTTTGGTGGAGCTGGTGCATCTTCGAAACGTTCTGCCAATGAAACGTAACCTTTGGTTTGCTTTCCCCACAATATTTTCTGTGTGTTCTCTCCGGTCTAAGTGGTTGGTAATTCTAACTCCTAGGTATCTGGTAGAATTTACGACCTTAATGTTTGACTAATTTATCGCGTAATTGAAGTTCAGCGGTTTTCTTTTAGTGGTCATGTGTATTACTTCACACTTTTGTTTTCTTAGTGTTAATTGCCAATTTTCTCACCATGTATAAATTTTGTCTAAATCGCTTTGTAGTTGCTTTTGATCTTCTGTTGACTTCACTAACCTATAAACGACAGCATCATCCGTGAACAGTCTAAGGGAGCTATTCAGATTGTCTCCTAAATCGTTTATAAACACAAGGAAGAGTAGGGGACCTATAACGCTTCCCTGGGGAACGTCAGATATCACTTCTGTTTTACTCGATGACTTACCGTCAATTACAACGAACTGTGTCCTTTCTGAAAGGAAATCGCGAATCCAATCGCACATTTCGGGCGATATTCTAGAAACATGCAATTTCATTAGAAGCCGTTTGCGACGTACAGTGAGAAAGCCTTCCGGTAATCCAGAAATGTGGAATCGATTTGAGATCCCTTGTCGATGGCACTTATCACTTCATATGAATAAAGGGAAAGCTGTGTTTCGCAAGAGTGATACTTTCTGAATTCGTGTTAACTATTGGTTAATAGGTCGAGGTAGCTCATAACGTTCGAACAAGGTATACGTTTGAAAACGCCTTGTGTCAATGATGAAACACGGTGGCAGTTCCTTGATGGTGTGGAGGTATATGAGTGCTGTATGTGTTGGAAAATTACACTTCATAAAGGGTACGATAGACTAAAAAATGTAGATCAACATCTTAAAGGAAAATTAAATATTAACGCCGAAAAATTAGTTCTCCAAGGAAATTTCATCTTTCAACAAGACAACGACCTGAAGTATATGGCTCTAAATACTGTGGCTGTGGCTGCTGTACAATACATGTTACATTAGATTAGATTAGTACTTGTTCCATAGATCATGAATACGTCAATTCGTAATGATGTGGAACGTGTCAGGTTAATGAAAGGTGTGTTTACAAATTATTACTTTGTACTAAATATCACATGATACAATTTATTTTATTTATTTGTTTTTAATTATATATTTTTTATTTTGTTTCAGTTTTACTAATTTAAATCTAAAAATTTATGTATAGTGTAGAAGGAGTTGCCATTCAGATTTTTTTAAATTTATTTTTAACTGCCAGTTGGTTATCTTTCAGGCTTTTGATGCTGTTTGGTAGGTGACCAAAGACTTTTGTGGCAACATAATTCACCCCTTTCTGTGCCAAAGGTAGATTTAACCTTGAATATTGAAGATCATTCTTTTTCCTAGTGTAACGCCGAAGCAACTAAAGACACCTCCTGAATCCTTTGAAAAGTACTGGAAAATAGCACCAGAAAAAAAAAAAAAAAAAAAAAAAAAAAAAAAAAAAAAAAAAGACTTAAAAGTATCACTTCAAGAAGAATGGGACAAAATTTCATCCTCTCTTACGGTGAACTTAATCAACTCCATGTCCAGACGACTGCAAGCAGTATTAACCACTATGGGAAGTCCCATGAAGTATTAATCCTTGTAATTTAATAAATATTTTAAGGCTGTAAAAAAAAAAAAAAAAAGAGTAGACGAGTAGTTTTTGAAGTAGCTTTGTACACATTGATCATTTTGTTAACTCTGTTATTGCTATAGATGTATTTATTTCTTTGTTTATCGATAAAAATGGTTTACTGAGGGTCTGTCTACAGGACTGGAAGTTCACATTTTATGAACATTTCTTTTCACGTGACACAGACTCAGTTATTTAAGAAAATTGCGGCTAGAAGAATACTTTTTGGACTCACTGTATGTAAAAAGGGCGACTGGTTGCTGTATTTCCTGATCCCTTTACTGCAGGAGTTTCCAAAATACGGCCGCGGAGGGCTTTCATCCGGGACTGATAACCCAGCAGTTGAGTCTAAAGCTCTGTATAGAGAAAGTATGGCCATCCTTTTCCGCGCAGCTTGCCGCCGTTTGCAGCTCGTGATTGGCTGAAATCGAGTCACGTGGTTCTTTTCGCCATCTTGGTCCTATACGTTGCTTGGCTGCCATGAGAAGTCTTGTGAATATTGTATGTTTGGGTTTGAATAATGCCACTGTGTTGTACTTTTCGGTGTTCTTAAGAAACGAAGAAGGGAGGGAAACATTATAGTACTACCATTAGATATCAGAAATGCAGGAAGATGAACAGTCTGACTGATGGAAGTCAGAAGAAAATTCCTTCAATGTCGTGAGGTTAAGTTATTCACGCGTCGTTGGTTTTATCTCCAGGCAGCTGCCGAAAACACCCAAATTTTGGACATATTTGTGAATGATCTAGATTCTCGTTTAGATATGAAAGTAATATATAATACCCGAAGCAAGCTTTTCTCGATCATTTTCATGTGTTGAGCGTATCATTACAGGAAACAAAGAATTGAAACAAGACAAATATTAGATGTTGAAATGGAATTGGCGTTGTAAAGGCACCTTTGATTTCTCTTTTTGCTGAAAGTCATGTAGTGGGTATCCCCTTCTCATTTTTCGTAGTTCATGTAAGGTATAAGAACACAATACGCAAGAAAATACTCATCAATCCATAATATCAATTGCTCTCTTAATCTCAGTATGCTCCGATGACATGTTCGCGGTCTATTCGAATGTTTGTCTATGGTACAGGTCAATTTGAATTTATAGTCGAACTCTTTAAATCTCGAGCCACAACCATACAGTTTTCTTAAAATCGGGCGATAAGTATTTCGTAAAGCCGCCAGATCCGCATGGACAGAACTACGCGAAGTTCCCGCATCTGTCCGTCGGATACAACACCCTGTATCTCGAGAATGAAAAAGAGTTATCGTTCTGCTCTGAACCTTAAATAAAATTTCGATATCTTACCTACATTTCGTCCGCAGCATTGTATGTGCTAAAATCAACCATACGAAAATTCTACGCAATGCGATTTTTCCTCTGCAAACTCTTCAAAATTTTGCGCAGTCGTTTACTTAATTTGACGTAGCACGGAAACTATAAGTAATAATGAATAAAACATTAGATCATTATCGAGCGAATATATCACACTATAACATGTAAAAAAATTAAATTTTTTCATTGAATAGTTTTCTCAAAATCGTTTGATAAGTATTGTTAAGCGCTGGGAAGGTTGTAGCGGTCGGTGCGTAAGCAGCAGCGGAATAGGCCCAGCATGGCTGCCGCTGGCAGGCTGGCCATACTTTCCCTATACAGAGCTTTAGTTGAGTCCCCTTAAACACCCCCCCCCCCCCCCCCAGCTTTCAACCGGCCCGCGCACCAGTTTCAAGTGGTTCCTGGCTGTATTTTGCTTATGTGATTTCTTCTTGTTTTTTCGTTCGTTTGCTGTAGCGTGTCCTTTATTACATAAGGTTTTCTTTGTTTGTAAAATCTATACGATTTTTGTGCTGAATAAGCGTACACTGTGCAGCATGTCGGTTGAAACGAAAAAGAGAAAAGTCGATGCCTAGAGTCGACCATTCAATAAAACTTGGAGCGTGAAATACTTCGTCAAAGAGAAAAGCAACAAACTCATGTGTATAATTTGCACTGAACCCATAGCTGCGGTCAAGGACTTTAATATCCAAAACATGCTGCACAGTTTGATGCGTTCAATGACAATGTACGTGAGCACAAATTCAAAGTGTTAAAACGTAGACTGTGTTTGGAACAAAACATTTTTGGGAAATGTGTTCATGAAAGTAAAACTGCTACAAAATCAAGCTTAAGAATTGTCCGTGAAATCGCCAAACGAGGAAAGACATTCACGGATTGTTGTTACATAAACAGCTGCATGTCGATTACAGCTGAAGAATTGTTCCCTGGCCAAACGCAATAATGTAAAGTTGTTTCTCTATCAGCAAATACTGTGGAGCGTCGAGTTAAATACATTGCTTTCGATTTAAATAATCAGTTGGAAGACAGGGCATCCAACTTTAGTTAGTATTGTATAGCCATAGATGAATATATTTACCAATTTCGGATGTTCTTTAGAGGTGTTAGCTCAGACTTTGAAGTAATCGAAGAACTGGCACAACTGATTTACCTATATGGCACAACAAAGGGCGGACGACATATTTAACGACGTTAAGTTAACTTCAGCCACGAAGTGCAATCTTTGTGGCAAATTTGCAGTTTTTGTTGGCAGAATAAACGCAGACTATGAACGCAAACGTACTTCCAAACAATTGACAGGCAATGTGTTTCTCAGGGAGCAATGTGTTCTCGATCATTGTGCAAAATCCGTGGATATGTCTTTTGTATTGAAACCGGTAATTTCTGTTGTGAATTTTGTTTGAAGTCACTGAATGAAACACCACCAATTAAAGTGTTTCCTAGAACAAGTTGAACATTTGTCCACCGATGTACCATACCACACGGCAATAAGGTGATTAATGTGCAATAGGGTTTTGTTAACTTTTTGCTTGAGAATGATATGATTTTGATAAGACAGTACACAGGCTAAATTGGGGTTTCCGCCTCATCTGTGACGTCACAGGTCAAAATAGGCGGTAGTATCCATTCTTAAGTAATCGCTAAATATGCTATCACATATTAGTAAAAATAAAGTTCTAACAAAATGTCAGTTTGGTTTTCAAAAAAGCTTTTCAACTGAAAATGCTATATATACCTTCACTGATGAAATATTAAATGCTTTGAATAACCAGACATCACCAGTTGGGATTTTTTATGATCTCTCAAAGGCCTTTGATTGTGTAAATCATGGGGTTCTTCTAGATAAGCTTAAGTATTATATGAGTGGGACAGTGCACAAATGGTTTAAATCATACGTAACTGGAAGAGTGCAGAAAGTTGAAATAAGCAGTTCACATGATATAGATTAAACAATTAATTCTTCTAACTGGGGAGTTATCAGAAATGGAGTCCCATAAGGTTCGATCTTGGGTCCTTTGCTGTTCTTAATATATATTAATGACTTGCCATTCTACACTCACAAAGATGCTAAGCTAGTACTTTTTGCTGATGATACAAGTATAGCTATCAAACCTGACAAAGAGGAATTCACTGATGAAACTGTAAATGATATCTTCCAGAAAGTTATTAAGTGGTTCTCTACAGATGGATCTCATTAAACTTTGTTAAAACCCAGTACTGTATATACAGTTTCATACAGTAAATGCCATGACACCATTAATAAATTTCGACTTTGGACATAAATCTGTAGCTAAGAAAGAATATCCCAAATTTTTAGGTGTTTGCCTTGACGAGGGACTGAATTGGAAGAAACATATTGAAGATCTCCTGACGCGTTTGAGTTCAGCTACTTATGCTACCAGGGTCATTGCAAAATTTGGTGATATACATCTCAGTAAATTAGCTTACTACGCGTATTTTCATTCACTGCTTTCATATGGGATCATATTCTGGGGCAATTCAACATTGAGTAAAAGCGTATTCATTGTACAAAAGCGTGTAATCAGAATAATTGCTGGAGCCCACCCAAGAGCATCCTGCAGACATTTATTTAAAAATCTAGGGATCCTCACTGTAGCTCCACAATATATAATGGAAAATCCAGGTTGGAATTAATAATATAGTGAGGACAGTTTACAACTTACCGCAAAGATGTGGCGACGAGCTGCGACAGGCACATACAAAAGACACACACATACAACACATTCAACTATCGGCCATGGCCTTCTTCAGAAAACAGAACACTCACGCAATCGCACAGGCACACAACACAGTCATACAACCATCACCTCCGACTGCCGCACTTCGATATATATATATATATGCCTGTGTGATTGCGTGTATATATATATATATATATATATATATATATATATATATATATATATATTCATGAAATTTGTTATTAACAATCCGACCCAATTCAAAAGTAATAGCAGTGTGCATAGTTACAACACTAGGAGAAAGGATGATATTCACTATTTCAAGGTTAAATCTAACTTTGACTCAGAAAGGGGTGAATTATGCTGCCACAAAAGTCTTTGTTCACTTACCGAGTAGCATCAAACGTCCGACACACAGCTAACTAATATTTAAAAAGACATTAAAGGAATTTCTGAATGGCAAGTCCTTCTACAATGTAGATACATTTTTAGATAAAATAAAGGAAAAATTAAAAAATAACTAAATAAAAATTAAAAATTAAAAACAAAAAATCAATACTCCTTAAAATATTGATTGTAAGTTTAGACAACATTTACTAAACTGACACGTTCCACATCATTACGAAATTTCGTATGTATGATCTATGGAACAAGTATTAATCTAATCTAATCTATCCGGCCCGCACTACAATTCGAAACATGAAATGTGGCCCTCGTGGCCAAGTAAATTGGAGACCCCTGCTTTACTGCATAACGTCCCACCTTGGGCAACAACACTGCAGTGCGGTCGTGGGTCGTATCCCCGGCAGACAGCCGCTGAGCTGTGACTCACCTGTCTTGGGGTCGGCGGCGGCCACCACGAAGGCCAGCAGCAGTGTGGCGGCGAGGGCGGCGGCGAGGGCGGCGGGTGAGTTTCTCATGGCTGCTGCCTCTGCTGCCTCTGGTGTGAGTCGCCGCCAGCCGCCAGCCGCCGCCTCTTATACCTGCCGTGGCCACAGCGCTGCCCCACCGTTCCCCCTCCTCACCGCTAGACTCACAACTCCCGCGCCAAGCTGTCACCTGTTTAATTACCACACACACTAGTAGCGCGATACACCTACTGCCCGAGCTCTGTAAGTTTTGTTCTCGTAACTGCTGCCTATACATCTACATGGGATACTCTGCAAATCACATCTAAGTGCCTGGCAGAGAGTTCATCGAACCACCATTATACTATTTATCTCCCATTCCATTCACGAATAGCACACGGGAAGAAAGAACATCTGAACCTCTCCGTTCGAGATCCAATTTCCCGTATTTCATTTCTACCTATGTAGGTACCGGTCAACAATATATTTTCCCATTCGGTGGAGAATGTTGGCGATGGGAGTTTCGTGAGTAGCCCACACCGCAGTAATAAGCGCCATTGTTGTAACGATTCCCATTCCAGATTCTGTATCATTTCCGTAGCGCTGTCTCCCCTGTCTCGTGACAATACAAAACGAGCTGTCCCTTCTTTGGACTCTTTCGATGTCCTCCGTCAAACCCACCTGATAAGGATCCCACACTGGGCGGCAATACTCCCAAAATGGTCTGACAAGAGTAGTGTATGCAGTTGCTTTAGTAGTTCTGTTGCAACTTTTACGTGTTCTGTCAATAAAACGCAGTCTCTGTTTCGCCTTTCCCACGACATTACCTACGTGTTCTTTCCAGTTTAAGTCTGAAGTAATAGTAATTCCTAGGTATTCTGAAGAGTTTACGGCCTTCATTTTTGATTGATTTATCTTGTAAATAAAGTTTAACGGAATTCTTTTCGTATAAATGTGGACGACTTCACACTTCTCATTATTTAAAGTCAATTGCCAATTTTTACACCATAGTGATATTTTATTCAGATCGTTCTGCAGTTGGTTTTGATCTTCAGATGATTTTACTGGTCGGTAGATGACGGTGTCATCTGCAACCAACCTAAGAGAGCTACTTAGATTTTCCCTTCCCTTAAATCGTTTCTACATCTACATGGGATACTCTGCAAATCACATTTAAGTGCCTGGCAGAGGGTTCATCGAACCACAATTATACTATTTATCTCCCATTCTATTCTCGAATAGCGCGCGGGAAGATAGAACACCTGAATCTCTCTGTTCAAGCTCTGATTTCTCTTATTTTATTCTGATGATCATTTCTACCTATGTAGGTGGGAGTCAACAATATATTTTCGCATTCGGGGGAGAATGTTGGCGATTGGAGTTTAGCAAGTAGCCCACGCCGCAGCGATAAGCGCCGTTGTTGTAATGATTCCCATCCCAGATCCTGTATCATTTCCGTAACGCTGTCTCCCCTGTATCGTGACAATACGAAACGAGCTGCCCTTCTTTGGACTCTTTCGATGTCCTCCGTCAAACCCACCTGATAAGGATCCCACACTGGGCTGCAATACTCCAAATATGGACGGACAAGCGCAGTGTATGCAGTTTCTTTAGTAGTTCTGTTGCATCTATTAAGGGTTCTGCCAATAAAACGAAGTCTATGGTTCGCCTTTCCCACGATATTATCTACGTGTTCTTTCTAGTTTAAGTCTGAAGTAATAGTAATTCCTAGGTATTTTGTGGAGTTAAGGCCTTCACATTTGATTGATTTATGTTGTAAACAAAGTTTAACGGATTTCGTTTCGTACTCGTGTGGACGACTTCACACTTCTCATTATTTAGAGTCAATTGCCAATTTTTACACCATACTGATATCTTATTCAGATCGTTCTGCAGTTGGTTTTGATCTTCAGATGATTTTACTAGACGGTAAATGACGGCGTCATCTGCAAACAACCTAAGAGAGCTACTTAGATTTTCCCCTAAATCGTTTATGTAAATAAGGAATAGCAGAGGACCAATAACACTACCCTGTGGAACGCCCGATATCACCTCTGTTTTAGTCGATGCCTTACCATCGATTACTACGAACTGTGTCCTCTCTGACAAGAAATCCCCTATCCAATCGTAAATTTGGGGCGATATACCATAACCACGCAATTTGATTAAAAGCCGTTTGTGAGGTACGGTGTCAAAAGCTTTCTGGAAATCAAGAAATACGGAATCGATTTACGAACCTTTGTCGATAGCACCCATCACTTCGTGTGAATAAAGAGCTAGTTGTGTTTAGCATGAACGATATTTTCTGAATCCGTGTTGACCTTGGGTCAATAGATCGTTCTGTTCGAGATAATTCATAATATTTGAATACAGGATATGTTCCAAAACCCTGCTGCAAATTGACGTCAATGAAATAGGCCTGTAGTTTAGTGGGTTACTCCTACTGCCTTTCTTGAATATAGGTGTGACCTGTGCAACTTTCCAATCTTTTGGTACAGATCCTTCTCTGAGATAGCGGTTGTATGTGGCTGTTAAGTAAGGAGCTATCGCTTCAGCATAATCAGATAGAAATCTAATGGGTATACAATCCGGACCAGAAGACTTGTTCTTTTTGAGCGATTTTAGTTGCTGCACTACTCCGATGATATCTACTTCTATGTTACTCATTACGGCATCTGTTCGTAATTCGAAATCTGGAATATTGGTTTCGTCTTCTTTGGTGAATGAGTTTCTAAAAGCTAAGTTTAGTAACTCTGCTTTAGTAGCGCTGTCATCGGCAGGATCGCCATTACTATCACGTAGTGAAGGTATTGTTTGTGACTTGCCCCGAGTATATTTAACATATGACCAAAATCTCTTTGGGTTTTCAGTCAAATTACGAGAAAGAGTTTCGTTGTGATAAATAATGTAGGCATCTCGCATTGAAATCCTCGCTAAATTTCGAGCTTCAGAGCACGATCGCAAATCCTGGGGTTTTCCTGTTCGTTTAAATTTAGTATGCCTTTTCCTTTGCTTTTGCAACAGTGTCCTGACCTGTTTTGTGTACCAAGGGGGATCGCCTCCTTCTTTTATTAATTTATTAGGTATAAAACTTTCAATTGCTGTCGATACCACTTCTTTGAATTTGAGCCACATCTGGTCTACACCTACGTTTAGTGTTAGAAACGAGTAGAAGCTGTCTTTCAAGAAGGAATGTATTTTGTTTCTATCTGCTTTCCTGAACAAATATGCTTAGCGTTTATTTTTGGTAACTTTGGGACTTTCGATATTCAATTTCGCTACGACAGCCCTGTGTTCACTAATACCTGTATCCGTTTTGATGCTCGTTATGAGCTCAGGATTATTTGTTGCTAAGAGATCAAGTGTGTTTTCACATCCATTTACAATTCTAGTTGGCTCATGAACTAATTGTTCGAAGTAATTCTCAGAGAATGCGTTGAGTACAATTTCGGACGATGTTTTATGCCTACCTGCTGATTTGAAAATATAATTTCGCCAACAGATCGAGGGTAAATTAAAATCACCTCCTACTATTATCGTGTGAGTCGGGTACGTTTTTGTAATTAGACTCAGGTTTTCTTTGAACCTTTCTGCTATTGTATCGTCAGAGTCGGAAGGCCGGTAAAAGGAACCGATTATTAACTTCTTACGATTTTCGGGTACAACCTCTACCCATAATAGCTCGCACGAACTATCAACTTCAACTTCGCTACATGAAATATTACTTTTGACAGCGACAAACACGCCCCCACCTATTTTGTTTAATCTATCCTTTCTGAACACCGATAGATCTTTTGAAAATACTTCTTCTGAACTTATTTCCGGCTTGAGCCAACTTTCGCTGCCTATAATGATGTGTGTGTCGGTGCTTTCTATTAACGCTTGCAATTCTGGAACTTTCCCGACACAGCTACGACAAATTACAACTGTTATACCGATAGTTTCCGGATCTACATTTTTCCTGTGATCCACCTGAACCCTTTGAGATTGCCCATTTTCTATTTCCCCGAAGCTCTTTATCCTAAAAAACGGCCCAGTCCACGCCACACAGCCCCCGCTACCCGTGTTTATGTAAATAAGGAACAGCAGAGGAACAATAACACTACCCTGTGGAACGCCCGATATCACCTCTGTTTTAGTCGATGTCTTACCATCGATTACTACAAACTGTGTCCTCTCACAGGAAATCCTCTATCCAGTCGCAAATTTGAGGCAATATTCCACAAGCATGAAATTTGATTAAAAGCCGTTTGTCAGGTACTGCGTCAAAAGCCTCCAGGAAATCAAGAAATACGGAATCAATTTGAGATCCCCTGCCGATAGCACTCATCACTTCGTGTGAGTAAAGAGCTAGTTGTGTGTCGCATGAACGATATTTTCTATATCGTCGTTGACGTTGTGTGAATAATTCATTCTCTTCGAGATAATTCATAATATTTGAATACATGATATGTTCCGTAACCCTGCTGCAAATTGACGTCAATGAAATTGTCCTGTAGTTTAGTGGGTTACTCCTACTGCCTTTCTTGAATATAGGTGTGATCTGTGCGAGCGGTTCTATATGGCTGTTAAGTAAGGACCTATCGCTTCAGCATGATCAAACAGAAATCTAATGGGTATACAGTACGCACCTATCCTCTATGAGCTCTACTCGACCTACGTCAACCAAAATACTTTCTGAAAACGACGTAATTTTGCCCATAGTGCTTACGCAAATGGAACTGACGAAATCTGTTTCAGCGGTTGAGTATAGAAGAAAGCGATAGACACGATAACTCAACGACACGATCCAATCGTAACTTTAGATTTAGTACGACGGTGATCCCGTAAGTTGCCGACCCAACAAAGAAAACACAATAATTTTGGAAAAAAATGTATTTATTTTTCAACATAATTTCCTTTCAGATCTATACACTTTTCCCAGCGATGTTCAATAAGTTAGAGACCCTTTTTATAATGAGAACTTTTTAATTCCTCAAAATAGGTATTAAGCCTTTCATTCCCATATTATGAATTCAGCTTTGAAAAAATTGATATTCAGTGTTTCATGTATTAAAACAGTGCATAAAGATGTAAATATGTTTTTAAATTTTTAATCGAACTATTTTTATAATTGGCGTATTTCATACACAACACAGACGTTTGTATCGAGGTTATTTGGAACGTTATTTTGTCGATCGTTAACACTGTCAGATCAATAATGCTAGCATGATCTTCGTCAAAATCCCAAAGACAACACCAGTGCTGGAATAAAATAAAAGGAACCACACTCACGCTCACACTCACACCCACGTACAGACGGCAACGCAATACAACCTTCGAGCTGGACAGATTAATGCCTGAGAAGTGGCTAGACGGCGTAGCAAGCTGCAAAATGTGGTACTAGAAGCATGTTATTCGTCCATAAAAATGCGACTTTAAGAATTAACACAAAATACGGAATAAATCAGCTTTTAATACGTTGTCGTCGAGGAACAACACTGGGAAAGAAAACAACTGCCGAAATCACTTCTTCATTTTTGAAAATCTTCGACCACAGAGCCATTTTTTACAAATTAGAAAATAATCCGAGGGGGTAAACCTGGCGAATATGGTGCATCATATGTTAATTCAAACTGTAATTCATTACTTTTGCCAATACGAATAAAAACCGTCTAAATCGCTAAAATTATATTTATTGATTACGACGTTTCGACATCTGCCATCATCAGATCTAAAAAAACCTCTGAACGTGAACAGTAAAGTTCAGCGTCAGTATTAAAATATCTACCTAGTAGGTAGCTGACGTACCTACTAAGTAGATATTTTATTACTGACGCTGTACTTTAGTGTACAAGGTCAGAGGTTTATAGATCTGATGATGGTACATGTCGAAACGTCGTACTCAATAAATATAATTTTAGCAATATATCCGGTTTTTATTATTATTGCAAAAAATGCAGGAAATTCGTTTCGTTTATACAAAAATCATGAATTTTGACCATTGCAATAACGGACTTGTCAGCTTATGCATTGTCCTGAAGAAACAACACTTTCTTCTTGGCCAAATGCGACTTTTCCCGCTTGACTTCTTCGCCCAAACGTTTAATTAACTTCGCAAAATACTCGTCGCTGATAGTTTTATCATTTTCAAGGTAGTCAGTTTTCTCATGTTCAAATTGTCATGTAATATGCGATGCACTTTTTTGAAATGGCTATTATGTCTGCTACTTGGCGCACTTTCAGTCGACGATTATCCAGTAGGTCTAGTGTGAATGTTATTCACCATTTCTGGAATCGTCACCTCGTATGGTCGACCACTGCAATGCTCGTCTTGGCAGCTCGTACAGCCTCATTTAAACGCAGCTACCCGATATTTTGTTGTTATAAACAAAGGAGCCGATTCTCCCAAAGCAGAATCTAGATCAGCTTCAATATCGACTGCACAGAGACCATTAAAATAAATTGTATCACATAACTGTGACCAATTTTCACCAGTTCACTGACAGCGCTCTTCAAACTTGAAACTTATGCTTCATGGATCGTATACTTTATAACCTGGAGATAATTTTCTTCGACGACCGGCTACTTATGGGACCACCCTCGTATATTATAACGATCTGTGTCTGCTGTTATCAACGACATGTAAAGCATTTTCATCTTTTCTAAATTAAAATTAATCCAAAAGTGTTATCTCACTACTACGGTAGGGGGTTCGAATCCCCCCTCGGGCATGGATATTTGTGCCGTCCTAGTTTGTAAGTAGTTCATAAGTTGTTTGTAAGTTTAGGGACTGATGACCCCGTAGTTAAGTCCCATAAGCTTAACAAACATTTGTTATCTCACTGAAATGTACAACATCTGTGAGCATTGTATCAATATACACTGAAAATCCAGAGAAACTGGTTCACCTGCCTAATATGTGTAGGGCTCAGCTATTCACCTCTGGCAAAGTAGCTGATGTGAAGAATGCTGAGTTCCACCGTGGTTCGGAATTCACGTTAAACCGTAGGTTCCCCTATATCTGGCTGTGCGAGTCAGTTCAAAGGTCGGAAGACGGCAACGGCATACCACATCTAAAGAGGACTGTATATAGTAAAGCAGTGCGCTAATCAAACCAATCTTAGCATTATTGCAAAATGGCATGTCGACCATAGCTGTTTATTAACTCGAAGCTACCGGTTTCAGTTAGTGAACCATTCTCAAGAGCCAAGAGAGTTTAGCGAATAACTTACTATATCATGTTACAAAATTGAAAAACTTTAAAATACATATTTGGCATCACGCTTCACTCAAGGTACCCTCCGCCACACACCGTCAGGTGACTTGCGGAGTATGGATGTAGATGTAGAAATGTACAATAACATCTGTGAGCATTGTATCAGTAGACACTGAAAATCGAAAGAAAATGGCACACTTGTCTAATGTCGTGTAGGGCTCAGCTGCTCATCTCTGGCAATGTAGCTGATGTGAAGAACGCCGAATTGCACCGTGGTTCCGAATCCACGTTAAACTATAACTGGCGGTGCAAGTCAGTTCAAACGTCGGAGGAAGGCAACGGCATACCACATCCAAACACTTTATTTGAGTCACGTGGTGCCTGTAACATCAACTCAGGTGGTGTTGCTACTGGTGCTATAGCATTGTTTGGGCAACGCGGTTCGTATGTAAATATTGTACGGCACTTCAAAAAAAAAAAAAAAAAAAAAAAAAAATGTTCAAATGTTTGTATAGTCTATGGAACTTTGGAACTTAACTACGGGGTCATCAGTCCCTAAACCTACAAACTACTTACGAACTAGGACGGCACAAATATCCATGCCCGAGGGGGGATTCGAACCCCCTACCATAGTGGTCGTGCAGACCGTGACTGAAGCGCCTCAGTCCCCGCGGCCGGCGGCACTTCACAAATAAGTCTATAAAAAACTCCATAAATTTGATTTTGTATGTACCAAGCAATGAGGAGTGGGTAAATTGTGGTTTAAACTCGCTTTTATCTCTTAGAAACAAATTTATTAGCTCTAAGCGTGGAAGAGAAGTGTGAAACAAAGAAGCTGCGTAGGCCGACGCCTCGGATTTATCATCAAATATCAGAATTAACAAAAGTCTCTCCATCCTTTATTTTTAATACAAACGCGGTATCCTTCTGTTCTTGCATTTAATATTTTAATCGGTTTACTTTACGATTTATCATCGGTTCTAATTAAGCTATGCAGTTCTTTTTGACCTGACAACACTCAGCGGATTAAGATCTTTCATTTGCGCTTTTAAACACATTGATTCTCAAGAAATATAATAATTGAAAGTCCAGGTTGGAATAAATAATATAGTGAGGACAGTTACAACTCACCGCAAAGACGTGGCGACGAGATGCGACAGGCACATACAAAAGACACACACATACAACACATTCAGCTATCGGCCATGGCCTTCTTCAGAAATAGAGCACTCACGCAATCACACAGGCACACAACACAGTCATGTGTTGTATGTGTGTGTCTTTTGTATGTGCCTGTCGCATCTCGTCGCCACGTCTTTGCGGTGAGTTGTAACTGTCCTCACTATATTATTGATTCTCAAGAAAGTTATACGCGAACAATCAACTTTACTTCTACTTTTTTGTCATTCCAGTAAACGGTGCGAAGTATTCGCATGGATCCTCTAGTTACTCATGAATACATTTCGTTACTCGTATCTACCGTAGCGATATGAATTTACACAAAAATACATTTCGATATTCGTATCTATTGTAACAATGCGAACTGTCTAACGAAAAACAGTACGGAGAATGTATATTTTCTGTGATACTATTTATTATGAGATGAGTGATTTATATAGACATCATTCACGAATTTTAAGTGCATATTACCTAGCTCTACGATTTGGATTATACTTTTTGGTCCTTTTTGACAGGCTAATCTGGTGTTCGCTTTTGACACTAACGTATATTTTATTGAATTTTTCTTCTGTAAAAGTTTTAGTTTAATGGTTAATTATTTAATGGTTAATTATTTGTTTTTGATCCTGTCTACTTTAAAAATGTTTTTTTAAAAAGTACTCAAATGTTAGCATCTAAACATTTTCAATCAGAACGGTATTATCGTAATTGTTAATGTCATATAACACAGGATAACAGTCCCGCTGCTCGCAATTTTAGTGCTACTTCTATGATCGGTCACAATGGCATTCGTCACAAAATATTCCTATCGATTCTGACATTCCAAGCCTCTTAAGTAAACTGAGTGAACAGTATTTAAAACGGAGCTCGCAGGCGAGTCTGCGTTTTAATCACGAATGAAATGGACTGTACTAATCATTTTCCTCAGTAGGATAATTGCCTTGAAAAGCAGGCATACAGTATCTACGTGGGAAACTTAAATGTTAAAGTAGTATTAACAGTAACAGTTAAAATTTTTTCACGGCTTCACAGGCAATGTAGCGGCCGTATTTCTGAGTGGCACTGGTTACAAGAGTAACGAGTAGCGATACGTTTGTAACGAGTGCTATTTCTTTTAGTAACGGATACGTACACATACACATATTTTCGTTACTTTCACAGCTCTATACATATTACGATACATTTCGTTTCCTGAATGGATGAGACCAATACATGTAAAACTTTATGTGGTCGTTTTCTGTATTTCCTAATATACCTCCATCGTCAGCGCAACAAAGGATTTTCAATTCATCGTTTCCCCGTATTATATTAGAAAGTAGATGACTCGAGGAGTGAGTGCAGGCGTTAATTATGGGCTACGGAATAATAATTTATTGACAAAAAATGTTCAAATGTTTGTAGAGCTTATGGGACTTAACTACGTTGTCATCAGTTCCTAAACTTACAAACTGCTTACGAACTAGCTAATACTAAGGACGGCACAAATATCCATGCCCGACGGGGGATTCGAACCCCCGACCGTAAGGGGCCGTGCAGAATGTGACTGGCGCGCCGCAGAACGCTCGGCCACCACGGCCGACAATTTATTGACAATCAACAATGTAGACTAAATCACATATATGAGCGTTCACCTTCAACAAAACAACAATAGCAGAGAACCGCAGTTATACGTTACGGCGCTGTGGAAAGAAACGTAATTTCAAGTTTCTTAGTGCTTCTAGTCCGTGGAACGTTGCCATTTACTAAAATGTTATGGCATATAAAGCGATCGCCATTACAGAAAGCTGCAAAACGATTTCCGCTGTAGAAACTGTAGTCAGCAAGCACGAAAACTTGCATGGTTCAGATTTAAGACGAATTGTCTGTGTTATCACCAACCGCGAACTGCTTTACACGCCCCTTATCGCCGGACCGTAAGTGTCTGGCTGCTGCGGATAGACCGCATTGTTTTCCAGAGTAATGTGCGATTTTGAGGTAAAGCAGCAGTTAGCAGTTCCAGCTACTGTTGTAAACGTGTAGTTCAGAAACAAAAAGCGGATCTAGCTGATAACACCTCTCAGCTCAATGCCAAACAGTACGTAGAAAACGAACAAAAGGCATTCATATAGTCTTAAACAGTCACAATGTAATCTGAAGAATGAAAGCAAGAAAAGAGGTAGATGTAAGTGAGAGTTGCCTCAGGCATCAGTTCTGAGACCGCTGCTACTTCTTATTTATAAGAATGTTATTCCTTCTTCTGTATTACACAGATTGGGCATATGATCTGTACAATGAACAGGTCTAATTCTCAGGGGTTCAGGTAGTAAGCTGTCGTGGAGTCCAACTTTCAGGATCTTGCTCAAAAATTAAATGCTGCTTTATTTACCATTGCAACATAATCTGAAATATGTGGTAGTTCATCACGAAAAATAGTATTCACTGCTTGTTTTCATCCGCTTAAGGTGTATGGGGTTATTCATTCGACTAACGTTTCTTAGTATTGGTTCAGAAGGTTTGTTCAAGCAATAGTGTAAGCTCGCGAACCTATTTTTGAATAGCCTGGAAATACTGACATTCCTCTCATAATACACATCTTCTTTAATTTCGTTCGTTGTTAACATTATCAAATTGTTCTCAAGAGTTAACAGCTTTGGCTTAGTTAATAGTAGACAGAAATCTGCCCTTGGATCATTCTACCTTGATTCTTCAGCAGAAAAGCGTGCAGCATTCTGGTTCATCCATTTTCAATAACCTGCCACCAGAATTATTCCAATAGCTTAGCAGTAATCCATGCACTTTCAAGTCCAAACTGAAGATTTTATTTCATGGGTGACTCTTTTATTGTTTCCTTAAATCACTTTAGATGAACGCCGAGATTTTTCCTTTCGTAAATGTCTCAACTAAATTCGCGCCGCACCGCGCGCGGCCGTTCGCAGTCGGAGGTTCGAGTCCCCCCTCGGGCATAGGTGTTAGCGTTGTCCATAGGTTAGTTTACCTTAGTTTAAGTAGTTTGCAAGCTAAGGACTAATGACCACGCAGTTGAGTCCGATAAATATACAAAAATTTCAACTTTTTTTATTATTAAATTCGTGCCAACAGCAAAACTAAGTGGCACAGCCAACTAACAATTGTTGAACAGGATGAAGTGGTTGCAGTGCGAAACTACCACGTTGCTTCTAATGGCGTGCTTATAGTGCGTAGAGCCTGTTTCTTATTTATTTTTGATTCTTGTCACTTTCAGTCGTTCCCTTCCATGTTTTGTCTTTCATGTGATATGACCTATTGGCGACTATGGATGAGCGCAATAGCTTAATTTACATTCATTACAACGGCTATTCCTGCTTCGTTTCAGCTGCCCCAGTTCCTGAACCCCATGGGGATCACCACGCAGAAATGACGCGATTTGTGCCAAGCACCTAGAGAAAATCAAGTCATCAACGGACCCTGCCTAAACCTCACCACAGCTGCGACCACTTCAGAATACACACTAACAACAGCAACAGCAGAAAAAATACACTGTTTCGAATATATCTGAAAGACTTTTATTGCCAAAATCTGCAATTTCAACGGAAACAAAATAAAGGACACCATGGGAAATACAAGTTGCGTATATAAATGACTAGCAGTTCTGATATACAGTGTACGTTTTAGTTATCGCCCCAAAGATAGACACGAGGCCAACACCGATCACAGTAGTACCAGTTCAAAAAAAAAAAAAAAAAAATTGTTGTAAAGTCTATGGGACTTAACTACGGGGTCATCAGTCCCTAAACTTACAAACTACTTATGAACTACTTACGAACTAGGACGGCACAAATATCAATGCCCGAGGGGGGATTCGAACCCCCGCGGTCAGCACGACCACTACGGTTCATAAGTAGTTTGTAAGTTTAGGGACTGATGACCCGTAGTTAAGTCCCATAAGCTTAACAAACATTTGAACATTTTTTTCGAACCCCCGACCGTAGTGGCCGTGCAGACCGTGACTAGTAGTACCAGTTTAGGTGCCAATTACCTCTGCCGATGATCAGGAGATTGAAAAAAGTTATGATAAAAGAAGTTATTCGGGCAATTATGGGAGAGGAAAGGTTGATTGTGATGGGGGACTTGAATTCGCTAGTAGGAAAAGGAGGTGAAGGAAAAAACGTTGGTGAATGTGGAAAAGGAATGAAAAAGGACGTCACCTGGTACAATTTTACGCAGAGCACAATTTTATCATCACCGACACTTGTTTTAAGCACCATGCAAGAAGGTTGTACACATGGAAGAGACCAAGAGAGACCGAAAGGTACCAAATTGACTTTATAATGGTAAGTCATAGATTTCGAAACCAGGTTTTAAACGGTAAGACATATGCAGTGGCAGATGTAGCCTCTGAACGAAGCTTAATGTTTATGAACTGTAGATTAAAACTTAAGAAACTGAAAATAGTAGAAAAGTAAGGAGATGGAGCCTAAATAAAGTGAAGGAACCAGACGTCGTTGAAAGTTTCAGGGGGGGGGGGGGGGGGGGCATTGGCCGAACATTAACAGAAATGGAGGAAATTAATAAAATAGAAGAAGAATGGGTAGCTCTCAGAGATAAGAGTGGTGAATGCCGCAGTGGATCTTATAGGAAGAAGGAGAAGCCCTAACAGAAATTCTTGTATAACAAAGGAGATACTGAACTTAATTCATGAAAGGAGAAAAATTTAAAAATGCAGCAAGTGAAGCAGGCAACAAGGAGTACAGACGACTGAAAGAAGAGGTTTGCAGGAAGCGGGGACTGGCTAAACAGGAGTGGATAGAGGTAGAGGAGAAATGCAAGAAGAATGTATAACTAGGGGAAAGATAGATACCGCCTACAGGAAAATAAAAGAAACGTTTGGAGACAAGAAAAGAACTCGAAAACAATATTGTACAAAGGGAAGAGGAAGTAGATGAAGTTGAGACAGGAGATAAAATACTGCGAGAAGAATTTGACAGAGCACGGCAAGATTTGAGTCGAAACAAGGCCTCTGGGACAGATGATATTCCTTCTGAACTTCTGAAGTCGTTAGTATGGCTAGTCATGAAGAAACTATTCAGTCTTGCGTGCAAAATTTATGAGATAGGGGAAATACCCTCAGACTTCAAGCAAAATATAATAGTCCCAATTTCAATGAAAGCGAGTGCAGACAAGTGTGAAAAATACAGAACTATCAATTTAATAAGTCATGGTTGCGAAATACTAACAATTATTTACAGAGTAATGGATTTTGAGCTCGCTTATGATCAGTTTGGATTTAGGAGAAATATAGGAACATGCGAGGCGGTACTCACATTACGACTTATCTTAGAAGCTAGGTTAGGGAAAGGCAGAACTGCCTTTTTAGCTTTTGTAAATGTGGAGAAAGCTTTTTACAATGTTGACTGGAAGACACTGTCACATTCTGAAGGTAGCATAGGTAAAATATAGGGAACGAAAAGTTGTACACAACTTAAACAAAAACCAGAGAGCACTTATTAGGATCGAAGGTCATGAAAGGGATGCAGTGGTGAGACAGGAGTAAGACAGGGTTGTAGCCTTTCCCCAAGGTTATTCAATTTGTATATTGAGAAAGCTGGGAAGGAATGCAAGGAGAAGATTGGTGAAGGAATTAAAGTTCAGAGAGAAAAAATACAAAGTTCGCGGCTTGTCAATGACATTGTGATTCTGTCGAAGGCAGAAAAGGCCCTAAAAGAGCAGTCGAACGGAATGGACAAGTTCTTGAAACCATGTATAAGCAAGGGGAAAACCAGGATAACATAATGTAGTGTAAGAAAATCAGGCAACGCTGAAGGAATTTGATTAGGTAATGATGCAAAAAAAGTTGTAGATGAGTTTTGTTATTTGGGTAGGAACTTATGATGACCCAAGTAAAGAAGATATAAAATGCATAATGGCCATGTAAACCGAAACATTACCGAAGAAGCGAAATTTGTTGTCATTCAATTTTAGTTTAAATGTTAGAAAGTCCTTTCTGAAAGCATTTGTTCAAATGTGTGTGAGGTCTTATGCGACCTAACTGCGTGATTATCAGTCGCTATACTTACACACTAATTACTGCACTAACTTAGGCTAAGGACAACACAAACACCCATGCCCGAGGAAGGATTCGAACCCCTGGCTCCTAAGAGACTTGCTCAGGACAGAGTAGCGTGGAGAACTGAATCAAACCAGTCTGTGGACTGAAGATCACAACAACAACAAGTTTGTTTTCTGAAACAGATGTTACAAGTCTATAAGTGGAATTACACTCAAATGCGTCGCTACATGAACAACGTTTCTAAAGGCTATGCCCAAAACTTAGTCAAAATTTTCACTAATGAGGGGAAAAATCCTGGAGAAGCTGCAGATTGCTAAAACAAAGTAATTTTAAATATCGATGAGAAAAGAAAAAAATCTTTGAGACGGACGAAGCTACCGAAAAACATGAAAAATTCTCGATTTTGATGTCAACCCAAAATCTTTTCACGCCTACGAACAAAAATAATGAAGAGAAATTGTCAAAGGCATCGACATACTTTTAAATACTCAAAAAAGTTGCGTATTCCACAGGAAATCTTGTAAATAGAGTAACTCGAGGTGCAGATTACGAGAAGTCGAAACGTAAGTCACACTGTACAAATGTTGCAACCACGACTGAAAATACCACAATTTCAGTCGCAGATTGCTATATTTATATTCTGGACGAAGCTGTAAATTAATTGCAAAAGCATTTTGTAACCGCCAAAAGGCACACAAACAGAGATATATATAAGTTTAGGCTCAGTAAAATCGTTACCTTTACACGGAAGTGCGAAATAACTGTAGAATCGTATCATAGTAAGTGGAAAACAATTGGACCTGCACAGAACGACGTCGCAGTCGTAGCAATCGAGAGCCACTGCTGGCCGGTAACAGGTTCTCGGATTCGATTACATTAATACTTATTCCAGAGATCATGAATACCAAACTTCATAATGATGTGGAACGTGTCAGGTTAATAAAAGGTATCTGTACAGGATATTACATTACAGAAAATATTACATGACACAAATATTATCAACAACAAATTTCATAAGTGAATATATATACTTTAAAGTTACTGTGAGGATACCTAAATCCTGAAATAGATGTCTGCAGGATGATCTCGGATGGGATCCAGCAATTATTCTGATTATACGCTTTTGTGCAATGAATACTTTTTTACTCAACAAAGAATTAACCCAAAATACGATGCCACACGAAAGCAGGGAATGAAAATAGGCACAGTAAGCTAATTTACTGTGATTCTGATCGCCAAAATTTGCAATAACATTAATTGCATACGTAGCTGAACTTTTGTTTTAGCAGTCCATCAATTTGTTGTTTCCAGTTTAGTCTCTCATCAATGCACACACCTAAAAATTTTGGAAATTCTACCTTAGTTACAGACTTCTGTTCCAAGCCTATATCTATTACTGGAGTTGTGCCATTTACTGTATAGAATTGTATATACCGCGTTTTATCAAAATTTAATGAGAATCTGCTTGCTGCGAACCACTTACTAATTTTGTGAAAAACACTATTTACGATTACATCACTTAGTTCTTGTCTTTTGGGTGTGATTACAGCACAAAGAACTAACTTTGCATCTTCAACAATGTAGAATGGTGAGTCATTGATGCATATCAGTAACAGTAAAGGACCTAAGACCAAACCCTGTGGGGCCGTCATTCTTGATAGCCCCCCACCCCAGATGTTTTAACATCATATGAACCACTTTTTTCATCTTTCTGTATTCTTCTAGTTAAGTATTAATTAAACCATCTGTGCACACCGTAATGATTAAGCTTATCTAGAAGAATTCCGGGATTTACACAATCAGAGGCCTTTGAGAGATCACAAAAAAGTGCCAATGGCTGATGTCCGCTTATTCAGAGCATTTAATATTTGATCAGTAAAGGCATACATAGAATTTTCTGTTGAAAAGCCTTTCTGAAAACCAACATTTGGTCAGTACTTCATTTTTTCAAATATGGGAGGCTACTTTTGTATATGTTACGTCCTCAAAATTTTTTAATAAAGCTGTCAGAAAAGAGATTGGGCAGTAGTTGTTAACATCCGATGGAACCTCATTTTATGCAATGGGTTAACAATGACATATTTCAGTCAATCAGGGAAAACACTGTGCTTCAGAAAGCTATTAGATATCTGGCTGAGAATCCTACTTATCTGTGGGGAACAAGCTTTAAGTACCATGCTGCAAATGCCATCCATTTAATAAGAGCTATTACTTTTAAGTGAGTTTATTAATTTACTGATTTCAAAGAGAGGTTGGTGGAATTACAGTTGTATCAAATAGTATACGTATAGTTGTGAACAGGAAGACGTTACCTCACTAGTGCCATCTAGTAACCGCAATTACAACCTTCAAATGTTTGTATAGTCTATGGGACGTAACTACGAGGTCATCAGTCCCTAAACTTACAAACTACTTATCAACTACTTACGAACTAGGACGGCACAAATATCCATGCCCGAGGGGGGATTCGAACCCCCGACCGTAGAGGCCGTGCAGACCGTGACTGGAGCGCCTCAGTCTCCTCGGCCACCGCGGCCGGCCCGCAGTTACTAACTAGGCTACTGTAAGGAGAACATTTTGCATACCGAAAAGAAAGGTCACAGATTAGACGTGCTCGAGGAATTGCAAATATTTAAACATTTTTCTCGTAATGATGGGCTTATTCTAAATGAACAGTTACAACCCCATAATAGAAGCTTTTATTTTGATATTAAGCCGTTACTCGGTCATTGACGTTGTATTTCGTGCATTGTCCCAAATATTTCTTCCGACTGGATCCAAAGCACTTATATTCCAAAAGCTAATTTTTAACTAATGTGCTCATTAAAACTTATTAAAACTACTAAATACAGATATGGCTATTTATTTTAATAAGTTGTGTAAAGAAAGAGACCTTGTCCCTAATTATACGAAGGCCTACATGAACTTTAATAATTGCAAACAGAACCTTCAATTTTCAGACCTACTATTAAAATCTTATTTCTGTTCAGATCAGAAAGTTGTATACTAAAAAAGACACTCTCAACGAAGAGTCATATTGTTTATACTTAGAACTAACAATATTTTTTTGTGATAACTGTGATATTACGGATACAGGGGAAGCTGATTGTTTCCATTTAAAGGCGGGTTTCGAACGCTTGGGAGAGGGACTTGTAACTTGGACGTGGTGGTGAAAGGTTGTGACGCTGGGCGGCCTGAAGCCGTGTTACGAACTTGTGATTTGAAGAGATTGGCATGAGTGGACGTAGAAAATTTACGGGACTGTGACTCTAGATCTTAGTCTCTGCTTGAAAAGTGATAAACTAGGCACAGTAGTAGGGCTGTGGAACTGTGATAAACCAGCAATCGTGTACTCGTGTGATTACAAACTGTGTTTTATAACAAATACTTTAATCGCGGATTAATTAGGAACTGAAATTTTCTATGGACTTCACTAATTTACGAGTGACAATTTGGAACTTTTACTATCGAGTGCGTGTGATACTTATAGTGTCTATCATGAACAATAATTGGGGAAATATTCAGTTATTTGTCGATATATAAAGTAGGGCCACCTCCGCAATTTCATGTACAATAAGAGTAATAAACTCAATTTAAAAGGATTACTTCGTGAGTGAATCACTTCTTTATCTTAGAATCCATTTTGTTGGTCATTCAAAGGTTTAATTTATGTTTATTAAATATATTTTCACGTCATCATATGCAGATTGATAGAGTGGCTAAACTACATATTAATTATTGATCTTGTTTTAACAGATTGGGTAGCTGTTTAGGGCATAGAAGTTGACATACATAACTCACTCCTATGTACAGAGACAACAAGCCATAAACTTTTACTACCCTGAGCTATATATTGCCCAATTCTTGTTGATGATTACCAATAGTAAGGTCGCAAATGGTATTAAGCCGTTACTCGGTTTTTGACGTTCTAGACTTGTACTTCGTCCAGTGTCCGAAATATTTCTTCCGACTGGATCCAAAGCATTTCTATTCCAAAACTAATTTTTAACTAATGTGCTTATTAAAACTTTGATACTTGTTTATTCTCTCTACTAATATTGTAAAGCCAAAATGACGCCTCAGCCATCTCTCATGTTAAAAAAGCATTTTGTAGCAATTGTTTTTTCCATACTGTTTCTCTCTGTACAGTAGCCTAGTTGTAATTGCGGCTACTAGATGGCACTACTGAGGTAACGTCTTGCTGTTCACAACTCCACTTAGCACCAGGGTTGCTATACGTACGAGGTTCCTCGTACAAATACGAGATTTGTGGTCTACTGTACGAGGTACGAGGTCAAGGTCAACCTCGTACAGTCATGTACGAGATTCCGACATAAGAAATATTTTTATATGTTTTTGCTGTCCGCATACGTAGTCTAGTGGTAAGCAAGCTGGACTGCCACGCAGGAGATCTGGGTTCGAATCCCATAATATGGTTTTCTGTTCCGCGGGCCCTAATTGAGGAGCAAGACTCCGCGGTCATGAAACAAGTCAGCACTTCGAAATTTTAACAAACTTACAGTAGTCCTATGAACGTGACAATCTCAAGCCCAAGTAAAAATACTTAACAATAAAACAAAGAAATTAACGTTTTTAATTTTTCCAGGAGTTCGTCGACAGAATACAAGGAGTGAGCCATGAGGTAACTCTTCAACTTGGACTTGTAGCAGCTTATGGAAAATGGATGCTGCAGAGAACTGCACGCCTTTCTGCACAAGAGTCAGGCAGCTGTGATCCAAATGTAGATTCGATTTCTGTGTAGTATTCATCACGTGAGAGCTGCCAACTCGTGGGAATAAGCTGACATTGTTAACAACAAACGACATTAAAGAAAATATCTATTGTGACGCAAATGTCAAAATTCGCAGTCTACTGAAAAGGGGTCAACACGACGTTCGCAAACTTATACCACATATTGCTCGAAACATCCGCTTCTGAGCCAAAAATATCCTTTTTGAGTCAGTAGAGTTACCCCAAAAAATAACGCCGTACGTCATAAGTGAATAAAAGTGAGCATAGTAGACTACTTTTCGTGTTGAAAACTCACTTATTTCAGATACTATTCTAATAGTAAATACAGCAGAATTTAGTTTCTGAGCAAGATCTGAACATGGACTTTCCACGACAGCTTACTATGTATTTGAAGACCTAGAAACGTCAACTGTTCTGTCTCACTTATCATATACCCATTTTGTGAAATCAAAATGTCAGCTTTTGTTGAATTGTGTGTTAGAAATTGTAAAAATTGAGTTTTACTGAGATTTAACATCAATATTTTTCTTGAACTGGATTGTTTGATCTGTGTCAATATTACAAACAAAATCCTAGTGCCATCAGCAAACAAAAATATTTTAAAATCACCTTTTTTATGACAACCGTAACATTTTATCTGTTTAATTTATAATTTGTAAATTGACAAATGCCCGCTACATTCACACTCATTTAATATGGCTTATTTTTGGTTGAATAGCAATTTAAATGCTTTATACTTCCGCTCCGAACCCAATGTACGAGGTTTGATAGCCAAAATACGAGGTTTTTAGTTGCGTATGTACGGGGAAAAAAGTTTTTTGGATGGCAACCCTGCTTAGCACGCACCAGTCTGATGCCGCCTTGCACGCGTGCAGCCCATAGTGACTGTTGTTGTTGTGGTCTTCAGTCCGGAGACTGGTTTGATGCAGCTCTCCACAATACCCTATCCTGAGCAAGCCTCTTCATCTCCACATAAGAACGGCAACCTACATCTGTCTGAATCTGCTTGCTGTATCCATCTCTTGGTCTTCCTCTGCGATTTTTACCCCACACACTTCCCTCCAACGCTAAATTCACAATTCATTGATGTCTAAGAATGTGTCCTACCAATCTATCCCTTCTTTTAGTCAAGGTATGCCAGAAATTTCTTTTCTCCCCAATTCTGATCAGTACCGCCTCATTAGTTACGCGATCCACCCACCTAATCTTCAGCATTCTTCTGTAGCACCATATTTCAACAGCCTCAATCCTCTTCCTGTGCGCACTGTTTATCGTCCATGTTCCATACAAGGCAACACTCCAGACAAATGCCTTCAGAAAGGACTTCCTTAGGCTTAAATCAATATTCGATGTTAACAAATTTCTCTTTTTCAAGAACGCTTTTCTACCCATTGCCATTCTGCATTTTATATCCTCTGTACTGCGACCATCATTTGTTATTTTACTGCCCAAGTAACAAAACTCATCTACCTCCTTTATTGTTTCGTTACCTAATCTAATTCCTTCAGCATCACCTGATTTTCTTACACTGCACTCCATTGCCCTAGTTTTGCTCTTGTTAATGTTCATCTTACATGCACCATTACGTTCAATTGCTCTTCCAGGTCCTTTGCTGTATCTGACAGAATTACTATGTCGTCGGCAAAACGCAATGTTTTTAATTCTTCACCCTGAACTTTAATTCCTTATTCAAATTTCTCCTTGCTTTCCTTTATAGCTTGCTCAATGTACAAATTGAATAACAATGGAGAAAGACTACAACCCTGTCTTACTCCCTTCCCAACCACTGCATCCCTTTCATGCCCTTCAACTCTGACAACCGCTGTCTGGTTTTTGTACAAGCTTGCTCCCTATATTTTACTCCTGCTTGCTTCAGTACTTGAAAGAGTTTATTCCAATCAACATTGTCAAAAGCCTTCTCCAAATCTACAAAATCTAGAAATGTAGGTTTGCCTTTTCTTAATCTATCTATAAGCCGTAAAGTGAGTATTGCCTCCCGTGTTCCTACATTTCTCCTGAACCCAAACTGATCTTCCTTGAGGTCGGCTTCTACCAGCTTTTCCATCCTTCTGTATATAATTTGTGTTAATATTTTGCAACCATGACTTATTAAACTGATGGTTCAGTAGTTTTCGCACCTGTCTGCACCGGCTAGCATTTTCTCAAGATTTCTTTTAAATTTTGTTATGTAAGCTTTACAGCTGAGTAGCATATTTTTATTATGTGACTTGTTTCATTTCTGATGAAGGCAATCTGTCATTGCCGAAACCAGGTCAAATAATTTTTAATTTGCGGCCGAGAGCTGCTTTTTTATCCATTGACGTTGTAACGGTCACTGACATAGCAGCTATGTTTAAAATTTCAAAATTCCTGCATGCCCAGGCATCAAAAGCTGCATCCAAATATAAAGATTTAAAGAAGAAACTACTAAATACAGGTATGACCATTCATTTTAATAAGTTGTGTGAAGAAAGAGAACTTGTCCCTAATTATGTGAAGGCCTACATAAACTTCAATAATTGCAAAAACAACCCTCAATTTTTCAGACCTGTTATTAAAAATCTTATTTCTGTTCAGATCAGAAAGTTGTGTACTAAAAAACACACTCTCGACGAAGAGACATATTGTTTATCTTAGAACTCACCAAAATTTTTCTTGATAACTATAATATTTTAATATTGACGATTTCTGGCTACAGATTAACGAGCACTTAGGAAATCTGTAAAAAAGCTATAATGCATAGACATGAGAAGAAACTTTGTAAACTTTTGTCTGCTTCCTACAGAAAATTCTTCTCATAGTACTTTTAAGAAAAGCAACCATGTCTTTTTCAGTAGAATTTTAAATAAGAATAACATTACTTTTACCCAAAATGAAACAGCCTTACTTGAGAAAGGCTTAAAGTACAATGTAACCCCCCCCCTCTTTTTTCAGACAGCACTGTAATAGAAAACTTACTTTTTGACTTAAAAACTGGCCTTGACTATGTAAAAATGGAAAGTTCGTCACACCAGAATTGCTTTTTATATAGCTAACATAGTTAGTAAGAACACTTTTCATTCTCAAAATGCCGTGTACAACGATAAAATTTTGATTAAATCTATAAATAATAAGCTTAAAGAAGCCGATGCTTTAATAACCAAATTGCTAGCAATTCTGTCAGTCTCTAAAACCTTAGCATTTATTAATGAAAATATTTCGGAACTGCACGAGGCTCCGACCGCAGAATTAGAAAAAGAAATTTTGCTTAAGGCATTTCATAAAATAATACGAACCCTCAAACCCCTAAACTTCGCTCAAAGTTAAAGGTGCGCAAACTTAACCATCCGATCAAAACTATTTCAAACGGTTTGAATAGTGCTTACCACGATTTAGCCAGATTTCTGCACGAAACATTGAAAAAGGCCTTCATTTTTCAGAACAATTATTCAGTTCCTAATAGTCACGTACTAGTGCACCAAGTCAAAGATCTAGATTGCGGCCCAGATACTAAGCTCTTTACACTGGATATCAAAAATCTTTATACCAACGTTCCCGTAGTTGAAACACTTAAGATCGTAGAAAAGAATTTGTCAATTCAAGAAACTTTCTTCTGAACAAATAACTGATTTCACGAATTTAATTAATGTAGTAGTCAAATATAACTATTTTGAATCTAACGGAAAATTATACCAGCAAGACGATGGTCTTGTTATGAGAAATCCGTTAGCTGGTATCCTTGCCAACATTTCATCAATTCTCTGGAAGAAAAATTCTTCCACAAATTCTCTATTACTAAGTTAGCCAATCTTTACTATTTTAGATATGTCGATGACATTTTAGTCATCTACGACTGATCTACCACTGTCATTGATAACATTTTTACTCTTTTTTAATGGACTACATGAGAATATAACATTCACCTGTGAACTCGAAAACCAGGCTTGTCAACTGAACTTCCTCGATTTGACCTTATCAGTAGAAGAAAATAAAATTTCTTTCAATATCTACCGAAAAGAAACAAACACTGATCAAATAGTATCCACCTCTTCTATGCACCCACAAAGTCACAAAAATGCTTTCTCATTCTGCCATCTACAGAGCCATTTCCATCCCACTCTTGAAAGAAATATTCGAGGAGGAAATAAATTTGATAAACGATAGCAGTTAATAATGAATACGATCCTGCCATAGTTGACAACATCCTTAAAAAGAAAAATACTAAAAGAGTTACAACACTTGGCACTTCTATTGAATCTGACCAAAAAAAAAAAAAAAAAAAAAAAAAAAAAAAAAAAAAAAAAAAAAAAATTTCTCCGTTCCATTTCTGGGGCCCATTTCACGGCATGTTCACGAAATAGAACAAACACGCATTTTAGAGGGAGCATTTTTACATATGCAAAACTCTAATATTGAGAACGTAGCTCTATTCAGTTAATAAGAGTGCGCGAAACAATTTTAGGAAAAAAAGGGAAAAACATTTGTTAGTAGCAGGTTCCAATCCACTGACCATGTGTATTACGATCCAACGCGCTGCCTCCTGAATACGGCTAACAACGACAAAAGTCGTCCTTCAACCTTGTACTATTGGAGGCAGTTGTCAACTGAAGCTAATATGGCATATTTAGACACTAGATTATCATTTATCATACGAAGAACGACGTGTAAGTTATAATACCTAAGAAAATTATCAAATACGCAACGCAAGATGACGTATGCCAGAGAGTTCTGGGCGTGAAATGTCACGTGACATCTCCGAACAGCTGGTTTTCGTAAAATCAGTAGACTGTGTCAAATTGCCGTTATTTTTCAAATATCTCTTCAAACGATACGATATTTGAAAAACATATAAGAGAGCAGGGTTGCATAGAATTTTCTCCTCTACAAATTCGGTTATTACATTTTCTTATCAGATGAACGGTTTATTTGCAATTAAAATTACATTACAAATGGCTTTTTTGTGTTGCTAACGAATTTTTTGTCCGAAAAATTTTAAAAAGGGGAGGTCTGGCCTTTGGTGACCTACAATTATCACTTAAAAAGTGGGAACACGTTACGGACAGACAGACAGACACCGTAAAATCAGCGTTATTTTTGCAAATATCTGTGAAACGATGCGAGATATGGAAAAAAACATAACAGAAAAAGTTGTAGAGACATTTCTCCCCTACAAATTCATGTATTTAGTTTCCGTGTCAGATGAACGGTTAAGGTGTTATTTTCATTTAAATTTCGAGCTGTCAAAAGGCGATCGCAAAGGCCTACTTTTAGTGTTCCTACCGTAACCTAAGTGGGCCAAAAGTGAAGACCTACCCCACAACACAAATCTTGATTGTCGTATGTAACTTATCATTTTAAAATATCACAGAATGGTTATCTCGCGATGGTTATAACGTCTTGATGGACTTTTAACTTCTGAAAACAACATATTAGTAATCCTGGATATGTCAATTAAATCGAGCCTTTTTTGCTACAAAAATGCCTTTTTTAAGATGCCATCTACCCATTTTTTGAAAGTAAGAGTTGGCAACACTGCTGTTAGTTGTTAACAACCTACACATCAATGAGTGTAGCGACTGTATATGTTAGTGTTAGACTGTAGCTTAACCGCGTGACTTCTATTTCACAGTTCGCTAAGCTCATGTGTCGTATTTATCATATTTCAGTTTTAAGTGAAAATGGAAAACTGCCTCAAAGATTTCTGCGAACTGAGCTACTTTCAATCCGGTTTTCTGTGCTACATTGCCTAAAACTGCTATACCGATGTAGAGTAACGTTACCCAAGATTCTAACACGTAATTTCTTATTCATCATAGGACTGTGTCTGTGCCTGTAACTTCATCTGCAGCATTGACGGCGATATGTAGCCAGCGACGACGAACTGTAAAAACATTCCAATATTTTAATCCAGGTAAAAGATTAGACGTTTTCTCAGTTTTGGTGCTGTATGTTTGAAACTAATGCATGTTAAAAGTAATCCTATCTGCTCATTACCCCACGTCATTGTTGCCAGTATAGCCTCCTATCCTGTCCATTGAAGTGATAACCGAGTGACGTTACAAAGTACAACTTGAAGTAAAGCTATGTTAACGTACTCTTCAAGAGTTAATGATGAGACTATAAATATAATTTTAGGTAATCAAATCTTAATTTGTTTTGTCGGTGGCAGCTGGCACTAAAGAAAATATTAACTACAGATTAACTTTTAGTATTTTATATTTTTTGTGCTGTTTGTATATCGTCTAGTTGGTTGGTTCGTAATATTCCGGCGTTGTTTAAGTGCTGAGATTCTTCGATAAATTCATTCGTTGTTAACTGATATGTGAGTAATTAAAACTATTTTCAAATGTTTTGATGCTAACGTCAAACCATACATTGAAGGTAAGTGTTCTGTGATGACGTCAATTGTGTGTAATCACAATTTCCGCACTGAGCAAATTAGCTGTAACTTCCTAGAAGTCCTAGAACGCCCGGAATCGAAGCCGCAGCGATACATATCGCTCTCACAGCTCGAGCAATATCTATCGAAAAGGCAGACACATGCACGGTTGACAAATGACGTTGGTGATCTGGCATTTCGTTGTTGGAAACGGTCTTGAATTTTGTAAGGAATTCGGCCTTCTGCCTAATAATGAACCAAAGAAATGTGTAGATTGTAACTGAGGTATTCTGTTGCGGTAATCTGTAATTTACGAGGATAACCACATATTTATTATCTACAATACGTAAGTATTAAGATATTGTTGGTAATTGCGTGACTACCTTTTCGATACATATCGGTAGAGCTATCAGAACGAGATATCGTTCCGGCTTGGTTTCCCGGTCGTACTAGGAAATTACCCAAATGAGCTTCTAAAGTGTATTCCCAATTTAAATGTTTCGTATTTGGAAGTTGTACATCGCATTGATGGCTTACTGACGATAGCGGCTTACTGTCGATAATAGCCTGCTATCAATATGTCTCGAAAACGCGAGCATCCGAACGGTATCTTAGTTTGTTTACTCGCAAGAGTTTAAGCTGGGTTCTTTATGTTCCTGCCTAACCACATCCTTTATAATGGCAATTGGCATAGGTAATTTACAAGAAAGGTTCCCATCGAAATAGCCGTGCACCTATCGATATATCTAACGTGCGCGATTGCCGATGATGTCGCGCGAATTTTGAGATGTTTACTTGTGATACACGGGACGCATTCTCTGTCTGTGTTATTGAGTGTGTCCGAAGGTATTGACGTGTTTACTAGTGTCATTGATATGAGTTCGAGTTATACAATTTCGACTGGTGAAAGCTTAACGTGGAAGAGTTTAATTCTTTCTTTGTCGACGGCGTACAAAAGTGGAATTTTGTAGACAGTACGGTTTATTACCTGATGACAGATTTCGAAATTGCATCAATTGCGGTGTTCAGACATTGCAAGTAGTAGGAGTTAAATCGGCAGATAAGGAAATGCATTTTCTATTGGTTTGCAAGAAATGTGGTAAAGAAACAACGATAAGAAGAAACACGTTGTTTGAGGTTATTGCCGATGGCTTACACATCAAATGGCTTCGTTCCTGGCGAAAACGCCACTGAGGAATAATGTAAGTGATTAAGGTCAAGTTTGAGTTCCGGACTGGTGCTTGGCGTGTAGATGTTGGCAACGGCACGAAGGCAGCCAATCACGAGTCGAGTTTGCGCGGCCAATAGGATTACTTGCTTCATGTCTATTGAATTTGACATCAATTTTGAAATTGCCGTAAGCCCGATTTCGTTATGAATTTGTGATCTCGTGATTGAAGATAAGGTTTGTTAGATATCGATGTGGTTTTCGAGGGCAGTGTTTCACGAGGATAGCTAATTTATTGACCGGACAAGGGTACATCGAGAACCTGTCAACCATAGAGTAGGAACAGCATTAATAACTTTCCGCAAATTTGTCGCGAATTCCGAGGACAGTGTTACGTTGAGACTGAAAGTGCAGTAGGCGAACATTCGTGACGAGAAAACCTGTAAAATTCACGTCGAGCATGAGCAGGTATGTGATAGCATCCCTTTGTCTATTACCTTTGTGGCGGCCGCCACTCCGCACTGCAACTCACTGACGGATTCACGGTGCAGCGATTAGTGAAAAGATTCGTAAAAAGTGAAAAAGACGCCCACCAAAGCGATCAAAATTGGGTCCAACTGTTTTTGTATAGCGCTCACCCACAGACAGATACCAATAATAGATTCTAGTTGGTGAAGTTTATGGCTTTGCCACACTATTATTTGTTTACAAATCATAAACACTAAAGCTGTTTCTTATTGGCCTTCACTTGCTTCCATTCATCGCTCCGTTAGCACCGTCTACACGCCGAGCACTAGTCGCGGACTCATAAACTAGACTTTTACCATGTAAGTAACTATATACTTGTAGTTGTATTGTGACAGTAGTTAATGACGTAACGCATGCCGTAACTCTCACCGGTACAGTAATCGCACTTTAGATAGGTGCGCGGCTGTTACGATGGAATGTCTACAGTCTAGCTTGTCGAAAATACTTCTTCGCTTCCTACGAATATCTCAAATCGGGCCGGAGTGAAGAACTTTTGACAAACTAAACTGTAGACGTATATTCCGGTTGATATCAGTACTTTATTATTCTCTACTTTTTTTCCTTTATTGTCATTTTCATGCTAACTATACAAACATACAACCGGCAGGCAGTAAGGAGCTTTGGCGCCGCTCTTCAGCCGAATGAATTTAAAAAAAAAAAAAAAAAAAAAAAAAAAAAAAAAAAAAAAAAAAAAAAAAAAAAAAATGGATACGATATGTTGTTAACACGTGGAGTATTAAAATCCTTGACATGTAGAAGTACCTGACGAATGTACACAGTATACAGACGATAAAAACATGTACAGAAAAAGGTAATGCAGTCAACAATCTGAAGATTGGTTTGAACACCACAGTGTTTTACTAAGCGTGGTCCTGTTTGGAGGTGGTATGCCGTTGCCTTTTTCCGACCTTATAACTGACTTGCCTGGCCAGTTACAGGGGAACCTACAGTTTGTGTGTTCCGAATCATGGCGCTACTCGATATTTTTCACATCAGCAACATGAAACACTCGGAGACACCGGTTAAAATATGCGGTGGCAACTGTGGTGTCGCACAAGTACAAAGTGCGCGCCAGCTACTTTCGCCGCGCGTCGCCATGCATGCACGGCGCGGCGTTCTTCCGACGACAGCCACGAGCGCCCTCTGCTGGAATCCCGCTCGTGGCCACCACGGAAAGACATAGCACTTCGGACTGAGTTAGCAACCAGTTAGGACCTTCGTAATCAGATAGGCACCAGTGAAGACTTTGCTATCGTACAGGCACTAGGCAGGCCTCTAACAACTATGTATCAACATTCTGCAGTACTATGTAAAAGTTAAGTATTGTTACATTCTGTGCAATATATAGCTCTTTCTAATTTACTCTAGTGTTTATAGTTTCTGACTGCTCCCCTCCGTACCTGCACCAGAGTGTCGGTCTCATTCCACTCGGCCACCGACACCTACGACGAGGCTGGGACACAAAAGCGGCGACGAAGTTGGGACACAAAAGCAACTTTTGTGGAAAGTGGACACACTGAAGCACTAAGACTTTGACACTGGACGTAGCACTGTTTAAAACTATGGCACTGAGAACCCCACAGGGAAAGGGAGGAGGGAGTGTGGGAAACATGGGAGGAAGGGGTAGGAGAGGATGGGGAGTGTAGGAACCCCAGGGGCAGGCGTGAGGATAGCCAAGTGGTGGGGAGAAAAAGGGGAGGAAGACGGAGAGGGGGCATTGCATCCACGGGGAGAGTATCAGGGTTGGCGAGAGGGATAGATTTCAGGATGAAGGAAGGCATCCGGTAGGTGGAGGTGGCGGAAGATGCCCTGGGAGAGGATATGGTCCTTGTGCATGTGGAGGGAGGGAGGGATGCAGTGGTGGGGGCTAGGCAGAGGCGCAGGATTAGTGAGGATGGGGTAGACCAAGGGGTAACGGAGATCTATTTTGTGGTTGATGTAAAGGATCCGAGTATGTTCAAGGTATCTCAGGAGATGGGAGAATGGGAGGAGATAGTAGAGGATCCGCGTGGGGTAGGGGAAGCGGAGGGTGTGGCGCTCATAGATTTGGAGGGTCTTATAATAGGTTGGGGGAGCAGTGGGATGGAATCTACAAAGGACAGGACACATCAATAGGTGTACAGAATCGCGGAGGGGCTATGTCCCATTGAGGAAGTTGAGACGAGACATGGCTTCCTTGCGGACATTGGGGGTGGGGTGGGGGTCCAGAAGAGGGATCAATTGAGAGTGAGGCCAAGGTATTTTAGGGTGGGGGTGTGTCAGATAAGGGTAAGGTAGAAGTCGTGGAGATGGAAGGAAGGTGTGGTATGATCTATGTTTGCCTGCAATTTATCAGGATTTACGGAAAGGAATTTTTTAACGAATATGTCATGATTTTAAAAGATATGGTTAGGCAGACCCTAATAGTACAACTTAATTTCTTGTAAGAAAACAAGCAAAGAAACGGCAAAGCACTTTTCACGGTATGTAACACCTAGACATTGCCCACTTGGACTGGTGAGAGTGTTTATTAAAGAGTCATTCCATGTCAGTTCAATGCAGAAAAGTAACACTTTCAACCTGACCATTTCAGATTTCTTTCAAAAGTAATATTATACAAAAATATGGTTTGCATTATTATAATGGTATTATGAACCATTTACATTACAGTTTTAATGAATAGTGGTTAGTTCTCTCTTCACAGTTCTCCAACTAAATTTTTAATGTTCACCAGATCTGATCCAGGGAGATCGTATGTCCTTCCAGTTGGTGTCACTGGATCAACTCTTATGATAATGTCACATTTTCTGATGACACAAGTGTCTGGTTTGACAGGAAACACAAATGACGGAGACGGTCCATGTGGATGCAAAAAGTTGGCCTTTACTTCAACTGTTTTTTTTTTTTTTTTTCACAAGTTTGTAAGACATGTGCAACCCACCAATGATTGCCATACATACAGGCAACAAATCCATGTATATCAGTTAATAGGATTTCATTCGCAATAGCAATCACTGACTCTTCTCTAATCAGTGAAGAACCTTTAACAGGTATTACACAATGAAGCTTATGGGTATCTGGAATTGTCCTTGTATTTTGGAACATTGTTTCAACTTGGACGAATCTTCATTATGATGGGAAACTGGTGTATAATGGAAGGTACATGAAGGAATATTTTCCTTGCACCACTCAAACAACTGTATTGATGTCAGAATATGAGTTTCATTAGGCTGCTTGAGGCTGGCAAATCTTGCTAATCTCTTTACAGTCCCTACTACTCAGTCACAAGGTCCTTTACCATGTGTTGTACCAAAAAAGTGCCATTCTGCTGTAACATTAAAATCTCCCTATTGTAGGACAGATTCATAAAGTTCTTTCTGTTTTTATATTGGGCAGCACATCCATCTGGAAAGTAATAAGTGGGCTTTGGATTTGAAAACTGACATTTTTGGAAATTGATTAAATTTTTCTGGAAAGAATAAATGCTCACTGTATCATGCTGAAGATTAGATTAGATTAGTTATTCATTCCGTAGATCCATGTTGAGGGGATCCTCGTGGATGTGGAACATGTCAAGAAACAAAATTTACAAGTTGAGTAATAGATAATACTAATAATATAAATACAGATACATAAATTTTTAAGTTTTTTTTTTTTTTTTTTTTTTTTGCTGATAATATAATAATACTAATATAGTATGAGTGCATGCATCATTTGGTACAATTTAGAAATTCACTAATGGAGTAGAAGGAGTTGGCCACTAGAAAGTCTTTTAGGTTCCTCTTAAACATCTTTATTTGTAGCTAAATTTTTTATACTTGATGGTAAATTATTGAAAATGTGTGTTCCTGAGTTGTAGACAATTTTTATTCCTAGTATTGTATGTATGAACTGAGCTGTTTGTTGGGAAAAGGGATATATTATTTATGACAAATTTCATTAAGGAATAAATATACTGAGAGGCAGTAGTTAATATACCCAGTTCTTTGAAGAGGCTTCTACAAGACGTCCGTGAATTTACTCCACAAATAATACATATTACACGTTTTTGGACTCTGAAGACTTTTGACTGACTTGAAGAGTTACCCCAAAATATTATACCATATGACATTAAGGAATGAAAGTAAGCAAAGTATGCAAGCTTTGTTATTTTTATTTCTCCTATGTCTGATAACACTCGTATTGAAAATACAGATTTGTTGAGTCGTTTCTGCAGTTCTGTGGTGTGCTCCTCCCAACTAAATTTATTATCAAGCTGTAATCCCAGGAATTTAAACTGTCAACCTCTTCTATCTGCTCTTCTTCATACTTAATGCGTATGCTGTCAGGAAATCTCTTACATGTTCTGAACTGCATGTAGTGTGTCTTTTCAAAGTTTAATGACAATGAGTTGGCTTTAAACCATTTATTAATGTTCATGAAAATATCATTAGCAGACCTTTCTATCACTATGCTCGACATACTTTTTATTGGAATACTTGTATCATCTGCAAATAAAACAAACTCTGCTTCTGGTAGTGTAACTGATTAGAGATCATTAATGTACACAAGGAAAAGCAATGGCCCTAAGATGGATCCTTGTGGGACACCACATGTAATTTCTTCCCAATCCGATGATGACTGCTGGCTTAATTCACTAGTCACTTGCACTGGCACCCTTTGTTCCTTGTTAGTGAGGTACGACTTGAACCATTTTACAGCATTTCCTGTGACCCCATAGAATTCTAATTTACTTAAAAGGATGTTATGGTTCACACAATCAAATGCCTTTGACAAATCACAGAAAATACCTGCTGCTTGCAATTTATTATCTAATGAATTAAGTACATTCTCACTGTAAGTGTAAATAGCCTTCTCGACATTGGAACCTTTCAGAAATCCAAACTGTGTTCTAGACAATATGCCATTTGTGGGTAAGTGATTGAGAAGCTGCTTGAACATTACCTTTTCTATAATTTTTGAGAATGCTGGCAAAAGTGAAATGGGTCTGTAGTTTGATGGTATCTCTTTATCCCCCTTCTTGAAGAGAGGTTTAATATCTGCATATTTTAACCAATCAGGAAATGTTCCCGTTATAATAGAATGGTTACACAAATAACTTAAGATTGTGCTAAGTTCGTGCCATTAGCACTATATACTTCTTTCCAGTTCATGTCTTTGAGGAGTTTTCTAAAATTTTCAATTTTTGGTGGGTTGACTACTCTGTCTTCATAATCTGTTTAGAATCTATACCTAAAACAAGGAGCTGCATATTGTGATCTGACAGGCCATTTATTATTGGTTTTATGATATGATTTTGTTCCTTTGATTTGTCTATAAAATATTATCAATTGCTGTCCTAGAGTTTTTAGTTATCCTAGTTGGAAAGTTTACCGCATGTGTTAGGTTGAAAGACAAAGTTACTGACTGCAATAAATTTTTACTGGAGGACTGCATAAAAAAATCTGTATTAAAGTCACCAGCAACCAGGATTTCTTTATTTCTTCCTGTTAAATAACCCAATAGAGCTTCTAGTTGATTTAGGAATAGATTATAATTTCCTGCAGGTGCTCGTTAAATAGTTACTATTATATAGCAGCTGTTATGGAATTCTACTTCTGTTGCACAAGCTTCTAAATGTTGCACTAAACAGAATTTATTTATATCAATATTCTTGAATTTATAGCAGTTTTTAATGAATGTGGCAACTCCTCCTCCCTCCATATCTACTCTACAGAAGAGTGAAGCTAAATTAAATCCTGGAATGTTTAACATATCTATACCAGTGGCCACATGATGTTCAGAGAGGCAAATTATGTCAATTGGGTTAGAGGAATCTATTTCATTAATACAAATGAGTAGTTCATCAAGTTTATTTCTGAGTCCTGGAATATTTTGATGTAATAAAGATAACTGATACTGCATACTAAGAGCTTGAGTAAGATTTACTGGAAGTTTCTGAGTACTTTCTGTTAAACATTGTTTTCTAAAATCTATCTCCTGTTTATCTGCTTTTCCAAACTGAGGGTGTCTTACAAGCTCTCTCAAAACTGGTTTTCTTTCCCCACTCCCTATCCTAAAAAAGGCATCCCTCTGACACCGGTAACCACTGGTATTTTACCATTTGTGACAGTGCCCCGTAAGTTACTTGCAATCAACCCAGACAGTTTTCCCTTTCCTTTCCTGTTGAGGTGAAGGCCATGCCTAGTGTAGTCCCACCTACAGATATCATCCACAGGAATCAAACCAATATGGGACCCCATATCTGACATGAGTAGCCGTTCCAACTCCAAGTTTACTCTCCTGACATCCTGACAGAAGAGTTCAAATGAGTCCGATCATGGCGACTCAAGACAGATACAAATCCCACACTAGTATGCTTCGTTGCCGATGATATCTTCACCAGGTCACACTCTATAGAATATTCACAGTTTCTGTCAATGCTGTTTCCCGGACCACTCACTATAACATGGTATCCTCCATTGTGAAATCCTTACATAAAGAACCTATATCCTCTTTTACCTGACCCAGGCCCGCATTTGGTTTGAAAAAGTTTGTGACCTGGTACTCTGGTCCTAGCTCTTCCTGCAGTAGTTAGTCAATACTTATACCATGGGAACTACCTAACAACAAGACTTTTTTTTCTTTTCTCAGTTTTCCCTACCATTTTCAAGTCATTCTTAACAGTCTGTTGTGTCCTTTCTACAGCTTCAGCTACATGAGGCTCATCTGATCCTGACTGAGGCAACAGGTCAAATCTATTTTTCACATTAAGGACAAACTGTCTGAAACTGTCCTAAGTCTGTTCCCCCTCTTACCTGTTGCCACTCCCAACTGCTGTTTACCCTTCTCCCTCCTTAACCTGCTCAGAGTCTCCCTTGCCTTATCTAATTCAGCTTGAAGAGCTGCAATTTTCCCCTCCTGTTCCATTATTTTCCTATCTCTATTGCAGATCCTACAAAACCACTGGTGAGCCTCATTTATATACCCATTTCCCACGCTACTACATTCGCCCCAATGAAAGAAACCACTACAACCATCACACCATACCCCGGAACTAACGATCCTAAAGGGAGTCAGATATTTCCACATATGATACATGTTGTATTTCATTAGTGCTTGAGTCTCTGTAGTAAGCTACAGACGGGTGGATTGTAGCCTGTAAATTATTCCATTGGAATCCCTATACCTCATCCTGAATGGTGAAAGAGTAATTTTCCGCAAAGTCACAAAGAACAAGATACTCATTATTTTGAGACCTTCTTCAGTGATTTTACAGAAATTTGACTGCTGCTGGGAGATAAATGAGTGTGCCAGGAGCTGTTGTAACCTCCATGTAAACACCTTGATGAAATCATCTGTTGACTTTCTTATAGTCTCAAGAATTACCCTGCCCATAGTTACCCAATATGTAATTTCGCCTATGCAGTTCTTACTAAAGATATCATACAGATTTGGACATTAGGAACACGAACTTAAGAAACATACCGGTAGTGCAGGGTTGTATGTAACAAATGCTACATAGTGCTTGTATGATGGTAAAGTGTGTTCTTCACACTTTGTTAGTGCTTTCAGTTTGCACCCTTCAATCATTAACTTGAAATTCTGGTGACAGACACACACACACACACACAAACAGTATGGGTCCCACTGACATTGCCAAGAACACCATGCTTTGGCTGCAATTCACAAAAATTTAGGTATTTATATCTGGGTATTTATATTTGAAATAGGAATATTGTTCCTTCAGGTAGTGCAACGCCAGCTGCTTCTGCACTGTAATTCCATTTTCTTTCACAGAGACAGTATTTTTTTCCTGGCATCGTATGGTTCACGTCATGATGTAAAAATCATTCACATGCTGAATGGTTTTCTCACATAAAGTCTTACCTGGCTTTGGATTTGGTGTCACCAGTATACCATGTTCTGCTACTAACTGTTTTGCTGTCTGTTCCATGTGATCTGAAGCAGAAAATTCTTTCATAGCTTTTCTTATACTCCAACTCTTTGGAAGTACAGTTAGAATTTGTATTTTGTCACACTTACGGTCTGAATTGTGAAACTTATCTTTCAGCTGATTTCACTTTCTCCATTATCACTCTCTTCTTTTTCTAGTTGTGCCACATAAGTATGCTGAAACACAGAAGCTATTTTTTCAGTTTTGTGTTGGGTACTTTTTCTTCACAGGAGATTCACCAAAATACTGAAGGCTGATATTTAAAGAATTGAGTGCCAGATCTGAAGCTACTGAAGGTAACGGTAAACTGGCAGGGTTAATAGCAAAAACCTTTCGGGGGGACACTGCAATTCATGAATGTAAGCCTATCTCTTTTTTTAGGCTAAGACCAGGGTCCAATGGAAAGCTCAGGCAGGCATATGCTAAATATGCTCAAAACTCTCATGAATCTGACAAATTAAAATAAAAAATAATGTTACCATATTTCACCAAAATATTGAGGGATTAAAGAATGAAGTAGATGAGCTACTGGTTTGTTTAGATGACATAGAATCAGAGAATGTAATAGATGTACTATGCCCATCTAAGCATCACATTGTGACAGATATGGACAAAAGTTAACGTAAGCAGTTAGAAACTAGCATCACATGTGAATAGAGAGAATAAGGTGAGAGGAGTTGCCATCTGTGTCAAAAGTTATCACTGTGTAAAAGTTTAGAAACACAAATGTTTTGTGTAGAGCAACATATAGAAGCATGTGCCTGTCAGCTTAAACTGAATAGAGGTCTTTTTTTATAATTGTAAAAGTATATAGGTCTTCTTCAGGAAGACATTTGTCTGTCTAGGTGTGTTTGCGTTTCGATATGTCTGAGTGTGTGTGTATTTGTTTACCTTCCTTTTTTTCCCCTAAGGTAAGTCCTTCCACTCCTGGGATTGGAATGACTCCTTTTCCACTTCCTTAAAACCCATATCCTTCCCTTTTCCTCCCCTTTTTTCCTCTTTTTCCTGAAGAAGCTGCCAGTGGTGGCGAAAGCTTGTATGTGTGTTTGTGTGTGATTTTATGTGTTTCTCTCGACGAGCCGGTCCTTTTGGTAAGTCATCTCTTTTCTATTTTTATTTTCTATTTTATATATATATATATATAAATAAAAATAGAAAAGAGATGACTTACCAAAAGGACCGGCTCGTCGAGAGAAACACATAAAATCACACACATACAAGCTTTCGCCACCACTGGCAGCTTCTTCAGGAAAAAGAGGAAAAAAGGGGAGGAAAATATATATACATATATATATATAAATAAAAATAGAAAAGAGATGACTTACCAAAAGGACCGGCTCGTCGAGAGAAACAAATAAAATCACACACAAACACACTTACAAGCTTCCCTTTTCCTCCCCTTTTTTCCTCTTTTTCCTGAAGAAGCTGCCAGTGGTGGCGAAAGCTTGTATGTGTGTTTGTGTGTGATTTTATGTGTTTCTCTCGACGAGCCGGTCCTTTTGGTAAGTCATCTCTTTTCTATTTTATACATATATATATAAATAAAAATAGAAAAGAGATGACTTACCAAAAGGACCGGCTCGTCGAGAGAAACAAATAAAATCACACACAAACACACTTACAAGCTTTCGCCACCACTGGCAGCTTCTTCAGGAAAAAGAGGAAAAAAGGGGAGGAAAAGGGAAGGATATGGGTTTTAAGGAAGTGGAAAAGGAGTCATTCCAATCCCAGGAGTGGAAGGACTTACCTTAGGGGGAAAAAAGGAAGGTAAACAAATACACACACACTCAGACATATCGAAACGCAAACACACCTAGACTGACATTTGTGAAAAGCAAAGAAGTTGGACAGAGATACCAATTGAGGCAGAGGCTCTGTCCACAGAACCATGGCAAAGATGCTAAAGATAGTGGGCGGGAATTTGAGTTAGCGGAGATTGAGACCAGGTGGGCAACGGGAGGAGAGAATAAGCTGAAGGGCAAGTTCCCATCTCCGGAGTTCTGAAAGGTTGGTGTCGGTGGGAAGTATCCAGATAACCCGGACGGTGTAACACTGCGCCAAGATGTGCTGGCCGTGCACCAAGGCATGTTTAGCCACGGGGTGATCCTCATTACCAACAAACACTGTCTGCCTGTGACCGTTCATGCGAATGGACAGTTTGTTGCTGGTCATTCCCACATAGAACGCTTCACAGTGCAGGCATGTTAGTTGGTAAATCACGTGGGTGCTATCACAAGTGGCTCTGCCCTTGATCGTGTACACCTGCCGGGTTACTGGACTGGAGTAAGTGGTGGTGGAAGGGTGCATAGGGCAGGTTTTACAACGGGGGCGGTTGCATGGGTAGGAGCCAGAGGGTAGGGAAGGTGGTTTGGGGGTTTCATAGGGATGGACTAGGAGGTTACGAAGGTTAGGTGGGCGGCGGAAAGACACTCTCGGAGGAGTGGGAAGGATGTCATTAAGGATGGATCTCATTTCGGGGCAGGATTTAAGGAAGTCGTATCCCTGCTGGAGAGCCACATTCAGAGTCCGCTCCAGTCCCGGAAAGTATCCGGTGACAAAAGGGGCACTTCTGGGATTCTTCGGTGGAAGGTTCTGGATTTGGAGGAATGAGGAGGTGGCTCTGGTAATTTGCTTCTGAACCAGATCAGGAGGATAGCTGCGGGATGTGAAAGCTGTTACTAGGTTATTGGTGTACTGGTTCAGGGATTCGGGACTGGAGCAGACTCTTTTGCCACGAAGACCTAAACTGTAGGGAAGGGAACGTTTGATATGGAATGGATGGCAGCTGTCATAATGGAGGTACTGTTGTTTGTTGGTAGGTTTGATGTGGACGGATGTGTGAAGTTGGCTGTTGGACAGATGGAGGTCGACATCAAGGAAAGTGGCATGGGATTTGGAGTAGGACCAGGTGAATTTGATGGGACCAAAGGAGTTGAGGTTGGAGAGAAAATTCTGGAGTTCTTCTTCACTGTTGGTGCAGATCATGAAGATGTCATCAATGAATCTGTTCCAAACTTTGGGTTGACAGGCTTGGGTTTCCAGGAAGGCTTCCTCTAAGCGTCCCATAAATAAGTTTGCATACGAGGGGGCCATCCTAGTTCCCATGGCTGTTCCCTTTAGTTGTTGGTATGTCCGGCCCTCAAAGGTGAAGAAGTTGTGGGTTAGGATGAAGCTGGCTAGGGTATTAAGGAAAGAAGTTTTAGGTAGGGAAGTGGGTGGTCGGCGTGAAAGGAAATACTCCATCGCAGCGAGGCCATGGGCATGTGGGATATTTGTGTATAAGGAGGTGGCATCAATGGTTACAAGGATGGTTTCAGGAGGTAACAGGCTGGGTAAGGATTTCAGGTGATCAAGGAAGTGGTTGGTGTCTTTGATGAAGGATGGGAGACTGCACATGATGGGTTGAAGGTGTTGGTCTATGTAGGCAGAGATTCGTTCTGTGGGGGCTTGGTAACCGGCCACAATTGGCCGGCCTGGATGATTAGGTTTGTGAATCTTAGGAAGTAGGTAGAAGGTAGGGTTGCGAGGTGTCAGTGGGGTCATGAGTTTGATGGACTCGGGTGAAAGGTTTTGTAGGGGGCCTAAGGATCTGAGAATTCCCTGAATCTCTGCCTGAACATCAGGAATGGGGTCTTCTTGACAGACTTTGTAGGTAGTATTGTCTGAAAGCTGGCGCAGTCCCTCAGCCACATACTCCCGCCGATCAAGTACCACGGTCGTGGATCCCTTGTCTGTAGGGAGAATGACGATGGAATGGTCAGCCTTCAGATCACGGATAGCTCGGGATTCAGCTGCGGTAATGTTGGGAGTAGGATTAAGGTTTTTCAGGAAGGACTGAGAGGCAAGGTTGGAAGTAAGGAATTCCTGGAAGGTTTGAAGGGGGTGATTTTGAGGGAGAGCGGGTGGGTCTCGCTGTGATGGAGGACGGAACTGTTCCAGGCAGGGTTCAATTTGAGTGATGTCTTGGGGAACTGGATCATCAGGAGTAGGATTATTTTTCTTCGTGGCAAAGTGATATCTCCAGCCAAGGCTACGAGTATAGGATAGTAGGTCTTTGACAAGGGCTGTTTGGTTGAATTTGGGAGTGGGACTAAAGGTGAGGCCTTTGGATAGGACGGAGGTTTCAGATTGGGAGAGAGGTTTAGAGGAGAGGTTCACTACTGAATTGGGATGTTGTGGTTCAGGATTGTGTGGATTAGGATTGTGAGGTTTGGGGGGGAGTGGAGCTGGGAGTGGGAGATTGAGCAGATGGGAGAGACTGGGTTTCTGTGCAATCAGAGGAGCTTGTGGTATATTGGAGAGGTTGTTGAGGGAGAGAGTACTGCCTTTCTGGAGGTGGGTGACCAGGAGTTTGGATAGTTTTTTGAGGTGGAGGCTGGCATGCTGTTCCAATTTGCGGTTGGCCTGTAAAAGGATGTTCTGAACTCTAGGTGTGGATGTGGGAGTGGAAAGGTTGAGGATTTTGATCAGGGATAGGAGTTGACAGATGTGTTCATTGGCGGAGTTGAGGTATAGGTTAAGGATCAGGCGGGTGAGGGCTGTGGATTGTTCTGTTTGGAATTCTCTCCAACCTCAACTCCTTTGGTCCCATCAAATTCACCTGGTCCTACTCCAAATCCCATGCCACTTTCCTTGATGTCGACCTCCATCTGTCCAACGGCCAACTTCACACATCCGTCCACATCAAACCTACCAACAAACAACAGTACCTCCATTATGACAGCTGCCATCCATTCCATATCAAACGTTCCCTTCCCTACAGTTTAGGTCTTCGTGGCAAAAGAGTCTGCTCCAGTCCCGAATCCCTGAACCAGTACACCAATAACCTAGTAACAGCTTTCACATCCCGCAGCTATCCTCCTGATCTGGTTCAGAAGCAAATTACCAGAGCCACCTCCTCATTCCTCCAAATCCAGAACCTTCCACCGAAGAATCCCAGAAGTGCCCCTTTTGTCACCGGATACTTTCCGGGACTGGAGCGGACTCTGAATGTGGCTCTCCAGCAGGGATACGACTTCCTTAAATCCTGCCCCGAAATGAGATCCATCCTTAATGACATCCTTCCCACTCCTCCGAGAGTGTCTTTCCGCCGCCCACCTAACCTTCGTAACCTCCTAGTCCATCCCTATGAAACCCCCAAACCACCTTCCCTACCCTCTGGCTCCTACCCATGCAACCACCCCCGTTGTAAAACCTGCCCTATGCACCCTTCCACCACCACTTACTCCAGTCCAGTAACCCGGCAGGTGTACACGATCAAGGGCAGAGCCACTTGCGATAGCACCCACGTGATTTACCAACTAACATGCCTGCACTGTGAAGCGTTCTATGTGGGAATGACCAGCAACAAACTGTCCATTCGCATGAACGGTCACAGGCAGACAGTGTTTGTTGGTAATGAGGATCACCCCGTGGCTAAACATGCCTTGGTGCACGGCCAGCACATCTTGGCGCAGTGTTACACCGTCCGGGTTATCTGGATACTTCCCACCGACACCAACCTTTCAGAACTCCGGAGATGGGAACTTGCCCTTCAGCTTATTCTCTCCTCCCGTTGCCCACCTGGTCTCAATCTCCGCTAACTCAAATTCCCGCCCACTATCTTTAGCATCTTTGCCTTGGTTCTGTGGACAGAGCCTCTGCCTCAATTGGTATCTCTGTCCAACTTCTTTGCTTTTCATAAATGTCTGTCTAGGTGTGTTTGCGTTTCGATATGTCTGAGTGTGTGTGTATTTGTTTACCTTCCTTTTTTCCCCCTAAGGTAAGTCCTTCCACTCCTGGGATTGGAATGACTCCTTTTCCACTTCCTTAAAACCCATATCCTTCCCTTTTCCTCCCCTTTTTTCCTCTTTTTCCTGAAGAAGCTGCCAGTGGTGGCGAAAGCTTGTATGTGTGTTTGTGTGTGATTTTATTTGTTTCTCTTGATGAGCCGGTCCTTTTGGTAAGTCATCTCTTTTCTATTTTTATTTTTGTTTATCCCACCGGGAAAGTTTCCCTCTATAATTTTCGTTTCATCAATTTGATATATATGTGCGTGTGTGTGTGTATTTTATTTATGTTACTATCACTACCTGCACTCCTTCACCTGGTAAGTAAACTTCATGTACTTTTTATATATATTTTTCCTGTTAGGAATTTTTCCTCTATAATCTTTGTATCATAAATATAATAAAATACCAGAATGAAACTTTCACTCTGCTGCGGAGTGTGCGCTGATGTGAAACTTCCTGGCAGATTAAAATTGTGTGCCGAAACCGGGACTCGAACCTGCCCGCAAAAGGCAAAGGTCCCAGGTTCGAGTCCCGGTTCTGGCACACAATTTTAATCTGCCAGGAAGTTTCATAATAAAATACATATATAAATGTAATGTGATTTGCTGGATTCATGTTTTGTGTTTCTGTGGTGGAATCTATGTTCTGACATAAGAATATTATTACCACGCAAAGCTGAACAAGGGAGTAAAACAAAGTTTATTGAAAGAATACGGAATCAACATGGTATGTCTTTTATGATAGGTAGTGTGGTGCAAGGCTGCCCATTTTCTTCATAAACTGTTACTGATTAACACTACGTATCAATGACTGAAATCTATCAGCTTTTTATCTGTAAGGGGTATTGAAATTGTAAATACAGTGTTTGATTTTCCCAAGTCTCCTGAATCCATTCATATAAATATATTTGTCATATGATGATTCCCTGATATTATATGGATTTTTAGAATAATGTGAGTGGCTATATTGTATTTCAGTTGTAATCTGTGTTAGACACCCTCGCTCAGCCAGGGCAGATCAGGATTTTCCTGACTACCTATATTCTATTCACTTCGTCCAAACAGTTAGCCAGATGGCTAGGGAACACAACATCCTGTCAAAACCCGCCTTTCATATGGAAACAATCATCTTCCCCCAGTATCTGTAATGTCACAAGCTCACATGGAATTGATGGTGTTTCCAGCAGGGTAATAAAAGCTTGTTCTCAAGAAATAAGTAGGATTCTTAGCCACATATGTAATAGAGGATACATCTGATGTCAGCAACTACTGCCCAATCTCACTTCTGATAGCCTTACCCAAAATTCTTGAAAAAGTGGTGTATTCTAGAGTAGTTTCACACACAGATGAAAATAAAGTTCTAACAAAATGTCAGTTTTGTTTTCAGAAAGGCTTTTCAACAGAAAATGCTATCTATACTTTCACCAATAAAATATTAAGTGGTCCCGTTAACCGGACATCACTCATTGGGATTTTTTGTTATTTCTCCAAGGCTTTTGATTGTGTAAATTATGGAATTCTCCTAGATAAACTAAAGTATTGTGGTATGAATGGGGCAGTGTACAAACGGTATAAAATATAACTAACAGGAAGAGTGTAACAATCAGTAGATAAGGGGAGTGTTATAGCCTAGTAACTAAATATTAAGGTAAAAAAATGAGCAGTGTAGCTCAGGTTACCACTTTTGCCTACCGCGAAACCATTTGTTGTGTGCATGTTACTTTCACTTCAGTCTGGTGTCGCAAAGATTTGGATTAAATACATGAATGACATGACGGGAACCCATGTGCATGTGCCCCAGTGCCAATTTTTCCTATAAAGGCGTCATAGAGATCTTAGCAATCTTCTCCTCCACAATGACCATCCTTTTCCTGTCACCTTTCCAATGTTTTTTCTGTTCCTGATGATCCCAGATTTGACTTTTCCCCCTTTCCCAATGTCCACGAGTGCACCGATACCCCCCCCCCCCCCCCCCAGCTCTACCCCTGGCGTCCAGTGCTTGGGCCACATCCCTTCTTCAGACCTAAAAACTCCTATTACTGCCCGTGACATCCAGCTTCCACTACGCACAAAATGAACACTGCCCCTGGCCATGACCTCTTAACCTTCAGGCACCTTTGTGCCTGCCCTGACCCCTTCCAGACAGCCCTAGTCTCCCTATACAATGCCATCCTCTACACCAGCTTCTACCCTGACCTGTGGAAAACCTCCCATATTCTTATATTCTCCAAACCTGGCAAGCCTTCTTCAGATGCCTCTTCCAATCAGCCCCACCTCGGTGTTCAGCAAGGTTTTACAAACCATCCTTTCTCGCCGCATTCATCAGCATCTCCTTCAACAGCTTCCGACCCTCCTTCTCTGTTGATGACCGACTCCTCCACCTCACCCACCTCCTTTCCATCCATAGTCCAGCAGTCGGGTACTTTTACCTGGAAAGTTTTCTGAACTTAATGAAATTTTAGTATGTTGTGTGTAGGTACTCGGAAAAGTAGAATCTGAGTTTTTGACCTCGAGGACTTTGTGCTAACTTTGCAAGGGGACGGAAAACCTCAAAATTTTTGACCTTTTTTTCATTGTTTTGCTTATCACTTTTAAACCATGCATTTCTCAAGAAACATACCTCTGAGGAAAGTTGAAGAGCATAAACTTTACTACATATTTCACTGGTCAAAAGAGATACATCTGAGATACAGATGTTCAAAAACTACCAAACAATAGCCCCAAAACTCATTTTTTTTGCCTTATAACGTTTGTCTACATTACTGTGTAACTTTTGTTTGGTGTCCATGAATTTGGACACACAGAAACAATCCATCGAGATAATACACTATCACTGATATGACGATCAGGTATGAGTCCGCCATAACTTTACATGACTCACATGAGAATCTGCTTTATAGTCAAATTTGACCAGACTCCTGGTGAGAAGGTCCTTCTGATTTCAAAGAGGTAGCATGGAAAATTCTGTGTAATAGTTAAAAACAGTAATGAAGAATATTTATGTACAAAAACATACAACAAAGGGGTCCATAGAAATATAGAAAGTAACTATGATTAATACATTAATCTGAATACATGGAGCATGATTAACCAAACAATAAAACACCAGAAGAATAAAATGTGATTAACCTAATACACTGAAACTCAGTCACTGAAAAATGAACTTCCGGATCTGTGTGCCTTGACCTCTTGGGCACTGATAACAGGCTGTCGTCGGTATCATCATTGTTTTCTTCCTCCTGCACTACAAAGAAGTTTTCCTGTTCTTCGTATTTAACATAAGTGTCTTCTTCATTGAAGTCTGCTTCTGGTGCATTTTCACATGCAGTATCAACATAATTCTTGCAGATGGCAGAGCACATGTGTTCAGATTGTCTGCAGCTGCAGGCCTGTAGTGCATTTCCACTGAATGATGTTGAGGAGGTGCTCTGGAGCAGCTACCATGATTGTGGGAGAGGGTATCACACATGTATAAAAAAAAAGTTAATTTCATAGTATAAAAAATATATCGGTAAGTAGAGTTATTGAAAAAACAGCACACAGGTATGGTAAAAATTTTAAAAATGACAATTGCCATGAACAATACTAACCATGTTTGGTCAGTTTCCATCCCCAAGCTGATGGTATTTTTTGTGGGCTCTCTAACCATTTTTGCACTTGCAGGTATGTCCTGGTAGTAGTGGTACTTGACAGCATCATTTGTAGGTCACAGTCTAGCCAGTTGAAATTTCTCTTTTGCGAAAAGACTGGATGAGAAACTCGATACCGCAGATCTTCCAGTTTATCTGCGTCAATCGTGTAATCGAAGAGTTTCTGGTGAAACTACTCTCCTGCCTTAGAAATTTGGTGTGTTGTTGCATCAGGGTCTTTAAAGGCACCAACTATGTCTAAGAGCCAGGGGATTGTCATAAACTTTCATTCTGCTGAAGTAGATTCAGAGGCTGTATTGTGAACTTCTTGTCTTTGATTTTAAGAGAACAGGAAACAGATGCTACAGTTACCACATTATCCTTACGCCTCAACTTCATATCTGCAAAATTTCCTTTTTTCAAACAAGTCTTCATATCAGTGATAGTGCATTATCTCGATGGATTGTTTCTATGTGTTCCAATTCATGGGCACCAAACAAAAATTACATAGAAATATAGACAAATAAAAATTATAAGGCAAAAAAAATTAGATTTGTAGCTATTTTTTGGTAATTTTAGAAAATTACTGTATTTTTGAACATCTGTATCTGTCATTAGTGGGTCAAAAAACGCTTCTTACCAGAGAAATAAGTAAGAAATTTTATGCTTTTCAACTTTCCTCATAAGTATGTTTCACGACAAATGCATTGTTTAAAAGTTATAAGTGAAACAGTGAAAAAACGCCAAAAATTTCAAGGTTTTTCGGCCCCTGCAAAGTTATCACAGGGTACTTGAGGTCGAAAACTCAGGTTTTACTCCAAAGAGTACGTACACACAACATAATAAAATTTCATAAAGTTTGGAATGCTTTTACGACGTGCCACGTGGACTATCAGCTGAATTCCTGTCATGCTGCCCTCTTTGTCACCCTCGACATCGAGAAGACTTATGATTGAGTATGGTATTCAGGTCTCCTTTTCATACTCCAAACCTACACCCAGCCTATTAATTACATCCGTTTCATCACTTCTTTTCTCTCCCACCGATCATCCTATTTCACTGTCAACAACTCCAATTCCCATTTATTCTACCCCTCCGCTTGTGTACCCCAGGTGTCTGTCCTCTCCCGCCTCCTCTGCCTCATTTACTCGGCCTGACATGCCACAACCACAGCCTCCAGTCCATCTCTTTCAGTACGCTGACAACACCACCTTCCTAGCCCTTGCCCCCTCCTATGCATGTTCTCAGTACCTTCTCCAGTCTTACCTCTTCCAATTCTCCACTTGGTGTAACCAGTGGCTCCTTTCCGTCAACCCCACCAAATCCCAGGCAATAGTTATAGGTCGTACCATCTGATACTTCCATCGCTGCGACCTGTACCTCACACTCCATGACCATCCCATCCCCCCAATCATCCACCCTCTCAAATACTTTGGCCTTTCCCTGGATCACTCCCTTCCCTGGAACCCTCACCTTCAAACAGTCTGATATAAAGCCCTCTCCCATCTCAACCTCCTCAAGCTGCTTTCCTGCTGGACATGGGGACTTAACCCCTCCACAATCCTACACACGTATCGTTTCTTGATGTGTCCTATTCTTTGCAGTTTCCATACTTCTTGGATATCTGCCTCCCCCACCTATTATAAATCCCTCCAAAGTCTAGTACGCCATGCCCTCTGCCTCCCTTCCCCCGTGTGGATCCTTTACGATCTCATTCCCTTCCATCCCCTTCTAAAGTTCCTTGAGCACACACTCCATATCCTGTACCAGGGTAACTTTTGCCACCTGCCTCTTTCAGATGACGCCTTCTGTCCTGATATTTACCCACCCCGTCAGCACTAATCCCTCCCCTCCCCATATATTATGAGCCCCCCCCCCCCTCCCTTCTCTTCCTTCGCCCACTTGGATCTCCCTTCCCCTCCCTCGGAGTTGTTACATTTTCCCTCCCCACTCCCCCCTCCCTTCCCACCCTCTGCACCTGCCTTCCTTCCCCTCCTCCCCCCTCCCTGCGGGGTCACAGTGCTTTACTTTCTAATAGAGTTTTTAACAGTGCTCCATTCTAAAGTGTTGACAGTGTCAAGTAGTGAGCGTGATTTCAGCAACTTCAGCAACTGATGCATATGCAGAACACTGTGTTGCCATGGTTTTTTCCCCTTTAATTGTCTTCATCATTCACTGTGCAAAATCTGTGTTATTTAGCCACTGTGACAGATTTTAATACTGATTATGTACGTTTTAAAGCCTTCATTTCATTGTTTTTAATTCGCCAATTTTATTGTTAAATTCAACATTTTTATCTCCTGTTTTAAGCCACCATTACTCCCTGTCACACACATATGTACACTGGGCTGAAGAGCAGCGTACGAGGCTGCTGCCAGCCTGCCCCATGGGGCATTGAAATACAATAAAGAAGAGAAGAAAAAAAAACCTTAGCAATCTTTAATGGAACACACTCACCTGAAAATGGCTGAATGGTTGTCAGCTGAAATATTGTGGCAAGAAGTCGACAGAATCCAACTGCAATCACGAAACTTTATGAAACAAAAGAGGTTAGGTTACCAGTACTTAAATTAGACTTTTATGGCTGTCTGAACAATGTTACATTAATTTTTTTAAAACATAGTTTGTTTGGTAATTGGGTGCTACAATAGAAATACAGTGTTTTCCGTATAGCTGTAAAAAATTATTGCATCTAGCACATTTGCATCTTACCTTACAGGCTACAGTTATGATATGTAACAAAAATTATTAATTAATACATGATTGAATCTCATTTATGTAATGCTGCATGTTGGGCCAGAGCACACCGTATACAAGTTCAATTGTTACTGCAGTATTCCGCAGTTGATTTCTATGTCCAACAGTTCCTGACCCATCCACAATTGGCTGTCATGGGTATAACACTTTACTTTGTTATTATTTTATGTTAGCTACCATAATATCATATTCTGTATTTCCATCTTAATATTTGTAATGTTATTGTATTGCAGTTGACCTGAAGATGGTCTCACAAGCAGACAGTTGATTTCAGGGGACTAAGATTGGTGATTTGAGTGCTGCTGTTAGGAACAATTTCTGTGTACATGGCCGCTTAGCTGGCTACTTTCAGCTAGCTCTTGTTTGCCCAACATGTGTCAAAGTTGCTTGTACTGGCGAGAGTTATTGCCATACTTCTGGGAAACTGTTCAAGGGGCTTTTGTCGACAGTGTGTGGACCAGGCTTCACTGTATCAGATTTGCTAATTTCACCGCAAGGAAATATTTGGTCATTGAGGAATCCTGGAGAATGACAATTTTATGCTGTTCACCTTCATGTGCGGTTACCTTCTGTGTTTATGAAGGTGTTGCTCTTGCTTTCTGCACACCTCTATTGGAACTTTCTCAGTCGCTCCAGATCACCTCTGCGAACGAAACCTCACGTATTTGTTGATCTTTTGGTGTCGTACTAAACTGAGCACCAGATGTCAGTTTGACAGGTAACAACTTTATTAAATTTTAATCTTTTGTGTATTACACCTTTGAGTGATTTTTACCTATTTTGTGTGTTGTTTAATAACTGGTTGTAGTAGGTTTTGTATTTTTTCTTATGTGCAACTAAGTTAGTCTTTCAGCTTGAGCATTTCCAGAAGCCCATTGGGAATATGGTTTTATTTATTTATTTATTTTTGTTTTAGTTTCTCAAAACTTACATTTAAATGTGCATGAATTTTTTCACCATTATGTGGTTGTTTAATTACCTGTATTTACGAGATTTTGGAGTGAATCCCACAAAAGTATTGGAAGCCATTGGGAGGATTTGTGGTAAAGGCAGTTGTTTATCTATCACAGCTGTGCTGAAACAGGGATGTATTAAAACAACACAAGGAGACATCGCTCAGAAAATGGCAGAGCATTTTGCCCATACTTATGCCACAGATAGTCAGGGTCTAGCGTTCCAATGATTTTGTGCTACCGGGAGAGAAGCAAGTTGCATTTTAGATCAAACAATGCTGAGTCTAAACAACAACCCTTTCTCTATGTGGGAGCTGGAATCTGATATGTCTGCATCTCATGACACTGCACCTGGCCATGATGGTATACAGTACAGCACGCTTTGGCTCTTGTTTGGAGAAGCTAAGGAAATCCTTCTTGAATGTTTTAATTTGATATGGCATGTTGACCATTTCCCCAACTCTTGGAGGGAAGCAATTTTATTTCTGCTTCTCAAACCAGAAAAGTGTCACCCTAATGAGCTGTGTAGGAAAGACTCTGGAATGAATGGTCAATCACCACTGGATGTTAAAGACCAGGCAGTTACTTAGCAGTTCTCAGTGTGGTTTCAGGGATACTGCTCCACTGTTGACAACCTGATCCTGTTACAGACTGCTATCCAGCAGGCCTTCCTACATAAACAGCACATATTGGGATCTTCTTCTTGGCTATTAGTAAGGTGTACGATACCACTTGGAGATGCCTTATTCTAGAGTAGCACCATCAGTGGGGCTTCCGTGGCCAATTTCCCATTTTCCTACGGTCCTTTCTGTCTCAGTGCTTTTTTAGGTACTGAGTTGGTGGCATTTTGTCAGATCGTTTTGAGCAAGAGAATGGTGTCCCTTCGGAGAGTGTTATTTTAAAGCCGACCCCACATGATGTGGGAAAAGGGCCAAGATGATATGTATATACATACAGGAGAGCATTTTAAGTGTTACCCTCTTTGCTATATCCATCAATAGTGTCACGTCCACTGTACGGAATCCTGTACAGTGCTCCTTATTTGTGGACTATTTTCTAGTTTTCTGCTCTTCCTCCAGTACTGCTGCCGTGACTCGTCAATTACAACTGACAGTGCAGAGGCTAGAGGAACGGGCTGCAAAGACGGGTTTTCAGTTTTCTGTTGACTCCAAACTTTCATGGCTCCTACACCTGAGGGATCTAAAAACCAGGGCCCAGAAGGTGCTGAACATATTAAAATGCCTTAGCCACAGGTTGTAGTGATCAGATAGGGCACATTTGCTCGAGTTCTATAGGGCTTGTACAATTGTAGCTATATGATGGGTGCACAGTTTATGGATCAGTGAGACCTACATATCTGAAAACCATTGACACTGTGCACCAAGAGGGGATTAAGCTGGCCACTGGTGCATACAGAACCAGTCCCATCTACAGTTTCTGTGCTGAGGCTGGCGAACCAGTGGCAACTCCTCATGGTGCATCAGGCCAGTAAGCTTCTTGCTAATCCAAATTCCCCAGTTTATCTAACTGTTTCTCACTCTGATATGATGCACTTCTTCTCCAATCATCCACAATCAACAAGGCTGATTGGGATTGATGTGCACAGCTGCTGGAGTCGCTAGGTGTAGCTCAAGTATGGCCCCAAACTCAGGATTTTACCACCTGCCACCTTGGCTACTGGAGTGGTGCAGAGTAATTTTAGATTTAGTGCACTACAACAGAAGCTACACTCCAGCCAGTGTTTTTAACTCATTATTTTATACAGTTTTAACTATGCACTGTGTTATGTACCTGTATTCACGGATGGATTCAAACAAGGGGACTCATTTGGTTGCTCTATTGTTTTCCCTGATTGGGTCACCAAGATCCGACTACCACCAGAGTTTACTGTCTTTGATATAGAATTTTATGCCATTCTGTGGGCAGTGCAGCAAATGAGAACATGTAGCAAGTGTTAAATTCCTCATTTGGTCATATTCATTGAGTGTCTTTGAATCCCTACACACCCTATACCTACCACATAAAGTAGTCCAGAACATCCAGGATGCCCTTTCCCACCACCTACAAAGTTTGGGGAAGATTGTGTCTTTCTGCTGAGTCCCAGGTCATATGGGTATTCAAGGAACGAAAGGGCGGATGTCGCAGCAAGAGAGGCATGTTGTGCGAATCAGATATCTGTGTCCTATGACCTTGCACGCTCTGGCCACTCATCATGGAGAGGATGGGTGGCAGGTAATAAGAAACAAGAAGTTGTGAGTTGTGAAGTCCACCACTCGGTCGCAGCACACATCCCAACATATTTTAGTTGAATGCATTTTATATTCAGATCGAATTACAGCAGCTCTGTTGACAATTGATCTGCCCTCTATTTTAAGTGATGATCCAACAACAGAGATCTGTCTTTTAAAATTTAGTGAATCCTCACACTTACTCCCTAAAATTTTACGGCAACATTTTTAAGGCATCAGGTTGACTAGCTCTTCCATCTTTTTGTTTTTTGGTCAACTGGTCATTTCCACCTATCACTGCCCATTAATGTTCTTAGTTTTACTGCCCAGTTTTAGATTGGGCATACTTGTCCTTGTCACTACATGAATTAAGCAAATTTTAAATGGGGACTGATGACCTCCGCAGTTTTGTCCCCCTAAAACATCAAACCAACCAACCAACCAAATTTTAAATGAGCGTGTTTTTATGGTTAGATCTGGAAGGAAACGGAGGGGCTTTTTAGATGGCTATCGATTTTCCGCAGATCCCATTTCTCATGTTTTTAATTACATTTGCTCATGAGTGTTCTGTATGGGCACTGATAATCTAGATGTTGAGCAAACCTCTAATTCACAAACAACAACAAGGAATATGGACCACGCTGTGGCACATCATGCAGCTACCATAACATGCTTGATTTCATGGCTGCTTTACAATGCAGGCAATCTATATCCTCCATTCCATTTTACAGTCCTGCAACCATTCTGGCTTCAACCAAAAATATCTATAACCTAACTTATCATCCCTTCTCCCCATGGCTAATAGTCTCCCCTCTCTGCATCCTCTCTAGTCTGTCTCCTTCCAATTCATTTCTCTCTGCTAACGGCGTAAATCAGTATTTTAATAATATAGTAAGGTACAGTTTACATCTCACCGCAAAGACGTGGCAACAAGCTGCAACAGGCACATACAAAAGATACACACATACAACACTTTCAGCTATGGCCTTCTTCAGAAAATAGAGAACTCATGCAATCACGCAGGCACACAACACAGTCATATAACCATCACCTCCAGCTTCCACACTTCGAATCACACTCTGTGGCAAGTAAATCGGTGCTGGGAGGGTAGAGGGGATAGGAAGGTTATGTCACAGTGGTGGGGATGGGTTAGATAGGAATAACGAGATGACACCACCAGGCCACCTGTGAAAGCAGCCACATAATTTACCAACTGAGTTGCAAACACTGTGCAGCTTTCTATATTAGCATGACCACCAACCAGCTATCCATTAGGATGAATGGCCACATCCAAACTGTGGCCAAAACCAAGGTGGACCACCCTGTGGTACAGCATGTAGCAGAGCACATACTTGATTTCAATGGCTGCTTCACAACCCGGCCCATCTGGATTCTCCCATCCACCACCAACTTTTCTGAACTGCACAGATGGGAGTTACCCTTCCAATACATTCTTCGATCCCGAAATCAACCAGGCCTCAACCTACAATAACTTACCTTATTTTTTCCCCATACCTTACAGTTATTACCTCTCTATCCCAAACCTCACCTATTTTGAGGGTGCGTGAATGTGCGATAGTGTGCGTGTGTGCATGTGTGTGTGTGTGTGTGTGTGTGTGTGTGTGTGTGTGTGTGTGTGTGCGGTCTTGTGTACTTATAGTGTGCACACATTTTGTATATTTATTTTATTTTATTTTTCACCCATCTTCCTACTCCATTCCTAAGCTGCATCTCATTATTCCCATCTAACCCATCCCCACCACCGTGACGTAACCTTCCTATCCCCTCTCCCCTCCTAGCACTGATTTACTTGCCACAGAGTGTGATCGAAGTGTGGCAGCTGGAGGTGATGGTTATATGACTGTGTTGTGTGCCTGTGTGATTGTGTGAGTGTTCTATTTTCTGAAGAAGGCCATGGCTGATAGCTGAAAGTCAGCTCGTCGCCATGTCCTTGCAGTCAGTTGTAAACTGTCCTTACTGTATTATTAATTCCAACCTGAACTTTCCATTATTATATTCAACCAGTATTTTAAGTGTCTCAATATTCCTTCAATTTTAGTTTCATTTACCCTATTCTCTCTCTCTCTCTCTCTCTCTCTCTCTCTCTCTCTCTCTCTCTCTCTCTCTCTCTCACTCACACACACACACACACACACACACACACACACACACACATACACACATACACATAATTTCACACACTTTGATATAAATTCATTGATGACATCTTTATGATCTGGACTCACAGTGAAGAAGAACTCCAGAATTTCTTCTCCAGCCTCAAGTCCTTTGGTCCCATAAAATTCACCTGGTCCTAATCCAAATCCCATGCCACTTTCCTCGATGTCGACCTCCATCTGTCCAATGGCCAACTTCACACATCCGTCCAAACCAAACCAACCAATAAACAACATTACCTCCATTATGGGAGCTACCATCCATTCCACATCAAACGTTCCCTTCCCTACAGCTTAGGTCTTTGTGCCAAACGAGTCTGCTCCACTCCCAAATCGCTGAACCAGTACACCAATAACCATATAACAGCATTCACATCCCACAGGTATCCTCCTGATCAGGTACAGAGGCAAATAGCCAGAGCTACTTCCTCATCCTCCCAAACCCAGTACCTTCCACAGAAGAACCACAGAAGTGACCCTCTTCTCACTGGATACTTTCCGGGACTGGATCGGGTTCTGAATGTGGCTCTCCAGCAAGGATACGACTTCCATAAATCCTGCCCCGAAATGAGATCCATCCTTCATGGCATCCTTCCCACACCACCGAGAGTGTCTTTCCACCACCCACCGAACGTTCAGAACCTTCTAGTCCATCCCTATGAAATCCCGAAACCACCTTCCCTACCCTCTGGCTCGTACCCATGAAACTGTCCCCATTCTAAAACCTGCCCTATGCACCCTTCCACCACCACTTACTCTAGATCTGCAACCCGGAAGGTGTACATGATCAAGGGCAGAGTAACTTGCGATAGCACCCACGTGATTTACCAACCGACATGCCTGCACTGTGAAATGTTCTATGTGGGAATGACCAGCAACAAACTGTCCATTCGCATGAATGGTCACAGGCAGACAGTGTTTGTAATGAGGATTGCCCTGTGACTAAATATGCCTCTGTGTGTGGCCAGCACATCTTGGCACAGTATTACAACGTCCGGGTTATCTGGATGCTTCCCACTGACACCAATTTTTCAGAACACCAGCATATTCTCTCCTCCCGTTGCCCACCTGGTCTCAACCTCAGCTAAATTCAAATTCCTGCCCACCATTCTTTAACATCTTTGCCTCAGTCCCCTGGAGAGAGCCTCTGCCTCAACTGTTATCTCTGTCCAACTTCTTCGATTTCTACAAATGCGTACCTTGGTGTGTTTGCGTGTGTATGTGTGTGGGTGTGTGTGCACTTGTTTACCTTTCCTTTTTCCCCCCTAAGGTAAGTCCTTCCACTCCCAAGATTGGAATGACTCCTCATCCACTCCCTTAAAACCTGCATCCTTCCCTTTTTCCCCTCCTTCCTTCCTCTTTTCCTAAAGAAGTGGCCATTGGTTGTGAAAACTTGTATCTTGTGTTTGTGTGTGTTTTTATTTGTGTTTTTTTTTTTAAATCTATGAGCCTGTCCTTTGGGTAAGTTATTTGATTTCTATTTGTTATATGCAATTGTCTATTATGGAAGTTTATAGAATGTTCTAGAACTGATTTTCTTAAATCAACAATTGTGGCATCTTGATTATTCTGACATTTGCCTGCACCATGTGTCATATTGTTCATTAGCCTAATTGCTGTAATTAACCTGAACATTGTCCTACGTCACATCACTTTGTTCAGAACCTGCCTGTGTGGACTGGATGTGTACATAACAGAACTGTTACCTCATTCTGCAGTTGCACACCAGGTAGTAACTTGTTCTTCAGTTGCCTGCCAACCGATATTATATTGCCGAGTTAATGTTGGGAGGGCTGATATTATTATATGGTGAGTGTATAATGGAGTCATTAGACTGTTTTTGTTACCAGTATCTCATTTCAGGTTGATTTGAGGTATGTATTTCTACATATTTATTCCAGTGTTTTCATCATGTTTTCAGTATTGTTAGCGTGTGAGTATCTGATTTGTTATCAGTAATTTATATTGGTTCTAATGAGGTATTACGTTTCACCAGCGTATTTTTATAAGTGGTGTTTTTAATTGTGTAATATGTGTTCTTTATGTAACTGAGTTTTAAGCCAAATAGTTGATGTAGGGTTTGTATGCTGTCTTTACTTACCATACTGTTGGCTATTTAGTTGTGGTAGCTATATTAGAAATCTATATTAAGGTAAAGTATGAAATGGACCATCCTAAAGAGTTTTAGTATACTGTAGGTGACTAAGCTATTACAGCTTTATTATAGTTGTTTCTGTATTGTTTAACTATGAATATGTGGTACTTCCCATTGATCATAGAGGTTTTCAAGTGACATATCATAAAGAAAGGAGTTGGATATGCACATTTGGAAATGTTGCAAAGTGTTTGTCAAAGATATCCAAAATTCATTCAGTGGGAGAATATTAATCAGCTATAACTGGGCAACCAGGATTATTTGGATTGTGGATTTTTGGGATGGGGTCATGCTGGCATAACTTGTAGGTGGAGGGATCAGTCAGTTGGAAAAGGCCTTCTAACATAGTAACTTTGATTCATCACAACAGTGTCGGAGCAAGGAGAATGATTTGGTTGGGATCTGTTTTGATGTTTTGTAAAGATGTTACTTCTGATAAAATGCTGGTATTCTCAGGAAGGGTCTTAGGAAAACTCGGTGAACCCACATTGGACGTCTGACCCCGTTTTCCTCCTCGTTCAACTCTAGAATCTCTATGGGCAATGACATATACTTTGTTACTTCCATATTCTTAGAAAACCACATGGTAGCACATCTAATGAAGCTGTATTATTTTGTCTGCCAATAAGGCCCATTTGATACTTGTACCTTGTTTCAATTGTTAACATAGCTGCCACAACTATCCAACCAATAACTTACCACAACATACACACAATACATGAACACCATCACCATACACACCTAATATGATTGGAACCTCAAAGTTACATATACAATACATTTTCAAATACTACATGTAATTATGAAAACAACATATGATACAGCAGAAAAGCCTCTTATCTCGTTAGAACCATCACACTTTACTCATAATTAATCAGATACACACACCAACATGCAGTAAAACTGAGAACACATAAAGAAACAATACTTAAATGTGTACGACATATCAAGTTAAAATCATATTGCAAACATGAAAACTTATGACACCATAATACACTTACTAAAAACCATGCCATCTGATTACACTAAAAAAACTTATCTGTTCTATAAACTATCACATTAACATAACAAAATTGGAACAACCAGAAATGTCCCTTCATCAAAGTCTGAAATCAGATGATGTCCACAACACAGCTAAAAAATCATTTACAAGTGTAAAACCTAAGAAACAAACTGGAATAGAGAAATTTGGAATATTTAATTTATTAAGACAACTCTTTTCATATGTATTTAATATTTTTAATCTAGAAAATGTTTTTTTTTTTTTTTTTTAATTCTGCAATTTTTAGACCTTGTCTGTTTTTTCATTGTGTAAGAAAACAGAGACAAGTACTCATACTCTGTGTGTGGTCACTAATTGGAGCTATTGTGTTGCAATGATAGGTAAAATGCAGAGTCAGAAGATGTGGTATTTGAATTTAAGAGTCCATAACCATACAACTAAGTGAATAAACAGGAATAGATGCAAGAAAGAAGTGTTCCATAAGCTATTTCTCAAGAATTCCTGCTCATTGCTGATAAATGTCCAACAGGTACAGATGCGGATACTAAATAAGGAGTCCTCAAGACTGCACCAGCCAAACAACCGAGCTAAGTACACCGATGTTCTTTCTTGATGTTCATTATGCGGACCCTTCTGGCATGGTTTTCCATAAAGTCTTCCCATCGAACCATTAGTTATGTCTTGTACTGCTGAGAAATTTCTGGTAAACAAAAAACTAGACGTGTTACTATTTAGAAGTAGACATGTCTCATGGAGAGGAATTCTTGAAAAGTGACCAGGGGCTGATTAGGTGGACTGAGAAAGAATCTTGGTTCAATGGTGGTATGAACTGGGAGTGACAAGCTATCTAGAGGAAATTTTCTTAACCTCACAGTACACCAAACCTGTGCTCTGGTTTAGGTTAATTGATGATAATTTCATGATTTGAGCTCAGAGCCACAATCTCAACCCCTTCTCTCCCATTTGCTTTACTTAGTCCTCTTCAACAATGCATGCCACATTCCTGGATGTTAACCTTCACCTCATTGAGGACTCCACCCATACATTTGCCCACATAAAACACACCAACCAACAACAGTACCTTTACTTTGACAGCTGTCGTCCATTCCACATTCAAAAATTACTCCAATGCATCCTTGTCAACCCTGGACAGCTTGTTTGCAGTGATGACTGCTTCCTAACCCAATATACCAAAAGACTGAAACGGGCATCGCCCCCCCCCCCCCAGACCAAGTATACTAACAGGTTTCCTATGCCATAACCCCTCTCTCCCCCCACATAACCAGCCACAAAAGAGCACAGCACCAAGGCTTTGATTATTTGTGCTCATGCCCTACAATCTGAGGCCTCTTACCACAAATCTTTCCAATCTTTTCTAAGGTAGTGCTACATCACCCATCCAACCTTCAGAACATTATAGTCCATCCCTATATCACTTCTAATCCAAACAGATTGCCACTTCTTATTCCAGTCCTGTCACAGGCTTACCCAGCCCCATCAAAGCCCAAGCCACCTGAAAGAGCAGCTATATGATTTACCAATTCTGCTGTGAACACTTACAGAAGATTTGTTTATTCATTGTATCTAACAATGGAAATACTGTGACCTCGGGTTCAGAAACCAAGCTTGATCTTATACCACCAACCAGAATTAATAAGGATCTCTGACAACTCAAGGGTGATACTGATAGATGTTTTCACTAGTAAGGTGAATTATATTCTATTTTATTAACACAATAAAATAAGACATTTCCTTCTAAAAGAACAACAGTTATTTAAAAAAGAAGAAAACAAAAGAAAAAGAAAGAAATCACACGAATTTTGAAGATTGCTAAAATTTTTTGAAAACTATTTGCTTATGAGAAGGGGTTTGACTTTTAAACACTTCTAAGAAAAATTTATATGATATAAATTTACAAGGAACCTCACATGATACAATGCCCATAAGCTTTAACTAAACTTATTAACAAGGGTAGGCAAATTCGATGACAAATATAAAGAACAACAGTTATTAAAATGTCTCCGAATTTGACAATGTTTGACCATAGCTCATTTAATACATTTGTGTAAGTCAGTGCCCCACTATCTTAGAAAACATACAATCCACTCCAGGCAGTACAAGCTAGATCACAGGGTCTGAGGAAAAATCACCCTTTCAGGGCAAAACTGACAAGATTGAGCATTAATTAAAAACAGGCCTTGGAAGCTAAAACAGCATACACATTGCCAGGGATTGCTAGCCGTGCCGAGTACATTTTCACAACACACTATAATTACATTGTGGGGAGGCCACCGCCTCTGCAAACAGGTGAAGGGGATGAAAGAAATAAGGTTTAATATTAAGCCCTTTCCCTTCACTCTTTTCGACAAGGTGAGGTAAGAACGATCAGGTAACGGTACCACATATCTACACATATTATCGGTAATGACCAGCCCACAAAGAAAGATCAACCAAAACAGGAGACACAACTCGTCGCCAGCAGGAACAATAATGAGAGGGAAAGGAAATGACCAACTCACAAGAAAGAGCAACTAAATGGAATAATTGCAACTTGGCTGCGGGAACGACGATGAGTGGGAAAAGGGCCATACCCTGATTTCCAACTATGTAGAAGGGCAAAAGTGACAAACTCCAATTGTTATTGATAATGAAATGATTAAGAAACATTCTCACGTCACAGATGAGGTATTTCAAGATTCCAAGGTAATGGTGAAAACAAAGAAAAGTTAAGTTTAACTTCAATATATAGTAAGCAGCCAACAGCCACTTAAACACAAGGGACTGGCCTCCACACCCGAGCGGACAGCGTACTCTGAGCACAGGCCCAAGCATCTCGGTCGGCTGCCACAAACCCACTACTCCTTCAGTGCGCGCATAGAGATGGTGGTTCAGTGTGTGTGTGTGTGGGGGGGGGGGGGGGGCGCATGCATGTGCATGCAAGTTGTCTATGGCAGCAAAGGCTTAACAGCCAAAAACTTTTTTGATAAATATGAAACATTGAATTAAAATTTGTGGTGCGGCCGGGAATCGAATCCAGACTTCCATGCTTACTAGGCAGACATCTTAACCGTTAGACTACCACACCACTAATGATTAAGGCGCCTTGGAATAGTCTAAGTACAATTTCCCTCAACATCACAAATTTTAATTCAATTCTTCATATATATCAATAATGTCTTTGACATATTTGAGATGAAAATCCATCTCAGGGATTGTTTATTTGTATTAAAAAAACTTTTTTGTTTTCTTTATTCTGTTGTGTGAATTTCTGTGGCTTATCGGGTGTTTCTGTGGTGAGTAGCAACCTATCCTTTCCATAATATTGTTTATTAATGGTATGTTATTATCATACCTCATTGTTCCTCCACCTAGAATAACCTATTCAATATCATAGGCAATAATTGTCATAATTTACACTCCACGATATACAATGATATATGATAATTACCAACCATTAAATACTTATCTTTTTGTTCTGATGTGCAGATGAGGGTGATCTGCTTGTTTTTGCTAGAAATTATAGCTCTGGCGTTAGTGCAGGATTGTCTTCAGTGAAACGCCTAAATACGTTTAACTTGACTTTTATTAACTTTTAACATTCTCTCCAAACCACTTTTCCAAAAGAGATTATACTTCATATATTGACAGCAAAGCCAACTACACAGATACAATGTTTCAACCAACTTCACAGATTTTATGCTGAGTGTTGTTGTTGTTATCAGTTTACAGACTGTTTTGATGCAGCTCTCCATGCTACCTGTCCTGTGCAATTCTCTTCATCTGAGAATAAGTTTGATAACCTACATCCTTGAATCTGCTTACTGTATTTGTCCCTCGGTCTCCCTCTATGATTTTTACCCGACACACTTCCCTATAGTGCTGTGTTCATGATTCCTCGATGTCTCGGAATGTATCCCACCAACCTATCCCTTCCCTTAGTAAGGATATGCCAGAAACTCCTTTTCTCCCCAATTCGGTTAAGCACCTCCTCATTAGTTACGTGATCTACCTATCTAATTTTCATCATCTGTCTGTAGCACTACATTTCAAAAGCTTCTATCATCTTTTTGTCTTATTATCCACTTTTCACTGCCATACAATGCTACACTGCAGACAAATGCTTTCTGAAAGGACTTCCTAACATTTAAATTAATATTGATTATTAACAAGTTTTGGTTCTTCAGAAACGCTTTTCTTCCCATAGCCATTTTGCATTTTATGTCTTCTTTACTTCGGCCATCGGAAGTTACCTTCCTACCCAAATAACAAATTCATGTACTACTTTTATTCTCTCATTACGTAATCTAATTTCTTCAGCATTGCCTGACTTTCTGACGCAACAATATATTGTCCTTGTTTTACTCTTGTTGATGTTCATCTTATACCCTCTTTTCAACAAAATGTCCATTTTGTTCAATTGCTCCTCCAGGTTCTTTGCTGACTCTGATAGAATTACTATGTCATCGGCAAACTGCAAAGTTTTTATTTCTTCTCCCTGAACTTTAATGCCTTCTCTTAATTTCTCCTTGCATTCCTTCACTGCTTGCTCAATGTACAGATTGAACAATATTGGGAAAAGGCTACAATCCTGTCTTACTCCCTTCCATAGCCTTAGACTCTAATAACTGCTGTTTGGTTTTTATATAAGTTGAATATAACACATCGCTCCCTATATTTTATCCCTGTTACTTTCAGAATTTCAAAGAGTTCATTCCAGTCGACATTGTCAAAAGCTTTCACCAAATCTACAAATGCTTAACACATAGGTTTGCCTTTCCTTAGCCTACCTTCTAAGATAAGTCGTAATGTGAGCATTGTCTTCTGTATTCCTACATTTCTCCTAAAGCCAAACTTATCTTCCCCAAGGTTGGATTCTACAACTTTTTCCATTCATCTGAAAAAAATTTTTGTTAGTATTTTGCAACTATGACTTACTAAACTGATAGTTCTGTAATTTTCACATTTGTCTGCACTCACTTTCTTTGGAATTGGAATTACTTCATTCTTCTTGAAGTCGGAGGGTATTTCCCCTGTCTCATACATCTTGCATATCATGTGGAATAACTTCATGACTGGCTCTCCCAATGATATCAGCAGTTCAGACGAAATATCATCTATTCCAGGGGCTTTGTTTAGATTCAAATATTTCAGCGCTCTGTCAAATTCTTCTCAAGTATCATATCTCCTATCTCCTCTTCCTCCACTTCATCTTCCATTTCTAGAATACTACCTTGAAGTTTATTTCATTTGTAAAAGCTCTCTATTCCTTCCACATTTCAGTTTTCCTCTCTTTGCTTAGTACTGGTTTTCAGTCTGAGTTTTTGGTAGTCATACAGCTGCTTTTCTTGTCTCTAAATATCTCTTATTTTTTGCAGGTGGTATCTATCTTTCCTCTGGTTATACATTCTTCTATGGTTTTGCATTTCTCCTCTTGTCACTGCTGCTTAGCAAGTCTGCACTTCCTGTCAGTGTCATTTTTCAGACGTTTGTAGTCCCTTTTCCTGCTTCACTTGATGCATTTTTATATTTTCTCCTCTAATCAATTAAGTGCAGTATATTCTGTGTTATCCAGGGATTTCTATTAGGCTTTGTCCTTCTGACTATAAGATCCTCTGCCCCTTTCACTATTCTATCTCTCAGAGCTACCCATTCTTCTTCTACTGCATTACTTTCCTTCTTGCCTAATGCTTTCTCTGAAACACTCAACCACCCTTTTCCTTCAATTTGTCCAGGTTCCATGTCCTAACTTTTCTACCTTTCTGCAGTCTCTTAAGTTATAATCTGCTGCTCATAACCAATAAGTTATGGTCAGAGTCTATATCTGCCACTATATATTTCTTACAGTTTAAAACCTGGTTTCTAAATCTATTCCTTACCATTATAAAGTCAATCTGGTACCATCCAGTTTCTCCTAGTCTCTTCATGTATAAACTGTTCTTTCATGATGTTTAAACCAAGTGTTGGTGATCATTAAATTGTGCTCTGCACAAAATTCTACCAGGCGTTCTCCTCTCTCATTTCTTTTCCCCAGTCGATATTTACTTACAACATTTCCTTCCCTTTCTTTCCCTATAACCGATTTCCAGTCCCCCATCACAATCCAGTTTTCGTCTGCCTACATAATTCTGAATAATTTCTTTTCCCCCTCATACATTTCTTTGATGTCGTCATCATCAGCAGAGCTAGTTAGCATATAAAGTTGTACTACTGTGTTTGGTGTTGGTTTTCTGTCTATCTTTGCTATGATAATGCATTCACTATGCTGCTCTTAGTAACTTACCCGCATCCCTATTTTCTTATTCATTATCAGACCTACTCCTGTGTTACCACCAACTGATTATGTTGAGTAACAACTGGAAACTTCCACTGGGTCAGTGCCGCAATGCACCCGTATATATACGCTGACAAACAATATATCCATTGAAACCTCCTGACAGATTAAAATTGTGTGCCAGAACCGGGACTCGAACCTGGGACCTTTGCCTTTCACGGGCAAGCGCACTACCGACTGTGCTATCCCGACATGACTCACGATGCCGCCTCACAACTTCACTTCTGCCAGTACCTCGCCTCCTACACAATTTTAATCTGCTAGGAAGTTTCATATCAGCGCACACTCCGCTGCAGAGTGAAGTTTCATTCTGGAAATATATCCATTATTACAAGGTCTCCAAAATGGTTAATTACAATTATAAAATATTATGTCAAACAAAACTCATTACATAAATATGTATAAAATAAAGACTGTTTGACTTACCCAAAGTACAGGCTCGCCGATAGAAACAAAAAACACAAATAAAAAAACACACAAACATTCAAGCTTTCGACACCGCTGGCAGCTTCTTCAGGAAAAAGAGGAAGGAAGGAGAGGAGAAAGGGAAGGATACGGGTTTTAAGGAAGTGGAAAAGGAGTCATTACAGTCCCAGGAGTGTAAGAACTTACTTTAGAGGAAAAAAAGGAAGGTAAACAAATACACACACACACACTCACACTTATCCACACGCAAACACACCTAAGCAGACTTTTGTAGAACGCAAAGAACTTAGACAGCGATACCACTTGAGGCAGAGGCTCTGTCCACAGAACCGAGGGAAAGATATTAAAGATGGTGGGCGGGAATTTGAATTTAGCGGAGGTTGAAACCAGGTGGGCAACAGGAAGAGGGAATATGTTGAAAGGCAAGTTCCCATCTCTGGAGTTCTGAAACATTGGTGTTGTTGGGATACAGAAAACCCAGACAGTGTAACACTGTGCCACAATGTGCTGGCCATGCAAGAAGGCACGTTTAGCCACAGGGTGATCCTGTCTGTCTGTGACTATTCATGCGAATGGACAGTTTGCTGCTGATCATTTCCATATAGAACACTTCACAGTGCAGGCATGTCAGGTGGTAAATCACGTGGGTGCTATCACAAGTGGCTCTGCACTTGATCCTGTACACCTTCTAGGTTATGGGACTGGAGTAAGTGGTGGTGGAAGGGTGCATAGGGTAGGATTTACAATGGGGGCAGTTACAAGGGTAGGAGCCAGAAGGTAGGGAAGGTGATTTGGGGATTTCATAGGGATGGACTAGGAGGTTAGGTGGGTGGCGGAAAGACACTCTTGGTGGAGTGGGAAGGATGTCATGAAGGATGGATCTCATTTCGGGGCAGGATTTAAGGAAGTCATATTGTTGCTGGAGAGCCACATTCAGAGTCCGCTCCAGTCCCGGAAAGTATCCGGTGAAAAGAGGGGCACTTCTGTGGAAGGTTCTGAATTTGGGGGGAAGAGGAAGTGGCTCTGGCAATTTGCTTCTGTACCAGATCAGGAGAATAGCTGTGTGATGTGAAAGCTGTTATTAGGTTATTGGTGTACTGGTTCAGGGATTCATGACTGGAGCAGACTCTTTTGGCACAAAGACCTAAGCTGTAGAGAAGGAAACATTTGATGTGGAATGGATGGCAGCTGTCATAATGGAGGTACTGTTATTTATTGGTTGGTTTGATGTGACGGATGTGTGAAGTGGCCATTGGACAGATGGAGGTTGACATCGAGGAAAGTGGCATGGAATTTGGAATAGGACCAGGTGAATTTGATGGGACCAAAAGAGCTGAGGTTGAAGAGGAAATGTTGGAGTTCTGTTTCATTGTGAGTTCAGATCATGATGATGTCATCAATGAATCTATACCAAACTTTGGGTTGACAGGCTTGGGTATCAAGGAAGGCTTCCTCAAAGCATCCCATAAATAAGTTTGCATACAAGACGGCCATCCTGGTTCCCATGGCTGTTCCCTTTAGTTGTTGGTATGTTTGTCCCTCAAAAGTGAAGAAGTTGTGGGTTAGAATGAAGCTGGCTGGGATGTTAAGGAAAGAGGTTTTAGGTAAGGCAGTGGCTTTAAAGGAAGTACTCCATCGCAGCAAGGCCCTGGGCATGTGGGATATTTGTGTATAAGGAAGTGACATCAATGGTTACAATGATGGTTTCTTGAGGTAAGAGGCTGGGCAAGGATTTCAGGCAATTGAGGAAGTGTTTGGTGTCTTTGATGAAGGATGGGAGGCTGCACATGATGGATTGAAGGTGTTGGTCTATGTAGGCAGAGATTTGTTGTGTATGGGCTTGGTAACTGGCCACAACGGGGCGGCCGGGATAATTGGGTTTCTGAATCTAGGAATGTAGGTAGAAGGCAGGGATGCGGGGTGTCGGTGGGGTCATGAGGTTAATGGAGTCAGGTGATAGGTTTTGTAGGGGGCCTAATGTTTTGAGGATTCCTTGAAGCTCTGCCTGGACATCAGGAATGGGATTACCTTGACAAACTTTATATGTGGTACTATCTGAAAGCTGACGCAGTCCCTCAGCCACATACTCCCGCCGATCCAGTACCACAGTCATGGATCGCTTGTTGGCTTGGAGAATGATGATGGAATAGTCAGACTTCAGATGACGGATAGCTCAGGATTCAGCTGCGGTAATGTTGGGAGTAGGATTAAGGTTTCTCAAGAAAGACTGAAAGGCGAGGTTGAAAGTAAGGAATTCCTAGAAGGTTTGAAGAGGGTGAGTTTGAGGAAGAGGGGTTGGTTCCGCTGTGATGGAGGACGGAACTGTTCCAGGCAGGGTTCAATTTGAATGATGTCTTGGGGAGCTGGATCATTAGGAGTAGGATTATTTTTCATCGTGGCAAAGTGATATCTCCAGCAAAGACTACGAGTATAGGATTGTAAATCTTTGAGAAGGGTTGTTTGGTTGAATTTAGGAGTAGGGGTAAAGGTGAGGCCTTTGGATAGGACAAAGGTTTCAGATTGGGAAAGAGGTTTAGAAGAGAGGTTGACTTCTGAATTGGGTTTTGTGGTTCCGGATTGTGTGGAGTAGGATTTAAAGGTTTGGGGGGAGTGGAGCTGGAAGTGGGAGATTGAGTAGATGGGAGAGACTGGGTTTCTGTGCAATAAGAAGAGCTTGAGGTTTATTGGAGAGGTTGTATTTTCTTTCCGAAGGTGGGTGACAAGGAGATGGTATAGTTTTTTTGAGGTGGAGGGTGGCATTCTGTTCAAAGTTGCGGTTGGCCTGTAAGAGGATGTTCTGAACTGTGGGTGTGGATGTGGGAATGGAAAGGTTGAGGATTTTGATTAGGGATAGGAGTTGACAGGTGTGTGCATTGGTGGAGTTGATGTTTAGGTTAAGGATTAGGTGGGTGAGAGCTGTGGATTGTTCTGTTTGGAATTGGTGTATGACATGATGAAAGGATGGGTTACAGCCGGAGATGGGAACTTTTAGTGTGAGGCCCTTGGGGGTAATGCCAAATGTCAGACAAGCCTGAGTGAACAAAGTGTGGGACCGTAATCTAGCTAGGGCAAAAGCATACTTGTGGAGGGAATGTAGATAAAACTTGATGGGGTCATAGTAGGATGACATAATGTATGGAATGGAAAGTGAGAAATATGTGTTGAATACCAGACTGCAAAGTGATAAGAAATAAAAATAATAAATAATAATAAATAAATAAAAAATAAAATAAAAAGGTGGACAGATAGCAAAATTATTCAGCTAAGAAAATAGAAATCTGTGGTCAAACTACAGTTGGTTAACAATGTATTGCACAATGGTTTGGTGATTGTATTGGCATCTAAAACAGGTTATAAGGTGGAGAAAATATGGAAAAGATTGAGCAAACAGCGTGAGAATGAAAGGAAAGTGTATTATAAGGACTGATTATGTAATGCTAGATTACGACTTTGAGGTTAACAATAATCTGACAAAGAAATAATAAGATTAAAATGTATAGAAAATTGCTGAAAAATGATCGGAAATGTTGGAAGAATGAACGGAATTGTGCAAAAACAGGAATAAGAAATAATCACAAAGTTGCTAGAAAAAGCCAAAAATGGTTATTATAGGTTATTGTAAAATGAAGTTGTGAAATAGTATTAATGCAGTAAAATGAGAAATGTGGATGAATGGTCTATATTAGTGAAGAGATGCAGTGTTGATAGTGATAAATAAAATAGTAAGTGTAAAAATAAAAAATAAAAAAGACGTCGGTTGTACTTTTAGGTTAAGGTACAGAAGTTAATATTGATTGTTGTATGTGGCTTATTTGGCCAGGAGAAAATTGAACTGTAAACTAAGAAGAGAGCAAATATAGGGTGAAAATACTGTGTAAAACATTAACAGAAGGAGAAAGTAACATGACAGAAAAGATTTCGAAAGTCAACAGAGCAATGACGTATGTAGGTAATTGTTGATTCAAATTGATGAAACAAATAATATAGGAGGTGGCTTTCCTGGTGGAAAAAATATGTATAAAAATAAAGATTGTTTGACGTACCCAAAAAGCAGGCTCACCGATAAAAAAAAATAAAAATAAAAAAAGCCACACATAATGAAAAAACACACAAACAAACATTCAAGCTTTTGCAACCTAGTTGCTTCTTCAGGCAGTGTAGGGAAGGAGAGGGAAAAGGAAAGAATAAGGGTTTTAAGGGAGTGGGTAAGGAGTCATTCCAATCCCAGGAGAGGAAAGACTTACATTGGGGGAAAAAGGACAGAAAAAACTGCACACATACTCACACATATACACACACAAACATACCTAGGCAGACATACTGTAGAAAGCAAAGACGTTGGACAGAGATGCCACTTGAGGCAGAGGCTCTGTCCAGAGAACTGAGGCAAAGATGTTGCGCAAATTGCCAGAGCCACTTCCTCATCGCCCCAAATTCAGAACCTTCAACAGAAGAACCCCAGAAGTGCCCCTCTTGTCACTGGATACTTTCTGGGACTGGAGCAGACTCTGAATGTGGCTCTCCAGCAAGGATACGACTTCCTTAAATACTGCCCCAAAATGAGATCCATCCTTCATGACATACTTACCACTCCACCGAGAGTGTCTTTCTGCCACCCATCTAACCTTCGTAACCTCGTAGTCCATCCCTATGAAATCCCCAAACCAACTTACCTACCTTCTGGCTCCTACCCTTGTAACTGCCCCCGTTGTAGAACCTGCCCTATGCACCCTTCCACCATCACTTCCTCCAGCCCCATAACCCGGAAGGTGTACACGATCAAGGGCAGAGCTACTTGCAATAGCACCCACGTGATTTACCAACAGACATGCCTGCACTGTGAAGTGTTCTATGTGCGAATGATCAGCAGCAAACTGTCCATTCGCATGAACAGACACAGGCAGACAGTGTTTGTTGGTAAAGAGGATCACCCTTTGGCTAAATGTGCCTTGGTGCAGGGTCAGCATATCTTGGCACAGTGTTACACCGTCCGGGTTATCTGGATACTTCCCACCGACACCAATCTTTCAGAACTCTGGAGATGGGAACTTGCCCCTTCAGCATATTCTCTCTTCCCGTTGCCGACCTTGTCTCAGTGTCCTCTAAATTCAGTTTCCCACGCAACATCTTTGCCTCAGTTCTGTGGACAGAGCCTCTGCCTCAAGTGGTATCTCTGTCCAATTTCTTTGCTTTCTACAATGTGTCTGCCTAGGTGTGTTTGCACGTGATTATGTATGTGTGTGTGTGTGTGTGTAGTTTTTTTACCTTCCTTTTCTTCCCCCAAGGTAAGTCTTTCCTCTCCCAGGATTGGAATGGCTCCTTACCCCCTTCCTTAAAACCCTCATCATTTCCTTTTCCCTCTCCTTCCCTTCTGCCTGACGAAGCAGCTAGTCTGCGAAAGCTTGCGTTTGTGTGTGTGTGTGTGTGTGTGTGTGTGTGTGTGTGTGTGTGTGTGTGTGTGTGTGTGTCTGTGTGTTTATTTGTTGCTATCACTGCCTGTGCTCCTTCGCCTGGTAAGTGGACTTCATCTATGAAACCCCCTGCAACTTCACCGAATTCCTAACATTGTGAGTTCTGCACTAAATGTCGTGAAATGTAAATAGGCACAATGTGGTACCCAGAGCTTCAATAAGAATTTCTGTGGTATTCTCAACTACAGTAATAACTCATGCACAGGCAGAATCAACGTGTTGTGTTTAGGATAATGGGGCTAGTCCTACACACTCCTCAGCCCTCTACTTTGATATGACTACCAACCAGCTTTACATCAGAATGAATGGCCACTGTCACACTGACCAAATACAAGATGGACTACCCTGTGGCACAACTTACAGCTAAGAACAACATGCTTTATTTCAGTGGCTACTTTACAACCCAGACAATCTGGATCATACCTTCCAATAACAGTTTTTTTGATCTGTGCAAGTGGGAGTTGGTCCCAAAACTGTCCTGGCCTCATCTTGAGACACCTATCATCTCTTTACCCCATGCCTAACAATGCACGCAACTCCTCTTCATCCATGCCTCCTTTCCAGCTTTGTGCCACCAGCTTTTGTAATTTTTTTTTAAATATTTTGTAACCATCTGTACCTCTCATCTTGCCTCCTTTGCTTTCTCCCTTTTCTGCTTTCCAAACTGCATCTCACAATCACGTATATCAATGTCTTTGTGCTTTACCCTTCGGCAAAGAATATTCTGTCCCACCATTGCCCTACTTTTCCCCCACCCAACCTCTCTCCTCCTTTTCCCACTCACTGTGAAGATGACAGTTTGGGCATAGTAGCCAGAGATAGTGGTCATGTGTGCACGACTTGTGCATGAGTGCTTGTGTGATTACTGTGTCCTCTCTGTGATGAAGTCTGTGGTTTACAATTCAAAATTATTGTGAATATGATTATGTTCTGTATGGGCTATCTGCAGCTCAGTATCGTCTTTAAGGTTAGTTGCTCCTACCCTCACATTACTGTATTAAAATTCCAACCTGGAGTTCCTATTGTTAGATTCTATGACACTCAGTTAACAAAACTCTTGCGTCTTCACCTGTAACTTGTGATGTGACCATGTTATTCTACTTATTTCAAAATCCCATCACATAATCATCTTCTTCGTGTGTTGTTTATTGTAGTATATATTGGTAGAGGTCCTGATCTCAGTGCCTCTAATAAGTTATTTCCAAATTTGAGGACAATCGGACTACTTCTCTATATAAGTTATACTCAGAAGAGATGAAGTATCACAGTTCAACTTTATCTCATTACTTAAATGAGAAGACAGTTCATTTATATTTGAACAATAACAGGGGTTTATTGAACGCTTTGTACATGACCAGTAAATTCAACCATTTGGTTTACACTCTTACATCCAGATATAATTACACAAATTCCTGAGACAAGTTTAAAATATGTTAACAGTTCAGGTCAACTCTAGTAACTAATTACAAAACAAAACACCATCAATATCTCCACTTTCACTTTAACATCTCTTTACTCTGAGTAGCCAAAGAGTTCATTCTAGTCCCCAGTCTCCTTTAAATATGTTTTCCATGAGGAGTACAAGGTCCCTGTCTGGGTAATCATCTGTGAAAGAAATAGCCCAGGAAGTAATAGTCCAAGCAAAAAACCTCCACAAATACCGAAAACTAATCAATTTGGTCATTCTGTCTAGCTAGGAAAGGTATGTAGTGTTTGAGACACTACATACTCCCCCTCCTTTAAGACAAGATGTCAAATGATACTTATATTTCCTTTCTAAAATATTATCTAAAATTGATATAGCTTCCCAGCTCATATAACTCTTTCTCTAATTAACAAGTGTGAAAACAATTCTTGGAAACAGTCTCAAGGCTTCCTTTTTTATGTTTAAACTTATTTGTAAACCAATCATTAGCTTCATCTCTTGACATCTGAATGGATTACCTACGTTAGGGATGTAAGGATTTATTACTCTTGAATGTTCAAACTTTTCAAGTAATCAATTTTAAATAAATGAAAAAAATTAAATTATATTAACTTCTTACTAATTCTAAATGTGGATCTCAGGTAACTCTGGTACTGTGGGGTCTTATCTGATAGTGATTGGTTGATTTTTCCAGGGAAGCCAAAACAGTCTTGGACCAACCCGCCACTGCCCGCACCGAAACTAAGTTTATTGTGCGGTATCCCTGTATATCTAGTAAAGCCAACCAATGCCCTTGAACAGTGCAAGGAGTCCCTTTACCAGTTCTCTATTATACACAATTTCTTCAGGTCTGGTTGTCCCAAATATTCTGTGCCTTTTATTCTCCAATGCAATGCATTCGAAGATTAGATGTGATGCAGTTTCATCACCGTCATCACAGATCCTACATTTATGGTCCTCTTCTGTTATTCCCATTGTACGTAGGTGTTTTTTGAAATTCCCATGGCCTGTCAGCAATCCAACCATGAGTCTAATCTCTCTCCTGTTCAGACCCAGGATTGCAGAGCTTCTTTAAAACATGGCTTTGGCATCATTACCTTGCCATGTTTTTGTTGATGGACTTTGGTCCAATATTCTATGTGCTGCCTTCTGAGCCAGATACGTAGCTCCAATTTGATCATTGCCTTGGAGATTGTCAGGACAGGTTTCGCTCCAATAAATGGAGTCTCTGCCCCCATCCTGGCTAATCTGTCGGCATGTTTGTTGCCACTGATCCCCGAGTGGCCAGGGACCCACAATAGGTTTACTCTATTGATTTCCCCTAGCTCCACCAGAACCCCTTGACATGATGCAACAATTTTAGAACTTGTTGCAGGAGCTGCCAGTGATCTCAGGGCTACCTGGCTGTCTGAATAGATATAAATGCTACGATCTTTGTAGCACCAATGTAAATTCTCCACACACGCCCTGATGGCAGTGATTTTGGCCTGGAATATTGAAGCCAGTTTTCCTAGAGAGATGACGCCCTCCAGTCTTGGCTGCACTCCATATACCCCGGCCCCAACACCTTGGTTCAATTTTGACCCATCAGTGAAACAGACAATATCCCCCGTACGGTGTCGAACTATTTTCTCCCACTGCTCCCTACTTCCAATTGTTATATTGAAATGCTTGTTGAAGCAGTACGGGGTTATAATATAGTCGGCTGGCATTTCCCCAACCTTTCCTTTATTTACCTCACTCACTATTTTAGTGTGTGATTCTGGATATCCCAAAGAGTTCTAGTTGTTGCCAGAATTGAGTCTGTATGCACCAGCCGCTGCCTCCATCTTGACCCAAAGGTGTAATGGGGGCATATCCAGCATGGTTTCCATCCCAGCAGTTGGTGTGCTGCTAATTCCACCTGTTATGGCTAAGCAGGCTAATCTCTGCACCTTACCAAGCTCCTTAGCAGCAACCTGCTGTTCTACCTTCTTCCACCACATGACCGCCCCATAGGTGATCCTGGGTCTAATCACTGTGGTGTATATCCAGTGCATACCCTTGGGGCTCAGGCCCCAATTTTTGCCACAAGCTCTCCTGGTACTCACAAGAGTACCTTTTGCCTTGGAGCAAATTTTCCTGATGTGAGGGGTCCATGTCAGTTTCTCATCTAGGGTAACCCCTATATATTTCACTGTCCCCTTCACAGGTAACTCTTCATTGAAAAGCTTTAGATTCCAACTTGAATGTTGTATATGCTTCTTTGTGAATGTTACAACAACAGTCTTCTTAGGACTAACCCCCAGATCCTGTTTTCTGCACCAGTCTTGCACAATGTCCAATGCACCTTGTGCCATATTCTTTACTGTGTCAGCAAATTTGCCAAGTATTACTATGACAAGATCATCTGCGTATCCTTGGCAAAAGTACTGCCTAGAGCTTAATTCTCCAATGAGATCATTCACCACTAGATTCCACAATAAAGGGGAAAGAACTCCTCCTTGCGGGCAACCCCTGGTGGTGTTGATTACCATTTTTTCAATCATCATGGTAGCCTCTACCTTTCGTCCACTGAGCATGGCCCTAGTCCACCTACATATTGTGGTCCCTAGGTCATGCACCTCTGCTGCCCTAACCATGGAATCGAAGGTCGGGTTGCTAAAAACCCCCTCGATGTCAGCAAGATACAGAGGGCTATTTCCTGAAAGTGTAGTGCTTTCTCCACCTTCCCAACGAGTTGGGTGAGAGCTGTCTCACCTGATTTACCTGGTTGATATGCATGTTGGTTTGAATGTAGAGGAGCCCTACTTAACCTCCTTTCTCCAACATGCACATTAACCAACTTTTCCAATGTCTTAAGAATGAAGGAGGACAGGCTGATTGGTCTCATATCCTTGGCCTTGGTATGATCAATTCTCCCTGGCTTAGGAGTGAAGACAACCTTCACTGTCTTCCTGGCATTGGGAATGATTCCTGCTGCTAGGCTAACCCTGAATAACCTGCATAGGAATCTAATAAGATTTTCTCCCGCTTGTTGCAGGAGAGCTGGAAAGATTCCATCGGGGCCAGGTGACTTGAACGGTTGAAATGTTCCCACTGCCCATCGGATCTTACTGAGATCGACACACTCGTTGGTCAAATCCCAGTCCTCTTTGCGAATACCTGAGAACTGTTGTCTCTCAGGAATCGAATTCTGTTCTGAGTTATCCCCCAGAGTATATTGAGGAAAGTGAGTCTTGAGGAGCTGTTCGAGCGTTTCATGTGCTGTCTTTGTATACTCCCCATCCTCCTTCCTCAATGTTCCTCCTGGATTAATTAGTACCCTAGTGAGGATTTTATGAAGTCTTGCTTGAGCAGCCGTGGCCTTCACTTCCTCACAGAATACCTTCCAGGATGCAATTGATGGCAAGGTTGCAATTGACAAGGGCCTCACGATACTTTGCCCATTGTCCTTTGCACCTCGCAAGGTTAAACAGTCTTTGTACCTGTTTCCTTTGAATTTCCGGGTTATTATTCCACCAAGGCACACTCCTATTTGTGCACTTCTTTGTGATTCAGCAGTTGTCCTGGTATGAGGTCACTATAGCAGATGTTACGGCCTCTGCTACCTACTCAAACTCTGCTGGATTCCTTATTGAAGTTTTAATTTCCGATAGGCTAAAGTCAAGGTCTTTCCAATATGTCTCCCAGTCCGTTTCCTGGGGTTCCTATAGGCCATGGTATGTCTGGTACCCATTTCAACCTTGAATTTAATATACATGTGATCTGATGAGGATGGCTCCAGGACCACATGCCACTGTTTGACGTAACTTCCCATCATCATGGAACCAAAAGTTATGTCAATTACTTCTCCCCTTCTACTATTCCTGAATGTAGGTTCATCACCCCTATTCAGGATCTCCAAGTCGTTAGATAGGAGAAATTCAAGAAGGTGCTCACCTCTACTGTTGGTGTCCTTGCTGCCCCACGATAGATTGTGGGCATTGGCATCACATCCACCACCAGTTCGTCACCTTGCTGATGGCAGGCTTCCGTCAGTCTCCTCACTTCCAAAGAAGGAGGAGAGCTGTCTTCGTAAGGAAGGTATGCTGAGACCAAAACAATTTCCCTGGTGATACCTTCCTCACATTGCTGCATCCTGATGGTCACCAGGTCCCTGGAACAAAAATCCATCATTGGTATGAAAGGTATTCCATTTCTAACATAAATGCATGTTCTGGAGTTTTTTAGATTTCTGGCATAAATCAGCTTACCTCCAGTACCACCGAGGCCTGATACACCCCCTTTGTATAAATTGGGTTCTTGTATCAGGGCCACGTCCACCTCCTGTCTCTCCAGGCGACAGCTCAGGGCATCAGTGGCCCCTTTACTGTGCTGCAGGTTTATCTGCAGCACTTCCAGTCCCCATCTTGCTGCCATTATTGCCTTTAAGGTCTTTGATTACCCCGACACAGACCTGTGAGAACCCTAAAAACAGTTTCAGGCCTTGCTCTCGCAATGCCTTCAGGGACTTCTCTCCGACCTCCACCACCAGGGTTCGTCCTTCCGGAACGACCTTTTGGTTAATTACCCTCCAATCCTCTTCCTTGACTTTTGGGTTCTGGACCCTTATTTTCTTGAACAGAGTCTTTGGAGAGACATCCTTAAGGATTTTTGGTACCCATATTGATACCTTTGCGGTGTTCAGGAGTTCGGCTGCTGTCTTGACCAGCAGCTTCGCAGCCTCCCACGGGGATATCATGGACAGCTTGTACTTAAGCCATTCTGCTGAGTGCTCCCCCTCGCAGACAAAAATGAGAGCACTGCAATCTAGATAGACCCTCCTGAATTTGGGTCCTGGACCAGTGTCCCGCCCAATCTCTTCAAAGAGGGCCATCTGCATGAGCTCCTCCTGCTGCGAGGTGATGCTTACCAGTCGGTATCCTTCTTGGACAAACGCCACTCTAAAGACCGAGACTGCAGTACTATAGGTCTGTTTCCCTATTTCTTGCCTCAGCCTTTTAGGATCATGCTTTTCCAGAGAGGAGGGAGTCTTAGATTCCTCCCCAACCCTCTTGCCACCTGTCTTTGACATCGAGGGGGTCTGTGTATCTCCTTCGACCTGAGGCAATTTCTTTTTGGGGGTCTTGGGCTCAAGCCCTTTTGATTCCCTCCACTTATGTTTAGGAAGCCATTCTTTTCCTTCCTTTTGCTTTTGTTCCTTGAGAAGTTTCCTCTTCTGAGCCCCAACCTGGCCTTAATCCTAATCTGGTCCAACTTCTCTGATACAGTTCCCACTTCTTGATCAGGTCTAGACCCTGACTGAGAAGTAGGAGTGCACTCCATCGGTCCTGATCCCGATGTCTGAGTATCTGAGGTCTCAGATTGCCCCTTGGATTCTTTTAAAATAATTTTTTTTCTCTGTGTTCATCTTAGTCCCACGAGATTTAGATTTGGGGATTTATATGGTCCACACCACGATAACCCCGCGCGGTGCAAGGCAACTTACTGAGGGAGGTCACCCGGTATCCGTGAGGCTCCGTTCGAGACACATCCACCCATGTGCCATGCACCCCTCAGCACGGGTCGCACCACACCTTGGGTTGGGGGGCAGTTTAACGGCATGCCCGGGACGATATCTGATAGTGAAATGTACAACATTTATTTCTGGAAGTCATTTCATTACCTTATACATGAATAAGCAACTGGGAACAAGGAAATCAGAAGCAAATACATACATTAAAAAAAAAAAAAAAAAAAAAAAAAAAAAAAACAAGGAAAGGTAGACTTATCACTTTATCCACATGTAGGTTAAAAAAAATCTCTACTTGAGATACCAAGTTACTCCTTTTACTCCTTGACTACTTACTTCTCTAGCTCCATTAGGTTGGGTCCTCTTTTTTGGGCACCTCAACCCGATCCCACCCCCATCAACCACAAACATTGCCGAGGTGGGGTGGCTTGCATGGCTCAATGATGCAGATACCTGTACCATAGATGCAACCACAGTGGAGGGGTATCTGTGGAGAGGCCAGACAAACGTGTGGTTCCTGAAGAGGGGCAGCAGCCTTTTCAGTAGTTACAGGGGCAACAGTCTGGATTATTGGCTGAGTTGGCTTTGTAACATCAGCTAATGTGGCTTTGCCATGCAGCTACTGCCAACGGCTGAAATCAAGGGGAAACTACAGTCGTTACTTCTCCCGAGGACATGCAGCTCTACTGTATGACTATATGATGAAGCCGTCTTCTTGAGTAAAATATTCCGGAGGTAAAATACTCCCCCATTTGGATCTCTGGGCTGGGACTACTCAGGAGGATGTCGTCATCAAGAAAACCAAAACAGGCAATCTATGGGCCGGAGCCTGGAATGTTCTAACCCTTAATCGCGTAGGTAAGCTAGAAATTTGGAAAAGAGAAACTGATAGGTTAAAGTTAGATATGGTAGGGATTAGTGAAGTACGGTGGCATCAACAGCATAATGAACGCATTATCGTAGTAAAGATAGACACGAACCCAACACTGACCAGAAGAGTGCAAGTTTATATGCCAATTACCACAGCCGATGATGAGAATATCGAAAAAATGTATGATGAGATAACACAAATCATTCAGAAGAGACAAAAACTTGATTGTGATGGGGGGACTGGAACGCGGTAGTAGGAAAGGGAAGAGAAAGACTGTAGTAGGTGAATATGGACTGGGAAAAAGAAATGAAAGAGGAGATCGCTTGGTAGAATTTTGTGCAGAGCACAATTTAATGATCACCAACACTTGGTTTAATCATCATGAAAGAAGGCTGTATACATGGAAGAGACCAGGAGACACTGGAAGGTACCAGATTGACTTTATAATGGTAAGAAATAGATTTAGAAACCAGGTTCTAAACTGTAAGACATATCCAGGGGCAGATATAGATTCTGACCATAACTTATTGTTTATGAACTGCAGATTATAACTTAAGAGACTGCAGAAAGGTAGAAAGGTTTGGAGGTGGAACCTGGACAAATTGAAAGAACCAGAGGTGGTGGAGAGTTTCAGAGGGAGCATTAGGCAAGGATTGGCTGAAACGGGGGAAAGTAATACAGTAGAAGAAGAATGGGTAGCTCTGGGATGGATGCAGAGGACCATACAGGCAGAAGAACAAGGCCAAATAGAAATCCCTGAATAACACAGGATATAGTGAATTTAATTGATAAGAGGAGAAAATATAAAAATTCAGCAAGTGAAACAGGAAAAAGGGAGTACAAAGTCTGAAAAATGAGATTGACAGGAAGTGCAGACTGGCTAAGCAGGAGTGGCTACAGGACAAATGCAGAACTGTAGAAGAAAGCATAACTAGAGGAAAGATAGATACTGCCTACATGAAAATAAGAGATATTTGGGGAGAAGAGAAGCAGCTGTATGAATATCAAGAACTCAGACGGAAAACCAGTACTAAGCAAAGAGGGGAAAGCTGAACTGTGGAAGGAATATATAGCGGGCCTACACAAAGAAAATAAGCCAGTAATCTAGAAATGGAGGAAAATGAGATAAGAAATATGATACTGTGAGAAGAATTTGACAGAGCGCTGAAGGACTTCCGTCTGAACTGCTGATGTTGTTAGGAGAGCAAGTCGTGAAAAAATTGTAGCACATTGTATGCAAGATGTATGAGACAGGGGACATATGCTCCAACTTCAAGAAGAATATTGTAATTCCAATTCCAAAGAAAGCATGTACAGACAAGTGTGAAAATTACAGAACTATCAGTTTAATTAGTCATCGTTGCAAAATACTAACATGAATTATTTACAGATGAATGGAAAAACTTGTGGAATCCGACCTCGGGGAAGACCAGTTTGGATTTAGGAGAAATGTAGGAACACGGAAGGGCAATACTCACATTACGACTTATCTTAGGAGATAGGCTAAGGAAAGGCAAACCTACGTTTTTAGCGTTTGTCGATTTGGAGAAAGCTTTTCACAATTTCGACTGGAATAAACTCTTTGAAATTCTGAAAGTAACAGGGATAAAATTTAGGGAGCGAAGGGTTATATTCAACTTATAGAAAAACTAGACAACGGTTATTAGAGCCTAAAGCTATAGAAGGGATGCAGAGGTTGGGAAGGGAGGAAGACAGGATTGTAGCCTTTCCCCAATGTAGTTCAATCTGTACATTGATCAGGCAGTGAAGAAATGGAAGGAAAAATTTGGAGAGGGCATTAAAGTGCAGGGGGAAGAAATAAAAACATTGCAGTTTGCCGGTCATAGTAATTGTGTCAGAGACCGCAAAAGATCTGGAAGAGCAATTGAATGGGATGGACAGTGTCTTGAAAGGAAGATATAAGATGAACATTAACAAGAGTAACTCAAAGGTAATGGAATGCAATGTCAGAATATCAGGCGATGCTTAAGGAATTAGATTAGGTAATGAGACAATAAAAGTAGTAGATGAATTTTGTCATTTTGGTAGCAAGATAACTTATGATGGCCGAAGTAAAGAAGATATAAAATGCAGAATGGCTATGGGAAGAAAAGCATTTCTAAAGAAGTGAAACTTGTTAACATCCAATATTAATTTAAATGTTAGAAAGTGCTTTCTGAAAGCATTTGTCTGGAGTGTAGCTTGTATGGGAGTGAAACATGGACGATTAGGAGTTCAGATAAAAAGATAATAGAAGCTTTTGAAATGTGGTGCTACAGACGAATGATGAAATTTAGATGGGTAGATCACATAACTAATAAGAAGGTGCTTAACCGAAATGGGAAAAAAAGGAGTTTCTGGCATATCCTTACTAAGAGAAGGGATAGATTGGATGGACACATTCTGAGACATCGAGGAATCATGAATGCAGCATTATAGGGAAGTGTGTGGGGTAAAAATCATAGAGGGAGATCGAGGGACAAATACCGTAAGCAGATTCAAAAGGATGTAGGTTACTGAACTTATTCTCAGATGAAGAGAATTGCACACACACACTGATGACGACAACAAAAACAACAACACTCAGCATAAAATCTGTGAAGTTAGTTGAGACGTTGTATCTGTGTAGTTGGCTATGCTGCCAATATTTGAAGTATAATCTCTTGTGGAAAAGTTGTTTGGAGAGAATATTACAAGTTAATAAAAGTAAAGTTAAATGTATTTAGGCGTTCCACTGAAGACAATCCTGCACTAAAGCCAGAGCTATAATTTCTCGCAAAAACAAGCAGATCACCCTCATCTACACATCAGAACAAAAGGATAAGTATGTAATGGTTGGTAATTATCATATATCATTGTATATCGTGGAGTGTAAATTATGACAATTATTGCCTATGATATTGAATAGGTTATTCTAAGGTGGAGGAACAATGAGGTATGATAATAACAGGCCATTAATAAACAATATTATGGAAAGGGTAGGTTGCTACTCACCACAGAGACACCCGATAAGCCACAGAAATTCACACAAAAGAATAAAGAAAACAAAAAAGTTTTTTTAATACAAATAAACAATCCCTGAGATGGATTTTCGTCTCAAATATGTCAAAGACATTATTGATAAATATGAAGCATTGAATTAAAATTTGTGATGTTGAGCGAAATTGTACTTAGACTATTCCAAGGCGCCTTAATCGTTAGTGGTGTGGTAGTCTAACGGTTAAGACGTCTGCCTAGTAAGCATTTAGGTCCGGGTTCGATTCCCGGCCTCACCACAAATCTTAATTCAATGTTTCATATTTATCAAAAAAGTGTTTGGCTGTTAAGCCTTTGCTGCCATAGACAACTTGCACGCACATTCATGCCCCCCCCCCCCCCCGCCCCACACACACACACAAACTGAACCACCATCTCTATGTGCGCACTGAAGGAGTAGTGGGTATGTGGCAGCCGACCGAGATGCTTGGGCCCGTCCTCAGAGCACGCTGTCCGCTCGGGTGTGGTGGCCAGTCCCTTGTGTTTAAGTGGCTGTTGCCTGCTTCCTATATATTGAAGTTAAACTTAACTTTTCTTTGTTTTCACCATTATTTTGGAATCTTGAAATAACTCATCTGTGACGTGAGCATGTTTCTTAATCATTTAATTAAAAAAGTGGAGTTTGTCACTTTTACCCTTCTACATAGTTGAAAATCAGGGTATGGCCCTTTTCCCACTCATCGAAGTTCTCGCCGCCGAGTTGCAATTATTCCATTTAGTTGCTCTTTCTTGTGAGTTGGTCATTTCCTTTCCCTCTCATCATTGTTCCTGCTGGCAATGAGTTGTGTCTACTGTTTTGGTTGATCTTTGTTTGTGGGCTGGTCATTGCCGATAATATGTGTAGATATGTGGTACCGTTACCTGATCGTTCTTACCTCACCTTGTCGAAAAGAGTGAAGGGAAAGGGCTTAATATTAAACCTTATTTCTTTCACCCCCTTCACCTGTTTGCAGAGGCGGTGGCCTCCCCACAATGTAATTATAGTGTGTTGTGAAAATGTACTCGGCACGGCTAGCAATCCCTGGCAATGTGTATGCTGTTTTAGCTTCCAAGGCCTGTTTTTAATTAATGCTCAATCTTGTCAGTTTTGCCCTGAAAGGGTGATTTTTCCTCAGACCCTGTGATCTAGCTTGTACTGCCTGGAGTGGATTGTCTGTTTTCTAAGATAGTGGGGCACTGACTTACACAAATGTATTAAATGAGCTATGGTCAAACATTGTCAAATTTGGAAACATTTTAATAACTATTGTTCTTTATATTTGTCATCGAATTTGCCTACCCTTCTTAATAAGTTTAGTTAAAGCTTATGGGCATTGTATCGTGTGAGGCTCCTTGTAAATTTATATCATATAAATTTTTCTTAGAAGTGTTTAAAAGTCAAACCCCTTCTAATAAGCAGATTGTTTTCAAAAAAAATTATCAATCTTCAAAATTCGTGTGATTTCTTTCTTTTTCTTTTCTTTTCTTCTTTTTTAAATAACTGTTGTTCTTTTAGAAGGAAATGTCTTATTTTATTGCGTTAATAAAATAGAATATAATCCATCTTACTAGTGAAAACATCTATCAGTATCACCCTTGAGTTGTCAGAGATCCTTATTAAATCTGGTTGGGGGTATAAGATCAAGCCTGGTTTCCGAACCCCAGGTCACAGTATTTCCATTGTTTGATACAATGAATAAACAAGTCTTCTGTAAGTGTTCACAGCAGAATTGGTAAATCACATAGCTGCTCTTTCAGGTGGCTTGGGCTTTGGTGGGGCTGGGTAAGCCTGCAACAGGACTGGAATAAGAAGTGGCAATCTGTTGGGATTAGAAGTGATATAGGGATGGACTATAATGTTCTGAAGGTTGGATGAGTGATGTAACACTACCTTAGAAAAGATTGGAAAGATTTGCAGTAAGAGGTCTCAGATTGCGACAAACAATCAAAGCCTTGGTGCTGTACTCTTTTGTGGCTGGTTATGTGGTGGGGAGAGAGGGGTTATGGCTTAGGAAATCTGTTAGTATACTAGGTCAGGGGGGGTGGGTTATTGTCTGTTTGTGAGTCTTTTGGTATATTGGGTTAGCAAGTAGTCATCACTGCAAACAAGGTTGACAAGGATGTAGTGGAGGTATATTTGGATATGGAATGGACTGCAGCTGTCAAAGTAAAGGTACTGTAGTTGGTAGGTGTGTTTTATGTGAGCATACATATGGGTGGAGTCCTCAATGAGGTGAAGGTTAACATCCAGGAAGGTGGCATGCATTGTTGAAGAGGACTAAGTAAAGCAAATGGGAGAGAAGGGGTTGAGATTGTGGCTCTGAGCACAAATCATGAAATTATCATCAATTAACCTAAACCAGAGCACAGGTTTGGTGTACTGTGAGGTTAAGAAAATTTCCTCTAGATAGCCGGTCACTCCCAGTTCATACCACCATTGAACCAAGATTCTTTCTCAGTCCACCTAATCAGCCCCTGGTCACTTTTCAAGAATTCCTCTCCATGAGACATGTCTACTTCTAATTAGTAACATGTCTAGTCTTTTGTTTACCAGAAATTTCTCAGCAGTACAAAACATAACTAATGGTTCGATGGGAAGACTTTATGGAAAACCATGCCAGAAGGGTCCACATAATGAACATCAAAAAAGAACATCAGTGTACTTAGCTCTGTTGTTTGGCTGGTGCAGTCTTGAGGACTCCTTATTTAGTATCCACATCTGTACCTGTTGGACATTTATCAGCAATGAGCAGGAATTCTTGAGAAATAGCTTATGGAACACTTCTTTCTTGCATCTATTCCTGTTTATTCACTTAGTTGTATGGTTATGAACTCTTAAATTCAAATACCACAACTTCTGACTCTGCATTTTACCTATCATTGCAACACAATAGCTCCAATTAGTGACCACACACAGAGTATGAGTACTTGTCTCTGTTTTCTTACACAATGAAAAAACAGACAAGGTCTAAAAATTGCAGAATTAAAAAAAATATTTTCTAGATTAAAAATATTAAATACATATGAAAAGAATTGTCTTAATAAATTAAATATTCCAAATTTTTCTATTCCAGTTTGTTTCTTAGGTTTTACACTTGTAAATGATTTTTTAGCTGTGTTGTGGACATCATCTGATTTCAGACTTTGATGAAGGGACATTTCTGATTGTTCCAATTTTGTTATGTTAATGTGATAGTTTATAGAACAGATAAGTTTTTTTTAGTGTAATCAGATGGCATGGTTTTTAGTAAGTGTATTATGGTGTCATAAGTTTTCATGTTTGCAATATGATTTTAACTTGATATGTCGTACACATTTAAGTATTGTTTATTTATGTGTTCTCAGTTTTACTGCATGTTGGTGTGTGTATCTGATTAATTATGAGTAAAGTGTGATGGTTCTAACGAGATAAGAGGCTTTTCTGCTGTATCATATGTTGTTTTTATAATTACATGTAGTATTTGAAAATGTATTGTATATGTAACTTTGAGGTTCCAATCATATTAGGTGTGTATGGTGATGGTGTTCATGTATTGTGTGTATGTTGTGGTAAGTTATTGGTTGGATAGTTGTGGCAGCTATGTTAACAATTGAAACAAGGTACAAGTATCAAATGGGCCTTATTGGCAGACAAAATAATACAGCTTCATTAGATGTGCTACCATGTGGTTTTCTAAGAATATGGAAGTAACAAAGTATATGTCATTGCCCATAGAGATTCTAGAGTTGAACGAGGAGGAAAACGGGGTCAGACGTCGAATGTGGGTTCACCGAGTTTTCCTAAGACCCTTCCTGAGAATACCAGCATTTTATCAGAAGTAACAGCTTTACAAAACATCAAAACAGATCCCAACCAAATCATTCTCCTTGCTCCGACACTGTTGTGATGAATCAAAGTTACTATGTTAGAAGGCCTTTTCCAACTGACTGATCCCTCCACCTACAAGTTATGCCAGCATGACCCCATCCCAAAAATCCACAATCCAAATAATCCTGGTTGCCCAGTTATAGCTGATTAATATTCTCCCACTGAATGAATTTTGGATATCTTTGACAAACACCTTGCAACATTTCCAAATGTGCATATCCAACTCTTTTCTTTATGATATGTCACTTGAAAACCTCTATGATCAATGGGAAGTACCACATATTCATAGTTAAACAATACAGAAACACCTATAATAAATCTGTAATAGCTTAGTCACCTACAGTATACTAAAACTCTTTAGGATGGCCCATTTCATACTTTACCTTAATATAGATTTCTAATATAGCTACCACAACTAAATAGCCAAACAGTATAGTAAGTAAAGACAGCATACAAACCCTACATCAACAATTTGGCTTAAAACTCAGTTACATAAAGAACACATATTACACAATTAAAAACACCACTTATAAAAATACGCTGGTGAAACGTAATACCTCATTAGAACCAATATAAATTACTGATAACAAATCAGATACTCACACGCTAACAATACTGAAAACATGATGAAAACACTGGAATAAATATGTAGAAATACATACCTCAAATCAACCTGAAATGAGATACTTGGGCTCAAGCCCTTTTGATTCCCTCCACTTATGTTTAGGAAGCCATTCTTTTCCTTCCTTTTGCTTTTGTTCCTTGAGAAGTTTCCTCTTCTGAGCCCCAACCTGGCCTTAATCCTAATCTGGTCCAACTTCTCTGATACAGTTCCCACTTCTTGATCAGGTCTAGACCCTGACTGAGAAGTAGGAGTGCACTCCATCGGTCCTGATCCCGATGTCTGAGTATCTGAGGTCTCAGATTGCCCCTTGGATTCTTTTAAAATAATTTTTTTTCTCTGTGTTCATCTTAGTCCCACGAGATTTAGATTTGGGGATTTATATGGTCCACACCACGATAACCCCGCGCGGTGCAAGGCAACTTACTGAGGGAGGTCACCCGGTATCCGTGAGGCTCCGTTCGAGACACATCCACCCATGTGCCATGCACCCCTCAGCACGGGTCGCACCACACCTTGGGTTGGGGGGCAGTTTAACGGCATGCCCGGGACGATATCTGATAGTGAAATGTACAACATTTATTTCTGGAAGTCATTTCATTACCTTATACATGAATAAGCAACTGGGAACAAGGAAATCAGAAGCAAATACATACATTAAAAAAAAAAAAAAAAAAAAAAAAAAAAAAAAAAAAAAAAAAAAAAAAAAAAAAAAAAAAAACAAGGAAAGGTAGACTTATCACTTTATCCACATGTAGGTTAAAAAAAATCTCTACTTGAGATACCAAGTTACTCCTTTTACTCCTTGACTACTTACTTCTCTAGCTCCATTAGGTTGGGTCCTCTTTTTTGGGCACCTCAACCCGATCCCACCCCCATCAACCACAAACATTGCCGAGGTGGGGTGGCTTGCATGGCTCAATGATGCAGATACCTGTACCATAGATGCAACCACAGTGGAGGGGTATCTGTGGAGAGGCCAGACAAACGTGTGGTTCCTGAAGAGGGGCAGCAGCCTTTTCAGTAGTTACAGGGGCAACAGTCTGGATTATTGGCTGAGTTGGCTTTGTAACATCAGCTAATGTGGCTTTGCCATGCAGCTACTGCCAACGGCTGAAATCAAGGGGAAACTACAGTCGTTACTTCTCCCGAGGACATGCAGCTCTACTGTATGACTATATGATGAAGCCGTCTTCTTGAGTAAAATATTCCGGAGGTAAAATACTCCCCCATTTGGATCTCTGGGCTGGGACTACTCAGGAGGATGTCGTCATCAAGAAAACCAAAACAGGCAATCTATGGGCCGGAGCCTGGAATGTTCTAACCCTTAATCGCGTAGGTAAGCTAGAAATTTGGAAAAGAGAAACTGATAGGTTAAAGTTAGATATGGTAGGGATTAGTGAAGTACGGTGGCATCAACAGCATAATGAACGCATTATCGTAGTAAAGATAGACACGAACCCAACACTGACCAGAAGAGTGCAAGTTTATATGCCAATTACCACAGCCGATGATGAGAATATCGAAAAAATGTATGATGAGATAACACAAATCATTCAGAAGAGACAAAAACTTGATTGTGATGGGGGGACTGGAACGCGGTAGTAGGAAAGGGAAGAGAAAGACTGTAGTAGGTGAATATGGACTGGGAAAAAGAAATGAAAGAGGAGATCGCTTGGTAGAATTTTGTGCAGAGCACAATTTAATGATCACCAACACTTGGTTTAATCATCATGAAAGAAGGCTGTATACATGGAAGAGACCAGGAGACACTGGAAGGTACCAGATTGACTTTATAATGGTAAGAAATAGATTTAGAAACCAGGTTCTAAACTGTAAGACATATCCAGGGGCAGATATAGATTCTGACCATAACTTATTGTTTATGAACTGCAGATTATAACTTAAGAGACTGCAGAAAGGTAGAAAGGTTTGGAGGTGGAACCTGGACAAATTGAAAGAACCAGAGGTGGTGGAGAGTTTCAGAGGGAGCATTAGGCAAGGATTGGCTGAAACGGGGGAAAGTAATACAGTAGAAGAAGAATGGGTAGCTCTGGGATGGATGCAGAGGACCATACAGGCAGAAGAACAAGGCCAAATAGAAATCCCTGAATAACACAGGATATAGTGAATTTAATTGATAAGAGGAGAAAATATAAAAATTCAGCAAGTGAAACAGGAAAAAGGGAGTACAAAGTCTGAAAAATGAGATTGACAGGAAGTGCAGACTGGCTAAGCAGGAGTGGCTACAGGACAAATGCAGAACTGTAGAAGAAAGCATAACTAGAGGAAAGATAGATACTGCCTACATGAAAATAAGAGATATTTGGGGAGAAGAGAAGCAGCTGTATGAATATCAAGAACTCAGACGGAAAACCAGTACTAAGCAAAGAGGGGAAAGCTGAACTGTGGAAGGAATATATAGCGGGCCTACACAAAGAAAATAAGCCAGTAATCTAGAAATGGAGGAAAATGAGATAAGAAATATGATACTGTGAGAAGAATTTGACAGAGCGCTGAAGGACTTCCGTCTGAACTGCTGATGTTGTTAGGAGAGCAAGTCGTGAAAAAATTGTAGCACATTGTATGCAAGATGTATGAGACAGGGGACATATGCTCCAACTTCAAGAAGAATATTGTAATTCCAATTCCAAAGAAAGCATGTACAGACAAGTGTGAAAATTACAGAACTATCAGTTTAATTAGTCATCGTTGCAAAATACTAACATGAATTATTTACAGATGAATGGAAAAACTTGTGGAATCCGACCTCGGGGAAGACCAGTTTGGATTTAGGAGAAATGTAGGAACACGGAAGGGCAATACTCACATTACGACTTATCTTAGGAGATAGGCTAAGGAAAGGCAAACCTACGTTTTTAGCGTTTGTCGATTTGGAGAAAGCTTTTCACAATTTCGACTGGAATAAACTCTTTGAAATTCTGAAAGTAACAGGGATAAAATTTAGGGAGCGAAGGGTTATATTCAACTTATAGAAAAACTAGACAACGGTTATTAGAGCCTAAAGCTATAGAAGGGATGCAGAGGTTGGGAAGGGAGGAAGACAGGATTGTAGCCTTTCCCCAATGTAGTTCAATCTGTACATTGATCAGGCAGTGAAGAAATGGAAGGAAAAATTTGGAGAGGGCATTAAAGTGCAGGGGGAAGAAATAAAAACATTGCAGTTTGCCGGTCATAGTAATTGTGTCAGAGACCGCAAAAGATCTGGAAGAGCAATTGAATGGGATGGACAGTGTCTTGAAAGGAAGATATAAGATGAACATTAACAAGAGTAACTCAAAGGTAATGGAATGCAATGTCAGAATATCAGGCGATGCTTAAGGAATTAGATTAGGTAATGAGACAATAAAAGTAGTAGATGAATTTTGTCATTTTGGTAGCAAGATAACTTATGATGGCCGAAGTAAAGAAGATATAAAATGCAGAATGGCTATGGGAAGAAAAGCATTTCTAAAGAAGTGAAACTTGTTAACATCCAATATTAATTTAAATGTTAGAAAGTGCTTTCTGAAAGCATTTGTCTGGAGTGTAGCTTGTATGGGAGTGAAACATGGACGATTAGGAGTTCAGATAAAAAGATAATAGAAGCTTTTGAAATGTGGTGCTACAGACGAATGATGAAATTTAGATGGGTAGATCACATAACTAATAAGAAGGTGCTTAACCGAAATGGGAAAAAAAGGAGTTTCTGGCATATCCTTACTAAGAGAAGGGATAGATTGGATGGACACATTCTGAGACATCGAGGAATCATGAATGCAGCATTATAGGGAAGTGTGTGGGGTAAAAATCATAGAGGGAGATCGAGGGACAAATACCGTAAGCAGATTCAAAAGGATGTAGGTTACTGAACTTATTCTCAGATGAAGAGAATTGCACACACACACTGATGACGACAACAAAAACAACAACACTCAGCATAAAATCTGTGAAGTTAGTTGAGACGTTGTATCTGTGTAGTTGGCTATGCTGCCAATATTTGAAGTATAATCTCTTGTGGAAAAGTTGTTTGGAGAGAATATTACAAGTTAATAAAAGTAAAGTTAAATGTATTTAGGCGTTCCACTGAAGACAATCCTGCACTAAAGCCAGAGCTATAATTTCTCGCAAAAACAAGCAGATCACCCTCATCTACACATCAGAACAAAAGGATAAGTATGTAATGGTTGGTAATTATCATATATCATTGTATATCGTGGAGTGTAAATTATGACAATTATTGCCTATGATATTGAATAGGTTATTCTAAGGTGGAGGAACAATGAGGTATGATAATAACAGGCCATTAATAAACAATATTATGGAAAGGGTAGGTTGCTACTCACCACAGAGACACCCGATAAGCCACAGAAATTCACACAAAAGAATAAAGAAAACAAAAAAGTTTTTTTAATACAAATAAACAATCCCTGAGATGGATTTTCGTCTCAAATATGTCAAAGACATTATTGATAAATATGAAGCATTGAATTAAAATTTGTGATGTTGAGCGAAATTGTACTTAGACTATTCCAAGGCGCCTTAATCGTTAGTGGTGTGGTAGTCTAACGGTTAAGACGTCTGCCTAGTAAGCATTTAGGTCCGGGTTCGATTCCCGGCCTCACCACAAATCTTAATTCAATGTTTCATATTTATCAAAAAAGTTTTTGGCTGTTAAGCCTTTGCTGCCATAGACAACTTGCACGCACATTCATGCCCCCCCCCCCCCCCCCCGCCCCACACACACACACAAACTGAACCACCATCTCTATGTGCGCACTGAAGGAGTAGTGGGTATGTGGCAGCCGACCGAGATGCTTGGGCCCGTCCTCAGAGCACGCTGTCCGCTCGGGTGTGGTGGCCAGTCCCTTGTGTTTAAGTGGCTGTTGCCTGCTTCCTATATATTGAAGTTAAACTTAACTTTTCTTTGTTTTCACCATTATTTTGGAATCTTGAAATAACTCATCTGTGACGTGAGCATGTTTCTTAATCATTTAATTAAAAAAGTGGAGTTTGTCACTTTTACCCTTCTACATAGTTGAAAATCAGGGTATGGCCCTTTTCCCACTCATCGAAGTTCTCGCCGCCGAGTTGCAATTATTCCATTTAGTTGCTCTTTCTTGTGAGTTGGTCATTTCCTTTCCCTCTCATCATTGTTCCTGCTGGCAATGAGTTGTGTCTACTGTTTTGGTTGATCTTTGTTTGTGGGCTGGTCATTGCCGATAATATGTGTAGATATGTGGTACCGTTACCTGATCGTTCTTACCTCACCTTGTCGAAAAGAGTGAAGGGAAAGGGCTTAATATTAAACCTTATTTCTTTCACCCCCTTCACCTGTTTGCAGAGGCGGTGGCCTCCCCACAATGTAATTATAGTGTGTTGTGAAAATGTACTCGGCACGGCTAGCAATCCCTGGCAATGTGTATGCTGTTTTAGCTTCCAAGGCCTGTTTTTAATTAATGCTCAATCTTGTCAGTTTTGCCCTGAAAGGGTGATTTTTCCTCAGACCCTGTGATCTAGCTTGTACTGCCTGGAGTGGATTGTCTGTTTTCTAAGATAGTGGGGCACTGACTTACACAAATGTATTAAATGAGCTATGGTCAAACATTGTCAAATTTGGAAACATTTTAATAACTATTGTTCTTTATATTTGTCATCGAATTTGCCTACCCTTCTTAATAAGTTTAGTTAAAGCTTATGGGCATTGTATCGTGTGAGGCTCCTTGTAAATTTATATCATATAAATTTTTCTTAGAAGTGTTTAAAAGTCAAACCCCTTCTAATAAGCAGATTGTTTTCAAAAAAAATTATCAATCTTCAAAATTCGTGTGATTTCTTTCTTTTTCTTTTCTTTTCTTCTTTTTTAAATAACTGTTGTTCTTTTAGAAGGAAATGTCTTATTTTATTGCGTTAATAAAATAGAATATAATCCATCTTACTAGTGAAAACATCTATCAGTATCACCCTTGAGTTGTCAGAGATCCTTATTAAATCTGGTTGGGGGTATAAGATCAAGCCTGGTTTCCGAACCCCAGGTCACAGTATTTCCATTGTTTGATACAATGAATAAACAAGTCTTCTGTAAGTGTTCACAGCAGAATTGGTAAATCACATAGCTGCTCTTTCAGGTGGCTTGGGCTTTGGTGGGGCTGGGTAAGCCTGCAACAGGACTGGAATAAGAAGTGGCAATCTGTTGGGATTAGAAGTGATATAGGGATGGACTATAATGTTCTGAAGGTTGGATGAGTGATGTAACACTACCTTAGAAAAGATTGGAAAGATTTGCAGTAAGAGGTCTCAGATTGCGACAAACAATCAAAGCCTTGGTGCTGTACTCTTTTGTGGCTGGTTATGTGGTGGGGAGAGAGGGGTTATGGCTTAGGAAATCTGTTAGTATACTAGGTCAGGGGGGGTGGGTTATTGTCTGTTTGTGAGTCTTTTGGTATATTGGGTTAGCAAGTAGTCATCACTGCAAACAAGGTTGACAAGGATGTAGTGGAGGTATATTTGGATATGGAATGGACTGCAGCTGTCAAAGTAAAGGTACTGTAGTTGGTAGGTGTGTTTTATGTGAGCATACATATGGGTGGAGTCCTCAATGAGGTGAAGGTTAACATCCAGGAAGGTGGCATGCATTGTTGAAGAGGACTAAGTAAAGCAAATGGGAGAGAAGGGGTTGAGATTGTGGCTCTGAGCACAAATCATGAAATTATCATCAATTAACCTAAACCAGAGCACAGGTTTGGTGTACTGTGAGGTTAAGAAAATTTCCTCTAGATAGCCGGTCACTCCCAGTTCATACCACCATTGAACCAAGATTCTTTCTCAGTCCACCTAATCAGCCCCTGGTCACTTTTCAAGAATTCCTCTCCATGAGACATGTCTACTTCTAATTAGTAACATGTCTAGTCTTTTGTTTACCAGAAATTTCTCAGCAGTACAAAACATAACTAATGGTTCGATGGGAAGACTTTATGGAAAACCATGCCAGAAGGGTCCACATAATGAACATAAAAAAAGAACATCAGTGTACTTAGCTCTGTTGTTTGGCTGGTGCAGTCTTGAGGACTCCTTATTTAGTATCCACATCTGTACCTGTTGGACATTTATCAGCAATGAGCAGGAATTCTTGAGAAATAGCTTATGGAACACTTCTTTCTTGCATCTATTCCTGTTTATTCACTTAGTTGTATGGTTATGAACTCTTAAATTCAAATACCACAACTTCTGACTCTGCATTTTACCTATCATTGCAACACAATAGCTCCAATTAGTGACCACACACAGAGTATGAGTACTTGTCTCTGTTTTCTTACACAATGAAAAAACAGACAAGGTCTAAAAATTGCAGAATTAAAAAAAATATTTTCTAGATTAAAAATATTAAATACATATGAAAAGAATTGTCTTAATAAATTAAATATTCCAAATTTTTCTATTCCAGTTTGTTTCTTAGGTTTTACACTTGTAAATGATTTTTTAGCTGTGTTGTGGACATCATCTGATTTCAGACTTTGATGAAGGGACATTTCTGATTGTTCCAATTTTGTTATGTTAATGTGATAGTTTATAGAACAGATAAGTTTTTTTTAGTGTAATCAGATGGCATGGTTTTTAGTAAGTGTATTATGGTGTCATAAGTTTTCATGTTTGCAATATGATTTTAACTTGATATGTCGTACACATTTAAGTATTGTTTATTTATGTGTTCTCAGTTTTACTGCATGTTGGTGTGTGTATCTGATTAATTATGAGTAAAGTGTGATGGTTCTAACGAGATAAGAGGCTTTTCTGCTGTATCATATGTTGTTTTTATAATTACATGTAGTATTTGAAAATGTATTGTATATGTAACTTTGAGGTTCCAATCATATTAGGTGTGTATGGTGATGGTGTTCATGTATTGTGTGTATGTTGTGGTAAGTTATTGGTTGGATAGTTGTGGCAGCTATGTTAACAATTGAAACAAGGTACAAGTATCAAATGGGCCTTATTGGCAGACAAAATAATACAGCTTCATTAGATGTGCTACCATGTGGTTTTCTAAGAATATGGAAGTAACAAAGTATATGTCATTGCCCATAGAGATTCTAGAGTTGAACGAGGAGGAAAACGGGGTCAGACGTCGAATGTGGGTTCACCGAGTTTTCCTAAGACCCTTCCTGAGAATACCAGCATTTTATCAGAAGTAACAGCTTTACAAAACATCAAAACAGATCCCAACCAAATCATTCTCCTTGCTCCGACACTGTTGTGATGAATCAAAGTTACTATGTTAGAAGGCCTTTTCCAACTGACTGATCCCTCCACCTACAAGTTATGCCAGCATGACCCCATCCCAAAAATCCACAATCCAAATAATCCTGGTTGCCCAGTTATAGCTGATTAATATTCTCCCACTGAATGAATTTTGGATATCTTTGACAAACACCTTGCAACATTTCCAAATGTGCATATCCAACTCTTTTCTTTATGATATGTCACTTGAAAACCTCTATGATCAATGGGAAGTACCACATATTCATAGTTAAACAATACAGAAACACCTATAATAAATCTGTAATAGCTTAGTCACCTACAGTATACTAAAACTCTTTAGGATGGCCCATTTCATACTTTACCTTAATATAGATTTCTAATATAGCTACCACAACTAAATAGCCAAACAGTATAGTAAGTAAAGACAGCATACAAACCCTACATCAACAATTTGGCTTAAAACTCAGTTACATAAAGAACACATATTACACAATTAAAAACACCACTTATAAAAATACGCTGGTGAAACGTAATACCTCATTAGAACCAATATAAATTACTGATAACAAATCAGATACTCACACGCTAACAATACTGAAAACATGATGAAAACACTGGAATAAATATGTAGAAATACATACCTCAAATCAACCTGAAATGAGATACTGGTAACAAAAATAGTTTAATGACTCCATTATACACTCACCATATAATAATATTGGCCCTCCCAACATTAACTCTGCAATACAATATCGGTTGGCAGGCAACTGAAGAACAAGTTACTACCTGGTGGGCAACTGCAGAATGAGGTAACAGTTCTGTTATGTACACATCCAGTCCACACAGGCAGGTTCTGAACAAAGTGATGTGACGTAGGACAATGTTCAGGTTAATTACAGCAATTAGGCTAATGAACAATATGACACATGGTGCAGGCAAATGTCAGAATAATCAAGATGCCACAATTGTTGATCTAAGAAAATCAGTTCTAGAATATTCATTATAGACAATTGCATGTAACAAATATAAATCGAATAACTTACCCAAAGAACAGGCTCATATATATATATATATATATATATATATATATATATATATATATATATATATATATATTAAACGATTATTAAGACGAAAAATTCCTAGCAGGAAAAATAAAATATAAAAAATAGACGAAGATTACTCACCAGGCGAAGGAGCACAGGTGTGACAGCATCACAAATAAATAAATGAATACACACACACACACACACACAATCGCAAGCTTTCGCAAACATGCCCACACATTCACACAGACACAAGTACACCTAGGCAGACATGTCTGCCTAGGTGTACTTGTGTCTGTGTGAATGTGTGGGCATGTGTGCATTTGTTTACCCTCCATTTTTTCCCCCAAGGTAAGTCTTTCCTCTCCCGGGATTGGAATGGCTCCTTATCCCCTTCCTTAAAACCCTCATCATTTCCTTTTCCCTCTCCTTCCCTACTGCCTGAAGACGCAACTGGGTTGCGAAAGCTTGCGATTGTGTGTGTGTGTGTGTGTGTGTATTCATTTATTTATTTGTGATGCTGTCACACCTGTGCTCCTTCGCCTGGTGAGTAATCTTCGTCTATTTTTTATATTTTATTTTTCCTGCTAGGAATTTTTCGTCTTAATATTCGTATCATATATATATATATATATATATATATATATATATATATATATATATATATATATATATAAATATATAATATTGGAAAGTCCAGGTTGGAATAAATAATATAGTGAGGACAGTTTACTACTCACCGCAAAGACGTGGCGACGAGCTGCGACAGGCACATACAAAAGACACACACATACAACACATTCAGCTATCGGCCATGGCCTTCTTCAGAAATAGAGCACTCACGCAATCACACAGGCACACAACACAGTCATACAACCATCACCTCCGACTGCCACACTTCGAAACCAGCAGGATTCGAAGTGTGGCAGTCGGAGGTGATGGTTGTATGACTGTGTTGTGTGCCTGTGTGATTGCGTGAGTGCTCTATTTCTGAAGAAGGCCATGGCCGATAGCTGAATGTGTTGTATGTGTGTGTCTTTTGTATGTGCCTGTCGCAGCTCGTCGCCACGTCTTTGCGGTGAGTAGTAAACTGTCCTCACTATATTATATATATATATATATATATATATATATATATATATATATATATATATATATATATATTATAGAGGGAAACTTTCCCTGTGGGAGAAACAAAAATAAAAAATAGAAAAGAGATGACTTACCAAAAGGACCGGCTTGTCGATAGAAACAAATAAACTCGCACACAAACACACATACAAGCTTTCGCCACCACTGTCAGCTTCTTCTGGAAAAAGAGGAAAAAAGGGGAGGAAAAAGGAAAGGATATGGGTTTTAAGGAAGTGGAAAAGGAGTCATTCCAATCCCACGAGTGGAAGGACTTACCCTAGGGGAAAAAAAGGAAGGTAAACAAATACACACACACTCAGACATATCTAAACGCAAACACACCTAGACAGACATTTGTAAAAAGGTGTGTTTGCGTTTCGATATGTCTGAGTGTGTGTGTATTTGTTTACCTTCCTTTTTTTCTCCTAGGGTAAGTCCTTCCACTTCTGGGATTGGAATGACTCCTTTTCCACTTCCTTAAAACCCATATCCTTTCCTTTTTCCTCCCCTTTTTTCCTCTTTTTCCTGAAGAAACTGCCAGTGGTGGCGAAAGCTTGTATGTGTGTTTCTGTGCGAGTTTATTTGTTTCTATCGACGAGCCGGTCCTTTTGGTAAGTCATCTCTTTTCTATTTTTTATTTTTATATATATCTCTCAAAAAATTCCTAGCAGGAAAAATTATATATAAAAAATAGACGAAGATTACTCACCAGGCGAAGGAGCACAGGCAGTGATAGTAACAAATAAACACACACACATACATACAAACGCTAGCTTTCGCAGCCTATCTGCTTCGTTAGGCAGAAGGGAAGGAGAGGGAAAAGGAAATGATGAGGGTTTTAAGGAAGGGGCCATTCTAATCCTGGGACAGGAAAGACTTACCTTGGGGGAAGAAAAGGAAGGTGAAAAAATACACATACACCCATACATTTACACAGACGCTAACACACCTCTCCTTTCCTTCTGCCTAACGAAGCAGCTAGGCTGCGAAAGCTAGCATTTGTGCGTGTGTGTGTGTCTGTGTGTGTGAACTTATTGATTTATTTGTGCTACTATCACTTCCTGTGCTCCTTCACCTGTTAAGTAATCTTCATCTATTTTTTTATATAAATTTTTCCTGCTAGGAATTTCTCCTCACAAAACAAGAATCCAGCAAATCACATTACATTTATATATGTATTTTATTATGAAACTTCCTGGCAGATTAAAATTGTGTGCCGGAATCGGGACTCGAACCTGCCCGCGAAAGGCAAAGGTCCCAGGTTCGAGTCCCAGTTCCGGCACACAATTTTAATCTGCCAGGAAGTTTCATATCAGCGCACACTCCGCTGCAGAGTGAAAGTTTCATTCTGGTATTTTATTATATTTATGATACAAAGATTATAGAGGAAAAATTCCTAGCAGAAATAATATATATAAAAAGTACATGAAGTTTACTTACCAGGTGAAGGAGTGCAGGTAGTGATAGTAACATAAATAAAATACACACACACACACACACACACACACACACACAAGCTTTGGAAACCTTGTTGCTTCTTCAGGCAGAGTAGAGAAGGAGAGGGAAAAGTAAAGGATTTGGGTTTAAGGAGCGGGTGAAGTGTCATTCCAATCCCGGGAGAGGAAAGAGTTGCCTTTGGGGAAAAAGGATAGGTAAACAAACACACACACTCACACACACAAAGGCAGACATTTATTATTCTTAGTGACATTCGTTTTATGTTGTAGACTGCCGCTTAAATATTTCATGGCCGTCTAATAGTAGACATGAAGCAGATAATTTATATATAAACAATTATAGGTAGTATTTGTTGACAAGAACTGATTATTGAACAGTGTGACAACACACTTAATAGCTACCTGAGCAAAGAACTTCAGTCTTGACTGATTTTTAGTATTATTAAATATACACTTGTCTGTTAAATGTAAACAACATTTGTAGGGAGGTGGTCAAAGCATTTAATTCTGTGATATTGAAATGTATAACATTTTGGAAGGGAAATTGTATTTTAAAAATGAGGCATTAGGATGAACGGAAGGATACAATTTTGGGGGCAGGAAGAGCATGCTTTCGAACACTTGGGAGTCGACTCCTAACTTGGGCGTAGTGGTAAGAGGTTGTCACTGGGCGGGCTAAAGTCGTGTTACAAACTTGTGATTTGAAGAGGTAGTCATGTGTGGACATAGAAAATTTACAGGACTGTGACTGCAGAACTTAGTCTCTGGTTAATAAGTGGTGAACTATGGACAGTAGTAGGGCTGTGGAACTGTGATAATTCAGCAATCGTGTACTCGTGTGACAAACTGTGTTTTATAACTAATACTGTAATTCATTGTGGATTAATTTGGAACTGCAATGTTCAATGGCCCTTTACTTGTGATAATTTGGAACTATTACTATAAAGTGCATGTGATGTTTATTATGCCTCTCATGAACAATAGTTGGGAGAAATATTCATTTATTTACCAATGTATAAAGTAGGGCCACCTCCGCATTTTCATGGCCAAACAGGGTAATAAACTCCATTCAAAAAATTACTTCTTGAATGACTCCCTTCTAAACATTATCTTAGAATGAAATTTGATTGTTATTCAGAGCTTTAAGTTATGTTTATTTAAATATATTTTTCATGTCATCATCTGCAGATAGACTGGCTAAACTACAGATTAATTATTTGAACAGTTTGGGTAGCTGTTTAGGGCATAGAAGAGGACATACATAACTCACCCCTGTAAACAGAGACAATGAGCCATAAACTTTTACTACCCTGAGTTATCTATTGCCCGATTAGTATTGGTGAGTATCAATAGGAAGGTCGCAAGCTTTTGCTCTTGAGAGAGTTTATTATTTTCTGAATTTCAGAAGGGGAGGTCTGGGTGAAATATCTATTGCATCAAATTGTGTGGGTAGGGCCTGTTCCATTAACAGCATAGCTTCTTCTAATGAACTTTTAGATCCTATTTTCTCCACAACATTTAAAAAATAATCATTAAAAATGTTTTCAACTTCTGGCTTGTTAGTTGTAAATTTTTCATTCACTTTGATGGTGATGCTGTCTTTCTGTGCTCTTGTTCGCCCTGTCTCCCTGGTAATAATATTCCAAATTGTTCTAATTTTTTATCAGAGGTACTATTCTCAGATGTGATACACATGCTTCTGGACTTCTTAATAACTTTTCTTAGTGAAGCACAGTAGTTTTTATAATATTTGGCTGTTTCTGGGTCATTACTCTTTCTTACTGTTAGATACAGTTTCCTTTTTCAGTTACAAGATATTGTTATTCCTTTAGTAAGCCATGGTTTCTTATCATTGTATTTAACTATTTTCTTGGGGAAACAATTTTCAAATACTCTTACAAATGTATCATGAGTTATATTTTAAATTAGTATCAACTTCCTTATACATCTCATCCTAGTCTAACTGCTGAAGATTTCCCTAGAAATGTCTAATTGTTAACTGAACGCACAACTTTGGAGGGCTGTTTTGATTTACAGCTAGATGAACTATGTCATTTACTATAACTAGCTGAACCATGATCAGAAAGACCATTCTCAAAATGACAAGCATTTATGTTTTTAAACTTATCTTGGTCTACAAAAAAGTTTTCTATCAGTGTGCTGCTGTCCTTTACTACCCAATTAGAAAAATCAATTACAGAGGACAAATTGAAAGAACCGAGTAAGACTTCCAGGTCATTCTTCCTATTACATTCCTTCAGTGATTTAACATTGAAATCCCCACAAATAATTTTTTTTTCTTATCTGACAGATAGCACAACAAGGCATCCAAATTTTCCATAAATAACTGAAATTTTCCTGAAGAAGACCTATATACTGTTACAATTATAAAAAAAAAGACCTCTATTCAGTTTAAGCTGACAGGCACATGCTTCTATATGTTGCTCTACACAAAACTTTTGTGTTTCTAAACTTTTTACACAGCGATAACATTTGACATAGATGGCAACTCCTCCTCTCACCTTGTTCTCAATATTCACATGTGATGCTAGTTTCTAACTGCTTATGTTTACTTTTTTTCCATGCCTGTCACAATGTGATGCTTAGATGGGCATAGTATATCAATTCTGTTCTCTGATTCTATGTCATCTAAACAAACCAGTAGCTCATCTACTTTATTCCTTAATCCCTCAATATTTTGGTGAAATATGTTAACATTATTTTTTACTTTACTTTTGTTAGATTCATGAGAGTTCTGAGTATCTTTAGCAAATGTCTGCCTGAGCTTTCCATTGGAGCCTGGTCTTAGCCTAAAAAAAAAGAAGTAGGCTTACATTCATGAATTGAAGTGCCCCCCTTAAGGTTTTTGCTATTAACCCTGCCAGTTTACCATTCCCTTCAGAGTTGGAGTATAAGAAAAGCTACAAAAGAATTTTCTGCTTCAGATCACAAGGAACAGTTAATAGCAGAGAAGTTGTGCGCCCTAAAACCACAAAAAAAAAAAAAAAAAAAAAAAAAAAAAAAAAAAAAAAAAAAAAAAATTAGTAGCAGAACATGGTATACTGGTGACACCAAATCCAAAGCCAGGCAAGTCATTATGTGAGAAAACCGTTCAGCATGTGAATGATTTTTACTGTGATCATGATGTGAGCCATAGATGCCAGGAAGAAAAGACTGTGTCTGTGAAAGAAAATGGAATTACAGTGCAGAAGCAACTATTGCTGCACAACCTTAAGGAACCGTATTCCTATTTCAAAGATAAATACCCAGATATAAATATTGGAATTTTTGTGAGTTGCAGCCAAAGCACGGTGTTCTTGGCAATGCCAGTGGGACCCATACTGTTTGAGTGTGTGTTTGTCTCTCACCAGAATTTCAAGTTAATTACTGAAGGGTGTACACTAAAAGCACTAACGAAGTGTGAAGAACACACATTACCATCATACAAGCACTGTGTAGCATTTGTTACATACAATCCTGCACTATCAGTATGTTTCTTAAGTTCGTGTTCCTAATGTCCAAATCTGTATGATATCTTTAGTAAGAACTGCATAGACGAAATTACATATAAGTGTTGTTTAACTATGGGCAGGGTAATTCTAGAGGCTATAACAAAGTCAACAGATGATTTCATCAAGGTGTTTACATGGAGGTTACAACAGCTCTTGGCACACTCATTTATCTCCCAGCAGCAATCAAATTTCTGTAAAATCACTGAAGAAGGTCTCAAAGTAAATGAGTATCTTTTTCATCAGTAAACACTTCTGGGCTGAGTTGCCGTGGTCGATCTATAAAACTTCCTCTCCCTGACGTTTCATTCTCGACTACGGAGAACATCTCCTGAGGATGAGTCATCGACTCAACCTCGGAAGATGTTCTCCGTAGTCGAGAACGAAATGTCAGGAAGAGGAAGTTTTATAGATCGACCACGGAAACTCAGCCCGGAAGTGTTTACTGATGAAGACGCCGGCCGTGAAAGCCTTCATGGGATGAGTATCTTGTTCTTTGTGACTTTGCAGAAAATTACTCTTTCCCCATTCAGGATGAGGTATAGGGATTCCAATGGAATAATTTACATGCTACAATCCACCCGTCTGTAGCTTACTACAGAGACTCAAGCACTAATGAAATACAACATGTATCATCCGTGGAAATATCTGACTGCCTTCGCATGATACATTGTGCATTCTTTCCAGAAAAATTTCATCAATTTCTTAAAATGTCAGTTTTCAAATCCAAAGCACATTTATTACTTTTCAGATGAATGTGCTGTCCAATACAAAAACAGAAAGAACTTTATGAATCTGTCCTACCATCAGGAAAATTTTAATGTTACAGCAGAATGGCACTTTTTTGCTACAGCGCATGTTAGAGGACCTTGTGATGGAGTAGCAGGGACTGTAAAGAGATTAGCAAGACTTGCCAGCCTCAAGCGACCTAATGAAAATCATATTCTGACATCAATACAGTTGTTTGAGTGGTGCAAGGGTAATATTCCTTCATGTACCTTCCATTATGCACCAGTTTTCCATCATAATATAGATTCGGCCAAGCTGAAACAATGTTTCAAAAATATAAGGACAATTTCAGGTACCCATAAGCTTCATTGTGTAATACCTGTTAAAGGTTTAAGTAAGGATGAACATATTCTGATTCTTCACTGATTAGAGAAGAGTCAGTGATTGCTATGGTGAATAAAATGCTATTAATAGATATACATGGATTTGTTGCCTGTATGTATGGCAATCATTGGTGGGTTGCACATGTCTTACAAATTTGTGAAGAAACAGTTGAAGTAAAGGCCAACTTCTTGCATCCACATGCACCGTTTCCGTCATTTGTGTTTCCTGCCAAACCAGAAACTTGTGTCATCAGAAAATGTGACAGAGTTGTGTTAAGAGTCGATCCAGTGACACCAACTGGAAGGACAATCTCCCTGCATTAGATCTGGTGAACATTAACAATTTAGTTGGAGAACTGTGAGGAAAGAACTAATCACTTTTCATTAAAACTGTAATGTAAATGGTTCATAATACCATTATAATAATGTAAACCATATTTTTGTAGAATATTACTTTTGAAATAAATCTGAAATAGTCAGGTTGAAAATGTTACTTTTCTGCGATTAAACACTCTTCACCAGTCCAAGTGGGTAATGTCTAGTTGTTATATATATTATAGAAGGAAATGTTCCTGGTGGTAAAAATATGTATAAAAAATAGAAATAAAATAACATACCCGAAGGACAACTCGTCAATAGAAACAAAAAAACACAAATAAAACACACACACACACACACACACACACACACACACACACACACACACACACAAGATACAAGCTTTCACAACTGATGGCCGCTTCTTCAGTAAAAGAGGAAGGAAGGAGGGGAAAAGGAGGTTGTAAGGGAGTGGAAGAGGAGTGATTCCAATCCCGGGAGTGAAAGGACTTACCTTAGGAGGAAAAAAGAAAAAGGTAAACAAGCACACATACACATGCAAACACACTAAGGTAAGTCCTTCCACACCCTTAAAACCCACATCCTTTCCTTTTCTCCTCCTTCCTTCCTCTTTTCCTGAAGAAGCAGCCATCAGTTGTGAAAGCTTGTATCTTGTGTTTCTGCTTTTAGTATATCAACAAGCCTGTCCTTTGGGTAAGTTATTCAATTTATATATATATATATATATATATATATATATATATATATATATAAATTATAGAGGGAAACTTTCCCGGTGGGATAAATAAAAATAAAAATAGAAAAGAGATGACTTACCAAAAGGACCGGCTCGTCGAGAGAAACAAATAAAATCACACACAAACACACATACAAGCTTTCGCCACCACTGGCAGCTTCTTCAGGAAAAAGAGGAAAAAATGGGAGGAAAAGGGAAGGATATGGGCTTTAAGGAAGTGGAAAAGGAGTCATTCCAATCCCAGGAGTGGAAGGACTTACCTTAGGGGAAAAAAAGGAAGGTAAACAAATACACACACACTCAGACATATTGAAACGCAAGCACACCTAGACAGACATTTGTGAAAAGCAAAGAAGTTGGACAGAGATACCAATTGAGGCAGAGGCTCTGTCCACAGAACCCAGGCAAAGATGCTAAAGATAGTGGGCGGGAATTTGAGTTAGCGGAGATTGAGACCAGGTGGGCAACGGGAGGAAAGAATAAGCTGAAGGGCAAGTTCCCATCTCCGGAGTTCTGAAAGGTTGGTGTCGGTGGGAAGTATCCAGACAACCCGGACGGTGTAACACTGCGCCAAGATGTGCTGGCCGTGCACCAAGGCATGTTTAGCCACAGGGTGATCCTCATTACCAACAAACACTGTCTGCCTGTGACCGTTCATGCGAATGGACAGTTTGTTGCTGGTCATTCCCACATAGAACGCTTCACAGTGCAGGCATGTTAGTTGGTAAATCACGTGGGTGCTATCGCAAGTGGCTCTGCCCTTGATCGTGTACACCTTCCGGGTTACTGGACTGGAGTAAGTGGTGGTGGAAGGGTGCATAGGGCAGGTTTTACAACGGGAGCGGTTGCATGGGTAGGAGCCAGAGGGTAGGGAAGGTGGTTTGGGGGTTTCATAGGGATGGACTAGGAGGTTACGAAGGTTAGGTGGGCGGCGGAAAGACACTACCGGAGGAGTGGGGAGGATGTCATTAAGGATGGATCTCATTTCAGGGCAGGATTTAAGGAAGTCGTATCCCTGCTGGAGAGCCACATTCAGAGTCCGCTCCAGTCCCGGAAAGTATCCGGTGACAAAAGGGGCACTTCTGGGATTCTTCGGTGGAAGGTTCTGGATTTGGAGGAATGAGGAGGTGGCTCTGGTAATTTGCTTCTGAACCAGATCAGGAGGATAGCTGCGGGATGTGAAGGCTGTTATTAGGTTATTGGTGTACTGGTTCAGGGATTCGGGACTGGAGCAGACTCTTTTGCCACGAAGACCTAAGCTGTAGGGAAGGGAACGTTTGATATGGAATGGATGGCAGCTGTCATAATGGAGGTACTGTTGTTTGTTGGTAGGTTTGATGTGGACGGATGTGTGAAGTTGGCCGTTGGACAGATGGAGGTCGACATCAAGGAAAGTGGCATGGGATTTGGAGTAGGACCAGGTGAATTTGATGGGTCCAAAGGAGTTGAGGTTGGAGAGGAAATTCTGGAGTTCTTCTTCACTGTTGGTCCAGATCATGAAGATGTTGTCAATGAATCTGTACCAAACTTTGGGTTGACAGGCTTGGGTTTCCAGGAAGGCTTCCTCTAAGCGTCCCATAAATAAGTTTGCATACGAGGGGGCCATCCTGGCTCCCATGGCTGTTCCCTTTAGTTGTTGGTATGTCCGGCCCTCAAAGGTGAAGAAGTTGTGGGTTAGGATGAAGCTGGCTAGGGTATTAAGGAAAGAGGTTTTAGGTAGGGAAGTGGGTGGTCGGCGTGAAAGGAAATACTCCATCGCAGCGAGGCCCTGGGCATGTGGGATATTTGTGTATAAGGAGGTGGCATCAATGGTTACAAGGATGGTTTCAGGAGGTAACAGGCTGGGTAAGGATTTCAGGCCATCGAGGAAGTGGTTGGTGTCTTTGAAGAAGGATGGGAGACTGCACATGATGGGTGTGCAGTGTTACACCGTCCGGGTTATCTGGATACTTCCCACCGACACCAACCTTTCAGAACTCTGGAGATGGGAACTTGCCCTTCAGCTTATTCTTTCCTCCTGTTGCCCACCTGGTCTCAATCTCCGCTAACTCAAATTCCCGCCCACTATCTTTAGCATCTTTGCCTGAGTTCTGTGGACAGAACCTCTGCCTCAATTGGTATCTCTGTCCAACTTCTTTGCTTTTCACAAATGTCTGTCTAGGTGTGCTTGTGTTTCGATATGTCTGAGTGTGTGTGTATTTGTTTACCTTCCTTTTTTTCCCCTAAGGTAAGTCCTTCCACTCCTGGGATTGGAATGACTCCTTTTCCACTTCCTTAAAACCCATATCCTTCCCTTTTCCTCCCCTTTTTTCCTCTTTTTCCTGAAGAAGCTGCCAGTGGTGGCGAAAGCTTGTATGTGTGTTTGTGTGTGATTTTATTTGTTTCTCTCGACGAGCCGGTCCTTTTGGTAAGTCATCTCTTTTCTATATATATATATATATATAGAAATCGTGAAAAGTACTTTGCCGTTTCTTTGCTTATTTTCTTACAAGAAATTAAGTTGTACTCTTAGGGTCTGCCTAACCATATCTTTTAAGATCATGACATATTAGTTAAAAAATTCGTTTCCGTAAATCCCGATAAATTGCAGGCAATCATAGATCATACCACTCCTCCCTTCCATCTCCACGACTTCTACCTTACCCTCCACGATTGTCCTATCTGCCACACTCCCACCCTAAAAAAATTTGGCCTCACTCTGGATTGATCCCTGTCCAGTTCCTATTAATTTGGAGTTTTTACTCCGTTTTTGTTAATTGAAGAGTACCGTAATTTTGAAAGGTTGAGAGCAAAAAAAAAAAAAAATTAAAAAGAGAGAGAGAGAGAGAGAGAGAGAGAGAGAGAGAGAGAGAGAGAGAGAGAGAGAAGAAAAAAGGAAAAAAAAAAAAAAAAAAAAAAAAAAAGAAAAGAAAAAAGAAACGGAGAGAGAGGTTTGCATTGGAGTGTCTGATTTATGAAGCTGAGTGCTGACTAACGCAGGATTTATTATGCTCACGATGTGTGGAGTTGCTAAGTTTTAGTATTCTTTCTCAGAGTAAGAAAGTATTAATTGTGTGTAATGGGTAGCCTGCATTTATTAATTTAGGATGGTGTAGTCGGACCACGAGTGGGATCTCATATACAGCTGGAGCAAGATATTGTTCCGCTCACAGATTTTATGATAGCAGCTAACCTTTGTTGCGACAGATATTTTCTTGATGAAAATTGTGAATCACAAGTTACACACTCAGTGTCAGAACATTAAAAATGCTCACCTTTCTGATTACGATCGCACAAAAGAAGTACTTTTGTAGTGTGAATTGATTGTGAGTTCTTGAAATCAGTAAAAGTTTGGGCCAGGTTTTGTTAGTAATATTCTGAAAACCAAGAAAGTGAACCAAGCGTTCAATTTGTTCCCGAAAAAAATATCTAAGTGGCGAGACTCATAGGAATGATGGAGATGATTTCACTTTGATTCGTAAGACAACCACACCTGAAGACAGCTCCAGTAATTTTGTTCTTTTTCAAATGGTCATATGCTACAGGTGCCCAGTAAGTGGTGGTGGTGCAGTAGACATTTATTTTTATTTTTTTTAGATGGAGCTAAAAAGTTAGACGGGTAAAAATAAAGGGGAAGAGCTTGTCCACTAGTGCTGTATCCATGTACAAGTCAAATTTCACTGTTATTTTTTGAAATGAAAATATTTGGAGAATAAACATCCTACTTGTGAGGACAGTTAAACTGAAAAAAATAAATTTCATTTCTGTTTGCAGTAGCTAGCAGAAAATTTTGCTAAGACGTGACTTTGTAAAAATAATATAACAATTTTACTGTGATATTGAACTAAGTAGGCGCTATTGAAATACGTACATCCAATTGCGACTACTTAGTACTCTACTTTTGACTTGTCTGAAAGGTAAATCTCCGTTAGAACATTAATAACTCTGATGTAAAGAAATACAATGCATACTAATTAACTATAAAAATATAACTTGAGACCAGATAATATAAAAACACTGTTTGGGAAGAAAAGATATTTATTAAGTAGGTAACGTTTGAAAGAAATATTACAGCTGCGAGAATGGTAAACATTTCAGGGTCAAAGGTTAATAAGTAAGCTGCACGTAGGCAGACAGCAAATATATGAAAACTACAACAAAACAATAACATATCAATAACTTACAGTTCTGTTTATTCACCATGTAAGCAATATTAAAAGATTACATTGTAGAAGATAGCTGTATACAAAGCATTATGGTTAGGTGGAAAATTGCTGAATTAAACATATTTTATCCGAGAAATAATATAGAAACCAAGAGGAAGACAGAGTTCAGCTACCATAAGCTTTACGTTAATGCATGTTTTAACAACGAAGCATTACGATAGAGGGAGAAAACATTAAGGAAAGTGAAAATTCCCGGCAGATTAAAATTGTGTGCCGGAGCCAGGTCTCGAACCTGGGACCTTTGCCTTTCGCGGGGAAGCACTACCCACTGAGCTATCCCGACACAACTCACGCTGCCGCCCCACAACTTTACTTCCGCCAGTACCTCACATCCTACTTTCCAAACTTCACAGAAGCTCTCCTGCGAAACATGCAAGACTAGCACTCCTGGAAGAAAGGATATGGTGGAGACATGGATTAGCCACAGCCTAAGGGATGTTTCCAGAATGAAACTTTCACTCTGCAGAGGAGAGTGCGCTGATATGAAACTTCCTGGCAGATTAAAATTGTGTGCCGGAACCGGGACTCGCACCTGGGACCTTTGCCTTTCGCGGGCAAGCGCTCTACCGACTGAGCTATCCCGACACGACTCAGGATGGCGACCCACAACTTTACTTCCGACACACAATTTTAATCTGCCAGGAAGTTTCATATCAGCGCACACTCCACTGCAGAGTGAGAGTTTCATTCTGGAAACATCCCTTAGGCTGGGACTAAGCCATGTCTCCACCATATCCTTTCTTCCAGGAGTGCTAGACTTGCATGTTTCGCAGGAGAGCTTCTGTGAAGTTTGGAAAGTAGGAAGCGAGGTACTGGCGGAAGTAAAGTTGTGGGCCGGCATCGTGAGTCGTGTCGGGATAGCACAGTCGGTAATAGTGGCCGGCGGTGCCCGTGGTGGTCGGAGTTCGTGCTGCGCTGCGCGTCGTGGCTGGCGTGTTTACATCTGGGCGGTAAGTCCCACGCTCGCTTGCGTAGTTTACCGACTCTTTCGTTTGAGGAAATGTGAAACACTCGATAATGGCTCAGCCATTGAAGAAAGACACTTTGAATTTAACTTTCGATCAAAAATATTCACGACCTACTTCATTCGAAGTCGAGGATTTTCTTGAAAATGGGACTTGAAGATGTAATTGGCTATCATGTGTCTATTCTTGCTAGTGTAGTTTACTTGAAAATGAGATATGCTAATTTTTGTCAGAAAGTTTTGATTCCATTGAAGGAGCTTTAAAGAAGGTTAAACACAGGGACGGAAATGTAGGTGACGTTGCTGTTTCACATGCCGGGTCATTTATTAGAACGATTCGCATATTTGAATTGCCTTTCGAAGTTCCTGCTGGGGAAATTGCGGCAGTGATCACGCCCTACGGTAAAGTTTTGAGTAATGTTGCTGAACGGTGGTCTCCTGCTCATATATTCCCTGTCCTGACTGGCGTTGGACAACTCAAAGTTGACTTGCAACGGCACATTCCGTCGTACATTTCGGTGTGTGGATACCGCGCGGTCGTCATTTATGACGGTCAACCGAAGACTTGCTCGCGGTGTAACTGTACAGGGCACGTCCGTGCAGAGTGCGTGCAGAAGCGTGTAGCGCAGGTGCCGGCCGGAGAGATCGTGCAGCTCCTCGCCATGACAACACTGGCCGGTCGTTCGCCGCAGTCGCCCGCGGTGAGCCGTCGGCTTCGGCCGCCGAGGCCACACAAAATGTTCAAATGTTTGTTAAGCTTATGGGACTTAACTACGGGGTCATCAGTCCCTAAACTTACAAACTACTTATGAACTAACTAATACTAAGGACGGCACAAATATCCATGCCCGAGGGGGGATTCGAACCCCCGACCGTAGTGGCCGTGCAGACCGTGACTGGAGCGCCTCAGTCCCCTCGGCCACCGCGGCCGGCGAGGCCACACAGACACGTCTGAGCCCTCCACCGATAATCGGGCGACGCCAGCCGAGACGGTCACCCAGTCGCCCACCGTTGACAATCCCGTTGAAGCCGTTGTTGTACAGACCTCAAGTACTACTCTAGAACTTGTAGCACAGTGTGTTGCACCGTCCGCTAGTAATACCGTTTGCGAGATGTCTACCGAAAAACATGTAGTACAGTCTGTTGATCGGTCCGACAGTAATACTGTTTGCGAGACACCTATTGAACAAACCCCATGCAACGCAGACGTACATGTTACACCCAAGGATGTAGCTCCCGACATAGCACGAGATAGTGAATCCGCATGTCACAGTGATAGTGCTGCTTCCGTAGATGGAACCGCGAAGAAAAGGAAGAAACGAAGGCGGGCGCGCCAGGGTGCGGGTGAGACTGCGCCGCCCTTGCGGGAAAAAGCTAAACTAGTGGCAAAGGAGCTGAAGGAGGCAACTGCCGGAGCTGCTGCCCCATCTCAATCTTTACAGGGAAAGCAGCGACCCAAGGTCGAAAGGACCTCACGTCAGACCTGTGATGAACCAACTGCAACTACTACGAATTTGCCCGACCCTAACGATACAAACCTGAAGTCCCCACCAGCGGTACGGCTTACTTCCCATGTGGACTGGGCAGACGACTCAGAACGAACGGAGACAGACGTGGAGATGGAGGAGACATCTGGGCCTCCAGCAGGGTTTTATCTCGCTGCCAATGACGATAACCGACACCCGATTAACACCCCTACGGATACGCAAAAAATGCACACAGACCTCGCCTAACCTTGCCTTTAGAATGACGGTCATTCCCTCTCTACATTCACAATAGCACGTAGACCATGGACAACTTGCAGGCATACAAAATAGATACAGTAAATATCAATAAGATCCGTAGTGTTTTGAACCTAAAAAACCTGCAAGATTTCTTGTATGCCGCTGACATTGATATAGTTTTGCTCCAGGAAGTATCTGATATTGATCTACAGCAGATTCCTGGTTTCAATGTTTTCATAAACCCTGGTATTAGATCAGAGTTAGGGACTGCCATACTACTGAAGGAAGGTATTCTGGTCACAAATGTGGAAAAACTTGTCAGTGGCAGATGGATAGCTGTCACTTTTAACAACACTAGATTAATTAATGTTTACGCGCCATCTGGTTCCAGCAAAAGGCAACTCAGGGCAGAATTTTTTAGATGCGAAATGGTTCCCCTCTTCGGAAGCAGTTACGATCATCTCATCTTTGCTGGTGATTTTAATTGTGTACTTAGCCCCATAGACCAAACCCCCAATACAATCCATGTGTTGAACTCGATCGTGTCATCCAAAGTCTCCACTTAATTGACTCCTGGACCTTTATGCACGGAGCAGTACCTTGTTTCACGTATGCCACCGGCCACTCTCCCAGTCTACTTGACAGAATTTATGTCTCCCGGGGTCTAACAACCCACCACCTACAGACTGAAAGATGGCCTACTGTCTTTTCTGATCATGCAGACTTTATTTGCACCATCAATTTACCAAAACAGGCAACATACAGGAGTCGAGGTCTGTGGAGATTTAATATCACACACCTGGAAGACCCTGAATGCCGAGAAGCTTTCCTCACGACTTGGAAGGCGTACGAACAAAAATTTCACACATACAGTTCCGCACTCGACTGGTGGGTCCAATGCGCCAAACCAAAAATACGGAAAACCTTAATGGCGTACTCTCGTGAGAAACACTGGTGGTATAAAAGCACGATCGAGTTCTATTTTCGGTGTCTACGGGACTTATCAACAACAGTTGCATCCAGTTTATATAACTATCCGCAGATCAAAAGGATCCAGGCAAAAATTTTATGTTTGAAGCGGAAACAGCTGGAGGATTTGCATATTAGAACCAGGGTTGCAAAGGCGGTACAGGATGAGGAAGCAGCGATATATTATACGCGAAAGTACACGGGGTAGCAACAAAATATTGACTGAGCTGAAAACCAGTGCCGGGATGACACTCACTACACAAAGTGCAATTCGAAACGCTATCCAGGAGCATTACACCAATCTTATGTCCCACCGAGCAATTGATGAGAATGCACTCCGGGATTTTCTGTCCGGCCTGAGGAAAGGACTCAGCACTGCAGATGTGGATGCCCTCACTGCTGACGTGACTGAAGAAGAGCTAGAAGACGCAGTCAAGCGGAGCCCGAAGAACAAATCTCCTGGATGAGATGGACTACCTGTGGAAGTGTACCACGCTTTTTGGCCCGAATTGAAATCGAAAATCCTTGCAATGTGCAATGATTTAATGGACCCTAACACCGTCGTTCCGGAAGAGTTTCAACAATAGAATTGTGGTCTTACTCCCCAAAACTCCAACAAGTAACAGCCTCTCAAATTTGAGGCCCATCACCCTCCTTAATAGCGACTACTAAATATTCGCTCGTGTCCTGAGTCAAAGAATGAAGAGCATTATCCATCTCGTTACTGGTCCTTACCAGACAAGTGTTGGCAAAGATAGGTCAATATACCACACGCTCATGGATTACAGAGACACAAGAGCCCTTGCGGAGGCTTGTAAATTAAAGTGTGCCATAGTGACATTGGACTTTGAACAAGCTTTCGATAGAGTAAACCACTTGTTCCTTTTTCGTACAATACTGGCAATGGGATTTCCGAACCGCTTCACGGGAATCATAGAGAATTTGTTTCGCAACAGCACTTCGCGACTTTTAGTCAATTATCAGCTCAGTGGCGCGATTAAGATCGGGCGTTCGGTTCGACAGGGGTGCCCGTTGTCGATGGCGTTGTTCGCGATCGCCATCGAGCCTTTGCTCGCCAAGCTGACGGCTCGTTTACAGGGCCTGCAGGTAAACGGGCAGAAGATGGCCTGTCGAGTCTATGCAGATGACGTCGCCTTTCTTGTTGCAACCAAACAAGAAGTGGCGTCTGCCCTTGGAATAGGACAACAATACGAGGCCGCCTCTGGAGCTACAATGAACTGGAGAAACACCGGACTGTTAGATATCGGACGAGGACTTGGCATGGAACACCACCCACGGATACAGATACTTTCTAGTATGAAGTGTCTCGGTATCGAATTTACGGGACGGATTCAGGAAATGATAGATGCTAATTACAAAACTCTGCTTCATAAACTAAGAGCTTGTATTAAACTACATAGTTTGCGGAAATTAAACCCGTTCCAAAGAGCTGAACTGGCAAATGTATATCTTGTATTTAAGGTAAAATATGATACCTTGACTGTCTCACCACGAAAAGGGGGTTTAGGCCTTACTGATGTATATCTGAAGGCGCAAGCTCTTTATCTGAGCTATATATATAAGCTCTGGAAAAACTCTCCCTACAGCATAACAGCTCACATGCTTAAAGCAATTGCACCGTCGGACCTCCGTCCTCAGATTGACATCCACCGTATAAACGAGGTCCTACACCACCTAAGGCATTTTTTGTTAGAGTTCAGTTATGTTCGGAGGAGAATTCCGGCTGAAGAAATACTGGTGGTTAAGAATGTCTACAAGACCTTGCTCGAAACAAAGCCGAGGAATAATATTGAGGACAAACATGCTACTCACAATTGGCGTGTGGTTTGGGAAAACATCAATGCACGATATTTGTCTTCCGATGTGAGAGCATGCTGGTATTATGTCGTGAACAGGAAAGTAGCAACCAGCGCCAGGCTTTTTTCGACCCACTTAGCTGAGTCACCCTTGTGCACATTATGCAACCTTCAAGATACCGAAGAGCACAGGTTTGTTTGTACCAAAGTCAGTGGGATTTGGAGGGTCATGAGAAAGTTTTTGGCAACCATCACCAGAACATCGCCAATGGCTATAACGCCAGCAGACTTCCTGATACCAGACAGTGTACCCTTCCCGAAGACCAAACGAAATGCAGTAAACTGGTTGCAAGCTCATACAGTTTACTACATTTTCAATATCAAAGAAAAGACCCGAGAAGACTTCATTACATACCTAATGACACAACATGAAAGATTACAGAAAAACACCATTTACAGGAAAGACTTCGCAAACTTTTTAAAATATAGTGTAGTACCAGATCTACTTTGGAGTAGTAATTGATAAAATCCTATGAACACGTGAACGTAAGGGACAACTGCCGGCCGCGGTGGCCGAGGTGACTGAGGCGCTCCAGTCACGGTCAGCACGGCCACTACGGTCGGGGGTTCGAATCCCCCCTCGGGCATGGATATTTGTGCCGTCCTAGTTCGTAAGTAGTTCATAAGTAGTTTGTAAGTTTAGGGACTGATGACCCCGTAGTTAAGTCCCATAAGCTTAACAAACATTTGAACATTTTTTTGAATTTGGACAACTATAACAGGCGATTTGACAGCTTCCTGCATGACACGGGAAGTAGAAGGTCAAAAGTGAGTTATCAAAATAAGACGAACGGACCAGGAGAAGCGCTGTCTGAAAATGACACAACTCACGATGTGAACTGTGTGCCTAGGAGTACATGTGGTTAGGGTGTGATAGAATATTATGTTTACTACACATCACACTGAAAATGTGTGGTTTATGTGCTTTTAATACAATTTGAATGTTATTTTTGCTTTTCATTATATTCATTGTTTTAATTAAAAACAGAAGAATTACTTTATTTCTGTATGTATAGCTGTGCACTGGCTAGTGCTGGAGCACAGGCTGGTGGGCAGCGGCAGTGCTCATGCTGCCTCTGTAAAGAATGTTGTGTTCCATAATGTCACACTGGTTTATCTGGTGGTTTATCTGTTTTTAATACAATCTGAATGTTATTCTCGCTTTTCATTATATTCATTGATAAAAAAAAAAAAAAAAAAAAAGCCCACGAAAGACAAAGGTCCCAGGTTCGAGTCCCGGTTCCGACACACAATTTTAATCTGCCAGGAAGTTTCATATCAGCGCACACTCCGCTGCAGAGTGAAAGTTTCATTCTGTTCTTATATGATTTATGGTTAGAAATCATATTATGTTAGAGGTAGATACCAGACCACGATTAAGATCGTTGATGATACAATTTGGTACCGTTCATTCTATATAGTTTAACGAGAAGCCTTATAAGTATTACGATATTCAATAAGATGCTTCTCGCCGGGCTCCAGTGCCTATGTTGGCAACATATGAACAACGAAATGTAGATTTGCGTTAATACTTTTCACGAGCTACAGAGTAAATGTTATTGCTGCTCGTATCACTCGCAGCAAAATTAATACTATACCTGCTGTATGGTTGACAGGTTCTTGTATGTACCCTTGTCCGTTCAGGAAAAAAAAAAAAATCGTTTTAATTGAAGTTGTCACGAAAAAACATTTATTGGTCATCTGAGTTGCTGTCATTACCATTGGTGCCAACATAACAACTGCAGCCCGTCGAAAAGCGTCGTACAATTTAACCCGATATTCTAGTAGATATAGTCCACCTTATTATAAAAGGCGATTTGCTTCATTGGTACGTGTATTAAAATGGTATTTACTCAGGTCAGACTTGTGCTTGTGGTCATACATGAACCTGTGAAGCAAACTGTGTTGTTAGTAGTCAGATGCAACAGGATTTTAAATGTGCTGTTGCTTTCGATTTCTGAGTGAAATTATCGATATTAGGTAGGTGGTGGCGAGAGCTGGGCCAAGATTCAGTCAGTGTCGTAGAGTTTGGTTGCATTGAGGTATTTTAACCACACTGCACCTAAATAAAGCAGGGTAACTGTATACTGTCATTGACTGCAGTTACGAGTAAATATAATAAGGAAACGTGTAGCAGACTGCTTAACTTCCACTTATTAACCTTCAGTTACAAAATTTCGATCATTGACTCAGAATTTGTTTCGACCTGCGATAGTGAATTGGTTAAAGTTATATCATCTTTGGGGTGTAGTTCATTCATGATACTGTCTAATTTAACAGACAACTGATTCAACTCAAATAAACGATACCACAAGTTGTGTGCTTTAATATCACTGACTAATCTTACATAACATACAGGTCGTTACATTGTGCCAGTTGCAAAACTGTCAGACACTGTTCTCTTTCTCTGGACCCTGTTCCCAGCTATCAGTTCCCACCTCTGGTTACCTTCCTCCCCCCTTAACCTCATCAGTTCCTCCCTCGCTCTATCCAAATCAGCCTGAAGGGGTCTAATCTTCCCCTCCTGTTTTGTTATTTTCCTATTCCTTGAGCAAACCCAGTAAAAGAATAGAAGAGTCTCGTTTGTTTCCACAACTCCCACACCGCTACACCCGCAATAAAACAACCTGTCGTTAAAAGCTGCATAAAGGCCAATTCACACTGTCCATCACGTCACGTCACCGTCTGTCAGAACATTCCGCAATGTATTTCTAATGGCGGCATTCACACTGTTTGTCACCAGACTGTCACGTGACGTCAACGTCACGTCAAGCTTTCTCGAGAAGAATGTTTTGACGGAACGGCCGTCTGCTAACATTGGGAGTTGACGTATTTTCGTCACGCGAATTATATGTTGCAGTCGACGATTGGACTGTTTATATGCAAATGTGTCTTATTCATCTTTATTTTGTTGTTATACTTCATTTTAGGATCTAAATCTCAAATGTTTCTTGACGACGTAAATATTTTTGTCAATTGAATGACCCTGTAAAATCGAGGTCGGATATCTGAAACCAAAAAATGGCTTATGTTACGTAACATTGTAATATAAAAAACTGAAACAAACTGTTTATTTGAATAAGATTGTAATTTGATTACGTATTATTCATTAAATAACATTTTAAATTAAAAAGTCAGTTCTAATGAAAGACACAAACTTCGTTTGGTGGCCGAGGGGACTGAGGTGCGCCAGTTACGGTCTGCACGGCCACTACGGTCGGGGGTTCGAATCCCCCCTCGGGCATGGATATTTGTGCCGTCCTTAGTGTAAGCTAGTTCGTAAGTAGTTTGTAAGTTTATGGACTGATGATCCCGTAGTTAAGTCCCATAAGCTATACAAACATTTGAACATTTGAAAGACACAAATTCAGTTGTTTACCACGGTATGAACAATGTCAGCGGGCAAATCGTAATGGATAAAGTGAACAGGCGCTATTTATGCTCTTATAAGTATTGTTTGATGTTTTCATATGTTTATTTTTTCGCTTGAAAATAGATGTTGATGTTTTGAAACGTCGTTTCAATTCCCAGTAAATTGGCCAGAAACATACATTGTAAAGTTTTCTTTGGGCGTCAGTAACATTTAGCGTTGTTGTTCCCTCAGTCCTAGTACTAAACTATGACTTTCTGCATAACAGATCGCCACCCATAATCTCACTTTCAACATCGCGTAATGAGATGGGCAAATTGACGCGACGGTGAATGTGAATACAACTTGACGTGACGGTGCCGTGACGTGACGTTGCCGTAACGGACAGTGTGAATTGGTCTTAAGACCCCTGAACTAACTTTCCTTCCGGCAGCTCACAAACTTGGAATTCATGATTGTATACAAATTACGATATTTACTTTATCGATAACGATAATATATAATTCGTTGGGGCCAACTAGGACCACGTTAAGTTTTGCTGCACTTAGCACTGAGCTTGGCTCTTCTCTGGGCCCAGAGTTCCCTCATTCGCCGTGAGTGGTCCTGCTTGTGCAGTTGTCCAAGGGACACCGTGTCTTCTTTTTGGATGCTGGTCTCGAGCTATTCAGTTTGTCACCATCTTCTTTCGGAAAAGAACTCTGTCAAAGGCATCTTCGGGTTTGATTAACCTATTGCCGTCCACTCGTTTAAGATTACCATAAAATCGTGCCCGTCTTTTAGGTATTGTCTGTAATTTTTTCTATTTTGCTGTAGACTTCCTTGTTGGATATATATTAATACAAAAAATATGTATTAGACCCTGATATTTATGGAAATTATTAGAAAATGCACTTAAAATGGTGTGTCACGCTAAATATGCACCCTCGGTAATTAGGCCTAACAGCAGTAAGTAAAAAAACCGACTTTTCGCTATTACTAAAACAAGAGGCAAATAAAAGAAAATTTTATTGGTGGGCTTTAATAGCACGCCAATGAACGTATTTAATTAGTTAAAAACGTAAATTTTTTTATTACTAGCTAAATTCCTTATCTTTAAGAGCGCTTTTCACCCGCACGTCCGAGCATGCGCAGGGCTGCCAACAAAAAATATGGTGAGAATCACTGTATTGCACTAATGTGTTTTTTTTACTACTACAATGCTGAGTGAATTCATATCTCTTAGCCTAAATGTCACATTTGCGAAATATACACGGAGCTTTCGAAGCATCTGACAACTTCTAACGAAAATCCAGCATTGGAACTCAGTATCTGAAAGCCACTGTTTTTGAAACCGTTGTTGGTACTGAGGAGCCATACTAACAGGTAATCGTTAACTTTGAAATCATAAGGAAGAAATAACTACACTTCAACGCCACTTACAAAGCGTTACACTAAGCTAACAAAATATTTCTCCATAGAAGTAAGGAGAATCCGCACACAATTGTAGATACACACGAATTAACAAGGGATCTGCCCTGTAGGAACTGTAGCTCCGCATGCATCATGCGAACTCCCTGGTCGGCAACAGTCGGTAAACTTCGTAGCTTAATGACTTAGAGACGGACGCAGTGTTGTTAGGAAGTCACTGCAAAAGGATCATACAACCCGCTACAAAAATACCATACAACCACTGAAAATATCATACGTTTTTATTTTTTAACCTACTACCATCTCGGCCTACACTGATTATATTAATTGGCCTATGTTCCATAGTTAAAAATAATAATAATTTGAAATTATTCAAAGAATTAAAAGAAACAGTAAGTATGTTTTATTTGTCCTATAGATCATACATTTGTACAGTAGCGCACACAATGATATAGGACAAATCACTAAGAATAAAATACTTTGTACTCTGTACAATAAGGCAAACGGTGCTATAAAATTGAATTTAGAGTAAGGATGTGGAGTTACAGACTTCACATGGCAGAAAAATAATTATAATCAGAGAAAGGACATTGAGTTACAGACTTTAGTGCAACTGCTAGAATTGTTTTCACTTGTTTGGATGAATCTATTAACTGTCACTGACTTCAGCATAATCGTCTGATATATTTGGAACACTATCAACGTCATCTACATCCTTCGATGGGTAAAAATGGGCAGTGGTCATTCTTAAAAATATGTTCAAATGTTCGTAAATCTATCGGACCAAACTGCGTGGTCATCAGTCCGTAGCTTACAAACTACTTAAACCTAGGTAAACTAACCTAAGGACAACACACACACCCATGCCCCAGGGAGGACTCGAACCTCCACGGCGAGCAACCGCGCGCTCCGCAGCGAGACGCTTTAGACTTTTTTTTTTTTTTTTTGAAAAAATTTATTTTACGCACTTCATTTTATTTCTATATATATCAGTGAAAAAGAAAATAAAAATATCTCCTTTTATGAGGATTTTCACTGGAAGTAAAATATCTCCACACGAAGTGCAGCATTAATAGCGTCTGATAGTGAACATAAATAACACGCCCTCCTGGAGGAAGGAACATAAATGGTGACTGCACGCCGACCATATGCGGATAGATGTCAGCTGAATTCTTGTTCCCTCACGCGAGTTCTGGGCACGTCTTCTCGAATAAATTGTTTTCATCCGTTACACTGGTTCATTCTTTCGAGGGAGCATTCATATTAAAATTATCGTCTCATACGCGGCACACCCAAGCTGTGGTTGAGGATCCAGGAAAACACTACCCAGAAAATTGGCATAGTATTGTCGGTGTCTTGAATTGTGTGGTAGAGACGTGAAGCGATCTTGGAGGAATGTCCAAAAATCAAGCACACTCTTTTCTCCATGGGACAAATAATATATAGATAGGCCTTTACCGCTCGGCTACTCCACCGCGGCGTCATTCTTTCAATCATAAACTTGGTCGGCTGAAATGTAGCGCAGCAGTCGCCGGAACATTTGACGCACTGTGATGCTGGGAGAGTTCCATTCATTGTGGACGTGGACAGCCGGTTTCTCAACTTAGTTTTCGTTCTGGATATCTTGCTGCAAAAAAAAAAAAAAAAAAAAAAAAAAAAAAAAAAAAAAAAAAAAAAAAAAAAAAAAAAAAAAAAAAATTAATGAGTAATGCTTAAAAATTGATATTGGTTGGTAACAGTAACAACCAAAAAGCATACGTCTTACCTGAATACTCGCTGGCATTCTGCTGTGGAATGTGGAAGTGATAGCACTGCCAGAGCAAAGTCCGCTGAAGCAGTATTTATACACACCGTCATCGGAAGCTATTTGTCCGACCTGAATTATATAGAGATGGTTCTTACACTTGTCCCATTCATATATGGATTCAAACTAAAATTATTTTGGAAGTTCATACGCAGCATATTATTATGAAAAGCTAAACGTACCTTGTGCCAAAATCTATCAGGTTCAACTTCAGTAGAAACATTTGCTAAAAGTTCGTCCAAGGACAAAGAGCGCTACTCATCGTTCACTGTTTGCATTTCAGTTGGTTTAATTCGTGGTACAAGATCTGCCAGTGTTGTTAAGATAGGTGTGACGTCTCCCTCTGTACGAGACAAGGCTCTTTTTGGAGACAATACAGATAAATGTTCTAGCAGAGGATCATTAAATGTAAACCGCATATTCACTACAGTGTTTGCATTTTGCCTTATAGCAATTATTCGGCTCCTTTGTTAACCACGATCGAAAAGCTGGATATTGTTGGAGCCTTTGCTGAGGTTTCTCACTTTTAGGCAACTCACCTCGTTGCATCTTCTTTTTCTTCGGCCTAGAAACGCCACACATTTCGGTATCACTACTTCACACGATTTGACAAGTCGTACTACCAACATAACGAAAGCGCGAAGAACTGAGAATGATTGTTAGGCCTCCTCCCACTTCACAAGAAGTCTCTGAGAATCGCTTCTCTGCAGCGCCAGATCCTTCAAACGGCTCGGCAGCAGCCACTGAGAACGGCTGCATTGTTGCTCTGAGCTCCTTTGTTACTGCCGCGAGGAGCTTTGATGTTCCGCCGCTGCTAGTTTCACTAGGGCACCTGGATATAGACGGGCATGCGCACGCGCCATTTTTGTTCCTTCACTTCGACTCGCGATTGTAGAATAGGGCAGTCAGAAACACTTTCAGTATGACGGGCTGTGCAGCTCCGAATTGTTCTAATCGTTCAGAAAATGGTTTTCGTGTTTTTTCGCTTCCAGTGGATCCTGGGGGGCGTAAGAGATGGTTAATAAATTGTCGTCGTAACAAATGGATACCAACAAGGTCTTCAAAACTATGCGAGGTGCGTTAATTCATTTGTAGGTATGTACAATTTCTACACATTGTAAACTACAGGTTTCGACACTTTTTTTTTTTTTTTTTATTATTTTATTCACTGAAGAATTCGACGCTATTAATACAGTAGCAATATTTAGACAATAACACTAATTACTTTTAAATGCTGCACACTTTTTTTTACTAGTTATAATGGCCCCATGAACCACAGACATTGCCGAGGTGGGGTGGCTTGCGTGCCTCAACGATACAGATAGCCGTACCGTAGGTGCAACCACAGCGGAGGGGTATCTGTGGAGAGGCCAGACAAACGTGTGGTTCCTGAAGAGGGGCAGCAGCCTTTTCAGTAGTTACAGGGGCACCAGTCTGGATGATTGACTGAGCTGGCCTTGTAACAACAGCTAATGTGGCTTTGCCACACAGTTACTGCGAACGGCTGAAAGCAAGGGGAAACTACAGCCGTTACATTTCCCGAGGACATGCAGCTCTACTGTATGAAAATATGATGATGGCATCCTCTTGGGTAAAATATTCCGGAGGTAAAATAGTCCCCCATTCGGATCTCCGGGCGGGGACTACTCAGGAGGATGTTGTCATCAGGAAAGATAATACTGGCATTCTACGGATCGGAGCGTGGAATGTTAGATCCCTTAATCGGGTAGGGAAGCTAGAAAATTTAAAAAGGGAAATGGATAGGTTGAAGTTAGATATAGTGGGGATTAGTGAAGTTCGGTGGCAGGATGAACAGGATTTCTGGTCAGGTGAGTACAGGATTATAAATACGAAATCAGTTGGGGGTATCACAGGAGTAGGACTGATAATGAATAAGAAGATAGGAATGCGGGTAAACTACTACGAGCAGCACAGTGATCGCATTATCATTGTCAAGATAGATACGAAGCCAACACCGACAACAGTAATACAGGTTTATATGCCAACTAGCTCTGCCGATGATGAGGAAATCGAAGAAATATATGAGGAGCTAAAGGAAATTATTCAGACAGTTAAGGGAGAGGAAAACTTAATTGTGATGGGAGACTGGAATTCGGTAGTAGGAAAAGGAAGAGAAGGAAAAATAGTAGGTGAATATGGACTGGGCAGAAGGAATGAAAGAGGAAGTCGCCTGGTAGAATTTTGCACGGAACATGATTTAATCATAACAAACACATGGTTTAAGAATCACAAAAGAAGGTTGTATACATGGAAGAGACCAGGAGACACCGGAAGGTATCAGATAGATTTTATAATGGTAAAACATAGATTCCGGAACCAGCTGATAAACTGTAAAACATACCCAGGGGCAGATATAGACTCTGACCATAACTTGTTAGTCATGAACTGTAGGCTGAAACTGAAAAAACTGCAGAAAGGTAGGAAAATAAGGAGATGGGACTTATATAAATTGAAGGAAAGTGAAGTTGTGGAGAATTTCAGAGGGCGCTTTAGGCAACAATTGACAGAAACAGGGGGAAATAAAACAGTAGAAGAGGAATGGGTAGCATTGAGAGATGAAATAGTGAAGGCAGCAGAGGACAAAATAGGTAGAAAGGCAAGACCTACAAAAAATCCTTGGATATCACAGGAAATACTAAATTTAATTGATGAAAGGAGAAAATATAAAAATGCAGTAAATGAAACGGGCAAAATGGAGTACAGACGACTAAGAAATGAGATTGACAGGAAGTGCAAAATGGCTAAGCAGGAGTGGCTAGAAGCCAAATGCAGCTCTGTTGAAGAATGTATAAGAAGGGGAAAAGTAGATACCGCCTACAGGAAAATAAAAGAGACATTTGGGGATAAGAAAAACAGCTCTATGAATATCAAGGACTCTGATGGTAAACCAGTTCTCAGCAAAGAAGGAAAAGCTGAAAGGTGAAAAGAGTACATAGAGCAGCTCTACAAAGGAAATGAACTTGGAGATGATGTTGTAGGAAGGGAAGAGGAAGTAGATCAAGATGAAATAGGAGATACTATACTGAGAGATGAATTTGACAGAGCCCTGAAAGACCTAGGTCGGAACAAGGCCCCAGGAGTAGATGACATACCCTCAGAGCTACTAAAGGCTCTGGGAGAGCCAGCCATGACAAGACTATTTGAACTGGTGTGTAGGATGTATGAGACAGGTGAAATACCCTCAGACTTTAAGAAAAATGTAATAATCCCCATTCCAAAGAAATCAGGCGCAGACAGGTGTGAAAACTACAGAACAATAAGTTTGATAAGTCATAGTTGCAAAATTTTAACACGAATTATCTACAGGAGAATGGAAAAGCTGGTAGAAGCTGACCTCGGGGAAGATCAGTTAGGATTCAGGAGGAACGTAGGAACCCGGGAGGCAATACTCACTTTACGTCTTATCTTAGAAGATAGGTTAAGGAAAGGCAAACCTACATTTTTAGCTTTTGTAGATTTGGAGAAAGCTTTTGACAATGTTGACTGGAATACACTCTTTCAAATTCTGAAATCAGCAGGGGTAAAATACAAGGAAAGGAGAGTTATTTACAACTTGTACAAAAGCCAGACCGCAGTTATTAGACTTGAAGGGAATGAAAGGGAAGCATCAGTTGGGAAGGGAGTAAGACAGGGTTGTAGCCTTTCTCCGATGCTATTTAATTTGTACATCGAGCAGGCGGTGAAGGATAGCAAGGAAAAATTTGGAATAGGGATTAAAGTTCAGGGGGAAGAAATAAAAACATTGCGCTTTGCTGATGACATTGTAATTCTGTCAGAGACAGCAAAGGACCTGGAAGAGCAGTTGAATGGAATGGACAGTGTGTTGAAGAGAGCGTAGAAAATGAACATTAACAAGAGCAAAACAAAAATAATGGAATGCGGTCTTAGAAAATCAGGTGATGCTGAAGGAATTAGATTAGGTAACGAAACAATGAAGGTGGTAGATGAGTTTTGTTACTTGGGTAGTAAAATAACATGCGATGGTCGCAGTACAGAGGATATAAAATGCAGAATGGCAATGGGAAGAAAAGCATTTTTGAAAAAGAGAAATTTGCTAACATCGAATATTAATTTAAGGGTAAGGAAGTCTTTTCTGGAGGCATTTGTGTGGAGTGTTGCCTTGTACGGGAGTGAAACATGGACGATAAGCAGTGCGGACAGGAGGAGGTTAGAGGCTTTTGAAATGTGGTGCTACAGAAGAATGCTGAAGATTAGATGGGTAGATCGCATAACTAATGAAGAGGTACTTAACAGAATTGGTAAGAACAGGAATTTTTGGCACACCCTGACTAAAAGAAGGGATCGCTTGGTAGGACACATTCTTAGACATCGAGGAATCGTAAATTTAGCATTGGAGGGAAGTGTGTGGGGTAAAAATCGCAGAGGGAGACCAAGAGACGCGTATAGTAAGCAGATTCAAGTGGATGTGGGTTGTCGTTCTTATGAGGAGATGAAAAGGCTTGCTCAGGATAGAGTAGGGTGGAGAGCTGCATCAAACCAGTCCGGACTGAAGACCATAACAACACAACAACAACAACACAATGGCTCATATGCCTCGTAACGATGTTTGAAGCTGCTGCGATGTTACAGCATCGGCGGCCTAATTTGCTAATGTTGGCAAGAGAATGTTCGCTTTATGAGAATAATTAATTTACTGACCGGACAAGTGTACACAGAAGATGGTAAACATGAAAAATTATTTTCTCTTATTCTACCTGTTAGAGTTTTCAAAGAGCATTCAAATGTCGTTGCCAACATCAGTACACTATGCCGCCGAGGGTGTAAGTAAAATTGACCAATGAGAAAGAAAATTGTTAGATGAGAAATTAAAATGTCTGGTATATATAAATCCTTTACTGCATCCTAGTTTATCATGGTGATATATTTTGTGCATTGAAAAAGTATTTTATATAAATTCTGAAAAATACGCCGTAAGAAAGTAACTACCTGGGAATGTATTCTGGAGCAAATTTATGGCATTCGAAAACGGAGATTTCTTGCACGTTATCGCAGCTTCGGTAGTGCATGTGGTATCCCATAAACGTGAGCTGTCGAATGTGATAGAGTTGCTCACAATACACACCCAGGTGACCAAATACCAGAAAACATATTTAACCATTTGTCAAACCATATGACGATAACTTATTACGACGAGATTAACTTTTGATCCAAATATTTATTTTCTTTTTGGTATGTGTATTAGAAATGAAGCAAGCGACATTTGAAAGCAATAACAGCAGAAAAACTCCGCCTTTCGCAAGATCACGCTGTCATAGCCTGGAACAAAAATGGCGGCGGGAGCTGCCGCTATAGCAGAAATTGATGCGCATGCCCGTCTATATACAGGTGCCCTAGTGTCACGCTGACGTCACTTGTCGACGACGGCGGCCCTCTGTTTAGCCAGTTTGCAGTCTACTGAGTGGCAAGAATAGTTTTTGCACTTTCTTAGTAATCCGTTAATTATAACCTAATAATATATGCAGAGTTAACTTGTTTCGCATCTGTATCTCGCTAAGAAAGAAAAAAATCCAAAATTATCATATTCGAGTGTAATCCTTCACTTTAATATCATATATCATACAGGAACTGAAATATACAATGCGTATGATCTGTATCATATAGCTAACAACCCTGGACGGACGTAGCCAACTGAGCAGCCTTCTATTAGCTGATGGTGACTGCATTGTTCTTTGCTTTGGTACCGTGCCCAGGTGTATGTAATACGCTAATTTCATTATTGAACATGACATTACAAACAGTGAAAGGGATGTTTTAGCTGACAGTTATACCACCCCCCCCCCAACCCCACCTCGGCAGATGTCAAGTTAGTATTAGCAATGTGTAAATGGAGTAATGGATAAGAGAAATAACCACAGTAAATATACGTTGTCAGTAGGTTCATGTCGCTTAGTTAAAGGGTAGTTAAAAATAACCTATTTTGGCTAGGAGGGTTTGTTAAATAGGCTAGATTTCAGGTTGTAAGGATTTTGTGATTTTGTATGGCTAAACGATACTTTAAATAAAATGCTAGATTTAGCCATAAAATGCATACGTTGGCATCACTGACTAACAAAACGACACTAGCGTTATTAGAGGTGGGAAATCCGCCGAAGGAGGGATGTTTGTTTATAACTGTTTTTGCACGTACATAGCGAAATAGTCATTATAAGTTCTGCGTTAAAAGAATTGGCAAAATATCAAGATACATACATAACACGGAAATTAATGTAAAACACCCGCATGTAACTGCGTCATGAACAAATGCTCACGAATATGAGTAAATTTGCAGTTTATTTAGCTGAAAGTAAGTAGAATATAAACATTAGAGAAACATAAATTTCTTTTAAGGTCTATTCTTACATTGACAGGCAATTTTTTTACGCGTATCAATTTGCTGTGGGCTCTAATCATTTGCACATATTTACAACTAACTCGTCTTTCTTTCGTGTGCATATTCTTTTGAGTGTAATTAATTTAGCTTGAAATTCAACGTTTTGATGAATCTTGCCATTTGTGGTTCAGCTGTAGCAACAATTGTGGAATTGGGTTATTCTTTCTTGGAAAACAGTTTGATTGATTTTGCAGTTTTATTGCCACGTCTGTTACGTTTTTCCTTCCGCTACTGCTGTGGTGGTTGATGTGGTACGTTGAATACTGTACTTATTGAATTCTATACAGGCCTATGTTTCACCTTCACCGATTTTACTGGAATTGAAGTGAAGAAAGCTTAATGTTCCCGAGCAGAAAAGCGACGTCTTTCAGCGAAGGGCAAGTCTTCCGGTGTTACATAACCATTTCTAATTTAAAATAGAAAATAAAACTTTTCAGTAAAAGCTGTAGGTTACAAGACGGATGTAAATAAACTGATTATGTACATACCTTGTCAGGGATCTTAGGAAACCTAAGAAAGACAAATATGGTGCTATTATTAAGTTATTACCTATTTTTATGTCACTACATACGTTCCCTAATGTAAAATGTATGTTAAAATCAATATGACCGATACTACCCGCATTCATCCAATATCGTATTCGGCGGACACTTGCTGCGCTGCTGTCGCAGTGTGTAACAGTGATCAGTGTGAGTGTCGTGACCAGTGATCTCTATACTACCTGGATGTTCAACTTCAGGTGTCTGAGCGTGCCAGCCATAGATGTTAATATTTCGTTTATTGCCAAATTCAAATATGGCTGCTATGAAGTGTTGCAAGACAACTAGAAGAAAATACGTTTCGATAACGCTTCCACATTAGCCTATTACATCACGTATTCATTTCAAATGAAGAGCTAAGCTAGCCACTTTGTGTAACGTAATAGCAGTTGAAAATTTGTATGCGAAATTTAAACATGGCGGAAAATGCGAAAACGTGTGTAAAACATCTGAATGTGCATGCACGCTGTAGCCTTGCTATAGAGCGCGCGTTTCTTCCCCGTCGGAGGTGCGAGCCCTCCCTCGGGTATGAGTATGTTTATCGTCCTTAGGTTAGTTCAAATAGTTTGTAAGCCTAGGAACTGATAACCGCAGTGGTTAAATCCCATAGGTTTACAGACATTTCAACTTCAGACGACAGTTCCCTCTAAGGTGATGAAAACCTTCAGAACCTAGAGTGTTGTATGAACCGAAGCAATCGTCCCAAGGAGGATCTTTTGTTTGAGTTTTCGGAACAAGGTTTCCTTAGTCCGAAATTCAACGGACTCAGGGACACTCTTTTTCGACCCTCACTGAATTCCTCCATATACCCAATCTTCGATAATTTTACGTCCTCCATTATATTTCCTTTTCCCAAATTTCACATAATCTATTTCTACGACTCTTGTTCCTACTAATTGTTCCACATTGTTTATCACCCACTAGACACACACTTTACGACAGAAAGACCAGTCAACCACCAAACGCCTAAACAAGCCGAAATTTTGTGAGAAGTCTTCGGTCTATGGATAACATGTGAAGATACGTATGACGCAGAACTCAGATTTTTCAATAGCAAATTACCGAACAAAGTACTGATCCGGACTCTACGCTTGACTGTGCACTGCACATCGACCATGAGATTACCCTAAGTACCCTCCGTAGTCACCAGCCCCAAAATGAGTCTTCATTGGGGATGAAGTTGCAAGGAGCATAGCAGCCTGGGCACTCCATGGATGCAGAAAGCATCCAGTGCTGTACCATCCATGCCCACAGATCAGATTTACTGAGACGGTACAGTGAAACTTTCCCCAATAAGTAGCCTCTGCTAACCATTTCTCTTTAGAACTCAACTGTATAGACTCAATCTCTGTGTTCATATGTTTATTTAAATCTGTATGACGTAAATTTTTGTGTCAATATTAATCAATAAATGTTTTATATTTTTATTTTTATACATATTCACTTGACTCAGTCAACAGCCTTAAGAAAGAATGAAACTTTCACTCTGCAGCGGAGTGTGCGCTGATATGAAACTTCCTAGCAGATTAAAATTGTGTGCCGGAACCTGAACCTTGGACCTTTGCATTTCGCGGGCAAGCGCTCTACCGACTGAGCTATCCCGACAAAACTCACGATGATGCCTCACAACTTTACTTCCGCCCGTGCCTCGCCTCCTACTTTCCAAACTTCACAGAAGCTCTCCTGCGAAACATGCAAGACTAGCACTCTTGGAAGAAAGGATATGGTGGAGACATTGCTTAGCTACAAAATTAGGGATGTTTCCTCCATATATAACTTCACTTTCCAGGTGGTCGCCCATTGGCTAAGGTCGTAGTGAATTTCGTTGGTAGGAAACCTATTTTTGGTTGGAACATAAGAAATCATTTTGACTGATTCTTCCGTTGCTTCTTGGTAGAACATAATCAAATAAATTAAAAACACAATTTTGTGTGTGTTCTACAAGTTTATTATTGTTTAATTAACCGGTTTTCGGCTTATTAGGCCATCTCCAGAGAATTTACTGCTGTGTCAAAGAGGTTACAATGTTTAGATTCAGTATGGGAAAGATGACAAATGTCTCCACTTAGATCGACATACAAGTGCTATACTATGTATGTCGATCTAAGTGGAGACATTTGTCATCTTTCCCATACTGAATCTAAACATTGTAACCTCTTTGACACAGCAGTAAATAGCCGCGGTGGAGTAGCCGAGCGGTCTAAAGCACCTCGCTGCGGAGCGCGCTGTTGCTCGCCGTGGAGGTTCGAGTCCTCCCTAGGGCATGGGTGTGTGTGTGTGTGTCCGTAGGTTAGTTTACCTAGGTTTAATTAGTTTGTAAGCTACGGATATTTGATTTTTTGAAAGTTCAGCATGAGTCACTGCGACCGAACCCCTTACAGCCCTCGTCTCTCCTCCCTGCCGTGCAGACATCAGCAGACGGGGAGATCAGCGGACTTTCCAAAATGTTCAAATGTTTGTATAGTCTATGGGACTTAACTACGGGGTCATCAGTCCCTAAAATTACAAACTACTTATGAACTACTTACGAACTACTTACGAACTACTTACGAACTAGGACGGCACAAATATCCATGCCCGAGGGGGGATTCGAACCCCCGACCGTAGTGGCCGTGCAGACCGTGACTGGAGCGCCTCAGCCTCCTCGGCCACCGCGGCCGGCGCGGACTTTCCCTCTACCATTTCTGAGTGCAAAAGTCACTGGGCGTGGTGACAGTTGTGCGAAGCCCAGAACGCTGCAGATGCTGGACTGATGACCACGCAGTTTGGTCCGATAGACATTTGAACATTTGAATAGCAGTAAATACTCTGAAGATGGCCTAATAAGCCGAAAACCGGTTAAGTAAACAATAATAAACTTGTAGAACACCCAAAAATTGTGTTTTTAATTTACATAAGAAATCCTTCCTTAACAGCCTTCACCCAGTGTAAATTACAATATGTATGACAACAATATATACGACAGTAATCAAAACATTACCGAAAATATACAAACACATAACTATTCATAGACAGAAAAAAATAAAAATAAAAAAATTAAAAAAAATAAAATTAAAAAAAATCTACATCACAGAAATATTCGAAACAGAAAAAATTAGGGAACACATTTGGGTCTCGCGGAAGTAGCCGAGCGCTCTGGAACGCTACGTTGCGGAATGCGCAGCCTCCCGCGTCGGAGGTTCGAATCCTCCCTCGGGCATGGATGTTTGTGTTGTCTTTAGCATAAGCTAGTTGATAAGTAGTTTGTAAGTTTAGGGACTGATTACCCCGCAGTCAAGTCCCTTAAGCTTTACAAACATTTGAACATTTTTTGAGCACATCGGGATAAAAATGTCACAGGGTCTCTAATGTGTTTTTACAAAGTAGGTGAGGGGACAGCTAAGAGTTGGGAACCTTTAATCTAGATGACATTGTGGTTCACAGTCAGAGCCCCATCCCGGTCGGACGCCACAGAGAGAGCGAGTGGGCAAAGCCGTCCGCTGGCAGAGTCGACCCCGGCTGGTCGATAAGTAATTTGCGTCGAGGTCTGAACAGCGTGAGCGACCCCTTGTGGCGGAGCATCGCCGGCGCTTGTTTCCGCGGCCACCTGGTGCGCTCTGCCGGCGGGCGAGAAAAACAGCGCCGTCCCTCAGAGTCGCCTCAGGAGAGTGATGGCTCGCCTGGCCGGCAGAAGACGGAGCTGTTTGTGGCGAGCTGATCGATAGCGGTCGACCTCACCTCCATTTAACTGGGAGGAACATGCCACAGAACTGAGGAAGCTCTGCAACCAATACCCATTCGCCATGTGGATGCTGCCAGACAGGGTGATCATATATAAAGCCTGCGTGCATTCAAGTTCTAAGGCCTCCGATGTTTTTTTCTAATTAACTGGCGTTACTTCTCGACGTAATCGCCCTGCAGACGTACACATTTTTCACAAGGCTGACGCCATGATTTCATGGCAGCGGCGAAGGCTTCTTTAGGAGTCTGTTTTGACCACTGGAAAATCGCTGAGGCAATAGCAGCACGGCTGGTGAATGTGCGACCATGGAAAGTGTCTTTTATTGATGGAAAAAGCCAAAAGTCACTAGGAGCCAGGTCAGGTGAGTAGGGAGCATGATGAATCACTTCAAAGTTGTTATCACGAAGAAACATTTGCGTAACGTTAGCTCGATGTGCGGTTGCATTGTCTTGGTGAAACAGCAAACGCGCAGCCCTTCCCGGACGTTTTTGTTGCAGTGCAGGAAGCAATTTGTTCTTCAAAACATTTTCGTAGGATGCACCTGTTACCGTAGTGCCCTTTGGAACGCAATGGGTAAGGATTACGCCCTCGCTGTCCCAGAACATGGACACCATCATTTTTTCAACTTTTTTGGTGGCGAGGAATCTGTGTGCTTCCATTGAGCTGACTGGCGCTTTGTTTCTGGATTGAAAAATGGCATCCACGTCTCATCCATTGTCACAACCGACGAAAAGAAAGTCCCATTCTTGCTGTCGTTGCGCGTCAACATTGTTTGGCAACATGCCACACTGGCAGCCTTGTGGTCGTCCGTCAGCATTCGTGGCACCCACCTGGATGAAACGTTTCGCATTTTTAGGTCGTCATGCAGGATTGTGCGCACAGAACCCACAGAAAAGCCAAATCTGGAGGCGATCTGTTCAACAAAAAATGTTCAAATGTTTGTAAAGCTTATGGGACTTAACAACGGGGTCATCAGTCCCTAAACTTACAAACTACTTATCAACTAGCTTATCCTAAGGAGGGCACAAATATCCATGCCCGAGGGGGGATTCGAACCCCCGACCGTAGTGGCCGTGCAGACCGTGACTGGAGCGCCTCAGTCCCCTCGGCCACCGCGGCCGGCTCTGTTCAACAGTCATTCGGCGATCCCCCAAAACAATTCTCTCCACTTTCTCGGTCATGTCGTCAGACCGGCTTGTGCGAGCCCGAGGTTGTTACGGTTTGCTGTCACACCATCTTCTGCCTTCATTAAACTGTCGCACCCACGAACGCACTTTCGACTCATCCATAACTCCATCACCACATGTCTCCATCAACTGTCGATGAATTTCAATTGGTGTCGCACCACGCAAATTCAGAAAATGAATTATTGCACCCTGTTCAAATAAGGAAAACATCGCCATTTTAAAAATCTAAAACAGTTCTCATTCTCGCTGCTGGCGGTAAAATTTCATCTGCCGTACGGTGCTGCCATCTCTGGGACGTATTGACAATGAACGCGGCCTCATTTTAAAACAATGCGCATGTTTCTATCTCTTTCCAGTCCGGAGAAAAAAAATCGGAGGCCTTAGAAGTTGAATGCACCTCGTACTTACTATAATTCCCTTTGCCGGGCGGTATTATTTTCTGGGGTAATTCGGCAAGCCAAGCTAAAATCTTTGAGCAACAAGACGTACAGTAAAATTATTTGTGGTGTGAACCCAGGAACGTCCTGCAGAGGGCTGTTTAAGGAGTTGGGGGTGCTGACCACTGCTTCTCAATATATGAGGAGTATTTTTTAAGTAAGTAGCGTTTTGAAATTAAAAAAAAAGACGTGCTAAGATATCTCAATAATTTTATACACACTGGGTACCTACATCTGTTGTCTATGCACTGACGCCATTACAGTCTGATTCTTCCTTGTTTACTTTGTGTACTGAGTATTTAAGATGCCTCCGAGAATCGTGAGTCCCGCCGACAGTGAAGTACGGGCTGTTATAAGATTTCTTAGTGTTAAAGGCCTACACGCGATTGATATTCATCATGAGATCTTTGCAGTTTTGAAGAGCATTTGAAGAGGGCCGCACAAATGTGCATGATGAACAACGTGTAGCACCAATATCTTGGGCTACCTAACTGCTGAAGGAAGGCAGATGCAAATGACAAATAGTCCAGCCCTATGACAAACGGAGAGTGCTGTAATAAAATCAATTTCGTGATTTAGACAGCAGATTCCACCCTTAGGTGAAATTATGAATAGAATGATATCGGTCGCCGGGTGATCGGCCCAGTATTTTACAAGTACTACAACTTAATTGGCAATTTAATCACATAAAGTGAATTTTCCCCGACAAATAAGAACCTCCACAGGCTTGGCTGACACCTTGATTCCCTACTGGGGGAGGATTTATAATTTTATCAAGGTTCAAATGTTTGTAGAGCTTATGGGACCTAACTACGGGGCCATCAGTCCCTAAACTTACAGACTACTTATGAACTAGCTAATACTAAGGATGGCACAAATATCCATGCCCGAAGGGGGGGGGGTTCGAACCCCCAACCGTAGTGGCCGTGCAGACCGTGAATGGCGCGCCGCAGTCTACATCTACATAGATCTACATCTACATAGATACTCTGCAAATCACATTCAAGTGCCTGGCAGAGGGTTCATTAACCACTTTCATAACTTTTCTCTAAACGTGCGCGAGAAGAAAGAACACCTAAATCGTTCCGTTTTCGATCGGATTTCTCTAATTTTATTGGGATGGTCATGTCTCCCTAAGTAGGTGGGTGCTAGCAAAATATTTTCACTTTCAGAACTAAAAGTCGGTGATTGAAACTTCGCTAACAGATCACGCCGCAATGAATAACGTCTTTCTTTTAATGATTTCCACCCCAATTAGTGCAACATTTCCGTGACGATTTCCCCCCTAACGTGATAAAACAAAACGAGCTGCCCTTCTCTGAACCTTCTCAATGTCTTCCGTCAGTCCCACCTGGTGAGGGTCCCACAAGGGGCAACAGTACTCCAGGAGAGGACGCACAAGTGTGATGTAGGCAGTCTCTTTGGTGGTGCTGGTGCATCTTCGAAGCGTTCTGCCGATGAAACGTAACCTTTGGTTCGCCTTCCCCACAATATTTTCTATGTGTTCTCTCCAGTCAAAGTTGTTCGTAATTGTAACTCCTAGGTATTTGGTAGAATCTACGACATTAAGGTTTGACTGATTTATCGCGTAATTAAAGTCCAGCGGATTTCTTTTAGTGGTCATATGTATTACTTCACACTTTTCTTTATTTAGTGTCAATTGCCAATTTTCGCACCATGCAGAAATTTTGTCTAAATCGCTTTGCAGTTGCTTTTGATCCTCAATTGACTTCACTAACCGATAAACGACAGGATCATCCGCGAACAGTCTAAAGGAGCTATTCAGATTGTCTCCTAAATCGTTTATAAACACGAGGAAGGGTAGGGGACCTATAACGCTTCCCTGTGGAACGGCAGATATCACTTCTGTTTTACTCGATGACTTACCGTCAATTACAATGAACTGTGTTCTTTCTGAAAGGAAATCTTGAATCCAATCGCACAATTGGGGAGATATTCCATAAGCACGCAATTTTACAAGAAGTCGCTTGTGGGGTACAGTGTCAAAAGCCTTCCTGAAATCCAGAAATATGGAATCGATTTGAGATCCCTTGTCGATGGCACTTAACACTTCATGTGAATAAAGGGCAAGCTATGTTTCGCAAGAGTGATACTTTCTGAATCCGTGTTGACTACTTGTTAATAGGTCGTTCTCTTCGAGGCAGTTCATAATATTCGAACAAAGTATAGGTTCCAAAATCCTACTGCAAATCGATGTCAATCAGATAGGTCTGTAATTTTGGAGATCACTCCTATTGCCTTTCTTGAATATTGGAGTAACTTGGGCAACTTTCCAGTCTTTGGGTACGGATCTTTCGCTGAGTGATCGGTTGTAAATGATAGCTAAGTACGGAGCTATTGCATCAGCATACTCTGAGAAGAATCTAGTTGGTATACAATCTGGCCCTGAAGATTTGTTTTTGTTTAGTGACTTAAGTTGTTTTACTACTCCAGGAACATCTACTTCTAAGTTTCGCATGCTGGCATCTGTTCTTGGATTGAATAGTGGAGTGTTCACTTCGTCTTCTTGGGTGAAAGAATTTCGGAAAGCTATGTTTAGAATTCTGCCTTAGCAGTACTGTCATCGGTAGTATTACCATTGCTATCGCGTAGTGAAGGTATTGTTTGGGTTTTGCCGCTAGTGTACTTCACATATGACCAGAATTTCTTTGGATTTTCTGCAAGATTACGAGACAGGATTTCGTTGTGGCAACTGCTATAGGCTTCTCGCATTAAAGTCCGCGCTAGGTTGCGAGTTTCAGTAAAAGATTGCCAGTCTTGTGGATTCTGTGTCTTTTAAATTTTGCATGCGTTTTTCTTCGTTTCTGCAGCAGTGATCTGACCTGTTTTGTGTACCACGGGTGGTCAGCCCCCTCTTTTATTAATTTATTTCGTATAAATCTCTCGATTGCTACTGATATTATATCTTTGAAAGCAAGCCACAACTGATCTGCACTCGCATTTTTAGTTTTGAAAAACTGAAGACTATCACTCAGGAAAGCGTGAAGCGAATTTTTATCTGCTTTATTGAATAGATATATTTTTCGTTTATTTTTGGTGCATTTGGGCATTTCGACATTCAGTTTCGCTACTACAACCTCGCCCACCGCGACCAGCTTATCAAGGTTCATTTAATTAATACGGAAATGGAAATGAGCGTATGGCTTTCTTGGCCAGGAGAACGAATATGAAGCAATATGAAGCAATATGCGAGGTCGCCCCAAGGGCGGTGGGGTAGGGCCACGAACGTATCGGTTCTCGGTTCCCGTGGTCCTCCAGTTTGAGGGACGTCTCTCTGAGGAAGTGAAGCGTCACACATAGCCTCTCCTTCCCAAGTGGCTCTTTCCGCCTTCACGAGGTGTGGGGCGTGCAACCAGCACCGCCTGGACCCTGTCAAGTTTGGGTAACCGTTGGCCACCGAAGGATCGAGCTGCGACCCAACCCGATGTGAAAGCGAAGGGTGCGTGGCGCAGAGAGAGCTGCATCGGGGACGGAACATGTGTCCCCAACAGAGGGGTCGAGGGTGGCGCTGGCTGAGACGGCGGGGTGTGTATCAGTGATGCACACACTGCTGTCCTTTGTCCGCCATCTCTACCCCTCCCCAGGAGGGGGAGTCGAGGGTGGTGCTGGCTGGGGTGGCGAGGTGTGCATCTGGGATGCGCGCCTTGCTGCCCTCTGTCCGCCGTCTCTCCCCCTTCCCTCCTGCAGGGTTGCGCGACCATCTGCGCCTCTGCGTGCCGGCGACCTTGTTTGTCGGCGTGGGATCATGGCTTGTGTCGGCAAGTGCACTCCGCCGTGTCCCTGGGTATCCGAGGCATGTTCCGCCAAACCGTTGCTGTGGTGACATGGTGCGGCTAGGTTAGCTGGGTCCAGACCCCTGAACGACTGGTGACTGGTCCACCACCTGAGTAGGAGTGGATCCTTGGCCTTCGGGTGGGAGCTCGGGCTAGTAGGGGGCGAAGGGCGAGGGGTGCATCCGCCTCTCCAGAGTGCAGGGAGTACTTGCCAGCGTGGGCCGGGTGAAATCGTCGATGACGAGGCCACTGAAGGGGACCAGTATGTTGGCGACGGCGTGCTGAACCCAGCAGCTCAGTTGAAGGAGAACCCTTGGCCCTGGGGCTAGGCCGGTGGGTGAGCAGCAAGGAGTCCCCCCACCTCCCATGCCAGAGAGGCCGGTCCAGGGCAAGAGACGGACCTCAAATATTTCTCACTTCTCTGGCAACATGGCTGAAACTAAGGGAAGTGAGTCGCGAGCGTCGCTGTCTTCGGCTCCGTCTATGGGCGGAAGCCATCAGGAGGTTCCGAGTGCTGGATTTGCGCCCCCGCCTGTATCCATGTCCGCCCCTGGGCTGGCACTGGCAGGCGCGGAGGGCGCCACAGAAGAACTCCCAAGAACATCACTGGAATGTCACGGCAAGATCAATGCGGTCTTGGATGCCAGCTACAAAAACGGGAGAATAAACCAAACAAGTATCCAGAACATCAAGAGCTGGCTTGCCTCCATGGCCATGGTCCAAGCTCGAATGGAAGGACGACTCGAGGACTTGGAACGAGATAACGAGAGGCTGTGGAAGCAGCCTTCACGGACCTACGCTGGAGTGACAGCGCAATCTGCGCCGAAGCCACCTACCACCAAAGAGAATACTGCCAGGATTTCACAGAAGCCTGGGTCTGCGGTCTTTTTAAGACCGCGTCCTGGGCAGGACATCAATAAGGCCCAGGAGATTTTCTCCTCCAATGTGGACCCACTAAAGGACAAAATCAAAATAAATAAAGTCAAAGCTACTAAGAATGTTGTTATTGTGGATGTCGCTTCTGAAAGCGAGAAGGATAAAATTCTTGCAAATGAGTCCTTGTGTTCAAAGATAAATTGTGAAGGCCCACGCAAAAAGAAACCACTGGTCATCTTGTATGATGTTCCAGTCGCCACTGATGAGGCGACACTCGTTGTGAGAATTTCGAGGACACAGATTCCGAAGCCTTTGTGTGGGACTTTAAACTCAAGTTGAAGACTGGTCCCTGGGACCGTAATACCGTCCACCCCGTGGCGGAAGTGTGTGGGGACATGTGGAGGAAATTAACGAACATGGGCAAACTGTATATCGGCTTTTGTGCCGTGAACGTCAAGGACTATGTCGTGGTTCCGAGGTGCCACAACTGCGGTGATCTCGACAACATTCATAAATATTGTAGCAACAAGGCGGCATGTTCCAGGTGTGGCTCGGAGGACCATAGCCGAAAGGACTGCAAGAAGCAGGTGATATGCATTCCCTGCAAAAGACGCAGCAAAAAATCTTGCGAGGCCAAGGGGAGAAACTGCCCCACATATAAAATGCTCGAGCAACGACTGATCGCCCGCATCGATTATGGCTGATGCCATGATCAGCGAAGGGATGCCCAAGAAAAAGCACAAGCCCCCCAGCAAGAGGAGGAGGGACGCTGAAAGGGCAAGGGTTTTCAAGAAATTCTTGCTGCACCAAAAAGCAAGCCAAGTGCAGGTCGCCACAAAAACAAGTGTGAGCACACAAATCGAAACCTTCGTACCTGAAGCGACCTCCTCCCCTGACCTGGGGAACCCACAGCCAACGAAAACCAGCCTACATATGGGGCACCCCTTGACTTCGCAAGACAAAGAAACCAAATCTGAAGTTAGCCATACCATTACTGTAATACAGTCCAACAAAATTTCATCCTCATCGACTTTAGACAATCAGAGGAACCCGGGGCCGGGTGTTTCTGGGGAGGATTCCCCTCCCAAGAGATGGCCGGCCGTGGTCCCTCAGAGGATCTATCCCAACTTAGAGTTGGCACTACAGCTCGCCAACCTGGAACAGCCAGCCGTGCTCACCACTGCGTACGCCATGTCGTCCGCATCGGGCACAAGCATGGTAGGAAGGTCACCTTCCCGACAATGGAGGCAGTGGATAGAATCCATCTTAAGACAATGAGTCTGCCCACGGACTTCGGTGCTCTTCAGCATCTCATTGAGAAAGTCTTTCAGAGAAGGGGCGAAAGGTATGACTTGAATGAGATTTACCACCAGGCCGAATTGGCCTCGGGGAAAATTGCTCTGGACCACACCAAATCTTGGCCTAATTGTAACATTCATACCTATTTCACTTAAATGCTAAAAGTCGCACATTTGAATGCACACAACTCAAGGCTTGTGGTACAAGAGCTCCGTAAGGTGATGGATGAGATTAGTCCAGATGTCCTCTGTCTACAGGAGCCCTACACCGTGAATGGCAAACTCCTTTTTGGGGCAACAACATGGCAGATTGTGGCCCTGGGGCCTCACCCTAGGGTCGCAATTGTCATTTGCAATAAGGCCTTGTGAGTCACGGTCCTATCGCAGCTGTCCGACGAGCACTGCAGCGCCATTGTGGTTCACTCCCCCATGGGGGTGGTGCATATAGTGAACATGTATTTCCAATAAGGGGATCCAGTTGATCCCTACCTGGATCACCTAACCCAGGTGTTGCAGGTGCTGCGTGGTCGAAGGGTGGTTGTGGTGGCCGACTTGAATGCGCACTCCCCACTGTCGAACAATCGCACTCGAGATGCCAAGGGCAACAAAGTGGAAGAGGCCATCATGGCTCTCCAGTTGGTCGTCGCCAACAGACCAATGTTGATGTCATTACGGCCAACTTGGCAGGTAAGATGACAGACTGGAAAGTCCATGATCGTATAACATCTAGTGATCATAACATGATCACCTTCAGACTACAACAGGCTGAGTGTGACTGGGATACAGAGTGGGAGTGGCAGCGAAACTTTAATAGAACTGATTCGGAACGCCTAGCGGTGGAGTGCACCATGCCTGCATTGCCGGAGGGGGACTTTGATGAAGATAAGGCAGTGCAAGATCTTGCTGGTGCGGTGGTTCGAGCGATAGAAAGTTGCCGTACCATTGAGGTGGAGGGACGTCGCGGCTTCCCTGTCGCCAAGGTCCCAAGAACTCCAAGAACTGAGGCAGTCTGTCAGAAGGACAAGGAAGCACTACCAGCGTGCTGTGATCTGGCAGGAGCGTCAGTATTGGCTCGCCCAGTACCGACAGGAAAAGCAACACTTCTCCCAGGTGTTGTAAGACACCCAACTCAGGAGCTGGGAGACCTACGTCATAAATCAAGTAGCCACTGACACCTTGGGCGTCCCCTACAAGCTTGTCCGAGAAAATATACGCGCTCCGTTGGTGTTATCGACTCTCAGGGATGGGGACCAGATGATGGAGTCCTGGCAGGAAACTGCCGGGGTCCTTCTCCGGACCCTCCTTCCTGACGATGACGCCAACACGGACACAGATGAGCAAAGACAAATCAGAGAAAGGGAAGCCCAGGAATACATCAACAACACTCCTGTTTACCCCTTCTCAGAAGAGGAGATGGCTACACAGATACAAGCCCTCAAGAAAGGGAAAGCTCCTGGGCCCGATGGCATCCCAGCAGAGGTAGTGCAATTCCTTGCACCCCAGTTGGTCTCTCAAATGGGTGTACTCTTTAATGAATGCCTGCGCACTGGCAGGTTTCCAAAACCATGGAAAAAGACCAGTTTGGTGGTGATAAAGAAAGGGGCTGATAAGGACCCGGCCTTGGCCAAGTCCTATCGCCCCATCTGTCTCCTTGACACCATGGGGAAGTTATTTGAGACGCTGCTGGCTGACAGGCTGCCCGCACATCGTATGCTGTGTGGTGCGAGCAGCAGGCAATTCGGTTTTCGTCAGGGGAAATCGGCGTCTGACGCGATTACCCTGGCGGCCGAGGTCTGTTCCTCTGCGCCGTACAAATACGTCGTGGGTATCATGGTGGACATCAGTGGCGCCTTTGACAACCTGTGGTGGCCTTCGCTCTTCTCCTATCTTCGGGAGATAGTGTCCAGGATCGCTATATGGGTGTCTCAGGAGCTATTGTGCTGGAAGGGAAGTCTGGCTATCATCTCCTAGCGGAAGAGTCAACAAAATGATCACCAAGGGGTGTCCCCAGGGCTCCATCCTGGGGACACTCTTCTGGGACCTCAATATGGAACCTCTCTTTGGAGAGCTCGAAGAACATCCTGACGTGCTAGAGGTTACGCAAACGACCTCCTCATCATGGTCGGGGCCGAAGTCGTGAAGACATCGAGCCCAAGATCGAAAGATCACTGCAGGTGCTTACTTCTTGGTGCAGTAGGACGAAGTTACAGATTGCACCGCAGAAGTCAGTGTACCTGCTGCTAAAGGGCCAATTGGCTAGAAATCCAACAGTCAGGATAAACGGTACACCTGTCATAAGACGAACTCAAGCTAGATACCTTGGCGTAATCATAGATGAGCGCTGGAATTTCGCCGCCCACAACTATACCGTCTAAAATATCATTGGCTACTTCAAACTTAGCCACAATTGGTCGGCTTCATTCACGCGTACTGACAACTATTCTGTTGCCAACATTACCGGCTAGGCATGTGTCGGCGATTGTAAAATTTTACCAAAGTACCTACGCGTTGGGGACTTTTGGATGAAAATTCCCTACATGATTTTAATGTTTAAAAGTATCTACGTGTAGGGATAATTCACTACGTCTGGCAACGCTGGTGCGGAGTCAGCCAGCGCTCAGGGTGCCTGCCGGGCTACGGATGGATGAGTGCAATGCGGCTGCTGTGGTGTGCGTTTACTCGCCACAGTATTGATGTTACACGGTGCATGTCCCGTGCTGTTTGTGTGTGTGTGTGTGTTTTGTGTGTGTTGTGTGTGTGTGTGTGTGTGTGTGTGTGTGTATCTCTGCTCCTGTATACGACGTCTCACTGCTGGCTGTAGCGTCACACTGACTGAGATTCCGCCAATCTCGTAATGGAGGAGGAGAACACGTGATGTTGTGTGTGGTGTGAACAACATGTGTATAGGTGTGCGAGCAAGGACTAACATTACTTCAAGGCTGGAAGTCTAGGAGGATGGATGGAAGGCTCCACTGTAAACAAAATAAAATTACCCCGAAACCCATTTCCAAAATTATTGTTCTTTCTAGATCTGGGGGTGGCTAGTGGGGCGGTTGGTCAGGGCGGAGACTATACAAGGAGCTATAAATTTTGTAAAAAATACCTATACGTGTTTCGAAAAAAGTAAAATACATTTAATTAATACTAACTACAACAATTAATTTTATATGCAAATAAAATAATAATAATTGGGGCACTGGTGGTGAGGTGGCAAATCCGTATCTGTTGGGTCTGGCAGCCTAGCCAGGCAAGTGTGTATCTGTCGGGGCAGATAGGTCTGGATCTGTTAGGGATTTTCTGCCCCCCAAACCGCCGCCACATTGAATTTTGACGTAGGCCCCGACAGTCCCTGCTATTCCCATATTTTACTTCCAGCCGCAGGCCAGATAGATTTAGTTCATCCAAATTCAAGAGCGATAAGATAATAAACATTAACGCCCTACTTTACACATCACTGTTCAATGACGGTTCCATTAAACAGCATGGAACATTTGGTAAAATTGATTAATCGCCTTGGATGCTCTTACAGGATCTCTTTTGCGATGGAATGACCGGGAAGTGGTGTAATGCAGACTCCGTTCAACTGGATAATGTGCCTCTCCTTCAGGCTGGTGGCTTCATCTAGCGGAGTTGAAGCTCCAACAGATTGATAAGTGTCTCCTCTGACTGAATGCGAGAAATCAGAGGCCGAAAGAATTTTACTACTCACTATAGAGTGACTTGGTTGATGCCGTTTCTCAGTCTCTCCTGTGGATGGTGAACGACACCGCGTAAAAGCTCAACGGTTGCAGTTATCAGGATTATGGGCGCGATTCAGACCATGTTCCTTGGTAGCAGAGGAAGTGGCTCCGCTATGCAATTTAAGTCATCGTTCAACTCAGTGTCTGAGGTTGGTAACTGGTAGATTCGATGAATGCGGGAGTGTTACTGAAATGCTTCGGGAACTGAAATGGAAGTCGCTGGAGGAAAGGCAACGTTGAACAAATAGAGGGCCGGAATATAAGGCGGACTGCAAAACGATTCTATTGCAGCTAACCTACATTTCGCATAAAGATCACACAGGTAAGATCAGCGAGATTAGGGCTCGTTTTAGATGCATACAAGCATTCGTGTTTCCCTCGTTTTACATGTGACTGGAACAAGAAGTATTAGTTCTGGTTCAAAAATGTTCAAATGTTTGCAAATCTATCGGACCAAACTGCGTGGTCATCAGTCCGCAGCTTACAAACTACTTAAACTAAGGTAAACTAACCTAAGTACAACACACACACACACACACACACACACACACACACACACACACACACACACACACACACCCATGCCCTAGGGAGGACTCGAACCTCCGACGGCGAGCAACCGCACGCTCTTTGTTCTGATAACTGATGGCTCGTGGAACGCAATGCGATGTTTCTTTTCCAGAGCGTGCTCCACAATTGCTGATTTCTTGGGATAATGTAAACGAAAACAACTTAAGTGTTCAACGCAGTGTCTTTAATATTACGCACTGTCTGCCTGACGTAAAACTTTCGACAGGCCTTCTAAGGCCTACATCACCTTCCGCAGGTCTAATCAGCTGTCGTAATTTTGTAGGACACCTGAAAACAGAGTAGATCTCGCGTCTTTTAAGGAGCCGACTACTCTTTAGTTACGGAGCCAGAAGACAGCATAAAAGCAAACTTTTTTGTCTCCTCCTCGACAGTCTGCTGCTTGAATGTCTTCGGGCGAGTGGGTTGTGAAATCTGGCGGTTGCTGTAGCCTGTTTTCCTAAACATTTTCCGTAAGTGTCTCAGTTCCTTCTTCAGATGTTTGCTATCTGAGACTGCTTCCGGTCGGTGCTCCAACGTCCTTAGAATAGATCGTTTCTGCGACGTGTGGTGGTGGCTCGTGGCATACAGATACCTGTCCGTGTGGGTGGGTTTCCGGAAAGTACTACGGCTCAGGCACCTATTTACTTTAAGCCTGATAAGTATGTCAAAGAACGCAAGACACTATCTCACTACATAACGAATTTGATTTTGTTATGGATGTAGTCAGTGGTGCAGCCAGGATCTAGGGGGCGGCATTTTTTTTAAAATAAAGCCTCTTGAATTTATTAATCTATGACTTAAATGTTTACACTTTTTATAATTTAACACATTGTACAAGAAATAAAACGAGTATGCTCGCATTAATTTGCATGTGGAAAGGTAGCAACGTGGTGGAAATTGAGTGTATATAATCAACTTGTAAAATAATTAAGCAGCTGCTATGTTACAGATGTCTTTACAGTTTAATTAACATGAGATTCTACGTGTAAAAATTGAACTAAAGTAACACTATTCTTGTTTTTGGCGGCCTTCATAAGATTTCTCTCGGTGGCCCCAAAAATTCAAATGTTTGTATAGCTTATGGGACTTAACTACGGGGTCATCAGTCCCTAAACTTACAAACTAGCTAACACTAAGGACGGCACAAATATCCATGCCCGAGGGGGGATTCGAACCCCCGGCCGTAGTGGCTGTGCAGACTGTGACTGACGTACCTCAGAACGCTCGGCCTCCGCGGCCGGCTCGATGGCCCCGCTGACCTGCTAAGCAGCGGGTCGCCTCGTATGAACAATCGGCATAGCAATGACAACAGCGGCAGCATCAAATCTGTCGCGGCGGCATTAAAACCGCTCACAGTGACAGCAGCACACTTTCTCACTGGGGGCATCTGTGGTCCAAGATTTGACTCAATTTTTTGACGTCCATGAGGCGTATCAGTAAAACTCGCTGCGAAACAATGAATTCATAAGATTCCATCATCTTTCGGGAGTGCACCTGGGACAGCGACAATTCTTCGTCCGATATTTCGGCTGCAAACCTTTCAACCATCTTCAAGGCGAGAAGATGGCTGTAAGGTTTGCAGCCGAAAATATAAGACGAAGAATTGTCGCTGTCCCGGGTGCACTCCCGATAGATGATGGAATATTATGTACGCCGGGAAAACTTGAAGAATCACAATAAATTCATAAAGTTTTTTTTATGGTTCAGAATGTCTCATAGAATCAGTGTTGCTATACATACGAAGTTCCTCGTAAAAATACGAGATTTGTGGTCTACTGTACGAGGTACGAGGACAAGGTCAACCTCGTACAGTTATGTACGAGATTCCGAAATAGGATTTTTTTTCTATTCTTGCTGTCCGCATCTGTAGTTTAATGGGAAGGGGCAAAATTTTTCTTATGGCAGAATTAGTGTAGCATGCTGACGTTGCCGTAGCCCCTAGGGTTCTGACCTTAGGCTCATTCAAGCTCCTGCCAGCAAGCTGTGTATGCGTAGAGCTATTATAGAGTTTGAGCAGCATTTGCGCATTTTGCTGGAATCTGGCAACTGGCAGCTGCTTGAAGTAACCTGTTATAACCAGGTGGCGTTGGCGAGACGAGTAAGATGTGAAAAACAAGGAGGTTATTGAACGAATCTCCATGGTGCAGAATTTGTGTTTAGAAATAAATAAATAAATAAATAAATAAAAAAGGATATGTTATTTTTTTATTTCAAAATTTGTAAATTGCTAAATGCCTGCTAAAATTACACTAATTTAATATATATTATTTTTTGTTGAATAATCGAATAATATTTTAAATGCTTGATATACTTTTATTGAAATAAGTAACAGTGCTCTCCTACCCTGTCCCCTCCCCCCGGACCCAATGTACGAGGTTTGATAGCCAAAATACGAGGTTTTAGTTGCTTATGTACGAGAAAAAAAGTTTTTTGGGTGGCAACCCTGCATAGAATTTACTTCGTTAAGGCCCCTGCCGTAAATTCATGTCTGTGAAAGTCGTATTTCAATCGGTATTTCTTGCTGCAAAGATATCCGGGGGTGAAACGTTCGAGTCGGACGCCCTGTGTGTAATAAATTGACCATTCTTATTTCTTACTGCCCCAAATAACACTGTTAGCCTCCACATAGTTTATGTGCCTTATCGAAAAAACACTCCGTCACTCGGAGGGTTAATTGGACGGCGGCTTGAGGGCACAAGTCGAGACGCCGGCGGTCCGGCGGCGTGTCTGGCCGTGCAGTGCAGTCGCCGGGCCTGAAAGAACGCCGAACACGTCTGGGTCGGTCGGTCGTCAGGAAAACATTAGCCCAAAACTCCGGGGCCAGCGGCTGAGAAGAACGGCCGGCAAGAAGCCCCCGCCGCGCCGTGTCGTTAATTAGGAGGCCGCATGCGTAAGCGGAGGCGCCACTGTCTGCCCTATTGTCTTCTGTCAGCGCGGGGGGGGGGGGGGGTGATTGATGGCGGGTCAAGCGCTTCTTACGGCGCGGCGGCAGCAGAGCGCATGCGCAGGCCGCAGGCCGCGGTGGTGGGGGAAGCGGGACTCAGCACTCGGCCTAAAAACGGAGAGAGCCCGAAGTAGACTGCCGGATGGTCAGTTGCAGTAGTAGGTAATATGTAAAAGTGAGAATAGATGTGTTCATGAGCCTTCCACAGATCCCAAATGTTTCTCTTGTGAATGTGGAATCGGTCAACAAATATCCAGTGGCGGCTGGAGCAAACTGCAGCAAACTGTAAATATATTACTAAAATTATGCCATTTCTCTTCGAATGCAAGCGAGAAATCGCTGGAAAATTATATAATTTCTCTTGGAATACGATCCAGATATCACAACAAAATTATTCCAGTTCCCTTCCAACGCGTATTAGAATGCTAGTAATAAGGATGGAAACGCATTTTGGAGCGCTCTCGCCGAGATAGCTGGAAACCAGCTCCGTGTGCTGAAGTGGGTTTCAGCCGCGCTGGTACGTGCTCAGAAGGGCGGCGCAGTCGTCTGTTCGCTAGTGCGCATGCGCAGACGTTACGTCAGGCCTGGCCACTCATGTGTGCTGAGACCGACTGCAGCACCACATCTTCGCGCTGCGTGTAGCGGCTGCGGAAGAATAGTATATGACGAATATTGCGGCTTACAGAGTCAAATAGCGCGCTGGCTCAGACGTCTTGCGCGTTCTCTCTCAAACCTACCTGTGTGAGGCTCGTATTCAAATACCTCTGACTCTAAATTTTTAATTTCTGTAAATAAAATTAATATTTTTAAACGTTATATTTACTACCTGCAGTGAATACATGCAGTTGGCAGCGCTGTTATAGATTCCCCTAAAGGTCTTACTGTCAATACAGTATTAATTGATATTTAATTATATTTAATTAAAGGCAATCATACAAAGGTTGACTTTTTATTTTAGTATATTTTGTTTCCTGTTTATTTTTGTAATATTGTAGCACACTGGTCAAATTTTGTACGAGCCGCCACTGCAAATATCTTACAGTCACGACACTCCCACAGATTTCAGTTGTACTCTGCGATAGCAGCGCTCCAAGCGGCCGGAAAGCTACGTTTCTGAATATGATAGTTGATGAGTGCGAATAGTATCGTTTATATTGACTTCAGCATACTTTTTACATTAGGGAACTTATGTAGTGCCTTATAAGTAGGTAATAATTTAAAAATAGCTCCCCATTTGTCTTCTTTAGGTTTCATAAGATACCTGATAAGGTAGGAAATTGTACATTACAGGACAGTTAATTTAAAATTATCCTGTAACATAAAGGCTTTAAATGAGTAATTTCATTTTCTATTAAAAATAAGAATGCCTAGGAAACACCAGGAGACATGCCCTTTAGCAGAGAGACGTCAATTTCTACGCAGGAACGTTAAGTAACCTTCATTAACAATTCCAGTAAAATCGGCGAGTGTGGAACATAGGAAACGTATATAGAATGCAATAAATACGGTCTTTAACGTACCAAAGCAACCATCACAGCTGTATCTGAAGGAAAAACGCCACAGACGTGGCAATATAACGATAAAATCAACCAAACTGTTTTCCAACAAAGAAGAACCCAATTCCACAGTTGTCGCTGCAGCTGAACCACAAACGGCAAGAATCATCAACACACTGGTTTTCTAAAGCTAAAGTAATTACGCTTAAAAGAATATGCACGTATAGGAAAGACGAGTGACGTTTAAAAATGTGGGAATCATTAGACTCCAAACCGAATTGATACATGTCAAAAACTGGCTGTCATAGTAAGAACAGACCATAATAGCAATTTTTTATATAATTATGTTTATATTCAACTTACTTTCAGCGGAATAAGCTGCAAATATACATATATTCGTAAGTATTTGTTCATGACAGAGTTGTTTGAATCATTTAAATTACGCTGTTTTTATATTAATTTCCGTATTACGTTTGTCTCTCGATATTTTAATAATGCTTGTAACGCAAAAATTATAGTAAGTATTTCATTAATTACGTACAAAAGCGATTATAAACAAACATCACTACTTCGGCAGGTTGTCCACCACTAGGAGCGCTAGTGTCGCAGCAACTGTCAGTTGGTAACAACTTTTACAGCAGTGAGTGTCGTGACTGTATATCAGTGGCGTAACTAGGACTTGGCTTTGGGGGGGGGGGGGATAGATCTGCTTCACGAGCAAAATTTTAGTCCGTTTCCAGACAGACTACCATCTACCACTCCCGTTGAAGAAACTAATTCACTCCCATCCAATGAAAGATTATGGTAAAACACCCCAAGTTTTCAATCTTTACCTTTACCAGATTGTTGTTATACGATTTCTTTTCTTTCTTTTCCTTTCTTTCTTTTTTCGGGTTCTGGGGGGGGTTTCTATCCCCTCATTCCCCCCATAGTTACGCTACTGCTGTATATGTTAGACTGTGGTTGTAGGTTATATGTAAAAATGAGAGGAAATGTGTTAATGAACCTTCCACGGATCCCAAATGTAATTTCTCTTGTGGATGTGGAATCGGTCAACAAATATCTTAATATACACAGGGGTCCAAAAAAATCTATCCACTGTTTAAAAGTCCATAACTTGCAAACTAACTGATGGAGTTGTCTCTTTATTGGCGAAAGTGTAGCTTAGAGTTCAGCTTAAAGATATCACTGTAGGTCTTCGAAATGGTCACCATTAACATCCACACACAAATGATGTTGTCGAACTGCAGCACGAAATACTGACTGCAGCGTGTTCAGTTGGATATCTGCGCATGAAAGTGCGATGGATTCTCGAAGTTCATCCAGTGTGCGTGGATTTTGTCGATGAATGAGTTCTTTAGTGTTTCCCAGAAGTAAAATTCCAGAGGAGTAAAGTCTGTGGAACGTGGTGGATACTCCACAGCACCTCTACGACGTCTCCATCTTCCTGATAGATTTTCGTCGAGATAAGCCCTAACACGATTTTAGTAGTAGACCTGGGGCACCATCTTGTTGAAAGTAAAATCTTCCGTCTCCATACAAGTCTCGGATGGCAAATAAATGGATATCTGAAGCTTATGAAGGTACACTTCACCGGTAACTGTGCCGTCAAAGAAGAATGGCCCAATCAAGCCCCGGTAAGACAACCCACACCACACATTTACACCTGGGAAATACATGGATTTGTCTACATGGACGTTCGGATTTTCGGCGATCCAGTAGATGCAATTGCGGCAATTTACTGTACCATTGAGTCTGAACTGTACCTCATCAGACCACACAATTATCTCTGCAAACTCTTCATCGTTGCGCACCATGTTAGTAAACCACTCGCAGTACTCCATTCTACGACCTGGGTCGTCCTCGTTCATTGCGTGTAGCAATCGTAGAATGTAGCACTTCCACTTTCTTGTCTTCAAAATTCGCCGAACATTGAGCGACTCACTTCAGTTTCACGGGCAAACTGTCTCACAGACTTCCTCGGTGAGCGGATGAATTGTGGTAACACACGACGGGAGTTAGATTGACTTGTTACTGTTACAGATCGTCCAAATCGTTGTTTGTGTACATCTTTAACACAGCCTTCGACTTCAAATTTGTCTCGAATGCGACGAATCCTTAAACGTGGCGGTGTCTCTGTTTGATTCTCGTATCGCCATTGCCGTTGAACCTCATTAATGTTTTCGTAGTTAAAATACCATTTCAAAACTGACTTCCTTTCATGGAATGTAAGCCTTGCCGCCAGCCATGTTTACTCGAGTAACTGCCGTGATGGAGCGGCCGAGCGCATTGAGGCGCTATGCTACGATACGCGAGGTCGTTCCCCGTCGGGGATTCGAATCCTCCTCAGGCATGGCTGTTTGCGACGTCTTTAGTATAAGGTAGTTCATAAGTAGTTTGTAAGTTTAGGTACTGATGATCCCGCAGTTAAGTTCCTTAAACTTGACAAACATTTGAACTCTAGTCACTAGGTTCAACTAAGAACAAAACAGACTATCCGGCGACTGTTTCTGACAAAACAAAACAACGCAATTCAACGCTTGTGTGGCGATTGCCGGAACCACAAACTATTCCACTATCAAAGATGAGACAACTCCATTAATTAGTTTGCAAGTTATGGACATTTGAACAGTGGATACATTTTTTGGACCCCTCTGTATAAAAATTGAGGTGTTTGTGCCTGTATTTCACTTTACAGCCAAAACTACACATTTCAAACGAATAGTGTTTATATGTGGTGGTAGGTACCAGTCTCTCATTGTGCACTATGGTGGTAGAGGACTGATAACGATTAGGGGGTGGAAGATATGGGAGCTGAAAGTTACCGACATACATAAAATTCTACGTGTGGGTGTCAATATTTCAGTCTTCAGAGATGGAGACGATCTCTCTGTATTGTAGTACAAGTCTCTCGCTGTACAACATAGCAGTTCCGTGTCGATAGCAATAAGAGGGTGGAAGACATAGTGGTTGAAATTCGTTAGCTTAATAAAATTCGAACTGAAGACCAGCGATGACTGTTGACACTATAATAGCAAAGACTTTATATACAACGAAACGTGATGCACATTTTTCAGTTCTATTTCAGCAACAAGCCGTCCGCGCAGCAGCAGCCGCTCCCCCCGCCGTCCGCGCAGCACCAGGCACTCCCCCCCGCCTTCTGCGCCGCGCCAGGTGTTCCCTGAAGACCGCACCGCGACAGGCGCTCTGCCCGCCGTCCGCGCCAGGCGCTCCACCCGCCGTCCCCGCCGCGGCAGCCGCTCCCCCCGCCGTCTGCGCCGCTCCAGGCGCTCCCCCCGCCACCCGCGCCGCTCCAGGCGCTCCCCCCGCCTCCCGCGCCGCGGCAGGCGCTCCCCCCGCCGTACGCGCCAGAAACTCCCCCCGCCGTCCGCGCCATGCGCTCCGCCCACCGCCGCACCTCAGCAGGCGCTCCCCCCCGCCGTCTGCGATGCGGCAAACACTCCTCCCGACATCTGCACCAGGCGCTCTTCCCGCCATTCCGCACCGCGACAAGCGCTCCGCCCGCAGTCCGCGCCGCGCCATGCGCTCCCCCCGCAGGCCACGCCACGCCAAGCGCTCCCCCCGTCCGCGCCACGCCAGGCGCTCCCCCCACCGCCCGCGCCAGATGCTCCGCCCGCCAGCCGCGCCCGGCGCTCCCCCGCCATCCACGCCAGGCGCTCCCCCCGCCGAACTTGCTGCGCCAGGCACTGCCCGTGCCGTCCGCTCCAGGCGCTACCCCCGCCGTCCGCGCCAGTCGCACCTCCCGCTGTCCGCGCCAGGCGCTCCCCCCACCGTCCGCGCCAGGCGCTTCCCTCGCCGTCCGCGCCAGGCGCTCCCACTGCCGTCCACGCCAGATGCTCCACCCGTCGTCCCCGCCGCGTGAGGCGCTCCCCCTGCCGTCAGCGCCGCACCAGGCGCTCCCACCGCCGTCCGCGCCTCAGCATTCGCTCCACACACCGTCCGCACCATGCGCTCCCCCCGCCGTCCGCGCCAGGTGCTCCGCCCGCCGTCCGCACCTCAGCAAGTGCTCCGCCCACCGCCCCCGCCGCGCCAGGCGCTCCCCCCGACATCCGCACCAGGCGCTCCCCCCAACGTCTGCACCAGGCGCTACCCCCACCGTCTGCGCCCCACCAGGCGCTCCCCCCACCGCCCGCGCCAGGCGCTCCCCCCCATCTGCGCTGCTCCAGGCGCTCCCCCACTGTCCGTGCCGCAGCAGGCGGCGCCTGGCGCTCCTCCCGCAGTCCTCCCTGTGTCCGCGCCGCGCCAGGCGCTCCCTCTGCCGGCCACGCCAGGCACTCCTCCTGCCGTCCGCGCCGTGGCAGGCACTACCTCCGCCCGACGTCCGCGCCAGGTGCTCCCCCCGCCGTCCGCGCCATGCCAGGTGCCTCGCCCGCCGTCCGCGCCGCTGCATGCGCTCCCCCCCGCCGTCCGCGCCGCTGCATGCACTCCCCACGCCGTCCGCGCCACTCCAGGCGCTCACCCCGCCGTCTTCGCTGCGCCAGGCGCTCTCCCCGCCGTCCACGCCCCGGCAGGCGCTTCCCCCTCTGTCCGTGCTGCGCCAGGTGCTCCCCCCGCCGTCCGCGCCACGCCAGGTGCTCCGCCCGCCGTCCGCGCCGCTGCATGCGCTCCCCCCGCCGTCCGTGCCGCTGCATGCACTCCCCCCGCCGTCCGCGCCACTCCAGGCGCTCACCCCGCCGTCTGCGCAACGCCAGGCGCTCCCCCCGCCGTCCACGCCCCGGCAGGCGCTTCCCCCTCTGTCCGTGCTGCGCCAGGCGCTCCCTCTGCCGTCCGCACCATGCGCTCCGCCTGAAGTCCGCGCTGCGGCAGGCGCTACGCCCACTGTCCGCGCCGCGGCAGGTGCTCCGCCCGCCGTCTGCGCTGCGGCAGGCGCTCCTCCCGCCGTCCGCGCCAGGCGCTCCCCCCCCACCCCGTCCGCGCCGCGATAGGCGCTCCGCCCGCCGGCCGCGCTGCGCCCTATGTAAAACTAATAGGCAGCTTTTTAACAAACTGAAGAATGTTCGTTCAGATTGACGGAAAACGCTCGGAAATCAAAACGCTCCAACAAGGAATTCCTCAAGGTTCGGTCATTTCACCGTTGATGTTCACCATCTATGTCAACGACCTACCTATTACGCCAAATATAATGTTATCCCAATTTCCTGACGATACAGCTCTACTTTCTGGAAGTAGAAAACTAGATACGACTATCAACAGGTTGTAGTATCAGATCGACATACTGGAATTCTGGTTAGCAGATAACAAGATAAAGGTCAACCCAGAAGATACAAAGGCCATCCTTTTTACCAGAAAAAGACCTATTTTAAACAGAAACTGCGACTACTGAACCAAGAAGTAGAGTGGACTTCAGAAACAAAATATCTTGGAGTTGTCCTTGACAGTCAAATGACCTTTAGAGCCCATATCATGGAAAAGAAGGAGAATGTAACAAATACAATCTACATGCTCTATTCCCTGCTTAAGAGTAAGGATATGAACTCCAGAACGAAGTTTAGAATATATCAGTCAATCATCCAACCAATGATGCTGTATGGTTGTCCCTCGTGGGGTACTGCGTCCAAGACTAATATTCAGGTTCTACAAGTACTACAGAACAGATTCCTCAGGCTTATACTAAATGCACCAAGGTGGACAAGAATTACTCATCTACATGAAGAACTTAACATCACAACAATTGAACAACAGATTCGGATCAGGACTTAACACCTCATTGACAAGGTCAACGAACTCCGTCAGCATTCCAGGCACCTAGAAAACGTGGGAACAGTTGAACCAGCTAACTGGCACCGTTTTAGGGTTCCACTATCAATCATAAGAGATTAAGATACCAAACGGCGGTCTAAAGGACCACTGTGCCCAAAGACCCCGCAAAGATCAATAAAGAATAAAACCTAACACCATAGATCCCTGGAAGACCAGACTGCAAAGCAGTCAGCACTTAAGCAAAAAAAAAAAAAAAAAAAAAAAAAAAAAAAGAAGGCGCCACGCCAGGCGCACCCCCCGCCGTCCACGCCGCGGCAGGCGCTCCTCCCGGCGTCCGCGCCGTGGTCGGCGCTTCCTCTGCCGTCTGCGCCGCGCTGGGCGTTCCCTCTGCCGTCTGCAACGTGCCAGGTGCTCTCCTAGTCGTTTTTCGTTGCGCTTTTAGAAGCTCCAGTGCTGGGTTCCATGCTGCACTGAGTTGATATCCAGTGTCACGGTTGATAAGGTTTTCACTGATTTTAATCTCAATGGATTCTTTTATGACACTGTCCCAGAATCTCGGCGTCTGTGTTACTATTCTGGTGTTGTTGTAGTCCATGGAGTGGCCAAGTTCTAGACAATGTTCAGCCACCGCTGATTTCGTAGCTTGTCCCAGTCTGGTGTGCCTTTGGTGTTCCTTGCACCTGATTTGAACCGTCCTGGTGGTCTGGCCTATGTATGCCAACCCACACTGGCACGGTATGCTGTAAATTCCTGGCCTCTGTAGTCCCAGTTCGTCCTTGGTGTTGCCCAATAGTGCACCGATCTTCGTGGGTGGGCAGAATATGCTCTTAATGTTGTGTTTAGACAAAATTCTGCTGATTTTGGCAGATACTGGCCCTGCATATGGTAGGTATGCCACCCTCTTGGCCTCTTCCTGTTCCTCTTCCAGTTCCTTCACTGCACTTACTGAGCGAAAAGCCCTCTGGATGTCTCTGGCAGAATATCCATTCCTGTTGAATACTGACCACAAGTGTGCCATCTCTGTCATCAGACTGTCAGCATCAGAGAGCGCCTGTGCCCGATGGATAAGAGTTTTGAGCACACCATTCTTTTGTGCTGGATGGTGACAACTGTTGGCTTGTAGATACAAATCCGTATGTGTGGGCTTGCGATAAACACTGTGCCCGAAGGTGCCATCTGCCTTCCTCTTAACCAGCATATCCAGGAAAGGGAGTAGTCCATCCTTCTCCAGTTCTATGGTGAACTTTATATTGGGATGGCGTGAGTTCAGGTGCTCCAGGAAGTTGTCCAGCTCCTCCTTCCCATGGGGCCAGATGACAAAGGTGTCATCGATATATCTGTAGAAACATTTTGGTTGATGTGTGGCTGATGTTAGTGCCTCTTCCTCGAATTTCTCCATAAATAGGTTGGCTACTACTGGTGAAAGGGGACTACCCATCGCCACCCCTTCTGTCTGCTCATAAAATTGACCTCCGTAAAGGAAGTATGTCGAGGTCAGTACATGCTTGAACAGATCCAAGATGGCACCATCGAATTGTTCCCCAATGAGCTTAAGCGAGTCATTCAGTGGGACCCGGGTGAACAAGGACACCACATCAAAGCTAACCATGATGTCTGAGTCCGAGATGCGTAGCTGCTGAAGGCGCTGTAAAAAATCCTCTGAGTTCCGATGTGGTGTGAGCACTTCCCCACATAAGGTGACAACATCTTCTTCAAATAAGCTGCTGTGGGGTAGGTGGCTGCCCCAATATTGTCACATCATCTTCAGATCAACGTTTTCAAATAAAATATTATATCACAGGCTAAAAGCCTCATGTTCAGACATAAAATAACATGACATCAGTTGTCAGTGCCCACAAAATATACTCTTAAATCATCGTAGATGGTCGTGAGTATACCCTGACCACAGTTTTGTGGTAGAAATCTGTGTTGACTATTACAATTGACGATGTTAACTGTCACACTAGTCTTATTAATCTACATGTATTATCGATACAGCAACTTAAGAACTTTGAACGTTGATGGAGTAACAGTAAAAACATTGAGAAATTGACCATATTGTCTCGCAGTTATGGTGTATATTGAAATAATGAGTAGTTTACTTGGTTTTTCCCAGGTTCATCTTTTGTCTGATCTTTACAGATGAGTGTGACTTGCTTGTTTTCGAATCACTAGGGACAGTTCCTTGCTCGAGGTACCCACGGTAAATTATTGTTAAGAGGGAGACTCAATCCGGCGGAGATTCTGTGTAGAAAGTGTCGATCTCTGGCGCTTCTGGCGCATCTTCCGTTATATTTAGTAATTTGTCTTGAATTCCTTTAGAGATTTGAGCTGTCAGTCATACATTACAATGTCAATCTTGAATATTTCTTGACGTTCCTATGTAAACGAATCAACATTCCGATCTAGTCAAAGAGTACCTAGTGTGCATTTATTCTTTGCTATTGACAGCTTTCAAGAAAGCAAAAATGTTAGTTAGGGAGTGGTTCTCTCTGATTGTGCTTCAGAAGTTATTGAAATCTTCACGCACTGCCCTTCTGATTGCCGTCCCTGTTTCGATCCGCAGTTTCCCATCCTCATGGTATGATTTGCCTTGTCCCTACTTTGGAAAATATATAGTTGCTTAAGAAATTTTCTAATTCCTCTAAAATGATGACCTTTGAAAAAAGTACATACAGTATAATACCGTTTGCAGTTCTATGAACAGTACATGGGATTATAGTCTCTATTAATTGAAAACACCTCCCGAAATCATATCCTCGCTACGCCTGTGGTTCTCATAGTTGCCGCGCGGCGCTGCAGCTACGAAATCGTGCCCTTTTTGCAATTTCCATTGCCGTTTGTTGTGTTTTCATACATTGAATCGATTCGATCCACCACGGTAACAACCCCTTCTACATCATCTTCCGTTATATTTAGTAATTTGTCTTGAATTCCTGCGGTAAGTTTCCTATGGGTATTTCTATGACATTTGCAGCGGCTATATGTCTGTCACAATAACGCGTCTTGTTTAAATACCGTTCAAAATGTCTCCTTAATGATTCATTCTTCGGGTTGAACGTCGATGTAATTAATACCTCAGGTTTTACTTTTGCTTGAATACGTGTGGACCAATACTTCGCGAGGAAAGCTCTTTCATACTGTTTGTATGTGTTGCATAAATCTGCTGTTTCCGCTGCCCACTTTGCGGCATCTCGTTGCATGTGCGAAGCTACAAACTGTATTTTCTGTTTCTCCGTCCGTGATTAAGGTGACACACACGGAAACTCTTAACAAACACAGACGTATGTAGTATCCTCTTCTCAGGTACAATCGTTATAAACGGCCTGAACTGCAGCTGACTTTGCTCATCGAGCGCATTCGTCAAACTTGTGGCTATGTTATTCGCATATCCATTATTTACACTCTGCTTACTAGTTCCTGCTACAAGTAAAGGGTAATGATCTCCACTTGGCAAAGTGTGTCTGTTTATATGGCTTTCCTGTGGCGACGCAACATCCACTTCTCACCTCAGATCATTAAATTGTTCATTTATATCTTCACGCCAAGCAGGTAGTTCATTTTCCAAAAGTTTCTTTATTTCTCCTAATTCATTTCTAATGCCTCCGTCATCCGACACAATTTCAGTAGTGATTGCCTGTACAGCAACGCGAATTTCTGTTTCTGCGTTTCTGCCTTTGTCGTCATTTCATTGTCTTTTCTTCGTAACAATTCATTAAGATTTCTACAAAATCGTTTTTACGTTCATTTAGCTGTTCCGATATTTTTTCACCTTGTTTCACTGTAAGACTATTTGATCTGTTGAGTGATTTGTTCTACTTTCCCTTCCATGTTATTTTGTGCTTGCTTATTTCACGTACCTCTTCCGTAGGTGTGATCACTTTATTCGGAATTTCAGTATAGGCTTCTGTCAAACTTGCTATCTGGGATCTGATTATTTCAATTTTGGTAGATAGTTGGTTATCAAGGTTTTCAACTATCTCATCAATTTTCCTGACTATCTTGGCGTTTTATTAGTCAAATTGTCCTCTCTGTATAGACAGTTTTCCACCAATGTGTGAATTGGACAATAAACAGAACGAAATGATTTTGTAATGGTACAGACGAATGTAGTAAGTATCTTAGGCACGTGAGAGAAAAAAAAATATTATCATTTGTAACAAAACAACGTAAGTCAGGTTGCCGAATCAACGATAGGAAGTAGGAAGCTCATATAAACTTATGCAGGGAAATTATTCTTATTGAAAAAATGAAATATTCAATGTAACTGAAATATTGAAACAAACCAGGAACAAGTAATTTACTGTAATCTTTGATGCCTTGAATTTGATCACACAACAGCAAACTGCAAATCTCAAGCAAAGTGCCCTCAGTGTGGGGGAATCAAACTATATACGGGCAACAACATCAAGACGGAAAAATGTGCAAATTTCCAACAAAACCATTCTGCCCTCTCCTTCACATGTCCTAACAGACCCAAAGATGCCAAAGCAGCACTTTAAGCCCCGATCAAAACTATAGTAGTGAAGCGTTTTTGGATTTATTATCAGCGAGATGGAAGTGAAGAAATGTGACGACATTGCCGAATGGCATTCGGTCACGAGATATGCCGACGCCGTCGGAAGCTCGCGCAATGGCGAGCATTCTTCGGTGCGTCATTCAGAAATGTACAGAAAGCGAAAGGACAATAGTACTTACCGCTGATGAGGTGACACCGAGACGTGCGTTTCTCGGCAAACCCGTGGCAAGATGGATTACTTCCTGAGACCTCACACAGACACACACTACGCCGCAACAGTCGGCTACATAGACAGCCAGTGCCGAGTTCCGCGTTCAAAATTCAATTGTTGTCACAAGGCTGTGATAAGTACGAGGTACGAGGCAAAAGCGCATATCGTTCGCAAACATACGAGAATATACTCACCAAGCATATGGGTTCATATTTGTGAACAATGCGGTCTCTGTCAACTTGACCCAGAGTGTCTAACAAGGAGGGGACGCCTACTCGTTATCGCTGAATTCGTGCAGATTTATGGTACATGTAGACGCCCTATGATATGAAAGTGCGTTAAGTGGCTATGGGGGAACTTCAGATGAGTAAGCGTTTAGGAAATAAAAGGAATTTTGATACGGATCTATCACCATATGCACCTTATCAACTGCCCCTGAGAGAATCTGTTTAGAAGGCGGTGTTTGGCTCAGCGGTGACAGATCGGATTTTTATTGAAAGGTTCGGGGGTTCTATTCCGCCCGGCGACACATATTTTTTTGCTCCTTGGCAATGCGTACACTATTGACTTCACAATTACCCGCAACATCATGTAGTTTTCTTCGTATTTATACGTGCACATCAGCATGGGGCGTCATTATTTAAAACAAGCATATTATCTTGCAAACTTTGGGTTGTAAACGGTCCACAGGGTTCCAAGATGAAGACCGATTGCCAACATGCAGTATCAAAGTAATTCCCCCCAAATGTACGACACTAGTGCAACCATGAGATGTATATTTTTATCGTCAGGTAAAAACAAATTAGAAAATTGCACTAACCTAATCGAGAAAGAATTTACTTCCCGAGAAGCTTGCATCAAACTAAATTCCATTATACGTCACCAGCTGTCCTCGCAAGTATTCAGCGAGCCTGCCGCGGTGGCTGAAGGGACTGAGGCGCTCCAGTCACGGTCTGCACGGCAACTACGATCGGGGGTTCGAATCCCCCCTCGGGCATGGATATTTGTGCCGTCCTTAGTGTTAGCTAGTTCATAAGTAGTTTGTAAGTTTAGGGATTGATGACCCCGTAGTTAAGTCCCATAAACTATACAAACATTTGAAACATTTTAGTATTCAGCGACATGCTGCGTTACGCGTGGTTTGCTGCTGCACTGTACGATAAAAGAATTAGTTTTCAGAATGTCAATCAAGTTTGTATTTATACGGAGACATAAAAAAAATGTAACTGAAAAAAGGCAGCGTTCATAACTTGCGCAAGATGCAGTCAATATTATTCGTTCCCCTGTTTATTCGCGGTACACGTAATTGATCAGTTGCAAAACAATGGAAGTATCGATTTACATACACGACGTCCCCAAGTACGCGATAACTACAGCCCCTTTGTGGTCCCCAATTTCATCCAATGCCCTTTTCTTTTTTGCGTATATAAATTGATAAAATAACCTATATGATGTTGCGGTTAATTGCGACGTCAGTCTACATCTACATCAGTACTCTGCAAACCACTATGAAGTGCATGGCAGAGGGTACGTCCCACTGTACCAGTTATTAGGTTTTTTTTTTCCGTACCATTAACTTATTGAGCGTGGGAATGAGTGTTTAAATGTCTCCGTGCGTATTGTAATTAATCCACTTTCGTGTCTCACCACGCCCTACATGTACCATACATTTGGACGAATTCGGTGATGACGAGTAGGCGTCCTCCTCCTTACACGAGGCATAACAACAACGTTTCACCAGGCAAAGCCGATCAACTGCTGTTTGTGTGTGAAAAATCGGTTGGTAACTTTCCTCGTGTCAGCACATTGTAGGTGTCGCCAACGGCGCCAACATTGTGTGAATGCTCTGAAAAGCTAATCATTTGCATATCACCGCATCTTCTTCCTGTCGGTTAAATTTCGCGTCTGCAGCGCGTCATCTTCGTGGTGTAGCAATGTTAATGGCCAGGAGTCTTATTTCGAAGGACAGTAAGGTAACTGTAGTTCGTAGTTCAGATACGTTAAAATAACAGGACTATTCAGCGAACTATATTGCCAGAGGCTGTACAAAAGGATCTTTCCTTCTCTCAAGTTTCTCTGTTTCCTCCGTCTGTCCCACGTGGTGAGAATCCGACAATGCGCATGAATACTCCAAAATACGACGAAAAAATGTAGTGTAGGCAGTTTCTTTAGTAGAACTGTTGCATTTTCTGTGTTCTGCCAAAGAAACGTGCGTTTTGGTTCGTCTTCCCCTCAATATTTTCTATGTGTTCCTTAAAGTTTTTAGTGTTCCAATGTCATGTTTTAAATTACGCGCTTGTTCGAAGTTAGTTGATGGTGACGCCACACTGCGCCATCTGCAATAAGTTTTTGACGTTGTGTAAAGAGGGTCCGAGTGGTACACAATAAAGTACCGTCTTGTGATACTTCATATAACGTGTTTACTGCTTTAATTCCCAGGTATTCCAATAGGGAATGGGCCTAGTCAACGCTGTGAGTTTTTATGTGAGGCATGTGTGTTTGGAAAACAACATAGACTATCTTTTCCTGAGAAAAACCATGCAAAGCCAAAAAGGGGAGAACGAATCTTCAGTGATGTGTGTGGCCCAATGTCAGTGTCCTCAATAGGTGGAGCAAACTACTTTGGAGAAGGAATTAAAGTTCAGGGTGAAGAATTGAAAACATGGCGTTTTGCCGACGACATAGTAATTCTGTCAGAGACAGCAAAGGACCTGGAAGAGCAGTTGAACGGAATGGAGAGTGTGCTGAAAGGTGCATATAAGATGAAGATTAACAAGAGCAAAACTATGGTAATGGTGTGCAGTCTAAGAAAATCAGGTGATGCTGAGGGAATTAGATTAGGTAACGAAACAATTAAAGAGGTACATGAGTTTTGTTACTTGGGCAGTAAAATAACAAATGATGGTCGCAGTACAGAGGATATAAAATGCAGAATGGCAATGGGTAGAAAAGCGTTCTTGAAAAAGAGAAATTTGTTAACATCGAATTTGATTTAAGCTTAAGGATGTCCTTTCTGAAGGAATTTGTGTGGAGTGTTGCCTTTTAAGGGAGTGAAACATGGACGATAAACAGTGTGGACAGGAAGAGGATAGAGGCTTTTGAAATGTGGTGCTACAGACGAATGCTGAAGATTAGGTGGGGGATCGCGTAACTAATGAGGAGGTACTGAACAGAATTGGGAAGGAAAGGATTTTTTGGCATACCTTGACTAAAAGAAGGGATCGATTGGTAGGACACGTCTTTAGACACCAAGGAATTGTGAATTTAGCGTTGGAGAGAAGTGTGTGGGGTAAAAACCGCAGAGGAAGACCAAGAGATGGATACAGTAAGCAGATTCAGACAGATGTAGGTTGCCGTTCTTATGTGGAGTTGAAGAGGCTTGCGCAGGATAGGGTATTGTGGAGAGCTGCATCAAACCAGTCTCCGGACTGAAGACCACAACAACAACGAAAGAATAAAGGAGGTAGATGAGTTTTGTTACTTGGGCAGTAAAATAACAAATGACGGTCGCAGTACAGAGGATATAAAATGCAGAATGGCAATGGGTAGAAAAGCGTTCTTGAAAAAGAAAAAATTGTTAACATCGAATATTGATTTAAGCTTAAGGAAGTCCTTTCTGAAGGCATTTGTGTGGAGTGTTGCCTTGTACGGGAGTGAAACATGGACGATGTGGACAGGAAGAGGATTGAGGCTTTTGAAATGTGGTGCTACAGACAAATGCTGAAGATTAGGTGGGTGGATCGCGTAACTAATGAGGAGTTACTGAAGAGAATTGGGGAGAAAAGGAATTTTTGGCATACCTTGACTAAAAGAAGGGATCGGTTGGTAGGACACATTCTTAGACACCAAGGGATTGTGAATTTAGCGTTGGAGGGAAGTGTGTGGCGTAAAAACCGCAGAGGAAGACCAAGAGATGGATACAGTAAGCAGATTCAGACAGATGTAGGTTGCCGTTCTTATTTGGAGTTGAAGGGGCTTGCACAGGATAGGGTATTGTGGAGAGCTGTATCAAACCAGTCTCCGGACTGAAGACCACAACGACAAGAAACCCAAAACATCACGAACATATCAATGAAATGGTATTTTGCTACTGTGGGTATGAAATGACCCGTATGGTGCAGAAAAATCCGGCACTTGTAGTGTTACAGCGCGCGGCATAGCGCAGTAGTGCAGCGGCCCGCCGCCACGTGGTCCGGTCGCTGTCGTCGCCGCCGTCGTCTGCGCTGCAGCCGGCTGCTCAGCGCTGCCCCAGCCGCCGGTTGACCCTCGTTGAGCGCGGCGCACCGCGGCGCCAGTTGGCGCAGGTCAACGGCCGACCAGCGGGCCCTGGGAAAGCTGACGCTGCCCCAGCCGCTGACACTGAAGAGGGGCCGCGTCGCAGCCAGCACAACAGTCCCGGGCCAACGGACAGCGGCTGCCGAATTTAGACAGCATGCTTCGCTACTGGACTCTCAACCTCATCCCACTTGACAGCTGACGCCTGTCTCTTAAAATAGATGTTGTTCAGCTGTTAAAAAGAGCGCAGCAAAAAGGCATTCACAAAAAAGTTAGATTATTTTTTCTTCTTACTTTGTCGATTTTAGGCTATGTCCATTACAATGCGATACATCACGAAGATGACGTGCTATAGACGCGAAATTTAACTGACAGGAAGAAGATGCTGTGATATTCAAATGATTAGCTTTTCACAGCATTCACACAAGGTTGGCGCCAGAGGAGACACCTACAACGTGCTGATATGAGGAAAGTTTCCAACTGATTTCTCATACACAAATAGCTGTTGACCGGCGTTGCCGGATGCATCGTTGTTGTGATGCCTCGTGTAAGGAGGAGAAATGCGAACCATCACGTTTCCCAATGCAGGAAGGCAATACGGAACGCCGTGCTGGACCCCAACGGCCTCGTATAATTAGCAGTCGAGATGACAGGCATCTTATCCGCATGACTGTAACGGACCGTGCAGCCACGTCTCGATCTCTGAGACAACAGATGCAGACGTTTGCAAGACAACTATCATCTGTACGAACAGTTCGACGACGTTTGCAGCAGCATGGACTATCAGCTCGGAGACCATGGCTGCGGTTGCCCATGACGCTGCATTACATTGCGATGGTGTACGCAACGACGAACATGGGTGCACGAAGTGCAAAACGTTATTTTTTCGGATGAATCTGGGTTCTGTTTACAGCTTCATGTTGGTCGCATTCCTGTTTGGCGACATCGCGGTAAACGCTCATTGGAAGCGTGTATTCGTCATCGCCATACTGGCCTATTACCCGGTGTGATGGTATGGGGTACCATTGGTTACACGTCTCGGTCTCCTCTTGTTCGCATCGACGGCACTTTGAACAGTAGCCGTTACATTTCAGATGTGTTACTACCCGTGGCTCTACCCTTCATTCTATCCCTGCAAAACCCTACATTTCAACAGGATAATGCACGACCGCATGTTGCAGGTCCTGTACGGGCCTTTCTGGATACGGAAAATGTTTGACTGCTTCCCTGGCCATCACATTCTCCAAATCTCTCACCAATTGAAAACGTCTGGTCAATGATGGCCGAGCAACTGGCTCGTCACAATACGCCAGTCACTACTCTTGATGAACTGTGGTATCGTGTTGAAACTGCATGGGCATCTGTACCTGTACACGCCATCCAAGCTCTGTTTGACCCAATGCCCAGGCGTATCAAGTATAATATTTGTCCAATGAATACCCGTTTATCGTCTGCATTTCTTCTTGATGTAGCAATTTTAATGGCCAGCAGTGTAATAATAATTCCAAGTCCAAAGAAAACAAGTGCAGACAAGTTTGAAAAATTACATAACTGTGATTTCTGTGGGATTGTGACACTTGCCCAGAGACACACTTGCCCCGAGAGGGAACGTGATGGGAGATGTGACAATCACACCCAGTGAAATTTGCACCCAACCACAAATGTGTTACATGTGCACCCAGACTGACTGGAAACTGCTGCTCACTACGCCACTGCCTACCTGCAGCTCACTCACCCACTCCTGTGCCTGTGGTAGAGAAACTTCTCCCTCAAATCAAGGCCGACATTTTGAGAGATGGCAGTCCATCTCTCATCTTTACTGTGTAATTCATCGTAAGATTAATCATGTAATTAGTTCATTACGCGTAATTTTTGTTGATGGAATATTGGAGCAGGGCAGTGTTATGTGTGAAGAGGGAGTTGTTTGGCTCTTTCAGTGTAGGAAGACAAATATATATGTTACTCTGTGGTTGCATACACACCGGGACACTGCAGAGGCCTTGGGCCGAGAGATTGTAAAAATATCCGCTGACCTTTCCAGGTTGTGGCAGGTGGAAGGCGAGTGTTGTGTGAGCTCTTAAAGAGCCGATCTCGCTGATTTTGAGAAAAGATAGCAACATGACGGGACCTCCCCTCCGCTCTCTCGAGGAACAAGCGACACATAGTGTTTCGTAAAAAAATTAAAAATAAATAAATAAAACAGCTCTGGAGGTAGGCCGCGGAGCCAGGTCGTGATGGCTTTTGCTAATGGAAAAATTCCTTTGCAGCACGAGCTGAAAACGATTCTGGTGCACGGTTACAGAAAGTGTAAGAAACACATCAAGAAGAGTTAACGGAAGGGGTAGCCGAGTCTGATTGGCTGCTGTGTAGAGTTTCAGATTTTCGAAATCGGCCAGGCGTAAGTGAAATTTCACTGGCCAGTGCTAGGAAGGTTGGATCTAATTGGCTTTCTAAGAAAAAAAAAAAAAAAAAAGAAAAAAAAGGGGGAGGGGTTTGTGGCGGAAGTGCACGGCAGACGGTGGTTTCAGTAGACTTCTGGTTGTGCTCTCGTGGAGTACAGACGCTTTTCGTTTCGTGCTCTCCATGGGTACAGACGTGGAGATATACCTATTTAGCCGATTCTTGAACTTAGGAACTAGTAAAAGTTTCAGAGTGCAGTCTGAGATTTGAACTGGTAGTGATGGTTCTTGTTCGGTGAGAACAAGGACAGTCAGCCATAATTAGTTGCACCGAGGCACTAATTACGACACACTCAGCTTTCTGGAGCCTTCTAGGCCTTCACTACTTGTGAGTATTTGTCTACATCTACATATATACTCTGCAAATCACATTTAAGTGCCTGGCAGAGGGTTCATTAACCACTTTCATAACTTTTCTCTACCGTTCCATTCTTCCATTCTCTAATAGCGTGCGGGAAGAAAGAACACCTAAATCGTTCCGTTTTCGATCTGATTTCTCTTATTTTATTGGGATGGTCATGTCTCCCTAAGTAGGTGGGTGCTAGCAAAATATTTTCACATTCAGAAGTAAAAGTAGGTGATTGAAAAATCGCAAATAGATCACGCCGCAATGAATAACGTCTTTCTTTTAATGATTTCCACCCCAATTCGTGCAACATTTCCGTGACGCTTTCCCCCCAGTAACGTGACAAAACAAAACGAGCTGCCCTTCTCTGAACCTTCTCAATATCTTCCGTCAGTCCCACCTGGTGAGGGTCCCACAAGGGGCAACAGTACTCCAAGAGAGGACGTACAAGTGTGATGTAGCCAGTCTCTTTGGTGGAGCTGGTGCATCTTCGAAGCGTTCTGCGAATGAAACGTAACCATTGGTTCGCCTTCCCCACAATATTTTCTGTGTGTTCTCTCCAGTCAAAGTTGTTCGTAATTGCAACTTACGACCTTAAGGTTTGACTGATTTATCGCGTAATTGAAGTTCAGAGGATTTCTTTTAGTGGTAATGTGTATTACTTCACACTTTTCTTTATTTAGTGTCAACTGCCAATTTTGCTATGTCTATGCTAACTGAAGCGGCACAGACTTGGCACAACTGCTTGAGGTCGTAGACACTGTGTATTGCCGAGAACACAATGGCTGATAATGGACAGTATAGCTTCCGAATATCGGAGCGTGACTTATTTCGTGGTCGCGCACTTTTCAGCTTATAACCGGCACCAGTCCACGCCACAGCGAAGTCGCCAGCAGTAAATGTAGTTGTATCAGGTTCGCCAGTCTAACGGGAAAGTATTGTTAATAGTATCTACCCCGCTTGGAATATTTCATTGCGATTACAAATTTGTACATCAATTTCCTTACTGTTACGAAGTTAAACGTTTTCCAATAGGGGATATTTTGACTTGTCAGTCAGTATTAAATTCATGTTGACGGTGTCAGATTAATGTAAATCATTGACGGAGGTTTATTTTTCCATTTTTATAGATTTTGTATGACTATATATATCCAATTTTAATTGAGATATTTGAGTTATTGATATAATAATATATGAACATCGTGTTAATAATAAACATATAGCTAAGAAAGTATGTTTTTCTTAAGAATTCATTTATTGTTATCTTCCGTTTTATAATTCACAATTTTTGGAGGGGAAAGTCAATATAAATTGGGAAAGTCGTGAATTTATCTGTGTGACTGGAGATGATAGTGGCTTGCTATACAGAGACATACATATTATTGATCATTCAATAATAATTTTATTAATTGAATAACATTAATGATCCAGATAATTTATTGGGGGTCTGCTGCTCCTGTCCATAATTCCATGTTACAACTATCCACACCTTACATTTTTCGTTCCCTGCCAGGATTCCCTTTTTTCACATTTTATAACGTTGCCCTTGCTTCGTATGATGCCATAATTGTTTAAATTAGATTCCGCGATTATATTTTTGGACAAAGAATTGATGATACCAAATGTTTGAACTTGAAATAAGTTAAAGTACAGGACAAAATGAACATTAAAGCAAATAAACCGCGGATTGCATATTAAAGTTGGGCACCATACAAGCAACAGCACGTTATAAAACTTACGGAAAGCATCTAGCTGGATCCTGCACTTCGTATTGTAGAAGCTGGAAATGATAACTTTTATGTCTTATTTAATAAGTGAATGTTCGAGATACTTTCCGTAGGAGATCATTGTTCAGACTGTTCAATTCGCTTTTCATTGTTGTGTGACCGTGGGTGGAACATGAAGTTACTGGTAATGATAAAAAAATTAAAAAAAAAAATGATCGGACTTCGTGAAATTACAAAAGAAATAACTGCAGGTTCTAAATTCAAGCAAAGTATAGTATAAGGATGATTGATTGATTGAAATTTTGCAGACAATGTGAAGCGATTGTAATGGCGTATGAACATTAAACTATTACGGACGTAGAGGAGCTGAAAACAATATAAAATAAGTATTTGACGTGGAGGGATTCATTTAAATAAAAGCCAAAGAGAGGGGATGATTTTAAATTTAAGTAATATATTTTTACCACATCTTGCATCACTATTACTTACATTGAATGGATACATGAATGGAAGACGCCCGTACGGAACGAACATAGACAAGAGAGTGAGTAAAAACTACTATCTCGGTTCCGTCTTCTCGCTTGTTTGGGAGTAAAAAAAATGACGAACGAAATTAAATTAGTTGCATTGCGAGTCAGAGGGAACCGGAGGCGATCAGTATCGCTGATCAAAGATAAACAAAAAATAAATAAAAATTTCAGTGTATCGTTACAATTTATTCCACACTACCACCACTTTTCATTTGCCTCTTCCAGCCAGTCTCCGTTTGACTACCCCACACCATACCGGACACACAGTGTATGACATTGCCTGCGTCGTAGTTTGTAGCCTCTTGTAGATTCTTGTGGATCGGCGCTCTCAGTAACGACTAGCTGAAATATCATGGGACAAGACTAGTCCACTAAAAATAATGTCGGTGACCCGTAGAATTGTATAGTTCATTGACACTTTAATGTATCACTAGTTACCAATTGTCCCCTTTTATGGCCATCTTTACAAGTTGAAACGAGACTGCCATTTCGTTTCATTGCTCAGCTGTGTCAATATGTCAACTTAACGAATGAAATTTGAATTGATTCACTTGAGAATGGCCTGTAACACATTGTTAGTGTTGCAGACTGTAAAAGCAATTGTAGTAACAGAGATGGCGAAGGCATACACTTTATTTTGTATCTTTCTTGTTATACGTCACTCTCCTATTTCCCCCATCCTTGTGTGTTATAAGAGTGCGAGTGGAATGCAGTAATATTTCTTTGGGTGTTGGTAACATAGGCAATATTGTAATCTTTGGTTGTGGCAATGAAGTTAGTGGCGACAAGGACTACCTAGCAGCAAAGATTTTGTTTGAGCTTTGAAGTAGAGGGTAGATCTGGTCAAGTCAGGGGTTTGCGGAGGCGGTGCAGCAACGGACACTCGGTGTCCAGCCAATGAGGGCGCTCCGCCCCCGCGAATTTGCAGAGCGAACGGTTGGCCTGGGTGGCGCCTAGCGAGAGAAAGAGATCGGTTCCTGGCCTTATGGAGTACGGACGTGAGGAGAGCTGCTCGCTGGTGTTGCGGAGGTTTTGGTAACGATTTGGTGAGAATCTTCAGCAATGTTGCTCATGTGGACGTTCTCACCACCGGTTGTTAGGGGACGTAATCAGTAGGTACCAATTTTAACATTTTTTGGGGATTTCACGTGATAGAACCTGGTCGAGATAGTGTGTGCTTTGCCGAGGGTTAAAGTTGCTGCTAAGTCGGTTATTTGTTGCATTATCATGGGGAGTATTAGTTCGTTGAATGGGTTTTTGTAGTTGTTTCTTGTACATATTCATTTTGAGGGGCTACATTCAAATTTATAGTGATTTTATTTGTAACTAGAACATTGCGCCCAAAATGGGTAAATTGTAGTTTATGAGTCCAGTTGGTGCAATGGTAGTCTTATTAGCCACAATTTGTTCCTCGTATGTTTTCGATTTGTTTAACGCATAAGCTTGAAGGATTAATCTCGGAATTATGACGGTTTTGTTTGTACAATGTGATCATGGTGTACGTTGTGCCATGTGGTGGCCAGTACATAGTAAGCTTGGTAACAAAGGGTCTGTTACAATTGCTTACCGTGTTCATGTAATAGCGTTATAGTAATTACGTATAAATTAATGTTAACTGGCAGTTTTTTGTAAATTTTGTTAGGTTTGCTTTCTAATGATTGTGTGCTATGATGATAGGCCCATGGGTTAGTAATAATGTTGTTAGTCGTCGTATTCAAGTAATCATACCCAAATTCCGTAGAAGAAAGAGTAGATTGAGAGTGGAGGTGATTATTTTCAATTAAATTTCAGTAACTTGGTTTTTGTTTGTTCACCATTTAGACGGGCATTATAACATTTTGTGAGCCCATGACATGTTCTCGTAGTAATCATTAGGTCGGTAATGCAAATCCCATTCTCGAGTAATATTTTATGTCCGTTCACACCACTTTGCTTCCCCTGGCTCGCAACGGTCACGCGGGATCAAATTAGTTGTTTCGCGTAGTAATTCTTCCTTTGCAGGTCTTGTGTTAATGTGATAAATCATAGCGGGGAAACTGAGAATACTTCTTGATTCCATATCCTTGCGAGTGACGAAATTAACCTTTATTTATTTATTTTTCTGGAAAACTTGCTAGAAGGCCCATTGAAATGATGGAAACTAAATTTGCATTTAAATTCTCTTTAATACTAGCAATTTGCATTAAAATTAATATGATACAGTATTTATTTTAAAGGATTTGTTAATAAATAATGATTTTAACCCACACGCGTGTCGAAGTAATTTCTAAATGCTCATATGACCCTTTTCAGCACTAGTAATCCCGCTCTTAAAGTCCTTGCTGTGGCCTGCAATGGTGCACTGGAGCATAAATATCAGAGTTACGTATCCTTTCCATTTGAGTACGTATATTGGATCAGTTGCTTTTGTAATGTTATCCGTTGCGCTGGTCAATATTATGACTCTTAAATTTCCTTAACGTTGTCGGGCGTGCTTATGTCGCACGTGGCGGGAACCCGTATGTATATTCAAACTGGATAAAGCCTGCGTCGACAAGGCATTCCACATACAAACGTGGGGGAGCCATAATGCATTGCAATAGCTTGAAGTAGGCACCTCCAGTGCACAAGTTACCGTGCAAATAGGCAGATAGAATGGTAAATACGTCGTTCAGGCACGAGGTTACATAAAATAAAACGACGGGTACGTTACAAAGTCTGATCAATAACATTCACTACAATTCGGTACGCACATTCCACACATCAAAAACTCAGTTTACACAGTGTGGTGTCGCACAAGTCCAAAGTGCGCGCCACCCACTTTCGCCGCGCGCCGCCATGCACGCACGGCGCGGCGTTCTTACGACGTCAGCCACGAGCGCCCTCTGTTACAACTCCGCTCGTGGCCACCACTGAACGACATCGTTCACTTGGGACTGAGATAGGAACCAGTTAACACTTCGGAATCAGATAGGCACCAGTGAAGACTTGGCTATCGGATAGGCACTAGGCAGGCCTCTAGCTCAACTATGTATCAGCATTCTGCAGTTCTGAGCTATGTAAAAGTTAAGTATTGTATAAATTCTGTGCAATATATATCTCGTTCTAATTTACTCTAGTGTTTCTAGTTTCTGCTGTCCCACTGGCTGGTCACCTCCTACCTGCACAAGCGTGCATCATTTATTCCTGTGTCGGTTAAATACTACTCGGCCACTCGGCCACCGACACCTACGACGGAAACGAGACACAAAAACGGCGACGAGGCTGGGACACAAAACACAGGTCGTGTGTGGTATTTTTCTAATCCGATAAAAGTTCTCCAGGTGTACATTTAGCGTGACACGAATATTAACTATCAGTTCATAGTGACGGTAGAGAGACTTTATACACAACAAACGAAGGAGAACTTAATTGTTTAACTCGGAGTTCAGAGTAACGTGGAGTGTGACACCTATCAAACACGAAACAATCAGTACTTATTTACATGTCGCAGAAGCACCCTATGTGAATTAGTTCAACAATGGCTCTGAAAAATTCGAATTGTTAATGAAATTAATTACAGTGCAAAAGTAAACAATTACATGCAGCTGCATATAGCAACAGGTAGCGTAAATAATACTGAGTAAATTGATATATAAATCTCGACTATATTAACAGTGCTTCAGTTGGGCCGGTACGGCTACCGCCTGAAATTCAAACTCGCTATTAGCGTACCGGCTAAAATTCTTTCTTAAATCTGTAAACAATAGACCAACTGTAAATTGTCAAATGGATTTCGAAAAGAAAAATTGGAAAGTTTTAGGTTCGTTCGGGTTGCGATCATAACCGTCGAGCCGGCCGCGGTGGCCGAGGGGACTAAGGCGCTCCAGTCACGGTCTTCACGGCCGCTACGGTCGGGGGTTCGAATCCCCCCTCGGGCATGGATATTTGTGCCGTCCTAGTTCGTAAGTAGTTCATAAGTAGTTTGTAAGTTTAGGGACTGATGACCCCGTAGTTAAGTCCCATAGACTATACAAACATTTGAACATTTTTGAACATAACCGTCGAAGCGTTCAAATTGCACTTTCGCACAATTTTACACTGGAATCTGACTGGCGGTCAAATGTTCCAATGCGCCAATTCCGACTCGTCTGAACCGAGACAGAGGAAATGCTTCTTACCGAGTCCAAAGCATTTAAGAACCTTGCACGAAAGAGCAACATTTAGACTTAATTTCCATTGATCAAATCATTAAACACTGTACAAGTTATGTAAGTGTTCATGCTTAGCACGACACGTTTTGAGAACGACTCACTGTCAAGATAAAATATTTGCCGTAAATATTATGTTTACTTAGCTGTCTTTTACACACTGTAGACAGTTTACGATTATAAAATAGTGTGTCGTAGCACTAGTAGGAACTAAAATAGAAGCCAATTTTAATGTCTTTGACCAATGCTTCTTCAACCGCCTGGATGTGAACATGTTCAACTGTTGGTAACGCTGCAAGTTTTGCTTCTTCCGGCGCTAAACGCTTGGTTCCGTCTTAAAAAGTTCCACGCTATTCCATTGTCAGAATTTTGTAGTGATTTCCGTGTGATAAAAGTCTGCTTGTAATTCCCAGCAGCAACACAGACTCTTACTGTCTTCTGGAACGCCACTCCTGATTAGTTTCGATAAGATGTCGTTGTCCAAAGCCGATGGGTGGTATCCTCATACACTAAACCTTTGGATACATTTAAAATGAGATTCGAATATGTAAATTATAGCTATATAATAATGGAAAGTCCAGGTTGGAATAAATAATATAGTGAGGACAGTTTACAACTCACCGCAAAGACGTGGTGACGAGCTGCGACAGGCACATACAAAAGACACATACATACAACACATTCAGCTATCGGCCATGGCCTTCTTCAGAAAATAGAGCACTCACGCAATCACACAGGCACACAACACAGTCATACAACCATCACCTCCGACTGCCACACTTCGAAACCAGCAGGATTCGAAGTGTGGCAGTCGGAGGTGATGGTTGTATGACTGTGTTGTGTGCCTGTGTGATTGCGTGAGTGCTCTATTTTCTGAAGAAGGCCATGGCCGATAGCTGAATGTGTTGTATGTGTGTGTCTTTTGTATGTGCCTGTCGCAGCTCGTCACCACGTCTTTGCGGTGAGTTGTAAACTGTCCTCACTATATTATAAATTATAGCTATATTTTTTTAGTGTGTTCACATGCCTAAATCTTTACTTTCTTGATTTTCTAAAAATGTCCATTTGACTCATTTCATGTGGAATGAGCAGAGTACCACCTAAATTTCCCCCCACCAACTAAAGCAGTGGTGTTTCACCTACAAATACAGTATACTATGCTTCTATACAATACCTTCGGAATAAACGGTAATTATACAGCAACGAATGAAGGTATAAATCCCTAACATTAATTGTTAAACATAATAATACCTAGTTTGATATTATTCAGATATAATGTACTTAGCCATGTCAGTAATGGTAATAATAATAATAAAAACTGACCTATAACAATACGCCTCTGGCATGAACTAACTAATATTTGCTAATTAAACAAACTTTTGGAACGCCAAATAATAGAAAATAACATAGAAAATAACTTCAGATGGTTACGTTAGGAAAAAGAATAATAAAAGTTTTGGAAAAGAAAATGATAGTAGAGTAATTACATTCGTACCTATTATTACGTAACACTGATATCGGGAGGTAAAGTAATGTAAGCAGATGGGAATAAATCCCAGCATGCTTCGTTACAAGTGCCGTAAAGTTTAGCATGAATCACTGCAACCGAACCCCTTGGCTCTCCTACCTGCCGTGATGACATCAGCAGACGTTGAGATCAGCGGACTTTCCCTCGACTATTTCTGAGTGCAAAAGTCACTGGGCGTGGTGACATTTGCGCGAAGCCCAGAACTCTGCAGATGCTGGACAAGTATTCCAGATGTACGGCACAAGAGTCTGGGTGCATCTCCAGGCTCCTCTCTGCATTTTTCACAGCCACCTGGTATAGTCATTTATATATTCAGTGACTGGCTGTCAATTGTTTCGCTTCAGCTTTCCTGGGTATCTTGCGACACGGTTCTGCCTTGTTGACTTTATGGCATGTTCGGAGTAAAAATGGTTCTGTTCGATGGTTACAGAAATCAGAAACTATCTTTGGCATCTTTCAGTGTGCCACAAGTCCCTTACATAGTACGTATTTAAAACATTTGTTAGTGATATTTGGAATTCTACTATAGCTGAATCGTTTTGTAATCTGAATGTAAACACTCAAAATATGCGAAATAGTCTTAAAGTATTATTTAAAATTGTTTTTTTTTTGTTTTTTTTTTTTTTTTTTTTTTGTGTGGAGTCTCCCGTTAAAATGGAAACTAGCTTATTTTAAAGAGATGAAAGTAGCATGATGGTCAGGTTGTTAACTACAAAGCACTCATACGCATCACAATATCTATGAAGGAAGCCTAATACGCTTATTCTATGCGAATGGGTCTGAATATGCAGTGTTCTAAATAAAATGGTTTTAAGAGGTGTGACTGAGGAAAGTCATTATCATAGAGAAGTAAACGTCTCAATACCATTCCAAACATTTTCACTATGAAAATGTATTTTTTTTTCAGAGAGAACACTCAACGAATTAATCTGTAGTTAGATCAAATTACTATACTGCTCTTTAGCTTGCAAAGTGTTGTGACGTTTCACTATTTGCCGTATTACTTTGAAAATGTCGAAACTTGTGGTCAGGATATATACCCTGTAGATATTTGTGAGTAGGCACGAAATAGAGGTTATAGAGGCCAAGATTTGAGATCAGACAGAAGAGAACGAACGCAAACTGCGATCACTGCACCTGACCTGGGCCTTCGTAGCGGGAGTTCGTGTCTGAGAAAATTAGTATGCTTGGGCAAGCTACGGACGTGTCCGACATAATGCGTACGCCATTGTTGGCGCCGGATTCGTAATCAGGAGACCGCAGTCTCCACTAGTGGGCTCTTCACGCAGTTAGAACACTGTGGCGTCGTCTCCAGTGATGTTCCAACGACAGAGGAAAGAAGTGCAGCCTCATCACGATTTGTTAAGGCACTGAGTTTGTGACGGAGAGTACTTGCTTTCATCTACATAAGTACATATACCTATATACTCCGCAATCCACCGCAAAGTGCGTGGCGGAGGGTATGCTGTACCACTACTAGGCATTTCCGTTCCTATTCCACTCCAAAATACAACTAGGGAAGTAGAATGTCTATATGCCTCCGTACGAGTCATAATTTCTCTTGTCTTGGTGATCTTTACGCGAAATGTAAGTAGGCGGCAGGAAGATCGTTCTACATTCAGCTTCAATTTCCGGCCGTCTAAATTGACTCAACAGAATTTCTCGAAAAGAATGTCGTCTTTCCTCCAGCGATCCCCAATTGTGTTGCCGGAGCATTTCCGTGACACTCGCGCATTGGTCGAACCTAACAGTAACAAACCTAGCTGCTCGTCTCTGAACTGCCTGTATGTCTTCCTTTAAAATGATCTGCTGCGGGTCCCAAACACTTGAGCAATACTCAAGACGTGGTCGTAGAAGCGTTTTATACGCCGTCTCCTTTACAGGTGAAGTACATCTTCCCAAAATTCTCCCAGTAAACCGAAGTCGGCTGTCCGCCTTACTCACAACTGTCCTTACATCTTCGTTCGATTTCATATCGCTCTGCAATGTTACGCCTAGATATTTGAACGACGCGACTGCATCAAGAAGGTCACTACTAATGCTGTATTCGAACATTATTGGATGGTTTTTTCTACTCATGCGCATCACCTTACATTTTTCTACATTTATAGCTAGCGACTATTCTTCGCACCAACTAGAAAGTTTGTCTAACTCATCCCATACGCTACAGCGTCATCAGCAAACAGCCACAAATTACTACTCTAAGAGATCATTTATATAGATAGAAAATAATATCGGTCCTATCCCCTCTGGGGCAGGACTGACGATACACTCGTCTCTGATGAACACTCCCCGTCGAGAACAACATACTGCGTTTTCTAAATTAGAAGTCTTCCTGCCAGTCACGAATCTGTGAACCTATTCCATAAGCTCGTATCTTAATTAGCAGTTTGCAGTGTGGCACCGGGTCAAATGCCTTTTTGAAGTCGAGAAAAACACAATCCGCCTATTGCCCTTCATCCATGGCTCGCAAGATGTCACGTGAGAAAATAGGCAAGCTGAGTTTCACATGAACGATGTTTCCTAAATCTGAGCTGATTCATAGAAAAAAGCTTTTCCATCTCAAGATAATTTACTACGAGGCATGTCCACAAAGTAAGTTCCGTTTGGTTATATAAACCAAACGTGTACAGATACAGAAAAAATATTTATTGTATACAAATCTACAACTGTTCAACTACTTTTCTACATAACTTCCGAAATTTTGTAGGCACTTGTCATAGCGTGGCACACGTTTTTGTGTGCCTTCCTCATAGAAGGTTGCCGCCTATGTATTCAACCATGTGGCAAACATGTTCTTTTCAGCTCATCATCGTTTAGTGTTGACCACAGATTTTAGGTGTAAGAAGAGATGAAAGGAGTCTTCTTCTTCCCTTCTCGTTGCCGCCCGACCTCACAAGGCGAATGTGACCAAACAACTCTTACGGGAATTTCACCTGGACGTGTTTGATCATCGTCCGTACAGTCTCGCTCGTAGCGACTTTCTTCTTACACCTAAAACCTGTCCATGGTGGTCAAGTCTTCAGCGATGATGACGAGCTGAAAGAACATGTTACCACATGATGAATACACAGGCGGCAACCTTCTACGAAGAAGGCATACAAAGACTTCTGCCACGCTATGACAAATGCCTACAAAATTTCGGAAGCTATGTAGAAACGTAGTTTAATAGTTGTTTATTTTTGTACATTAATATTTTTTCTGTATCTGTGCACGTTTGTTTTATATAACCAAGCGGAACTTACTTTGTGGAGATACCTCGTATATTCGAAGTGAGGATATGCTCCAAAATTCTACAGCAAACTGATGTCATCGATATGGGCATGTAAATATGTAGGTCAAAAAATGTTCAAATGTTTGTATAGTCTATGGGACGTAACTACGGGGTCATCAGTCCCTAAACTTACAAACTACTTATGAACTACTTAAGAACTAGGACTGCACAAATATCCATGCCCGAGGGGGGATTCGAACCCCCGCCCGTAGTGGCCGTGCAGACCGTGACTGGAGCGCCTTAGTCCCCTCGGCCACCGCGACCGGCTATGTGGGTCAGTTCTCTTTTCTTTCTTATAAACGGGAGCCACCGGCAATTGTTTTCCAATAACTAGGAACTGCCGGCCGCAGTGGCCGAACGGTTTGCGGCGCGTTAGTGACAGTCTGCACGGCCGCTACGGTCGGGGGTTCGAATCCTCCCTCGGGCATGGGTGTTTGTGTTGTCAGAGTAAGTTTAAGTTAGTCAAGTAATTAGTGTGTAAGTCTACCGACTGATAACCACGAAGTTTGGTCGCGTAAGACCTCACACCCACAATGTTTTCAAAATGTTCACCATTGGCACTACAGAGGTGGCGCAAACGCAGAATGAAATTCGCCATCACATTTCGTAGTGTCTCAAGCGAAATGGATTGACATGCCACAGAGATCACCGATACAAGCTCGTCCAGCGTGGCGGGATGCTTCGGGTAGACCATGTCTTTCACTGTGCCCCACAAAAAAAAAAAGAAAAAAAAAAAAAAAAAAAGAAAAAAAAAAGGTCACAGGGAGTCAAATTCGGCGAATATGGAGGCCAATCCATGCCTGGACCAGTAAATTTGGGATATTCCAAAGCAATGACTCGATTCCCGAAGTATTCCTCACGAAAGCGAAACACTTGTTCGGTCCGATGTTGTCGGGCTCCATCTTGCACTAGGACCTTTGCGCTGAATTAAAGATTCGCGATAAATGGGCCAATGCAGCAGAATACTCTTTGTAAAGCCGAATAGCTTTGTGGTCGTTTGAGCGGCATCTGTCTGTTGGTCGTATTGGCGTTAATAGAACTCCACGCCATTCGGAGCGTGTATCATGTTCTAAATGCTGACAGACGGTTTGAGTCAGGCGATAAGTGGCTGTGGGAAGCTGCAGCGGCGCTAGTGTTGTGTTGCGAGCGGAGGGCCGCAGGCTCGTGGCGGCGGAAGCCGTTCTGAGGCACAAAAACGGCGCCCGCCGGCGGTGACCGCGGACGGCCAGGGCCAGAGCGGACGCTGGCTGGGCTGACTCAGCTGCCGGAAGGTGGCCGAGAGGACTCCGCTGACGTCACAGCCGGCGGGGTGGCCGGGGGCGCTGCGGCAGCGCGGGCGGCGGCTCTGTACCACGAGCACCGCACACTGTGACGAAGCATTACTCAACCTCCCGATACCACTGTTGCATCAGTATGTAATTTGCCCATTTCTTCCCAAAAATAGAAATTGTGAAAAAGAGTTATAGTTAGTCATCAGGTTCTCTTTACAATAATTGAAGTAACATTACAAATATTCAGAATGAAACTTTCACTCTGCAGCGGAGTGTGCGCTGATATGAAACTTCCTGGCAGATTAAAATTGTGTGCCGGAACCGGGACTCGAAACTGGGACCTTTGCCTTTCGCGGGCAAGCGCACTACCGACTGTGCTATCCCGACACGACTCACGATGCCGCCTCACAACTTTACTTCCGCCAGTACCTCGCCTCCTACTTTCCAAACTTCACAGCGAAGCGCACACTCCGCTGCAGAGTGAAAGTTTCATTCTGGAAACATCCCTTAGGCTGTGGCTAAGCCATATCTCCAGTATATCCTTTCTTCCAGGAGTGCTAGTCTTGCATGGTTCGCAGGAGAGCTTCTGTGAAGTTTGGAAAGTAGGAGGCGAGGTACTGGCGGAAGTAATGTTGTGAGGCGGCATCGTGAGTCGTGTCGGGATAGCACAGTCGGTAGTGCACTTGCCCGCGAAAGGCAAAGGTCCCAGATTTGAGTCCCGGTTCCGGCACACAATTTTAATCTGCCAGGAAGTTTCATATCAGCGCACACTCCGCTGCAGAGTGGAAGTTTCATTCTGGAAACATCCCTCAGGCTGTGGCTAAGCCACGTCTCCACCATATCCTTCCTTCCAGGAGTGCTAGTCTTGCATGGTTCGCAGGAGAGCTTCTGTGAAGTTTGTAAAGTAGGAGGCGAGGTACTGGCGGAAGTAAAGTTGTGAGGCGGCATCGTGAGTCGTGTCGGGATAGCACAGTCGGTAGTGCGCTTGCCCGCGAAAGGCAAAATTCCCAGGTTCGATTCCCGGTTCCGGCACACAATTTTAATCTGCCAGGAAGTTTTATTACAAATATTACAAACTAGCAGTATGTGTTGTAATTTGCACCACCCACAATGTTGCGCTGTATCCTAGTAAAACAATAGAAAAATCTAGTTTTTGTGATCACATTCTTCTATTTGTTCAAACTGTGCAATATTGTCTATTATATGGTATCACTCATGAAATATTGTAAAATACTCTGTGTGAAGCTGAACTTGACATTTATTATGTATGTAGATCGTCTGACGTTTGTAAGTCTTGCATCTTTTTACGAAGTGTTCAGGTAATTGTGACACTTTAATACACATACAGAGAGCTCGTGAATGCCTTTTAACACATGTGTGATGACTTTTGTATAGTAAGTCCATTTCGACTGCATTTTGTAAGGCTAAATTTTGTGTTGCGTGTACGCAACACTGGGAAGACATGGGTTAGTCTACTATCATCTTCTTCAAATGTTTGTAAACCTATCGAACCAAACTGCGTGGTCATTAGTCCGTTATCATTTTCTTTTCCAAAACTATTGTTATTCTTTGTTGTAACGTTACTAGCTGAAGTCTTTTTCTATTATTTGACGTCAGAGAAATTTGTTTAATCAGCAAATATTAATTAATTCGTACCAGAGGTACATTGTTGAAGTTCAAATAGTATGCTAATTAGTATTTCTGTTAAAAATAATTAAATTCTTTTCTCATAATATTAGAATAAGGATTACTATGTTTCACAAGCTTTACCCTCATTACTTTCTGTATCATCATCATCATTTGGTTGTCTGCCGTACGACAGGTTTAGACTGCATAGCCCTCCATGATTCTCTGTCTTTTGCGATCATCTTCGTTCTTTGGTACCCTCCTAGTGGCTTGCTGACGTCATCCAGCATCTGGTACCTTCTTCTGCCTCTCCCTCTCCTCCCCGGAATGCAACCCTCAAGTGCCTCTACCAGGAGGCAATCTACATCTACATACATCTACATCTACATCTACATACATACTCCGCAATACACCGTAAGGTGCGTGGCGGAGGGTACACTGTACCACTACTAGGCATTTCCTTTCCTATTCCACTCCCAAATTGAACGAGGAAAAAAAGAATGCCTATATGCCTCCGTACGAGCCCTAATTTCTCTTATCTTGTCTTTGTGATCTTTACGCGAAATGTAAGTAGGCGGCAGCAAGATCGTACTACACTCAGCTTCAAATTCCGGCCCTCTAAATTTACTTAACAGAAATTCACGAAAAGAACGTCGTCTTTCTTCCAGTGATCCCCAATTGAGTTGCCGGAGCATTTCCGTGACACTCGCGCATTGGTCGAACCTACCGGTAACAAATCTAGCTGCTCGCCTCTGAACCGCCCCTATGTCTTCCTTCAAACCGATCTGCTGTGGGTCCCAAATACTTGAGCAATACTCAAGACGTGGTCGTTCAAGCGTTTTATACGCGGTCTCCTTTACAGGTGAAGTACATCTTTCCAAAATTCTCCCAATAAACCGAAGTCGGCTGTCTGCCTTACTCACAACTGTCCTTACATGCTCGTTCCATTTCATATCGCTCTGCAATGTTACGCCTAGATATTTGAACGACGCGACAGCATCAAGAAGCTCACTACTAATGCTGTATTCGAACATTATAGGATTGTTTTTTCTACTCATGCGCATCACCTTACATTTTTGTACATTGAGAGCTAGCTGCCATTCTTCGCACCAACTAGAAATTTTGTCTAAGTCAACCTGTATGCTATTACAGTCAGTTACAGACGACACCCTCCCATACACCACAGCATCATCAGCAAACAGCCGCAAATTACAACTTACTCTGTCCATCAGATCATTTATATAGATATCTCGTCTTAAACTGTGGCCTATCCAGTTGTTTCCTGTTCTTTATCGTCATCAACATCCTCCGTTCCTCTTCAACTCTATTCAGTACTTCTTCATTTCTGACTTTATCGATCCTACGCCATATCCACATTTCACAAGCTTCAATTTTCTTCTCATCTTGCTTTCTCAGTGTCCACGTTTCTGCTCCATATAAGGCCAAACTCCATATTAGACACTTAATCACTCTCTTCCTTAATTCTTTGTTTAAACCACTGGTTACGAGTCTTCTTTCCTTCTGGAACGCTTCTTTCGCCAGAGCCATTATCGTTTTGATGTCTTGTTGGCACCTATGGCCACGCTTTTCGTTTTCTTTTTATTAATTTTCATGCCATAAGCTGTACAGGCTTCACCCAGATCATTTAGCATTTGAGTCAGTCTATCTTTATTTTCTGTTCCGATTCCCACGCCTTCTTAATTATCCTGTGTGACCATTTGAGACCTGATATTCCACTTTAATTGACAAGTTCCGGCATAATTTCGTCCGCCCCAGCCGCTTTATTGCACTGTAATCTACTCCACGTTCTCAAATGAGATCCTGTTTCGATCGTCGTTCTTATCCCATTCTACCTGAAAATCTGACACATCATTGAAAGTTTCACCTACATTGAGCAATTCTTCAAAATATTCCCTCCATCTGCTCAAGGCATCCACAGGATTGACTAGCAGCTTTCCTGGCCTGTCCAAAACACTTGTTAATTCCTTCTTCCCTCCCTTTCGAAGATTGATGATTACGCTCCAAAATGGTTTTCCTGCGGCTTGACCCAGGGTTTCTAGCTTATTTCCAAAGTCTTCCCATGATTTCTGCTTGGAGTCTGCCATTATCCATTTGGCTTTGTTTCTTTCTTCAACATAACTTTCTCTGTCTGCCTGATTCCTAGTATGGAGCCATTTTTGAAATGCCTTTTTTTTTTTTTTATTACTATGTCATTCCACCAAGCTGTATGCTTCTTCTTGCCTTTAAACACTACTGTTCCAAGGCATTCTCTAGCTGCTTCCAGTAGTGTGTCCCTGTACTTTGACCATTCCTCTTCCAGTGACTGTAAATCATTACATTCAACTAACTGGTACCTTACCGAGATCATTGTTATGTATTTGTGCCTAATTTCCTTGTCTTGAAGCGTCTCCACTCTTATCCTTCTACACATGGACTTGACGTTCGGCTCTTTTGGCCTGACAAAACCAATTACACTGCATATTATATAATGATCAGTATCATCAAAGAACCCCCTGAAAACACGTGTGTTCTTGACTGTCTTCCTGAATTCCTGGTCTGTTATTATATAGTTAATGACATATCTGGTTCCCCTTCCTTCCCAAGTATAGCGCTGAATGTCCTTGTGCTTAAAGAAGGTGTTTTTGATAATTAAGCCCATAGTGGAACAGAAATCCAAGAGCTGTTTTCCGTTCCTATTGGCCTCCATATACTCTCCAAACTTACCCATAACCTTTTCATAACCTTCTGTTCGATTTCCTATCCTGGCGTTGATATCACCCACGAGTAAAACACTATCCTTATCCTTCACTCTAACAACTACATCACTAAGTGCATTGTAAAATCTGTCCATCTCATCTTGATCTGTCCCTTCACAGGGTGAATACACTGCCACAATCCTAATTTTCTTGCTGGAGATGGACAAATCTATCCACATCAGTCGTTCATTTACATACCTTGTTGCAATTATGCTGGGTTCGATTGCTTTCCTGGTATAAATCCTACACCCCCACTGTGCTCTTCCTACTTTGACTCCTGACAGGTGGACCTGGTATTCTCCGACTTCGTCCTCTTTCTCTCCCCTTACTCTAACGTCACTAACAGCAAAAACATCTAACCCCATCTTACTTGCAACCTCCGCCAGCTCTACCTTCTTCCCAGTGTAGTCCCTATTGACATTAATAGCTCCCCATTTCATTCCTGATCGTTAGCCAAGTCGTATTGAGGATTCCTTGGTCCGAGGCTCTGACTGTTTCCAGCAACATATCGACGCAACTAGGGAGCAGGTACCTATCTAGGGGTTTTACCCCTGATGGTTGAGGGGCTAATCGGTAGATTTGGTAGTCTTTGCCGCCTAAGCACAGAGGCAGCCGCGAATCAGAATTTGTCCGAGATGCGGAACCTTATTCCAAAGTAACTGGTATCCCAACTGTTAGGACCACTTACTACGCCACCGAAACGTTACCCGTGGTTCATGAATTAGGGCATCACTGCTGGAACCCACACCATGAACCACTACTAATGTGGGCAATTCAGCGTGGCTCGAGACGTTATACTTCAGTACCGCTTAAGCTACTGATCCTTAAACGGGATCATTTCATGCTCTCCATATTCACTGTTTCAGGAACAAATCTTGAGTGGATTACAACATTCAGATTTTTTTTCCGGCAGTTTGTATGCATTTTCGTAAGGAACTCTTCGCGTCCATTAGTAATTGTGCATCAGAGTACT